>OY282512.1:138289072-139606572 GCA_958296145.1 Hydrotaea cyrtoneurina | reverse complement strand
TTTATTTATTTTATTTATTTTATTTATTTTATTTATTTTATTTATTTTATTTATTTTATTTATTTTATTTATTTTATTTATTTTATTTATTTTATTTATTTTATTTATTTTATTTATTTTATTTATTTTATTTATTTTATTTATTTTATTTATTTTATTTATTTTATTTATTTTATTTATTTTATTTATTTTATTTATTTTATTTATTTTATTTATTTTATTTATTTTATTTATTTTATTTATTTTATTTATTTTATTTATTTTATTTATTTTATTTATTTTATTTATTTTATTTATTTTATTTATTTTATTTATTTTATTTATTTTATTTATTTTATTTATTTTATTTATTTTATTTATTTTATTTATTTTATTTATTTTATTTATTTTATTTATTTTATTTATTTTATTTATTTTATTTATTTTATTTATTTTATTTATTTTATTTATTTTATTTATTTTATTTATTTTATTTATTTTATTTATTTTATTTATTTTATTTATTTTATTTATTTTATTTATTTTATTTATTTTATTTATTTTATTTATTTTATTTATTTTATTTATTTTATTTATTTTATTTATTTTATTTATTTTATTTATTTTATTTATTTTATTTATTTTATTTATTTTATTTATTTTATTTATTTTATTTATTTTATTTATTTTATTTATTTTATTTATTTTATTTATTTTATTTATTTTATTTATTTTATTTATTTTATTTATTTTATTTATTTTATTTATTTTATTTATTTTATTTATTTTATTTATTTTATTTATTTTATTTATTTTATTTATTTTATTTATTTTATTTATTTTATTTATTTTATTTATTTTATTTATTTTATTTATTTTATTTATTTTATTTATTTTATTTATTTTATTTATTTTATTTATTTTATTTATTTTATTTATTTTATTTATTTTATTTATTTTATTTATTTTATTTATTTTATTTATTTTATTTATTTTATTTATTTTATTTATTTTATTTATTTTATTTATTTTATTTATTTTATTTATTTTATTTATTTTATTTATTTTATTTATTTTATTTATTTTATTTATTTTATTTATTTTATTTATTTTATTTATTTTATTTATTTTATTTATTTTATTTATTTTATTTATTTTATTTATTTTATTTATTTTATTTATTTTATTTATTTTATTTATTTTATTTATTTTATTTATTTTATTTATTTTATTTATTTTATTTATTTTATTTATTTTATTTATTTTATTTATTTTATTTATTTTATTTATTTTATTTATTTTATTTATTTTATTTATTTTATTTATTTTATTTATTTTATTTATTTTATTTATTTTATTTATTTTATTTATTTTATTTATTTTATTTATTTTATTTATTTTATTTATTTTATTTATTTTATTTATTTTATTTATTTTATTTATTTTATTTATTTTATTTATTTTATTTATTTTATTTATTTTATTTATTTTATTTATTTTATTTATTTTATTTATTTTATTTATTTTATTTATTTTATTTATTTTATTTATTTTATTTATTTTATTTATTTTATTTATTTTATTTATTTTATTTATTTTATTTATTTTATTTATTTTATTTATTTTATTTATTTTATTTATTTTATTTATTTTATTTATTTTATTTATTTTATTTATTTTATTTATTTTATTTATTTTATTTATTTTATTTATTTTATTTATTTTATTTATTTTATTTATTTTATTTATTTTATTTATTTTATTTATTTTATTTATTTTATTTATTTTATTTATTTTATTTATTTTATTTATTTTATTTATTTTATTTATTTTATTTATTTTATTTATTTTATTTATTTTATTTATTTTATTTATTTTATTTATTTTATTTATTTTATTTATTTTATTTATTTTATTTATTTTATTTATTTTATTTATTTTATTTATTTTATTTATTTTATTTATTTTATTTATTTTATTTATTTTATTTATTTTATTTATTTTATTTATTTTATTTATTTTATTTATTTTATTTATTTTATTTATTTTATTTATTTTATTTATTTTATTTATTTTATTTATTTTATTTATTTTATTTATTTTATTTATTTTATTTATTTTATTTATTTTATTTATTTTATTTATTTTATTTATTTTATTTATTTTATTTATTTTATTTATTTTATTTATTTTATTTATTTTATTTATTTTATTTATTTTATTTATTTTATTTATTTTATTTATTTTATTTATTTTATTTATTTTATTTATTTTATTTATTTTATTTATTTTATTTATTTTATTTATTTTATTTATTTTATTTATTTTATTTATTTTATTTATTTTATTTATTTTATTTATTTTATTTATTTTATTTATTTTATTTATTTTATTTATTTTATTTATTTTATTTATTTTATTTATTTTATTTATTTTATTTATTTTATTTATTTTATTTATTTTATTTATTTTATTTATTTTATTTATTTTATTTATTTTATTTATTTTATTTATTTTATTTATTTTATTTATTTTATTTATTTTATTTATTTTATTTATTTTATTTATTTTATTTATTTTATTTATTTTATTTATTTTATTTATTTTATTTATTTTATTTATTTTATTTATTTTATTTATTTTATTTATTTTATTTATTTTATTTATTTTATTTATTTTATTTATTTTATTTATTTTATTTATTTTATTTATTTTATTTATTTTATTTATTTTATTTATTTTATTTATTTTATTTATTTTATTTATTTTATTTATTTTATTTATTTTATTTATTTTATTTATTTTATTTATTTTATTTATTTTATTTATTTTATTTATTTTATTTATTTTATTTATTTTATTTATTTTATTTATTTTATTTATTTTATTTATTTTATTTATTTTATTTATTTTATTTATTTTATTTATTTTATTTATTTTATTTATTTTATTTATTTTATTTATTTTATTTATTTTATTTATTTTATTTATTTTATTTATTTTATTTATTTTATTTATTTTATTTATTTCAATGTTCCTGGCTAGCCTCACAGTTCTCATCCTAATCCAGTTCGCCTTGAATAGAATGAAATCTTATTGAGATTTCACAAGAAAGAATGCAACATAATTCCAACCATGGAAACAATCAGAGAAAACGTCCTTATAATGGCTAAGAATGGCAACAAGAACTACAACCTTAAAAGGACATGACCATTGAATGTTCCAACATAATAATCGCAAGGACTTCGTGCTTTCTTTGGCTGGAATAACAAAACCTACTAAAATTTTATTCAAAAAACAACAAAATTCTAAGTCGATTGATAGAAAGTACACATACAACGTTTCGAAGGAATGAAACTCACCACATGTGGCAATTGACGGTACATTTTTACTACAAACGCACACATACACACATACGTTTATGCACTCACTCACCAGTTTGTAAATATGTAGAAGATGTATAAGAGAAGTGGTAAATTGAAGAGCGCATGTCAGATTTAACAAACCACCAATACCAATAGAATACTGGGCTTGTGTCAGTATATAAAGGAAACCCCATTTAGGTGTACGTGTGTGTGTTATATACGCCATTATATGCGTGCGTATTTGTTTAACAAAAGGGGGCGGACATTACAACTCCTTTGCGATGGAGCTCGCTGTTTTTTCACAAGTTTATTCACTTTACGTTCTTTGCAATAGACGGACCGGCTGTCCTGAGTGCTGAAAATAAGTCTTTTGGCGAGCAAAAAGAATTACATTGCAACGACATTGCATATGCAGCAGAGGACTAAATAAAGGACTTGATCGGTTCAATTGTAGGTTTGAGTGGATAAAAACTGGATAAATGTGGATTCTTTGGATATATATGTACATGGACATATTGCGGAATTGTGATTATACCGAGCCATGAGATTTGTTAATCTCTTCAGCATTTTCCGTGCAGTCAGCAATGAAGAAAATTTAAATTAAGTTGATGTGAACAAAATGGTTATCTGCCGGCTTTATGCAAACAAACGATGGTTGGACCTAATGTGGACTGACAATAATTCACAAATTATGCCAAATGACTGTCCAAGAAATGAAGCTGATAAACTTCTTAGAGATGAAATGTTACATCGCAGCTGATGTAGATTTGAAATTACAAAAAAGTCAGAATTGGACAAACAAAAAATTGGAAGAGTTGGATGACCTGACCAACGAAAAAGGACTCTGCTGGAAGTGTTTTAAAAGAAAAATATGATTAGTCTTCAAGTGAATATAAGATGTCAAAATGACGAGATTATCTATGGGCCAATGTGCTACGACCATTGGGGATTTTGATATAAACCCATATTTTTCTCAGCATTCCGTGAAAGATCAAAAGGGAATCTGAAATCAATGAGTTTAGCATGAAAGAATATCCTTCATGGCCGAGTATACAAATTAAAGCCATTTGACAGTTTCACTTTGAATTGGACATAACTCCCGTACACGGACAGGTGCTCAAAAGACTTATATTCAGCTCCTGAACTTGTACAGATGAGAGCAGTGGCTGTAGCGGAGGAAAATTGGATATCCAGTACAGCGATGCACAACCCACATTCTGGCGATGCGGTAAGGAGATACCTGTCTTTGGAGCCGCTGCCCATATGTGGGAGTTATATTCCATTTAAATTTCCATGTATTCCAACAAGTGGTGTTATTTTGGTATTCAAAGAAAAACTAAATTTTGTGTTTATTTCATAATAAAGAGGAAGGTCTGCCGTTAATAATGAAAAACGAGATCAGCCACATGGCCACCAAGACCACGCTTACAGGACCATATTCCAGCAAATGTGTTTCCTGCCAGTTGTGACATTCAGAAATTCAAAACAAATGTCAACAAACACTACTCCCTCTTTCCTCCTTCCGATACCCTAATTTCCTTCCGCTAACACAAGGCATTGCATTTATAGGGGACATGCCCTGAGTGTTGGCCTTAAAAAAACAAATCGCAAAGTGGCTGTCCTATGGCCTCGATAGCCTCACGAATTTTATCTTTGTGGTGTCTCGAATCGGCACTGGGCTGTTGGCGTAGACCTTATATTTCACGTGAGCCCCAAAAGAAGAAGTGTATCACCTCTTCGAGAGATAACACGGTCCGTAAAAGATTTATGGTTTCGTGACTTGTGTGGCACGCTGCGCCGAAACGTTGTCCACATCAATACCATTCAACTCCGACCATAAGAAATCATTAGGATGATTTCTCGATAGAATTCCGGATCTTTTGCCTGAATTTTAAGGACCAATTCGGCAAAGACTCGACGTTGTTGATGATCGGCCGGTTTGAGCTCTTACGTTAACTGAACATTATGCAAAATACGGTGTAATGATGTTTGTGGAATTCCCAATTCCAAAAAACGACGAGGAATGGACAAACCTGGGTTTTCTTCAACACATTGGAATCCCAAAAAAGTCCCACTAAAAAAATTTGAAACTTTGACGTTTACAAAGCAATGTCAATATTTAATTCACAATAACTTCAGTATTTAAGGGGTTTATGAGGAACAACTGATGATCTTGGCTTAAGTTTTGTACACACCTTAGTATCGGTCATATCTTGAGTTTGGACCATTTTTCCATACAAATAACCAAAAAAAAAAAAAAAAAAACCTTTAATTTGATGTCGCCTCGTCATGGGTTAATGAATGGGAGATATATGTAGACATCTGGACAGGTATTTCGTCAAGCTTTCAAATGATACCCATTTTGTCCTGATCCAACGTAAAACAAAGGAGTTCCCAATTGGTCCTGATTCGACGTAAGACAAAGGAGTTATATCCGCGGACATTCGGGGTTTGGATTTTTTTTTTTTTATTCAATTTGTATTTTCCATACAGACTTCTCGACGTTATACACTACTAACGATACAGAGTTATGACGCCTTCACACGATACTACTGGTTGGAAAACTGAGTTGAACAGCCAAGTTGGTCGTTCTTCTCACACGCTACAACTTCTCATACAATTTCATTTGCAAATATTTTCCATAACGTTAACTTGTGAGTGCCGCATTATAATAGGTTGGTTGAAATGGAGAATGGGTCATGTACCATGACCGTCTCATGTCGTTGACATACACCTAGGCCAGCAATTCGGCCTGTTGTGCGCTCCTGGTTTCTTCTACAGATTTCCTTCGCCTTTTTTACGTTAGAAATTCGGTCCCCCCTATAAAGTTCCTTAAATGCCTTATATCCATTCCTTGGACGACCGGCAGGTCATCTAAGGTGACCTCTCCTAATTGGATTTTCCTGATCAGCGAGAAATCGGGGCACTGGGCATTATAATACTATTTTCTAAATTATTTTACTGCCGGAATTTTATGAATTCCAAGTGCCTGGACAACAGTTAATTCTAATTTTCGTAGTTAATTTACCCCGGAGTTTTCATTTTTAATAGGGATCTTGCCTATAGGCCCCATATTGAGACTAATACTGATATCAATAAGGTTATTTATAATCGCAACAGAGCAACGTCACATAAACTCTTACGAAGGGCTGAAAGCTCTTCGGATTCTTCATCTCGTATGCGTTGCTAATTTTCAATTGCCTTGTGGGGGGACATGGGCCTGAATGAATTGGAAAGCCCTGATGTAAATGATTATTTTGCCTCTCTGTCGTCTTCTTGCCTGTCTAATTTAGTAAATTTACCACATATTGACCGTGGCAATGAACTCCGACTTAGGAATATTCATGATCAGGAGCTTAGCCGTGCAATATGTATAATTAAGTCTAATGCAGTGGGTGTTGATACCATCTCGATTAAGTTTATACGATTATTTTGTCCTTTTTCCGTTCTCACACCTACTTCGATTCTTTATTTCATTCGGATGACTGGTAATTTTACTTTGGAATACAAAATAGAATATCTTGGATTAAAAACCAAGAAAAAAATAACTATTTTCTAGAATGTATTGATGAACTTCTATTGTAAAGTCATTTTTAAATTATATTCATGTTAATACTTTATATTACTTTATTTAATATTTACAATCAGTATCATGTTCTTAACAATATCTTAATATATATTAATATATAAGGGTAAATTTTACCCTCGACACTGATTCACTGACTCTGTCACGCAGTACGTAGGAATTTAAATAGGCATTCTATAATTCTACTAGTAAGTTGTAATGCGCCTATGGCGCCCGTTAATTTGCTTGAGAAAGTATTTGTTACTTAATTTTAAAAATTTTGTAAAAAATATTTTGAGAAAACTATTTTGTAAAAAAAAATTTCATAAAAAAATAAAATTGGAAAAAAAAAATTTGTGGAAAAAAAATATTTGTTGAAAAAAAAAATTTAGTGGAAAAAAAAATATTTTGTTGAAAAAAAAAATGTTTGTAGAAAAAAAAAATTTTTGTTGAAAAAAAAAATTTTTGTTGAAAAAAAAAATTTTGTTGAAAAAAAAATTTTTGTGGAAAAAAAAAATTTTGTTGAAAAAAAAAATTTGCTGGAAAAAAAAAATTGTAAAAAAAAAATTTTGGAAAAAAAAAATTTTTGGTAAAAAAAAAATTTGGGGAAAACACAATTTCTTATTATTATTTATAGAATTATTATAGAATGCCTATTTAAATTCCTACGTACTGCGTGACAGAGTCAGTGAATCAGGGTATCAGTGTATCAGTGAATCAGTGTCGAGGGTAAATATATATTAAAAGATAAATAATAATAATAAAAAAAATAATATTTTTTTACAAACATTTTTTTTCCAAAATTTTTTTTTACAATTTTTTTTTTTTACAAACATTTTTTTTCCAGTTTTTTTTTTCAACAAATTTTTTTTTTTTCAACAAACATTTTTTTTTTCCTCCAAATTTTTGTTTTCAAGAAAAATTTTTTTTTTCTCCAAATTTTTTTTTTTCAACAAATTTTTGTGGGAAAAAAAAATTTTGTTGAAAAAAAAAATTTGGTGGAAAAAAAAAATTTGGTGGAAAAAAAAAATTGTAAAAAAAAAATTTTGGAAAAAAAAAATTTTTGTTAAAAAAAAATTTGGGGAAAACACAATTTCTGTACAAAAAAAAATATTTTTTTTTGTTATTATTATTATTTATAGAATTATTATAGAATGCCTATTTAAATTCCTACGTACTGCGTGACAGAGTCAGTGAATCAGGGTATCAGTGTATCAGTGAATCAGTGTCGAGGGTAAATATATATTATAAAAGATAAATAATAATAATAAAAAAATAATATTTTTTTACAAACATTTTTTTTTCCAAATTTTTTTTTTAGCTTAGCTCCAATTCCTCCATGGCGGGTTGTGTTTAGAACGTGCTTTCGGCTGTAGTATTTAAGTTTTTGAATTGTTAAAGAAATAAATTAAATTTGTTTGTTACACACCTATCAACATGTCAGTGGACATTAGGTTAAACGGCTACCAAAACAGTGTTAAAGTCCAATTTTTCAAATGCAAATAGCAAAGTAAGCCTTTTGGTAAATATTAAATTCTCGCATTGCATTGTAATCACTAAATACATTTAGTTGAAAAGCAATTGATTGTTTAAATAATTTCGCGAGTTATAAAGAAGTAAGTGAAAATGGAGAACAATAAATTAAGTAAGTATTAAAAGTTGTCTTTGTTAAAAAATGTGATAAATTTGTTTGACTTGTTTCAAATGAAAGCCACTTTTTCAACATAACCTTAAAAAGGGCTGCGATTATTTTCAAAATGTAACTTCGTGGAAGATTTTACAATTTTGCCGAAGATCGGCGAATTGAATGCAATCACAAATGAATATGTTGAAATGTTATAAAGCCAATTCCATTTACATTCAATGGCCAATTTTAGCCGTTTTCGAATAATAACACATTTTTCAGGTTGTTTGAAATTTGCCTTAACGAAAATTCAAGGCAAGAAAAGCTGAATAAACTTGTAGATTTTATAGTCCACAAAATTGGTAAAGAAGAAATTGCCGATGACTGCACCAAATGTATTACCGAAAAGGTGCGCCTTTTCTGTAAAAACGTATCAGATATGTGGGCGAAATTTGGCAAAAGTATTGGGAAGGACAAAAACGCTGAAAAGTTTCGAAGTGAGTATGTCACTTGGCTCAACGCTGAAATAAGCTTCGAAAATAAAAATTAATCTGGCAAAGTGACTTTTTAACTTCTAAACTACAAAAAAAAAAAGTTGCAGTCGGGTAAACCGACTTATATATACCCTCACCCTCAGTAAAAACATACAAGTCTCATATTCCAAAGTATCAGAAAGTCAAAAGTGAGCGTGGCTACACCATTGGATGTAACATCTGATGAAATGTCTTAATAGCAATCTCAAAATACCGAATGTTATAGAAAAATATTGTATTACATGTTTTTACAAAATGGATGGAATATAAATCAGAGTTTTGACTAGAAGATTGTATGTAGTTAAAGCTTTACTAAATATAGAATTTCGGAAAGATTCGTTGAGCGAGTTTATATAATTACACGATTTCTAAAGTGGGTGCAATGGTACATGTGTATGGGAGGTACCAGAAGGGGAGTTGCCAGACTCCCAAGTTTTTGTCCGAAACTTTGTCCAGTTATACCATTACTAAATACGGAATTTGGCCAAGATCGAACTTGGGCGTGTTGATATTATTACACGATTTCTAAGATAGGCGGGATGGTACATTTGTATGGCAGGTACCAGAAGGGGAGTTGCCAGACTTCCAAGTTTTTGTCCAAAACTTTGTCTAGTTATACCATTACTAAATACGGAATTTGGCCAAGATCGAACTTGCGCGTGTTGATATTATTACACGATTTCTAAGGTAGGCGAAATAGACAATTTGTATGGGAGGTACCCGAAGGGCTGTGGCCATATAGCCCATATGCAATCCCATAAGCAGTTTTGGGAAAATATTAAGCCATACCAAATTTCAGAGTGATTGTTTAACTCTTTCGAAAGTTATCGTGCGTACCAACAGGACAGACATACGGACGGACGGACATACGGACATGGCTCAAACGATTCAGATAGTCATGAATCGAATTTGGTTCAAAGACACCTGGGGTCTAATGTGGATATTTCTATGTGTTACACTTTTGAGCCGTATCAAATAATATATACCCTCCTACGAACGTCCGTTCGTGGACGTCCTCAACTTGCATTTTGCGAAAAGTCTGAGTACGGAAAGAGGAACGCAGCCGCAGATCTTTCAAGCAGGAAAATTGAGTTATTAGTTATTAGAAAGCAAGCAAATACGGACTTAGAGGCACTTCTTAAAGGATATCTCGGAAGCCTTACATGGGCTTGTATTTTCTGCGGGATAAGCATTAGATTTTATGCTCGAGAATAATTTCGCCAAAGAACGATTTAATGCAATAGGCCGAGAAAGCAAATTAAGGAACTGCGATATTTATCCCCATCGTGTCGATATGCATTAAGTTAGCGGGTCTGGCAGCACAAATGACGGAAACACTGCGCGTAGTGCATTCACCGATTACGGGCGTGGATCAGACATTATTTTTCCCTTTTTATATTTTTTCATTATATAAATTTGTTTGTCATCCCAGTTTCCTCTGAACTCTACAAAATTTGGGACGTTCTGCTTTCAAACAGCGGCTTTGATCCAAAAGCTTTATTCTTGGTTACCGATGACAGCTACAGTCCACAAAGTCCTTATACATTCCAAGCAGTTACTTTGGAGAAGCAGGTGCTGAGTCCAGGCACACAATTTATAAGGCTGACAGCTTGCGACACGCTTGTAAAAACAGCCGATCTAATAATCTTTTGGACATATTTAACAGAACTACTGATACGTCCGATCCCTTTATCTCATCAAAATATGTAAGCAGACGGATGCGGCAGCAGAAGCTATTACACTTTCCACTTTGAAGCTATCGAGTTGTTAAGCATTGAGAACCCAACAGAAGACTTCATCCACGAAGATGAAGAAAACAATGAAAATTAAATTTTATCGCCATGGTTATTCTCCTACACGCTACAACTTTTCAATTAATTTCTTATCCAATCTCATTTGCAATTTTGTTCAATTAATTGTTTGTATTTTTGTTTCAATTAATTGGTTTTTATAAAGTGTCCGCCATCTAGTGCTTATTTCGTTTTCCCTATTTTCGTTATCGGGCCATGTTCATGTTGAAGATCGCATTATCAGCCGCAGAGCTGATGTCGTTAGGCTACTGCATGGCCAGCCGGAGCAGCCATTTGAATGAAATTATTTTCCATTATTAACCGGAAGGATTGTACTTTCAAATAAAAAAAAGAAATATCCAGTAGTTTTTTTTTATAGAATTTTTAAAAAAGTTATTTGACGGACCCTGTACTTTGAATTCCACAGCTGAGGCATATTTTTATATTAGTCAATAAAATCATTCATTTTCTCCACACATTCTTTTCTTTAATGTTATGAATGACATGCCCTCACACGTTCCAACCAAATGATTTTCATCCAACCGACGACCGAACGAAGAACAACAAGCGCCCAACGGTTACAACTGGTTGTCCAACTTGATCAAATTGTACAACCAGTTGTAACATGTGAGGACCGCATTTCCGTTAATCGAATTCGTTCGTTCGTTACAAATTGTCAAAATTGAAGGCGCAATAAAACGGGCATTTGTCAGTAACCAGAGTCCATTGGGGCCTGTGTTCTCTATGTTGACATCTAACAATAATCTGAAAACCTGAAATAATCTGAATGAAGTCAGAAATCTCTTTTTGCGCCTATCTTCTATTACAGTGCCCACTCAGATTCATTAGCACCACTGTTAAAGACTACAGACAATTTAGTGATGTATTTTTTTAAATTTATTTCAACAAAATTGCACGTTTTCGCTTTCGTGTTATGACACATTTTGTATGGAAAAAATAGAATTTAAAAAAAAAACCATAGAAAAAAAAAGTGGATTGTTTTTGAAGTCAGGGGCCGCACTTTATCAGAATAGCATAGTGTGTATTCATTATGGGCATGGATAAAACGATGCGACGAAAAGCCTAGGCGAACAAATAAATGAAATACAGTGAAAGCTCTCCTTGCGGACAGCTCTTATAGCTGGACAGCTCTCTTAAGCGGACAAATTTCTCGGTCCCATCCACTATTTTTAAAGCAAATGGGCGGACATCTCCCGTGGACGGACAAAACCACTGCGACCGTGGGTATCCGCCCATCGGAGCTTTCACTGTATATTTAATTTATAGGCGAGATTTGTTTACATCTTGTCTTAAGATAAGATTCAATTGAAAAACAATTTATGTGGGTTACGTCTTAGGGCATTTCAGGTAACGATATGTACAGGGTTCTCCAACAAGAGGTGTTAATTTGAATCACCCGGTATTTCGGTAGCTGTCACTTTTGAAGCTTTTATTCTTGGACATTTGATAAGAACTACGCCATTACTAAAAATGGAACGATACAGGCTTTAACAACGCATTGAAATTATTTAAATTCGCTACGAAAAGTGTGAAAATCTTGCAGTCACAGCATTTTTGAGTCGTCGTGAAGCACCTCGACCGCAATACAGCAATTAGTGGACAAATTCGAGCTGTTGGGAAAAGTTAGTGAAGTGAAGAATAAAACCTGTGCACGTCGCTCAAGAACAACAGAGAGTATTTTGCTGTAGCCCAAAGTGTTGAAGAAATCCCAGTATTGTCCATTCGTCGTCGTTCTTTGGAATGGGGCATTCCTCAAACGCCACCGTACACCGTATTTTGCATAAAGACTTGGTTCTAAAGGCTTATAAAGTTAAGTTAACACAAGAACTCAAGCCGGCCGATCATCAAAAACGTGGTGTCTTTGCCGATTGGGTCCTTGAAATGCATGAAAATGATCTAGAATTCCTTAGAGAAATCATCTTGGCTGATGAGGCCCATTACCACCTCGGTGGCTACGTCAACAAGCACAATTGTCGCATCTGGGGCTCGGAAAACCCACGAGTTACTGTTGAGAAGCATCTCCATTCTTAACGTGTGAGTGTTTGGTGCGGTTTATGGCCCGGCGGTGTCATTGGACCTTTCATTTTCGAAAATAAGGTTGGATCAACAGTTACGGTGAATGGATTGCGCTAATGATTTTTTATGGTCGGAGTTGGATGGTATAGATGTGGACAACGTTTCAGCGCAGCATGCCACACAAGTCATGAAACCATTGCTCTTTTCCGGGAAAAGTTATCTCTCGAAGAGGTGACCACAATTGGCTACCGAGATCTTGTGATTTAACATCTGCGACTTCTTTCTTTTGGAGCCACGTGAAAGTAAGGTCTACGCCAACAGCCCAGCGTCGATTCAAGACACCGCAAAGATAGAATTCGTGAGGCAATGGAGGACATAGGGCAGCCACTTTGCGATTTGGTTATGGAAAATTCCACAAAAACGATATGGTCGTGTAGGCGTGGTCGTGGTGGCCATTTGGCTGATGTTGTTTTTCCTTATTAATGGCATACCTTCCTCTTTATTATGAAATGAACATCCGATCATTGATCTCAAAAAATTCCATTTTTCTTTGAATACCAAAATAACACCTCTTGTTGGAAAACCCTGTACATATTTCAACACTAGTATTTCCTTTCATTTAATTACCATATCGATGATTTATGTTTATGTTTTTGTGGTCCACACCCCCCAAATTTTTATTTTCATATTCAATTCCCTACATTTGTGTATATGACAATTCTTTGGAATGCTCTTGAATCTAAATACCTGTTCCTCAACCTTCTGTTGAGCTTCAGCTTCAACGCTGGGTAATTTTTTGATTTACATTAAGGGGGGAATATTGATGTGCCCCACCAACAGATGTTACTTTGAAGCCTATCTCAATTACGGCCACAAACTTTGCATAGGACGCGGATGGGACCAATGATCATTTTTGTCCTGTTCTGTTATTCATTTGGTTGACTTTTTAGGGAAAGTATTGCAATGTGAAAATCACATCGAGGATCTCTGTGAAAATTGCGGGTGAACAACATATGACGGGTGTTACTGTCTACAATACTAAATCAAACGGGTACGTACTTTGTTAAAGATCCGAGCTTACCTTACTCCAACTACATTTTTTGTTTGGAAATTCGTCTTTGATTCTGCAACACTGGTAGCTTGCGACGGAGCTTGACAACAGCGAAAGACATTTGAATCGTTTAGCCCCAAACGATGATTGTTCCACGGCCTGCAGAGCATTTGTCGAAGCACAGATAGAAAGTGTATTTCATGCTTGAGGCTTTCCATATTGCTTACATTTTTCATAATTGTTCTTTAAATATGGATGAAATTGATTTTAGTGCATCTTCTTTTTTTTCCACTTGAAGTAAACATATTTGACATTCGACATGTCAAAGCTGAAAAAACGTTGAAAGTGGGACAACTCGCTTTGCTTGCTTGCCGTTGTAACGAGCACTTTTCCAGCGACCACTTCCATATCAATTGAAGTACTTAAAATATGGTATGACATTGTTTAGTCGCTCAGCAACTCTGTTAGGGCCATACCCCTAGTAAATAGACTTATTACAATTAAGTTCGCTCCAGTTGTTCTTATTGTCACTATGTCTGACTACGATAACAGTCAAGTCGTTCCAATTTAAGTTTAGGTGCAGCACAAATAAATACAACACTTGGCTGCCGCACATACAATTCTGACTGGGCACTTAATCGTTGGGCAACGCTGTTCTATGTTAATACACGAAATCAACGCTGATTTGCACTTGTGTGTGCTTTTCAATTCTGTCATTTCACAAATATTCGCATGAGACAAACATAGCACCGAGGTCTGTTTACATATAGCTATACTCTTCTTACACACGAGGATTTGGATCTGCGTTCCATTCCACTGTTCCCATCAGAATTTCATCATAGGGCAATGTGCTGTGGGTAACATATGGCAACATTGTTTGCAGACACCCAAAATACGGCAACGCCTGAGAAATAACCTCATGGTCCGGTTGATTCATTGGCAATTGGGCATATATGGCAACACGTTGCAGCAATAGCTACTGAGCGTTGCCACATGCACATTTTCTCAGTGAGTGTTCGAGCTGCTCTCGAATTCTTTCATTTAGAAAAAGATTTTTTCTTACTAACGCAAACGCTTATATAGTTTTTTTTTTATTTCACTCATGAAATAAAAGTGAACAAAGGAAACCCCCAAGAAATATTAAATCTTTTTAATAAAACAATGTAAAACTTTTTATAATTATATAAAAATAGAAAATTCAACAAACAAAAGCAGAAAAGAAAAAAAAGAAAACGTGTGCTCTGAATCTGAACCAAAAATTCCTAATTAAAGGGAAGAAAAAAAGTTACGTGAAAAGGAAATGGGACGAGCGTCGTCACCTCAACGTGCATTCAAGTGTCGTTTTTATGTCGAGTTTGTGTAACAATTCACCAATAAATGTTTAACAAATCCAAAAAAATCGACAAAATTTCATTGTTCATAAAAATATTAATAAAAATCAATGAAAAAAAACCTGCTAAAAGTACACTAAACGCAGCAGCAACGTGAATATGTAAAAAAAAATATCGAGAAAGATAGTAAAAAGAGAAACGAAACGAAAAGTAATCCAGCAAGCAAAAAGAAAAAAATTCACAGCACACCGCCACATACCACACATGAAGTAAGGGTGGAGGGGAAACACACAGAGAAATAAAAACTGAAATCTGAAAAAAAAAACAACGCCTGCTGCTTTTGTCGTTTGCCTTGTCGGCATTTTATTTTTCAAATCCACACACACATCAATCACAGTTCGAAGAAAAAAAATGAATTTTTCTGTCAATTTGTTTCCATACTTATTTTTCCTATAATTTTCTTTTTATTTCCAATATTATTCCAATGTCAATATCCGAAAACGGGAAATAGTTGCCACAACTAGCAAATAGAAATTAAGAGATAACTAGAAGAAGTACAAGCCAAAACTCGAATCCAACCAAACACCTAACTACACTGCTAAACAACAAGGTGTGCTGGGTGCTGGTGGACATTTATCGGGCAGAAAACTGAAACAACTTAATTTTTGTCGCAGAGAAAAATTAAGCTACAAAACACTTAATTTTGTTTCTGTCGTTTCAATTTAAGCCCCATTTTTTTTTTCTTTATTTGTAACAAGAAATGGTTTTTTAACGTTTTGCCTCTTCTCTTTTTTTCTATCTGTCTGACAATCTCTCTCTCTCTCTGTAATTGCCAACAAAAAGAAGAGCGTGACACAAGCAAATATTAAATATTGAAACCGATTCGAAGAAACGAACCAAGTAACAAGAAGAAGAAGAGGAAACTAGCGAGAATAGAAAAAATCAAACCATACATACTGAGAATAAAGAAACAAAGTTTTTTTTTTTTCAAACAAAAAAAAAAAGAAAAACATTCGTAACAAAGAAACAACAACAGAAAAAAAAGAAAAAGTTAAAAACCCAAGTATTTTTTTTGTGTTTGCTGCTGTAAAATTTTTATAAGGCGAAGCAAAATACAAGAAGAAATACACATATAAAAAAGAATTGCAAAATATTTTTGTGTACGAGTGAGAGTGTGTGTGTGTCTTAAATCGGCTCGGCGAAGAAGTAGAATACGGGAAATTTGCAACACGAGAAAGAAGAAGAGAAATTTTCGTTTAGAGTTGGTTCAACTACTACTTTTGTTACCGTTACTTTCGTTGCATTCTTCTACGGCTCCTCCTATATTCACTTTTGCTTGCCCATATAAAACGCAACAAATCGAGACCATACTGCGAATAATTCCTGCTGTCTAAGCAATAAAAAGAGACCAACAACACCAACACACACATCCAAAACTCAGAAACCAAAAAGGAAGCGGTAAGTTGACTATTCTTTGTTCAATTTCTAAACTCGAATCCCATTCTCTTCCAAAAAAATAAATTCAAGAAACAACGATACGAAAATAAACGTTTGTGGACGTGTTGTGTAAATCACAGAAACAGCAAGAAAATAAAATATAAAAGAAACATACGATCTCCGATATTCGTACATTCAATTGCCCAAAGAAAGAAAGACGGCGAACGGGCAAAACCCGAGAGCTCTCCTCATTAGCACTAAGTTAGGTAGTTAGCGTAAATTCGATTCCTTGGTGGGATTTTTGTTGATGTGTGTATGTGCGTGATTTTTCTTTTCTAGTTCATTTCTGTTTCACTGAATGCATGCCCACCTATTTTCTTTGTGTGTGCTTCGTTTTTTTTTTTTTCCTTTTTTACAAGACGATCGAACATCTGTGCGAACGTAATTTTTCTGGTGCTACCCTGTAAAATAAGTTTTTTTTTTTTTGGTTTCCTTTGACATTTTAATATTTGAATGCATATCTTCAAAGGCCCAACATATGACTTCAGCGACAGAAAAATTACAATGAAAATGAAAACACGTGGATCGCATTCAATACACTTGAAGTCTCTTCCCTTCTCTCTTGCTCATTATGTGCAGCTCTCTCTAGCTGTCTCTTTTGTTGTTGCCATATGATGACCAACCAAGGCCACTTGAAACTGATTACAATAAATCGATAGGTGGCAGCACCGTCAAAGAATGTTGTTTCATTCCTAAAAAGGGAAGGGTTGGGGGCGGGGAGCTAACACAAATTCCCATGGAGTTTTATCCGCCAGTCCGTGTCATCACCATGATCATTTGTTGTTTTGTTTTGATTTAATTATAAATTATTTCTATATTTAAAAAAAAAAAAAAACGTCGACTGCCTAGTATTGCACACGCTTACACACGGTTATCTTCCACGTCGCACGTACATACATATCTAGCTTAGTTAGTGATGATGATGACAACACACATTTTGTTGCTACCGCAACTGACTGTCTGGTTTGACATGCGAATATCTTTATGTTGTTTTAAAAATATTCATTGCTTATTTTGGAGGTTATCGATTTGCGGACTCTCTTCTACACTGTATTTGTTTTACTGCACAAACGGATTATATTTTTATATTAAAATATTATGTTGGGTTTTGACTCTGGAATCTTTTAATCAAGCTGAACATGACTTTTTTTTTTTAAAAAAAAAAATTATGGAATTGGTGTGGCCTAGCTAATTATAGAATTCAATTAGTGGTGGGGGTAGCGTACTTGCCAGATGTGCAAAAAATGGCAAGAGCCCCATGATGATTACAATCATGTCGTCGCGTCGCTCGTCGAACTTTTCCTTTGGCTCAAAGTCACAATGATAATATTTTGACGTCTTGTTGAAAAAATCAAAAGTTTATGGCTTAAGAACTAAATTCGGCTCCATTGTGATGTCTTGCTAAAAAAAAATCAAAAGTTTATGGCAGAAGAACAAAGCCATAAAGAAAATGTATTTTTATCGGAGGTAAAAAATCGTGTCTGAATGATGACATTTAAATGCCAAAAAAAAAAAAAACAATGGCTTCATCGAGCTCAGACTTTTCTCAGAATGTTAAACGGCACGTGCTCCTATGTGACAAAGCTAAATGTAAGAATGAAGCCTAGGCTTCACACATTTCTGTCTTTGGGCCTTCTTACAGCGACAGATAAGACAAACCAACTTCTGTGTACTGTTGGCCAGAATTCAAATCGGTTTTTGATTTTTTTTCAATGTTGTTCAGGCATATCTCGTCTAGTCTCAGGAAAGTTCTGATGATGATCAGTATAAACATGGAATTTAATTTCATTTATTTCTTCCACACTTGTAATTATAAGCCTGTAGGCCAAATTCAACAAATTACAAAATGCATGTACAAAAATCATTCTTTGTAAGTCTTTATGGAGAAAAACTCCAAACCCCTTGTGATGTTACTGTTTGATGCAAAAATTCAAAAAGAAAAATCAAAAACAAACAACATGACTACTTTTCAGAGAATCTATTTGGACCATATCAGAGGTACACAGAGATCAACGCGGCACGAAATTATGAAATGTGACACAAAATGTATTTTACTTCCACCAAACATATGTAGGAGATCTAACGAGAACGAATCAAGGGCAATTGCTGGATTAAAAACAGATTTAGCGTACAGTTGCATACAGATTAACCATGCGACCCAGTTCCTTGGTGTAACAGCTGTTTTTGTCATTCCCGCCTCACAAACCATGTGCGGTATGGCTGTTTGGAGGGATTCTGTCAAAATTACCGACAGAATAATGCAGTATACAAAAATATCACCTTGTCATCATGATGTAATTGGTAGTGTGAGCGACTAACACACAATAGCCATCTTATAATCCCTAGCAGATGTATAGGCAATACCGTTTTACACAGATGGCGATGCCCGTTGGTGGCAACTCTGCAAAAATCACAATCAAGTCTCTTACTGCCAGCATCGCGATGTCGATTGACTCGTGCTTTTGGAACGTCAAGTCAAACGAAAACGTAATCGTTTCAATACAAATTCTGGTTTCCTTATATCGAAAACGACAATTCGAACGTCAAGTCACATTCGATCGACATTGTGAAACAGGCAGTTAACGTGATTCTGCCCATGTCATTAGTTTTCTAAGGGCATGCCATGTATTAATCAATTATAATCCCGATTACAGTTGCTAATGCATTTCCATGATTATTTCAATCACAATAAGAGTGATAATGTTTTTTTAGTTTGTAATCACAATTGTTGAATATAGTAACTCTCGTAGGGACAATGTCATATCTTAAACTTTTAAATATTCTAGGTTTTTCAATGGAATTTACTATTCTTCTTAATAAGTGAAAGTAATTTATAGATATGAATATCTGGGATTCTATCCATTACATTGCTGCTGGCCGAGCTGAAGTTTCCTGCCATTTTATCTTTTAATGCACACGTGGTTTTTTTTAAACACATAAGTGGAAATTCTCTACATTCAAAAAAAAGTCTCATCATTTTCTCGTTAAAGGATAAGATATTCCCTATGGTACATGTGCTGCGCTTATCGCGAGTTACGTCCCAGCAGGGTTTTTTTTCTTCCACGAATTCCTTGTAAACTATTCCATGTAAACAGCGAAGATGTCCTTCAAAAAAAAAAAAACGAGAATGTGAGTAACAGATTTTCCCTCCTTTTCGCGCATTTTCAGGTAGTCCAGCTGTAACACTAATACACATTCTAACGCAACTACCTGAAAGGATCGCGTTTGTTCTTGAAATTGACACACTATTGTAATTAGGCTCATTACCTTTCGTAGTTCGTGCCATTCAGACGCTTTAGTGACATTCGGAAAAAGACGCGCGGTTTTAAAATTTCAAAATATACAATTTTTAACATGAAAATATAAAATCTTGTTGCTTTTGCGGTGAAATTCAGCATTACAGTATAAGGAGTCACATATCAATACAATAAAATATAATGTATGTATATCAAGAATTATTTTTTTAATATTTGCATTGTGGAAACTGCAAAAGAGTGTCTTTCAAACTAACAAGCTATACAAACACACCAATATAAAATCGCATTTTGAAATATAAAAACAAATTAATAAATATTAATAGAAATCGAGCTCGAGGTCGTCTAATGTTATATTTTTATTTCCCGATATTTCGCAATTCTTTGAATTGCATCTTCAGGGCATTACCAAAATTATTATGTATATATTAATTATATAAAAAGTTAACAATATTTTGACCCTGCAAGCTGTCATCGCAGACAAAGGACCTAATGAAAACAAAAGTGTATTTTATTTGCGTAAAATCTTTTTTTCTTTCTTCTGCACAGCCAAAGTTTTCCTTACGTCTTTAATTTCACTTTTAAATGTATCCTTGTCATGTACGAGATTTTCTTTTCTTTTTTAAGGCTTTTTTACGCCGACCATCGCGATTTTAGCTGTAACTTACACGGCTCTTCTGGAAATTGTTATGTGTGATTTAGAGACACTGAGAATTAATTAACTGAGGCAGGCCAAGCTAATTTGTTGTTTATGTAATCTGAATAATTTGTTTTTAACGGAACTTTACACAATGAAAAG
This sequence comes from Hydrotaea cyrtoneurina, assembly GCA_958296145.1. Taxonomy (NCBI): domain Eukaryota; kingdom Metazoa; phylum Arthropoda; class Insecta; order Diptera; family Muscidae; genus Hydrotaea; species Hydrotaea cyrtoneurina. The sequence continues at coordinate 139,585,747 of OY282512.1, read as the reverse complement.
ATCGGGGAACAAACAAAAATGCTACAAAACCGCTGTTTCGATAATTATCGATTATTTTCTTCTTATCGTTTTTAAATCGTTTGTTTTTACTACTTAAATGAGTTATAGATCAATAAAATACAGTGTCCGCCAAATAACTTTTTTTTTTTTAAATTCTATAAAAAAAAAACTACTGGATATTTCCTCAAATTTCTTTTTTTTTATTTGAAAATACAATCCTTCCGGTTAATAATGGAAAATAATTTCATTCAAACGACATCAGCTCTGCGGCTGATAATGCGATCATCAAAAACAGGGCACAAAACATCGAGTGTAGCTTCGGCTGTGTGGCACGTAGCGCCGTCCTGTTGAAACCAAATGTTGCCAATATCCTCCTCTTACATTTTTGTTAACAACATGGCCCGATAACAAAAATAGCGAAAACGAAATAAGCACTAGTTGAAAGAAAAAAACGTTAGATGGCGGACCCTTTAAATGTTGGATTTTCGCTTTTATTGCCGATTTAGTGTAGGTCCCTCCTTTCTGGTATCTCTCATACCATAAGAGACTTGCAAAAGCCAGCTTTTACTTCGAACTATAATTATGCCCGTCCAAAAGTCTTAGTGATGGTGCCGTTTAAGCTGCTCCCTTCAGCATCTTCACGCCATGCCAATTTAAAAGTGGACACAGAGATAGCTGGCAAGACAACAGTCCATGCACAGATTGGCAGAGTCCAGTCACAGACTGGGACGGTACAGATATATACTGGTACAGTCCAGACACAGACTGAGTCAGTACAGACACACACACACAGTAGGACAATACTGACACAGTTCAGACAGAGACTGGGAAATCCTGGAGCACTTCAGGCAGAGTCTTCACATAAGATATTTGCTGGGCACATACTGGGAATGTCCAGGCACATGCCGGTCTTCACAATCTTAACCCTCTAACCGGCATGTATTGCCACGTGTTCTTACAGGAATGGTTACCGGTTAAGTTGTTCTCATTTCAAATGAGTCATGTTTTTTTTTTTTACTAAATTCTTTCAAGGAACAGCTTGTCAAGTTGTTTTGGTGTCTTGTGGGATTCTTTCTTTGCCGACTGTATTTCCAGTTCGTATCCTGTACGCAGCTTTTAAATGTATGTCCAATCGGAGCGAGTATCGTATGTTTCTTCGGGATTAAATATATATTTGATAATTATATATATAAACAATATACTATATATGATTATTATTAATTTGTATATGCATTATGTGTAATTTAAAAAAATACAAACAAACAACATGTACTTCCTAAATTATCTATTGTATAGGTTGATATTTTGTGGCGTGATTGAATATTAAATTGAAATGAAGTACAGCAACACTATATTATTTTGTGTTTCTTTTTGTTTGTTTCAGTAGCTATAGACAGAAAAAAAACCAAACATTATTTCCTATCCTCTTGCACTGGTTGTTCTTCAGCTATATCTACCGCATACAATTTTTACTCCTCCCTAATGCGCCTCACTTTATTTCGTTGTAATTTTCCATCACGCCACATATGTGTGGCCCAACTTAAGTTTCTTTCATTACTCTTTTTTTTTCTTCATTGAATTCAATTTGAAACAAAAAGAAATACAAACAAACATTTTACAAAACATTTAAAAAAGAAAAAACGTATTTTAATCATGTAGAGTTTGATTTATATTTTCTTCTTATTTAAATTTTTTTTTTTTTGGTTTCCTACGAATCGATTTCAAAATGTAAATTAATTTGTTGACCTTTCGAGAGATTATTTTGTTTTTGGTTTTCAAAGATGTTTGTTGTGTACAGCAAAAACAGTACTTACCACACTCCTCCAATCAATAGTTTAGTCTCGTGTTTGCTCATACAAAAATCAGCAAAACAAAACAAAAAAATGATAGAAAAAACAAAACCAAAAAATGTGAAGAAAAGCTTTGGAAATGGAATGCTCTTAAAAGTTGTTCAAATCGCATTTGAAAATAATAGTGAAAACTGTTGTGATTTATGAAAAATAATTGGAATAAACGAGATGATGAATTACTTTTGTTTGGATTGGCAAAGAAAGAAGAACGGCGAAAATGTTTACAAGTATTCTCATTCATTGGAAATAATCAAAATTTGTTTCAAGTCTGTCGTCGTAAAACAAAGAGTTTTTTTTTTTTTTTTTTTTTTTTTTTTTTTTTTTTTTTTTTAATACATTTGTCTTGTTAATATGCGCCTTCATAAAGGCAGGCGGTCGAAAGGGGATGAGTGGTGGTGTGGTGTGGTGGGGGTGAGTCGATGGTTGCCCTGCCGAATAAATACAAAACAAACAAACAACAAGACGACACACACGCACACATTCTCTGGTTGATTTCTCAACACCAAGACATGTTATTTCGACGGTGCTGCTGCGGTAAGCCGCCGCTACCCCTTGACGTCGGTGCTTTTTCATTTTCTTCTTCTTCTGTGTGATTACGTGTATGAAAAACAAAAACTGCACTGCACTGCTGTGTTGAAAAGATACGCAGCAGCAACAAAAATAAAAAAAAAACACAAACAATTTAAATTGAAAAAATAAAAAAGTCTCAACAGTTTTTGACTTGTTTATAATTCCTAATTTTAATTCAATACACATTTGCAACACTTAGGTAAAACGTGGCAGAAGAAACGAAACGAATCTATGCAAAAATAAACTAAAAGAAAAAAAACCCCGAAAGAAAGAAACGATAAACGAAAATACGAAAGAAACCCGAAACAAAACAAAAGACTTGTTCTTCCCCATTTTCCTGTAACCACGCAATCAAAAAATAATAATAATAAAAAAAGGAAATTAAAAAAAAAAGAAACAAAACACAAAAAAAGACGTTGTGAGATACAAATAAATAGAAGAGAAACATACAATTGAAATAATGCAAATACAGAGCACAAATGAGTAAGTAGGTCTAGGTGCGATACGGCGATATCGTGTCTTAAAGCGATATCGACATATCAGGCCCAGCCCAGCCAAGCCAAGTCAGGCCAACAAATAGCAACGGCCGTCGTCGTAAGCGGCGGCTACACAACTTCAGCTAACAGCGAATTTAACAACACTCACGGAACTAGTTATTCATTCATCCATCCCATTCATCAGCCGTCCATCCAACCTACCAACTCTCCATCCATCCATCCATCCCTCCATCTAATTCCAACCATTCAAACACAGCCAAGCTAAGCACCAGCCATCTATCCTACACACGCTTAACCAGCAAAATAAGAGAGCACATAAAATTACCTATACATTCAAACTCCCAAGCAGTCGACAGTCGAGTGAATGGCATAGAATAGTAGACAGACGGACGGTGCAAACAGACCGAATGGACGACTATGGCGAGCAGACAGACAGCCGGGAGAATATGCATGCATACCTCACAATCTCTACCAAAAAAGTACTCGTAGTAACGAAAAATGTTTGCATGCGTTTTGTGCTTCATTCGCATTGAATGAGTGCTGCACGCTCAGCAGCAAATCATTCACGTCGGCTGATCGCCAAGAAACCAGACAAGACAAGACAAGAAACAAATAATACTGGTTTTTGATATTTAGAAAGTTGGGTACGATGAACGTCGTTGCGCTTACCAAAACCAACAGGTGGTGGTGGTGGTGGGCCGGGTGTAGGGGAGAAGCGACTCACAGCCCAGCCAGCCATTATATATACTCGGTCGCACACGATCGCGGTCACGACGACGACCGATAACCGACGACTGCAGTGACGCTATGAGCATTGAAATGCCACATTGTTAACGTAACCCCCCTCCCCCCCCCACTCCATTTCATGTACATATGCATATGTATGGGAGCACACACATTCGTGTGATGACGTTCGTTGCTGTCGTTGACGGTTTGGTCTTTGTTGTGATTATTGTTGCATGTTCGCCTAAATGCATATCTTTGCTGATGGTTGCTCAACAAATTTCACTTGTTCTACATTTTTTTGCTTTGTCTCCACATGTATACCAGAAACTGCTTCTTCTGCGCAACAAGGGCAATCATTCTAACAATCACACATAAAAGGCAAAAATTCCAAAAATATTTGGTAAACGCGGAAACACGACAATCGGAACACACTTCCTGATCGTCAAAGGGTGAAACATACGATTTATGTACCATGTGCTTTTATCGAAACCTCATCGATAACACCAACTTAAACTACAAATCATATGCAGTAGACAGCTACACTTGACCAATATTTCTCTGTTCAAGGAGTGATTAGAAGATGAAAAGCCATGTAATCAGTTAAACAGATCGCCAAACAAATGTGAACTTACTTTTAACTCGTGTGCTTTTATCGAAACCTCATCGATAACACGAACTTAAACAACAAAATCTAAAGTAGACAGCGACACTAGAATCGTATCCTAACTTTTTTTCTGACCAATATATCTCTGTTCAAAGAGCGATTAGAAGATGGAAAGCCATACAATCAATTAAACAGATCGCCAAACAAATGTAAACTTATTTTTAACTCACTTTTGCGAGTCTCTCCCAAAACAGCTGCCAATACAATTCACAGTCATTCCATTTGTGAATTGTAAAAAAATGGGGCTTTATGACATTAACAACGTGAAGCTCGGGCTGTGTAACAGTTCATTCTTACTGTATACGTATACGGATATACCCGGAAAGTGGACGTGACATATACAGAAAATATGGAGCTGTTGAAAAAGTAAGAAATTGTGGTGTGATTATCGAAATTACTATTTTTCGATTTTATTTACATAATGTTGTGCTTCATAAATAGACACCACCCCCCCCCCCCCCCCCCCCTGCGCCAAATATTTACAAGATCCATAATACCAAGCCACATTCACGAAGGTGTACGCCCTAGGTGCTACAACAAACACAAGTAGTACATTTTTGCACCGACACACACACAAATCAGCTGTCTATCAAAGCTACCTTGATGCAAAATACATCAATGAGGGCAAGACGAAACATCCTGCAGTTATACACATCTATCATGGATATGTCAGTTGTTCCACTGCAACGTGAAGTGACTGCTGCCAAGATGTTGTTGGAAGTGCTCTACAAGTTTGGCATTAGACGTTTGATCAGCTGTTTTCAGTTATTTTGTATGACTACTAGAGCCAAGTGTTTTCGATCATTTTCTTTTATAGAAGGCACACATTTTACCTGCAACTCAAAATGTTATATATTCTGCCTCGTGTACATGAAAATCGTGTATTTTTATTTTTTTTCCCCTCTTTCCGAATATGTGCATTTGGTTCATAGGACAGAAACAAAATCTGTTTTTTGTAACACGGTGTTAATACAGCCCTACACGGAATTAAAATTAAATATTTCAATTTTGTATATATAAAGTATGGTTTATAGAGCTGCATACATACTTTTTGGGATACACTGTATATGAACCGATTTCATCGACTCTTTGAAGTTACGTTCTCTTTTCCGCCGAACGTCACACAAGCATCAAAAACTCACCGCGGATAGCAGACTTGCATGTGTGTTGTGTGCTCTGTGTTGTGCTACTACTACTACCTCTGCGGCCACCTGTTGTACATGTCATCAAAAATGGCCAACCAGCCAGCAAGTCAGTCAACATAGTATTTTTTCTTCTTATTTAAATTCCATGCATTCCTATGCCACTATACACACCGTCGTCTTCGTCATAGGATTTGCGAATTAATGATGAAATGTGATAACCAACATTCTCTCCCCCCACCTCTTACCATTCCGCCTTCCATCAACACTTTGGTCTGTGAGTTTAGTAAGAGACAGACCGTATGTGTGTGACACAGAGATAGAAAGAGAGACTTGGAGACACAACATACATATGAAAAAACATAACCAACAAAATATAAAATTGTTGGCAATTACGCATTTTCATACAACAAAAAAAAAAAAGTTGTGCTCAGTGCATTTTTTTTTTGTGATGACTCACTTGTGTTCGTTATGTGTTCTTTCGTTTGTTCCTCGACGATTTCACTCTCTTTTTCTTCCGTTTATGTTTATCAATATCAGCATACGGGAGGGGAAAGAACTTAAAGTGATATTTTTGTGTACATATCGCTCATTTATTTCAATAGTGGCACAACTCAAAACATAACAAAAGTCAACACAAGTAAGATATTTACAGCCTCTTTTCGTGCACAAAAATATAAATAGTGAATTTTGAATTGTGACACCATTGAAGTAAATGAGCGATATGTATGTACAAAGAGAAAGGTCGACGTACACGCTTTTAGGCAATTTTTAAACAAATAACACATTCTGGGGTTAAAAATGCAGACAGAGAACAAATCCTGCACTGTGATCCTCCATTTACTGAATATACACATTTGTTTGTTTAGCGATAAGGGTCATTCACACGACCCAATTTGTCGTTGTGCTTTAAATTGTTGTGACTGGAACGAACGGTTTGAGAAAAATGTATTTTAATTATTTTGCGAGCTTTTGCAGTGTAATTTTTATTATCGAAAAATACCGTCGATTGCCTGCTACGCAGAATATTGCGTTGGGCAAAACATTGAAAGGGACATGGTACGCTAAGCTATAATTTGACCGAAAGGACCAAAAAGTAAAAAGTCAACTTCGAGTCGAGTCGAGAGAAATGTTCGCTCAGACCAAGTTTGACTACGTACGCATAGTGAAGAGTCGTACAATAACTACAAAAAAGTGTATATATTTTATTTATTGATAAATATGTACAATGAATAGTTAGAAGTGTCATTGCCAGTGTACGTCGCCAAGTGTGCGGGACAAATAGACATACAAAACTTTTGAGAAAAAACAAAAAAACGACTTAATACACTTGGCACCCCCCGGGGTCGAGTGTTCTGAATTGGCCTTTAATTTAGAATATGTTCCAGTTTTTTTTTTTTTTTTTGCTGGTTTACTCCTATAGTTATTGTGTAAAGGAATTTGACAGTTAAAAAAGAACGAAATAGAAATATTGAATTAGTATTTCGTAATAGTGTTCTGGTTTCAAGACTTAATATCCCCCTCATCCTTTCCATGTTGCTACCTTATCCTTATTCATACACTCCGTCACCAATCACTCAATTCCACGTTCTATCCTTGCCTTTCTCTCTGCTTTGTTTGTTGCGGTGTGGGGTCACTTATGGGTTTTAGCTGTACTCCGCCGACATCATCTCATTCGAATTTTCATCTTCATTGTAATCATGATCATCAATTGCAATGTGTGGTGATTGACAATTTTTTTTGTTAAGCTTTTTTTTTTCTTTATTATTTATTTTTTATTGCCATTTTGTTTTTTAATTGTTTTTGTAATTGGTATTATCCTTATCATTTGTAGGACAACAACACATATATTTTTTTGTTTTGCTTTTGTGTTACTAACGAAAAAACAAATCATCTTGATCGTCTCTCTCTCTCTTTCTGCACACACACACTCTGTAAATCTCTCTCTCTCTCTCAAAATCAATACTAACCCATTTTTTATATAATTGAAATCTTTTCTCTTTTCTTGCCGCAAAAATCTATAATGAAAATCGGAAAAAAAAATCAATGAAACCGAACAAAAACGAAAATAAAACCAACCTCAAACGACGAACTAAAACGGAAACGGAAACACGACAACAACCGAACGTTATGCAACAAATAACAACAACATTGATGATCGACTCCATTGACAAACTGCCATAAATTAGGTCTTTGAAAGATCCTCCTATGTTCGTACATCCGGGAGGGGGTGGGAAGGGAATACGCCCAAATCAACTTAACCAACAACAACAGCAGCAGCAGGCCCAACAACACCATCACCATCAGACACACCACCAGACACATCATCAAACGCCTCACCAACAACACCAGCAACACCAGGGCCAGCTACAGACGGGCTCCATACACCACAGTAATCAGACGTCGTTGCAAAATTCTGGCAGTTCCCACCCTCACCCACATCAACAACAGAGTGCGGCACCGCCGCCACATCCGTCCTACCAGCACCTACAATTTTACCCATATCCGCTGAGTCAGATACATCAGCAGGCGCCCAGCTCATCGGGCCAACACCATCCGGGTCAGAATACGAGCAGTAATGTTGGTGGTTCACAACTGGCCCCTTCGCCGCCCACGCACACCGGCGGTAATGGCTCGCAGGGGGCGGCACTGGGTGGTGGCGGAGGTGCTGGAGGCGGTGCCGGTGGCAGCAACTCTACGGGCAATGCCGTCAGCGGCGGTGGTGGCGGACGGCAGGGACAAGGATCGTCGAACACAATGCCGCATTATGCGCCCGGCAGTGCCATCATACAAACAGCGCTGCAGCCGCCCACAAGTAGTCCTTTCATGACGCCAGCGTATATACTAAACCAACATAGCGCAACAGTAATGTTGACGTCATACAGCAATAGTGGGGCCGCTGCGGGTCAGCATAACAATCCATCCGGTGGTCAGACGGGAACCTTATACCAAATTCCAGGGCAAGTACAGCCAACACATCAGCAAGCCCTACATGGTACTCAACAGGCGTTGCAATACTATCCCAATCCAGCGGTGGCCACACCCGCTCAAGGAAACATGCACCATCAGTCTCACATGAGAAATATGATTCCAGTCCCGCGCCAACCCGTTTTCTATTTGCAACAGCGGCCCCCCCTACTCACCAATGCCCACCAACAATCGGCATCGGCAAGTGGCAACACGGCAGTGCACGTTGCGACGCAACAGCAGAATACGGGAAATAGGGCCGCCGCGGGTCCCACGCCTTACGTACCTCCGGCATACTGTGCATCACCACTGTCAATGGCTGCACCCGGAGCGATGGCATCGCAAACATTGCTTGCGGCCGCTGCTATTGGGGCGCCACAAATGCAAAACGCCTATGCCCATTTGGGCGGGGGAACAGTCGGCTCGACATCTTCAACACCCATTAATATTGCCGGTGGAAGTGGAGCCGTTGGTCCTACATCATCCTCGTTGGGATCAGAACATACGAGCGGAAGAATACGTCGACATGCTATACCCATAATCAATCCGGATACAATGGAAACGGTAGTGTTCGAACCGCATTCGAAGAGCGCTACCACGTCTGCCCTAGAGATAAAAGCACCATCGGAGGCGGACAATAAGCCGGCTAAGACGACCACAGTGACACTGACAGCGCCGCCACCAGAGACACCAGCGGCGGCCGCTACGACGACGACGCAAACAACAACCGCCATCACGAAAGATAATGACAAATCGATTACGGCGTCTGTAGAATGTGCACCGGAAACAACTGCTACGTCAACAATAGCCTCCGTCAATGCTACAGGCGATGCGGCCGGCGCTAAAGATAAAATAGACCAACAAATGCAAACGGATGCCTTTGTTAAAGATGCCGCCAAAAAAATGACGACTAATACAACGGTTTCAGCTGCTGCTGCTGACATACCGGCGCCTTTGGCCGAATCGGGGAAACCTTGCATCGAGGAGAACGATGACACCGATGCTGATACCCCAGAGCTAGAACACGACGATGATGCCGCCGTTGCCCAGATGGAGGACGGAATACAAACGCCCTCGAATGTTGATAGCGAAAGCATAAAAGATTGTGGCGCCGACACTCAAGTCATCATGGACTCAGACACAGATCCAACAACCGAAACAGATGGTAATTACAAATCACTCTACTTCTTCTACTCGTTTCATATCAATTCATGTACTCGTATATACCTAAATATATGTATATACATATATATATACATACTGTCTATATATATATATATATATATATATATATATATATGTATATGCCTACATATCAATTACTATGTAGTAGATTTGGTTGTCTCCTTCTTTTTTTCAATTAGCTTTTGATTTGATTTTGATAATCTCACAAATCTGATTAGTTTCACTATTAATAATGAATGCGAATGAATCCAATTAAAATCGGCTTTAGAAATTCCACCCACTTGATCACAGTCGAGGAATTCGATATGATAAGAAATTGAGATTTAGGCTCAATCGTTCCGATTGCCCACTCCTCTGTTGCTAATATTTTCGATTTTCAGTGGAATCATTCAATACAACAATATACACATACATACACCACTATTCTTATTGTATATATGTTAGTACATGTAGAAACAGAAAAAAAAACTACTCCATGTTACTATACTATACCAACACCCAAACACCCACCCACCCAACTACCTTACCTACCTACCACCTACATTTAGCTAGCTATTTATAATAATCATCCACAACCAAAACCCACCCCCACCCCTCTTACCGTCCTTTCAAAAAGTCCCTAAAAAGTCATACTAATCGTATCCGATTCGATTTCTTTTAGTCAAATCAATGTCGCAAATGGATGAACAGCATCAGACCGTCGACAGTGAACAATTTGTTGAGGTGAAGCAACAGCAAACTCCTCCTCCACCAGTTGAAACTAAAAAATCCATTGTTGGAACAACCACTACTGCTACTGCAGCAACCACAATTGCTGTCGGAGATACAAAAACTAAAGACGACTTGCATGAGACGGAAGACTCGTCCATAACAATACAAAAGAAGGTGGCGGCCGCCGAAGCGAATGACGGCGCCGCTAATAATCTGCCAACAACCAATAAAGAACTAAGTAATTATTCCATTTTTTTTCTTCTCTTCTTCTTGTTATCTATGTATTTATCTATATATCTAGATATGTATTGAAGCTATCATTCTGAGGTTGAGGCATGGCGAATTTATACTACACGGACACATATGTGGTGTGCAAAGATAAATTCTAAATGCGATGATGGCAACGACATGATTGCGTTCATGTTCGCCGTTACATTTGTAAGCAAGTGCTGAAGGCAAGTTTGATTTTGCGTGAGCGACACCCCCCTTCGCGATTCTGTTTTTGTTTGGCCATGCGGTCAATTTTCCTTAAAGCTGATCGCAAGAAGAATAATGGGATCTTTTATGTCTTCAGCGCTTTGCTTTATGTTGTAAGCGACCAGCTCCAGTTTTCTGAACGTGCAATCGTAGTGCTAGGTAGATTTTGAAAAATTGGGTGACAGAGCTGGTCGTTGCATGGTAATGGTCTCCACTGCAGTACCGAGTTAAGAGCTATCACAGCATGAACCATTGAAAAACACATGGAAATACGTAGGCAATTTTGAAAATCTTGTCAATAATCAGTGAAGCAATCTTATTGGAATTTTGGTGCTTAGGACCTCTATCACTAGAAAAACTCGAAGACCAGTGAAACTTGTAACTTCAAACATGTCCATGCAATTGCTCCGAAACGAGCTAATATCAAAAATCTCGGAAACCTTGAACGATATTTGCCCAAACATCTGCAGTATTTCCATTATACCCAGCCCCATTGGCATCTCTCATACAAATGTAGCATCCAGTACAATCCACATAAATTATCCACTTCGTAGTTTTGCGTTTTTCTTGAGATATGTATTTTATTACTGTTCGTATGTATGTGGAAAACCTTTGTTTGGAAATCTGTTTTTTTTTTTTCGATATTTTTTAGCGGAACGAACGAAAACTGGCGTAAGGCCTTTTATAAATATTTCTTAAATTAAGGAATGCAGATTTTAAATATAAGCTAAATAGAAGCAGTCTGAATTGTAATTTCCATAATTAATAAATGTCTTCAAGTGATTGATTTCCCGCTTTACTGGTTATCATATCATGGAGTTGTTAAATTTGTGCATTCAGAGATTAATAATATAATGTTTCGTCTAGAAGCGATCCAAGCAAATTCTATAAAAAAAAATCACAAGCTCTGATATAATTTTTTTTTTTCAAATTCCAATTTCAATTTATCTAATCAGCTCAGTCCTTTTGCCATTTACGTTGTTAGACGAAAAGTTTCCTTTAGATTCTTTTTCCTTTAGATTTTTTTTTTTTCAAATTTAGACCTTGTTTCGAGGCCTTTCTATGAAACCTACCATACATTTTTCATTAATATTAGGCGTTTGATTTACGAAGACTTTTGGGACCTTTTTTTCATTTGCTCTTCGTGTGATGAGCGATGTACGCCAAACTCTTGAAAGCTGCCGCACAGTTACGAACTTGAGGCTTTATTTTATATGGTCAATACCCATCACCGTCACCTTCATATTGTTACCTCTCAATGTGTGATAGTGGTAGTTACTCTACCTCTACTCTACTCTAAACTAAATATTAATATTTTTGTTTTCTGTTTTCCAGATACAACTGCTAAATCCACTAAAGACCAAACCAAGTCAACGACAAACGCCACCAAAATGGGAGTCAATACGACCACTACGACAACTACGTCGCCAACCCTTGGTAATGTAAATACGAGTAGGAAACCCATTTCAACTGAGGCCACAACTATCCAAAAACCAAGTGGAAATACCGATATTAGAGGACAAGGAGGAATTGGCCTGGCAGCAGCAGTTGGTGTCGGAGCATCGGCAGCCCAAACAGCTGCCAATGATGATGCATTTATAACGGTTAGTAATCGTAAGAATCGTAAAGGTCCCAAACAGCAGCAGCAACAACAACAGCAGCAGCAGCAACAACAACAACGTACCAAAGATAATCAAAAGAAACCCCAACAACAGCAAAGGCAGCACGAGCGTAGCAATTCGACAACTTCGAATAACAGCAATCACAATAAATCCCACAACAATAACAACAATAATACTAGAAATTTGTCTGCGACAGCCGTCGCCGCCTCTGTGACAAATGTCCAATTGACTGATATTCACAATGCAAATAGTAGTTCAATTCCAACTAGTGTTAACAATGGCAATAACAACAAGCACCAGCAACCAGCTCAGCCGCAGCAGCAGCAGCAACAGACTGCCAGTTCGAACAACAATAACGTGAATGTTGAGGCCGCCAAGGCAGGCCTGGACACAAAAGGTAATTGCCTATAAGTATATGCTCCCTTTACTTTCATAGCCACTCCAGAATGCACTCGATGCCAAAATCTGGGCTATTAAAAATGTTTGTCTTCAGCATAGTCAGAAAGGGAACAAGCGGATGTTGCCCTTCTGGCTCACACCACGTTCAATGGGTTTCAGTTCTTGTACTTAGCTAGTAATATTTTTGAGAGGATTTGTTTAATTTTCTACACTCCATTAATGATTAACTAATTAATGACATCGACTAGTGTTTTTTAAGCAGTAGTTTGTTCAATGAACAAACCAAGTTCAGCAGCAAATTCTGTTACAAATACTCCACCCGATTAGGAAGATAATTGTAAGGTTTAAAATGTACATGACAAGCCCTAACCATACTCAATTTATGTACACTTTCCTTTGTGAAATATTCTAACATTTTTCTTCTTCTTATCTTCTCTTCTTTAGCCGATATTGATAATAATAGCAAACAACATATTAAATCGCAAGAGATTGCTGAGCAATTCTTACAACCCTCGTCGACTGTGACGACCCCAACTGAATCAGTCACCAGTAAAGCGGAAGAACAGCAAATACAATTCCTTAATAGTTCCTCGTCAGCTGGTGAAGACGAAGAGGCCAGACAACAACAACAAAAGCAAACACCAACTCAACAACAGCCAGCAGCACCATTGGCCGCCGAGGCTGAAGCTGAGGGCGAGACCGATGCTGCCTTGAAGGATGTTCGTTTTGGCGACTTCAAAGACAATGAAAAACTTGTTGAAGTCAATGAGGCCGCCAACGCCGCAGTCGATGAAGCCGCAACACCCGCTGCCAAGGTACCTCAAAGCAAGACCGGCACCCCACCAGATATGGTGGATTGCAGCAGTAATCAGACTCACTCAAGGCCTGCTGTAGCTACACTGCCCTCGAAGCCGAATAAAGCTCTTCATGTCGTAACACCCACTATTCAGAAACATCCCAAGGGCGGCAAGCCAAATTTGCGTTATTCCTTGGAAGAGCTGAAGAATTTGGCCAAGACAGAGGAATCGCAGAAACTTCCCTTGGTGCCTTGCCAAAAGGGCGGTTGTATAGCGGCCTTATTTGTTTCCCGACCCAATAATCAGAACCTGCAGCACATGACGCAACAATACCAACACATTGACTTCAGTCAGTCGATGGACTATGTGGGCAAACGTCGCGGTGGCCAGCAGAGAAAGCACAATGACATTACCGCCTCCTGTGGCAATATCGCTGGTGTGGGTGGACCCTCCGGTCCCGGTGGCAGCATGGTGGGCATGACAGGCGGCAGTGTCAGTGTGACTGGCACCTCCTTTGCTCGTCCCATGAAGATGATACGTGTTAATCTATCTCTCAACGAAGAAATTAAACTGTCTGAGTGTGAGAATGCCTGGCAGCCGGAGTCGTTGCGCAGCAAGGCATCCGGTGGACCGTCGGCTGGCGGAAATCTCGATGATAATCTCGAAGCCGTTCTGAAGAAAGTACGTGGTGTATTGAACAAGTTGACGCCTGAGAACTTTGATGTGCTCCTGCAGACGATGACGAGCATATCCTTGGATACCGCCAAAAAGATGTACAATGTAAATATCGTAATCAGTTTTTTTTTTTTTTTGATTTTCTCTAGATATACGTTTGTATTGTAATTATTTCGTTCGTATATGTTGGCTTGGTATATGGTGCATCTCATTTAATTTCATCTCATTACACAATCATGTACTACGTACATTAATATCTTAATTCTCTCTTTCTCCTCACTCCCGACCTTTCTAACAAGTTATTTGAAATCACTTTTTCTTTACTCCTACACCACTAACTGAAATCCTAACACGAACACTGATTGAGAACATTGGAAGAGTCGTTCGACTCGACTGGTGTTGCTTGATCTAAGCATGATGTCCTAGCTTGTGACTTTTTTGCAAAAACGACTATCCTCCTCTTGGATTCAAAATTTCACACGACCATATTCAACGCGTACGAGAGGAGGGAAAACAAACAGTGTCCAAAAGTGTTAAAGGAGATCAAAGAAAAGTGATACCGGGACTGGGGTGGGGGGGGGGGGCGGTATATTTCTGCCACATTATATCCAAGCCAACATTAAGAATCATTTGTAGTTGCATTTGTATTTCTTTCCGTAACAATTGTACAATTTAAAAAACCAAAACTCCCATTTTCACAGGTGATGTTGTTGATATTCGAGAAAACGGTTAGTGAACCCAACTTTGCACCGACCTATGCCAAGTTTTGTAAAGTCCTATTCAATGAGGTGAAGAAGGAGAGTAGGCAACAATTTAATATGTCGCTCATTAAACGGATACAGACAGAATTCGAGACGAATGTGAATAATGCCGATGCAAAGGACGAGAAACTTAAACCGTTGCTCGCCAAATTGGAGGCGTCTACAGATGCCAAGGAACGCTTGGAGTTGCAAGCGGAAATTGAAGATCAGGAATATCAGTTCCGACGACGCGCTTGGGGTACAGTCCGTTTCATTGGTGAAATGTACAAACTGCAATCGCTGACGGGTGATCGTGTTATGCTCTGCATCGAGTCCCTGTTGGATCACGGCAGTGAAGAGAAATTGGAATACATGTGCAAACTGTTGACCACAGTGGGTCATCTGCTTGATCCCAAGCCTCAGAAAGATGGTGCCAGCAGAATGGATAAAATATTCCACAAAATTCATGACATCATCAAGTCAGCATCCAGGGCACAGACCGGCAAGAACGCCAACAAACAGTCAAAGATCAGCAGTCGTGTGCGTTTCATGATGCAAGATGTCATTGATTTGAGAGGTCGCCAATGGGACCAAACTGCTGGATCGCATGCAGCCCAAAGTGCTCCCGTTAGCGTGAGCAGTAGTGGTGGTAACAGTAGCTCTCAGCAGCATCAGCAACGCAGACGTAATCAGGACGATAAGAACAACCGCAACAACTATGACCGAGGCGGCAGCTCACAACGTATGGGCGGCGGCGGCGGTGGTGGTGGCGGTGGCGGCTATGGCTCCAATAACCAAGGCCGGCGAATGGGACAGGACAATAGAGACAACTACTACAACAAGAACTCTCAGAAATCCCAATACCAAGCGCAAGATCAAAGTATCGACGTCAAGAAGTTGAACTTCTTACGCGGCGACGAATCTTCACAGTCGACTACGAAATTGGGCAACAGCTCTTTGTACATGTGGCGGACAACGGGCAAACAATCAGGTACTTTGTTGCAAAATGCTGCAGTACCTCCATTTGGTGGCATGTCCGCTTCCGGCTCGTACAGCGGATCCACCAGCAATTCCAATTCTGCCAACAATACCATTAAGCGGTTTCCTACCAATTCCTTCCAGATGTTGTCCACCAGGGAATCGGACAACGATCGCCATCAAAGTAGTGACGTTGAACGACCCTCCGCTTCGCAGACCTCTGCCAGCAGCAGTAGCAACGAAGGTTCCGACGATGATGAGAAATCTGCGGCAACCTTTTCGCCAAAGGACATGCGGAAACTGATTACTACTCTAGTTGACGAATATATGGATTGTGTGCACACCAACAGCTACTACTGGCAAAAGCAGGCCCTGGCCACTTGGCGTGGGAACACCTTGAAACAGCATGTTGAGTTAGTGTACTATGTACTGATGGATTATTTACATTTAGGTGATGTAGACAATGAGAAGAGATCGGCCATTGCAACGATATTTGTGTATTTGCTGAGAACGAAGGCATTTGACAAGAAGACGTTTGCCCGTGCCTATGATCAATTTGCCCAAGAGTTCTTCGATATTTTGTTGGATGTGCCGAACGGCTGGACGTATGTCATGGAGTTTTTGGGTCCACTACTACACGAGCGACTGTTGACGTTGGAAGATATCTGGCGAGCAGATTGGCAACGCGATTCTACTTTCACGCAACTATTTGTGAAAGCTTTCATTGCCCATTTTACCAAAGAATTTGGAACGAATTACGTTAGAGATCTGTGGCACAATGAATACAAATTAGATAGAGGCCAACTATTCTACGCCGACCAAAATGAATGGGTCGAGTTCATCAACTCGCAAGGTCTAAAGTTCATTTATGACACCAACGCTAAACCGACCAGCGATTTGACCAGTTGCAATAGTTCGACGGTGGAAAAGAAAGTCAAACGTTTGGAGTTCCTATTGAAGGGAGGCACTAATTGCGATTTAGCCATAGATTTTATAAACACTAATGTAAATATGAATGAAGAATTTCTAACAAAATTTTCACGTTTCCTCTGCTGTCATTATGCCACCTCGATGTCGTCATCTTCTGGTACTAGTAGTAGTAGTAACAACAATGCTAGTAGTAGTACAAAGAAAATCGGATCAGAGGACAACATCCCCGCCAAAATACCCCAAGTGAATAATGAAACCTTCCATAAGATTTGTGTGCCGCTGCTGCGTCGGTGCATTGATGCTCACGAAGACTTGGAACTGACATGTCTCGATGCCGTATACGAGGCGATACAACACGAATACTCTGATTATGCGGCTGTCGACGACTTGACGTGTAGCATCTTTGGTTGGCTCTACGATTCGGAGATAATTGCAAAAGAATCGCTGGACAAATGGTACCGACAACGTCAGGCAGGCGGCGATCCGAAACAGAAATCACGTGGTGGTGGTGGACAACAGTTGAGTGCTCAACTCCAGACCTATATACAAAAAATACTTTAACGTTGTTGCTGTGACACTACCAATATGTAAAAGAAACACACACACACATACACATACAATAGCAACGACTACAGGAAAAGAGTCCCAAATAGA
This sequence comes from Hydrotaea cyrtoneurina, assembly GCA_958296145.1. Lineage (NCBI taxonomy): Eukaryota > Metazoa > Arthropoda > Insecta > Diptera > Muscidae > Hydrotaea > Hydrotaea cyrtoneurina. The sequence continues at coordinate 139,568,163 of OY282512.1, read as the reverse complement.
CTGCAACAAACAAAATAAATTGTAACTAATTTTTTTTCTATTTTAGTTAAAAACAAAACGAAAAATACGAAAAAACCATAAAAAAAAATTAACGAAAAACAAAACAAACCAAACAAATCAAAAAATTACCCCAATCCAAAACTAGAAAAAGAAACCTTCACACCTACCCCAATTTGATGGAACATTTTTTAAGAATATTAGTACGTTTTCCTCCCACACACCCGAGAATGATACACAAAACCAGCAACACTACTCTATGAAACAACACTAGAAAAATAATAAAAGGCAGGATCCTTAAGAAAGTAAATCGAAATATCGAGCAAAGAGCCGCCAACCAAATGAGGAACACAGCCAACCAGCCAGCCAGGATTATTCAGCAACCATCAAACGCAAGCAGATGAAACTAACTCGAACAACAACTCTACTATTGATGATGGAACAGTTTCAAAATTTCCATAGAAATAAAAATTGGAAGTAAAATAAAGAACGAATTACAAAAAATTTTTATTTTTATTTTCTAAAACAAAAACAAAAAAAGCAGCAACCAATTGATCAAGCAGCGATTAGTAGTAGTGTACTACTGCCACTACTACTCGCGACCCCAATCATGTGTCCCCTACACCGCAAATGTCGTCGTCATCGCCGCCTTATTGTCTATATTTTTTAGTTGTTTTCTTTTTTAAGTAAATTTATATTTTTTCTTCTCTTTGTCCTTTTATTGAATAACATTTGAAATGTTATGAAATAAAAAAAAAGCAAATTAAGTTTAAGCAAACAAAAATAAAAAACACAACACTTGAAAAGTGTGTGAAAGAAACAAAATTCATTTAAAACACAAACATAAAACGAAAAATAATACAACAAATTGATTGATAAATGATGAGAACACTTACTGAGAGACATTGGAAATATTGTTATTGTATGTATTTTGTAATATAACGAAACAAAACAAAACAAAAAAACACACAAACAAAATGCGTACGTTCGTTTTCTTAAGATATTCTGCCTTTCAAAAATAAAATAATTACAATTTGAATTAAACATAAAAAAAAAACTAAAAAAAAAAAAACCACAACCAAACATAATGTGTGAAACTTTTTCTTCTTTTTTTGTGTGTGTGTGTGAGCCCATTACAGAAGGGTCCACACCACCACTCCCACGCCAACCACCACCACCACCACACCACAGACAACAAACAACAGAGTTCCTTTTGTAACAACAACAACAACCTCTAAATAACGAAGGGTTTATAACGTTATTTGTCGTTAAAAGAAAAGAAAACACCAGAGCAACAGATTTTTGTATTGAAGAAAAAAAAAAAAGATAATAATGAAGACATGTTTGTAGCAAGCATTTAAATTATGTTCATTTTTCAAATTTTTGATTTATTTCTATAGTTTTGCCCTTATTATTGAAAATTATGTTTTAGGGTTTGTGTAAAACCTTTCAGTACAAATTTGAAGAAACATGAAAGCAGTTTCCAAGCGACACCACACAATTTCTTCCCCCAAACCTCCTACATTTCTTCAAATTTGAAAATTCCACGCCCCAACCCCCCTCCCCCCCCAAAAGAAAGCTATGCATTAGAAATTGTATAAAAATAAAAACAAATAAAAGAACAAAAATAACATGTGTTGTAAACCTGTCAAAAACCATTCATAATAAATCGGAATTACAGTTCAAACCAAACAGAACAACAACTGATATGATTTTTTTTAAAAAAAGGTTTTTATGTTTGTTTTTCTATACACATATACATTTTTTTCTTTTGAAATTTAAACAATAATGTTTTATCATTTTCGCTTTTTATTTTTTTCTTTGTGGATAAGTTTGCAAGCTTAATTAAAAAAACACACACACACACATTAATATAAAAATGAAATATATTTTTAAAAACAGGCTTTAAGAATAATTTGAAAAAAAAAAAACAACAACAAAAAATCGACAAGACAAAAAGGGAAGAAAGATGTGGGATTTTTTGTAAAAATCTTAATTGTTATAAAAGAACAGAAAAAAAAATCTAAAATATTTATTTTATTAATTATAAGTTTCCTATATTTCAAAACATAAAAAAAACAAGAAAACGTTAAAAAAAAACAACAAAAAAATCGTAATTAGAAATTATGTTTGGTTTGTCATACAAATCCATACAAGAAAAAAAAAACAACAAAATTTAGTCGAGATCAAGAATGTTAGGAAGAGAAAAAATAAAACAAGATTTTCATTAAACAACCAACAAATTAAAGGGTATATAAATATATATATATATATATAAATATAAACGATTACATACAACTCTCCTCTATATACTACTTTACAGTAAAGGACAAATAAATATGTGCAATGCATGCTAAGAAAAAATCGGAAAAAATAAAAGTAAATAATAATCATAAAATGATGGCAGCTTTCCGGAAAATCATTATGAAATCACAACGTTTCAAACGTTCAATTCAGTGCGACAAAAACTCCACAACCAATTGACTGTCAACATAACAGCATTTACGAAAAATCAAACTTCAAAACTAACATTTTTTTTTTACAATTCAAAAGTTAAATTTTCATTGTATTGCCCTGTGGACTTAATGGACAATTTGACATTTGAAAGCCGCCATCATTTGTTTAAATTAAATCGTACATATATTTTCTTTATTTCATAGTCCGCCCTCCCTTAGTCTCTCGCGTCATTAATATGAAAAACATTTAATTAGTATGCCTTGCATAAAAAAAAAAAACAAAAAAAAAATTTAAGTAAAGAACAAAAGATAAAGGTGTAATAATTTCTTTGTCCGTCACTGTATATACAACATACTTACTACAATACCCACTACCATACATACATACATACTTTATATATATATTTATATATATAAAATATATAGCTAAACTTTTTAATAGCTATAATAAAGAAATTCAAACAAAAGAAAGAAAAAAAACACACACAACCACACTAAATTTAGCGAAAAATGAAATGAAAGGAAAGCGCTCTAGATGACGAAGCATAGAAGAAGAAGAAAGAAAGGGTCGGCCCCATTAAAAATAAAAACAAACAAAACTAAAAGCCACCCAAGAAATATATAAACCACGACGACGACGAAGAAGAAGAAAAAATAATAATTATTAATATAGCATTAAATCAATTAAAAGAAAGAAGAAGAAACAAAAACACTGAAAAATATAATTATTATTAATTATAAAATTTACTATTAAACAAAACAAAACCCAAGAAGATATGAAGATGTTGACATAGATGAAGAAGATGAGGAGTAAAAAACATAAACAAGATATGAAACAAATAAAATTGGATTTGTCTCTGGTTACCTTCAAACGAAAAAACACTTACTGGAAAAACGATCACATTTGCAAAATGTGATTTCTTCCACAAAATGTTTTTTTTATAGTAGGTGCCATGAAGCCACTTAGTTGGAATCATAAAACACAAAAACAGAAAACAAAAAAAAAAAACAATGCAATGTCTTTTTATTCAAAAAGGAGGGGTAAGAAATAATCAAAGTTCAACATAATTTTCTAATCAAAAAAAAAGTAGTTTTGGTACCAGAAGAAAGAAACCATCATTGAGTTATTGTTGGCTGATTGAAATAAAAAAATATTTAAAACTAATAACCGTTTCACTCGGACAAAACCAGTCGTTCATAATTCTGCTCAACAATAGTGTTCTTTTTTATGTTTGGGTACAGGGTTCTCCAAAAAGAGGTGTTATTTTGGTATTCAAAGAAAAATTTAATTTTTTTGAGATATATGATTATTTTTTTTAAAAAACATTAAATAAAAAATCATATTAAAAAAAATGTTTTTGAAAAAAAAATCATCTTTAAAAATAAAATATTTTTTAAAAACTATTTTTTTTAAAAAATGATTTTTTTTTCAAAAACATTTTTTTAATATAATTTTTTATTTGATGTTTTTAAAAAAATAACTTTTTTTTTAATATATTAATATTTTCATAAAAAATATTTTAAAAAAAATCATATATTTAAAAAAACATATTTTTTAAAACAAACATATTTTTAAAACAAAAAACATACTTTTTAAAACCAAAAATCATATTTTAAAAAAAAATCCTATTTTTAAAAAATAAAATATCGTAAATGTACATCGAAATTTTCTGAAATGAATTAAAAAAATTAGACGGTGATCCGGATCGTTTCAAGATTGGTTTTTATTATTATTTTTATTAAAAATTCAAAAAGTAATTCTTATGTTTTTCCGACACCGCATTTTTTTCCACGTTTATTTTTTGGTTTTTAATTCAGTTTGACATTTTTTCTAAAAGTGGTTTTGTTCACGGTTCGCGTTTGATAGACAAAAAAAAAAGTGATATGCTTCGATTCAAAAACCAAGACAGACCATTCCAAGAGCCCAACAAATCTATTTCCACAATCAACTCCACTTGGACAATCAACTCTTCTCGGTTACAAAAATTATTGCAGCTTGTCCGATTTCTTTATTGAGTCACTGTAATTTGTTTAAGGCGACTTAATCAATTCGTTAACCTTGCACTAAAACGGTGAAGAATTAGGGTGACCCCATTTAGCGAAACTTTTATTGCGGCTTAACTGTCTCTCAAACTAATTAAACGATAATTTCGCAAGGCTTTAAACGATAATTTCATATGTCAATTCTCTCAACATGTTTATTTTGAAACCGCTAATTTGGGAGATTGGCAAAAAAAAACAGACCGAGAGGTACTCTTTGAACAATGATTTGTTATCGCAAATTTAGAAACTGTGACTGTAAGATTTTCACCGTTTTTGTAGTGAATTGTCAAATGTCAATGAATAAATGATTCAAAAGTGGCAGCTACCGAAATGCCGGGTGATTCATAATAACACCTCCTGTATATTTCACTCAGGCTCATGGAGCAATAATAGTAGGTAGTGGCAACAACAAAAATTCAGATACAACCCTGGGAATTTTGATTGTAAATTTCAGGTTCAATTCGCGGCACAATTTTCGCTAACAATTATAATATTACTTTTTATAGTTTTGAGAGCCCCAAAATTCTTTGTTTGGCTTTTTGTATTGTATTCTTTGATTTAAATGTTTAATACGAAAATGCATTCGTCAAAATGCAAAAAATGTAATCAGCTGTTTGCATGACTACCTTTAGTTATTGCGCTATAACTCAGGCTACAGGAGAGGTATGTCTGTGACTTTAGAAACTAATTTCGGATTAAGTGCCACATGTATTGAACACACATTTTTCAAATGTTCGTATGAATCTGTAAACAAATTCACGATATGAAGTTGTTGTCTTTTAGTATCCGATTAAGGATGAATCTTGTGGCGTTCGTAATTCCATAGAAGACTCAGTTTTGTCCAGTAATCGGAGATGCAAGCCTCCAGCACATATTCGCTGGGTTGGTGTCGACTGGCCACCAAATTTTCAATTTCAAAATCTCTAAAACGTTCACGGTATTCATTTGGCTAGAATATTTGAGCAGTTGATACTGTGCTACGATTTCATAAATTTGAGCTCCAAGTCTCACATGAAGTCCGACCTAAATGGGGGGGATCGGGGGCTTTATAGGATTATCTTACGCTTTGTGAGACTATCAGCCCGATTCTTAATAACAATTGCCCCGGGAATTTTTCCCTATTACCCCATTCTATATAAAATCTCGCCGGGATTTTTTCTCCTTATTGTAAAGGAACTTCGAAAATGGGAATTTTTTTCCAGGGAAAAATGTATAATGCCTACATGTCAATGAAAGGGAGAATATGAAGTGATTTTTTGGGAAGAATTCCGCCTATAAATTGCAAGGTAGTTCTGATTTTTACCGTTTTTTACTTGCGGCAATTTGTATGATTCCCTTTTGAACTTGCCTCTTGTGTTCACACAAGGAAATTCGGTTTCCGAAATTTTTTGTTTTCCTTATGGTTTTTTTTTCTCAAATGCAAATGAACTTTCAAAATGTCAAAATAATCTGCAGCCAACTTCACACTACGAAAAACACAAAAAATAATTGCCGGTAACACTTCCCTTAACTCTCTCTCTCTCTCCATCAAATTGAGAGTTGCGGCAATTCAGATACAGCCAAGTGTGAATCGTTGTAAATGTAAGTTTTTCTATTTACGCTTTCAAATTATTTCAATCATTAATTGTTACAAGTCAAGAAAAAAGCCGTCATTGATTGTCGTAACAAAAAGTATTTGTAGAATAGGGAAATTCCATATCACAACATGTCAACGGCAAACACACGTTTTGAAAAGGAAGAGATGGGAAATCACAAAAGAAAGCGCAAGCATTTCAATTCATATTTTTCAAATTCCATTTCTCTTCTTTCTTTCACCTCATCAACTAGTAGCCATGGAACGACGTGGTCGCATACCGGTTGCTAAATTCCGCACCCAGGAAGGCAAGACACGCAGTCGCAGTCGGGTACGTGAACCCGACTATAACGAACAAGATCCCGAAACTGATCTGTTCACTTTGCTCGAGGACAACATTGCATTGAAGGAAGAGAACAAGGCTCTGAAATTGGAGTTGGAAGATCGTAAGTATTGCATTACACACACACACACACACACACGTACATAGACATGCCATTGATGCCGTTTTCATCTCTGTCCACAGATAAGAAAATCCAAAATGAACTACTGGAGGAGAATGCAAAAATGTCGGAAGAAATGTCTGAAATGAAAAAGCAGCAAACTCATTTGGATGCGGAAATTAAAAGTCTTACGCTAAAGTTCAATAAAGTACAAAATGAACGCAATGCGTTGGATAAATTGCACAAAATGAAGGCGGAGAATATTTTAGGGTAGGTGGCCATTGTGGCTTAACAAAACAATGATTCGGCATTTTCACCTTTTTGTAAAACCACTTTCAGACTCTCTCAAGAGTTGCAGCTATTGCAGGAACGTCAAAACAACATCTCCAACGCTGTTGTCTGCTCGCAGAGTCTCAAGTCGAAGCTGCTGAAACTGCTGCCAACGCTGGCTGCCAACACCGACATGGAGAGCATTGTCGAGGCGGACACTACATTGGCCACGCCACTCACCAGCGATTTGGTGGAGAAAATGGTCGATGAATTTATGGCACTGAAGAATTCCATGAATTCCGTTGAACTGCAACTGTATGAAGCCAACGAAAAAATATCCGAACTTATTGAAAATGTAAGTTGAGAAAACAAAAAACAGACTCACCCCCACCACCACCCAATCGCATAGACCGTTGTTATTGTTTGTCCCACTCACATATATATTTCCAATTATAGCAACACCATTTGGAGGAGGAGAATGAAACCTTACGCACCGAGAATACCAATCTAACTAAAGTTGCAAAACTTCTTACCGAGAACATGAAGGAAAGTGTGGAAACGAGTAAAAAGTAATTAAAATGATTGTTTTTGTGTTTTTTTTGAAATATGGAGATATTGAATTTATGTTTTGTTTGTAGAATGGAGGCGGCTTTGATTAAATTGAAACAGCGCAACGATGAGTTAATGTTGAAAACACGCGATCTGACCGATGGCCAACCGGCCCCGACCCCCTCACCCACCACCGTCAAGGCGAACGAGGAGTTCGATCAGATCAAAGACGAAGTGGAGTCACAAAATCGAGATCATGGTGAACGTATCGTTGAAATGGTAAGTCATAACAATCCACCACTAAGCAATGAATTGAATTAAGTAAAGCCAATAAGAGAGTTGTCACCAATGTACAACGATTGAATTTAAAATGTCACATCTACTTCAGCTTTAAACTAATGACGGCTGAAAGCGCAAAATGCCCAGCATTTTAATTTTCAATTACAAATTCATATCTCAATTTTCTTAGAAATTATGAATATCGATAATAGATTCCGGGAGTGCAAAATGGTTGTGGGCTAGTCATTCAAGTTGTAGTTTCATTTTCATTTTGGAATGTAATTTCATCATTCATATTATTTAAAAATATTCCCCTCGTATTTCCGCTTAGACGTAACGAGTCTATTGATGAAATTGCGAAAGCAGACTCGGGACTCCAAAATGTAAATATGTATATTTGAATATTTGAAACATTTTCTAACGGTTATAGTCGTGTCTATCACAATCTGATATCCGAAGGTAGAATATGTCCAACATTATAAGTTACCATCACAAATATCCGAATGTAGAATATGTCCAACATTATAAGTTACCATCACAAATATCCGAATGTAGAATATGTCCAACATTATAAGTTACCATCACAAATATCTTGAATTTGTTAAAAATTAAACGTGTTTGACGAATTTCGAAAATAGATAGAGACCCTTGAATCGACGCTGGGCTGTTGGCGTAGACCTTATCTTTCATGTGGCCCCAAAGGAAGACGTCGCAAGGTGTTAAATCACCAACTCTTCGAGAGATAAAACGGTTCGGAAACTTTTCCCGTAAAAGAGCAATGGTTTCGTTGCTTGTGTGGCACGTAGCACCGTCTTGTTCAAAGTAAACGTTGTCCACATCAATATCATCCAACTCCTACCATAAAAAAACATTAATCATGTCTCGATGGAACAATCCACTTGCCGTAACTGTTGATCCAACCTCATTTTCGAAAAATTAAGGTCCAATGACACCGCCGGACCATAAACCGCTCCAAACAGTCACACGTTGGGGATGGCGAGGCTTCTCAACAGTAACTCTTGGGTTTTCCCAGCCCCAGATGCGACAATTTGGCTTGTTGCCACCGTAACCACCGAGGTGGAAATGGTCCTCATCAGTCAAGATGATTTTTCAATGGAACTCCGGATCATTTTTATTCATTTCCAGGACCCAACCAGCAAAGACACGACGTTGTTGATGATCGGCCGGTTTGAGGTCTTGCTTAACTGAACTTTATAGGCCTTAAAACCCAAGTCTTTATGCAAAATACGGTGTAATGACGTTAGTGGAAGGCCCAATTCCAAAGAACGCCGAGGAATGAACAAACCTGGGTTTTCTTTAACACTTTGGGCTACAGCAGCAATATCCTCAGTTGTGCGCGGGTTTTATCCTTGTCCCAACAGCTCAATTTTTACCAATTTCTGTATTGCGGTCCGACAAGATGCTTCACGTTGACCCAAAAATGTTTTAGTTTTGCAAACTGTGACTCCATATTTTCACAATTTTGGTAGTGAATTTTAATAATTCTCAATGCGTTGTTTGAAGCGTGTATCGTGACATTTTTAGTAATGGCGTAGTTGTCAAATGTCAAAAATAAAAGCTTCAAAAGTGACAGCTACCGAAATACCGGATGATTCAGAATAACACCTTTTGTTGGAAACCCCTTTACTTTGTTTGACCATTGAACATTATTGCTGAAACAATTGCGGTCAATTCCGAAGAACTGTAATTCACTCTGAAATACACGTTTTTTTATTTAATCCATTTGTTGGGTCACAAACATTGGATCTCGGAACATTTTCTCTATTATCATAATATTTTTTTTTTTTATAAATTACGGCCGGTTTCCCTAAATCGAATTTGTTCGTTCGTTACAAAATGTCAAAACTGCAGGCGCAATAAAATTGATTTGTGGCACTAATCTGAGCTCTCTCTTGTGTTCCAAATATCGATATCAATAATGTCTGTGAAAACCCGAATTGAATAATGTCGGAAACCCATTTTATAACGCTTCTTTTGGTGACATTTTGTAACGACAATTTGAACAACTTGAGTAAATATTTTATTAAAGTCATATTAAATTAAATCATTGTACATTGAAGAATGACTTACGAAAGTCATGGCGACAACTGGTGCCCTTAAATGGTTTTCTAACCTACATCAGCTGTACATGCATTTTAAAGCGCTCTTATCATATTTTAAGTATTTAACTATAAGAAGTACTGTACAAATACTCGTCGTAATATTCATGCACTAAATATTTAAATTGGTAAATTAGGGCTTGAAGCGTGTATCGGGTTTCTTCCGAAATATAAATATCTTTAAGGGGGGTAATCCAACTCCTCAAACGCCACCAACAACACCACCACCCCCATCATCCCCAACAGCTGAACAACAGCAGCAACAGCAACTACAACCAACACCCACCAACCGAAAACATTAACAATATCAACTACACCAACAAAAAAGCTTCTCTCGCTATAAAAACCAAAAAAAAAAAAACAAAATTATTCTCAAAATCAAACTCTCACTTCCTTTTGTATGTTGTGGGTGGGTTGGTTGGTTGGTTGTCTGTGTGTGTGTGTGTTCGTAGAGGCACTCTCAACCGTCAACCGTCAACTCTCACTACACAAACAACGGCACTGTATTTTTGGTTGTTCTTGTAATTGGTATACGAGTATGTAGTGTAGTGTGTAATGAACAGCCATGCCAAGTAACCAGTAACTCATCGGTAACCGTAGACACAGGCACACAGCAAACGATGGTGAAGGTCGGTCATTTTACAAGGCAAGAGTCCTTGATAAAGTAAACAGGCACTGACATGCTTGTTGACGTTTCCTTTCTTCTGTTGTTTGTACTAACATTTGGCTAAATTTGTATATTTATAGTGTTGTGTATTTGGGGTTTTGGACTTTGGAGATATGTATGTATGTATTCCAAAATATTTCGACAACGTTTGGTAATCGAAGCCGGACGTTTTATTACTTTTCCAGTGATCTGTGTAGTAAAATTGTTGTTGAACATTTCATGGGTTGACATTCCAGTGATTGACATTTTTTACAGATTGATAGTAAAAAAAAAAAAATCTGTAAAAAAAGATCGAATCAATGGGGTCCAAGCATGGCACAATAACTAAAGTTAGAGTCATGCAAACAGCTGGTTACAATTTTTTTTTTATTTTGACAGAATTTTGATTGTCAAACTCATTGTTTACATTTCAATTGTTGGTTAAGTTCGTCTTTCAAATGGCGAATATATTTTCGTATTAAACATTTAAATCGAACAATTGAAATAGAAAAAGCCAAACAACGTATTTTGGGGGCACTCAAAATTATTGAAAATAAAGTTTTACTGCCTGTTTCCATAAAACGTTCGTTCGTTACAAATTGTCAAAATTGAATAAAATGGATTTTATCAGAAGCGTGAGCTTATTATTTTGGGATTGTGTTCCATATGTCGATATCTAACATATATCTGAAAACCAGAATTGAATACGGTCTGAAACACATTTTATAACGCTTCGAATATTGACGATTTGTAATGAACGAACAAATTCGTTTTATGGAAACAGGCAGTTAGTTTGCTAAAAACTGTGTAACTGTCAGCTGTCGTCCATTTTTTATATATCAGAATTTAACAATGAAAATTCCCAGGGTTGTATCTGAGTTTTTGCTGTTGCGCAATTGCCACTAACTTTTACTATTGTGCCATGGGGTCCAAGTATATTTTTTTTTTAAAAAATAATTAACAAAAATCCCTTTTTGTGGCTTTGGTTTATTTCGAAAGAGCAAAAATTCCCATTATGGTAGGTGTTCATTAGGGCGTACCTCAAAAAAAAAGTTCGCCGTACACCTTCGAATATGAAGTATTATTGAAAGGTAGTTTCAAAAATTTTTTTTTTATTTTTTTTAGCCGAACGTTGCGGTCGCGCTTTTACATTTTTCTATATAACTTCTGCATTTATAAACGGATTTTAAAGTGTGATACATCGATGTTTTTTTGACGATGCCGATTTTTTTGTCTTTGAAGTCATTGAGCTCAAGCACCCCCTTCTGGTACTTACCCATCATATCTCAGTTGCTACTACCCTAATGTACCACTCTAATATCAGAAAATTAAAGCTCGCATAAAATCATGAAACTCTTCCTAAGGAAGTATGTCGATTTTCCCAGCAGAAAAAGTCGTCGAGACAAAAACATCGATGTATCACACTTTAAAATCCGTTTATAAATGCAGAAGTTATATAGAAAAATGTAAAAGCGCGACCCCTACGTTCGGCATAAAAAAATAAAAAAAAAATTGTTGAAACTACCTTTCAATAATACTTCATATTCGAAGGTGTACGGCGAACTTTTTTTTTTTACTTGTAACCTGGTACGCTCTAGTGTTCATTCATGCGGCTGACTTGGCCGGCTTCGACTGTTTAACGTATTTTTTTTTTCAACATAGGGGCGTACTACTGACCATTTTACATCTACGTTGTGCCGATTACAAAAAGTACCCTCGATCACCTAGAAATACAAAGACAAAAAATGGTGGACATGGTGGAAAAGTACAGATGGGCTTGACCAGATCGTCTTGCACTTTCCACTGATCAAGTCTAATTGGGGAGGGCATCAAAATTCAATTAAAACCAAATGCTGGAATTTCAACCCATGAAGTCTACATAGATTACAATTAAACAGTGAAAACCGGTTATATGTTGCATGCTAATGTGGTCGAAACATTTTGGTATTGCTACTCATCTGTAAATATTTGGTGGTTTTAGTTTTAAATGTGCTGTGGTTTTTTTTGTTATTCCAACTTATTTTCCCCTCCCCATTTTAGCCAACCGAGAATCTACTAATTTTCCTAACATTATACCCCCGCCTTCTTGTTTTCTCTCTTTTACCACTGTGTATGACCTTGTAGCAAACCCTTTTGGAAGCGGCTATAGAAAAAAATACTAACGATGAACTAAAAACTATGCAAATAAAATTGTCGATATTGGAGGAAGAGTTGCGCAAAGCTTTAGCCCGAGCCGATGCGGCCGAAACAGAATTAGAACAATTTAAAAGTCTAAAAATTAGGAACGCTAGAATGCCTGAACCCGCCCTGCTACCGCCACCACCGCCTCCGCCACTGCCAGCCGCTCTGCTTTACCGGGCTCCGGTTAATCGCATGTCCACAGCTGCCTCCGGCTCTGACACAAGTTTTACAGGCAGCATTGCCATGATGCACAAGACCAATGAAAGTGGCGGCGGTGGTCTTAAGCTCATTGAGACTGTAAAGCAACAGGTGCAGCCAGAAGCAGCAACAGGTAGGTTTCAATTGGCGTAATGCACCCACTGCTCTATTACACAAACAACTCAAGCAAAACACACACGCACTTATGTACAAAGAATCTAATTTTAAGTAATTTACTCTCAAACACACATGTTTCTCTTGAAGTGATTTCATGTTTAATCGGTGTGACTTCATTTGGGAGAGTTTGTAGTGTGACTCACGGAGACGCTCTCTCTCTCTCTCTCCCGCTGTGTACCATTCCATTGCATTAATTGGATAACAAATCAAGAATAGTTAAAGAAAATGTGGTCGCAGTAAAAAAGAAAAAAACAAAAAACAAAATTGGACCAGGACTTCTTGTAGGTCCTACGCAAAATGGTCGAAATAGACTAGAAAGATAATCACCTAATAACACGCTATCGGATGATACTATTTAAATAAATTTTTAGGCAATGGAATTGTTGTTGATTTGTTCTGAAAAGGAAAAGCAATTGGGGCGCCAAACATTCAAATTGCTTATAACACCCTTTTCAATGGACTGAATTCGTGCAAAGCTTAGACAATTTATTGCACAGGTTGAAACGTGTATCATGCCGGCCAACACTCCGCCTTTCGACACGACACTTAAGGCGCTACTCCCTCCTAGCCTCAGTGGACATTTTCCAGCACAGTGAGACGACAGGGCTGCATCATCTATCCACACGCATGGGAATGCCGCGGAAGAAATCAAGGACAGTCCTCAAGGCGCTCGACGTCGTTACCGGTTATCTGAAAACCGCGTGCTTGATCCATGGTAGGCCTTCGCTACAGACGTCCCTACCGCTTAGCTTGAAACATTGGACAACAGTCTTATGCGGAATTCAGAAACAAGTAGTCCAAGTCCTGTAGAGTTAAACGGGCAGTTCTCCATGGAGGGGTGATGTCTCCGGCACAACTTCATCTCTGCCTTTCTGCAATTCCACAGCCACCTGACTGCGTACACATCGTATCATACGCTGATGATTGTACAATTTTGTTATCTGGCCCTGAGGTCGCAAATATCTGCGAAAGGCTGAATGGTTATCTCATGTTTCTTCGCTGCGAGGACTGTGAAAATAACCGCCAAAAAGTTCGTCCGCCATCCATTTTAAAAATGAGAATGCCACTGAATGTGATGGTCGATGACACACCAATTCCGATCGCAAACGACCCCAATATACCAGGGCAATTGTCACTGCAGTCTGCTAAAAGATGAGAAGAGATGTAATCATTAAATGTGTCGCCGGCAGCACTTGGGGAAAAGCACTGAATGTGAGCAATACTCGGTGGAGAAATATTCAGACCTGCCAAAGGGCTGCCCTGGGAACAGCAACGGGCTGTCTCCTCATATGTTCGATCGGGCTCCTGCATGAGGAAACGAATATCAGCCCTGTGTAGGAGCACCGCCACATGTTGTCGAAGCACTTTTTACTTTGGTGCAAAGTCAACCCAACCGCCGCCGACCTGCATCCCCTGTCGTTCTCGAAGTGGTAACGGTGTAGGACAGTCAGCCACGACGAAGGAAAGTGATTCTCGCTCAGCTGAGATCAAGAGAAGAACCACATGTTGTCGAAGCAGTTTTCAGTTTGGTGCTACCCTAAGAGTCACCCCAACCGCCGTTTCTAGGAGCTGCTTCCCAGGTGTTTCACCTGTCGTTCTCGAAGACCACCTGCCAAGGAATATGAGGAGTAATCTGCAATATCTTGAGAGAGATGAAGAAGTACAAAAGACAGTCTCCAGATTAACGGCCATATCAGGCAGGTCTGAACATCATTCATAGATATTCGGACGCAACCGAAATAAACGCTCTGCCTATGAATGTCGTTCTCGACGACCAACCACAGACCAGAGTGATTCTGGCTCGGCTGAGATCAGCATCCGGAGAAGAACCACATGTTGTCGAAACGGTTTTTAATTTGGTGGCGCCCTAAGAGTCACGCCAACCGCCCACCCCTGCCCAGGAATACGATGAGTGATACGCAAGATCTGCTAGTGTACAATGGCCTCACATCACGCTGTACCTCGTCGATTGTCCAGCCAAGCCAACTCAGCTAATGCCAAGTACAACAATTCCATTTAGTTAACCACCTGTACGTATGAGTGCTGGGCTTTCAAATTAATATTACGCATACGCTCCAGCAATTGGCTAATGCTGTTCGAAAAAGAAAATCTGAATTTATACACTTTTAAGAATCATTCCTAGGAAGTCCGTACGTTTTTAGAAAGTTGTGTATTGAGATCTTAGGTACATTTTTGTAGTTGACTGTTTCCTTGAATTTTGAGCGGTTTGCTGCCAATGGACCTGAACAGGGGACCTTGAAGATGGAGTTTTCTTGTTCTTGTTATGACAAGAGCTACAGCTTTGCCTCAGAGAGTAAATAAAAAAAAAATGATTAAATGATGACGTTTTTTGCAAAACCCCAAATCTTGGGGGCCCCACAAAAAAAAAATGGATGACTTTGGGCAAAACTGGGAGACCGGTTTTTTTTGTCTTTTCTCACGTAGAGTTCTCCGAATATGGTTATATTTTTTCGTGTCGCATTGTGTAATATTTGCGGTGATCATTTTATAAGCGATGGCACAGTGGGCCGGAAATACCCAAGGGTGGAAACATTTTTTATACATTTTGCATAAAAACATAACTTTTTTAATATAAAAAATTCCAAAAATGTTTAAGATTTTGAAATTTAAAAAATGTTTCGCATACATTTAAAGAGCTAAATTAAGTCGTCAGTACTTCCCTCGTGTTCATAAAAATCTACAACGTTGTTAAGAAAAGCAATTTTCTCAAATTTTTCTTAACAAAGGTTTATAAAGCTGTTTTTATGAATACGGACGCCTGCCTACCACATGTTTTTTACAGAACTCAAAAATGTTGACTGACACAAGAATTGGAATTTTATTCTGGACCAGCCGGATATGATCACTGCTTTGACAATATTTTCCTTTGGCCGACATGAAACCGCGATATAAGAAAGGATCCAAAGACACCGTTGGATTGTGATTGAACATCGCCAAATACTTGTTTGAGGTGGTCACCTAATTGAGCTTCACCTCATCGCTCAGACTACGTTTTCATGTCCAAGTGATTCAACAGCCACAGAGTGCGTTCATTTCACGACCGTCCAATATCATGTCCATTGACTTTATCGACGATTTCTGGCGGGGCGACCTGAATGGTCTGCGTTAGCTTTAGCCAATTTGCGTTAGCCACTCGATGATGGTACTGTTTCTGGGAAATGTTCTTAGAAATGTTTAAAGCAAAATATACGATCCAATGAAAAGCTCAAGGATAGCACACACATACGGCCCAAGATTTACCCGCCTTAGCCCGGATTGATTTAAATTTAAAAATATTCCGCTTCTTTGACACTAATAAAGTGCACACATTACTGAATTTGTTGTCCGTTGTAATTTATGGTCTTCGCCAATGTCGCCAACTCATGTCGCGAGAAAATTTGTTGTGCAACCAATGCCGGCTGACACTCGTCTAAGACGATAGTGATGGCATGTGCTCCACCCCGGCTCGTTCATACTACGTGGCATTTTTTTTGAAAATACATAAAATACGGGTTTAGTTGCTGCCGGTGCTACTTTTTGAACTGTTAAGGTAGCACCACCACCTAGCAACCGCTTCAAATCAGCCAACCCCACAACCGTGGCAGAGTCATCTGCAGCGGCAGCAGCGGCAGCAGCAGCATTGCCGCCACTACCAGCCATTCATTTGGTATCCAAGAAGCCTTTTCCGTGCACAGTACATAATAAATTTCAATCTACTCACACACAAGCACACTCACATACATTGTAAAATAATTTTGCTTCATTATTTTGAGTTTTTGTATGTCTCTGTGTGTGTGTGTTTGTGATTTTGATTTAAAATTTATTATTTTGTTCCGCTTCATTCACTCGTGTGAAAAACTCGTCGTTTTTGTTGCTATTCTGTTGATTAAAAGTGAACAAATTTAAAGAATCTTAAAAATCGAATTCGACTAACACACATGCTCACACACACACACACACATAGATACACGGACAAATGCAAGGACCGACGAACGTTAAGTGTTTGTGTGTTAGTGCTGTGGAGGAGAAGTTTTGCTAAATGAATTATCTGTTGCAAATTAAGGGCAACAAACAAACCTACCACCAAACAATTGATGTTCGGTTGCATTGATGCGTGCTTGTTGCATGCAACATCCGCTTACACATCCACAGACACAATTAGCATCATCACATACTCACACATACATGCGCTCATCATTGGAAATCATAAACGTTTTCTCGATGAAAAGCATTTGTTGGCGGTCGTTACAAAGTCAGGGCCAGGCCTACATACCGACGGCCTTTTGCGGTTATATACAGCTTTTACAGAAGTCTCATAGAAGGTCCTATGCGATGAAAGGGCTGCTAGAAGAATTTCACAAAATGTGAAGTTCTCTTGTTAGAAGTTCTTTTATGAGAAGATTCTTTATGTGAAGTTCTCTTATAAGAAGTTGTTTTTTGAGAGGTTCTCTTATGAGAAGTTATCTTATAAGATGTTCTCTTGGTAGAAGTTCTCATATGAGACTTGTTAGAAGTTCTTTTATCAGAAGTTGTGTTTTTAGAAGTTCTCTTATGAGAAGATTCTTTATGAGAAGTTCTCTTGTAAGAAGTTCACTTCATTTCAGAAGTTATTTTATGAGAAGTTTTCTTTTAAGAATTTCTCTTATGAGAAGATCCTTTATGAGAAGTTCTCTTATGAGAAGTTGTTTTTTGAGAGGTTCTCTTATGAGAAGTTATCTTATTAGATTTTCTCTTGGTAGAAGTTCTCATATGAGACTTGTTAGAAGTTCTTTTATCAGAAGTTGTGTTTTTAGAAGTTCTCTTATGAGAAGATTCTTTATGAGAAGTTCTCTTGTGAGAAGTTTTCTTTTAAGAAGTTCTATAATGAAAAGTTGTCTTATGAGAAGTTCTCTTATGAGAACTTCTCTTTTGAGAAGCCTTCTTTTATGAAGTTCTCTTATGAGAAATTTTCTTATGAGAAGATCCTATATGAGAAGTTCTCTTATGAGAAGTTTTCCTTTAAGAAGTTCTCTTCTTTTCAGAAGTTATATTATAAGAAGTTTTCTTTTAAGAATTTCTCTTATGAGAAGTTCTCTTATGAGAAGTTGTCTTCTAAGAAGTTTTCTTTTAAGAAGTTCTCTTATGAGAAGATGCTTTATGAGAAGTTCTCTTGTGAGAAGTTTTCTTTTAAGAAGTTCTCTAATGAATAGTTGTCTTATGAGAAGTTCTCTTATGAGAACTTCTCTTTTGAGAAGCCTTCTTTTATGACGTTCTCTTATGAGTAATTGTCTTATCAGAAGATCCTTTACGAGAAGTTCTCTGGTGAGAAGTTTTCTTTTAAGTAGTTCTCTTATGAGAAGTTATTTTATGAGAAATTTTCTTTTCAGAAGTTCTCTTATGAGAATTTCTTTTGTGAAAAGTTCTCTTGTGAAAAGTTCTCTTGTGAAAAGTTCTCTTATGAGAAGTTCGGGAATGAGAAGTCATCTAATGAGAAGTTCTCTTATGAGAAGTTTTCTTTTAAGAAGTTCTCTTCTTTTCAGAAGTTATATTATAAGAAGTTTTCTTTTAAGAATTTCTCTTATGAGAAGATCCTTTATGAGAAGTTCTCTTATGAAAAGTTGTCTTCTAAGAAGTTTTCTTTTAAGAAGTTCTCTTATGAGAAGTTCTCTTGTGAGAAGTTTTCTTTTAAGAAGTTCTCTAATGAATAGTTGTCTTATGAGAAGTTCTCTTATGAGAACTTCTCTTTTGAGAAGCCTTCTTTTATGACGTTCTCTTATGAGTAATTGTCTTATCAGAAGATCCTTTACGAGAAGTTCTCTGGTGAGAAGTTTTCTTTTAAGTAGTTCTCTTATGAGAAGTTATTTTATGAGAAATTTTCTTTTCAGAAGTTCTCTTATGAGAATTTCTTTTGTGAAAAGTTCTCTTGTGAAAAGTTCTCTTATGAGAAGTTCGGGAATGAGAAGTCATCTAATGAGAAGTTCTCTTATGAGAAGTTTTCTTTTAAGAAGTTCTCTTCTTTTCAGAAGTTATATTATAAGAAGTTTTCTTTTAAGAATTTCTCTTATGAGAAGATCCTTTATGAGAAGTTCTCTTATGAAAAGTTGTCTTCTAAGAAGTTTTCTTTTAAGAAGTTCTCTTATGAGAAGATCCTTTATGAGAAGTTCTCTTGTGAGAAGTTTTCTTTTAAGAAGTTCTCTAATGAAAAGTTGTCTTATGAGAAGTTCTCTTATGAGAACTTCTCTTTTGAGAAGCCTTGTTTTATGAAGTTCTCTTATGAGTAATTGTCTTATCAGAAGATCCTTTACGAGAAGTTCTCTTAGGAGAAGTTTTCTTTTATGAAGTTCTCTTATGAGAAATTTTCTTATGAGAAGATCCTATATGAGAAGTTCTCTTATGAGAAGTTTTCTTTTAAGAAGTTTTCTTTAAACCTTTAACTGATGAGGTGGTGGTAAATTTTACACTCTTTTAGGCCACCTACTATGTGCAAAAAATTCACCTCATCAGTTAAAGGTTAAGAAGTTCCCTTCTTTTCAGAAGTTATATTATAAGAAGTTTTCTTTTAAGAAGTTCTCTTATGAGAAGATCCTTTGTGAGAAGTTCTCTTGTGAGAAGTTTTCATTTTGAGTAGTTCTCTTATGAGAAGTTATTTTATGCGAAATTTTCTTTTCAGAAGTTCTCTTATGAGAATTTCTCTTGTGAAAAGTTCTCTTGTGAAAAGTTCTCTTATGAGAAGTTCGGGAATGAGAAGTCATCTAATGAGAAGTTCTCTTATTAGAAGGATCTGATTAAAAATTATCTTATGAGAAGTTCTCTTAGGAGAAATACTCTTACGTGAAGAGTTATCTTACCAAAAAATTCTTATGAGTAGACCTTCTAGAAGGACTCTTATGAAAACATATTTTAGAATATAACCTAACAACTTTGTACGACGGTCTTCTTGGAAAGGCCTTCCACTAAGTCTGTATTGATAAACCCTCGAACATTTCCCCACTGCCTATGTACATTTTCAATATCGTGTATACCGTTAACACTCTACCTAAGATAAGGTACGATTTTCCGTGACATTCATTGTCGTCGTCATCGGTCCTTGATGTCTAAGCGAATGAATTTTCAATTTCCTTTCAGTGTTTTAATTTTACAAACATTTGAAGAAACTCGTCTCAGTTCATTTGGTTTTCTCAGTTACGACCGTCTGACTGACAGGCCTGATAGACAGTTAAATGTCATTAACGTCCTTGCAGTTGTCTTGTCTTGTGCTCGTTTTCTGTCTCTCAGAAAATTATGTGTTATCCACTAGCAAAGTATCCCGCACGTCATAATCGTATGACTGGAAATGCTCCGATACGGTAGGAGTAGGCGATTTTAGGTTAACTTTTTAAAGAGTTTAGTCAGGTGTGCGTGAGCTGACCATGATACAACGTTGCAAGGTGTTTCAACTGGAGCTACATGGGTGAGATATCAAAAGAAGAGATACGAGGAAAAACCTCCAACCGAAAAGGAAGATTGAATTAAGCGAGTGTGTGAATGCAACTGCAACAACTGTCTGGGAGAGATATATGATGGTGAGAACAGAAGAAAAACGACTACACCGACATAAAATAGAAAAGACTGGATTGAATGTAGAGCCATCTGTCTTAGACAGAAAAATTCAGTTAAAGAAATAAGGACCTCTTCAAAATATTCCATAAGAAACGAGACCTCAGACCAGCAGACAGTCTTTTATGATATTTTGCTACAAAGGATCTTAGAGAAATCTGTCAACGACTCTGAATTTGACATATGTGAGGTGGCACAATAATGTCACTGCAGAGCATGTTCCTCTCATACACAGATGACATCGACATCCTGGAAAGATATAAGCGTTTGGTGACTGCTCCCTATTGCACGTGTAGGCAAGGAAAGGAACGTCAGTTTTTTTTTTTTTATTACAACAGGCATTAGTCCTGACAAGACAGTACATAGATGTCGTTCCACTGTCTCTTCCAAAAACAAACAACAAAAGTTAAATCAGAAAAGATTAACTGTCCTTAAGGAGGAAAAGAAAATATTTCGAAATCCGCAAAATAATTTTGAATTTAGGAGATTAGATGCGACCAAGTGAAGTGAATTGAAATACAAAAATACTGACAAATGTTTGGGTGATTTATCACCACACCTGATGAGAATGAGGAAGAGATGAGGGGTGCTGAGATATGCTCTGCTAGGCATTCGTCCATCGTATGTGTTAATGTTTTTCCAGAACATGAATAATGCCAAGTGTATTGTTGTGTATATAAATCATAAGTACACACACGCACACTCACATAGTTTTGTGTACAGGACAAAATAATCTAAAGAAAAGAAAATATATTGAAATGTTTTTTTTCATCACCGATGAAATGACAAAGCCTTAGAAGCAGGCGAAGAGCAACCAAACAACAACAACAGGGGCAGCAGCCTCAGTACACTCTCCGGCAAAAGGAGTCACCTGGCAAATACACATGTCAATCAACTCACACACACACTCACACACATCTACGCACAAGTGCCTTCCGTTTGTATGGCTGTGTATTTATTTTGTTGTATAATATTTTGTGATATGTATATGGGATACATTAATAAATACACACACCTCGAGTATATATGACACTATATGCATGTGTGTGTGTGTGTGTGTGTGTGGCACTATGACATATAATTGAATAAAACATGTCGTAGCAACAACAAAAACAACAGCACCCATAACTACACTCATAAATAACAATATCAAAGAGAAAGAACAAGAAAAAAAAAAACCAGCCAGCATTCAACTAGTATTTTCGAGGGGCGGTATATTCAGTTGATACTTGTGTCTCCTGTAGGAAAAAACTGTAGTTGTTATTCTATTGATCCCGTCTAACTCGCAATTGTATTAACAACTCAGCAGACTGTAAACAAAAAAAAAATAATGAAAATTACCGGGATTTCCAGGGATGTTCGTACTTTGAGGATTTTCGAATTCCGTATATATATCACAGTGCAACACGAAAGAATATCACCAAATACGGAGAACTCTACGTGATAAAAGAAAAAAGAAACCAATGTCTCCTAGTTTTGCCCAAAGCCATGCACATTGTTTTTGTGGGTCCCCAAAGATTTGGGGCCTCGCTGTCATGTCTGCTAAAAAGTGATCATTTTCTCTGGCTCATAACTTGCAAACCATTTGGAATTTTAATTAAATCTCTGAGTTGTAGTTCTTGTCATAAAGAACAAAAATGGTGAACATATAAAATCAAAAAAAAAGTCATATTCATGCTGATAGCACATAAAATTCCAATCAGAGCTATTTAAAAAAAAAAACATTACATCAATTCAATTTAATTATGAGTGCTAGTCCTTTAAATTAATATAACTCATACGCTCCAATAATTGGCTAATGCTGTTTTAGACAGCAAATGTGAATTGATACACTTTTCATAACACCGTGTTACAAAAAATATATTTTTTTCTGTCCTATGAACCAAATGCACATATTCGGAAAGAGGGGAAGAAATAAAAATACACGTGTATCGGCGATTTTCATGTACACGTCAGAATTTATTTTTTTTTTAAGTTTGAAGTACAAAGCAGGCAGAATCGTGGAAATGTCTGTATCACGTCAAATTTTTTTAAAAAAAATGGTTTTTATGAATTCTCAGATTTTCCTAAATTTTTTTTTTTTAAATGTTTATCGTTTTTTTTAAGGTTTCAGTTCAAAAAACCTTTTTTTTCGTAACGCTTAAGTAGTTTAAAAATTTGGAGTCTCTTCAAGTTATGCTAAGAAAAGTGAAAAAAATATTTTTTTTTTTCAAAAATAATAAAAATTGGGGAAAATCTGACAATTGATAAAATTTTTTGGCGTGATACAGACATTTTCACGAGTCTGCCTGCAAAAAATCAGCTCGATTGGATCACTGAAAAAGGGTTAAAAATCGGTCCAAAGGCTTTCACACAGGCCACTACGAGCTTCATACTTCAAACTTAAAAAAAAGAAAATTCTGACATGTACATGAAAATTGCTGATACACGTGTATTTTTATTTTTTATCCCCTTTCCGAAAAAGTAAATTTGGTTCATAGGACAGAATGTGTGTAACACGGTGTAATCATTCCCAGGAAGTTCATATGTTCTTGAAAGTTGTTTCTTCAGATCTTAGGTACACGTTTGTAGTTGATTTTTTCCTTGAATTGTTAACGGTTTGCTATCTACGGACCTGAACAGAGGAAAAAAGTTAAAAAATAAACGAATTTCTTAAGATTTTTTCGATTTTGTTCATTAAGTTTTTTGTTCTTTATGACAAGGGCTACATCTTCGCCTCAGTGATAACTCTCTTCTCTGTGAGAAAATACCAAACTAGAAAAAAAAATATTTTTCCCCACACAATTTCTTACGCCATAAGAAATATATTTATCGTCTTCAGAGCACCTCTGACGATGCATTTATAAACAACCATTAACATCGACACGTTAAATTTTCAATATTCAACACAACACTTTTGCACAGTCTATTTATCTTTTTGTTTCTCTCGCGACCTTTCTTATTTTTTATGTGTCTTTTTAACTTTTACACTCATTTTGTTATACATTTAAAGCATAAATAAAAAAAAAAATAACTTTCATTCATAAAAAATTCGCTCACGAGAATAGTCTCTGAGTGTGAGTAAAAAAATGAGAGATACAATTGAAAATACCTCTCGTGAAACCAGATTTTCCTCATCGCAAAAACTAATTCCTTCTATAGTACGGAGAGTATCCGGTTTTCTACTCTTTGTCTCAGGATAAAAATAGAGAATAGAATTTTTCTCTTTAAAGATAAATATGTAGAGAGTTCACAATTGTGTTGTATTTGTCGTATGTTGTAAATATGTTGTTGTAACTCTCTTTTACGGCCGTACAACCTCAGCATGTCTGTTTTTCTAGTGTACTACGTAGTATGTTTACTATTTAGCCAGTTTTTATGACTTATTATTTAGCAAATACAACATGGCCACGGAGATCTTGTGTGCAAAAATGTTTCCAAATGATTCACTGTTTCATTTGATGAACGCAGAAAAATGCCATAAAAACTATGTACTACAAATTGACGAATTTGTCCATCAAGTCAATGAATTTATTCATCAATGTTATGTCGAACTACTAAAGAATCGTATTCTTTGATCTAATGTGCAGTTTCTTTTTAGTCTAGGCAATTTTACTTGCTGCAATTTGTATGGTTCCCTTTTGAACGTGCCTCTTCTATTCACACAAGGAAATTCTCTTTTGGCAATTTTTGTTTTCATCTCCAAATGACTTTCAAAATACGAAAAAAATCCTTGAAAATTATTCCCTTTTCATTCCCCTTGCCTCTCTCTCCCACCAACTGAGTAAGTAGAATTAACTAGTGTGAAAAATCTCCTTTGAAGCGACGACAGTAGTAACCTAGAAATTTACAGATATTAACCAGTCCAACCAAATAATTACTTTCTCTTAAATCACACCTCGTATTTTCGGTATACGATTCCTATTTATTTGTTTTTATAAACTGCATACCTACTGTGTGTCTCTGCGTGTGTGTGTAAAGTGGAAAGAAGAAGAATGTAAGGACGTGCGGGCGGATTGAGTGTGCATTCCAACATGTGTATTTGATATTTAAATGTTTATTAATAAAAGAATAAACCTATTTTATTGCTCCATTGAACTGACAAACACACGCACACACGCAACAACAACTACAGCAACAATTGTTCTCCCCGCACTTAAAGGAGAGATTTCAATCAATGCTGCCGCTACTCTTCGCATGCAGTTTTTGTTGTTTATTTACCCTTTCACACAGAAGCGAAACCCAAGTGGAACATGTGTGTGAGCGGGTGAGAGCGTAAGCGTACGAGCGAGTGAGTGAGTGAGTGTTTTCTGTGATTTCCTTTGTGTCTCTGTGATGATGTTACAATCAATTAAATCAATGTTACATAGCGTTTGATACACAGGTAAAATGCAAATGAATCCAAACCAGTTGGTGGATAATTTAAGATTGGGAGTGTTGTAGGGAATAACAATTCCTGAGTTGTATTGGTTTGCATTTCATCGGGTATTTTATGATGTTGAGAAGTAAATATGTATGCGATTGCCATGAAGGTGCATTTTCGTTTTGTAGGTCAGTGATAGTTAGTGCGAGCACGTATACGAGTGTAACGTGCAGGTTTGTTGGTGCATTCGGCCCAGCCTTCACAACGTTGATAATTACATAAAAACTCAACTTACCCGTTTCACTTTGGCATTTTATCATTACATTTAATCCTTTTTGTAATGGCAATTGTAGACACAGACAGGCATACATACATGTGAGTACATGTGTAGGTATGTGTTGCTCTTGTTGTTGTTATTGAATTACAGGACTTTGTTGTGGCATTCACTCACTCACTCACTCACTTTCACTAACTCTGGCATGCATATCTTTTACAAAAGACACTTTTATTCCGTTTGTTGTTGTTGGCGTGTTGTTTTCGTTACCGCGTTCCCGCTCTATTGAGTTGTGTTTTTTTTTACTTTTTCTTTTTTTCCTTTCCTTTTCTCGATTCGATTTCTTTGGTTTGGACTTTCACTTAGATTGCCATGAGCATTTATCAAATACAAAACGGACACTTTTTGAAACGGTTTATTTTGAAAATGGGTTTTATTTTTTTGTATTTTTTTTTTTCTTTTTTTGAAAATATAATCAAACTCTGCTGCAGGACACGTTGGACACGTTGTTTCACGGACGCAAGGCGCGTAACAAATGAACCGAAACTTTAAAGCTAAACATGGCACAGACGACACGGCATAACAACGCTTTTGCAGCGGCAAATTCTCAAGCACATTGGCAGCGGCCGGCGAGTTCGTCTGTAAGGAACAGAACGAAAAAATGCTCGTAAAGCAGTGAGCTCTGCAGGAGATAATTTGTGTACTCTGTTTTTAGGGCTTTTTCTTTGTTCAACAATATTCTGTAGAGAAGTTTTTACAAGGCGAGGCCTTACTTAGTTTTGAACCTGGCATAGATATATATGAAAACGTACCGACCAATTGTCAATCTATTTCATTAAAAGAAAGGGGATTATTAAACGGATTTAAAACTGTGGTTTAAAGAAGAGAAGCCTTTAGAAAAAAGAGAAGCTCAAGAAAAAGTTGAACAAAGCTTGGAATTTGAATAACAGTGATATATGCTAACATGCTGATGGATAAATTGAACAGTGAATCAAAGACAGCAAAATGTTCAGCGCATCTCTTGCTTGGGTATAAGTAGATCAAGAAATCTGCTAAATCTAAATACAATAGAAAGTCATCTGCATTCACAGCCAATATATGAGGGCAGCCAAGAAGGGCGGCGATCCTAGCACCAACACATCCTGCATAGGTCAAAAGAGCAAAGGAATTCTTGGACAATGATTCCCGAAAGTGTAACAGATCCTTTATTGTAATGTAAATCAGATGTGCATTCCTAAAAAGACAAATTAACGAAGGAACGGGAAAACTCGTGCAGACATCTAAAAAGTAAACACTGCAAAAAATACTTCCGATGAAAAATCTTCTTTGCCAAGTTTAAATTTGGTTTAGTTTAAATTTATTGAGCCTTTTTTTTAAAGCATGTCAGATATATTTTATGTCGATGGACAAGAAATTGCTTGTGATACACTCACATTATTGTCTAAATTTACAATATTAGGGATCAACGACACCATGTCCTATCCTATCTAATAGAAAAATAATGAGAGGTGAAATCCATCCGGGTGAATACAAGAGAAGAACTAAATTAACTTAAATTATTTAACTAGTCTCGTGGTTGGCCTAATGCATCATTTTCGAATTGGACTCGCTGAAGCGAGTCATACGAAGAGTTCATTGGAGTTCTCGATTTCACAACCAAACGGGCTTCCCAGAAGAAAATAAAGTTTAATAAGTTCAGAGTTTTCCATCAAGAGGTGTTATTTTGGTATTCAAAGAAAAATGGAATTTTTTTGAGAGAAATGAATCGGCTGTTTAGTTCACAATGAAGAGGAAGGTATGCCGTTAATAATAAAAAACTATATCAGCCAAATGGCCATCACGACCACGCTTACAGGATCATATCCTTGTCATGGAATTTTCCATAACCAAATCGCAAAGTGGCTGCCCTATGTCCTCGATAGCCTCACGAATTCTATCTTTGAGGTCTTGAATCGACGCTGGGCTGTTTGGCATATATCTTTATCTTATCTTTCACGTGGCCCAAAGGAATCACAAGATCTCATCTCTTCGACAGATAACACGGTCCGGAAACTGTTTACATGCTCAAAAAGTCACTGTGTTGGGGTGCAGAGGGAATCATTGGTCCATATTTCTTCAAAAAATTAAGCCGGTCAATGGGGAACTCTGTAGAGCCATGAATAATGAATTTTTCGTGTCTGAATTGAAGGATGTTGATGTGGGCTACCTTTGGTTCCAAACAGCCAACGAAACAAACAATTTATTGAGGGAAGCTTTTGGTGAGCTCATTATCACGCGTCGTGGGCCTGTGGCGTGGCCTTTAAGATCGTGCGATTTAACATCGCTAGACTAATTTTGGTGGGGGTTATGAGAAGTCATTTGTCTACGCAGATAAGTCTGACCTGAACTTGTTTACCCCCCACCCCCTATTTTTAAGTTCCGGCTGGGAGGAGTCAAAATTAGACTAAAAATTGGTAAACGAATTAAACTAAATCAACAAATTATTATAACTAGTCATGAAAATGTAATAAAGATATTAAAAAAATTTATTAGTGTGGTACAAAATGGGTTAAGTTCTCTAAAGCGTTTCCATTTCGTCCCCATTTCCTTTCGTTCCCAAATGTCTATGAAGACATTAAATCAGATGATTGTGTCGCATGATTGATATGTTACATTCCAATATTACTCATACGTCCACAGAGCACAGCCAATATTTACAGAATTCTTGTGGCATCCACTGGCCTCAAACACACTGCACGTGGTCGCTGAAACGCCTGCATTGTGACGATGCGCAAATGATATCGTTCGGTGTTCAGTCGAAACCGACAAACAAACAAGTGTTGAATGTAGCGCAGGATGATGATGAAGAAGAAGAAGAAGCCTCATACATGTTTACATAAACAATAGCAACAAGGCGTAAGTGAGTGTACACACACACACACACTCGTGCACATTCCTAAGCATACAACGAATCCACAACAATGAGGAGGAAGGAATCAAACGAAAATACTACGAATCGTTTTGTGTTTCACACACAAACACACACACACACAGCAACACTCACATGCACAGACGAAAACAAGTCATTCGTATTTTTCGGTGTTTTTTGTTTTGTCGATTGTTGTTTTTCCGTTTGTATTAATTTTCGGAAAAAGAAGAGAAACTCTTGTGATTTCATTGTCAAGCATCTCACACAGTCACAGCGTCAAACATAAACCCACATCGGGTTTCATTCATTGTTTTCTTCTACACTCAACTCCTCGCACACCAATACTCACACCAACTCACACACACACCACACATAGCCTGGCGCGCTTTATAACAACACCGTGTATTCCATGGCCATTACACACACTGAGAGTGCTAATAAAAAGTGAGCATGAGTGGATACACAGAGCATACTGAGTGAGAGCCGCCGAGAGTGTGTCAAGTGGCAGTGCAATTTAATTGAGTGTTTGAGTACCTGTGTCGAGATAGCACATATTAACTACATTGTGGTTTGGGCAAAGATCTCCTTGGGAAGAAGACAACTTTACAGAGCCCGGGGAAGGCAAATTATTGCTTGATTTTCAACGTATCCTCAAAGAGATGGGAAATTACTATAGACAAGGTTAGGCAGAATGTACAAAATATTAGACTTAGCAAAATGCAGGTGTAGAGCAGGGCTTTCCAACTCATCGAGGGACCGTAAAGCCTTTCAGACCAACCAAACAAACAGAAATATTCGTATTTATTTTTCAAAAATATTATTTATAAATATTTCTTTTTTATCGTTTGAAGGAACTTTGTGGCAAAAAACACACTGTTCTTCATCCAGGATTATAAATGTGAATCCATATTTTACATATCCGACATTTTGTTTTTTTTTATGTAATTTTTTATTAAAACATTATCATGGGATATTAAAACAAACAACAGATGATCGACGATAATCTTAAGCAGAGATGAGAAAGGAGAAACACATAAGTACTGAAACAAAAACATTTTCCCACATAACTTACATGTCTTCGCGGACCCACGTGAAACACTCTACGCCCCACAATTTGGGAAGGCCTGGTCTAGAGTATGGCATTGATGTGAAATATTTTTATATTTATTATTGTAACAGTCGACTACAAACAAAGATTCGCATCTTCAACGCCAACGTGACACCAACAGCAACCAAGACTCTGACAACAGTTGCCTTCGTAAAATTCTACGTATATTTTGGACCGAAAGAATAAGAAACGTGGATCTTTGGCACACCATCCATCAAATATCCATTCAGGCAGAGATTCCTAGGCGGAATTGGCATTGGATCAGGAAATCGTCAGACGACAATGGCCATCGTTTGGAACCCCCTAGGCCAGAGACGTGTTGGTAGAACGGTCATTACATAAAGAAGTCAGCTCGACTTCGAAAGCAGAACTTCAGAATACAGTTGGAGTGAAATAAGGCATATGGCAAACTTGCAAAATACCCGCTACTTCGTAAGCGTAAATTGTTCTTCCCAGTAAAACATAAAACATGTGTTTAATTTCATTGGTTTACAAAACAAAAAAACTCAGAACCGTTATCGCATTTTTAAATTTTTTGAGCGGTAGATATAATTTTGAAATACATGTTCACACTTTTTTAATTTTCCCCATTTTTGTCCCTTTTTCTACTTATTTCAATTGCTGTCGTCAATCCCGGAACAATTTCCAAACATTTATATCATTTCTACTTCTCGCCCTTTTCTGATTATTTTTAAAACGTTGTCCTACATCCCTCATATTTTACCCGTCTTGGAGTATTTTTGTAGTATCCTAAAAATTGTTGGTCTCCTTAAATTTTAAATGATTTTTCCTTTATATATTTCACCATTTTTTGTACGCTTTTTCCATTGATTTCTGTCAATTTTACTTTTCCCCCTTTTGTACCTTTTTTATCCCGTTATGGTACCTTTTGACCACCTGTTCGTCCCTTCTCTAACTATTATCCTCATTTTTTTTTTGTCAAAAATATGTTTCACTCGTTTTTAATTTTACCCTTATTGGTCCCTTTTTTATCCCGTTTTGGCCCCTTTTTCGTCCCACCTCTAACTCATTTCCACCTGTTGTAGATTATTTCCCATTTATATTATACCAGTTTTGGGAGCGTTTTGGGCCCTTTTAGTCCCATTTCCTTACATCCATTTTTTTTGCCCATTCCTGTCGATTACAATTTTTTTTCAAACATTTTTGGTTTTTCCCTTTTGTACTTTATTTTTGGCCTCTTTTTCGTCCCATCTCTAACTCAATTCCACCTGTTGTGGCCAATCGTCGTCGTGGATCAATTTTCCAAAAAAAAAATCAGAATATTTGAAGTTTTTGAATTTTTGTATTCTAGTTTTAGCCGTTTGGCCAGGACATTGTTGGAGTTGCCTTTGAGGCTACATAAACGTATGTAAATGTGTGTGCCTGTGTACTCGTATTTAGTATTGATTCCATAGATTAATTTAATCAATATTTTATAGTTGAATATTTCAACTTATGCAAATAAGTGTAATGGTATTGTGGGTATAACGGTCGTTACTCTCTCTCTCTCTCTCGCTCTGGCACACACACACACGCACTTTCTCTTACCATACCTGAACAAAATTTAAAACATTCCACTGTTGTGGAATATGTGTGGGTGATTGGCTTGTGTGTGCACTATAGTTGCAGGTGCTTACACACACACACATACATATATATTTTGATAAGCTTTACATTGACATGTGACACGATATAAACAATTGTAAAATATGTCTCTTTTGTGTGCTGTCTGTCATGGCACCCTATGCGGGGCATATGTCTGATGCGAAGGACCACATTTTTTTGTTAAGGGTCAGTTTTACGACTGGAAAAGCACCTCTATAAATCAACTGTTCGGATAATGTTTGAATGTGTAACTAATTAAGTAAAAATGAAATCATTTAGAATTTTAGCAAAAGGATTCATACACACTTGAATCTCCAAACCCAGTAAACCTTGTGTGGATAAATCATTAGCCATGTGGAGCTGACAATATACTTTCGGTCCTGGTCGGTGAGAATACAAATTGTAACATTCGCAGCTCATTGTTTTTTCAAAAGTTCAACGTTTATTCATTCTTGGAATGTTCATGAGCTCCTAGACTTCGCAAAGGATAACTACCGGCGTCAAGTTTAGCAGCTGGGAGGGTGGTGAAAAAAAAACAAATCTAAGCTATTATGACAGAGTATCCACTTGATATAACCTGATATTTAAAATCTAAGATGGAGCTCTTAGGTTTGAAATGTTGGCCTATGTGCCTGTTTCAAGGGTACTTAGATTGTCGAGTAACTTCCGTAGAAGTTGTGATATCTAGGCCAAATCAAAATCTCTAGGTCCAAGCCTAAGCTCTCCAACAACTCAACTCATCTATTGAAAGACAAAACTCTTGAGAGAAGTTCCCCGTCTGTTGGTCCATGGAATGTTAAGGGAAATGAGCAAGTAGGGAATGATTGAGTTACTTAGATTATCGAACAATGTTTGTAGAAATTACCTTTCCTTTTGGAAATACAGGGTTCTACATTTGGTATTCAAAGAAAAATGGTATTTTTTGGGATAAATGATCGGATGTTTGTTTCATAATTAAGAGGAAGCTATGTCGCTAATAATGAAAAACCAACATCAGCCAAATGGCCACCACGACCACACTTACAGGACCATGTCCTTGTCATGAAATTTTCCATAACCAAATGGCAAAGTGGCTGCCCTATGTCCTCGATAGCCTCACGAATTCTATCTTTGAGGTCTTGAATCGACGCTGGGCTGTTGGCGTAGACCTTATCGTTCACGTGGCCCCGAAAGGAAGAAGTCGCAAGGGGTTAAATCACAAAATCTCGGTGGCCAATTGAAACTTTTTCTTTTTCCCGCAAAAGAGCAATGGTTTCGTTGCTTGTGTGGCACGTAGCGCCGTCTTGTTGAAAGTAAACGTTGTCCAGATCAATATCATCCCACTACGACAATAACAAATCATTTATCATCTCTCGATAGCGCAATCCATTCACCGTAACTGTAGATCCAACCTCATTTTCGAAAAAGTGAAGTCCACTGATCCCGCCGGACAATAAGCCGCACCCAACAGTCACACGTTGAGAATGGAGAGGCTTCTCAACAATAACTCTTGGGTTTTCCGAGCCCCAGATGCGACACTTTTGCTTGTTGACGTAGCCACCGAGGTGGAAATGGGCCTCATCAGTCAAGATGACTATTCGATGGAATTCCGGATCATTTTCATTCATTTCAAGGACCCAATCGGTAAAGACACGACGTTGTTGATGATCGGCCGTCCTGAGTTCTTGTGGTAACTGAACTTTATAAGCCTGAAGACCCAAGTCTTTATGCAAAATACGGTGTAATGACATTTGTGGAATGCCCAATTCAAAAAGATCGACGAGGCATGGACAAACCTGGGGTTTCTTCAACACTTTGGGCTACAGCAGCCATTCTTGTTCTTGAGCGACGTGCAAAGACGTGGACGTATGTATATGTTACGAAACTGATACTAAGCCTTAGTAATATCCTAGTTTACATGGAGGCTGTAGGGTGTACCGTATTCGAAGTGTCGGATTACTGTTCAAGTGTGCAAATAGCTCAGTCGCCGGTACAACACAACTGTACGAGTATAGGGGCATTATTTTCAAAAAAAATTTAAAGCTCTGGATTTTTTTGTTGTTGTACTTATATTTGGTTTTCTTTAAACCGCCAAATTCCATTTGATATGTGAGCTCATCATCATCATCACCAACGCCATCATGATGATGCTGCTGGCGATGATGATAAAATGTTGAGGGTGCAGAAGAATAAGAAGAAGATAAACATGATGATGATGATTCTGGTGACGGTGTATTGGCATTTCACGTAGACAACAACAACAACGACAACGGCCATAGCGACGACAACAGCCACAGCGACAGCGACAATGATTGCGGTATAATATTTCTTTATTTATTTGTTGTATTTTGATTTTCCGTAGTTTTGTTTTGTGGTCGTCTTTCTTGGCAATTTCCTTGGCTGTCTTTGAATTGCCATAATAAAGCATTTTCTTCTTCTCCTCAACGCTTTCAACTACACCCACCTCACCCCCGCCTCTTTACCATGTTACGTAGAATTTTGCAGGGCGGGCGACGGGGCCGAGCTGCTGAGCATCTGCCGCGTCTGATGTTGTCAACATCAGCTTAGTTTTGGATTTCAATTTTATGGTGGTGATTTCTTTTAAGCGATTAATCATGACTCACTTAGTGATGTTTTATTTGCAACTTTTTTTTTTGGTTTCCCCGTTGTTTTTTTTCTTACAACGCCTGAGAACCGCAGAGGATGAGAGTGAGTGAGTGTGTGAGAGGGACACAGCATACATTCGCTACACAGTGTTGCCAGAAATGACGATATATCGATTTATCACTTAATTTTACGTATGGCAACACCAATGAATATCAAATTCTGTATTTTTTCCACAAGTTTTGACGAAACTTATTAAGGTAACGTGTTAATTCTTAGACATTTAACCAAGTAAATAAAATGGAAATAAAAACCAAACAACAAACTCGATTGAATAGAGAGGGTATGGAAGGAAGTAGTGTATGATGTTATATTTAACATTTTGTAAATCGATTTAATCGGCCATAAGGCTTTGAATTACAAGTTAATATATGAAACTAGCTGACCCGGTCCGCGTTGCTGGCCCTAAGCAAACATTAGTGTTGTATTACACATATTTATATAGGAAAGGGGAGTTTTTATCCCTTTTGCCATTTTCACCCCCTAAATGTAGATAAATCCAAACAATGTGTAGCCTATATTACTCGCGGGGTTATTCGGAAGATTCCCTGAAAATTTCATCAAAATCGGTCTAGCCGTTTTCGAGTCCATACGTTACATACATACACACATCCATTTTTATATAGATAAGATAGAGATATAGAGATAGATAGAAGATAGATTAATTTGAATGAAAATAATTTAAAAAAATGAATTTGAATGAAATAAAATTGAATTGTTTGGATGCCAACATTTTGAATTTCGTTTACATTCAGCCCTAGAGCGGCAATCGTCCTCGTTTTTGAGTCAACGTCACGTCGTGTCATCGTCAACCTCAATTCAATCCCAATATTGCATCAATGAGACGAGGACATCGACTGGTTATCGATAATTTTCATAAACAAATTGTCATCTCTGTTTATTTATTTTTATATTTGATTGGTGTTTTTGTGGGCATATGTTTTTATTTTATTTCTAATTCTAAAGCCCCAAGTAGTCAACTAATAAGGTAGGGGACGTAAAGTAGTGTTATCGTAACCCTAGAAGAACAAGTACTCATCAAACGTAGACGTATTTCTTGATTTTCGCTTTGTAGAATGTTGTATTAATGTTGGTGAACAGTTTTATTTTCGTTCACAATCTCTGTATTTCCCTGTATTTTTTTAAAATAAAAGCAACTCTGTATACATTTGTTACTCTCTACTTCAAAATCAAATTTCTGAAGATCTTTACGTTTTCATGTAAAAATCGTAACTCACACTAACCACTTACACATATTTCCCATAAGCTAGGGTGTGTCAGCTGATCACTTGCTACGTTTACTGGTTGACTACTTGGGGCTTAACTCCGCTTCGAGTGATAAAGAAAATAAACAAAATCGGACAGGATTCAGATATCTTCAATTTACCAGACGAAAGTTGATTGGCTAAATCAAAGTCTTTTGTTCCTAGACTGGTAAATTTTTTCTATTTCTTTAAAAAGTTTGTGTAAATCAGTCTTTACACAATAACCGAAAGCCGGATTCAGATCAACATTCATTTCGAAAACAACTTAGTTGTCGGCAACATTGAGAGAGAGATTGTACCCGCTGATTATTGGAAATGACTTTAACTTGGGACTGACACTGGTATTCGTTTACCAGTAACTGTCTGAGCCTCTGGATGTCTTAGAACGGACAATTGGTATTCCTTGGTAGCAGATTCGGACTGAGAGCAAATTGCTTAAATCGTCTGGCACTGGTGGGCTTTACATTGTGCTTTGTTGGTGACCAAATATATGCTGTGTTTTTATAATGCACCATACAAATTCACAATCTCTTTGTCTTACTCCATTATTTTCGGTTAGGGAACAGAATTTAACAATTTCGGTATGTCGTCCCATTGTTGTTTAAAATTACATGGAATAGTGCCCTTTGGAAATCCTACGGCAAGAGAAGTATTTTTCTCCAACCATCCAACGAAACGAAAGATCCATTCGTTTTATAAAAACAGGTTGTAAATAGGTTGTTTTTTTAAATTAAATAACAGATGTGATGCCGATATTTTCATTAGTTGTGGAACACGAATTCATTGGCTTCGGTCATTATTAAAAATATAGGCGTGACAGTGCTCATTTCTCCTTCTTACCAGTAGCTGAAAAAAAGTCAATTATTTGTATCCAAATAAATGTGTTTATATACGTTCCCCACATTATATGAATAATTTCGTAGATATAACGAAATCATCATTACAGTTCATCGGATTCCAATTGGTCATCGCCCCAACCACTGTTCGCATTTTCCTGAACATTGAATTTGTCCTCAGTTGTCCTTTGAACTTTCCACACTTAAGACACTAAAGATTTATTTCAATTTATTTTCGATTGTTTTCTGTTGTTTGTCTACTCTTTCTACTCGTCTTCAGGCGCACATTTTGTACACACGTTTTGTTGCTCTGACAGCACCTTCAGTGCGAACTAAAGGAAATGAACAGCGAACCGTGGGATGGATGGACGGGCGGGCGGGATGAACAGACGCACCAATGTAAGTGTTGACATTAATTGCGTTTTTCATATGTGACGTATACTTACAGACTGTGCTGTAATTCAACCAGTTGAATGTGGAATGTGAAACTGTGGCAAGTAAAGCCAATATAATAGCGGCGTTTTATGCGACCTGAATTATGCATTTGTTTGTTAATCAGCTGCAGAATATGACATTATATTGTTCGAAAGGTTTTTGAGAAAAATTAGATTTGGCAGAAACATTTAAACAAACAAATTATCTCGAACTCGAACAACAGAAATAATAAAATGTATAAAGAATAAAGATGTAGAAACAAAAACTAAAAAAAAAAATAAAAACCCTGACGAAAATGTTGACTTCAACTAACGTTTTGACACTGAACGATCATTACACATGTTTGAGGGTGCGTTGACCTAAAGATACGAAATTGTTATGTTCTTACCAGTATTTTCCTACACTGTATACTCCCAATAACTGAGATCGTAGTCAAACCACGATTATGTTAAACTCTGTTTCCAATAACACTGAGTTTAAACTTTAAATGCGTTTTTGAACCACATTTTCGGCTGTTGATGTGGCAACTCTCACACTTTTATTAGAAAACATATGTTTCCAAATAATAATTAAAATGATATTTAACTTTTGTTAAAAATATGATAACTAAAAAACTCTGCTAAATGAACTTTGGAATATAACTCAAAATTACACAGCAGCTTTATTTATGTAATTTTATTTTTGGAATGTGGTGAACAAAAAAAAAAGTTCTGATTCTTCTTCTTCTTTCGTTGAGTGCTGTTACAAACATATGGCTAGTAAACTGGAGTTGAAACGCTCAAATTTCGGCTGAAAAAAAAATTAATTCGAAGTTTAACTTCAGTTTAAGCGAAAAACGATGATCAACCTTGACACATTTATCTTAGAGAATAAATTTTGAGTTTTTTTTTTGTGAAAAGTTCTCTCATCGTAAACGCTCATTATTAATTCAATGGGTCCGAATAGCAGCCAGAGGTTTATCAATAGCTGGCATTGTAACTTGAAAATGTACGGGATCATTGAAGATATTCTTCTTCAAGGACAAGGATTTAGTCCAAAATGGAACAATTGGTCACGCGAGATGCCATGAATCCGTTGAGAGGCGAGCAGTTAGTCTCACGTTGTGTAAAGGTCAATTGGGCGCCATTATTTTGTGGGGCCACTTGAAGTCTCTCGTCTTTAGAGACAAACCAACCAGGATTTCAATTTTTTCTAATTAAACATTTGTGTAATTATGGCTGGGGAGCAAATCAATTTCAAATTCGCAGTTATATATTTTAAGTTTTAATTTCAGATTTCTATTGAGGTTTTTTTTTGTCATTTAATACACTGTTTGGCCCTGAAGGCTTAAGTATTACAATGTGAATAAATAAATAAATAAATAAAGATTGCTAAAACATTTCTATGTACTCTGTGAGATACCGGTCGAAATGTTGGAAAAAGTCTGGCAACTGTTGGACTTTCAAAACGGACCAGCTGAAGCAAGGCCGAGGGTGACATGTGGCTGAAAAAAAAACCGTTAAAATGTAAATGTCAAACATTCCTAAAAAACCAAACGATTTATCAGATAAGTTTGCTGGATGTTTTATAAATTTAAAAGAAAAATTTCAACATGCGAGTGCGAGTTTACTGGGTGACTCATGTGAGCAGTTAATGGGCTCTATGAAAAATACCCCAAATTAGGATTTCCCCAAAATAAACGAAAAATCTCCCTCGGTGGGTGAAAAATCAATCCAAATTAACATGTTGTTGTGCTCAATATAACACTTTGAGGCGATTTTTTATTTTTGAATCAGGGTCATTTTTCAAATGTGATAAGTGGGGTCGTAACTCCAACACAAACAACTTTGTTTTTAAAAAATTAAAAAAAAAAATTGGGGAACTTTTCATTGTTCAATTATATGAAAAATGTCCCCAAAACCGATAAATTAAAATATTACCCCAAAATTTATGAAAAATTCCCGAATTTTTCCGTTTTTTTTTGGGATATTTTTCAAACAAAAGTGAACCATATATCGTTACGACCCAAATTATCACATTTGTAAAATGTCCTCAATTTCAAAATGACAAATTCTCCAATTTCCTATGAGATTTTTTTTTTTTTGGGGGGGGGGGGGGGTTATTCTTCATAGAGCCCATTTAATACAAAAGATACAATTAATACACTGTTGCCCTACACCAATGTAAGCAGACACATACACGTCGCTATGCTTACTTACTTATTTCCCTTAACATTCCATGAAGGAACAAGCGGGGACAAGTTGTCTCGTATCAGTGAGCTGTGTACGATATAATTTGAATACCGACTGACCGGGACCTACTGTTTTTTAAAGCCGGCTCCTAACGGCTAATGCTTTTCTATAGAAGTTTTACATGGCTTAGAGATTGCTCTCTTACTCGTAAAGTTGCCAACATTTAGGAGGTGGAGACGGTTTTGAACTTGGGTACAAAAAAAAAACCCCAAAATAAAACACACCTATTAAATTTCCTCACTTAAACAGTCTACAACAAAGGTATTTATTTATTTACATCGACACTTTAAATTTAAATATTTTTAAATAATGCTATGCACGTTTTGTTTGGCTAAAACTTTAGCAAGTTATGGACAATAATTGAAATTCCCCTAACAAAACTAACTTAAATTTTTGCAAATTTCGGTTGTATGGCCTCTATTGTGTTTGAATGTTTTGTTTGTTACGTTTTTAACTATTGTGTTGTTGTTCAACGTGATTGGAAGCGAGATAATTGAATTTCATTTAAATGTATTTCTTCTTTAGGTCTTGACGCTATAGTGCGCGAATTCAAATCGGGACGTGTGACATTGAGACGCAATCGCCGTAAGACGCACACCAACGATGCCCTGCAGGAGATGTTCCAGGTTTTGGAAATAAGCCAGAAGCAGAATCGCAATTCCCAAATATGCGTTGATTTGAATTTTTAAAACACCAACCTTAAACAAACGGCAACAACGAAATGCTTTAATTTAATTCCCATTCAACTGCTGCCCGTAAATGTATTACCCACCCCCCCAACCACCCCTTTCTTGGACTGTTGACGCACGCTCGAAGAAGCTCGATTTTTTTTTTTTGGAATTCTTTGTGTCTGTTGTGTCTTTTAGAAATTACAAACTGCACCACCATCGACTTGTACATTTACAAACATTTATATCACAATTATATACTTATCACTTTTATTACTTATACCCTAATATTTAATCAACTTATTGCCGTTGTGTTCTAAGGAAGTATTTTTTTTTTATTCTTATTATTATTATTTTTTTATATTTGATATCGTTTGTTTTTTTTTCGGATTGAATGCGCTTTATTTTATGCAATTTTATTGACAATCATGTTTATTATTATGATTATGACCATTTTACATTAACCATCTTCTTGACATTTATATATCCAACTTGACATTTATTAATCACTTGTTTATTACTAATAAAAACAACAACAAAAAATTATATTTTTTAATATTTACTAGCACACATTGTTCAATTGTTTTATTTAACAGAATGGGGAATAAGGAGAAGGGTCCAAAATGGAAAAAGGTAGGAAAATATCTAAAAATAATGTTGACAAATAATTATAGGGTTATCCATTTCGTGGTCGTGGTTTCGACATCTGTCAAACTAAGTTTTTTTTCTTTTCAGTTGGAAGTCTGACATTGACGAAAATGTCACACAATGCGTCAACAATTATTAAAACCTACTACGAAACTAGGAAAAAGGGGAAGGGAGCGCACAACAGGCCGAATTGCTGGCCTAGGTGTATGTTAGTGACTTGAGACGGTCATCGTACATGACCGATCCTCCATTCAACCTAACCTAACCTACTACAAAACTGCTGATTCTCGCACAGCCACATATCGTGCTTTAAGAGGAGATTATGAATTGTGGTTATGAAGCACATTTCTCAGTCGGTGGTTATGTTAATAAATAAAATTGTCCTATTTGGGGTTCTGAGAATCCTCAAGTAATTGATGAGCGGCCATTACATCCACAAAAAGTCAATGTTTGATGCGCACTTTGCTCCGCACGGTGTGATTGGAACTTACTTCTTCGAAAACGACAAGGGAACGACTGTCACCGTCAATTCGGAGCGTTATGGTCGTATGATAACCGACTTTTTTTGTATGCTATTGAAGAATACGACTTGGAGAATATGTGGTTTCAACTGGACAGTGCCACATGCCACACAACTCATGCGAATGTGGCTTTATTGCAAGAGACATTTCCTGGCCGCCGGAATCAGATCAACAATCATTGACATTTCTTTGGTCAGAGATGGCACCAGCTGAGAGTCGACTTTAACTTGGGACTGTCACAGGCAGTCCTTTGCCTGATACAGTCTGAGGACAAAATGTCTAGCTCGGTGTTTCGCCACAGCTTCCTCCAGCGGACTGAGCGCAAATCGCTTGAATATTTCACCAACGGTGGCATGAATTTTTCATGTTACCTTTAAATAAATATTGTGTTTCTATAACGCACCACGATCTCCTTACCTTCGGCCCAAGAGCATTTCACAATTAGCCTAGTTCCCCCCATTGTTATGGAAAATTACTTGGAACAGTGCCCCTTCGAAATCAGACTTTTCGACCAAGAGCTTCTTACCAATCATCATGAGCTACAGTTCACGAGAAAAAATCATAAAGCTCAGTAAC
The DNA here is from genome assembly GCA_958296145.1 of Hydrotaea cyrtoneurina. NCBI lineage: Eukaryota > Metazoa > Arthropoda > Insecta > Diptera > Muscidae > Hydrotaea > Hydrotaea cyrtoneurina. Next base: position 139,527,596 of record OY282512.1, on the reverse strand, counting down.
CTTAAAAGTTGCAAAGATATAAAGTTTTGTAGTTGATTTCATTGAATTTCAATATGTAGGCGTGAATGTGGGCGTGTCATACTATACACTAGGGTGGAGTGAAACCATGCTTTTTCTTTAATTTGAAAAAGTTAACCTCGGAAAGAGATGTAGTCTGGGGTCCTAATGAGGGGAAAAATAAAGAAAAAAATTTTAAAAAAATTTTAGGGGTCGCGCCACTCCCTCGAAATTTGGAAATTATCGCAATTTTGGCGTTGATTTTAGAAAAATCCTAAAAATTAACGACTTAACTTATTCGAAATTTAAAAGTTTGAGCTTGTTCAGTGCCCAAACAAAAGTATTTGAGGCAAATATGAGGATAATCGACTAATATTTGTAGCTTTGGTGGCGATTTCATTGTTCAGTCAATTTTCTGAAGAAGGGACGATTTGACTTATTTTACTTTTTGAAATTTTTGAACAATGAGAAAATTTTTTTTAAATTTTTTCATGCCCTTATTTCATTGTTTACGCTATTGCAAACATTTATTGACATAAAACTTTTTAGGATTTTTCTAAAATCAACGCCAAAATAGCGATAATTTCCAAATTTCGAGGGAGTGGCGCGACCCCTAAAATTTTTTTAAAATTTTTTTCTTTATTTTTCCCCTCATTAGGACCTCAGACTACATCTCTTTCCGAGGTTAACTTTTTTTTTTTGAATTTCACTCCACCCTACTATACACATCCGATAGTCAGACCTTTACTGTAACTTAGGGAAAAAGTTTCATCCCAATAGCTGCAGTCGTTCTCGAGTTGTAGCGTTTTCAATATGAGTCACATTTAAAAAATCACCAACTACACATTTCTGGGCGCCTGGTATCAGACAATGGTTTATAGGCTCTTTGCACAACCATTTTTTGAAATACCAAAATTTGTTGCGGAACAAAAATTTGTTGAGACACACAAATTTGTTGCGGAACAGAAATTTGTTGAGACACACAAATTTGTTGCAGAACAAAAAATTGTTGCGGAACAGAAATTTGTAGCGGACCAGAAATTTGTTGATAACAACTGCAGCTATTGACATGAAACTTAGACCCGGAGTTAGAGTAAAGATCTGACCATCGGAGATATATAATACGGCACGCCCACATTCAGGCACTCAAATTGAAATTCAACTAAATCTAGGTATATACAAGAATAAGTTTGTCGTTCGTTGGTTTGTTTCTTCGTCGGGTATAGAGTCGAAATTCTCAAAGAATGCAGCTGCAGCTCGGTGGTGCAAATAGGTTACTTGCATTGTTTGATATATCCAGTGGGCGTGACACCGCCCACACACGTTAAAACTTGAAAGGGACATATATCATATCCTATGATCGGTACGAAGGTTCGGTACATATACAACTGGTATGAGGCACTATATATTTTTTGGAAAAGTGGGCGTTGTTACGCCCCTTTTTAAATAAATTATTATACCAGTCGTAACTACAGTTTGATTGTCCAGGAATTTCGGTTTGGTACATACAAAGCTTATGTGAATTAAATATTTTTTTTTGGAAAAGTGGGCGTTGTCACGCCCCTTTTTTATATAAATCGTTTTAAAGGCCATAACTATAGTCAGATTGTCCTGTATTTTCGGTTTGGTGCATATACAACTGGTATGAGGCAATATTTTTTTTGGAAAAGTGGGCGTTGTCACGCCCCTTTTTAAATAAATTTTTATAACAGCCATAACTACAGTTTGATTGGCCAGGAATTTCGGTTTGGTACATACACAGCTTATGTGAATTAAAATATTTGTTTGATAAGTGGGCGTTGTCACGCCCCTTTTGAAAAGAGATCGTTATAACAGCTATAACTATAGTCAGATTGTCCTGGAATTTCGGTTTGGCTCATATACAACTGATATGATGCAAAATATATTTTGTTTTGCAAAAATGGGCTGTGCCACGCCCCTTTTTAAAGAAACCTTTCGAACAGTCATAATAATAATTCGGGAAGTTACTGCTGATATGTGGATGGTTACTGGCTATATTAGGTGGCAATTGGACAAAGGGACGGCCATATTTTAAATTTACAATATCACTTGGGCTATTGAAGACATTTCGCTGGCATTTAAACTGGGAGTTACTGCTGATTCCTGGCTACATTGATGATTCCCGGCTACATTAGGTTAAATCTGGCAAAGGTATGATATAAAAACTGCGATTGTAGATTTGTCGAGAGTGTAAAAAAAGAATTTGAACAAAAAATAATTATCTGTAATTTTGCAGAAAACCCATTTTCCGAACCCCATTTCTTGCAATATTTTTGTTCTATTTAAAAAATGAAAACACTGTCTTGTTCAGATTAAGGTCCGCCATGCATGGGCAAAATTTTAACGAAATCTATTTTTTCAATAAAATCAAAATTTTTGATGGGTTAACCCCTTGGTTTTTTTTTGGTCAAAAATTTTTTTTTCCGATTTTCCAAATCTTTGGCTTTTTGGTGTGTTCTGCCTTCGAAAGGATGTACTTATAACTACATATAGTTTATATAACTATAAGCATTACAGATTAATGGCAAAAATTAAATTTTGAGCGTGTAGCATACAACTCTGAGTGGGTTAATAATAATCCTAAAGTCAAGCTTTATTTTGGTATCACCCCCGTTTCGATACCTCAGTCGGTTGCTGAAAAATTGCAGAAATAGTTTCAAGGGACTTTCGAATTTCTAATTTTTAGAAAACTCATTTTCCAGCCAATTTCTGCCAAAGTATTTGTTCAATCTAACAAATTAAACAGTCGCCTCGTTCAGACTCAGTTCCATATAAATTCTTAAAATGAAAAGTCACAATTGAACTCAAAACTGCATAGAAAAGAATAAGTTCTTATAAATTCTCCATAGAAATTCTTAAAATGAAAACTCAGAATTTAACTCTAAATTGCGATTTCTGGTGAATTGAGCGCAGTGTTTATGTACAGGTCCATAGAGATGCCTAAATTGAAAACCCACAATTGAACTCAAAACTGTGATTTCTAGTGAATTATTCATTACTCCATAGAAATTCCTAAATTGAAGAGTCACAATTGAACTCAAATCTGCGATATCTGGTAAATTATTCATTACTTTCCATCCTTTCGTCGTTGGACTTTTCAGGCCTTTTGTCCTAGGACTTAATGTTCGCTTACTAATGAAGAAAATGCCAATTGCGAGATGAAAACGGTCGCTGAAAAATGTTTCAAGTTCAAATCAGATACTGGGATCTGAACCTCAGTTTGTTGGATGATAGTTGCACACACACACACTGCATCTGAAGACAATTGAAAAAGTATCAATTCAATTTGAAATACTTTCAATGAGGTTTCCTTCCACAAAATGAAACATACTTTCGGTTATATTTTGTTTGTTGTATAAACATTAAATTTATTCTAAAAATGATCTTAATACATTTATAATATAATGTATATTATGTATACACACACACTTATAAAATCTTTGGCCATTTATTAAATAAAGATCCAAAATTAAAACTTATAACAATTATATATCCATCATATCTATATATGTATGTATATATACGTAAACGACATGTAGACATTAATTAATTATTATGCACTAGAATTTGTGTATAGAAGGAGACAAAAAACAGTTAATTGTTAAGATATTGACAAAAATTAAATTGGAAAAACATAAAACTATAATTGTGTAAGTGATAAAATATTGCGACTAAAAAACAAAATCGTATTATAAAATATAAAATAAAAAAAAAGTTACAGTAGCTAAAATTTTGATTATTAGATTTCAAATATTGCCAGCGAGTGTTTCGCGTATAATTAAAAATGTTCATGTAGTTTGATATTAAAATTAAGAAGTTTGTTAAGAATAATTGACTTATTTGCTGGTTAAAAACATGTTTTATGTTTAAATGGTGGCACTATTTTGTTTTTAAATATTTTTTTTTAATATTTATTTCTTCAAGAAGTAACCCTATTTTGTGCGTTTTGTTAGACTTCTTTAAATTTTCCATAATTTTCTTTTTTTTTCTCTTGTTTACTATAATAACGAATACTGAGTTTTCAGTACGATTGTTTGTTTCGTTCTTAATTTAATTTAAAAATTATTTAATTAAAAAGCAAATTTAAAAAAAAAATTAACTCAATTTACAATGATATTTTATCTTTAGAATGACACAAATAAATTTTATATAAAAAAAAATAGGAAGACTTTTAATGGAAATTAAATAAAGTATTTTTTTGTTGTTGTTGTTAATAATGTTACGTTCATCATACAACATTCGGTAAGTAATATCAAAATATGTATTTAAATAATACGTATCTTTAAAGTTAGTAGTATTAAAAAGAATTTTCGTCAAATGGTTTATCGCATTTTGTTACGGTTACATCATGATTTGTTTTCTCTTCCTTTTGTTTTGTGTAATTTTTGGCACTTGTTTACGTTTTGTTGCTTTCACTTCAGGCAAATTTCTATTGTTCGTTATGGTGGCGTATGGCTTTACTTGGGCCTCCAGTGCGTGCAGGAAATGCTGGACACAGTTATGTCATCCCAACTTTCTAGAACAAACTACAGTGTGAGGATGGCTTTCAGGCCACAATTCTACAGCATTGCTCCTTTAGCTGAAACCCTGTGGCGAGAAGCTACTGTTCTTTTCTTTTCTTTAGTTTCTTGTTTTGTTTTATGGAATGTGTTTGCTATTCCGCGATGGCTTCGGTGGCGGCGTTGGTGGCCTCTTCTTATCATCGTTAGCATTAATGGAGGTTATAATAAAATTTTTGGTTTCAACATATTCATATGATGTATTCACAATACTGGTAGAGGTGGAGCAGGACGTGGTCCGTGTTATCGTATTCGATGGCGTCATGTTGCCCAACGAAAACGAGCCGGAATTCCAATCCAAATTGTAATTGAGACTGGAAAAGTCCGTGGAATCGCGTGTTTTGGCAGGTAATGGTGGTGGTATCAAATCTTCTTCGGATGTGGAATCGGTGGTATCAACTGAATTGCGATTGCTGCTATCGGCCCCCGACACACTGCCATTGTCGGCTGCCGAAAATCCCTTCATGCTGGCCGTGGGCGTGGCAATACTAGCGGGTCGCGATAAACGTCTCTCCTTTTCTTTTTCCGAGCGCAAAGGCCGCTTGGGCGTGAGCTGTACGAGAAACGACAAACAAATTTACTTTAAGAATAAAAAATGAGTTTAATAGAAAAATCAAGTGTTTGTGTTGTACCTCTTCAGTTAATACTTTGGGATCGGCCCCCTTCGATAAGGAAGTATTGGAAGCACTGATTATCGATGTATTCGATTCTCTTTCCGGCGTTGAGGTAATGGTGCTCAAGGGCGTTGTATACCATTGACTATTGGCCACGGGCAAACTTAACGTATCGCGATCCAACTGAAAATGAAGAATGGAAAGAAAGTAAAAAAAAACTCATCAGTTAAGAATTTCAAATTTATATGAATTTTCATGTTCAGAGTTTTGAAAATGAAGAACAGAAAGAAAGTGTAGAAAACTCGTCAGTTAAGAATTTCAAATTTATGTGAATTTTCATGTTCAGAGTTTTGAAAATGAAGAAAGGAAAGAAAGTGTAAAAAAATCATCAGTTAAGAATTTCAAATCTATATGCATTTTCATGTTCAGAGTTTTGAAAATGAAGAAAGGAAAGAAAGTGTAAAAAAAACTCGTCAGTTAAGAATTTCAAATTTATATGAATTTTCATGTTTTCAAGTTTTGGAATTCAGTTAACAATGTGAATTATTAAGACTAGATAGATAACACACTTAACAACACTCACCTTTTTAATTGATCGTCTTTTTGATGGCGTCTTATCTTTCGTTTTACTTTTCGTACTCGGCGAGTGACCTAGGGGTCTACTAAAAATTCATACAAAGGAGAAAACGAAACGAAAAAAAAAAAACAAAAACAAAATAACAACAACACATAAAGCAAAATATAATACAACAAAAATTAAGTGGAGCATTAGAAAAAAACCATTCATTAAAACAAAACCAAAAAAAAAAACACACATTTAAAGGAAAATCGTGGTGCGTATATGTACAGAAAAAGAAATTAAAATTTAAAAAAAAAAAATTAAGTCTTCAAACTACAAGAATTTATTTCATTCCAATGGTTAACCACAATTAAAACAAAAGAAGACAAACGAAAAAAAGTGGTGAAGAATTAAATGAAATCGTTAATTTCAAATTTTGTGAAATTCCTATCAAATAACAACTGCACATGATGAGTGTTTCCTATAAATGTAAAGAAAAACATTGAAAGTTTATATAAATATACGGCAATGAAATTGTTTTTTGTTTTGGAAATGTTGTTTTGCCACACACTAGGGATAAGTTGATACACATTTGTTTAGAGCAAAATTTGCAATGTATTCATTTTTATGTTTCTGTCCTGGGATGCATCACTTTGGCTTTAAAAAACAGATGACAGTTGCCATTCTTTCAGCGAAACTTCATCCGTTCGTTGGCAAGTGGTCAGTTGATCGGACGATGCACTATAGAGAAAATTCGTTCTTCAGCCGAATTTCAACGACAGAAAGACAACAAAGTTTTGGAAAATTTTCAAACGATTTCTTCAATTTGTTGACTGTGGCTCGCCCAAAAATCTACAATTGACATTGTAAGCTTCTGAAAGTATTTAATTAAATGGAGAATTTGGAAACATTTTCCCTGGAGATCCTATATAAATCTTTAGCTAGTACTATGTCGGCTCTGTTAATTATGGGCTGGTCCATAATCATTCCTACACAAGATCCACAACCTTTTTGGGCAAATCAGCTACGTTGGCAGTACTTCGCTTTGATGTTGGCAGTTAGCAACTTATGCGTATGTGCAAAGAAGATTTAAAAACCAATGTAATTTAAATAAAATATTATTGTGATTCCTTTTTCTCTGGGGCTGCGTCTATTCGCTGGTTCATGTCAGCCAATGACAAACTGAAGAACATCATTATTCAAGCCATCACACAAAGTTGGATCGTGTCTTGTCAAGGAAACTGAGGAGGCGATGTGAATGAGGTTTTCAAAAAAGACAAGTTTAATATTAATAGCAATATAGGATGCAGAATTATGTTGGGCCTGAACAATGTCATAATGGATACCGACCAAATCAAACGAAAGCATTGATAATTACGATTCATGATGTAGCAAATGACATGACAAGTTCAATATACTCTCATTCGATGGTGGCGTTTGTTCTGAGGAAGAAATAGGATTGGGATCTATCAAATTATTTGCGGTTTTCCTTCCCCACCTAATATTATAAAAAACTCTATCTCTCTCTCCCTCATGTGCAGTCAACCCTTGTATTCGACATTTAATGGAACATACCTTTGATTGAATGCAAAACCAAATGTGGATTTAATTGAATTTGTTTGGGGGCGCATTGAAGATGTCGACTTTGAAAGACCGCTACTGCAATTATTAAAATTGGACTTCATTAGCAAAGAGTTTCTCATGTTTGGACACTAAACGTTCTACTTACTCTGAGGAGCCCATACTGGTCTCTGAAAGCCGATTGTTATTATCGAACATGGTGGGCAAAAAGGAATTATTGCGACGCATTATAACCGAATCGCGATCCAGCTTTAAATCACAAGTCTACAAATAAATATGGAAAACATTAAAGACTAAATAAACATTATTGCAAAATTCGTATCGTACCCTTTTGCCATATTTAGTTTCCACACTGGCTTGCATATCCATGAAACACGACTCCAAACGTTCGTGGAATAGTTTCAGACTATCCGGAGCTTTTTGTCGGTGCAGCGAAATGGCTGAAAGAAAAATGGGTCAATCAATCAAGCTCCTAATACAATATTGCTGGACTGTACCTATTTCCAATAGAGGTATTTGTGAGGCCATTAAATCCTTCAATTCCTCCACCAGATCCTTGTCATCGGGATGTTCTTCCAGATAGTCGCTGGTGAGGAAGGCATCCTCATATTTTCCCGTACCACCCATAACAGCTGGGTCCACAATGCCATTGATTTTCATACTTAAGGGATTAATGGGTATCGTTTCGTCATTCTTATGGGCTATGATCAAATCGCGTATATCCTTATTGGTCGATTTCATCGTTTCGACAGCCAATTCCAGGGGGGAAATCTTCAACGAAAAAATGGCGATTTAAATAACTTCCATAATTTGTTTATTTGCCCTTCGAAACTCACCTTAAATGTATTTGAATCTATTACGGGGAACCATCTCAGTATGCCGGGCAGGGGAAACTTTGTCGTCACCACCGTTCGCTCCAGCCACAGATTACCCACGCCATCTGGATCACCACTGGTACTCTCTCGGTAGGGTCGCGAAAATTTGAACTTTTGTACATTGTTGGTGGTAAAGTATTTAATGATCTCATTGGAGATGATTTTATCGTTGAATTTGGCAAAGGCCGCATCCATTATGGGCTCCACCTTGTTGACCTGTATGTATTGGCCTTCACCTTGGGTGATGTCCTCGCCGGGCATTTCCAGTGTATGCATCAATTCCGCTTGCGGGTGTTGCACCAGTATACGGGTACTAAAATCACTCAGCCTCTCATACTCCTTGCCGCGAAAGACAAACATTTTGTTCTGTAGGAATCGTGGAAAGCCCAGACCATAGAAACACACCCGGAAATATTCGGATGTGTGTCGCATCTCCTTCAGGATCTTCTCAAAGAACAGGGCCATTTTCTTGAGCAGCTCGGCCAACTTGATGTAATCGAAGATTTCATTTTCGTATTGTTGCGCCAGTACCTTGCACATGTCGATGGCACACTCCCACACCTTGCCCTTGTCAAAGTAATCGATGATCTCGTAGTACAGGGCCTCTTTCAGTTCCCGATGCGTTCGACATTGGATGTGCCGGTGCGACCTCAGGAGGGGAGACAATTCCGTGTCGTCCCAGGACAGCAATTCCGTGTGCAGCTTCAGCGTGAAGGCAGCCTCAGTGAAATTATCGAATTCCATGTGCAGGTCACACAGTTTGTACACGTAACGGATGTACATTTCTTTGCGATTCACCTCCGAGTAGAACTGCAGCAGGGAGAAGGTGCAGGCCATGCGATTCTCCTTGCTTTCGTCCTGTATAATGCAACGATACTCCAGTAGGCGATCCACCAGTTTCGTCACCATATTAACGAATTTTGCGCCCTCTACATTTAAAATGTTGTGGGCATTGCACATCTCCAGCAGAATTTGCTCGAAGAGCTCTTTGTATTGCACGTCTCCCTTGCCGGCGCCTATCAGAATGTCCAGTTTTTCAATCATTTCCGTTTCGAATTCATTGAAGTTGGCCTTGTAGTGGGCATTGTTGCGTTTGGAGTCGCCATAGCTCTCATGTATGAGTTTGGAGCTGTAGTACTCGCATTGCATCATATCGAAGAATATGGGTATGGTGGCCTTTCTCAACTCCACCTCGGGTATCATGCTCATCTCCAATATGGGCTCCACCAGCTGCGGCACAAACTTCGGTTTGTGTTCACCCAATTGGAACCACATTTTCCGTATCTCATGGGCCGTATCCTTGCGTATATCCCGATAGCGGGCAAAGATAACCTGACGTTTGTTGTCATTGAAGTCGTTCAACTGCAGCGGCGACTGTATGAGGAACGCAATGGAACACTGGAAGAAATTCGACCACACCTGCTTCTCAAACGGTTCAATGAAATGATCCACAATCACCGACGACAATTCCTTGAGAGAACCCAATATAACGGTATTCTGATGCATAATCATGTCCATCCAATCACGCGGAAATACCGCCTTCTGATGCGGCGACACCAGTTCCTCAAACACCAAGAGGATCTCAATGACGAAATCTTGCAGCTCAAAGCGATTATTCAAATGTTTAACGAACATTTCGTAATGGTCTGTGTCCATGCACTGCAGTATGCCCAACATAATGGCCACCAGATTGCCCACCAACTGGTTTTCACGATCCAACGCTTGAGAGGTTTTGATCACCGTACGCAGCAGTATCAGCATTATGTCACGTATATCATTGTGCGTCTTGCCGATATCCTTGCGATACAGCAGTCGCAGGATGTTATTCATGATATTTATGCACTCGGTCACCTGTTGACATTCGAAAAAAATAAAGTAAAGTAAAAAGAAAATACTGATCAGTTCAAGGTGAATTTGCTGCTTTAGACGTCGGATGGGTCATCACGGCAAACATTTACCCACTGAAAAATAAACTCAAACTCGTAATGATTTCGGTATAAAAAATACGATTATTCGTCTGTAGCTCTCTGGACAAGAGTGGATTGAAAAATGTTCAATTGATTAACCGGTAGAATTTTCAAAGATGCTGTTTAGAAATGAGACTTTGGGGGTAGCATTTCGAACGTTGCGAAGGGAATTAACGTGCAGAGTAATCTCTAAACTCATGTACAATTTCTCTAGAAAAGCGGGCACCGTTCAAAGCCGGTCATTAAGTATAGACATTATATCGCACACAGTTCACTAATTCAATTTAAATTTATTAACATCAAACTTTAACCAAGCCCAATTCAGTTCCTTTTTACTACTCTGCCCACACTTAGTTCGTACCCCTGAACATTTTTTTAATATGTAATTTAAGTTGCTGTTTTTGTAATTAGTTCTAAGAAATAAAACTTTTAGCTTTAAGGAGACAATAAACTTTGTCTCAAAAACATAGATTTTTAAAGAAACATAAAAGCAGAAATTGAAAATATTAGAAAACGGATAGGCGAGCGAACTTATTGTTGGCGGGGTAGTATTATGTTAACCCACTTAGGGCCGGTTTTTTTGAATTGATCAAAATTTGGTTGCTACTTTTAAAAGAACGGTGGCGCCATGTGGGTTAAGTGAAATAGGTAAGTAATTAGATTAATCTACCCTAAAGGGTAGATTGTCCATAAAAATGCGTCTCAGAAATGTGAAGATTACCTCATTTTTTTTAATAGTTAACAATCGAAAATTTTTAATTTTTAAAATTCGAAAAGTTTTATTTTCAGAAAATTGTAATTTTAAAAATTCGAAAAAATATTATTTTTTTAAAATTCGGAATATTTTAATATTTAAAATTCGGAAATCGAAAATTTTTAAAATTCGAAAAATTTTAATTTTAAAAATTCGAAAATTTTAATTTCTGGATCTCAGAAAAACTTGTTATTTAGACAAATTACATTTTTTAAAATTTTATTTTCAAAAATTCAAAGAATTTTAATTTTTAAAATTCGGAATATTGTTTTTTTCAAAAATTTTAATTTTGAAAATTGGAAAAAAAATAATTTTTAAAATTCGAAGAATTTTAATATATTTAAAATACAAACAAATTTTCAAAATCCAAAAAAAATACATTTTTAATTTAAAACTCAAAAAAAAATTTTTTTTTAAATTCAAAAATTTTGTTATTCAGAATTACAAATTACTTTTTTAAAAATTTTAATTTTAAAAATTCGAAGAATTTTAATATATTTAAAATTCATAAAATTAAATTTCTCAAAATCCAAAAAAATATATTTATTAAAATTCAAAAAATTTGGAATTTGACAAATTACATTTTTTAAAATTTTATTTTCAAAAATTCGGAAATTTTTTTTTTCAAAAATTCGAAAAATTTTAGTTTTGAAAATTTGAAAACATTTAAATTTGAAGAATTTCAATATATTTAAAATTTCATTTTCAAAATCCAAAAAAATATATTTTCAAAAAATTACATTTGTTAAAATTCAAAAAATGTATTTGTTTAAAATTCAAAAAATTAATTTTTTTAAAATTCAAAAAAAATAAAATTTTTAAAATTCAAAAAAAATAAATTCTTTAACTCGAAAAATTACGTTTTTAAAATACAAAAAATTACGTTTTTTAAAAATCAAAAAATTTAATTTTTTAAAATACAAAAAAATTTTAATTTTTAAGATCGAAAACATTAAAGATTTTTTAAAATTCGAAAAATTTACATTTTGTATAATTCAGAAAATTACGTTTTTGAAATTCCAAAAAATATGGCCAATATTCATAAGAAATTACGAAAGGTTCAAATTAACTGTATAAAAACATACTTTAAACCTATTGTAAATGTTTCTGAGTATTTTTTTTTAAGTATCATAAAGGAACTGAAGGAAGTGAATTTCAAATGGCACTAATAAAAACTGGTTAAATCAATTGAACATTTCTATACATGGATGTGAGAGAACTATTTTTTTTTAACAAATTAACTTAACTTATATGTAGAAATATATATTTGTATGTATATAAAATGACAATCCTGTAAACAAAACCTATAATACAAAAATTAAATCTTATTTATATACAAAATAATTGGTAAGTGGAGCTTAAGCTTTTAAAACCAAAAATAAAATAATATTAAAAATTAAATAATACAGATAAAATAATGAAATAAAAGCCGATTTCAAAATACTGGGCGGCATATGTTGTGTTCTTAAGCTGCGGTAATGTCATCGAACACAAACAAAATACTGAGGCGGCTGAGGAGGCACTACTTTGAACATAAACAAAATTAATAATAACAAAAACAAGTAAATAAGATTAAATTATAATATATTAAAAGCGCTGACCAAAAACAATATTAAAATCACCACCAAAGTGTATTTGGACTAAATGATAAATAATCTAGAGTATATATATAAATATTCATTTGATGACATTTTCGATAATTATTATGATTTATCTATCACGGAGACAGGGTGGTTCGTTCGATATTTGTTCTCTAACAAATGATGTGTTTTGATTGATATGCTACGGAGAAGGAGTAGTGGGAATCAGTTATGGAATTGTTCTTTACCTTTTGTTTGGCTGTTGTTTCACGTGTATGCAGTTGAGATTTTAATTGTCCAAGAACTTTGGCTGCTTTCGAAAGATTTTTTTCTTGTTGCCATATATCAGATTTCGTATCACCCTATTTAATATATTTTGTTGTTGGTGTTTGTAATAACAACAAACAAAGCAATAAAAAGACACGGTTTTTTGTGATTTCAATTGAATGGGTAATAGAAGAAATACAATAAGAAAAAAGCAAAACAGAAAAGAAGACATAAAAAATATGGAATCTTTTTTTTTTTTTTTTTCATAAAAACAAAACAAAAAAAGTTATTAACCAATGAAATTGTTTCACTCTTCTCGGCGTAGTTGTTGTGAGGGAAGAAGAGGAGTGGGAAGGAAAAAATGTGCTCGAAATTAAAAAAAAAATGAATATTTACAACAAAAAAAGAGATACATTTATTATTCAAGTGTTTGCCAGAGAAACATAAAATAATTAAAAAAAAAGAAGTAAACCCAAAAAAGAAAAACAATTATTTAAAAGGAACAACAACAATTAGATTTGGCGAGTGGTGAGAACACATTCAAATTATGTCATAGGTGTAGATAGGTTTTGGTTTTTAAGATCACAAAAAAAAACAGAAGAAGAAAAAAAAAACATTAAAAGTAGAGCTAATGAATTATATGAGGGATACGTGTGAAATTGTTATTAAAAACAAATGGTAAATAAAAACACAGTGCAACAATATTCAAGATGATCGACGCTGTTCGGACTCAATCACAGATGTGTCTGAGCATTGACTGGAAATCCATTTGAAACCCAGTGAAAATTTTACTTAACCCTCTAACCGGCCAAACAGAAATTCAGGAAAATTCTGGCAATCTGTTTTTTAGTAACAGTTGCATAACAAATTCGTATTGTTTATGAAATGAAACACAATTAATAGAGACCGGTTAGAGGGTTAAAACAAAGTATTTCCAAAGAAAGTGTTATTCAGAAAGAAAGTATTATTCAGAAAGTGTTCGTCTGGCAGAGACCTCAGACGTATTGAATAAGAATTCAAATTTCAAAAGTTTCATGGTAAAACCAAAGAAATTGGCAAACAAATTGTTTGTATTCAAAAGTGTTGGTAATGTCCGGACAGGGTCAATGTATAGGACATCAATCAAATCAACCTCTCGTTAAAGTAATTGTATGTATGTGATGGTTAATACAAAAATATGTATATTCCGTCCCGTCCCGTTCCGTCCGTCCCATCTCATACTCCGGTGTTCATAAAACTTTAAAACAGCTTTATAAACGGTCAAAGTCTTGACAATTGGCCGTGGAATAAAATGAACCTGAATAATATTAGGAAATAATGCAAAATTATTTAGACATTCAATGCTGTGTTGTCCAAATAGTGGGTTAATGGAATAGATATGTTACCACAACACTCACAGTTCGAGAATGCGGTCGGGACTGCGACTCAGTCCCGGAATAACGACTTGCCTGCGATATCAAAAATTGAACAGGATATCGTGATATAAGACAAATGTAGGATTTTAAACCCGGGAATTCCTGAGACGAATTTTTCGAATTTGCCAATTTTTTACTTCCCAATTACCGGGACTATTGGTCGGGATTCCCGGGAATTAAATACTACCAGAAACGTACGTACTTTTTACAACTGCGATTGTAGTTTTTAACCACAAAACTATACGATTTTTTTTTCATTATGAAAAATTCCCCATTTCATTTTTTGTGTTTGGGGCATTTTTCATATCAAAATGAAGAATTATGAAAATATCCCAAAAAAAAAAATCGAAAAAATTGAAAAATTCAAGAATTTTTTAGTTTAAACTTTTTTACATTTTTCATTTGCCGACCACATACAAATACTTTCTGAGGAAATAGTTTTGATCGAGTCCATCTCCAAACACCGTTGCATTGTGTGAACAAACAAAAATTAATTTAATTAACAACAAAAACATGACGAATGACAGTGTAACGATCTCATGTGGATGGATGAATGGTGGTGGTGGTGTAACAAGTAGCAAATGGTAACAATATGATGTGGTGTAGTGTGGTGAATGATTACAATGACAAACCAAATACAATGGTGATTATTATACGATCTTATATGAATGATGAAGATTACAGTATTTGCTTAAAACTAGAAAAAAAGGACTCTATCTAAGTTCACTTAAACATAAATAAGTATGGTTGGATGTGTTGTGGTAATTAAACAATTATTAAGATAAAAAAAAAAAGATTAACTCTCAGTGAATGACAACGTGCATAAGGCTAAACTAACTAGATTTAAATATACATACATACATGTATGTATTTATGTGTATGTTTGTATACATATATAATTACGATTTCTTACTTAAAAAATGAAAGAAAAAAAACGAAACTAACAGGACAACTAAAATGTCATCCCAAAAATTACAATATACTTTAGGGATAGAAAACAATTATGTCAAAATAAAGTGTAATATAATCCTAACATGTATCAATATAAAATACTTTTCATACATATTGTGGGACAAAACATAAACATGAATACGAGGAGTACGAGTACAAAAAAAACAAAACAAAGAAACGAACAAAGCATGCTTAATAAATAACAATAAGAAAAATACATAATCAGGATTCTATCATCCTCAAGGACACACATACAAACAAGCATGCGCAAACATTAAATGAAATCATCAAAACAAATGATAAGATTGCCCAATTTAAAACATTGTTACTCGAAGGGGATTCGATGCATGGAATCGAAATAATTTTGATAAGAAACGAAAGGTATAATCTTTAGACGCATTGCGATGGAGTTAAGTCTATGCCTGTGTTTCCATAGCAGCGTATTGTTATTAACAACCAATGGAAATTGATAACCAGAAGGATTTCAGGGAAGAAAAAGGTTGTTGTCCAACTTTATTGAATTTAGATATATTAATAAGTTCTTACTCCATTTAAAGTTAACCTCACATTCCGAACAATATGACCGCAAGTTCTCGCTCTGATCGAATTCATTTCATGGTCAGTGGTTCCGGATGGCAAAGTCAGTAGTGAATCACTATAGTGTTACTAACAATCTTTGCTACAGGAGACAAGCACATGAAAAAAGTCTGCAGCAGCGAGCATTCATTGTCTGGGGGTATAATAAGTTAATGGTGAAACCTTTTACCTTTCAGCCTTTCCTAAAGAGAAGAGTCCCGGAAAAATATACAGTTCTGATACTGAGGGGGAGGTTATTATTTGGGGAATTATTATTATTGGAGCAATAATGAGTATTTTTCCCTTTGAGTTAAAAATCCGAACACTGCAAATTGTGTCAGGCAATGTCAGTATATCCTCAATCAACGCTGAGTGAAATATCGACTAGAGTATTAAAACGACTATGGGGAATGCCCCATCTCTCACTCGCTTGATACAGGGTTCAAAGCGATCTACGGAGAATCCTTAGGGGTTGCTTTACTACTCCTAATTTTGTTATATCTTCAACATGGCAATTGATCCCAAGGATTTAAACTAAATAGTATTGTAGTTTTTGTCACATCCCGAGGATGATGCGGGCTATGGATGAAAATATTTTTTCAAAACGTCTCTACACTAACACATGCCCTTGCGAATTAATTTATACTTTTTTTTAGCCTAGGAACTGAAGTACTTCTTCGTTTTAATAAATCTAATAGACGTTATTTTTTCCTAAAAATTTGTGTTCATGACTGATATTATTATTGGCATGCCACCATGCTTGCAGGAATTTGAAAGTGTTGGAATGGCAACATGAATATGCATTTGGTAATTATTTGGAAACGTTATTGTGTTGAGAATGTGTGAAAGTTGTATATGAAAACATCACAGATAACTATCATTATTTTTGTTTTGTTAGGAGCAGATTTCGTAAAGGTTTTACTCGATCCGTTTCGGGCATGGCATGTTAACATAAGTTATAAAAGTATGCATGAAAGGAAAAAGGAGAACAATGTTTATTATGGCAAACGCATTAGCACAGAAACGATATTAATTTAAAAAAAAGTTATAATAGAATAAAACGGAAATTATGTGAGCAAATGGTAAAAAAAAAATAATGATGAAATGCTATGTGTGCACATACCTCTTCTTTGCTTTCTAAACGGTCTTTGATGTGATTGCAGAATACCGGCAATAAAATAGCACGACATTCGGGCAAATGGAATAGTTTCGATTCAACAAAATCCTTAATGCAGCCCATTTTCGATTGGGTGAGGCGACGTGGAGGAAATTGTTTCAAAATATTCACAATGACAATGCTGTAAATGAAAATTAAAGGAATAATTCAAGGAGCAATCGAATTTATTGAAAGTTTTACCTTAATCTGACGGGATCAAAGACCTGCATTAAATCCGTGGCTATAATATGCAAATTCTTGAGCAAGGCTCCTTCGGACTTCAGCAGATCGGTGGGACAGGCAATCATTTTGATGAACATCTCCAAAAGTTCTGAAAAGCAAAGATGTTACTGGGAATTCTCTTATTTATCCTTTAATAAACTTACCATGCAATTTATTGGCAAAATCATCATAGTCGGAATTGCCATTTATGGCCGAGAATAAAATGCGAGATCTAATTATGAACTTCATGACATAATGTAAATATCTTGTGGTTTTATATAAACGCTTCACTTCTATGCGTTCGTCAATTTCAATGCCATCGGCTGATTTTTCTTTTGGTTCAATGGCATCTTGAACATTCCTTTGTAAGACGTCAATAAGTTTCCTATAAATAATAATTCGTAATGCACATGCCCCCATAGATTTGCGTATAATAAGCATTAACTTACGCATAGGCCAATGTGGCGGAAAAACTTTCATTGATATAAACATCCAAAACGGTTAAGAAATGTTGGTATTTCAAATCCGATACCGTCTCGATGAGATGAATTATACTCATAAATACCAACTGATCATATTTCTCTGGGTTATCGTTCTCCACCAGTATATTGAACAGAGCATCTAAAATGTCTTGCAAAAATTTCACAACCTCTTCACCAGGTACATTGGACAAAGCATTTAGGGATTCTTCTAGAGTTTCTCTGTGGGCCGACCAATTCAATAGACCCAATAGACTTACTACAGGTATAGAAGAGACAGGTATGGATTACGTTTCCAAGAGTTGGATAAATCGTGTGTGTTACTTACCACTTTGTGTTAGCTTGGTACTGCAAAGGTTCACCCCTATCACCAGCTGGTCTTTGGGCAGTAGGGTTAAGCCGGCCGCAGATGGTTTTGTACCTTGCAACTCACTAATGGTGGCGGGTAATTCCATGTACGTGTTGTTAGAATTGCTTTTGTCTAACTTCTTGTGATCAATTTTGTAAACCGCCAATGTATGTTGTCCTTGCTGTGGAACAGTAAAAGCAAATTTAATGGTAGATTAGAAGGGCAATAAAGGTATGATTTCTTTTATGATCCTAACACAGTGCATTCCCTTTATAGGAAGTATTGAAGGGAGTAAGGTGAGAGTGGGTTTTGGTAAACATTTGACTTGGACAGGAAATGTCACAGCTGGCCGGAATAGCACTTTCTGGACGAATGTTCCACATAGGAACAGTTCGGCTGAAGAACAAATGTTTCCTATAGTGGGTCGTTCGATCCATCGGCCATATGAGAATGTACGGATGAGAGTCCCTGGATAGCCGCGTGTCCTGGCTGAATGTCACTTTCTGGACGAATGTTCCACATAGGAACAGTTCGGCTGAAGAACACCTTTTCTTATAGTGGATCGTTCGATCAACCGGCCATATAACAATGTACGGATGAGAGTCCCCGGATAGCCGCATGTCCCGGCTGAATGTCCGATATATTAAAATATCTATAGAACAACGATAGATATCCCACGTTCCGGCAATGGTAAAGGGAGGCATTTGAGATCGATATGGCTTATAATTCCATATCATCAGCACCGCTGGCTCTCCTCTGCAAAAATGACTTCGAAGACTGTGCCCACATATGGGAGTTATTCCATTTTTGGTAGTTGGTGTAAATATTTACGAAATCATATGGGGTGGTAATGCTTCGTCCTACACTTGAGAAATAGGGCTCGTCCAACGACCATCACCAAGTATCTTCATGCGCAGAATATCAAGAGTGTCTGACTCATCGATATCCACATCATCCATAGAGATTAATGACGATGATAAATCAGGAGAACGATGGTGTGACAATAACATCACTGGGTTTAGCTTTGAAATCTACTCCGCTCATACAGATGCCTAATTGTGGTTGAGTGAAATGTTGTATTAGTTCAAGGTCTGAACCAACGGGTAATCAATGACGGCAAGAAAAACAGAACTTGTGGCACTCCTGTAGTCTACACATGGTCATTAGATGAGACCCCATCAAGAACTTTACCTCTTTATGAATGTAGAGAAAGTATTGCCGACACCAACTGTAATACGTTTCGATATGAGTGTACCCTCGAAATATCCAGAACCACGACCTGGTGGTCGCTAATACGGCGAATGTCTCGACAAAGCAACGCCATCACTTTTTCGGTTAAACGATTTCTGCAAAAGCCGATCATTCAGAAGGCTATTAGACTCTAGATACTTAACCAGATGCTGGGGTTAATAATACCCTTCATAACCTATTCATAACAGACAACAGTGACCTAGTGATGTGTCCATTTATGGACATGAATGGTAATACATACTTTAGAATCATTCCCAACTTACCGTTATCGTGGTGCCATTATCCTGCATCAACTTTACGTACGACAAACCGAAAGGTTTCTCTGATTTATCTTTTTGTTCGTTGGAACTGCGATGTTTGAAAACGAATTTCAAATGGCATTGCTTGAAATCATCGATGGGGACATGAACCTAGAATGAATTCAAAAGAAATGGTTAATAAAATGTTTAAAATACAACTACAACAAAATCACATGAACATGCACATGCACATACCTTAAATGTTTCCAACCATTTTGGTTTATCGTCATGGTAGTAGACCACCGATTTATATTCATCGATGGGTGCCAAACCCGCTCCAATGCTCATCACTCCCGGCATATTCTGTCCCTGTTCATTGCACACTGTCACAGTAACCTCCACATTCTTCTCCGAAGTCTTGGCGATGCGTGCAAATTCTCCCGAACATAAAGACAAGTATAAATCATTACGCACATCACCGGGTAGGATGACTTCAGGGAAACCCATTTTACGGGCTATGGGCACATTGGTGTGAAGCAGACGGGGAAACTCCTCTTTTATTTGTTTTATATCACCCTGCAGTACCTCGACGGTTACACACATGCGCGAATCGATTTTGCCGATATCTTTGTTGGTTATTAGCTTTCTTAAACTGCCATCCATGTTATCTTTTTCGCAGAGTATAAAGGGCATATCCAGATTGCCCTTAAAGTCTTCCGGTTTATTAATGATGGGCGTGAGATCTTTGAAGGCCACACCGAAGGGTCGCCTCATTATATATTCGCTGCCGCTAAATGAGCCACTGGAACTTATGGACAACTGTGAATGTTTTTTGCTGGCCGCCGTCAACATTGTGTTCGTTATGCTGGTGCGTTTCGAGTCGTTCTCCTTCATTTCCATGGAACCAATGCGTACCACATAACAAACCAAATACATTTTCGAAATACTGACATCATTCTTGCTGAGATCAGTAAACAGTACGCGATTATTATCGAACTGATCGATATCACGGGCAATGCCCGTGCGAGACCATTTCACCACATAATTCTCACTTATCGGACGATGTGATTCGCCATCGAAGAGGGTGAATATTAAATCGGAATCTTCCTGGAATTTACACACGAAGGCATTGACATGCAAAAGGATGTTGTGCGAAAAATTCTTGTACGGCTTGGGGCCATAGTGTATGGTGTGCGGGCGCTGCAAAGAAAAATACAATTCATTCATTAATAGGAGAAAATATAAAAATGCAATAATTGACTACTTACATTGGCTTTAATGATGCGATTGACGGCATTCATATGATGCTCATACAATTCCGTTGTACAGATGGTGTTGGTGTCCAAAATATCACCGCTTTCGTCACGCACCACCATGTCCAATCCCAGGAGATTATTGCCGGTATCGATTTGTGAAGTGGCCGTCAATTTGATGGAGCGGATTTCATCAAGCGGCAGATTGCCAGATATCAAAAGGGCTCGATTGTTATTCAAACTGTTCATTTTCGAGCGAATACAATGAAAGTCGGGATGATTGACCTACAGCGACACACACACACACACACAAAAGATAGAAAATTATTACATAAATTATTATCTGCAACAATAGCAACAACAATGTAGTCAGCCTGTTAATAAACGAGATAACCAACAACAATAACTGCTACTACTTGAACGAATAAATGGAAGCATTTTTTTTTTGTATAAACTTTGCACTACATGCCCTGTTTTGTTTAGTGATTTGATTCAGTGCGACGGATATCACGAAAGCATATAAATAATCCCGGTATTGCCGGTCAGACCAGCACTTCCAGTTCGCCCACGACCAAAATTGTAACAAATTTTTGAAAACTCTAACAAGAGCTTTGCTTTATGGCAATGACAAAGCAATGACAGCTGTTTCAAACTATGTGTATGTGACAGGACAATATATTTCTACAGCAAGCAAAACCTCCATTAGTGCCACAGTACATTTTGTTCTGTGAGTCAAAGCCACTAACGAGTACATAACTGTGAATAGGATAGCAGGAGACGTTAGTTCGAATAATTGCCTCACACCAAGAGCCATATTTGGAGGAAATTTGATTTATAATGTCCCATTGTCCAGAAAATATAAAAAAAAATCGTCCAAATCCACCTCAACTTATAAAGAATGAGCGGACAAATCTATTGAAACTGGGAAGGACTATGTGCAGAAAGATGAAATGGTTGTCCACCTTTCAGAAAATATAAAGAACCTTCCAAACACAACCAAAAGATCAGACAACCTATTCAAATGACTGGCAATGTTTTCAGCTTTAGTTGGATGAGAATAGAATCTAAAAAGTCTACTAAAATCCACATGTTCAATATGGCGAATCTCTGCACCTTGATAATGGTGCCGGCAAAGGAAACATGATAATAATTTGTGTATGGGAAGAAGTCGCAAGGTGTTAAATCACGGGATCACGGTGGCCAATTGTGATCACCTCGTCGAGAGGATTTTCCCGTAAAAGAGCAATGGTTTCGTTGCTTGTGTGGCACGTAGCGCCGTCTCATTGAAAGTAAACCTTGTCCAGATCAAAATCATCCAACTCCGACCATAAAAAAATCAGTAATCATCTCTTGATAGCGCAATCCGTTCACCGTAACTGTTGATCCAACCTCATTCTCGAAAAAGTAAGGTCGAATGACCTCGCCGTACCATAAACCTCACCAAAAAGTCACACGTTGAGGATGGAGAGGCTTCTCAACAGTAACTTTTGGGCTGTTTGCTGTTTGTTATCACACAAACGTTCCACTGGTCCAGGATCGCCGTTAATATCTATTGGGTGGTGTGGATATCGACGAATCGGACACTCTTGATGTTCTGGGCATGAAGATACAGGGTAAGCAACAATGACCTCTGAGAGGTCGTACAGCAGATATGAAACTCGATTGCTATGTCAACATTGAGTTAATTCAATGGAAAGGACATTCAACAAAGTGTTGACAATTTGAATTTACTATGTGAAATATTACAATGACTTTGTAAAGTTTTGCCTAATTTATTTGGGTAAAAATCTACTAAAGTGCTATTTTTTATGAGTTCTTTAATACAATTTTAAATATTTTTGAAACTATTGAAAAATAAACAAACTCTGATTTATTTTAATATTTTTTACTTTGTAAAATATTACAAAGATTTTGTAAAGTTTTGCTTAATGTATTTTGGTAAAAATCTACTAAAGTGCTATTTAGCGAGTATTTTTATGAGTTCTTTAATACAATTTTAAATATTTTTGAAACTATTGAAAAATAATCCAATTCTGATTTATTTTAAACAACAAGTTTAATGAGTTTTCATTAGTTTCAAACTAACGTTTCTCGAAATATGACGTGCTATTATTTTGATCCGACAAATTGACTGTTGTACAGTGTTTCCTCCAATTTCCGTTTATGGAGATCACCGGAAGATCATTGTGAATACAACAATTGATTATGGAGTATTTGCCTATTAACAATTTTCAAATGAGAACGTGGAAGCTAGGAATCTAAACTAATGTCGGTTTCATTTATGTTGGTTTTTTTTTTAAAAAAATAATTCAAACAAAATGGAATGTAGGGCATTCATTCATTCATGCATCTATCATCATTCATATTACACTACAAAATGTACACAAGTACTCACCAGAAAATACTGTTTCAATATGCTGCCCCATTCTAATAAAACTTTTGTTATTTCCTCAACAATTTCGGTTCGTTGTATACAATATTCGCCATTGACGATTTTATATTCGCACAGATGGATGTAGGTTTTGGGAAATATGCCGCGTTCCTCTTTCGTTCTGCAAAAGAAATACACAAATTAAAAAAAAAAAAAAAAAGAATAAGTAAATATGACAACAACAAAAACGGAATTAGTTTAAAATGTATGTTAAATGTATCAATTAAAGTAAATTGTATGACATGTTGTGGTCGGCCGGTGGCGATCAGCAGTGACTGGCCAGTCAGTCATCGTCATCATGGCTGGTCGTGGCTGTGGAATAAATTCAAATTGTGTCATCGCGAATTGTCCACACAGCAACAATGTTGTTGGCAAACCAACAAAAGGAAGTTTAGAGAAATTTGTCGTTTGTGGCGAATCAAATGTCACCGTTATTTGTATGACAATAATGGACGACATGTACAAATGTCAATTGACCTTCAATGTTAACCCTTTGCTTTCATTCAATTGACTATTAATTGTCAATGATTTTCTATTTGAGTCTCAAGAGGAGACAAAGTTAAGCTCAATGCCAGTCGGTCACACAAAAGTACAGCACGTTCCACAATTACGTATTCGATTCAATGTACGCGATAATTACTATCGTTATTAAATGCGCCTTTCGATTATCGGTATCGTTCAAAGCGTTTATAGAGGAAAAAAAAGGAGAGAGAAGAAAAATGGTTTTCATATTTGAATCATATTTTCTTTTCTTTTTATTCAAATTCGGTTTATTTAAAAGTGGGGGCAATACGTTTCTAGGATATCGTTGGTAATCGATAGAAATCGATTTGCTGTGAATTTAGAAGCTTGTACTTGGTGGAAAACCTAAAGGAATGGGATTAAAAGAGTAACTGCCGGTTTCCATAAAACGAATTTGTTTGTTCTTTACAATTTGTCAAATTTGGAAACGTTATAAAATGGGATTCCGACATTATTCAGTTCTGGTTTTCGGATATATGTTAGATATCGACAAATAGAACAGAATCCCAAAAGAATAAACTTTTATAAATGACCAAAATCCAGTGTATTGCAGCTTTATTTTTGACAATTTGTAACGGACGATCGAATTCGTTTTATGGAAATCGGCCGTAAGTTTCTCATGAATCACAATATGAAGTAAATACTCCCAAAAACTAACGTTTATCGGCTGATGTAAATGTCAAAAACTAAACATATCTTCCACTCTGCCAACTCCTGGAAAATACCCATGAGATACAAAAACGATAGACGCCCTATTTCCATTGATGAAGCCGCATTCGACACGGCGATACGAGAACAATTATTTGAAACTATGTCTGACTATGAGATCCAAACAAAACATGTTGGAAGAATGTTTGGAGTGACACTAGATCTTCAGTAAAAAGGGGAAGTGACCTCTTTGAACCATACACCACTACAAGAGATCTCCAACAAGGTGACAAGCAGAAGTTCCAAAAAATAGGCAGATTGAAGGACTACACCGACTTTGTCGAAAAGACACAACGAAAGTTAACTGTTTTTTTTTTTCAGAATCATAAAGGAAACGTTGAAGATGGATCATTTATCACAAAAAATTCATTTTTCTTTGAATACCAAAATAACACCTCGTGTTTGAAAACCCAGTATCTTCGAAACTATAAAAGATGTCAGCAATAAATTCTCCAAAAATAGCATCTACCGCTCGAAGGCGTAATTAAGCTATTGCTTTCGATAAAAAGTCATGTTCACTATTTTTTTTCTGTAATCTTCCAGTTTGTGGTACAGCCCTCGACTACAAATATATTTTATGCGTTTCAAAAAACAATTAAAGTAAAATTTGATGTCCAGTAATTATACATTAAATTAAATTTTTTACAGTTATGGTTAATGGAGTCAGAACAGCATTAAATGAAAAATCAATACTCCCCCCCGAGGGCAATTATTCAAAATTCTTATCAATTAAAACTCCATAATGGAAAACATAAAAACTAGAATTGAAGCAAAGAAAAATTACAAGAATATCGTAGGAGAAGCAAACCGAAGAACTCATTAAACGGCAATGAATGGGTGAGTAATTGCATTTTACGCCTCAGTCGTAGGTCTGGGAAAACAAGAGCAGTGATATCGCATGAGGAAACCATAAACGCCGTGAGAGTCGTTAAGAAAATTATGTTGCGACTACGGATTCCAACCAAAGGCGGCGTTGGCGACGCATTCTTATCAGTCGAAAGTATTCAAAAGACAAAAACAAAGCACAGAAGGTTAACATAACATTCGAAGAATTTCCAAAGTGTCGACCGAAGACGGACGAAGCAGCGGCCATGATTTATGGGTCAGCAAAAAATATGAAAGAGGTCAACAATATTGTTTACTTGGGTTGTTAAAATTAAAGAGCCACAATCTGAATTTCAGACGAAGCAAAGCCACAACATTCTTTAGAATGTCTCTTTGTTGTTTTTTTTTTCTTTGCATTTTTCATTTCTTCTTCGCATTTGTTTGCAGTGGTGGTCAAAAGACAATAACGCTTCTGTTTGATTTTCGGTTTAGGTCTCGAGCTGGTTGGTTGAATCACAAGAAAGCACCGAAGCGAGTAGTCAAAGTGGTTGATAACGTTCGACAGCCAACACAACCGTTTGTTCTGTTTGTCTGTCGACCAGACCAAAAGGTTAACAGCAATCATATCATCGGCCAGCAACGGAGAAATACTTCTTTGATGGCACAATATGGACACAGCCGGAACTATCTCCGAGCAGAACGAATAGTGATAAAAAGAAAAGCAACATAAACATTAGGGACACAATCACACACGCGTTTCTCACACACTCATGGGTTTTTAGGCAGCAACGAGGGCTGTGTGATAAGTGGTGAACGGACAAATGAAAACATGTTAAGTCATGAAATTTCTATAACCCAAAAAACTCCCTTAAACAATTTTATAAATAATTCCACAGTTCAAAGTCTCCTAAGTCGAACTGGACCACTGGATAATGGTGCTACGAGTTATGGAAGTTTGACTGTAGAAGGTAGTGGCAATTGAGCAACAACAAAAACTCAAATACAACTCAGGGTATTTTAATTGTCAATTTTAGACATATAAATGGCAGACAGCTGACTGTTACAACTCATGGCACAATTTTTAGAGAACTATAACTTTAATTTGAATAGTTTTAAGAGCCCCCGAAAGTCTTTGTTTTAATTCTTTGATTTAAATTTATTCGACATTTTTTTTAGAAAAAAAACTAAGCAAACAATTTCCTCAAAATTCTGAGGAAATGAAAAAATGAAATGAAAGCGGAGTTTTCGAAATAAGAAGAGACATTTTGAGTTTGAAATCCCTTTAAGTGCAATTGAATGGAGCAGTAGTAAGTATTGTAATTTTTAGTAATCGACCACAGTGCATTTTTGTTGTTATTATTTTTCTTTTCACATGTCCCTCTATGTAATGAAAACCCTATTGGGCTATCCCACATCTCAACGATTTCAAAGTGTAGTGAAAAAAAAGCAATTGTTTATTTTTTGTGTGTGACTGCCTGTATTTGCTTTACGAGTCCATACAATCACACATTTCGTTGTGGAACATTCTAAAATTAAACAAATCCATCATTGCCACATTCCTCCTCTTCTTGCCACCATCCTTTCTTTAATTATTTACCTTATGCCACAAAACCAAACCCATTAAAAATTTCAACATTTTGTAGCCGACACAAATGATCGACCAGCATAAACGCCGACTTATTTACATAAACCAAATCAAAAAGAGAAGAACAAAAAAAAAAAAGAGTCTCCAGGAATTCTGTGAACGAACACAGATTGTGGCACAGAGACCGAGACGCTGCCACAAGATAAGATCCAGGCATGCAAACAGACCAAACACCGACACACACAAACACACACACCACTAAGGCATTGAATATGTTAACATTTTGTGTGAAAAGGGCAGAATCTGTGATAAGCATTTTGAGGTAGATTTTTGTTTCGTTTGTGGATTAAACCTGGCATTAGGTTTAGTTACAATTACCGAATGATAAAGCGAAAGATTTATTTTTCACTAAGACCAGCCATGAGAAAATTTCAGTTTCCAGATATGACATTGGGAATTTCTATCACCAAACAAATATAGAAATGTAGAGCAAAGTATACGATTGTGATTGTCTAAAAAATATATACAGAAGTACAGTGGGTGGCCAAATTATTAGTTACACTACAGATTTTCTTGTTATTTAAGATTTAACCGCTTTTAATACACATTTAAATTTATTTCTTGTACCAGATTTTTTCATATTTTAATTCATGCAATTTTGAGGTTATACTCTGTTGAACCACAAATATTGTTATCACGTGTTTTTTGGACCCTGAACGTTTTTGTAACTTTTGAAGTAACGATAATATAGTGTAATTATCTTAAAAAATAGTGTGTTCGAGTGTAAATATTTGGACGGTATTTGTAAAAAATGGGAAAACCCAAAGATGTTTCTCCAGAAAAGATTTCTGAAATTTGTGCATTAGTAAAGCATTCAGGTCTTTCTCAAAGAAAAATTGCTTCACTTGCAAAGGTTAATGTGATGACAGTGACCCGAATTAAAGCGAAACTTGATAAAAACCTACCCATAGGAAGTCAGAGAAGTGGAAAATGTGGACGAAACCGAATCACTACGCCTCGAGATGAGCGAAAAATTCGTGACATTTGTTTGGAAAACAGGAGAAAATGTACGAAGGAGTTGACGAAAATCATAAATGCAAACGGAGTTTCTATTTCTGCTAGAACGACTAGGCGTCGTCTTGTAGAAATGGTCTTTAAATGCTGTAGACCAGCGAAAAAACCAAAACTGACTCCATCCATGACGTCAAAACGCTTGGCATGGGCTAAACAACATCGACACATGACGGTTGCAGACTGGGAAAATGTAAATATATTTTTTTTTTTATACATAATTTTGGCTGTTTCAGTAATATTTGTTGTCCTTGTGTTCCATTAAATTACATTCAATTTAATATCTTCAATGTTTTCATTTTTTTCGAGGTTTGCTTCTCAGACGAGTCTCACATCGAACTGATGATGGATAAATCTTCATTTGTTCGGCGAAGACAGGGCGAAAAATATCATCCTAACTGTCTCGTAGAGACTGTTAAACATCCTCCGAAGATAATGGTGTGGTCAGTTATCAGTGGAATGGACACAGGACGCCTTTACATAGTCGATGGTATGATGCGGCAGGATCAGTACAAAAAAGTATTGGAGACAAGACTGATTCCTCAGATCAATGAATGGTTTGCTGATCCTTCTGAATGCACTTTTATGCATGATTCCGCTCCTTGTCACAAAGCTAAGTAACAACATTCTTAGAGATGAAACAAATCAAAGTTTTGCCTTGGCCAGGTAATTCGCCAGACTTGAACCCCATCGAGAATGCCTGGGAGCTGCTGAAACGGAAAAACTCCAAAGAAAATACCACAAACAAACAAAACCTTATAGAGGCATTGATTAAAGTCTGGCATCACGATGAGGAACTAAAAAAAACTTTGACAAATGCATTCAGAGCATGCCAAAAAGGGTGCAAGCTGTAATTGACGCCAAGGGAGGTTCTACGAAATATTAAGCAATTTTTCGAAAAATTTTGTAATATTGTTTTTCCTCAAATATATATTTTTAAAACAAAAGAATTTTTTTTAAATTGAATTAGAAATACTTAAATACCCTAAAAGAATAAATAAAAGTAAAAATGTCCACCATTTTAAAATGTTATACAGCTTTAAACTAATCATAATGTAATTTTTGCAAGTGTAACTTATAATTTGGCCACCCACTGTACAGGGTGCGACATCTTTTATGGCTTCCAATTGCTGAAATATCCTACTGATAAAACTCTAACCTATGTAACATATTATATTCCACATGAAAATGTATTTCTTGATTAATAAATATTTGAAATTTGTATTTGAAAAAAACATCTGTTAACATAAAAATGTTTTTTTTTTTGACTACTTTATGAATACAACGTCCATCAAGTGGCCGCCTTTATTAACCACGACCAATTCTGCCGAGCTGTAGAATTTATTCGAACCGAAATCATCGCCATACCAAGATGCCCCCGAGAAACGCACTCATTCTTTTTAGAACATCTCGTGCGAATATTTCATCTTGAATGACCGACACTACCGTTGTCATCTAATCTCAAGGACTCGCTTGTCCGGAGGCTTTTCATATATAGACGACTGCTCCGTCAGCCGCCCGACCAGTGGACAACACTTTTTTTTAGTAGTTAAATCATGATAAATACAGGGTTTTCCAACACGAGGTGTTATTTTGGTATCCACAGAAAAATTAAATTTTTTGAGAAATGTTCGGATGTTTAGTTCACAATAAAGAGGAAGGTATGCCGTTAATAATGAAAAACAACGTGAGCCAAATGGCCACCACGATCACGCTTACAAAACCATATACTATTCATGGCCCTATGTCCTCGATAGCCTCACGAATTCTATCTTTGAGGTCTTGAATCGACGCTGGGCTGTTGGCGTAGACCTTATCTTTCGCGTGGCTCCAAAGGAAGAAGTCGCAAGGTGTTCAATCACAAGATCTCGGTGGCCAATTGTTATCAACTAAACGGAACTTTTTATAGAGGCAGGAGCTCCATGATCGGGCTTACTCGCGGATAAATGTATTGCTTGGTGAGCTCTTAAGGGAGTTCACACACAGCGATATATCGTCGAAATAGTTCCGATGCAATTGAATTAGCTGAACTAAACTGTTGACATAGAAGCCAGCTTCTTGTGAAAAACTTTAGTATTTCGTCCGGGGAATTCCCGGGACGTATTTTCCGATTTTTTTTACTTCCCGATCAATAATCCAGGGAATAAAAAACAATGAAAGCTTCGACATCTCCATTGTCCGCCCAGCGGAGATTAAATGCAATGCATTGTGTTGCCGGAAAGAAATTACGATATCGGAAGGAGGAAAGAGGGAGTAGTGTATGTTGACATTTGTTTTGAATTTCCGAATGTCACAACTGACAGGAAACACACTTGCTGGAAGAATATTCCACATGCGAACGGTTCGGCAGAAGAACGACTTTTCTCTACAGTGCGTCGTCCAATCAATCGGCCACTTTACAACGAACGGCTGAGAGTCCCTGGACAGCCGCATATTCCGGCTGAATGTTCTAACATCAGGGACAAGACGGCGGATATCTGAGGAGCAGAAACCGTTGGTCTTGGTGCGGACTGTGATCAGCGTCACCTTTCTTATGTTCCCTTACCATTCCATGGAGGAACACACGGGAAACTAATACTTTTGTAGAGATAACTCTCTTACTCGTAAAGTCGACGGTAAAACGGTCGCTGACAAATGTTTGATGATCGTCTGTGTTGGCTGTGTAATATGCGCACAGGATACGAACCTGAGTTTACTGTGTAGATAATGTGCGCCATTATCTTCCACACCAGGGCCGACCACAGCGTCGTGTAATATTTTTTTAATTCTCTTGTTTACTGTATTTTCTAGCCTGTGTTCTTCCAAAAAACATCAATAGAGTTGCCTGGTCTGCACTCCAAGTGCACAACCATTCAATCATAGTCCTTTCCGGGGTAATCCCTAACATTCGGGGGAAGTCCGTTTGCTCTGGTTTATTTGTGAGTTATTTTTCAGAACCTCTGAATCTGAGGAATTTCTTCACAGCTCACACGTTAGCTGCTGCTGTGGGGAATGCCAAACCCAAGTAGAATCTCTACCTTATTTCATAGGACTCCGTTAATTTTTTATTTTTTAAATTCTTTTTTAAGTTAATTATTTTACACATTATTCTTACACTTTTGAAGATATTAAAGTTTTTTATCGCTATTTTTGAAGATCTATTTCTGACGCCAAACCATTTTCTGGTTACCCGAAATTCCCGAATATATTTGCAATGTTCTTTTAATATTTATAATACAGAAATTGCTTTCAGACTCACCGTTGTTTGTAACCGTAATACCAGTGAGTGGTTTCTTTTAAAATCACAACTGCATCACCGACATCTAGATTGAGGCGATGCGGTTTATCGTCTTGATCGAAATTGCATTTTGCTAAAAAGAAGAAACAAAAAACGGGGGGGAAAAATTATTAGTATTTCACAAGTAAAGCGAGGCAGATAATAATCAATAATTACTACTTTCCCTATGACAGCAACAGTAACAAATAACAGACGACTTAATTAAATAAACACTTTGGGAAACAAAACGATTTGAGACAACCTAATCTCTGAGCTGACTATTTCCAACTATTCGCAGTTTAGAAATAATCCACATAAGCTGCCATAAACGAATTGTTGTTGCAAATGAACGGCGACAGAATTTCATTACACCGAGGAACGTTTTGAAATTACATGAAGAACGGCACAATGGGATGACAGACAGCTGGAAGCAAGGGCATCAACATGACTTATTCAGAACAATGTAGAGCTTAAAGCTCCGCCAAAGATAGAAATGAGAATTGTCCATGTTTCTACAGAAACCAGAGCTTTAAAGC
Organism: Hydrotaea cyrtoneurina; assembly: GCA_958296145.1. Classification (NCBI taxonomy): domain Eukaryota; kingdom Metazoa; phylum Arthropoda; class Insecta; order Diptera; family Muscidae; genus Hydrotaea; species Hydrotaea cyrtoneurina. Next base: position 139,495,997 of record OY282512.1, on the reverse strand, counting down.
TCCGGGGGAAAAATAGTAGATATCAATTAATCAATTAAATGGAATAAGGACCTTTAGTAAATAAAAAAGATGGAGCTTTAGTTGAGCTTTTTTTAACTGTTATTAAAAGCTTAACAAGAACAAATAGTTGTTTGGCATGAACTCGAATTTGCAGCAGAAAAAACTTTTAGCTCTAGAATTAAAATGGAATTGGAAACATTTACAATGACAATAACAAAAATGAGAGCTTTTTAACGAGATTAACAAAATGTTCGTAAAAGCTAACAAGAAAAAGTAGTTGTTTGGCATGAAATAGAATTAGCAGCACTAGAAATAAAATGGAATTAGAAACATTTACAACGGCAAGAACAAAAATTTGAGCTTTTTGTTAACGAGATTAACAAAATGTTCTTAAAAGCTTAACAAGAAAGAGCTTTTTTTAACGAGATTAACAAAATGTTCTTAAAAGCTTAACAAGCAGCAGTAAAAACTTGTAGTTCTAAAATTAAAATGGATTACTAATTATCTTTACAAAGCACAACGAAAAATGACAGCTTTAACGTTAGTCAAGATTTTTTCAATCCAAGTAAGAATTAGAACCCGTTTTTAAAATCGCAAAAATTGCAAAAGACCCTCGAACTATTGCCTGTTGTTTGCCATTTCAATAAAGTTTCTAACTCTGAAATTAGAACAAGTTCGAGCTTTTTAAATGTTTACTGTTGGAGTATTAACAACTTGTGAAAAGTTTCCAAACAAAACTATTTTTCAAAATGAAATATAAAAAAATTTGTTTTATTATTTTCATATTTGGCTTAGGGTAAACTTAGGTTCACCGTTACTCAGCATACCACCCTCGTAACTGTGTTTTATTTTTATAAAAGTATTGTTTATATGGCAAAAAAAAAACAAGCGACTACTGCCACAGCTATTAAATATAATTGAGTCTAGTGTTTTTGGTCTATTGTTTAGAATGGGAGGAACGGACTTCAGTCGTCACCACTGTCTTTCACCCTCTCTCTCCTCTCTCCACAGTTCTTGGCCACTTATCATTGCTAATCTGGGTTCAGCTTGCATCAACTACACGTCCAGACCAACAAAACCCAATAATTTATGTTGTTGTGTTTTTTGTTTTGCTTTTTAAAACTGGCTTTTTGTCGGTAAAGGTAGCCTCTTTGTTTTTGGCGTCGACGAAGTGTTAAAATTTCCATTTCAAATGTGAATTAGTAGAACGTGGTGATGCTGATGAATGCCAACGCATTATGTTTTTTTTTTTTTTTTTGCAAAACGTTTTACAAATCATAATTGTCGGAAATTCTAATTCGGAGTGAAATATGAGTGACTGTGTATGTGTGACGAGAGAGAGAGAGAGAGCACTGGGCCAATTTTAAATGAGGGGGGACGTGTTGTGTTCAATAAATGAATGAATGCACGGAACGAAATGAACGAACGAACTAATAACGGAAATCAAATGTGTGTTACAAGGGTCAAATGCAGAACAAGGTTAATTTAATATCCAAAGATCACAACAAAATATGAATTACAGAAAAGAATACTGGAAAGTGGGGAGAATAGTTTGCTAACACGAAAGACAATTGAAAGATGACCGACAATAATAATCGCGAGTAAAATACTTTTTATTGAATATCGTTCAATAAAAGATCTTACGCTCCCCACAACAGGAAATGTAAACAATAGATTATTGTTTGAAAAATATCATTAATTTAATTAGTAAAACTGAATTCCATTTACAGCATGTTTCCATAAAACCATTGAATTTTTATTTATGAATTGGTCGATTTGACAAATCCTAAGTGGAAATTAAAAAAAAAATGTTATCAATAAAAAATTTTTTTGTTCTGAATTTTTAATCGGAAATTTTCACACAAAAAAACAGTTAAGACACAACATTTTTATCGATTACAATTTCTGTTTTATCGATATTCAAAGTATTATTTTTTTATTAACCTTTAAGGTCTGCCATGGGCAAAGAAAAATATTTTCAAGAAATGCACAATTTGTTTTTTCTTTCCTTAACCATTTATTGGTTATCGATAGTCAACATATTTGCCTATGAGTCGCAAAAAAAAAATTTTAGACAATCCGTTAAATATTGAGCAACAAATTTAAATGTTACGCACGCTAAAATTTTTTATCGATAAAAATATATTTTCTAATAATAGTGAAAATATTTTTAATATTCATAAAATGCTAACTGAATTTTTTTTATCGGTAGCAATTCATTTCTAATCGATAACAAATTTTTGTTATCGAAGTATTTACCATGTGCTGGTAAAACAAATTTTCAATGTCCATTTAACACTCGGGTGACTTTAAAATGACTATGTTAAAAAACATGTCGCACAACAATTTGTTTTCGATAACAATTTATTTGTCATTTTTATCCATAATGAAGATTTTTTTTTAAATTTCATCAATTTAAAGCTTATCGAAAAGAAACTTTCGAAGTTAGTTAGACATTTCGCCAATATATTTGTTATCGATAAAAATTTATTTGTTAATCATAGTCAAAAAATATTCTAATATTTCCAAAAAAAAAAACAAAAAAATTGAGACATCCAAAGTGTTTTATGAATAACAATTTATTTGCTATCGATAGTCAAATTTTTTGAAATTGTGCCGATGCCTTTAAGTCGTGAACAGCGCACGAAAAAAAATCGAATTATTTCGACATTCTCTTACAATTTATACAATTTTTTTTGTTGTATATCACAATTTATTTGTTAAATCAATTTGTTATCGATAACAATTTATTTGTTAACTATAACAATTTATTTGTTAGATATATTCGAAATATTTAAAAAAAAGCATTTTATGGAATTTCCTGTTCATATTTTAACATTCTCTATGGACAACAATCAATAGTGAACATATTTTTGAAATTGTCTATCGAAATGCACCACAGCCTTTAAGGCAACAAAAACGAATTTTTATATTATTTTGCAAACATATTTTTGAAATTGTCTATCGAAATGCACCACAGCCTTTAAGGCAACAAAAACGAATTTTAATATTATTTTGCAAACATTTCAGTGAACATTTCTAAAAAGCCTGACCTTATTATCGATAAAAATTTATTTGTAATCGATAACAATTTATTTGTTATGGATAATAATGTATTTGTTATCGATAACAATTTATTTATTATCGATGATAATTTATTTGTTATCGATAACAATTTATTTATTATTGATAATAACTTATTTGTTATCAATAACAATTTATTTATTATCGATAATAACTTATTTGTTATCGATAACAATTTAATAATAACAATTCATTTATATCTACAAAAATGTATTTGTTATCAAAATAGTTTGATCAAATTTCCTGTTAGCTCATAAACACTGTTTTTTTTATCGAGAACAGTTTAATTGTTATCTATGTATTTTAATTTTTTTTTTTTTAATATATCAATATGCACCACAGCCTTAAAGCCCACAAAAACTAATTTTAAAACTATACTTCTGTATTTTTATTACCGTTTACCAAAAGGAAATAACATACAATCAAAATTTTTTAAAACAAAAAAACTCTAAATTACGTAATAAATATACACAGAATTACTCAATCAAAATAAAAAAAAACCCAAACGAAACTTTCAATTTCAATTTCATCAGAAAAGTCATGTACATTCCAAATTGAATAGTTAATACTTCAGTATAATTCAAATATCGGACACACCTCAACGGGATAAGCGTGCGGCGGCATTTGCTTCCGAGAGGTAAAATGTGAAATTGTTGAGGCTAATGACCGATATTGCAGTCTTTGTTTTTGGGGGAAAACATGTCTGGCTGTGCTGCAACTCATTCATGGACGGTTACTTAAGGAAAAGAAGGAAAAGAAGGCAAAGTCGGCACACAACCGGCAAGATTTTGTGTCTTGTGGAGGTCGTTTACTGGACACGATGATGATGATGATCGTCATCATGATGATACAATACGTATTTATGTTGTTGATCATTGACTTTATCCGTAGCAGGCGTTTAGCCCTCGCCCGCTTCATTGCCTCACCACAACAATGCCCGAGATTATGAAGAAACTCATTCCAAACACACAGAATTCTCAGTGTGTGGGGCTGAAACTGGGACTGCATAAATTATGGTGTTGGTGCTGTCGTTTGATTTAGCTTTTCTTTTTTTCGTATTTCGTTGTGTCACAATTGGCGTTGATATATTTATTTAATAATATGCTGTTATGTACTGCGTGCATGCGTACATGTTTGCATATCATATAAAAATGTATATACATATACATACATACTTTATATATGTGTCACATTATGTATCTTGCATGTTGCATATTTCGATTATAACGGAGTCGCTGTCGCCCAGTCGTCGTCATCGTCCCTGTTGACACTGTCAACTGTCACTGGCTGTTTACTTGCCTTGCCTTCTCGACCGATCGAGTGTTGGTACTTGCCACCGAAAGCAAGTCTGCCTTAAGACAAACCTTCGCCGGCGAGTGTCAGAGAAAACATTCACATCCAAGTGTACAGCAACTGCAGCAGCCGCATCATCACTCTAACTCAATCTTATGTGTACCGAGGACTGAATACCACTAGAAACTATATTAAAGCAGACTCAATGAGGCAAGAGCACAGTGGGGAATTGTGACAACAATTCAGTCAAAAAGAAGAAGAAAAAAACACCAGAGACAAAGCTAAAGCTAAACCCCCACATTCATAAAAGTTTACGAAACCTTTTTAAAGAAAAAATCTGTGAAAATTGTTTTTGCATTTTCATACATTTTTCTTAACAAAGTTTTTTTTTTTAAATTTTTTTGAATACGAGGGAAAGGGTTTTTGAAGAACAACTTCAGAAATTGTGAGTGAACAAGTGAGGGTCGGCAGAGCGACAGGTCTGAGTCACAGGTCTGTGATCCATCAAACCTATAACAATATAATAAAATCGATTTTTCAAAAATCAAAAATAAAAAAATTACAAAATTACGAAAATCGATCAATAACAAAAACAAATTAAAAAAAATGTTTTTGTTTTCAAGAACCTGGTATACTTAAACACCCTATCGGTCAGGGTAACCATAAAATGGATCTATAACGAAACAAGCTAAGGAAATGTTTTTGTTTTCAAGAACTTTGACTACTTAAATACCCTGTAGGTTAGGGTAAGCACTGGCTTATTTTTCTGTTTTTGTTTTCAAGAACTTTGACTACTTAAACACCCTATAGTTCAGGGTAATCACTGGCTTATTTTTCGGAAAGCTAAAATTCCTCTAAACAATGTAATCACCGAATCTCATACTTGTATTGAGGAAATTTAGAGGAGACACTATGCCAGTGGTTACCCTGAACGACAGGCTCTTTAAGTGGGCAAGGTGCTTAAAAACACAAACAGAAAAATAAGCCAGAGCTTAGCCTGACCGACAGGCTTTTAGTTTGTTTTTGTTACTGATCCATTTTTGTATTTTTTGTTTTAGATTTGTTTAGATTCTATTTTAATAAGACGATAACTTTAGCTAGTGATAATTATTGCTGTATAAAGGGGAATCTAAGACTTATTCGAAGGATATGCCAAGTTACGGTGGTTGAACCACTATTTTGTCAAGAATTTGGAAAATGTCAATAAAAATTTTGTTTTAATTATTTAATTTATTTTTTTTTCTGATTGGTTTTTTAAATTCCTTTTTTTTTTATTTATTTTTGTGAATATTCTTTTTTTTGTTTTTGATTTTCCAGTACGACAGGCCAAACTGTCTACATCTGGTTGACAGTCCAGAGATTCCTTAAGGCTCCTTCATTCATCACTTATTAAGGAACGGTTTACGATTTATTCTAAAAAATCGTACCGCATTTCCCCACTGTTTAGCGTTAAAGCGGATGTTTCAGCAAAATGAAATTTTTTTTAAAAAAAAAAAAAAAAATTTTACATATGTACACATGTGTGTGTGTATATATGTTTGTAAATATGTAGCGGACATTTCATGTTTAGCCATTTACTTCTGGATTGCATATGAACAACATTCAAGCTTGCTTGCATGCATCCATTCAGCGCATACGAACGAACGTCTTGAGGAAGTCTACTCAGATAAAGAAAACTCAAACACATATAAGCATGCATATGGATATACATATGTACATATGAACTAACTAATACGCGTATATATGTATTTTAATTCCTTTGTGCATTTCATATTGTTTTTTTTTTTGTATTTCGATTGTATAAAACGCAATTCCTTAAAATGTTTCTGATATTTGTTTAGATACGTAACGAAAATGATGATTGTGAAATTATGGAAATATTTACTAATTATATTTGGGACACCCCCCAAAGAGAAGTTTCAAAGGTTTATATGAAAAAGTTTCGCAACTTTGCAAATTTGCACGAAAGACTCATTTTTTTTTTGGTTTGTTTAATAAAGACTAACATTTTTATAATTTTAATTTAAAGATAACTTCAGATCAGGGTGGTTTCCAATCTATCGCCATAGGCCTGTTATGTGCGGTAAAAAACCATCCCACGAGTGTCAACAAGGATTTGGGCTTTCGGAGCCGCTCCCGAGCAAGGAGAACACAGCTGATATCGTGCACAGCGTATTGGTTTGAGAGAAGTTCCTCCATTGACTACGTACGCACTACTTTTAAATTGTCACCGATTTATCGAATCGGAAGTTGGTCAAATTACGCCGCAAACTATTTTTAGTTCTTTCTTCGGTCCGTGAATAACGTCATTAACGCAATTTAATGGCGCAATTCATTATTATTAAATATTTTTAATTTAATTTGTATTTAAATTACAAACAAACATTCCGGCAGTCATATCTCCCATGACCGCCAACCCTAAAAAACCAAATTGTCTCTCTCTCTCTCTCTCTGTCTGCTCTAACATTACCACCTACTACTCACAATTGGCATCATTTGAAACTGAGCGGGGTTTATTCATAGGTGAGTGCGTGTAAGTCTGTGTGTGCAATCACCGCAAACACTTTTGCATAAATGAAGAAATATGCATGTACGTACTGTGTGTGTGCACAAAATTAATTCATACAACAAAAGAAAAGAAAACAGAAAAGAAAAGAATTAAACGTAAGCAGCAGCGACGATAGTAGCAGCTTGATTTGTTTATTTTTCTTAGAATGATTATATGTATGTCGGTATGCGTGCATGTGTGAGGAAATACTGGGTGGGGATGAATCATTTTGCTTAACAAATTAAAACAACAATAAACAGTCATACATCAAGCGAGCGTAGTGTACTTTTGGCGGGGGGGGGGGAGAGGTAAGCGAGGCTGGCTTTATTTCGACCTTACGTTCTAAACACGTTTATTGGCCACAAGCAACAACAATTTGGGGATAGCTGGGGCCTGCCCGGGGATGGGATGTTAGGCAAATTAAGTTTCGTCTTTATTTTAAAATATCGACGTTTTTCACTGTGCACATTGCCCTGGCGTCCTCCCCACGCCCTTAGCAATCAATGTTTATTTTCATTTGTCAGCAGGTCTTGACTGACTACCAACATGTGTATAGGTGAACAGATGTGCGTGTGATCGGAAACTAGGCACGTACACCTGCCTGTACGTTTGTAGTTGTACTTGTAGTGATGAATACGTTTTTACTGAACATAATTTTGTCGATGTATTCTCCTCTCCGGTAGTTTTCAAAGTCGTATTCAAACTGGCTATAATGGGGCAATATATAATTGCTTTCGCATCCAAAAGGATTGTGGAAAATATGCTGTACAGTTTTTTTTTAGAACATTTTCAGACTTTTGGAACATTTTTGCGTTCGTTTTTCTATTCAAAATAAGAAAAAGTGTCTTTAACATGTTTCGGTTAACATTTTCGGACTGAACTGAAGTCGAATTTTTTCAAGATTTTCCACAGAAACTGTGTCAACTCCATATATAGAAAACGAAGATCATTTTGTTTAGTCTAATAGGTTAGTGTTGCCACTAACTAGAAAATTATTCACAAAGGAAGTGGTTTAAAATTTCTTAGCTGATGTTTGGATAATTTCAAAGAATTTGTCTTCAAATCGAACTTTTTTCTCAGTCTGAAAAAGCTATTGTTATATTTTCGATAATTCTCCAAAAAAATGAGATAATTTTATACAAGTTGTATATTTTTAACTAAATTTATCTCGAGCGCAAAACAACGGTTTTACGTCTGTAAGATTAGATCATTGATGCGGCTATTTTCCTAATAATTATCCAAAAATAATAATTGGAAAATAGTGAAAAATTTGCTGGACAATTTCCTCGGTCTGAAAAGAGCTATTGGTCTGAATAATTTCAATTGTTATCAAAAAATTAGATAATTTAAAATTGTTTTTTGATGATTGCAATTCCATTTGTCTCGAGAATTTTCGTGAGTCTGAATTGCCACTTTTTGGATAATTTCAAATTTTTGAAATAATTTTAAATTTTTTAAATAATTTTTTTTTTAATAATTTCAAATTTTTAAAATTTAATTTTATTTTTTATTTATTTATTATTAATTACAATACAAAGTAAATTTATATTCTAATTTTTGGGTCCAAGGGTAAACCGGGTGACACAGACCATATGTTTTAGATTTTTGCAGCGACAGACCAAAGCCTCTGGTGGGAATCGAACCCACAACCCCCACGCTGATAGGCAGCGGGTGCTTGAAAAATTTATTTTTTTTAGAAAATTGAATTTTTATTACGAAATTTAAATAATAATTTCAAGTTTTTAAATTAAATTTTTTGAAATAATTTTATTTTTTTTAAAATAATTTCAAAATTTTTGAAATAATTTTAAAATTTTGAAAATTTGTTTTAATAATTTCAAATTTTTAAAATTTAATTTATTTTACAAAATTTAATTTTTGTTACGAAATTTAAATAATAATTTCAAATTTTTAAATTAAATTTTTTTAAATATTTTTTTTTTTTTTTTAAATAATTTCAAATTTTTTTAAATAATTTTAAAACTTTTAAAATTTGTTTTAATAATTTCAAATTTTTTAACATAATTTTAAAACTTTTAAAATTTGTTTTAACAATTTCAAATTTTTAAAATTTAATTTTTTGTTTAGAAAATTTACGTAATTTCAATTCAGACTCACGATCATATTCAACGAGATGAACGGAAAATCGATTATCGGGTCTTATTAAAATACTACGAAATAAATTTATATCGAAATGTATTTCTCTAGGTAAGCTAAATTCCCTCTTCTATAGAAATTGACAGCCGAAATACGATTAAAAAGTGAAATCTGTTAGATTTCATTTCTCTACGCGAATATGACTTAACACCTTCTATGAAATGCTTCCATTCAAAATAATTCCGGATAATCCGAACAATCACTGAGACAAACTGTCAAAACTTTCGGTCTGCCAATATTTTCAATAGTTTGGTTAAAATGTATGCTTACATAACAATTTACGTTTATTTTCCATATTTAATCAAATTTCAAATATTTGCACGCAAATTCACATATATGTACACTGCAGGGCAATTGTATAAGGAAGGTGTGTTTGAAGAAAATGGTAAGAAAGTATTTTTCAATTTGGAAAACTAAGAGTATCTCACAGAGAATCACTCAACAAATAATTTCTGACTTTTTTATTTACCGTAACATTTCCAGAAGGTCTCGATATCATTTTTATATCCGCTGACCGGGCCTACCGGATTGGCTAATGCTTTTCCTAGAGATGTTTGTACATGGCTTATTTGTTTGGCCACATACTGACATCAACAAAAATCATACCAGGAGAGTGTGGCAAGGACGACAAGTGCATTTAGTTACAAATCAGACAACCTCCACTGGAAAACTTTAAAGCTTTATTCCAGGTTTAGGGAGAATTGAAGATACGACATGTAAAACACAAACCTTTATGTATTTCCTTTACGCTCTCTTTGGACCGATCACTTGTCTACATTCTGTTAACAAACATTTACACACACACATACGTAGATTTAATTCAAATAATTCGTATTCAAATAGTTCACAGTGTCTATTTGTAAGTACTCTTAAGTACTATCACAAATGTGTATGTGTAGTAGTGTATGTATATAAAGCCCCAGCCTATTATTAGCCGGCCAAGTTATGTCTGTATGTAAATATTTACCTGTCGATTGTTTGTGTATGTAAGCAGTATCTTATTTAAAATACAAATAGTATGTGAGAGTTATGTATGTGCGGTTATAGTCACTGTAGTGCTAATCCACTCCGGTGGTAAGAGGTAACATGGATGACGAATTTCATTAATATAAATAAAAAAACTCGACGACTACTGACAACAAACAAACCGAGTGGCGGACCCAGCGACGGCGTCATTAAAATTGCTGGAGAATTTATTTTGCTGTTGTCGTTGTACTTCTCTCGTATTGTGCCACCATTGTGTGTTGTTGCTAATTTATGTTTGTAGTTATTGTTGTAACAATATGAAATTATTAATATGCGAAACGAAATACATAAATAAAGGATGAATCCAGTGGCGGTTGCAATTTAAAATTGCAATACATTTTCTAGAAATGTCAACTATGTAGGTATTTAATTAATAGGTTCACATTTCCCAAAGCCCAGAAAGATTTTTCACATCAGACAATACAAAATAGTAACCGCCAATTGTTTCACCCTCTAAAACCGCCACAATGACAGACGTCTGTACCTATATAAATACATCATGTCTATCTCTCACTGTTGTTTGACATTTACAAAGGATGTTTGTTTGTCTGGCGAACAGTTATGTTGACATTTGATGCGTGGCTGACCATGATGCGTCGTCGTGTAATTGTTTTGTGTTGCAAATGAAACGAAAGCCCCGCCAGGTGAAATAACCTTAAATGGCCGGATAAAATATGCTTGACATGGCAATGCTTTTATTTTTATGATACGTATGTACGTGGGGGGTTATTGTTATAGAGACTTGAAGACACTCTACATCCCTCCACCTCCACCTCCCACTCCCATTGGTCGGGTGTCTAAATTGCATGCACAACAACAACCGAAAGTGTTTTAAATTGAAAAGCTTTTAACCTAAGTGACACGAAGTCGTTTCATGCGTTTTTTTTGGGGAAGGTTCTGTAACAAATATTTATGTTTACTCTAAAAGTATTATGATGTTGTAAAAATGTACCAAAACGTTAAAGGGTCACAGGCTGACCGATGTCACAGTGCTACAAAACAAATAGATAGATTTGTAAGGTTTTCAAAAACAACCGGTAACCGAAGACCATACAGAGGGCAGACGTCGCAAGTCGTTATCTGATGCATTAGTTCGGAAGCACACTGCAGACGTCACTAATTGGCTTGGAAATATTTGACAGGTTTTCAAAGCAAATAATGTTTTTTTAAAAACAAATACCTACTTTTTTACACCAAATACTGTTTAAATATCCTCTTGGAAATGTTCAGAAAACGACTTGAGGTATGGTCTTTGCCGGTAAGTGCTCACTGATTATTATGTGCTGACGGTAATGACATACCATTACCGGGTAATGCAAATGGTAATGACATATACTGAAAGTGTTTTTGCTGGGTATTTCTAGTTCGAATTTGATTCTGATGCAACGTTTAGCTCGCATTACAGCAAGCCTACATTGCGCGAGATTACACTCTCCGCTATTAATATTCTCTGTAAACATTATTACGCTGTGTGGCTTTTAGCATTCCTATTAATTATCCTCTTGTCTCTCTACTCTTATCTGTAGATTTTTACAGGATTTTTTTTATTAAAGTTTTTCCAAAAAAATACTGTTTTTTCATAGAAAATACTGTTTTTCCCATAAAAAAATACCGGTTCTTCTCATAGAAAATACTGCTTTTTTTGTCATAGAAAATAGTGTTTTTTCCATAGAAAATACTTGTTATTTAATAGAAAATACTGGTTATTTAATAGAAAATACTGGTTATTTAATAGAAAATACAGGTTATTTAATAGAAAATATTGGTTATTTAATAGAAAATATCGATTTTTATAATAGAAAATACTCGGTATTTAATAGAAAATACTGGTATAATAATAAAAATACAGTGCATTTCATAAAAAAATACTGGTTATTTTCTAGAAAATGCTGATTTTATAATAGAAAATAATGGATACTTAATAGAAAATACCGTTTTTAATAATAGAAAATACTGGTTACTTAATAGAAAATACCGTTTTTAATAATAGAAAATACTGGTTATTTAATAGCAAATACTGGTTATTTAATAGAAAATATTGGTTATTTAATAGAAAGTATAGTTTTTTATAATAGAAAATACTGGGTATTTAATAGAAAATACTGGGTATTTAATAGCAAATACTGGTTATTTAATAGAAAATATCGATTTTTATAATAGAAAATACTCGGTATTTAATAGAAAATACTGGTATAATAATAAAAATACAGTGCATTTCATAAAAAAATACTGGTTATTTTCTAGAAAATGCTGATTTTATAATAGAAAATAATGGATACTTAATAGAAAATACCGTTTTTAATAATAGAAAATACTGGTTACTTAATAGAAAATACCGTTTTTAATAATAGAAAATACTGGTTATTTAATAGCAAATACTGGTTATTTAATAGAAAATATTGGTTATTTAATAGAAAGTATAGTTTTTTATAATAGAAAATACTGGGTATTTAATAGAAAATACTGGGTATTTAATAGCAAATACTGGTTATTTAATAGAAAATATCGATTTTTATAATAGAAAATACTGGTATAATAATAATAATACAGGGCATTTCATAAAAAAATACTGGTTATTTTCTAGAAAATGTTGATTTTATAATAGAAAATAATGGATACTTAATAGAAAATACCGGTTTTAATAATAGAAAATACTGGATACTTAATAGAAAATACCGTTTTTAATAATAGAAAATACTGGTTATTTAATAGAAAATACTGGTTATTTAATAGAAAATATTGGTTATTTTATAGAAAATACTGGTTATTTAATAAAAATACAGGGCATTTCATAAAAAAATACTGGTTATTTTCTAGAAAATTCTGATTTTATAACAGAAAATAATGGGTACTTAATAGAAAATACCGTTTTTAATTATAGAAAATACTGGTTATTTAATAGAAAAATGCTGTTTTTTCAAAAATGTTTTTATTTTTTCATCGAAAATGCTGGTTTTTTTTCAAGAAAAAAACTTTTTTTTTTTAGAAAATACTGTTTTTTTTTTAGAAAATACTGGTTTTTTATTTAAAGAAAATATCGGTTATTTCATAGAAAATACTGGTTAAAACACGATATGGGACGTCTGTCTCCTGTAAAGTCTTTCACCTAAACTCGTTTACCGGATTTGTTTTTATCAATTTCGGTGTCCCCACTTTACACAAGCAGTTTCCTCCGTCATTTAACCTTAAAATCTCCTCACTTCTTTTGAAATAATGTTATGTTTCCAATGACACCTACCCAGCCATTACACTGGGCAGTGATTATTCGAAAGACTGAATACACTCAAACTCGTTTTACCCAAAACACACGACATTTCTGCTACTGACCGGCCGACTGACAACGAAAATTCAATAGCAGTGAAATTTTGGCACATGCAGCAGAGACGAATGTTAGAGTTCCACAACACATTTTGTGTCAATTTATGGGATAATTTTATTGTGTAATTGTGTTTTGACCGTAATGTCGTATTAAAAAAATTTCAATTTTCTGCATTATTTTTGTTTCTGTTATTATTTCAATTTCTTTGCAAAAATAGAGAAAAATAGAATCCTCCTGTCTATCTTTTCTACCAGTAAAATCATTCGCCGGATTTGCTTAATATTAATAAAATTTTAATTTTTTTCGTGACTCATGACCCTCGAACATCCAAATTTTTAAAATCTACAAAAGTATGTGCCTCTAAAGAAGTGCCTCGAGGCACTCTTGCGGGTTAAGTTAATGAAGTCGAACTTTTCATTGATTTTTTGTTGCTATATGAGCCTCGCAGAGCAATACATTTCATAATGTCAAAAGAGAGATAGAGAGAGAGTAAAAATTTACATTACCTCTCCCTTACAATTTCAAATATTCACAAATACGTCTCAAAGAGGGGCAGAATTATGATAAAGCATTATAAAGCGGAAGTTGGTACCTTAGCAACAACAACGACAGAAACAACAGAAATACAATGCAGACAGACGGACGGACAGACAACTAAAATATGCAATCGACAATACAAAACAAATGTGTTCTGGGTCAATGAATAATTATTAGTATTGCTGGTTGGATTGTTGTTATTATATTTCGAGTGCATTGAAAAACCGGGGTGTGTTGTTGTTGTGGATGACGTCCGTCGTAGTGTGTGTGTGTGCAACAAAACTTGTTGCCAGTCAACAATTACAGTTCAGGGGGGTTTTGCTGTTTCATGCAACGAAACCTAAATGGGGTGCGGTTAAAAATGCAACGCATGCCGTCCATGAACGAAGGAGAGCAACAGGAAATCAAGGGAAACATTGATGTTGTTTAGTGCAAAAGACCGTTAACACACGAGCACAACAACAATCCAGTAAAGGCAGCAATGGAAACGGAAATAAATATAATAACATTCATACATACATACATACATATGTATGTACGCACGTACATACATAAGAAGCAATTTCACAGTCGCAGCCCCTCAATTTATTAACAATATTAGTGTGTCTTTGTGTAAGTGAAGACAATGATTGACATTCTGCAAATGTTTGTAATTCCTCTCATAATAAACAGACGAAACAATAGAAAGCCGCTAACAAAATGGAACCATTAAAAAACCTAATAATAATGGATAAAAAAAAGACAATATAAAGTCACAGCACGCGTGTGACATAACAAGTACAAAGAAAGAAACAAACAATAAAAACTACAAAGTTGAAAGCAGTAACACCTCACGCATAATTTTTGGCAGTCCCCAAATCTCTGCTTCTCTCTCTGTCTCTCTCCATATTTAAGGTATCGTGTGCCATAAACATAAACATTTTAATGGGCGTTAGGGCATCATAACCCTTCAACGCACAGTGAATTGAAACCACATAACACTACCTTAAAGAACCCCATACATTTAAAATCCCATTTTTCCATTCAATGACAAGTTTAGTAGGAAATACGTTCAGGTTATAGAAATTCCATGATCAGCAAATAAGAGTAATTGAATAAAAGTCGATTAAATGAAATAATCATGCTTGTTTTCTTTGTTCACTTAATGGACAATTTTGATATAATTGTATAACCGATCGCTCAGAACACTACTAATCACTTAACAGAGCACTGTTAATTGATAATTTTGATTAATTTGATTGATCGGTCAGAAATGTTATCAAATGTAATGGAGTGTGCTTCCGAACTAATGCATAAGAAACCGACTGGCGACGTCTGCCCTCTAAATGCACTTTGGTATCCGCTATCTTTATTTAACATGACACTGTATCACTTAACAGTGCTGTGTTAAATGATAATTTTTATTTATTTGTATTTAACAGATTGATCAGAAATATTATTAAACTTTATAAACTTTAACATAACATTATTATCACTTAACAGCGCCATGTTAACAGTCGTTGTAACAGTATATTCGTATTTATTTTTGCGCTTATATTTTCGTTGGGGAAGAACAATTCAAAATCACCGCAAAACAAAATTGTAAAAAACCCACTCAAACTGTTATTGTTTACCGTTCCCAATTGGACTGCACACCTCCGCCGATAACAGATTTATGCATTATTATTTTCTCATTCTGTTTACAGAATTTTGAAAAATGATAAATAATGCTTTAAATACAGTTTTTAATACAAGTACTTGATTAATTTAATACTTATGCATCAAGCTTGATTCGTTGTTGCAGTTTTCGATTTTTGTTCACATCGGAGTAGCACATAATTTCCAATTTTTCCATAACAAGTATATTTTATTTTTATTATTTTTAATGTAAATTATTATACCTTAAATAGTTTTTGAATTCTTGGAGTAGTTTTTATTGTAATTTATTATAATTGGCCGTGAGGCTTTAAATTACAAAATCTGTGCAAATAAATAAATAAAATAAAAAAAAATAAATTGAATTATCGCAGAAGTGTATATGCGCCAAAATCCCAAGATTTCCACAATGTGATTTCATTAGAAAGTTCATTGGAATGTTGCTCAGATTTTATCGCAATGATGATTTTGTGTTTATGCAACATTTCCATGTGTATTCAAGCGAATCAATTAAATGGTGTTTGTTGATGGAAGCGTTTTCTTGGGAAATTAAATATAATGTGCATGTGTATATTTCAATTATATTTGTTCTCATTATAGAGGTAAAGAAAGAGAGTGATTGTAAAGAATTTTTGAAAAATTTCTTAGAAAATTAGTAAGAAAACTAAAGGGAAAACTAAACTAAAAATAAGCTATGTATAAGAATAAATAAAATATTTAATTTAAATTTACGAATGAATTTATTTTAAAAAAAATTATTTAAAAATACAAACTTAATTTAAGTCCAAAAATTTAATTTAAACATACATATGTATGTTACTAAATTTAAATTACAGTTTTAAAAGGTAAACTATATTATAAAATTGTAATTAAAATGTTATTAAATTTTTTGTATTTTAATTAAATTTTCCAATTTAAAAGTTAATTAAATTCTACAATTTAAATTAAATTCAAAATTTAATAAAATTTAAATTTTTAAATTCAATTTAAATTTAATTAAATTATGAAAATTAAATTATGAAATGTACAGTCGAAATAAATTCTACATATTAAATTAAATTCAAAATTTTTAAATTTAATTTGAATTTATAAATTTTTTATTAAATTTGTATTTTTATTTTTAAATTAAAATTTAATTATGAAATGTACAGTCGAATTAAATTCTACATATTAAATTAAATTCAAAATTTAAATTTTATATACATGTATTTTAATAGTTGTTTCATAGAGTAGTGTCCAAAGTATATGCACAGTTCGTTTAAATGACAGAGGGTTCAATTATCCGAAGTCCCTTTTAATGAAAATCCCGCATAAGTGAAAACAATTTGGTTTTTTTGCAATTCCGCTTAACCGAATTCGACTGTACATATTACCTTAAATTTTTTAATTTTAATTAAACTTTTAAATTTAAATTAACTTTTTAAATACAAATTAATTAAAATGTTTAACTTTAACTTAGAACTGAGTTTTAAAGTTAAAAATATAATTTTAATTTAAAAATTTTATTTAAAGTTAAACAAAAAAATGTATATAAAAATTAAATTTTATTTTAAAAATTTTATTTTAAATAAATAATTTTATTTTCACCTAAGTTTAGTTAAATTAAATTAAATTTAAATTTATATTTTATTTAAAAATTTTATTTTAATTTGAAAATAATATTTTAATAAAAAATGTACGACTATTATACATTTAAAAATATTAAATACAAAAATTGAATTTAAATTTAAAAATTGAATTTAAATTAAAAAACTGAATTTAAATTTAAAAATTGAATTTAAATTTAAAAATTAATTTAAATTTAAAAATTGAATTTAAATTTAAAAATTAAATTAAATTTAAAAATTTAATTTAAATTTAAAATTTTTATTTAAATTTTAATTTTTATATTATGAATTTCCCCGACGTCCGTTTTAGTTAGTTTGTATTTCAAGATTGAAAAATGGGAATACTTTATGGATTTCGAGAATCCCCTTCCCTTACACTAAGAAAATATTTCATTTTTAAAAAAAAATACACAATTCGAGTACGAATTGAAATCCAATTCAATGGAAATCGATCCACAGCACTCCCCTGATTGTGTTCCCCCTTTTAACTTTAATTGAAAACGACTGCTTTTTCTCAATTTCTATTATGCACTATTCGCACACAAACTCTTTGAAAAATCCATTATTAGCAAACAATTGTATTGAAAACAAAAGTTAGTGCAAGCATTTCCTAAAGCGACGGCCAACAAGGAAAGAACAATGGAAAGAAATATAAAAAAAAAAATGTACATATAATAAAGGAAAATACAAAAGCGAATATTGAAAAATAGATGTCCGAACATATTCACATATATATGAATGTTTAATATACCATAAAAATATATAAAAATAAAATTGAAAACAAAAAACGTCATTATCGCCATATGCACTTCCTCCTCTTCCTTCTTCGGAAATACATATTTCCACTTTCTGTGTTGATGAATAACGAAAATTAAAAAAAGATTGGGGGAAGCATAAAAACCTAATTATAAATTCAAATTAACATAATTTTTTCAAGAATTCACTCGTACGTCAGTAAATGGCTTTGTCAAGTACTGTAAACACAATACACTCAGTCAGTCTGAAGAGCGCAAACAACAACAATTTAACACTCGTAAAAAGTGAAATGGGGTCACTGTGATACTCCGATAAATGCCGCTCAAAACAAAAACAAACTCTATAGCACTCCATACTCGCCGATCAAAATATGAAAGACAGAATGTTAAGCAACAACTGAACCTTAAACATGAATTCGTCTGTTAATCCTCTTTGGCAATCACAAAAGACAATTAAGAAAACAATTATTTCTAAAATATTTTCAAAGTGACAACTCAAATTTATATTTAATGTGAAACATCTTTGAGAGTGACACATAATGGCAGAAACTGAGATACCTTCTCTCCACCCTTTAACACACACAGATATGTATGTATGTAAATCATCAATAAGAATTTAGAATATCGTATATCGTATTCTCACATTGTATCGATAACTTTTTATTGATGACTAATTGCAAGTGCATTGTGGTGTGGTTGTATGTGGGATCTCCTAACACAAAACCAAAACAAAAGAGAAAAAAGGGCCACGGAATGAAGGGTGGAAATGGGAATGTTACGCATTGTTGAGAAAACCCCAATTACTTAAAATATTTTATATCCTGCTGGCCACGGGTACAGATTTATGTGGGCGGGCGTGTGATGATGCTCTGATTGCGTGCTGCTCTCTTTTTTTGTAGCGCGTGCATAAAAGAACTTAACTGTTCGTACTCTTTACACTTAAATTGTAAATTACATTACAGATAACATCGAATGTTTTGCCAACATTGCGTAAAATCTGTGTGGAAATCTTAAAGGCACTGCAAACATCGCCCATTAAGAGAGATAAGATATTCGTGCATACCAAAGAGAATTGCGTTAACTAACAAATGTTAGATTTGGTTTATTGTTAAGATTTTTATTGTGGAGAAAACTATTTGTGGTTTCTAGCTGTTGCAATGTCTGTCATCAAGGTTGATGGTAGTGAATCGAACTGTGAAACGAACCACTAGGCGTTTGAATTGCCTGTGAACAGATTTCGGTAACGCCTTATCTTAAGGCGACAAGGCGAATAAGAGTCCATGTAGCCAAGTGTGGTCATTGTGGCAAATAAAAAGAAATCACAATTCTTGTTAAAATGTGATAAGTCCACTAAGTTCTGAATAAATTGAAAACCATCTATCGAATTTCATGATCTATTTCCCATTTTAAATGGAAGTTGTTGCTATCGATTTTTCATGAGACTTAAAACAAATTGCGAAAAAACAAATTGTTAGCGTTAACATTTAATGTTATTAAAATTATAATAACATTAAATGTTAACGTTAAATTAAAACTGAATCAAAAAAAAAATGTAAATCCTGTATTTATAATCGGATAACATAGTTCATCAAAATTGTATAGCGGTCCAGTGGTATCGATTAAAATAGGAATTTTGTAGAAAGAAACTGTTATTTAAGTAGTTAACATTACAGTGTCGCCTAACAGTCCTTTATAACATGAATACGAACGACAAGTACTCTTAACATTCTGTTTGCAGAATTTACCTTTGCATTTACTTTTACAGAGAGAGAGAGTATCTGTTATTTGAATAGTTAACAGGTCTTCAATAATTTCATAGAAAATATTAACAGTCCTTGTTAACATGAATATGAACGATAATTACTCCATAAGCTTAACATTCTCTTTGCAGAATTTACCATTACATTTACTTTAACAGAGAAAGAGAAACTGTTATTTAAATAGCTAACATGGTCTTCAATAATTGTGTTTAATTTCATAGAAAATATATTCCTTGTTTACATGAATATGACCGATAATTACTCTCCTCCATAAGCTTAACATTCTCTTTGCAGAATTTACCTCTGCATTTACTTTAACAGAGAAAGAGTATATGTTATTTAAATAGTTAACATGGTGCAGTTGAAAAGGTCTTAAACATGAAGTTAACTTAAAAATTTTGTTGAAAAATATGTTTTTTTTTGGTAGATAACATGAATGATAACATGAATATGAGGATAACTATTCTCCTCCATAAGCTTAACATTCTGTTTGCAGAATATACCTTTTCAGTTACTTTAACAGAGAGAGAATCTGTTATTTAAATAGTTAACATGGTGAAGTTAAAAAGGGCGTTCATCACATTATTTTCATCCATAAACTAAAAGATTGGAATTTTGTAGAAAAAACTGTTATTTTGATAGTTAACATTATAGAGTCACCAAAACAGTCCTTGATAACACGAATATGATTATAACTATTCTCCTCCATAAGCTTATACAGAGAGAGAGAGAATCTGTTAAATAGTTAACATGGTGCAGTTGAAAAGGTCGTTCATTAGATTATTTTCATCCATAAGCTCAACTGTATTTTGGCAGAATTTACCTTTTCATTTAATGCAACATAATATTAAATCAAAAATTCGCGTTTTATTTTTTTATTTCAAACTCACAATAATAAATAAAAAAGCAACATTTGTTGACATTTCTGTTTCTGTTTTGTGTTTTATTATCTTGCCAAAACGTAGATTAGTTTGTCATGACCTCTAAAACAAAACAAAAAAAAGCGTGTTCTCTGTTAAACTAATGTTGACAAGAGCATCATTTAATGGTAACATCCAAAGAGTAGCGAAATTTTTTTAATAAAACTATACGAAATTAAGAAAAACATTGACCTCAAGCTTATCGAATTATGTTGTGATTTATGTATAACAAAAATATCCACTTTGTCTAATTATTTATTTGTTTATATTAGAAAGAAGTTAATTAGAACAAACAAATATATTGTGACCAGAAATCCAAAATGACTTAACAAATGAACTTTTCATAACTTCACAGGAGAAGCCAAACACTGTTGTAAAATCGCAACACTCGTCTTGTTATGTCGTTTGGGAATTCGCCTATAAAATTGTACATTTTGAATATTCAAGAGTAGAATTTTACAGAGACATGTATTTTAGGTCATTTTACAAGAATCAATTAACAACACGATTATGGGGTTTTCGATGTTTTCAGGTGACGTTATATAATGTCGATTTGTTGCAATATAAATGCAGTTTCAAAAAGTTTGCCAGCTCCCATTAACAAATAATAGTGGAGGTAAGATAAATTCAAAAGTACACACCGCTTACAATTTGGTCGATCCTCTTTCTAATTCCATTTACAATATAATGTCACAGTAGGCAAGGAGTCTTTTATGTGTGAGAGACAGATAGATTCACAAGTTATGGAGAGTTTTTTTTGCAAACCAGAGCCGCCCAAATATTAAATGAGAGAGCGACAAATTAGAAGGTTTCAAAAAACCAACAATCACTAAAAACTTACAAATATCATTAAAAGATATTTCCCTTAACATTCCATTCATCTAACGGGAAATCATGCGCATGGCGAAATCTTTCTTTCTATAACTCTTGCTGTGTCCTATATAATTTGAATACCCACTAAGCGGGTCCTACAGTTTAAAGCCTGCTCCAAACGGCTAATGCCTTTTTCTGTGAAAGTTTTACATTACATATCCATGTATGTTAAGCTTAAGCTGTTTCTGTTAGCACGCACAACAAATGTTAATAGCGGCTGAGAGTAACATTAACTCTCAGGGCTCAATGCTCTCAGAGGCCAATCTCATTAATAATCGATATGAATTGACGAATCGATGTAATCGATATGATTTGACGACAGTATGTGACAGATTCCTCAGATTAAACTTTAATCATTAAAGGCCCAATTAGTCTTGACGGTTGACGGTGGACGATCAGCTGTTTGAGTTGGGGTTGCATGTGTTAGAGAGAGACAACTAAAATTGACGGTAGACTTCTGCAAGTTGCAGAATCAACCGTCAACCGTCAAGACCGATCAGCTGTTTATTGTTATTGCTTTCACTTCGACATTTTGCGCGCGGAAATTGTTTATAAGTTGTAAATTAAATTTTATAGTTTAAAGTTATGAGTAATGTATTTATAAACGAAGTCAAGTTATATTTTGTACAAATGCTCTTCAATTAGCTGTTTTTGTTTTGTTTTGTCTTACCGTCATAACTAATCGCACAATATTGATCCTACCGTCAACCGTCAAGACTAATTGGACCTTAATCATTCGCTGTTAAACTCGTTTTTTTTAAGATAGAACTTATAATCTCCCAAAATCCATTTAATTCCAGATGTTTTTTTTTAAAAAAAAACAACTAAATTCATGTTACAAAATAAAATTCATTTTAAGCCTAAAAACTGTATATCAAAACGATTTATGAGACTTGAAAGTAACATTTTTATAAAATTGTCTCCAAAGATATCTCAACTAAACTGCTTCCAGATTGTAGATTACAAAAACTTTGTACATACTGAAACTTTGACAAGAAGTGGGAAATTACAAAACAAACACTTTCTTAATTTCGCCCCTCTTGTTGAAATCCATCCTACCAGGCTGCACTTCAACACAATCAACAACAATTTAAGGGATAAAAACCGAGATGCTCGTACGAGTATAAAATAAATTCATTTATTTAAGATGGAAGAAATGTGATAAAAATGGGACAAGTGGAATTGTCGCAGCAGCAGCAACAGCAACATAACACAACTACAGCTTAGTGGGAAATTCTCTAATGCACTCTATTCAAAAATCTAAATAAAAAAAAGAAACCAACAACAAAATGGAAAACGCGAGTCATTGTACAGACAGAGTACAGTACAGACAGAAGTAAGCATGGAAGGGTGGACTAGAGTAGGAGTGTGTCAACACCACAGGGTGCAAGGGCGGCGACTCGCAATCGTATGTCTGTCGTTCGGTCGGTCGGTCTGAATGCGGCAGCAGCCACAAATTATAGTGGCATATGCATGATTGTCTCTCACATTCATATGTGAGACTACAGAGGAGATCTTTTCAAATTACAGTTTATTTTACGCTTGCCTTGATGATGCCAAAGGGACATTTGTCAACGATTTGAGACACAAATACTGTTAGTGAGAATACTCACTCATGTGAGCATCTGCATGTGTGCCGGAGAGTTCATCAAAAAAAAGGGGGTATTTTGTGACTGTTTTGCCACAGCGACAAGACAAGTGACGGCCTGTGCCTGCCGCCTGCATATACAACATGATGCGCCTTGAAGGCAGTATTTTACCCCCGCTATGCTGACGGACAGACGCTTCACAGCAAATACGATGAGCGCAACGACAATGTTGTCATCTAGCTCAGAACAATGATGAAGTTTTAAAAAAAAAAAAACAACAACAACAACAAGACAACGATAAACGTACGAGTAGAGATATACATATAATAACAAAATTCAAATTAACAAAAATTTGACCGAAAAAATAAACAATGGAGCGACAAGAGCAGTCGATCCGTAATGAAATGATGGTTTATTATAATGAGACAACAACAGCAAAGTGGCATTCGTTCCCAAATGGGGAAATGCGTCGTTAGCATTTATTGAGGCCGTGAGCGTGGCACGCGTACTAAATAAACGAACGTTGAAATGGATTCTTACCCCAGCAGAATATTCTCTTGAAGTTATATAAAGTTTCTTTTTTGTTTTGTTTTGTTTTCTAATTACATAGTTTTCTATTGTCTAATTATTTTTTGGTCTTTATTTCAATTTACACTTCGTCACATACACATAATTAAAAAAAAAAAAAGTCCGCGAGAATTTATGTGTTAGCATTTTATGTTTTAATTAAGTACGGACGGACTGTAATTCGTAGCAACCGTGAAATTATTCTACCTTTTCAACGAAAAGTTCTGCGAAAAAAGATAATGACACTAATAATATCGGGGTCATCTTGATAAGGTGTGGCAAAAAAAAATGCGCCGCCTGATAAAATCGGAAAGAATTGTCTAACAAGAAACAGAAAATGTTAGGAAAATAGTCAGACAAGAAAAACATTCCAGTGCATTACAAGTTAATAGAACACAATTGGAGTCGTTAACCCCAGCGACGGCGCCTATGGATTTGCGCTCAAAATAAGAGTAGTAATACTAATAAATACTAAAGGTAAATTATTAACAGAACTATTTATGAGAATAATATTGTCGTTTGGTTTTATGTCAATAATCGGAGGAACTCCTTATTAAATGAAAACAAAAACCCAACAAAAATGAAAAACACTTCCAATTACATTTACACGTGGATATCATTGGAGGTAATGAGTTTTTTGTGAGAGAGAGAAATTATAAAGAAAGAAAAAAACGTTAGAGGACATTTGAGGGGGTTAGAAGCAAAGTGGTGTAAGTGACAGAAAGTTAATTTCGAGATATTCGCCTTCAAAGTTAAACTTCAATTGCAAATTCAGGTATTACTTGAGTTACTTTAGTTTTTGTTTCCTCTATATATCACCACTGGTAATAAAAATTTATCTCATCTCATGCTAGTAGACAGCAAAATGTCAAAATGTCACTTACACCCCTTTGCTTCTAAGCCCCTCATTTGATGCTAAGTGATGTAAAGAATAAGACCAGTGCAAGATCAACTGAGAATATTGATGCTGTAGCCCAGTGTTGAAGAAAATCCAGGTTTGTCCATGCTTCGTCGTTCTTTGGAATTGGACATTCCTCAAACGTCACCGTATTTTGCATAAAGACTTGGATCTTAAGGCTTATAAAGTTCAGCTAACACAATAACTCAAGCCGGACGATCATCAGCAACGTCGTGTCTTTGGTGATTGGGTTCTTGAATAGATGTCGCATCTGGGGCTTGGAAAATTGTTGAGAAGCCTCTCCATCAACGTGTGATTGTGTGGTGCAGGTTTATGGTCCGGCGGGGTCATTGTACATTACTTTTTCGAAAATGAGGTTGGATCAACAGTTACGTTGAATGGATTGCGCTATGGAGAGATGACTAATGATTTTTTTTATGGTCGGAGTTGGATGATTGAATATTGATCAACAAGACGGCGCTACGTGCCACACATGCAACGAAACCATTGCACTTTTATGGGAAAAGTTTCCGGATCGTGTTATCTTTCCAAGAGGTGATCACCGAGATCTTGTGATTTAAAACCTTGCGATTTCTTCCTTTGGGGCCACGTGAAAGATAAGGTCTACGCCAACAGCCCAGCGTCGATTCAAGACCTCAAAGATAGAACTCGTGAGGCTATCAAGTTCATAGAGCAGCCACTTTGCGATTTGGTTATGGAAAAATTCATGAAAGGGATATGGTCCTGTAAGTGTGGTCGTGGTGCCCATTTGGCTGAAGTTGTTTTTCATTATTAACGGCATACCTTCCTCTTTATTATGAAATAAACATCCGATCATTTATCTAAAAAAAATATCATTTTTCTTTGAATAACAAAATAACACCTCTTGTTGGAGAACCCTGTAGTTAATGTGTGTCACAGAACCAGGTTCATATTCTCGTAGAAACATCTGAGGCCTTTTCACCATCGTAAGTGCTGGCGACTGAAAACTTTTCTAGAAAAAGCATTAGCCGATGACATTGTTGTATACTTGCACAGACACTGTCCATAGAAACGGAACACAAGACAGATAAAATAGGAGACAATTTGTAATGGTTGTAAATGTGAATGTCAAGCTGCAACTCGTTGTCTTTTTAATAGAATTAGCAACTCCGTTTAACTATAGGGTGGCTGATGAATATTACTAATATCGTGCATTTACTGTCAATGTTATTTTAAGATGTTGAACAAATTTTTCTTACTGAATTTTGCATGCAACCATTTGGTGAAACTTGGCCCATAGCCAGTCCAGTTATGGACAGCATTGCAGCGATAATTCCCCAATAGAAGGAACTTGGCTCTCTAGGCCAAATGATTTTTATCGTGCACGAGTATTGAAAACCGCAAAAATGTACAAAAGAAAATCAACAAATGTGTAGTTCCCGCTGGAACTCTCTAGGCCGTAATGTTGAACTTTTTCATACGATTTCCACAGGCATTACCGATGTATTGTTTTTAAAAAGCATTAAAAAGATTTTCTATATATGTATTAGTTTTCAAATTAACAAAGACAAATTGATGTACTATGTGAAATAAGAAGAAAAACTTATATGAGTTTCTTAATGGCAGCCGATATTAAACGGTGACTGCAAAACTGTCCTCTTACAACCGAATTAAAATTGATTCATAGGCAGGCAATATACACATACATACATATGTATGTATCTAATCAATAATAGGGTAGGTTTTGAATTGCAATTGCTAATGGCCAAAACTCCAAATTGCCACAAAAATATTTCAACAATATTAATGTCTTTCCAAGAATAAAACGGAATTGGTTTCATTTGTTTTTTTGCATAGGGGCGCCAGTGTAAATTCTCCACCACCATCGCCATCGCCCATTCAAGAACATTTCATAAACCTTCCCCTTTGTTTAACAAACATAAAAATAAAACGGAAAACATAATAAAATATGAAATGTCAATAATTAATAATTGAAGAAGATAAAGAGAGAGAGAGAAAACATAGACGAGTAGGGTGATGAGGGTGCGAAATGAAAAACAAAAAATCCAAGAGCAAGAAAAACCCACCGAAACGAAATCAATTATACGGTGTAATAAAATTCGGCACATAGATAACATACTCTCTCGCAGAGTATGAGGGGGGAGTGGGGGGCCAGATGTGGGAGCACTGATACTATGGCCTGTGAAAAAAAAACACACACACACAACACAATGAGCGAACAGTAGATAGCAAGAGCCACAACTAAATGGCATTACCTCAGTTACGGTATTACAGACAACAAACAAGCAACAACAATACACCGCATAATGAAATGATGAAGTGTTTGTTGAAGTACGAGCACCGAGTAATGTAAACCAAAACGTAACAACAACAAAACAACAATTAATGAGTGAGTATACGAGTCTCTGTTGCATTGAATGTTAAGCTCAATGTCATTCTGTTAACTATCGTTGGTATGTTGGAATGTGAGGTAGCTGGCAGTAGGTATTGCTGGAGTAGGGTGGGCAGGGAGGGTGAGGGGGGTGTCTGTACAAATACCTCACCAGTGATTATTACAGAGTTGTGTTCTACCACTCGGAGACAATGAAAAGCAAATAAAATCTTCAAAATATGTGAGGTTGAGTAGATTACTGTTACCGAAAGGGCTTTCATAATTGTGTACGTTTTTTGTTTTTCTTTAATTCACAATGAATGCCTGTTGAATTAATTACAGCAACAGTGTGTACCCTTATATCGAATTAATGTCAAACTGTCAAAAACAAAAAGTTCTCGTTAGACCTGCTGCACGGTGGTACTTTTATGGAAAAGGTGTATATAATTTGTGTGTGGGTTTTAAAGCTGCTGATCTTCTGGTTGCCATGCTACTGCAATTCTAGAATATTCTGATGTTGAGCATTATTTCCAAAGATGGTGCTCTGGCTGTACACATCAGTTATAAGACCGATTCTAACTTATGGGGCACTTGTGTGGTGAACGGCGACGAGGAAGTCAACCACTGTCAAACTCCTGGAAAAAAACCCAATAGTCAGCATGTATTGGTATATCGGAAGCAATCCGCACATATCCTACGGAGGCCCTGAATGCAATACTACACCTGATCCCAATGACGCCTCGGAGCGCTATTCGTTTACACTCAGCTGGTAATTGGAGGGAGGACACATATGGGCATTCTACAGACCATTCCAGATGAATTTTGGAAAAATCCTTACAACCCCTTTTTTACCAGTTATGCAAAAACAAATATTTTTTACGAAAAATGAAACAAAATTAATGAAGACATCCTCAGAGCGGCCTGACCGCTTAGAAGGTTAAAGTCTGCAATGGCTCCGACAATGTTCCACTGTGCCAGCCATTACTTCACTGGTGTTGTATTACAACAACAAAATCAGCTTAAAAGGTAGACAAGGTGGAAATTTATCAAATCAAGATAGAGCGCAATAACAACAAACAGTAAAACGTAACAACAATAACTAATATCGTCGTCATATAATAAAAGGGGTGGGGCGAGGCGAAAACAAACCATAGAGGGAGGGGTGCGGGAGCAAAGAACAGCACACAAAACTATTTGATTGAAAATTGCTATCAATAAAAAAAAAAAACAGGTTCTAAAAACCAAAACAAAATAAAAGTAAAATTAAATTTAACAGGTAGCTATTTGACATTACATCTTACAGGTGAGCAGTTTGACTGAATATGTTCAGAAATGTGTAGGCATTTGGCCCATTTCATGTTTAAAGTTGAAACTCTAAAGTTGAAAAGTTGAAACTCTTAACCGAAGATTGTAAAAATGCCCGTAGATCTTTGGAATGCTGCAGCCATATAAATTATTCTTCAATGGCACAATATCTTTCACTTTATGCTCGAGCCCGGACATTAGAGTTGGCCACTCTTGAAATAGACAAAAATATATGTGTTTTGAAAAAAATCTCTACATAAGTAGGTGTTTTAACGACTTTCAATCTTGCAGAATCCTTAGAAAAGTGTTCACGAACAAAATGAAGTCATTCTTTTCGAGTTCTTCTTGCTAGCACAGGTAGGATTGCCAGATGCAAATCCTCTAAGCTTGATTTTATGACAAAAAATCTTGACCAACAAAATACACTTTCTTTAGATGGTCCAGCTTCCTCATTGTTTCCCAATTTTGCAATTAATGAACTCAATATGAACTAATATTTGATTTATTTAAGCTCGAGGTCTTGTTACATGAAATATTAGTTCATATTCAATGAAACGGTCGAATACAAAGATATACACTCAATTGAACTCAATGTATTTACTTCCTAAACCTGGCTGACTTAACTGAACCAAAAAAACATGGTGGTCATATAATTAGAAAAGAACTTGGAAATTAGAATTTATTGTAAATTATGCAGGAAATATAATAATTAAAAATTAATATGATAATAAAACAATAAAAAAATAAGCATTATACTTCGTGGTAAACATCCAACCAAAGTCCGACATCGTGAAGCTGGTATTGAATTCCAAAATTTTTTCATATTTCATTATTTGTGCAAGTCTTTAAATTTTTTTTTTAAACATTCGTTCGACGTCTAACCATAGGGTTTTAATAGAATTTAAAGGGATCTTCAGGTGATCTTTTGCAAACAGTAAGCGTTTCTAAAATGTTTTTCCTGGAAATGCGTGATGTATTTCATGCAATCCATCCAGCTTATTTCAATATACCTCTAATAGTTGCAGACGAAATATTTTGTGCAATTTGTGAAGTTACAATAGCATTGATTTCATCCCGAGTTCAAAAAGTGAATTGGCTTTTTGGAGTTACGATAGCATGTATTTAACCTGAGGCCAAAACTGAATGTGTTTGCTCATTCTACACATAACTATATCATGGTGTTGAGTGGTTATTCTTGGTTTTGGAATTCTTTCGGTGTTCTCAAAACTTTAGTTTTTCGAAAAGATATCCTATGGCAGACATCGACTGATATCGGCGTACAATCAACTAGCGACGTTCTGGAGTACATGACTTTTTTTCTGTCTGCTATTGAAGAATACGACTTGGAGAATATGTGATTTCAGCAAGACGGTGCCCATGCCACACAACTCGAGCGAGCATGGCTTTATTGCAAGAGACACCAACTGGCCACCAAGATCATGCGATTTGACACCATTAGACTTTTTTTTTGTGGGGCTTTGCGAAAGACCGTATTTATGCAGATAAACCTTTAACTCTTGAGCACTTAAGAACCAACATTCGTTTTGAAGTATTAGCAAAGTTTTCTTTTAAAAATATTTTTTTAAGTTTTCGGCTGGAGTTGGATTTTAGTACAATTTTAAAAAAAAAATGTAGTGATTCATAAGTCTTTATCTAGTGAAATATTCAAAATATTGCTTGGGCCTCTTCGGCAAGTTCAGAGCTCTTAATTTGATCTACAAACCATACCTTGAGATAAAATCAACAACGTCTTACTCAAAACAACAAAACATTGTAGAATTTCGACAATTTATCTATGGTTCTTCACACTTATTTCAGAAATTGCTACGAAATCTACCAGACAATATATGACAAGAGGATATCCAAAAGCAAAATAAACAACTCTCTTACTACCTGTTTCCATAAAGCGAATTTGTTCGTTCGTTGCAAATGTTAGAAGCGTTATAAAATGGGTTTCAGACATTATTGAATTGAGATTTTCAGATATATTTTAGAGATCGACATGTGGAACACAAACCCAAACGAATAAGCTCTCATCACTGATAAAAATCCATTTTATTGGAATTCAATTTTGACAATTTGTCACGAACGAACAAATTCGTTTTATGGAAACAGGCAGTTAATAAGCCGATTTCATTTAATGGCTCCTTCACATGGTTATAGCCCCACAAAGTCATAAAAAAAAAGTCATTCAATAAAACGTATTACAAAAATTCTCTTAAAAATTTGAATTTATTTCCTGTACTACATTTCGTTAATAGTTTGCCCGACTTTGAAGGTAAATCATCCGTTAGGTTGTTTTTAACTACATGTATCAAATGGTAATTTATAAAATTAACTTCTTAAACTACCACAACATTATCTGCTAAGTAATGTAAAGTCATCCAAAGAGCTTATTTTGAGATTTGTGTAAGCCACTCTAGTGTACAGACGTTAACAATTGTTTTATTTACAACTCTATTAAATGTAATTTCATCGCAAAATGTCCAAGAAAATCACGGTCATTGCTGTTAAAGCAGCAACAGCAAAAAATAATAGCAAGACAGAGAGATATACAGAGAGAGAGATACATCATGCGAAAGCTGACATTGCAGATTGCACCGAGTGAGAGAGGTAGCCAGGGGTAGACCAACTAATTTGTTATGTTATGCATAATAATGATAATGGATGACTGTAAATGAACATAAAACGAGATCAAGATCTCATTTCTAGCCTACACCGCACAAAAACACACACACACAACAACACGGCTCTACAGTCGGCCGTCCAAAGCAAAGTCAAGTGTTGAAAACGAAACAAGCGCAACAACACAAAAATAAAATTAAAAACCGAAAAACGAAACAGACTCTGAAACAAGAAAATACAAAGTATCAACATCTCTTTGGTCGTATTTTATTTCAAGATGACTGCGATGCACGCTGAAAAGAAAATAAAATGTGTAACAACCAACTCAACGAGGAGCAACTTACGGTTGCATTTGATGAACAACAAAACATGGCAGAGAAATACCAAAAACAAAAACTCGTGCAACAAGTTAACCCGGCAGGAGGTCACTCGCCTTACAAAAATCAAACAGTTTCCAAAAAAAAAAAACTATTATAAAACCGAAAAAATCAAACAGAAACTACTCCCCAAGTAAACAAACACACACACACAAAGGTAAGATGTGAGAATGTTGAAAAGAACTCATACCAAACCACAACACAAACCAAAAAAAAAAGAAGAAAGAAACCATTAAATACTTTTTGGAAATCAAATGTTTCACACGCACACCGAAATGAAAAACTTTTCCAAACAGAAGTACGTGCGAGCAGATTCTTCAGGCATGGAGGGGAAAAGGGAGCAACGCTCGATTTTTGGAAAAATTGTATTCAATACAGCGTCCGTTTTGACTCATGCAGGGAAGAAAGATCCACAAGATTCTCCAAAATGTATACAACAAACGCGATTTGAGAATACCTTTTCAAATATTTGTGTTTGTAAATACAATTAATTGTGAAAATTATAATTGTATACAAGTGTTTTATTTATATTTAACTAAACATGTCATGGTTTTTTTTTTCTTTTCTATGGTTAGGTTTGGTGGAATATAAATGCTGCTGGTTTCTTCATCAGTAAAAACCTCAAGAGTTTCTAAATATAGTCGCTGTACTTGCAATACAAAACGATTGAGGTCGTTGTAAAATATAGAATCATATGTTTGCGGTCATATGGAAGATCTCATTTCTCAAGGGTTCCGGTGATTATACTAGACTAGTTTCCTAGTCTGACTTTGTTCCGTCCAAAAGTGGGAAAAAGTCACTACGTAGGAGAATGGATTTGTGTAATGATGAACTGTATAGTTTGTAGTAAATTGAGTTTTGGGAGCTGGTTAATTCAGTTCATTATATTTGTTAACTTTATTACAATAACCAAGCCTTTTGGCCTTATATGCTTACAAATTTCCACCAAACAGATTCTTACAAATAATTAAAACATTATGTATACATATGTAAAAATAATGCGAAGGAATTCTTGGGAGAATCTATTCGAAACTGATTCACAACCGGCCGACCTTCGTAGTGCATAAATCTTTTTGTGCTAACCTTGGTAGGATTTCAATAGCGGCTCTCGCTCTCCCATTATCCCTTATCATTCTACTATATTTGGCAATAGGCTGTAAGATAGAGTCAGCGTAATAAATTACAGCGTGTTACTCAGGGAGTAATTTTCTTAACATTCCACTTAAGAACAGTACGGACTTCGATTATTAAATTTTAAGCACTGAATTTCAATTCTCCCAACTGTCAATCAATTCAATTCAATAGAGACACGCTGGAGAAAAAGGGGCAGGATTAAGCACACTCTCATGAAATCGACCGACGACATCACGATCAGAAGCCCATATCGATGGTTATTCTGGTCATTGACGTGTTGGAAGACCATCGCATACATGGAAAAAACAGCTTGAATATGAAATACGATCCAGTTGTAGTGAAATAATGAAAATTAAATATATGATTGCATCGACTTTGTTGTTAATTTGTCTTAATTTTGGTCAGGGAATAACGGGTTTCGTAAATCTTGACACAACATTTGGCGTATTTCAAATCTCAATCATCAATAGGTGGAGAGTCTAGCAGACCGAAAGAATATGTCCTAATTCGTGCAAAAACTCGTACTGTGCTAATTTTAGGGCCAAAATCATTTTGTCGATTGTCTGCATCGCATTGAACTTGCAAGGTGCCACACCCCAAAAATCTTCACGTTGTCACATTGTATCTGCGAGAAGGTCAAAGTGGGTGTCATTAAAATATGATATCCTAAGTAATGGCATGTTGAAATTTGAATTTTTGAATTTAATTTATATTTCGTAATTTAAAACTACTAGCTCCGATAACACACGTCCCCATCATTATACTACTCTTACAACTAGTCTTTCCATTTCCGTATATATTTTTTTTTGTGGAAAACCTGCATAAATGTTTTTCCAAAAAGAGGTGTTATATTGAATCACCCGGTATTTCGGTAGCTGTCACTTTTGAAACTTTTATTCTTTGACATTTGACTACGCCATTACTAAACATGGAATGACACACGATTCAACAACGCAGTGAAATTATTAAAATTCACTACAAAAAAGATGAAAATCTTGCAGTCACAGTTGGCAAAACTAAAGCATTTTTGGGTCGTCGTGAAGCACCTTGTCGGACCGCAATACAGAAATTGGTGGAACAGTTCGAGCTGTTTGGACAAGTTAGTGATGTAAAGAATAAGACCCGTGCCCGTTGCTCAAGAACAACAGAGAGTATTGCTGCTGAGTCCCAAAGTGTTGAAGAAAACCCAGTTTTGTCCATTCCTCGTCGTTCTTTGGTATTGGGCATTCCACAAACGTCATTACAACGTATTTTGCATAAAGACTTGGGTCTTAAGGCTTATAAAGTTCAGTTAACACAAGAACTGAAGCCGGCCGATCATCAACTATGTCATGTCTTTGCTGATTGGGTCCTTGAAATGCATGCAAATGATCCGAAGTTCCATCGAAAAATCATCTTGACTGATGAGGTGCATTTCCAACTCGGTGGCTTCGTCAACAAGCCAAGTTGTCGCATCTGGGGCTCGGAAAGCCCAAGAGTTATTGTCGAGAAGCCTCCCCATCCTCAACGTGTGACTGTTGGGTGCGGTTTATGGTTCGAAAATGAGGTTGGATCAGCAGTTACGGTGAATGGATTGCGCTATCGTGAGATGAGTTTTTATGGACGGAGTTGAATTATACTGATCTGCCCAACGTTTACTTTCAACAAGACGGCGCTACGTGCCACACAAACAACGAAACCATTGCTCTTTTTTTTATCTTAATAAATAAAATTAAGCCCAAAAAAATTTTTTTTGTTATTTTTTTTTTTAAATCACGTGTCACGTTTGAAAACGTTGTCGAATTATCTGTCTGTTTCCATAAAACGAATTTGTTTGTTCGTTAAAGGCGTAATAACATGAATTTTTATCAGTAATGAGAGCTTATTCTTTTGAGATTGTGTCCTATACGAATAAGAATAATGTCTGAAATCCATTTTATAGCTCTTCGAATATTGACGATTTGTAACGAACAAAAATGTTTGTTTTATGGAAACAGGCAATTTGGGTTTTCAGTGTTAAGTTCCTGTCTTGGTTGGCATGTGGTTTCCACAGGACTATATAACATGCCATACGGCACGTGATACCATGAACCAATTGAGGGAGCGAGTTTGGACGGTTGAACAATTAATCTCACCATTTGGCACTGTCAATTAACCGCATCATTGGTGCGATTTGACCTTTAAACGTTAAAGGTAAACGGCAGACATTAATCCAAATAAATATTTCATCCACTTTTAAAGGTTTTCTTCGTCAAAAACCATTCTCTTCACTAGCCTACAAAACTAAATGGAAAGTTAGTATTTAATATTTCCAAAAACATGTATAAACTCACGACCCATCACTGAGATGAACAACTCCCCTCCATCTGCCTTAATTCATAGGAAATGTTAGAATGAGAACTACATTTTTCCCATGACATTTTTTATGGAAAATATGCAGGATGGATGCTTTCCCTGTAATAATTTAATCGTTTTTATAATAATAATTTAAGCAACATTTAATACAAATAAAAACTGTTAGGGTTCTAGCTTTGTTTGTGTCCTTCTCACTATACTTCACAGTCTTTATCTCATGATGACTTTGTGGGATGTGACGGTGGATGCCGAAGCTGTCGACAGCATTTTACATTCGCAGCGCACATTATAGAGCAACTTGTTGAGTTCGTGCACTCACACACGAGAAAAACTCAAGCAAAAAACACAAAAAGTGAAAATCAAAGAAATGCAAGCAAAACAAAAACAACTTACCAATTCCAAAGACGACCTGCTTGGGACTGTCACTCCATACAACCGTCATATTGCTGCCGTCTGTCTGGAGCTGTTTGGGCAGCTGCCGCACAATATTCTCAGGGAAAACACGAATAATTTATAAGACGATTTTCCAATTTCTCCGCCGATCGAAGTTCAATTTCTGTAACTTCTCCCCAGCTGAACACACACACACACACAAGATACACTAAAATCTAATCTCAAATCACTTGCTCTGGCTTGCTTTTGGATTTCATTTCATACTCCATTCATTCGATTTCACTTTAATTAATTAATTCGCTAGATTTTATTGGTCTTGTTTTTCTTGGTTTGTTTTCGGGTGATTTGTGCAATTCACCTAACATTTTTTCATTGTGTATAAAAAAAAAACGTAACGTAGTTAGTGTGTGTTGGGGGAGGGAGGAGTGGGAAAACACCAACACAAAATAAAAATGACGATAATTATGTTGAAGTTATAAGAAGAAGGTAGTAGAAGTTAGCAGGCCAATTCATGTTCTGTGATCTTCTTTCATTATGGAATTCGTACGTTTCACTTTTGTTTTCCACGTCCACTTTTGCCTCTTCTATGATTGCAACCTAACGCGCGTTTGTTTTGCTGCTATTATTCTTAGGAATAATTTCTGGAATTCTTTCAATTAAAAAAAAATTGGCGTTTGCCTTTAATTGGGGAGTTGGCTCGGTCACACGCGCACACACATTCAACACTCACGAACGAACGTCGCACACACAAAAACACATATATTTACTTCGATGGTGATATACTACATGACGTTAATTTAATCTTGAAAAGAGTAATATCGTCTTTCTTCTTTCTCACGTAGTTCGTCACTATTATTTTCGATGATATGATATGGTTGTATTAAATTATTAAAACGAACAGAATATTTTCATGACACTTTTCTCACACTTCAATTTGATCAAATTCATCTTGTCGAGTTGTTGTTTTCATCTATCATCATTTGTTTGTGAAAAAAAAACATTGATAATTTTCAGCAACAGAAATAATTTAAAATCCGCTCGAAATAACACACATCCTTCACCGTTTATGAATGAACTGCAACTGAGGCATTGACAGCCAGCGAATGACATGCCAAAAAGAAAGACATAAATGACAGTCAAACAGTGTTGCCAGACGAGTGGATTTAGATAGTTTACTGGCCATGGCATGACATTCTACGATTTATCGTTGTGTGCATGAAGTCAAAACACAGGCAAACACATACAATTGTTGTGTGTTTGATGTGGTAAATTGTAGCTGTGGTGCCAAATGTTAGGGTGGCTATTAAGTTTTTGTTGCCTTTAATGTCAGGTTTTTTCTTTTACAATGTCATATATTTCATTGGCCTCGATGGCTTTATCCGACATAGATGGATTAATAAATAGAAATAAATAAGAAAACCAAAAAAAAAACATGCAGTGTTAAAATGTTCAAACTTTGCACAAATATTAATATTGAATGAATTTTATTGATCACTTGTGGTCCAATTAGTGGTGACCGCTGACGGTTGACGGTAAACAATGTTACCGTTCTGATTGATGTAATTGAAGATCTTCGGCAGGAACATGATGATAAAATGGTGTCATACTTGGTACTGCTGGATCACAGTAAAGCCTTTGAACTTTGAATTGTGACTCTGAAGACAGTCGAAAGTTAAATGTGGCTTACAATGATATATCATGTGTTTAATCGAATATTTTATATATCTTTCGATAATCTGCTTAACATGAACTGGCTTAAACTACTCCACAGGATTGTCTTCAATAAACCACCTGAATATTTATATAATCGCCTACAATTTGAACGTTGTAACAGAGGATTGAAACTTATCAATCCAAGAATTAGCACTTTAGTTTCTGAACGACAATTCTTCATATGTAGTATGCGTGTCTGGAATAAACTCCCGTCAAACATTCAGCTAATAAGCAAAGCCTTAACATTCAAAACAAGATGTAAATTGCAATAGATATGTATCTGTTATATACGAAGGGAATATTTTTATAAAAACATTTTGGGAAATTTAGCAAACCGATGGGCAAATGTTTTGTGTGTCTAAAATGGGCTTAGTGCTGCGATCGAATATCCAGCAAAGACCACATTGATCGGATTTCAACTGTTAACCTTCAGACGAATTGTAATAGATTTTTAGTAATCCTGCATTTTGCACGTTTTTCTAGGCTGCACACTTTTGATGATTTTCCATTTCAATTAAAAATATTTTTCATACGCTCAAATATAAAAACACAAATAAATAAGATTATTTGCAATATTGAGTATTCGTAACGAATTGGTCAGCACTGTGTACCCTGTACCCAAACATTCGATTGTTTTCCAACACTGAAGTGTACAGGCGCCATTTTTGTTCATTTACCAACACTAACTTTACTTCACATTGAACATTTCATTTGGATGGCATTATTTTTCGTTGTCCATCAAATTTAAAAAAAAAGAATAAAGACGAGTCAAAATTGCAATTGTGTTTAATAGTGAAAAGTGCTGCGCATTTTTGTGAAACAAGTTTAGAAAAGGTGCATTGCCCCCCATCCGATCACGTTTAACTTGTCAACGGGGATTGCGAAATAAAGTTTGTGAAATTATCGAAAACAACAGAAACCGGTGAGGGGAGGAAACACGAACACGCTGTCTCGGAAAAGAATAAACAAACAAAAATTAAAGGTCATTATATTGCGCTAATTTTGTTGTGTACGGCTAAGTATGTTTGGAGGAGCAAAGCCTACTTTCGGTTCGGCCGCACCGGCCACTGGTTTTGGCAGTTTTAACAATACGGCGACCGCTTCGCCGTTCGGTCAGTCTGCATTTGGCAAACCGGCCACAAGTGCTTTTGGAGCTGCACCCGCATTTGGAACGCAACAAGCGGCACCCTCGCTGTTTGGTTCGAATGCGGCTCAGCCACAGACTTCGGGCTTGTTTGGCGGAGCTAGCACTTCCACAGCGTTTGGGGCCACCACAAATACGCAACCGGCCTTTGGCAGTAAGTTTCACAATAGATTGCCACCACTTTCACCAGATGATGCATGAACTATTCTTTGTTGATTTCAGATTTCTCCCAACCTCAGCAAAACACGTCGATATTTGGAGCTGCCCAACCGCAAGCAAATACTTCGTCTCTCTTTGGACAGCCGGGCGCCACATCAGCTTTTGGCGCGGCAGTGAAACCCGCAGGTATGGGCGGGTTTGGGCAAGCCGCTGCACAGCCGACAACGTCGCTCTTTGGTCAACAGGCGGCTTCAACAAGCGCCAGTGGTTTCGGC
The DNA here is from genome assembly GCA_958296145.1 of Hydrotaea cyrtoneurina. Classification (NCBI taxonomy): domain Eukaryota; kingdom Metazoa; phylum Arthropoda; class Insecta; order Diptera; family Muscidae; genus Hydrotaea; species Hydrotaea cyrtoneurina. The sequence continues at coordinate 139,457,596 of OY282512.1, read as the reverse complement.
ACCTTTGGCCAGGCTGCACCAACCACAACGAACGTTTTTGGTAGTGCTCCTACATCGGCTTTTGGACAGCCAGCAAATGCCGCAGCAGCTGCTAATGCGGGCACATCGATTGCCAAGTATCAGCCGACCGTAGGCACGGACACATTGATGAAGGGCGGTCAACCAAACAATGTCAGCACTAAACAGCATTGCATTACCGCCATGAAAGAGTACGAAACTAAATCTCTGGAGGAATTGCGCATGGAAGATTATATGGCTAATCGTAAAGGACCACAGGCTGGTGCTACGCCAGGATTTGGTTTTGGATCGACTGCGCAGCCATCGGCCGGTACGGGACTGTTTGGTTCGACGGCCCAACCAACGACCGGTCTATTTGGTCAGCAGGCAACGGGAGCCCCAGAGAACAAGAGCCTTTTTGGTTCGACGGCAAGTGCTTTTGGTCAACCTGCCAATACAGGTTTCGGGGCAACAGCGGCACAGCCATTTGGCGCCAAACCCTTTGGTGCCGCTGGTACAACCGCATTCGGGGCTGCCCCTACGGACAATTCCAATCCCTTTGGAAATAAACCTGCCTTTGGTCAAACAAGCCAACCTTCGATGTTCGGCCAAAACCCCGCCACAAGTGCTGCTCCCGCCTTTGGTCAAACTACAACTGGTTTTGGCACGGCTTTTGGGCAGAACGCAGGTCAACAACAGCAGCCGTCACTCTTTGGACAACAAGCGGCTGATGCCAATAAACCTTCATTCGGTCTGGGCGGCGTTTCTACAGCAAATACAGGATTTGGGGGCTTTGGCAACACCGCCACAAGTACGGCTAGCGGAGGCTTGTTTGGCGCAAAGCCTGCAACAGGATTCGGGGCCGCGCCTGCTTTTGGACAAACATCAACAGCAAATACGGGTTTTGGCAACTTTTCTCTGCAGAATACAAGCGCACCCAGTGGGGGTCTCTTTAATTCAAGCCTCAACAAGCCCGCCACATCCGGGTTTGGAGCTTTCGGCACTCAGACATCAACCGCAGCTCCATTGAATTTCAATTCTGGCACGGGCAACACTTCGCTGTTTGGCAATGCGGCTGCCAAACCAGGAGGTCTGTTTGGTACATCTCTAGGTGGAGGACAAAATCCAACGGGTGGTGGTTTGTTTGGCAGTGCCGGGGGCAGTGCTTTTGGACAAGGCAATAACACGCTTGGTGGTGGAGTTTTTGGTAATACATCTATGGGATCGATGAACACTCTTGGTGGCTTGCCGGGAACACCTCAGCAACAACAACAGGTGCCCATACATCAGCAGATTTTGTCTAAAGTCACATCACCTTACGGTGACAATCCAATTTTTAAGGATTTGAAGAGAAGCGAAGAAAACGATCCTACAAAAGCTACAAATCCTGCCGCCCAGAAAGCCATAATGGAAAGTGGCAATGTTAGCACACAGTTTAAGGTCTCCACTAAGTCATCTCCCAGTGTGGTGAGAGTTAAGCCGATCGGTTCGGCACTGACCAAGAAATCACTGTTTGAAGGTTTAGAGGAATTCGATGCCAGTGTAGAGAGTTTCAGTCTGAAACCCAATGCTAAACGTTTAATTTTGAAGCCCAAAAACAATCAGTCTCTAACCGGCGGCACTCAAACACCACCTACGGGAGGATCTCTCCATAACACCCCTCAACGCCTAGTTCCTGGCGGAAATAACAGCGGGATAGGACAAGATTTACGCAATGAATCATTTTCTGGAGAAATTCCAACAGATCCTCTAGCTGCGCAGACAGCGGCTGCAGGTGGTCCTGCTGGCAACGCGGCAAGTGCCCCAATGGATTCCAGTCGCCGCGAGTCGTGGTTGCATCCGAACAACTTGGAAAAGGTGCGTCAGCACAATCTGAATGCCGGTGTTGAGCCCGGGTCTTCTCACAATAACACCTTGACGGAATTGGTGCCACGTAAGCCTTTGGATACGTACAGGAACTCGCCCAACACCATCACCACCGTCACTACTGGCCGCATGTCCGTGTCCACTGTAATCGAAAATCCCTTTGAAGATCAAGCCAGTACGATGTCCATACGACGTGAAACTAGTGGTACCGCCAATGAAAGTATTCTATCCAGTCGTTCTTATAACGCTGAAGACAAATCAATCATCATCGACGATCCTCATGCGGAATATGAAGAGCATCCAACCGCTATAACTCTGAAGAGAGTGGGGTGAGTGTGTTGTGATTTGCATTCTAAAAAATAAATTACCAATTCTAAACATGTGATGTGTTAATTTCTTCTTATGCAGATATTACACAATACCGTCTATGGACGATTTGAAATCATATCTGGCCGAGGATGGATCTTGTGTTGTGCCAAATTTCACAGTCGGTCGTGAAGGTTACGGTAATGTTTACTTCGGCAAAGAAATGGATGTGGCCGGCCTAAATTTAGACGAAATTGTACACTTTCGCAATAAGGAAATCATCATTTATCCCGACGATGACAACAAGCCACCCATTGGCCATGGCTTGAATCGCGAGGCCCAAGTTACACTCGATCAGGTTTGGCCCTTGGATAAGAGTGTACATGAGGCCATCAAGGATCCTCAACGTTTGGCAGAAATGGATTGGGAGGCGAAATTGAGACGGGTTTGCGATAAAAATGACACCCGATTCATAGAGTATCGTCCCGAAACGGGCAGTTGGGTATTCCGCGTTAAACATTTCTCCAAATATGGTTTGAATGACAGTGACGAAGAGGACGAGTTGCCGACCGATCCAAAGAAGGCAAAAATGACTGCAGCTGCTATGGAGGCGGCCGCCAAACAAGCCGGAGTGGGAGCTACTGCTACTGCCTTGAATGCTCAGGATAAAATTACTTTGACGGCGTTGAAGAATGCCCAAAAGGTAAGCAATGTTCTTAGGTAATTGAGTGATGGTTAGTTAAAGTCTTCTTTTTTTACACTCGTTTAAAGTTATCGGAGGATGCGGCGCGTTCTTTAGACCCGAAGTCGATGACATCAGTGGGATTTTATCCCATGGACGAGTCGGCGGAATTTATGCTCATGGATAAAACCCGTAAGTTTTGCAATCCCCTCATGTCGTTCCTATTAATGAGTTTATTGTTTTTTTTCCTTAGAATATTTTCAAAATAATGGCAATGACTTTTCCATGTTCGATCATCCACAACAACAAAATTACAATCAGGGTCTAACAAGTCCCACAGCCACATTGGCCAAAGATATGGGCACTGACCCTCACAAATTGCAATTGATGAAGGCCTCCTTTTTTGTTGACGACGATAATAAATCGGGTATGATGCTGTAACACTTTCCTTAAGCAGTATCATTACTTTGTTACTTTTTTTTTAGAAACCTCTGAGTTTGGCGTGCAACGCGATTTTAATCGCAATATGTCTTCGGTCGGCTTATATGGCCGACAGGATGTGTACGGCTCTTCGCAGTCGTTGTGGAAGGAAGGCGCTGGTTTGGGTGGACATTTATCAGAAAACTCTAGTCAAGCGGATTTCGGCAACACGGTGATTTCTCCTCCTGTGCCGCCCTCATCTTCTGGTTCCCTTATAAGTGTTTTAAAAGCACAAGAAGCTATTGTAAGTTTTCCGAATATTTGTTTGAATTATGAATAGAATCAAATTTTTTGTTTTTAGCATAAATCGGCTAGATCTGATGCGAAAGCTTCGCATGAAACTGTCTACAAAATGGCACCATTTACTGTTAGGCCCAAAGTGGCTTTGGTCAAAAGTTTGGCAAGTCAGGTGCCCCTAATGAAATCAGTAGCATATCCATTGCGCCTCAAATGGCCTTCCGATCTGGGTCTCTACAATGGCCACAAATTTAAGATGGGCTTTGGTCCCCAGAATACTTTGATTGTGCCCACCACACGCAATAACTTAAACCGTGAAATCAAATGTGAGTGTTTTAAATATCTTCAGTATTTCAATAGTAATAATATTTTCTGCGAATATGTAGCTAAAAATCTTATGGATATATCTTCGTTAATCTTCAAAACTCGAGGCATCAATGACTTTTCCGCGACAATTCTTCAGCAGTTGAGGATCTCGGCCACACAGTCCTATGACAATTTCAAGGAGAGTATTGTGGAACATTTGGAAATACAGCTGCGTAACTCTCAACAACAAGATGTAGAGGGCAGTGAATGTCCCTACATTAAGTCGGATGGTGGCACCGAATTAATTGTGAAACATTTAGATGAGGCCATTAAACTAATTAATCTGGGACCGCTGGAAGAGTACAATGTGTCCGTGTGGTCCTTGTGTTTGGCTCTGTGGGGTGATCACGAAGAATTGGAGGGTCGCGATCCAACATCACATTTTGTGGTAATGTGCCGACGTAATCTGCTCTCCGAATGGCTGGAGAATACCCTAACCGACAAGGATTTGCTAACAAGGGCCGTTTCTAAACACACCTACTTGGAACATTTGATGGATTTGATTATGTGCCATAAAGTGACGGATGCATGCGAATTGGCCTTCACCTACGATGACGCCAATATGTCGCTGTTGTTGGCCCAGTTGTCATCGGGACCAACAGTCCGTCAACTAATGGAGGATCAGTTGGCAGCGTGGAATGCCGATAAGGCCGATCAATTTATACAGGTAGAGCGTCTTAAATTATACATGCTAGTCGCTGGTGTTTCTTTAATGGCTTCTTCGCATGGTGTAATCAATACAATGGAGAGCATTGAATGGATTAAAGTGTTGGCGGTAAGTTGGAAAATTTATTTACTTGAAACAATTTACACAAATTGTTTTCTGAAAGATTTTCGTAGAAAAAGCAAAGTCTTTAGTGAATATTTGACGATTATGTGATCGGTCCTAATGGCCCGGACCAGCGATCAGTAACAGTTTAGAAAGAAAATATGAGCCGGTACCCACAGTACCCCCCAATATGGACACAATAGAAAACATTTCAGTATTTATATAGATAATGTGGGCGTTGCTAACAATTTCGATGAGAATAGAGGTTAAAGTTTTTAAGAGCGAACAAAAGTGACCGGGAAAGAAAAGCAAGGACTTTCTGTCTGCCTAATCTTTTTTTTTTTTTGAGTGGGGTGTAAAGATTTAGTTTATTGACACTCGATAGTATCTGATATGCAATGGCTAAGAGAGTTATTCCGCTGTAGTTTCCCCAGACATTCAACACCTGCAGCTATAATTGTTTGGGGGTTGCTAAGCAAATGTTGCTTCCAAATCCTCAGCTTACTCGTCGTGTTTGTCACCTGATTCTCTACACAAAGTTATGACTCTAGCTTGATGTTTAACTCGTTGTTTATTTCTGTGTCTATAGACCTTAATCTCCTTACGTTGCGAAATTTCTATTCTCATTCTTCGGAGTCGACGATTGATTTCCCTCTTAAACACACTATGTTGCTTCAACACATCCATTGGCACGAGTGTAGCCCAGTATACCAAATTCTTTTAATAATAGGATTCAATAGTAGACAGTGAGACAACATCGTGGAGTAGGATTGGTTTCCGATCTATCAGGAATAACCTAAGTACAGGTATAACTGTTGTTTTATGTTTAGTGTTTGAAAGATCTATTGTTGCAAGACGTCCAATTGCACTAACCTAGAATGATTCCCTATCTACATAGATATGTTGAAACTGTATTAGGGCTATTCAATTATGTTTTGTTTTATACGTTCAATTTCTCAAACTGCTTGCAGCTCCAACTATGGTATTTGTCGTCGCCCACAGCATCGATAACGGATGCTTTGCTGTCGTACGAGAAATCTTTCAAATCGGACGAATATTTCTCTTTACCGCCTACACCGGTGTACATGGAAAATACCGCCAATTACAATGAACGCCAGACCGTCTTCGATTTGCGTTATCATTTATTGCAATTGTTTTCGAAAAGAAGCCATCCATTGGAAAGTCTACTGAATCCAGGTACACATACCGCCGATCCCATGGACTACCGTTTAAGGTAATTGCAAAGAAAAACCCCTAAACGAAAATTGCCCCCCTTATTAATGTGTTTCTGTTTCTGAATCAGCTGGTTATTGTTGCAAACTTTGGAGGCATTGGGTTATCGGCACTGTTCCGAATTGAGCGAATCTCAACTGCACGTTGGCTTCGCCTCACAGTTGGAAAACAATGAGTTATGGGAATGGGCCATATTTGTGCTGTTGCACATCAAGGAGAAAAATCAACGTGAATTGGCTGTACAAAATGTGCTCTATCGTTATGTGTCCGTGTCGAAAGATGTTGCACTCAATGACAAAGAAAAGTTTGTCATTAACAATTTGGGTGTACCGGAGAAATGGATTGATTATGCCAAAGCGGTTAAGGCTGGTGCCACTCACAATTACCATCTGCAAGCTAAGTATTTGCTCAAGGCTAAGCAATGGTCCTTGGCCCATGAAATCATATTTCAACATATAGCGCCGGATGCCGTAATCAATGGTAAGTTTATTGGAAATTGTTTGAATTATTATTTATTTAATACTCGTATTGGTTTAGATAATTTGGAATATTTGCATAATTTGCTGAGTCAATTCGAAACACCCGATTTGAATAAAAGTATTAAGGTGCCTAACTGGTCGAACCAGGGTCAGATATTCCTGGACTTCATTGATATTAACGAAAAGGTAGAGTGTCTTATCTGATCGATTATTTCGTTTGTACGTTTATTTGTTTGTTGCTCATTTCTTACAGTTCAAAGGTTTAAAGTCCTTGAAAACCGAGGCCGACATTGAGGCACGTTGGGAAAACCTAAAACCCCAATTGGCTGACTTGTGTTCCCGCATCAATCTATTGCCCTGTCCCACACCCAAACATCGTTTGTGCCAGAGTGAAATTGCTCAGAATTTAGCGTGTCTAGTTCGTGGCGTCTTACTGGTGTGTCCGATACTTAATCCCTGTCTCATCATTAAGATTGCCTTGGAACGTTTGCCATTACCGCAAGAATTCGCCCAACAAGAACTTAGAGCTCTGCTCGATACTCTGGTTGGCGACTTATCGAAAGCCCAGGTGGGCCAAAGTGAAGTGTGATGAAGACATTTAAAATCGTAGTTTCTGCAGATATGTTCAAAACAAACAATGTAAACAATAAAGGCGTGCTAGCTTTAAGAAAATTTCCTGTTCGTTTAAAATATTTTTTGTAAGTTTCTTTTTTTAAAAAAAAAAATATCGTTATTATTTACGCCATTACGCTAAACTGTAGGAGATTTGTGTGAGATTCCTTTAGATTTCTTTCGTAAAATAAATTGTTTTCAATCTGTATGGTTTTTAATTAATTTTACATTTAAAAAATTGTTAATACCCTAAATAAAATAAAATACAAACACTAATATAAGGAACACTACTGTCAAAGTCTAATTTATTGCTCTAAAAAAATACGATCTTTTTTTCGGATTAGCTGATATTGGTGAAGCAATCACGAAGAAGCAAGTTGGGCTTAAATTGCGATGCGACGCCGTCCATCTGAACGAATACAGCGGCTAAGAACTTTATCACTTTTTTTTTTATAAAAGAAACCTGGTGACATTTTTTAGATTATTACGCTGAAAACTATTTTATTAATTCATTTATATGCAAGCTATACACGGTCAAAAGCCTAAAAGACTAATTGAAATGGATGTGAAAATCGTCAACGATATTTATTATTTTGTTACAAAATACAGTAGAGTCCGGCTATAACGCCCTCCTAGGGACTCGACAAATTAGTTCGTTACAAGCGATGTTCGTTATATCCAGTGTAAAATAGGGTAGAAGCAAAAATCTTGGGACTTACAAAAGTGTTAACCGGTGCACGTTATAACCGCACTCGATTGTATGATGCTGTGGCGATAACATTTGTAAAATTCACTTGATTGCGTCAGCGTGCTAGTATCGTGCATGGGTCCATACGTCTGCCAAAACAAACCATTTTTTCATAATACTTTATAATCGAAACCGGAAATACATTTACGATTTTAAAGCAAACCAAAAGCGAAATGTTTATTTTGCATCGGAGTGAAGATTAACAAAGTTACCAATGTGTCAAACGTGTGGTGTATCGTGCAGTGTGAACACCCCTAAATACGTTTATCGATCAATGCGGGGGAACTCCCCCGACAACAAGTGAAGTGAAATACAACAATTTGCCGATAACAAAGAAAACTCATGACATCGGCACATCGGCGTTGTAATGCGATGTAAGCTTTTACGTAGCATTTCTCGTGAAACATACATTCCCCAATAAACTGAATTGTTAAAGGAAACAAAATGGAAAAGGACAAACAGTCAGCGTAAGTAGAATAATGTGATAGATCCATAGATTTATAGAAAACAATTAAATGTCAATTTGCTGAAGTGGAACAACTCTCAGTTACGGCCCACAGCCGATTTTACGCATCAGATAAATGTTGATTTCTTAAATGCTCTTTCGATGCTCCATTCTAAGAGTTAAAACTCCACACGGATGCCTTTATTCTGAGTAACTTGTTCTACGCAGTCGTTGTTCGAATTGTGTCATAGGAGACAATTTGCACCCAAAAAATTTTTGATTTGCTAGCTGTGGAACGGCAGCGGGGGGAACGGAAGTGCGGTGTTCTGTGGCTGCGGATAAGCTAGATCCAATAGACTCGGCGGACAGATTGGTTAAACGCTTAATCCAATATTTCTATTTTGAAATGAGATGGTGAAATTTCAAAGCCTGTATCTTAATCTTGTCTTGTCGAACTGGGGCCTAATACGGCATCCGTTATCGACAGTTGTCGATTGTAAACTTCGCATTTTGGATCACGGCAGTCGTTTTCAAGAAATCTGTCGACAGCTCAGCTGATATCCGACGTTAAAAGATAACAAACTAATCGCAAGCCGTGGTCCAAAGAAGTCAACACTAATGTTGTCGATAACGGGTGCTGTGATTAGACCCCAGAACTCTTTTTTTTCAAAATATATATATACAGCGTTCTTTGTGTACAAATCATAAAAATATATTTTTTTTTTGCTTCAGAAATGATAACCATGTATCGAAAACCTCTCCTGCCCAACTTGAAGCACTGTTGGCGTTTATGGAAAAGGAACGAAGCTTGACTGAAGATAAATCTGCCGATCAACCGGAGGACCAGCAAATGTGGTCCGAAATATCGGATGTACTAAACCGAATTCCGGGATCAGTGAAATCTTCTCAACAATGGCAAAAAGTACAAATACCCCTCCATATGACTGAGAAAATTATTTAATTTTACATGTATGAACATTTTAGGCCTGGAGATATCTGGAATTCAAAACATGGACTAAATTTCGACAAATACAAACAGCGGCAGCATCCAAAGGCAACCGGCTACAATCAATTGGCCAGCTTACCGAATACGAGAAACGAGTGGTGGCTTTAGCTGATTGGGAGGATATGACCGGTAACTTTGATAATGTAGGTATATTTCTTGTCACTATTCTTGCCGACAATAACAGAGAACTTTTATTTTTTTTTTAAAAAATGTTACCCAACAACGTAGAATGTCTATTTCAATATTCTCTATCAGGCCATATTTCCATATTTGTCTTCTGTTCTGTTTGGTTAGCAACAACAAAATCTTAAATGCTCAAAAAAATTTCCAAAAATCCAAATTTACAATTTGTAGCGAAATGTCAAATTTTCTGTATTTGAATGTGAAAATGCGGTCGGACTCGAAAACTATGCCTTTCCCAGATTTTCCGTTAGCATGCCAAACAACATTTTCATACGACAATTAATAGCTGTAGTGCTGCCTTGTTCCTTCTTCACTCAATTCTAAGTTGGTTGGTCTTTGGGACTAGATTAGCATTATAGATTTGACGCCGTATCTCTAAACAGATACATACAAGTCCTCATAGATAGTAGACAGCTTCTGTATGTATCTTTAAATTTGGGCACATAAGCATGAAGTTTACAGATACATACAAGTCCTCATAGATAGTAGACAGCTTCTAAGTCTATCTTTAAATTTGGGCCCATAAGCATGAAGTTTACGTGATCTCAGTCTATGAAATCTTCGGTCAGTGGTTCTTGTTCCAAGGCAATGAGGAAACTCAGTCAAGGATTCTTGATCACGAAGTTTGACAGTCGTTGAACACTACTCCGCCACCCTCTTCATTTCATTGTGGTATAGAGAGATAGGATGACAATTTCTGAGGGGAGATTGGCTGGTTGTTGTCGATCCCATTATGTATATACAATGCGCTGTGTTAGCGATAGGAAAGAGGGAGTAGTGTTTGTTGACGTTTGCCTTGAATTTGAGCTGGGCGGAAAAACAGTTGCAGGAAGATTATTCCACATTCGAACACTTCGGTTGAAGAATGAATTTTCTCTATAGTGCATCGTCCGATCAACCGGCCATTTGACAATGAACGGATGGATACCCTACTATCCCCAATCATCATCACCGCTCTCCTCTGTACATTTTAAGCCGGATGTAGGTGGTGTAAATATTTACAAAATTAGATGGGGTGAAGTATTTCTTGCAGGCTAAACACTTGAATGCTTCTTTCACACTTCGAATACATGGCTAGCCCAGCAAGCATCACCCTCTATGTTCATGACGAGAACATGAAGAGTATCTGATACGTCGTTAACCACACCAGCCATACAAATTGACTACGATGATGGATCAGTGGAAAGTTTGTGTGACAACAAACAGCACTGGGTCTTTTCTGCAGTATTCTTGACTCTGTTCATTTGACCCCACTCTATGTATTCTGTAATTTATCTTAAATTGGCCGTAAGGCTTTAAATTGCAAGTAAAGATGAATAAAAATTAAAAATGAAAATGAAATGAAATCCTCGCCAAATCGCGCTTGAGTGAGTCGTTCATCGTTTAGCTTTTGTCCTTGCCCTCCGGGGGGCTTGGCCGCTGTTGGAATGAGTACGAATGAGATTGGGTTCACAGTCTGACCCAACAGGTTGTCAATGCAAATATGAAATAGAGAAGGACAGAACCTTGTAGGACTTCTGCGGTCAAACTTACAATGTCAACACAAAATTGTAATAGACCACAGAGTACTTGAAGTAAACTATTTGTCACATAGCGCGCACTCGTCAACTCAGACCAAGGTTGTAAGCATTTCAAAAACCCCTTTATCTCGTTTGCATTTTGACAGAAAGTTCAATTTTCGACAAAGGACTAATTTGAATACACATGCAAGTGAACAGTCGTGTGTGGTCCAATTAGAAACAGAAGACTTTTTCCATTGGAGTGTACTGACTATTAATTAAATAATAAATGATATTATAGTAATATATATCTATATAAAATTTTGTCATTGAAAAGGACGAGACTTCTATTACTGGAGTATCTGCAGTACTAGGACCGAACCTGGACTTCAAAAGTACTACTACTTCATCACCATTTGTGCATTCGTGCCTTGATAAACCTTTCATAGTATTCGGATCAACATCGGATTTTAAATGGCAACCAACTATATCCTCCTCATTTAACAGTGCGTTTTCGAAGATCTCAATTCTACTTTTTATTAATAACATAGTATTTGAATATTTTCATGGTTCAGCGAAAAAATGGGACTTTGGTCAACCAACAGCTGTAAGTTCCAGTAGTTTTGAAAACTGTTGGCAGTCTGCTGCTGCCATAACAAATATTTCCAAAGACGCCACTCTTGGCACTTCGATAGCCAAGTATGAAGCAACTATAGAGAGAGATACAGTGATAAACCGCGGTCGATCGGAAAACATCAATACTAAGATATATTGTATTTCAGCTATGAGGGAATACAAAAACAAGTCTTTGGAAGAATTGCGCTACGAAGACTATTTGGCAAATCGCAAAGGACGCCAGTATGCTCCAAATCCGTTCGAAGCAAAATCACAAGGTTTGGGCGTATTTACCACATCGCCATTTCTCAATTAGCCTTTTTTTTATTAATAACTTGGTATTTCAATATTGTCTTGGTACAGCTAAAATATGGGGCATTGGTCAACAAACAGCTATAAGTTCCAGTGGTTTTGAGAAATGTTGGCAGTTTGCTGCTGCCTCAACAAATATTTCAAAAGACGCCACTCTTGGCACTTCGCTAGCCAACTATGAAGCAACTATAGTCAGAGATACGATGATAAACCGCGGTCGATCGGAAGACATCAATACTAAGATATATTGTATTTCAGCTATGAGGGAATACAAAAACAAGTCTTTGGAAGAATTGCGCTACGAAGACTATTTGGCAAATCGCAAAGGACGCCAGTATGCTCCAAATCCGTTCGAAGCAAAATCACAAGGTTTGGGCGTATTTACCACATCGCCATTTGGTCAATCATTAAGTACAAATGGTTTTGGAACTTTTGTACAGTCTCCTGCCACTCAACAGGCAGTCGGGCAACATATTACCACACCTGATCTCTTTAGATCCACGGTACAATCAACATTTGTCAGATTTGGTCAAGAGCATGTTGGATCTAAATTCACTACCGACATTAAGGCAAATGCTGCCAAAAACTTTCGGCAACAAAACCGTAGATCACCGTTCACCTTCACCAAACGCAACACATCCCAACGAAGTTTTCATCTCGATGGTGATCCGAATACAGGTGCTGGCAATAGCCCCTTCGATTATACGATTAGGATGGGATCTTTACCTGGAACATCACAACAACAACAGCCAAAGAATGCCTCTGTACATGACGATCTATTGTCGAAAATCACAACGCCCTACGGCGATAATCCGGTTTTGAAGGATTTCAAGAATGACGCACTCATCAAAGCCACATATCCGTCGATTAAAAATGCCATAGACAACGTTGAAAGCCCATTCAGAGTCTCTGCTAAATCACGACCAAGTGTAGTGAGAGTTATGCCCATCGGTGCAGCGTTCAACATGAAGTCACTTTTTGATGATTTGGAGACGTTCGATGTCGATGTGGAAAGTTTTAAATTGAAACCGCAAGCTAAGACAAGTACAATGTCTGTGGGCAATTCCGCTGCTTCGAAGTCTTCAGTGTGTGGTATAACAATACCAGCAATCACAGAGGGACCTCCAAACGGATCAACGACTAATGGATGTTTCCAGTTAGATTCCAGTCATAGTGAGTCGATCAGAGATCGGAGTAATTTGGAAAATGTTCAACAACACAAATTGATTGCGAATAATAGTATCATTCATTCTCCTGAAACATCACAAGCTGGACTAACACCTCCCTCTGCACAGAATAGCCTTCAAAGCGGCGTTAACTTGAGCGAAAATGCTGAAGAAATTCCAATAGATAACATTGACTTACAGAAGAAGGTTACAGAATCTGCCACCTGCAAGGAAAATGAGCGTAGTGGTGCTTCTTTAACGAAAGAACAATCAATTCAAACACCATTGACAGAAGAAGCGGATAGTCCACGAAAACAAGATAACCCCGCCGAAATCCCTAATTTAACATACGAACACACATCATCGGTTGGCAAAACTGAAACCGTTAATGCAAACATCCCAAAGGAGTATCCAAGAAACTTTGATGAAAAACAGCAACCCGCTATGGATTTTGAGCTGGGGTTACTTCCCGGTAACACAGTGAGTGAAGTGGAGCCAATGCCACGTTTGGGCAGTTGTGAACCCTTTCCCGCCCTTCAATGCACAACAAATCTGGAATCCAGTGATACAAACAATTCCACCGCTGGTATAGAACATCCTAAAGGAAAAGACCATCCGACCGGTATAAACTTAAAGCGATCGGGGTGAGTGTGTAATTTAAGATTTTTTACCATTTCTGTTTCAAAAATTAATACTATTCTTGCCTAGTTATTACACCGTACCCTCTATGGACGATTTGAAATTGTTCCTGGCCAAGGACGGTTCTTGTGTTGTGCCCTATTTCGAAGTGGGCCGTACCGGCTATGGGAATGTTTACTTTGACAAAGAGATTAACGTGGCTGGCCTAAATTTAGATGAGATTGTCTACTTTCGCAAAAATGAAGTCATTATGTATCCCGATGATGATAAACTGCCACCCATTGGCCAAGGCTTAAATCGTCAAGCCCAAGTGACACTCTATCACGTCTGGCCTTTGGATATGGGTGTGAATGCGCCCATCACTGATCCGCAACGTTTAGTCGACATGGACTGGGAAAACAAATTGCGAAGTATTTGCAAAGAAAATGGCAACCGATTCATGAAGTATATTCCCGAAACGGGTACTTGGATATTTCTCGTTAAACACTTCTCCAAGCAGGAACTTTCCACCTAGCAAGCCAGCGATACCAGTTTTATTCATGTGTATGAAATACATTTAACAATAAAGCTTAATTTACTCAAAATGTATATAAATTTAATGAGATTCGGTGATAGAAACATAAAAGCTGACAACGATGGGAGTGCTGCCACCAACACGGAGCAGGACGACGTGGCATTTAGACCTCTAAACCATAGATTGATTGAGAAATCTTGAATCCTTTACAATTTATTTGTCGCATCTAGGGCTCGGAAAACCCAAGAGTTATTGTTGAGAAGCCGCTCCATCCACGTAACGTGATGATGCTACGGCGGGATCATTGGACCTTACTTTTTCGACAGTAAGGTTGGATCAACAGTTACGATGAATGGATTGCGCTATCGAGAGATGATGAATGTTGTTTTATGGTCGGAGTTGGATGATATTGATCGGGACGTTTCCTTTCAACAAGACTGCGGTACGTGCGACACAAGCAACGAAACCATTGCTCTTTTGCGGGAAATGTTTCCGGACCGTGTTATCTCTCGAAGAGGTGATCACAATTGGCCACCGGGATAATGTGATTTAACACCTTGCGACTTCTTTTTTTGTGGCCACGTGAAAGATAAGGTCTACACCAACAGCCCAGCGTCGATTCAAAACCTCAAATATAGAATTCGTGAGGCTATCGAGGACAGCCACGATATGGTTATGGAAAAGAATATGGTCCTGTAAGCGTGGTTGTGGTCGTCATTTGACTGATGTTGTATTTCATTCTTAACGGCATATTATTATGAAATGAACATCCGATCATTTCTCTCAAAAAATGTCATTTTTCATTGAACACCAAAATAACACCTCTTGTTGGGAAACCCTGTACAAGTAACCCTGATTTTAGATGCATTTAAAAAATAAGGGAGCGAATGATTGTCTGGAAACACACATTTTAAATGAAATGAATACGGTGGGTTGGAAAGCAATTCTTAGCCCAATAAATACGGATATACATTTACATTTTTCATCCTCGGTCTTTCAAGATATTTATGTGCTGTAACTGATATAAAAAAATAAACTAAATATTTCTCGTAATTTCGGTATAAATTTTATTGATATGTTCAACATTTAAAAAAAATATTCGAGCTGCGTTTTGTAAATACGAACACTTAACATCTTGCGTTGATTACAATTAATACAATTAAATATGGACGGTACGGTTTCATTATCGGCTTAAAATACTAAATACACATATCAAGATATATGTCATGTAGGTAGATGTATATATAAAATCTAAAAAAGGTAGAAAAAATGTCTCTTAAAATACAATTGAGAGCTACATAATAATGTTATGTATATAAAAAAACAACTACAATGTCATTTAGAGAAAAACAGAATTAATAAGGCACTATAGCATGTGTCGACATTTGTTCTGCAAATAAAATCTAAAACATGGAATGCATCGGTTGCAACAGTAATGAGATTACACATTAAAAATATGGACGGGTAAAGTAAAACATTGCGGTAAAATAAGCGTCTCCCATGAGGAGCTGAACAAATAAATTGTGCACTTGTCGTTGGTGTGTGAGGGCGGTTTAACCAACGGGCATGGTCGAGACAGTGCTGTGCGGTGTAGTGGGACGTGAACCAGCCAAAGAATTCGCTGTAGATGCATGTAAAGAGGCCATGGTGCCCATCTGAAACGAAAGATACATTGGTTAAGTTAACGAGCTTTCCCGCCACCTAACTAACTCACCCTTAAATGTGCCAGATCCTCCAATTTGGTCAGATCAACCAATTCCAAGAACAGTGAGTACACACAACACCAACCATAAATGGACACTAGTACGAATACGGACCAGAGGAACACCATTACGGCGTTGTAGGCAAAATACAAATCATTGCAAATGGCAAAGAATAATAATGCCAAAAGTCGCCAAATGGTAAAGACGGCAAATGTCCACAGCCAGGGTAAAACTTTACGTTCATATTCCTGAGAAAAAGTAATAACAATTAATGTTAGAAAAGGTTTACAAAAAATGGTTTTCTCTTAGAAATCATGAACAAAAAGCCAATTGAATAATTGTTGTTGAATTTGCTGAGGGGCGGACTTGGTGTTTGTATGCAGAGGAGTAAGTGGTAGGAGGTGGTGGTGGTGTTGGTTTTTCTATTTAAATTAGAAAATACTTTTACCGGTATTAAGACAAATCGGTTTTGAGCTTTTCCGTCTCTGTGTTGCTTGTTGTGGCAAATAATATATTAAGTGATGTAGGTGAAAAACTTAACTTTATATGATGTGTTACAACGATCATGAGATGAATAATCATAAAAACAAACGACATGGCAAGGTTGCTGTAAATATAGTTGGAATCATTCTAGCCTTAATAATGAATATATGTGTAAATAACCCTACGTCTAATTAAAAAAAAATCTATGGCCTCCTCTGTGTTAGCGAGGAGTATCTCACGAACGAATCGTGAGATGCAAATCATTGATACGATGAACTGGAGAAAGCCCGCACAATACCGAAGTGCTTGGAGCCAAGTTAAGTAAGTAATCATCTCTTGCATACAAATTACAATAACAATACTGTGTGAGTTGTATGTCACTGTTCTATGGATATTTTAACGGTATGTGCTGCTCAGATATCCGTCGGTTTGTCCCTCATGTTAGGAGTTTGTGCTGGGAAACGCTGACAATAAACGTGACAATCCATTTATTGTCAAACGACGCACTACACCGAAAATTCCAGCAAGTGTGTTTTCTGCCAGGTGTGACAGTTTCAAAATCATTGTTATATAAGATGTGACCAAAACCGTTTCGCAAATGTTCTCTGTTGCCTGTGACATGGGATGCGGGTACCCAACAGTCTGATGAGCCAGCGCACTATACAGCACTTTATTCCAATGTTTCTTATTTCTATCTTTTAACACCTATTTCTCTCAACTATTAACAACATAGCCTTTAATTTTTAAATCTGTTGTACTTTAATTTCTTCTTCTAACCTTAAAAAAAAAAGTTCATAAGAAAAGTCCTGACTAATGAAAATATGGGAATTCGAAACCATATTTTAGATGGGTATTTCCCTTAATATTCCATGAGCTGCTGACCTACTTTTTTTAAACTAAGTTTTTCATCACTTGGAGGTCACATTCTCACACTCTATTTTATTCACAACATTTCCAACTATTGCGAAAGCCTAACTTTTCCAACTATATTTACAAGAATAACACAGCACGTAAGTTCAATCCAAAAAGATGACATACCTTTCTCAAAGCTATAACCAAAAGAATGCTCGTACACAGTATGATGATGCCCAGCACCAAAGAAAACAAAGCAAACACCATCATCATGTTGCGGACTGAAAGAAGAAAAAAAACACACACACAAACAGAATGATATTAATTAAAAGTGCGTTCACAAATTACAATTTCCAATACGTACTATGCTTATTGCCAACATAGACAAACTCGTACGAGATGATATAATAACCATAATGCGTGGAGCCAGGCGCTGCCATGGCCAAGCAATAGATGTCAAAGATCGCCGTTCCAATGGTGAACAAAGCCAAAAACTGTTAAAAAGAAACGTTAGTAATGGGTCTACCGAGGAATCACTGATGAATTCTGCAGGGCTTACAATGGCAAATAATCCAATCATCATGGCATTCTTCTGGATGTCGATATATTGATTATTCTTTAAAATAGGCCTCTGGTACCAGGGTATACGCACGGATCGCGTGGAACGCGATTTCGTTGTATGCAAGTTGGTGGAAGATCTGGAATGAGCAATTCAAATAATTACTAATTGTATTTAGTCTACATTTCTATTCAAAACATAGCGCGTGATTCAGAGCCCTACAACACCCAATGATGCTTACCTTCCTGTAGTATGCGAATACACTGAGGGATTCGACCGATATGTCGATGGTGTCTTGCGTCCGTAATTCATGTTGCCGCCTTCCTTACAATGCCCCTCTTAAATGGTCTGCACGTTTACTATACCTCGATCTATTTGAAATGCATTAAATTATCATAAAATACTTTACATGAATGCAATGGTACACAAAATCTCCATTTAATTAATAAACGAAACAAGGGCGTCACCCCTTCCATGCTTTATGAATAGTTTGCATGGGATTTTATTTCGTACTAAATCTGAACAAAATTTGTATTCACTTTATTAATTAAACAGCACTGTGTGTACTTAATGAAAATGTACATTTTCTTTATACATTATTACATTTATTTACCAAAAAAAATAAATAAAAACAAAAGAAATGGGCGATTTGATGGAATTTTTATGTTTTCGTTGACAAGTGTCAAAACACCAGCACCAGTGATGCTACTTTAGCGATATCAATTATTTCGTTATCGATAACCATGGAGCATGGCATTCTCAATAGGAGTGTTCGCCGGCGACGTGTTGGCGCCCAAAAAACGCGATTTTGCTGAGGTCGCCGTGATATATTTGAGATAGCGAAAATTGCTTGAATTTACTTTACCGACATTTTTCCGATTTGTCTCAAGTTTTCACTACAGAAATCACTTTTGATTCTAAGAAGACCAAACAAGACCCCAAGTACAAACTTTTCCAGTTACGGGCGCCGAAAGTCGGGAGACATAATTAGCCCTAACTCCTGTGTTCTACATCGGATCGGGACAAAATGTGTATCGTTGGAGAGCTTATCGAAATACCTCGTATATATAACAGGTGGCGCAAAAGTAATCTATATATATATATACATATATAACGCCGATCTATTAAGTGGGATAATTTGTAAGGCCTTCTTATAAAATATCTTTTGAGACTCAAAAACATATTTTTAAGAAACGTTTTTCTGGTTTACACTTTGTATGGAAAATAACAGATAGAATATGCGGTGTAAAATTTAATTCTAATAGGACATGCTAGCTGTTAGCCCGCCAAAAAAAAATTGGGCGTGACGGCTCTTTATATGAGACCTTCCATGCCTACGTGGTGGCCTCATAGCAACGCGTTATTTAGTCAAAATATAGAGGACCACGTGGTGATCCTGTTTCCGCCAGCCCCTTTTATACGAGTTAGAGTTTTGTTGTGTTCGCATTTTTGATGCGTGTATTTTGTTAGTGTTGGTTAGGGCGGTATAAATGGGTCACCGATAATGAAGGGAAACTTCGTGACCACAACAAGGAAGGGCACTGGAGAATGTCATCTTCTCCCTTTTCAAAAGATGTTCATTTGTGAGTCAAGTATTGAAGCAGGATACATTTAATTGGTGCGGTCCCATGGGCAATAGCGAACGGAGGAATCGCTCTATCGCTGTACAGGCAACCATAACAAAGATCGTGGACATAATAACATAATGTATTGAATCCTGAAAGCCATCGATTGCAGGCCTCGTTATGTAGGTCTATCAATACAAGCTCGAATGGTATCGATCACCCTCTAATCAAATACTGTGTTAAATTTAAACGAGTGTGGAACACAGCAAGTATGTTTTTTAGAGTTCCAAGAAGGTCTTGATTAAAATATTTCTTATCACAAATCAAAAACATATGAACTTGTACAAATGTTTTTAAATCCAACCACAATATCCCTTGCACGCAAATATTTGCCTGGAAATAATAAGATGCCTTTTCTAATAGTTTTTATAATTTATTTAATAATAGTTTCTCAATATATGCAATAAGAAATATAACAATAAATAGATATACATAATGGATTCTTTTAGAATATATTATTATTTTATAAAAATCACATAAAACAAAATGTTTCTCAACAATTTCCAAATAATCCAAATAAATGTTTTTATAAAATTGTATGATAATAACGACACAGAACTCATCAAACATAGGAATAACAACTCAATGGAAAAAACCTGAAGAAAATTAAATTAAAGCCATTAAAACTTGTACTAAGTGTGGATGTTAAAGTAAATGTACAAAAATACAAAATAGTATATGTTAACGACAGCATTAGACCAGAAAGTTAATATAATATAACGTATATATTATAGAAGAAACACAAGATACTAGAGTATATAAGTACTTAAACCGACAAAGTATATCTGGAAATAAGTCATGCTTTTCAGAAGGTAATAATGGTATGTGGTGTAGAAAGCTTTAGAAACGTTGTGTACGTTGTTCGTTTTTTTTAGAAATAATAAATGTAGTGTTTTTTTTAAAACAGAAATTTAAGAATAGAAAGTAGGTATGAATAAGCATAATACAAGAACTAGTGATTGACTAATGATCGATCTAAGCAAATACACACATGTAAATTATACATCAACTACTGAATACAGCAACTGCGTACCGAATGGCTAAGTTTCTGTTCATCATCGATATCCTTGGCGCTCAAAAGACTCTTAATACTTTCCGCTTCTTTCATCCAGAAGTCCAGCTGCAATAAGCAAAAGGAACACATTAACATTGTCGACCTATTACACAAAGTGATTTCTTTAAACCTGTTGCAAAAGTAATGTCCTCCTGTCGCCTTTGGGTTCCTTGTTTAAAAATGGCACCAAAATCCCTAACGCTGAAGTGAACGACTCCAAGGCCGATTCAATTTTTTTCTCAAACATGTACAATTCTCCTTGTCTTCCGATTTCCAGAGCCGTTTTCAGTGAAGGACTCGAGTGTGAGAGAGCGTCTGTAAAGTAAAAATCTCGGAAATTATTCATTGAGAGTCAAATATGGTTGCTTATCTTGCACTTACATAATTGCTTGTAGCGGGTTTCAGGCTCCAAAGCTTCTGTGATGACGTTCGTCGTTGTAGACGATGATGAGTTGACTTCCTGGGTGGTTTTTGCTTGTCTTACAGCCAAAGCTTTGTACTCCTGTTCAATGAGTACATTCTTAATTTCCTCCGCCCTTTTTAGATATGTTAGGGCTCGATTGCGCAAAGCCAATCGTTTTGTAGAATCTGCTTCATCCGTTATCAAGGGTACAAAGTATTGAAGGGAACTACAATAGAGATAGTAAGCCTCCTTGTAGTTTTGTTTCTCATCATATGCCACCGCCTGCGTGACCAGATCAACGGCTTTCTGTAGAGTCTGCAAAGAGAACGCAACATCTATTTTTGCTTCTGTCTGTTGTGTCGACAGTACACATTACCTTTTCCGTGGGTACAGTTTTGAGATCAAGAAATGCATGGTTGAAGAAATCATTAAAAGCTATACGCTTGGCCGGATCGTGTTGCAGCAGACGACTCAGTAGATCCTCACACTCTTTACTGATTCGTGCGTTCGGAGGCAAGGTTATTTTCTCGCAGTTCTGTATGCGACACAACAGCTCTTCTATGGTCTTAGACGAGTAAGGGGCTCGGCCAAACAGACACTCGTATAGAATCACACCTATGCTCCACAAGTCTGCTCGGGCATCATATCGTTGCTTAAGGATGATCTCCGGTGCCATGTACAGGGGCGAACCCTTCAGTTGTTGATTGATTTCTCCAAGCTTTAAATGCTGGGCAAAACCAAAGTCAGCAACCTTCAAGGAAACATTTGAATTGATTTTTGTTAGCAGCAAATTTTGCGGCTTCAAATCGAAATGGCAGATGTCATTGTTGCGCATATACACGCAGGCAGAGGCCAACTGACGCAGAAAGTATTTGCAAGTGGCCTCGGGCAGTGACTTTTTAGAACGTATGAATGTCGAAAGGTTGCCGGCGTTGCAGTACTCCAGCACAATGTAAATGTTCTTATCGTCCCAGAAGAAATCTTGCAATGTAACGATATATTTGTGATTCAACGACCTTAGCAGGCGTATTTCGGTGATTAGATTCTCACGTGAGCTGTCAGACAGCGAGGACATCTCCACAAACTTGATGGCATGGTACGATTTATTTCTCTAAAAAGTATATGGCTATTATCTTTGGAAGAAGGAATAATTCCATATCGCTTACCTTGTGTCTGGCTCTGTATACGGTGGCATAACTGCCTTCGCCCAATTTGTCCAGTATTTCAAAGTCGGTAATACGAGGCAGTGCCATATTCACACATTGGTAATTCGTGCACTTATAAAAACTTTATTTATTTTCAACAACAAACAAATTTATTTATTTTCGTAAATAAATAAATTGCCTTTAGCGATGGCAACCCTGTGTCTCATGCCACTTCATTTCCCCTTTGTTCACATGCATCCAAATCCCTTTTGATAACATACCTCAGGGAGTTGCCATGTAGATAGAGTTGTTAATTATCGATTAGCGAGTGTCAATTATCGATAACAGGTCTCTGGATTTTTTTCTGTAAAATATTGTTATCTGGAATGCTATAAAAGAAAACGATTCGTTGTAGTTGCAATGTAATGTAAATGCCAAAATTATAAGCATATTCATGTATCATATGGTCTGCCCAGCGACATTTTTGAAGTATTTGGGCGACATTTCAGGTGTGCCGTTTATCGATAACTTACATAATTTCCTGCGGCGTCAATGAAGTCCGCATATGCGAGAAGGATGTGATTTTCACTGTCCCTGTTGCATTTACTTCAGCTTGTTCCAATCTTTTGTTCAGCAGAATGTGACTGTTAATAAACTGGACATCCTGTGCGAACCTCTTGTATAGTCATTGTTTCGGTAAGGTCGTTTCCTATTTTTTTTACTGACAATCCAGTGTCACTCGGAATCGGATTTTCGATGGCGATGTTTGGGTCTTGGAAAACGATAAGACGATTTGGTCGATGGCAGATTTGTTCGGACTGAAGCCACCCTAGTAAGGCTGAACCAGTTCCTCGAGTTTGAACTTTAACACAATATTAGTGGTAGGGTCTTATAAGCGAGGGACATATACGACCCATATTCCGCTATAGTTGGCGCAAACATACCTCTCTTCTGTTGTGAATCAGACATGAGACGCTGCAGGCACGGATTTTTTTTTATTGGAGATGATGCAGACTGGCTGATTAATGCATCATATCAGCCTACCTTCTTCGGTTTTTAATAATACCGGTTTTTCATCGGAACTTGCAGTTTTCAAGGTGGGCTGTTGACGTCATCTGGGTTAGTGCTCGGACATTCATTTGCGATTTGCTTTCTTTTTTAATGTCCATAGATTCCAATTTTGAAATATTCCATTCAGGAAAGGATCCGCATTAGAAGGTAATTCATAAAGTCTAATTTTAATAACTCCATTGATGGGATAGCATCTCTTCCAAGTGCTAATAAAACTTATAAAACCAGCTGTTCGTCCGGTAACACAACAAATATATGGATCGTATTTCTTGTATCGCCATAATTATTCCCGAAAAATACATTTGACCCACAACTTTATATATAACTATGCAACACTTGCGTAGCCTATAAATAATAACTATTGAAAAACTTGTAAATAATTTAGTTTCGAATTTATCAAATTCTAAAAACATAAAACTAAAATTATCAAAGAATTTTAAATGTCGACTATTTTTCTAATAATACATCAAAGGGTTGTTTGCTGTTGCATTGTCATTGTCCTCGCATTCCAATAATTCGATTTGTTTTCATTGATATAGTGCACAAATTCCACTAATCAGTTCTGAGATTTTTAAATCGTACGATAGAGTTCTCAAATTTATGAGCCCCTTTTGAAACTTTATCTAATCATCCGTTGAGTTTATATTTGTTGCCATTCTAAAATACCCAAAGCAGAAAACGAATCGACGAAGTGCAAACTAAAAAGCTTTACTCGCGGTCTTCATCCTTTAGGAAAAGATTACAACACAATTGTTGCGATAAGATTTCTATTATTTTAAAAATGATATTATTTTTGTGGACTCATATAAAAGTATGCCCGTGCTTTGTAAACGTTTAGTACTTTACGAACATGTTGTGGAAATCGTCTTTTGCTTTGGTGGTACTTGCTTTAGTCGGCAGTGCTAGCTGCTTTCCCGAGGGGCGCGTGGTGAACGGCACCGCCACCGATATTACCACTTACCCCTTTATGGTGTCAATGCGTAGCGTTACCGGCTCACATTCATGCGGTTCCAGCATCATTGCGCCACGTTGGATTTTAACAGCTGCCCACTGTGTTGATGGACGCACGGCCAACGAGATTACCGTTCAATATGCTACCACAAAAATCAGTGCCAAAGGTGACAACGTTGTTGGTGTAAAGCGTATTGTCATGCATGAGGGTTACAATTCTTCGGAAGCGCATGCCAACGATATTGCCCTGTTGGAACTGGTGGGCTCATTGATTTACAATTATAAGACACTTGCTCCCGTTACCTTGCCCGAACCATACTTTGAAATACCTCAAGTGGACGAGGGTGCTCCTGGTGTTTTGGCCGGTTGGGGTTTGAATGCGGTAAGTGTCAGAAGTGGTCTGAAGAAATTGTAGGTCTGGCTTGAACAAAGACTATACAGAGGACAGACGTTTAGTTCGACTAATTGGCATGGTAATATTTACAAGGTTTTCAAAGCAAATAATGTTTCTTTAAAACCAATATCTACTTTCTTAAAACAAATACTATTTAAATTTCCTCTTGGAAATGTTCAGCAAATGACTTGGGACATCTGCCATCTGTATGGTCTTTGGCTTGAAACGATTTCTTTGTCGTTGATTTAGAATACGAAGCTAAAAAATTTCATTTTAACTGTCCGTCTTCAAAAAAAGGAAAGGGTATGTTTATATTAAAACTAAGCATAATGTTTACTTTTCTTTTTCAGACTGGTGGCTATATTCAATCGAATTTGCAAGAAGTTAACCTGAAAATCTATTCCGACAGCGAGTGCCAGTCAAGACACAATTATAGAACTACTGGCGATCACATTTGCGGCGGCGTTGATGAGGGCGGCAAAGGTCAATGTTCGGGAGATTCCGGTGGTCCTTTGTTATACAAGGGTTCCATACAATTGGGCATTGTGTCATGGAGTATTAAACCCTGCACCGTAGCACCCTATCCGGGCGTGTATACCAAGGTCTCGCATTACATCGATTGGATTCATAAACAAATCAATTGATTTATACCGCTCAGAGTGGCGAATAAATAAGCGAAATGTATAGTAAATTCTTGTTTCTGTTGTTTTGACCTTATCACAATTGTTTTCAAATCATGGACAATCGTAGCAGATAACTGTGGTAGCGGCGGTTATAAAATCCACTATCGCTGTAGTATAAATTATGTCAATTGTGTTTCATATTACTTTTTTTTTTCGTATATCGAGTACAATGGATTAAACGATAAGTGTTGATGGCCGATTGTCCGAATGTTCACTAATCACACAAACTGCTACCACTTGTGTCAATATGATTTGAACAGAGTGGGCGCAAATGTATTGTTATTGTTTTTTTCTCAACATCGTTAATTGGCCATCTCTATTTTGAAAACCCTAATCGAAAAATTAAGTACGGAGTGGAAAGTGTCATCAGTCGGAAAATAATATAAAGATATAATCTAATAAAATATGAATTAATTGTCATAACTCACAGTTGGTGTTCTGGGGATAATAAAGTGAACAAAAAACCGAAAGAAACGAAATATTAACGATATACATTTGTTGATGGATTTGATCGTTGCCCTTTGCATTCAGAAATGACGTTAATTGGGTAAGTGCAGAGTCACATAACGAAGAATATTGATCTAAGATCACGGCCGATTATGTGATGGATCAATGTTTCGTCTATGATTACAAAAGAGCGCAAAAACTCTTTCGGATCGACAAACACAAACCAAAGACCATAAAGAGGGCTGACGTCCCAAGTTGTTTATTGACGCGTTAGTTCGGCTACACACTCTAGATGTCAGTAATTGGCATGGCAATATTTGAGAGGTTTTCAAAGCAAATAATGTTTTTTTTTTTTTAAACAAATATCTATTTTTTTTAAGACAAATACTGTTTAAATAGCCTCTTGGAAATACTCAGCAAACGCCTTGGGACGTCTGCCCTCTGTATGGTCTTTGACAAAAACTTCGAAGCGATCATTATCAATAATGATATAAATATGATGTATCCGCTCAGTTAAGATACGTAGAGCATTGTACAGTGTTCTCCAACAAGAGGTGTTATTTTGGTATTCAAAGAAAATGGATTTTTTTTGAGATAAATGATCGGATGATTATTTCAGAATCAAGAGGAAGGTGTGCCGTTAATAATTAAAAACAACATTAGCCAAATCACCACCACGACCACGCTTACAGGACCACATCCTTTTCATAAAATTTTCATTAACCAAATGGCAAAGTGGCAGCCCTAGGTCCTCGACAGCCCCACGAATTCTATCTTTGAGGTCTTGAATCGACGCTGGGATTAACGTGGCCCCAAAGGATAGATGTAGCAAGGTGTTAAATCACAATTGTGATCGCGGTCCGTTCCGAGAGATAACACGGTCCGGAAACTTTTCCCCTAAAAGAGCAATGGTTTCTTTGCTTGTGTGGCACATAGTAAACGTTGTTCAGATCAATATCATCCCAATCCGACCATAAAAAATCATTAGTAATCTGTAGATAGCCCAATCCATTCATCGTAACTGTTGATC
Source organism: Hydrotaea cyrtoneurina (assembly GCA_958296145.1). NCBI lineage: Eukaryota > Metazoa > Arthropoda > Insecta > Diptera > Muscidae > Hydrotaea > Hydrotaea cyrtoneurina. The sequence continues at coordinate 139,431,042 of OY282512.1, read as the reverse complement.
CAACCTCATTTTCGAAAAAGTATGTTCCAATGACCCCGCCGTGCCATAAACCGCACCAAACAGTCACACGTTGAGGATGGAGAGGCTTCTCAACAATAATAAGACCCAAGTCTTTATGCAAAATACGGTGTAATGCCCAATTCCAAAGAACGACGTGTAATGGACACAACTGGGGTTTCTTCATCACTTTGGGCTACTTAATTACTTCTTTCCCTTAACATTCTATGAATTAACAGACGGGGAACTTCTCTCGAATCAGTGAGCTGTGTACGATATAAATTGTACACTCACTGACCGGGACCTACTGTTTAAAGCCGGCTCCGAACGGCTAATGCTTTTCTAGAGAAGTTTTACATGGCTTAGAGATTGCTTTCTTACTCGTAAAGGTGGAAATAACCGCTGAAAAATGTTTGATGGTCTTACCAGGTTTCAAACCAGGTTTCAAACCAGGGTAAGACCATCAAACATTTTATAGCGGCTGCTTCCAACTCTTATATGCTGGATACTTTGAAGTAAGATAGGAATCTATAAGCAATATAAAATATCTCTAGAGAAGCATTAAACCGTAGGTCCCGGTCAGTGAATATACAGATCACTGATTCGAGAGAAGTTCCCCGTCAGTTCCAGCATGAAATGTTAATCGCATATACAAATATTTTTATTAAAAAAATGACCAACACTCACCAGTCTAGAATCTAGAAATATGCTGACTCCAAAATGTTTGTTGTTTTGTTTGAAAGCTGGAGGAATTTCCTTTTTAGTTCAAAAGTGAGACAGGCGAATCATAAAGGGGTTTCCGACAAGGGTGTTTGAATCACCCGGTATTTCGGTAGCTGTCACTTTTGAAGCCTTTTTTCTTTGACATTTGACAAGTAGAAACTACGCCATGACTGAAGATGGAATGATACACGCTTCAACAACGCATTGAACTTATTAAAATTCACACCAAAAATGGTGAAATCTTGCAGTCGCAGTTGGCAAAACTAAAGCATTTTTTTGGGTCGTCATGAAGCACCTTGTCGGACCGCCATACGGAAATTGGTGGACAAATTCGACATGTTAGTGGTGTGATGAGCTCGTCGCTCAAGAATAACTGAGAATATTGCTGCTGTAGCCGAAAGTGTTGAAGAAAACCCAGGATTGTCCATGCCTTGTTCTTTGGAATTGGGCTGATGCTGTTTTTCATTATAAATGGCATTATGAAATAAACATCCGATCATTTATATCAAAAAATCCATTTTTCTTTGAATACCAAAAGAACACCTCTTGTTGGAAAACCCTGTACATACTGTCGATTTGAAATGCCTTTCATTTAAAAAGTTAATGTGAGACCACATTAAATACTCGAATGAGTTATTGAAGGCATATCGTGTAAATCGAGGAATTTTATAAATCCCTTAATTTAAACGAATCCAAAAAAAGTCGTGTAAAAAAAGAATCGTGGAAATCGAGGGATAAGTGTACTTAGCAAATTGGCTGTTGTTTTTTTTTGGGACTAACACTCAGGGGATGTCCCCTATAAGCGCATTGCACTGTGCTAGCGATAGGAAAGAAGGGTATTGGAGGGAGGAAAGAGGGAGTAGTGTTTGTTGATGTTTGCCTTGAATTTGATAATGTCATAGCAGGCAGGAAAAACACTTGCTGGACGATTATTCCACATTATGCGAACAGTCCGGCTGAAGAACGAATTTTCTCTATAGTGCGTCGTCCGGTCAACCGGCCATTTGACAACGAACGGATGAGATTCCCTGGATAGCCGCGTATTCCGGCTAAATGTTCTAACGTCAGGGACCCGGCGACGGATATGACGTCGCAAGAGTAATTTCTCTCAAGATGTATTGCCGTCCGCAGCAGCAAACAAAAACACAATGTTGCCCCACACCACAAATTGTCAAAGCGTTTTGGGGAAAAGTATGGACAAGCAAATTTGTTTTCATAAATACATACATCAACCTTTTGTTTTTTTCTACTTCCGAAGAATTCTTCCGAAGAATTCTTTATTGCCAATAATTCAGAGAATTTAACTTTTTGTAATACGAAGAAACGGTCAAAACACAATTACACAATAAAATTATACCATAAATTGACAGAAAAAGATGGGTTGGGGAAGTCTAACATTCGTGTCTGCTGCATGTCCGAAAATTTCACTGCCATTGAATTTTTCTTGCCAGTCAAGAATTTGTGTGTTTTGGTTAAAAAATGAGTGAGTGCGTTGAGTTTTTCGAACAATCACTTCTGCTAGATGTCCGTTAAATTTCAATCAAATCGGATAAGTCAATTCCAAATGGCCGATTCACTACCAAACTTTATTCGAACCCACCCCACTGTGCGCCAACGTCTTCAATTGTGTTTAGCCACTTTATCAGCGCCTGCATTACAGAGCTTTTTTCTTTCCCAGTCACTCTCAAACTGCCTAACAGAAAGGAACAGCGATTCGCTTAGCAAAGACAGCAGCCATACGAAATGTTGAGAATTGTAAGCAAACAGTGGACACGCACACACACACACAGAAATACTGCGCATTTCCTTTCACTAAACTTAGATTCCACACACATAACAATAACAACATCATTATCATCATTGTAATTATCATTATCATTGATATCAATGTGCCAAAGAAAAAAAAACATATTTCAAATGAATGTTTTTCTGCATTTTGTAACGTATATTTTTGGTGAACTGTTCTGTGTGTGCACGCGAATGTTTTTGTTCGTTCTTCTTCGTCGTAGTTTGTGTTCGGCTTTGTGTGACTGTGTCGATGTCGGCGGATGTGTGTGTGTGTGTGTTTGTGTTAAAGGCATGGCTTACGACTACAGCATCGTGAGCAGTGTTTAGTCTTCGATAACGAGTTCAGCGTGCATGGCGTAAAGCGGATAATACAAACAAACAACAACAACAACAAAAAAATCATACTTACACAAAGAATACCAACAAACACACACCTACACAGTGAGAAAACCAAAGTAAACTAACGGTCAATGGCAAAAGAAATTTCAAAAAAAAAAAATAATTATTATTTCATCACTTGATTATAAAAGTAGTTGTGGCTGATGTTTTTGGATTTGGCAAATTAAGAAACATTAACGCAACCGAGGGATAACAACAACCAAACGCCGGCAAATAATAGCAAAATACAGTAAAGAAAAGAATAATAACAAACAGAGGTGCTGATCAGTGGTTTAAAAAGTGTGCAAACAATTGAAAAAAAAAAGAAAAACCAAAACAAAAATTCAAGCGAAAGTGTTACAACCACAGCCATTCGTTTAATAGAAAAACAAGAGAGAATATATAAAAAACGCAGCGCATGTTTCGTGCTTGCATAATTTAAACAAAACTTAACCGAACCGCATCGCATCGCTTCGAATTAAAACAACGCCCCTGCCATTCAATCACACCCTGAATGGATGACAATGGCTGCAGGCAGCCTTGTTTCAATATTATCGCCACTAATTTGTGCAGCTTCTTCGCTGTCAATGCTATTGTTGCATTTTCGGTTTAATTAGCGCTCGTTCATGTTTTTTTTCTTCTTTTTTGGAATAACAAAAAAATTATGTGAAACAAGAAGTGACAAGAACGCAAAAAAAAACCAAAAACGTGCAGTTGTTGGCGTGTGTTTTTGTTTTGCCATTCTGTAATTAATTAAAAAGCTGAGTTTTGTTGAGTGCAGAAAATCACATGGGATTTTCTATTTGAAATACATGTAATGTCTAATATTTGAGATAGAAATTTCAGTTCATTTGGCAATCGTTGTTTTATTCAGCACGGCAGTCGAATCCTGTTCTAATTGAAAGGATGAATAAGGGGGATGTAAAATTTGACTGGGCAGGAATTTGCATGGCCCCATTCGTCGGCTGTGCATTCCAGATTCTATTTAAATATAGACAGAAAAACTGATTTTTTTAAAAATATTTTTCTGTTTTCATAATTTTGATGAAACAGAATTTTTTTTTAAATATTTTTCTGTCAATTAAAAAATTGCATAAAATAAATGAAACCTGTAATGAGTTATATGAAATATTTCATAAATATTTTGAAAAATTTTCTAAAAATAATCAGGAATGCCAGAATTTTTAGGTTTTTTTATATGAAATATTTCACAAACATTTTGATAATTTTTCCAAAAAAAAACAGGAATGCCAGAATTTTTAGGTTTTTTTTTATATGAAATATTTCATAAAAACATTTTGAAAAATTTTCTAAAAAAAAACAGGAATGCCAGAATTTTTAGGTTTTTTTTTATATGAAATATTTCATAAACATTTTGAAATTTTTTTTTAAAATAATCAGGAATGCCAAAAATTAATAGAAGTTTTAGGTTTTTTTTTTATATGAAATATTTCATAAAAACATTTTGAAAAATTTTCTAAAAAAAAACAGGAATGCCAGAATTTTTAGGTTTTTTATATGAAATATTTCATAAACATTTTGAAAAATTTTCTATAAATAATCAGGAATTCCAGAATTTTTAGTTTTTTTTTATATGAAATATTTCATAAACATTTTGAAAATTTTTCTAAAAATAATCAGGAATGCCAAAAATTAATAGAAGTTTAAGTTTTTTTTTATATGAAATATTTCATAAACATTTTGAAAAATTTTCTAAAAATAATCAGGAATGCCAAAAATTAATAGAAGTTTTAGGATTTTTTTTATATGAAATATTTCATAAACATTTTGAAAAATTTTCTAAAAATAATCAGGAATGCCAAAAATTAATAGAATTTTTAGGTTTTTTTTTTTTGAAGTTCTAAAAAAGAATCTGTAGTTGTATAGGGTACATACAAAGAGTCAATAAAAAGAATGGTCGAAAAAATCAATAATATGACAAAAATTAATACAACTTTTTGGTTATTTTGAAATTCTAAAAAAGAAGCTGAAGTTTTTTTTTTTTTTAGTCCTCTAACACTCTGGGGATGCCCCCTATAAATGCAATGCACTGTGTTAGCGATAGGAAAGACGGGTATTGGAGGGGGGAAATAGGGAGTAGTGTTTGTTGATGTTTGCCTTGAATTTGATAATGTCATAGCAGGCAGGAAAAACACTTGCTGGAAGATTATTTCACATGCGAACAGTCCGGCTGAAGAACGAGTTATTTCTATAGTGCGTCGTCCGGTCATTTGACAATGGACGAATGAGACTCCCTGGATAGCCGAGTATTCCGGCTAAATGTTCTAACTTCAGGGACCAGACGACGGATATCTGTGGTGTTATTTTGGTATTCAAAGAATTTTTTGAGATAAATGATCGGATGTTTATTTCATAATCAAGAGGAAGGTCTGCCGTTAATAGTGAAAAACTACATCAGCCAAATGGCCACCACGACCACGCTTACAGGACCACATCCTTTTCATGAAAGTTTCCATAACCAAATCGCAAAGTGGCTGTCCTCGATAGCCTCACGAATTCTGTCTTGAATCGATGATGGGCTGTTGACGTAGACCTTATCTTTCATGTGGCCCCAAAGGAAGAAGTCACAAGGTGTGAAATCACAAGATCTCGGTGGCCAATTGTGATCACCTCCTCGAGAGATAACACGGTCCGGAAACTTTTCCCATAAAACAGCAATGGTTTCGTTGCTTGTATGGCACGTAGCGCCGTCTCCTTGAAAGTAAACGTTGTCCAGATCAATTTCATCCAACTCCGCCCATAAACAATCCTTCATCATTCCTTGGTTCTTGTTTTAACTGAACTTTATAAGCCTTAAGACCCAAGTCTTCATGCCAAATACGGTGAAATTCCCTGGGTGTTTCCTCAACACTTTGGGCTACAACAGCAATATTCTCAGTTCTTCTTGAGCGACGTGCACGGGTTTTATTCTCCACATCACTTAATTTGAATTTGTCCACCAATTTCCGTATGGCGGTCCGGCAAGGTGCTTCATGACGACCCAAAAAATGATTTAGTTTTCCCAACTGTAACTGCAAGATTTTCATCATTTTTGTAGTGAATTTTTATAATTTCAATGCGTCGCTCCCTTTTTTAGTAACGGCGTAGGTTCTACTTGTCCAATGTCAGAAATTAAAAGCTTCAAAAGCGACAGCTACCTAAATATCGTCTGTTGCAAAATAACACCACTTGTTGGAAAACCCTTTATAACGAGTCAATAATGAGAACGTTCGAATAAATCAGTAATAAGACAAAAAGTAATAGAATTTTAAGTTTTTTTTTTACCACTGTCAGACCACAGTTATCGATATCGATAGTTCTCATGCGGCCTAAACAATTCTGTGTATTTTTTTTTATTATTTAAATACTTAAGAATGAAGTAACGTTAGACAGTCTCTCTTGGGTTCTTGAACTCCATGAAATTAAATATCCCTGCGAGAGATCTGCAAGCAATCGACGAAACCCGTGACCCACATATGCTCTGGACGACACAGCCATTCTTTTGAATAATTATTAAGCGTCTCCGTATGCGATTAGGTATCGTGCTCGTGTATCGTGCTAATGACATTCTCAAAATAAATAACAACAATAGTAGACCCATACCCAATAACCATGTCCAGTTTTATGCGAAGACAATAAGTATTTGATGAAATGCTAGGACATCTTTAGAGACCGAGAAACTACGAATCTTCCCCAAAATCCTTTAACAAGAGGCGGGAAGCCTCAAATCTTTTGTCTCAAATCTGAACATACTTATTACCCCTATCATGGAATGAAAAAACAGACACCGAGCTGTGCTCGATATAATTTGTGTACCAACTGACCGACACATATTGCTTAAAGACGGCTCGGGACGTAAAAGATCGAGAGAGAAGTCTTACTCGCGAAAATCGCCAGCTATTACGAGGTGGAAACACTCGCTGAAAAATGTTTAATGGTCTTATGAGATTTGGACCCTGGGTTTAGTGTGTGTACCACAGCATGGCCTTCTACCGTTTATCAATTTTATTAAATGTTGTTATTTCTTAAAAAAATCCTGTTCGAGGTCAGGGATTTTTAAATGAGTGTTTTTTTATTTAAATACATAATGCCCTCTGCTTGGCATTGTCATAACGTTTCAAATTATTTTTATTACAAACTCTCTATCATTTCTAATTACAATTTCTCCTAACTGATCTGTAGATCTGTCACAAATGGTGGAATGGTGGATGTATTTGTTGGGACTGTTTGGGAGAAACAGACCTTAGGATGGAACGGACCTTAACCTATTGCCAAACCCTCCTTACCTTTCTTTATGACAGCATCTGTAGTCTTCCACTGACATACATACATCGCTCATTTAATTCAATAATGTCACAACTCAAAATACGATTTTTCCAAGAGACTCATTTAAAGTTCTCAATTGCGTCTTACCTAACAAAATTAGGAACCATAGGATTCCCGAATAAACAAGAGGCCTGACATATGTTTGTTTAATACACGGCAGAACAAAAGTCAACTTAGATTAGACATTTAATTTGAATTTTGAATTGTGTACTACGTAAAGTATGATTAATATTCAGTTTAATAATAATAATGCTCATACGCCACAATGTTCACTTTAAAATATTATCAACTAGGAAGTTGTAATGCGCCTATGGCGCCCGTTAATTTGCTTGAGAAAGTATTTGTTACTTAATTTTAAAAATTTTGTAAAAATATTTTGAGAAAACTATTTTGTAAAAAAAAATTTCGAAAAAAAATAAAATTTGTGGAAAAAAAATTTTTGCTGAAAAAAAAATTTTTGTTGAAAAAAATTTTGTTGAAAAAAAAAATTTTGTTGAAAAAAAAAAAATTTCTTGAAAAAAAAAATTTGGAAAAAAAAATTTTTGTAAAAAAAAAATTTGTAAGAAAAAAAAATTTTGGAAAAAAAAAATTTTGGTAAAAAAAAATTTTGGAAAAAAAAAATTTTGGTAAAAAAAAAATTTGGGGAAAACACAATTTCTGTACAAAAATTTTTTTATTTTTTTTATTATTATTATTTATAGAATTATTATAGAATGCCTATTTAAATTACTACGTACTGCGTGACAGAGTCAGTGAATCAGGGAATCAGTGTATCAGTGTATCAGTGAATCAGTGTCGAGGGTAAATATATATTAAGATGATTAATGACACTGGGGCCCAACAAATGAGATCGTAGTTAAACCACGATTAAGTACAACTCAGTTTCCAATACAACTGAGTTTAAACTTCAAATACGTTTTCGAGTGGTCAGTCAAGATAGTCCTTACTTTCGGCTGTTGATGTGGCAACACTCACACTTTTTTTCTATCAGAAAACTCTGTTAGAGCGACACTATAAAAAAAATAAATGCAATTTATTTAAAATTTGATTTACCTCATATTTCCATTACAACTTTTCACAGGTGAAAGATGGAACGGGTTGATTTTTTTTAGGATCATATTTATGGATTAACATTTTCCCCCACTGGAGCTCCAACGATGAGCATGGAAATTTGCTCTCTGACCGAAAATTAACATAAATTCGAGGTCCATGGAGTCTTAGGGACTTCTGACATAGATTTAATCAGTAGCCATTGGCGATACCCTACGGTTTGCTATAATACCAAACATTGACCGGATTCCATGAACGCTTTAATAGAAACTGTGAACTCGGCTTATTTAAGACTTCACTTGACTTACAGTGAACTCGGTTCAATTTAAGAATTGACAATTGTTTATCAATTTCACATGTCTGACGTCATCAGTGTACCCAAAATTAAGGCCCAATAGAACAAACCCCCCTACGCTGCCCTTTGCTACCTTGGAGCTTGTGCACGTAATAAAAAAAAACGAAAACAGTTTGTCTCAATATTTTGTGGTCTGGCTTGCCAAATATTGTTGTTTTTCCATGTGACAAACATCGGTTCCATTGCCAATACTTTGGGGTTTGGAAAGGATATTTCTCTGGTATTTTTTTTTTAACTGTGGGAGGTTCTGAACGAAAACCAAAGTTATCACCGGTCCCGAATTCGAATTCGTTGTCAATATGTATGGTATTCAAATATGTCACAGTTTGATTTGTCCTTAAAATACAACACATATGTCGGACAAGACTTAACCCTTTGTTTTTGGGGGGCGTAGGGTGTTGCTTGTTTGGTTACACACATGTTGGCCGAGAGTGACTGTTTGGTATTCAGGACTGGTACTGTAGAGCAATTGTTATAAAAATAAAGAGGTTACAGTTCAGCTCAAGTAGTTTACCAAGAGACGCGGGCACTAGTAGAACGTCAGTACTGAATAGCAAAGGCATTCAGGAAAGTTTATTTAAAAATACATCCAACCATAGTCAAAGTGTCAAGTAGTTATTAGATCAACATTTCCAGTAAAATCGATTTCAGAATTAATTTATTTTTTCCTAAATAGACCTGTGTAAAATTTGCTAAATTATATTTAAAACTCTTAGACTCGTTAGAAGTAATTTCAAAGAATTTGAGCAAAAATCAGACTCAGCAAAGGTACAAACTATCGCCACTGTTGTGATATCCCCAATTTTTTGAATCCGCCTGAGTTTTTGCATTCGCATTTCTATAATTTTTGTGCTTTGGTGTTTGGAGGGGGTTTGGTGTAAATATGTGCTGTGTTCAATATGAAAACAGAAAAACAGATGATACGACCATAAATACATGACAGCTATTTATGATTTGTTATTTGCATGTGACAATTTTGGAATAAATAGTGATATATTTTGGTTAACTTCTTCCAAAATGTAATTTAAATCCATACACACTGAAAAAGAGCAATTTTAACATTTTTTTTTTGGCAAATTTTGCCTGTACCACAACATAATTTGTTTGTAGTTTATATGTATGTTTTATATAGACATGTATATGTGTATGTATGTCTATATAAAATTTTGTGTTAGTTTTTATTAATTTTCTAAATTTGTGAATCTCTCTATATCTCTATAGATCGTGTTCTCATCGGTTATTATCATTCTTCTTGGAATAAGCACGTTTATTCCCTCGACGACTACTTCGATTTCAAACTCCAAAGAATTGTTGATGCCGAGAAGCTGTCAGATCTAAAGAGGAAGTGTTCAGAAATTGTCGTTCAAAAAAAAAAAAAAACGTCACCACTGAGCTGCTACGCAAACAGGCAAGATCATCGTGTGCCAGGATACTTAGGCCCGAATAACTTCTTTACGAACAGTGTCTTCCTGCTAAAGTGCTTTCTTCACCCAGGGGGCGTAAGAGCTTTTGGTCATTTGTTAAAAGGATAAGGAACAATTCTTCATCTTCTATTTCAACTGTCGTTAACCATGACCAGATATTCACTGACCCGCTTGACAAATCTAACCTTCTGGCGGAAATATTTGCAAAGAATTCATCTGTGCCTGAAAGCAGTCAACCACTCCCCGTGATCGAGAACGTATCTAGTTGGATGCCTCGGATATTCTCTCCCGTGCTGTTAAAAGGGTTCTTGCGGATCTCAACGTAAACAAAACTCCGGGCCCGAATGGTATTTCAGAACATGTCCTGCTGTAAGTGCTGTTCGAGGCTAGCCCATCCATTGAGAAATCTTTTCAACAGGTCGTGCCGCACTGGTATTTACCCTTCACGTTGGGAAAGTTGTCAATGTTCAGCCGATCCCCAAGAATCCTGCGAATTACCGCCCAAGTGCAATATGTTCTGCGCTCTCAACAGTTTTGGAGAGCATGGTTAATCACTATCTTGTAGGGTATCTAGAGTCTAACAGCCTTCTAGATGATCGACAGTATGGCTTCCGTAGAAATCGATCGACTGGAGATCTAATGGCTTCTATACGAAGCGATGAAGTCGATCTATTCATGTCCTTGGTGAAAGTAAGGCGTTCGATAGGGTCTGGCGCCTGGAGCACTCATATCAAAACTTCTTGCATTTTGTGTCGGAAATACCTTCTCTCGATTTGTATCGAGTTGTTATAGATGGGGTCTCATCCAACGAGCATAGGCCGACCGCAGGAGTGCCACAAGGTTCTGTCCTCTCTCCTTCTCTCCTGTTAGGTCAGACTGTGCACCCGATCTACTCTTTTGCGGATGACAGCAACCTCTGTCATTCATACTCATTTGATCTTTGGCCAGGTCCTCCCGAAGGTCGAGGACAAACTATGCAAACGATGAATGGCTCACTTAACCGCGATTTGGTGACGATTTGTGAACTGCTGCATCATCGTCGAATCCGACACTCTTGATGTTCTGGTCATGAAGATACAGGGTGATGCTCGTTGGGCAAGCCATATATTCGAAGTGTCGAAAGAAGATTTTGTGTTATTTGCGAGCTGGTTTTAGCAACTTCTGGTTTTTTTTCCAATATTTCCTCCAGAAAAAATATTGGAAAAATTGTCTCCAATATTTTCTGCATCAGGGTAGAAACAGAACACTGAGGAAAACTGAATGGCGAAATCGCAATAAGTTCAGAACATCGGTGACAACAAAAACCACTACCATATCCGTCATTTAATTAATTTTCTCTTGTCGCACAGGTGTCCGCAGCCGCTGTGTTCTGTTTCTACACTCAGAATGTTGAAGATGCTGTCACCCTGCCGGATACCTCTTGGTGAAGTGTTCAGAGAAGTCACTTATTTCTTTTACTGACGATATAGTGTCACTTGGAGTGTGTTCAATGAAATGTTCTCCTATTGAAGTGTCAAAGGCAACTTTTTAAAGCTGCACAAAAATTTGACTGTCATTCGAAGATCACAGCAGACAGTGGTGACAACAAAAAACTACAAAACGGAGAAAATGCAAAACGGATTATTACACTCTCGCTCTCGCTCATTTTTTTTTTGGCTTCTCCCTCGATCCCTAACTTTACAGCAAGTGAGTATGTAAACACACATGTTGGCTACACTGAAATGAAAACAGAACATTTCTAGCAGTCACTCCAGCCAGCTTACGATTTCTTTTGGCTGTGCTATTGTGCAGTCATAGAGTTCGTTTGGCTGCGATATTGTGAAGCTATATATTTTGTTTTCCAACCAAACCGCCAGTATTGTTCAGTATTTTTTTTTGGGTGTTCGTCAATTTTTAATTCTTAAGCTGTTCACTTCTGAAACTGCATCCTTCCTTGCCTTTTGTTTTCGAAATGTGTTTGGGTTTTGAGCTTCAGCTGTTGTTCGCTATTCAGCTTTTGATTGTTTTTTTTTTAAGCTGAAGAAATCTATTATCTTCGGACTTTAGCTAAAATTGAGTCAACTACTGAAGCAGTGGTCAGCAACAGCGACCTTGTGGTTCATATGCCGGGCTTTTGTCCCGTGGCCCATTCTTTTTTTCTTTAATCCTCCGATTAGTGAGTCTGCCGTGGGCCTTAAAGTGTGCCCATCAAAAAGATCCCCAGGGGTCTTCTGACACACAGAAGGTTTGAACAAGAGCAAAACACTTGCTTTTCATTTCTCTTACAGATTTCCGGCAACAACCAACGTTTGCCCAAAAGAAGCCCCCCCCGCTTCTGCTGTGTTAATTTATTTCAAATGTTTAGCGTTTATTTCACACTAAACGAATAAATAAAACCCATGAGTCTGTGGTCTGTTATTGATTATTGTCCGTTTGAATGACGATGGCGCTTTGCTGTTGGTTAGCCAATGGCACAGGCCAACGATTACATGTACCCTACAACACTTGTACAGCCATTAATGCTGGAAATGGCTAAAAATCAATTGCATTTAAATTCGTTTCTGTTCACTTATAGTCTTCTTCTTCTTTGTGGCCTTAAAGAGTTCTCCGAAGAAACTTTATCAGTTTGCACAGCAGAAAGAAAAGAGAAAACAAAATGCTTTGTAAGTTGTTGGTGGGAAAGTTTTGCCAAAGCGATGTAGGGCTGGAACAGCAGCAGAATAAAGCTTAAGCATAGGTAAGAGTATTAAACTTAATTTGGCGGGGGTGGCAAAGAAGTACGGAAAGGAGCAGCCCTAGCTGCCGCTACCGCTGAACATATTCTCTTTGTTTCCCTTTGTGGTGCTGCGAAATAGTTTCTTTTGATAAGAAATAACCCAGAAGATGAATGACAACAACAAGTGAAATCGCAGAGAGGAGAGAAAATGGTACTAATTACATACAGGGTTTTCCAACAAGCGGTGTTATTCAAAGAAAAATTTGAATTTTTTGAGATGTTTAGTTCATAATAAAGAGGAAGGTAGGCCGTTAATAAAGAAAGACAACATCGGCCACATGACCACCACGACCACGTTTACAGGACCATATCCTTTTCATGAAATTTCCCATAACCAAATGGCAAAGTGGGTGCCCTATGACCTTGATAACCTCACGAATTGTACCTTTAAGGTCTTGAATCGACGCTGGGCTGTTGACGTAGATCTTATCGTTCACGTGGCCCCGAAAGGAAGAAGTCGCAAGGTGTTAAATCACAATCAATTGTGATCACCTCTTGGAGAGATAACACGGTGTGGAAACTTTTTCCATAAAAGAGCAATGGTTTCGTTGCTTGTGTGGCACGTAGCGCCGTCTTGTTGAAAGTAAACGTTGTCCAGATCAATATCATCCAACTCCGATCATAAAACAACATTCATCATCTCTAGATGGCGCAATCCATTCACCGCAACTGTTGACCCAACCTCCGTTTCGAAAAAGTAAGGTCCAATGACCCGCTGGACCATAAACCGCACCAAACAGTCACACGTTGAGGATGGAGAGGCTTCTCAACAATAAGTATCAAAGAATAAAATCTACAAAAGTGGCAGCTACCGAAATACCGGATGATTCCAAAAAACACCTCTTGTTGGGTAACCCATTATTTCAGCAACGGTTTTCCACATCCTTACAGTCGGCGACTTTATGAGTAAGAGAAAATAATTTTCAGGCTAAGCATTAGCCATTCGAAGTACCCATAAAAGTAGGTCACGCTCATGTACTGATTTGAGTATCAACTTCATTGAAATCACCGATTCCTTCATGATTTTTCAGTGACTGACTTTTGAACACAAATGGCTTTTTTCTCAGATCCTAAATCTCAGGCAATAGGATATGATTTGTAAATTATTTTCTGTAGAACTTGCTTAACCCGTTGGAAAATCCAATTATGTATTTCTTGAAAAATATTTCTAGACAACTCATAAAGCCAAAGCGACTTGGGAAAACCAATATCATGTTTTACTTGATCTGCAGGTCTGTCTATTTGAGAAATGTATTTTGTCTGGTGTGACCAAACGTCAGTGTCAGTGTAGGGTAAATAGATTTGCAGGCAGATGTTTTTGTTTTTTTAAATTATTTCCTTTTTAATACCGCCTGTGAGTTTTTCGAATGCTAACGTCTCAATTGAAACAATGATTTTTCCCCTGAGATTTCCTTGACATTTAACTTTAAAGAATCCTTTGTATGATTTGTAACACCAAAGTCTCTGTTAAACTCTAATTGAATTTTTTTCTTATGTATTTTTGTGTGTATTGTCTAATTGGATTCGTTGGCGTTATAGAAACACAATTCAGTTTCGTTTCGGCTACAGATGTTTCTGTTTCTCTGACGTATAACCTGTCTGGTTTTTAGTTATCCTTTTATTCTGACAATTTGTAACGTTTGAACAAATTTATTTTATGGAAACAGGCAGTACGATTTACATACTTAGTTACCTAAGTCACCTCTACAGACTGTGCATGGGATTTATCTTGCTTAACAAAGGCTTTTTTTTAGCTCTTTTGGCCGAGGATCTGCATGTCTCCTTCCACCAGAGTCTTGGTCTCGCCTGTCTGGGTCTTCAGTGGTAGTTGTCGTCTAACTCTTTTTTGGCTGGAGAATTTGAATTCGATCGACCGGTCTGGCCTAGGCAAATCAATTGTTGTAGGTCAATGAGATTAACTGTGATCATGTCGGTTTATAGTTCATACATCTTACGGTTCCCTTGACGCCTATAGGACTCCTTACGGGAAACTTGTACAAGCTAATGAAATATTTATTCAGAACGATAAACCAATGCCTGACATTTATTTGTTACAGAATATCTGCGCGATTCTGAATACTCCCCGGGAGATAATTCCCGGGGAATTTATTTTTCTCGAGAATAAAATCCTCCTATTTTAAACAAATGTGGAGAATAGTAATAAGGGAGAGAGAATTTCGATTTGTCGAAGTCAGTTGTTTTGCGTCAGCTGTTTTGTTTGGCTAACAATTTGGAAATTATTTTTATAAAGTTTCAAACGTACAAAGTTAATAAAGTGAATATAAACAAATAATCGGGCTGTATTTTATTATTTTGCCGCGGCTAAGCTTGCAGGTGGTCCTTTCTCTTTATCAATTTGTCGTGTTACCAAACTTCACGTTGGCAATACCGGCAAACCGAAAATGCCAACCATGTTAAATTCATATCAATAACAGCTGTTTATATTGTTTACAAACTATCGCAAACATTTGCTTTCAGGTTTTTATAACACAAAAGTTATTCGAAATGGAATTTCAGCGTAATAGTGGAAAATCACATGCAGCTGTTGTTTGTGAGCAGAGCCCGATTTCAAATGAATAACAGTAGTGTTTTTTTTTGGGTGTCTCCATTTTACATCAGGCAGAATTGAGAAATTATTTCCTTTCCAGTTGTTCCTTTCGAATAATGTAGAGTAATTCTTGAAAATTAAAATATTTGGAAAATACACAAAAAGTTCATTAAAAAATAAAAATCCATTTTTTTTTCAGGAACTTATTTTTTTTATATTTTTCGTTAATTTATAAAAATTAAAATATTTGAAAATTCATCGTTTTTCGCCAAAAAAATGGTTCATGAAAAAATAAAAATACATTTTTTTTTTATAAAAATTAAAATATTTGAAGAATTTCTCGAGGATTCATCGCCAAAAAAATCGTTCATGAAAAAATAAAAATCCAATTTTTTTTCAGGAACGAATTTTTTATATTTTTTGTTAATTAATAAAAATTAAAATTTTTGAAAAATACATCGTTTAAAATTAAAAAAAAATTCAAAGATTTAAAAAATATTTCTAGGAGTCATTTTCGTTTATATCAAAAAAAAAATTTTTTTTTCATGAAAAAATCAAAATTCTTTTATTAAAAATAAAAAAAAGTGAATTATTTGAAAAATACTTTTCGTTTATCGCCAGAAAAATCCAATTTTTTTTTTCACGAAAGAAATAGTTTTTAAGTTTTTCGGTAATTAATAAAAATTAAAATATTTGCAAAAAATACCTCGAGTAGTCATTTTCGTTTATCGCCAAAAAAAGTCGTTCATAAAAATCCAACTTTTTTTTTTTTCAGGAAAGAAATTGTTTTTAATTTTTTCGGACCCCCAACCCCCCCCTTTCTGGACAATCAATGAATATAAACTGGTTGATGAATGCGCTGAGATTCTGTTTTTGGTTTATCACAAAAGAAACTTTATTTTTGAAAAATACTTTAAATAAAATCCAAAAAAAAAACCAAAAATCGTTAAGCAAATATTTTTAAAAAATACTTCAATATAAATTCTAAAGTTTTCATAACAAATCACTTTCAAATGCCTGAAATGAAGTTTTAAACAAAAAAATAATAAACATTCAGTTCAAAATTGACGGAAAATAGTTCGCTTATTCGAATTCTAAAAAAAAAAACAATTTAATTTTGCTATTCTGTTGCCGGTTATAACTCTTATCAAGCCAGTGGACGAAAAGTGTTTTCAAATTCAAGCAATTACTCAATTACAAACATATTCCCTCTGCTCACCTAGTGATTTGTTTTTACAAGTGTTGATTTTTTTTGGTTTGTCAAAGTTTAAAAATAAGTGTGCCTTTCTCCATCTTTTGTTGATACAAAATAATTTACAAATTCTATAGAGAGCTCAACGCCTAAGAAAACAAAACCAGATGAAAGCAAAAACTCAAACATAGAAAAATCACACACAGCAAACAAGAAAAGAAAATCATTTTGTAATTACAGTCAATATAAAAATGCAATAAAAGAAACGTTTTAAGCACAACAAAAAAGAGAAACATAAATAAATAAAATAAAATCTAATCAAGAAACAGTAACAAAAAGAAAAAAAGGCAAACATAAAAACGAACGGCCGCCCTGCGCATCTCTATCGACCAAAGCCACCAACACCTCGAGCATCTGCAAAGCAAGAGCATCACCCTCCCAGCCAACACCGACTAGAACAACCTCACATCACATTCGGATCATTAAATAAATAAATAAACAAAACATAAAATTGACATTCGTAATAAAGGCAGCCAGTGAGTCAGTCAGTTGAGTCTCCAAGTCAATCAATAATGTCGCCATCGAAAAAATACAATGGAAACACTTCCTCGGCAGCTGCTACTGCGACAGCAACAAAAGCAATAAAATCACAAAGAAACAACCGAGTGCTGCTACCCTCGGCATCGCCATTAGCAACAGTCTCATCGAAAGCCCCATCAACGGCATCGGCGCTGATAACATCAAATATTGATACCTCTTCATTGTTCGAGGAGACTCAACTATTGGTAACGCCATCACCAGCACCATTACCACCACCACCACCACAACGAACCACAACAACAACAACAACAGCAACACCAGTGTCAGCTGCTGATGAAATTGCATCCTTAGGATCGTTAAAGAACAACGAGAAAGTCTCGAGAACAATGCCATCATTTAAAATCATGAGCTATCAGAATATCATTGCCTTGCTAACGGTGCTCGTCTGTGGCCTTGTTACCGTCAATGGGCTCAAGTGCCACATGTGCGGTCAATACAATGAGGGCGTCGGTTCCATCACACCATGCCTCAACTATTCCGATCAATATGCCCATCTCTATTTGAAGGAATGCTCCAAGAAAAGCGAAAAGTATTGTGTGGTAAGTGTACAATTTAATTGAAAACAATATATTTCTAAAAATCGAACAGCACAGTGGCACGAAACAGGGGCGCCAACATGCAATATTATGTTATTTGGTGTAAATATTTCATGACGACATGTTGTTTTTCAGTGTGGCGGTAGAGACTTTTCCAAAATTGAGCAAATGAAAATAGGGAATCTTTACCAAGAATGACCGGTAACTTTTGAGGGGGGAAATCTCTGAACAACTACAGAAGTTATATATATATTTTTTTGTCTATGAACTATAAAACGAATTTTGTGAAAAATCGTACTATTTGATGATAATTAAAATGTTAAAAAAATAATTCCCAGTAGCAGGTGGTTTAAGGAAGAAATTAAAGTATTTTTGGCCTCTCACACATTACAACTGGTTGTACAATTTGATCAAGTTGAAGGCTTGTTGGTCTTGGGTTGGTCGTCGGTTGAATGAAAAATCCAAATATTTTGATTTCAGCTTCAGTTGGACAACTTGGTTGGTACGTGTGAGGGCTTGTTCATTCAACTTTACTTCATTCGCATTTTGTCACTGATGAAGTAAACCGAATTTTTGTACCGGTGTTTTTGAAAAAATAACATAAAATGAAAGAATGTGTGGGAAAAGTAATTGATTTTATTGAGGAATCTTCTTAATATATATTTACCCTCGACACTGATTCACTGATTCACTGTCTCTGTCACGCAGTACGTAGGAATTTAAATAGGCATTCTATAATTTTCTATTTTCTATAAATAATAATAATAAAAAAAATAATTTTTTTTTTACAGAAATTGTGTTTTCCCCAAATTTTTTTTACCAAAATTTTTTTTTCCAAATTTTTTTTTTCCAAAATTTTTTTTTTAAAATTTTTTTTTTTACAAAATTTTTTTTTCAGCAAAATTTTTTTTTTTTTACAAAATTTTCTTTTTCCAATTTTTTTTTTCCACAAAATTTTTTTTTTCAACAAATTATTTTTTTTCAACAAATTATTTTTTTTCAAGAAAAATTTTTTTTTTCAACAAAATTCTTTTTTTTCAACAAAATTTTTTTTTTTTCAAGAAAAAAATTGTTTTTGCTTACGAAAATGTATAAAAAATTGCCCAAATTATAGAAAAAATACCAAAGTTCTGATTTCCAAAAATTCTTTAGTAATGTGTCCACTTTATATGACATGGAGTAGGCAACTTGTTTGGAGATACTCACCCTACGGGTAGCATGCTATAAATCATTGGACAAAAGTGTAAAACATCGACAAATTCCCCTTAGATCCTGGATGACTTTGAAACAAATTCGATTCATGACTTTTGTGCCATGTTCGGCTGGTATGCAAGAAAACTTTCGAAGGGGTTAAAGCATGGTTTTGAAACTTCGCATGGGCTAATATTTTCCGAAAACAACTTATGGGATTGCATATGGGCTACATAGCCACACCCCTTCGGGTACTTCCCCTACAAATGCACCATTCCGGCAACATTAGAAATCGTGTAGTAATATCAGTACGACTAGTGCGATAGTGCCAAAATTCTATACCTAGTAAAGCTACAACTGGATAAAGTGTTGGAGAAACAATTGACAGTCTGGCCACGCCCCTTCTGGTACCTACCACACAAATGCACCATTCCGCCCACTTTCGAAATCATGTAACAATATTACTACTCCCAATCCGATCTTAACAAAATTCCGTATTTTATAAAGCCATAACCATATAAAGTTTTCCAGAAAAAATTGCGTCCCTAGTCACACCCCTTCGGGTACTTCCCCTACAAATGCACCATTCCGCCCACTTTGGAAATCGTGTAGTAATATCGATAAGCCCAACGTTTCTCGACGATCAGGTGCGGGGTTTTCCGTTCCCAAGATGCGTTAACCAACTATGCCATGATCTTCCGAGCAAAATCGTTTTTCATTTTCAGCTGCTCTAAGGTCCAAATGAAGCTGAATGAGTTAGGAACGTGTTAGGAAATAATTCGACAGCAGCCACATTTTTGTCATTTCGTATTGCATACTGACGGGAATGGTGAGCGCTGTCCAATAGCATGACTCCTATTGTAGACTGTCTCCTATTGTAGTTTTCCACTGTAGTCTCCCACTGTAGTCTCCCTCTGTAGTCTCCCACTGTAGTTTCTTACTGTAGTCTCCCACTGTAGTTTCTAACTGTAGTCTCTTATTGTAGTCTCCCACTGAAGTCTCCCACTGAAGTATCCCACTGTAGTCTCCCACTGTGGTCTCCCTCTGTAGTCTCCATCTGTAGTCTCCCACTGTAGTATCTTACTGTAATCTCCTACTTTAACACCTGCGCCATTCTTTGGGTCTTAGCACCCGTTTGAGATCGTAACTCCCAGCTCTGTAAATTATAGTCACCGTGAAACTCCCAGTTCTAAACAAAATCATTTAGTCATGTACTGGTTGGTGTTTCGATGGATCTCGTATTGTCCCAAGTGACAATTTGGCTTTTGACAGCCGCAGAGAGTGTGAAAGGGATCTCAGCGACCATCACAATTTGCATCCACAAATCAGGTTTAGTGTCAATTGTTAAGCCCTATTTCAGGTGACATAATCGATGTACCCTTCATGGACTGTAGAGGGAAATATTTACTAGCAAAAACACTACAAGAAATTCTGGCTATTTTATACCACTGTGTCACCCCTCCCCCCCTTTACTAGTCATAGTCATACTCGTAATGCCGGTGTAGTGCGTCGGCTGCTTTCATTTTCATTTTCATTTTCA
Source organism: Hydrotaea cyrtoneurina (assembly GCA_958296145.1). Lineage (NCBI taxonomy): Eukaryota > Metazoa > Arthropoda > Insecta > Diptera > Muscidae > Hydrotaea > Hydrotaea cyrtoneurina. The sequence continues at coordinate 139,410,639 of OY282512.1, read as the reverse complement.
TTTTATTGTTATTGCGATAGACTTTATGATGATGATGATGATGATGTACCCTCATCTTTATAGCATTGAATACATATGTATGTATCCGGGTCTGCATATGTATGTATGTATGTGTTCTCCATTTACGAGATAGACTCGAGTACCTTTAGCCAGTGCGATTATTGTTGCGGTTGGCTGCTTGATTGCATGCGATGTTCACGGAATGACTTTGTAGGCTCCGGGGCCAATATGTGTAATAAGGAAATTTATTTAATACTCATATAATGGCCTCTTTTGTTTTGTTCTCTTTGCAAATGGCCATGCGGCCATACTTGTTTGTCGCTTTTTTCGCCTTCCGTTTCCCTGTCTGTCTGTGGACCAGTGCGATATGGGCGACAGCAAATAAATAATAAACAATAAAGAAAAGTCATGCATAGGCAACATTCTGTGATGGTCGTGTCGACGATGATGAGCATGCTCATGAGGTCGACATTCGTTGGCCCTTGTTACACTTGGGCGAAATGATGACAACAACAGCAAGACAGACAGAAACGTGAAATCGTAATGTTTGTTTCAAAAGCCACCGAGGCGTATGATTAATTTGCTTTCGCTAAATTTGCGTGTTACTCATACGCTGAGGTGATGGACAAATTCAAGTTCATTTATTTATTTACTAGTAAGTTGTAATGCGCCTATGGCGCCCGTTGAAATATGAAAAAAAAATTTTGTTGAAAAAAAAATGTTGTTGACAAAAAAAATTGTTGTACAAAAAAAAATTTTTGTTGAAAAAAACAATTTCTGTTGAAAAAAAAAATTTTTGTGAAAAAAAAATTTGTTGAAAAAAAAAAAATTTGTGGAAAAAAAAAATTTGTTAAAAAAAAAAATTTTGTTGAAAAAAAAAAAATTTGGAAAGAAAAAAATTTTGTTGAAAAAAAAATTTTTCTAAAAAAAAAATTTGGGGAAAACACAATTTCTGTACCAAAAAAAATATTATTTTTTTTATTATTATTATTTATAGAAAATTATAGAATGCCTATTTAAATTCCTACGTGATTCACAGAGTCAGTGAATCAGTGTCGAGGGTAAATATATATTAAGATATTTATTGCTGAATCGTAATTGAATTATTTTTGTAAATTACAAACAAATAATTATGGAAATGACATTATGCGTAGAGTTAGGCCAACCAGAAGTGGCAGCACTTCTCGTCAATGGAACCCAGCTGTATTTTGTATGGCTTTAGACCGAGGTCATCAGGTTAAATCTTCCATGTGCTACGTTAACATTATATTGCCTTTGTCCTGTATGTCTGGGACAGATTACAAAACCAAACGACTGCAGGTCCTTAGGTTAGGTTAGCACCTGCACTCGCAGACCCAAGGGGTCCATTTTGAATCTCTTCTTTGTGGCTGTAGAAAGTAAAGTTATAGAAAGTAATGTAAAGAGAAATACACTAATTTTTAAAAAAGATTATTTGAGAATCACTCGAGTACTGTTTGGTGTTAAGTCTGTTGTCTCTTCAGTCTATTGGTTACCCGCATCCCCCTTTTTTTTTTTTTTTTTTTGACTAACACTCAGGGTTTGCCCCCTATAAATGCAGTGCACTGTGTTAGCGATGGGACAGAAGGGTATTGGAGGGAGGAAAGAGGGAGCAGTAGCAAAACTCTCGACGAAAGTTCGTTATAACCGAACTCGTCTGTATAGGAGAGACTGGAACTTAGGTAAACCATAACTGTTGGGGCATTAGGGTGTCCAAGAAAAAATGTTGTCATAACTTTGAAACGACAAGAGTAAAATTAACAATTATTTTTTTCAAATTACTTAGAATTTTAGCGCCTTTCAAATGGCATCACCCGTTTTCGACACTTTCATGAAATTTTTAAAAGTTATGTAACGTTTCTTTTTTTTTGGTCTATGTAAAATTTCCCAGAAAAATTGTAAATGTGATAGCTAAACGAGCAAAAGAAAAAAAAAATGACAAAACATGATTCATCATACATCAAATTGAAGCTGGAACATTTTTCTTTTGAAATTATGGCTCAAAGACATGGAAAATGATTTTCATTGACCAATTTGTGCTTTAAATATGGAAAAAAAACTCAGAAAACCCGAAAAATCGGTTTGTGGCATTTTCCAAAAAATATGAAAAAATTCTCAAAAATACTTAAGCCATCAGAATCAGGTTGAGCCAAACAAAAATTGTTGTTTTTGTTACACCCTATTGGGCATCCCATAGACTGGGATTTTTACTATGTAACGGGTGGCGCAAATGTAATCCTCCTATCAGAAAATGCCATAAATTTTGCGATTGGCCCCTAATGTCAGTCATATTCTCGACTTGATGTAAAAAAAAATTAAAAGACCAAATAAAAATAATCCACAAGAAGAATCAAAGTTTTTCATTTTCTTTTTTAATTACAGCCAATAAACATCGGAAGTTTACTTTTGCGCCACCTTTTACATTCAAATTAAAATTAATTTAAAATTATATTAATTTTGGGTTCAAGGGTATACAGGGTGACACAGAGCAGATGGCTAGATTTTCGAAGCGACTGGCCAAAGTCTCTGGTGGGAAGCGAAACCCACAACCCATGGGATAGGCAGGCACGCTACCAACTCGCCTATGGGGGATGCTTGATTTATTTACTTTAAGGTTCTCTAACGACAACCTTGGAAAGATGAATCGAACTAATCTCGGCATAAACGCTAAGACAAATGTGGTACAATTCAATGGACCTGAAAAAAAGGTCCCCAGTTTATAATAAAGCGAGATCATTTATTATAAAAAAAAAAAAAACACTTTGCACGGTGGCTGAGATGATAGACGGCTTTCCTTTTTTCCGCTTGCAGATCATAAAACATTCACTTAATAGCAATTCATTGAAAAGGCCATAAAATAGAAAATAATGGAAATCGAGGAAATGCTGATGTGTTTTAAAATACCCCAATGGGCAATAATTTCAAGTCCAGCAACAGCCCCAACAGATAACAGCTTGCTGAAACTGTGTGCATTGTTTGGGGGCGGCGGTCAGTTGGTCATTAATAATTTCGGCAAAAGACAAACACAAGAAGAATATCTTTTTAAAAGAATAATTTCTGAAAAAAAAACGAAAGAAAAAATAAAATAAAACTCATTATTTATGTCGCGCTGTAATGACTATTGAGACACATTTCGTTTGGTTGATATAATAAATCACAGAATGAGGAAAAAAAACAAGTTGGTCGCTTCACAATTTCAAACCCATCATCCCCTCCCCATTCCACTCGGGAGGTTTTCTAAAAAAATGTCCATTCTTTATGGCCAAGAAAAAGAAGGAACAATTAAAACGCACACACACACACACATACGAACAGGCCAATAAAATCATTAATCACAATTACCATAAGTCAACAGTTTCTCCCCCCCCCGTCTTTTACAGAAGTCTTCAACATTCGTCCACTAAGCTACTTAAGGTTTTAATAACATCGACCAGAAAAAAAACTTAAATCTAATACGAATTTGGAGCTTTCAGTTTGAGGACACCCAGCGCTCAATAATTTAACAATAAATTAGTGTCCTTGAAAGACGTTGGCTGCCTCAGCATAATAACAAAATCATTATGTCGCTCGCTGGTTAAGAGAAAACGAAAAGCCAAGCGAGAATAACTGACAGTCATTTAATTAATGAAAAATAAGCAGCAGAATCCTCCGGATATCCAAAATCTAAACCCAAACGTTTCTGTTTCTCATTTCGTTCATTCGGTTTGTCCCTTTAATCCGAATAATTCGAATCTCAATCCAAAGTGGCAGCAGCAGCAACAGAAGGACAGGCCGGCCAAAAAAAAAAAAAAAAAAAAACGACCATAGACAAGCATTTCCTTTAATGGGCAAACTTTTTCATTTACTGCCCTCATGCCCGCGCAAACGAAGGGCAGGCGTTTTTTTCCTGTTCCTTGTGGGTAAATGTCCTCTGCAAAATACTTTCATTTGGCCCAGAAATTCGCATACAAGATGTTGCCCTGCAAAAGTTATGACCCACTATTGGAGCTTTGAATTTAATGATTATTGTTATGACTACAAAGATGTAAAAGAAAAAAAAAATTATAATTCTAGTGCTGAAAATGGTGTCTGAAACAGAGGGAGAGAGAGAGAGAATAACGAAGAGAGTGTACAATTACAGTGTTGTTAAAAAAAAAAACACGAACTAAAAATAAGTTGACTCCCCACCATAAATTGTTGGTCGTGGCCTGCGGAATCAATTTGGTGTTGGAAGTTCATTTTTCAGAAAGAGTTTACAGTGTTGGCCAAAAAAAAACGATTATTTTCTTACCTTTTTAAGTTAATTAAATTAAATTCACAAGACTTTCACGCCTTTTTTCTGCATGGTCCTTACGCCAGAGTCTCGGTCTTACCTGTTTGAGCTTTCCTTGTTAGTTGCTGTCTAATGCAGATGGCGATATTTTTGAGACCTCAACATCTAACATCATATAGAAAACCTTAGCAACATAGACTAAAGAATGTTCTTTGAATTTCCCATATATATATTTATCACATCCTTACTCCTTGCATATTCCAATTCTAAAATGTATTCCATTTCCATCTCCTGAATTCCAAAATGATTGCTCGACTATCTACTTGTATCCTCTCCATCTTAAAGATTACACATTTTAACAAATCCATTCATTTCTCTCATTTTGAATGGAACAATTAAGCCAGCATATATTATAGGGTCATCCATTACCATTGGACAATTTACAAAATCAACCGACTGCAGGTCCTTTTCAACTGTGGGTATTGTCTTGTCCAGTTCAGTCAGGCTCATGCATTCATATTCTTTCCATTGTGGTTAACTCGCATTCAGATTTACATAGAGAAAGGTTAGTTTTGAATGAATGAATATTCTCATCATCATCATCAGTGGCACATAATCGTAATCCCAAATATATGGCTGACAAATATGGAAATGGGACTCACAGTGGGTTCTCAGGAGAGGATAAAGGATCTTCACTAACAATATGAATTCAGATAGGGGGTCTGTATTCAGACAGGATGTCTGTATTCAGACAGGATGTCTGTATTCAGACAGGGTGTCTGTATTCAGACAGGATGTCTGTATTCAGACAGGGTGTCTGTATTCAAACAGGGTGTCTGTATTCAAACAGGGTGTCTGTATTCAGACAGGGTGTCTGTATTCAGACATGGTGTCCGTATTCAGACAGGGTGTCTGTATGCAGACCGGGTGTCTGTATTCAGACAGGATGTCTGTATTCAGACTGGGTGTCTGTATTCAGACAGGGTGTCTGTATTCAGACAGGGTGTCTGTATTCCGACAGGGTGTCTGTATTCAGACAGGGTGTCTGTATTCAGACAGGGTGTCTGTATTCAGACAGGGTGTCTGTATTCAGACAGGGTGTCTGTATTCAGAAAGGGTGTCTGTATTCAGACAGGGTGTCTGTATTCAGACAGGGTGTCTGTATTCAGACTGGGTGTCTGTATTCAGACAGGGTGTCTGTATTCAGACAGGGTGTCTGTATTCAGACAGGGTGTCTGCGTTCAGGCAGGGTGTCTGCGTTCAGACAGGGTGTCTGCGTTCAGACAGGGTGTCTGTATTCAGACAGGGTGTCTGTATTCAGACAGGGTGTCTGTATTCAGACAGGGTGTCTGTATTCAGAAAGGGTGTCTGTATTCAGACAGGGTGTCTGTATTCAGACTGGGTGTCTGTATTCAGACAGGGTGTCTGTATTCAGACAGGGTGTCTGCGTTCAGGCAGGGTGTCTGTATTCAGACAGGGTGTCTGCGTTCAGACAGGGTGTCTGTATTCAGACAGGGTGTCTGTATTCAGACAGGGTGTCTGTATTTAGACAGGGTGTCTGTATTCAGACAGGGTGTCTGTATTCAGACAGGGTGTCTGTATTCAGACAGGGTGTCTGTATTCAGACAGGGTGTCTGTATTCAGACAGGGTGTCTGTATTCAGACAGGGTGTCTGTATTCCGACAGGGTGTCTGTATTGAGACAGGGTGTCTGTATTCAGACAGGGTGTCTGTATTCAGACAGGGTGTCTGTATTCAGACAGGGTGTCTGTATTCAGACAGGGTGTCTGTATTCAGACAGGGTGTCTGTATTCAGACAGGGTGTCTGTATTCAGACAGGGTGTCTGTATTCAGACAGGGTGTTTATTATTAATTTGTTATAAAGGGTCCGCCATCTAACGTTTTATTTTTCTACTATTGCTTATTTCCTTTTCGTTATCTTCGTTGTCGGGCCATGTTTACAAAAATTGAAGAGGAGGATATTGGCAACATTTGGTTTCAACAGGACGGCGCTACGTGCCACACAGCCGAAGCTACACTCGATGTTTGCGCCCTGTTTTTGAAGATCGCATTATCAGCCGCAGAGCTGATGTCGTTAGGCTACTACATGGCCAGCCGAGGCAGCCATTTGAATGAAATTATTTTCCATCATTAACCGGAAGGATTGTACTTTCAAATAAAACAAGAAATTTGAAATGTATCCAGTAGTTTTTTTTTTATAAAATTTTCAAAAAATTCTGTGATCAATATTGATTTCCAGTATTTCCCCTTTTCGAACACAGGTTGTCCAGAAATAGACTTTTCTTAAATTCCACCTTCTTCTCTGCTACACCCCACAATAATTTCAGCCCACTGTAGCAGCCATTTGAGTAATTTTCAAAATTGTTAATTAATGCAAATTACCCTTAAACAATACATTTTTGACCGACACTGTACTAAGAGCCGTTTTATTCAAATTAGCTAACCTAATGTAAGAGATGAACGGATGGGAAGGCGACAGAGGAGGTCGGCGAGGAGTTCAAGGATAATAGAGAGGTGGCCGGTTCGAAGGACTATAGAAATACTTGACTTGCATGTTGTAGTCCTTGGTCACATACAGTTGGTGTCACCACCATGAATAATTTATAATTTTAATAATGAGATGATGATGACGATGATGATGATGATGCGGCTGCGGCGGTGGCGCCCGCCTTTGCTGCTGCAGTGAACAATACATTTGGATTCCTTTTTCGTTTTCGTATACTTGTCCTTAGCCAGCAGGCAGCCAACAGAGAGTGTTCACAGAAGCCAACCGGCAAAGAAAGGCATACACGTCTCAGCATAACTTCTGTAGCATTCGAATTACATTTGTAGTGAAAGAGGATGGCGGGTGTGATGTTATGAGGAGGACTCTGAATGTGTTCTTCCGAACATGTGTGTGTATACGCGTATTTTATAAGGCTAAAACATTTACTTGTTCCCCCCCTTACGAGCGAAAACAAAAGTAACTCCTCTTTTTTTTTTTTGCAAAACTTTGTTAATTCTGTTTTTTTTTTTGTGAGTTTCTGTTGAAGATGGAGAGTGGGCGAGTATGGGAGGATTGTGTTCGACCCCTGGCCACAGTTGTGTTCCATTTTTCGGTTCCACACACCACTTACGTGCGTAGCCATTCCCCATCCGTGCCAATCATTTAACGATTATTTGCCAATAACAATAAAATTCATTCGGGGTGGGGGAAAAACAGCCGGCATTTAGCAGCCAGCTCAAATTTAATTAGTAATTGATGTTTAATTAAATTTTACTGCAGTTTATTATTACTCGTGGATTTCGTTTATTGTCCGTCAATTAACGGAAATTTATTTAATATTTGCCTGCATCGCCGGCATACATAAATATTTTAACAATTCATTTGAGATTCGTGCTGGTTTTTTGGCTCTCGCCTCGCCTCGCCTCGCTCTTTTTCGATTTAATTTCATTTATTCGGATAATAATTTAAATCTGTTGGGGGGGCCTTTTTGTTGCGTTGTCGCCAACAATTGCGATGTTTTTTTTTTGTTGATGTAGCGAAAAGTTTCGACAGGCAACAACGTGTGTGGAAATCATTAAGGTTTGAGTTTGAGTTTTATTCCTACAGTTTCAGAGGAGGACAAACTAACAAAGGCTCCCTTTTTTTTTTTTGAAATTATGAACTGAACAATGTTTATATGAAGTCCCCAGTTGAGAGTCAACGTTGTATTACCTTTTACCGTCTCAAGTGCCACATATGCTATTTTGTCGGTCTATAGAATATGACCTTTTCAGTACCCGCACAATAATAATATTAAAAACTAGTAAGTTGTAATGCGCCTATGGCGCCCGTTGAAATATGGAAAAAAAATGTTGTTGAAAAAAAAAAATTTGGTGGAAACAAAAAATTTTGTTGAAAAAAAAATTTGATTTTGAAAACAAAAAATTTTTGTTCAAAAAAAAATTCTTGTTGAAAAAAAAAATTTTTTTGAAAAAATTTAGTAAAAAAAAAAAATTTTTCGTAAAAAAAAATTGTTGTTGAAAAAAAAATTTTGTAAAAAAAAAAATTTTTGTAAAAACAAAAAAATTGTGAAAAAAAAAATTTGGGGAAAACACAATTTCTGTACAAAAAAAAAATATTATTTTTTTTATTATTATTCTTTACAGAAAATTATAGAATGCCTATTTAAATTCCTACGTACTGCGTGACAGAGTCAGTGAATCAGTGTCGAGGGTAAATAAAGGGAGTTTTTTATTGAGGTATAGAACTTCGAATTGAAATAAAACACAAGAAAATCGTTTTAATGTCCATCAATTTGGCTTTATTGGAAGGATAATTTTATGCCATTAATGTTTAAATATGTTTTCGGGCATGTGGCCGCCGCGGCTGGCTCGAATAAAGCCAATTCTACAGGTCCAATTTTCAACCACTTGTTGGAACCACAACTCATCCACATTCATGCCATCCAATTCGGGAACAAAATAGTCGGTTATCATGGCTCTATACCGGTCTCCATTAACGGTAACTGACTCTCCAGCATTATTTCGGAAGAAGTATGGCCCAATGACTCCACCAGCCCATAGAGCACACCAAACAGTCAGTTTTTGTGGATGTAATGGCATAAAATGGACGGAGCTTGCGGTGAACTTCGCGAACTGAACCATTACTTTCGAAATAAATTTGCACGATTTGCAAGCGTTGTTCTTTTGTCAACCTGTTCATGATGAAATGGCAAACCAAACTAAATATTAATCACTTGACAGCTGACAAAATGGCCGCCAGTTAAAAAAGTGATGCCAACTTAAAGTTCTATACCACAATAAAAAACACCCTTTATATATTAAGATCAAACATTTATGTGTGCCTTAGACAAGCATGGCCTGGATCACCGGCTTGATTACATTGTCCCACACACAAAAGGCTTCTCTGCTCATCAAATTAAAAGATAAGAAAATTCCTCTGATTTCTTTCGAATGAAACACCATTTCAACTGAAATCCCAAATGAGTTGTTTCTGTTGTTGTTTATAGTTGATTTTCAATTACAGAATCAATCCCCACTGCCAGTACATTCACACTTCTTCACATTGCAAAGGAGTAGATGGTTTTCACTTTTTTCGTTGCTGTTGTCCTCAGTTTCAAATAGAAATTGGGAACAGTTTCAATTTCGTGCAATTGTTTGCCTTTACAGAGAAGTTTTGTCTGTGTCTGTGAGAACAGCAAATACCCAGTTCCTCTGTCCCCCCTCTCTCCGCACTTTATGTCTGTGTGGGGCGATGACAGTGTCTATGACATGTTCATTGTTGTCCTCCATCGGTCTTTGTGTTTCGTTGGTGAATTGTTGTAGTTTCCTTTGTTTCCCATAATCTTTGTGATGTTTTTTTTTCTCTCTCTCTGTTTTTGTCAGAGTTAACCGACTTTGTATTTGTTGTTGTTGCATTGTCTGTTAGTTTAACCGACGTTTAAGTTTTGAACGTAATGAGTCAAGGCAGTTGGTTCGTTACTAAGAAGGATGTGATTTTTTTCGCTAGTGTTAGCATCGACTCAACACACATCGCTACAAATATGATGAGGGTATTTAGACATAGATTGGACTAGAGTTGTTAATCAGAAAAACGTCAAAGCGATTCCATTAGATTGGAATATTTTTAAGTCTTATCATTTGGGCCATTCCCCTATCTCCCTCTGCATCACCATCTACTGAATGAACAAAACCGGCATAACTGGGAATCGAAAAATCCTCAGCTAATGCATCCGCAGGGAGTAGCAGTTTGGAGGGAATTCTGGATTGAATTCAGCTAAAAATTTCGTTTTGGTAAACGGTGAGCATGATAGATAATTTTCTGCCGTCAAAGATTGAATGAAACCACAATTGTTTCGCTCCCTACGCTTGAGTATTTGTTACTTGTATTCAGATTGTCTGGATGTTTTGTAATGCACCCGGTGAATACTTGGAACACACTATCTGTGTGGACCTTTGAATAATACGAAAGAAACATGGAATTGGTATGGCCTATTTATACATATGTACTACATTAGAAATTCGAATCTAAATTCTGACAAAAGTGCATGTTGTGATAAACCCCCTCCTACAAAAATCTAGTCCGGCATAAGGACATATCGCTGATAATTTTCATTGTTACATCGAAATATACTCGCACAGGGAGGCTATCGAAATTCGCGGTACGAACTAAGTCCCCAATGAACTAAGTCCCCAAAACGAAAATGAACTAACCCCCCAAAATGTTATACAGGAGGGAACAACAACGATTTTTGGGGACTTAGTTCATTATTTGGGGATTTATTTCAGTTTCAAATTTAGGGAGTTAGTTCATAATGAACCAACTCCCCAATTTCAAGGAACGAAATAAATCCCCAAAACTATTTTTGGGGAGCTAGTTCATTTTCACTAAATACCAAAATTATTAAAAATTCCGCGAAGTCTTAATTGCGGATAATTTCCAAAAATTCAATAAAACGATCGGCGCCGATTTTTTTTTCTAACTTCACCTCTTGCCTTCTGTACGTGGAACCCCACCTTTTTTGTGCAAATGAAATAGATACAAATAGAACATCGGCGCCGATTATATTCTTACTTCACCTTTTCCATAAAAATGCGGAATAAATTCATTATGAACTAACTCCCCAGAAAATGAGGAGTTAGTTCATTTTTATTTTGGGGATTTATTTCATATCATTGCGGGTTTATTTCATTTCATTGGGGGTTTATTTCATTTTCTAAATTGGGGATTTATTTCATAATGAAATAAATCCCCAATTTTGGGGGGTTAGTTCATTTTCGTTTTGGGGACTTAGTTCATTGGGGACTTAGTTCGTACCGCCTCGAAATTATGGTCCGACACATTGATTTTTTTCTAAAAATTTTCCCTTTTTTTTTTTTTAAATATTAAGATAAGCGAATACAAACTTTCTTTTCTTCTTTACTTTTTTTTGTATTAAAAAATACAATTCAGTTGTCTTGTCTAAAGTTATCCCATGATATTCCCTTTAGAACCCATTAAACCTTTCGTTTATGATTGCTGACATTAAGAATTCATTCGATAGCTGAAAAGGAGATTCCTGCCTGAATGACCTTCAATTTATGAACATTTCGTTAATTTCCACTTAAAATTATGATCTATTTGGTGAGTGACCTAAAACAGGCACTTGAGTTATTTATTATCCGACTCTCCCTCTCTCTCTCTATCCTCAATGTCCATTGTCTTATACTCTGTCTTTATGGGCCTGGTCCTTTATTTAAGACCATTTTACTGTGTTTGATGTTGTATTCGGCCGGACATGCAGACCAACAAATATTTTACGAGCGTTGCTACCTTTTTTGTTGTGTTTTTGTTTTGATGGGAATTTGTTTATGCTTTGTCTTGTTTTGATGTTAAGCTTAATCCCTTTATTGTTTGTTTCACTTTCTGTTTCTGTTTCTACTTCGTCGTAATCGATAAACATGGTTTGCGTTTATACCTTTTTCATGTATTTCGTTTTTGCTAATTGTGGGTCAAAGAAAGGGGGGAGTTCTTTGTTTTTGTTTTTGTTTTCGTTGTCCTTGCTTTTGTTTTCTTAATGAATTCAGGCAAATATCCTCTTAAGAGATGATTGTTATCTTTTGTTTGTTGGTCTATTTTGTTATTGGCTTGATTTTCGACAAACATCACATTCAGCAGAATAGGAAAACAAAGACAATAAAAAAAAAAACACTCGAAATGAAAATATTACCTAATCTTCGGCTTAATGTGATGATGGTATTGGAATGGAAATAAACATTGAACAAATCGTTAAAGTTAATTTTATTGTTATGCCAACGTTTCAGTCAATCCGGAGGCGGTCGGACCATGGCCATTATTATTATATTCAGTTATGGCCAACAAAACTAATGAACCACATGTAATATGCGCCATTGAGCCATTCACCATTACACCGACCGATGATCGACCGATTGGCCGGGTGTTCCGACCAAACCATAGCCGACGATAACCACTTCCATTAAATGTGTCAGCTTCGAAATGAAACCATTTGGAAGTGTTGTTCTTATTTTTCTGCCAAATAATCAAATGTATTCGGGGACAATTTCGTGCAAAATGGTCTTGCGAGGCTATCGAGGACACAGGGCAGCCACTTTAGCTTTAGCTTTAGCTTTAGCTTTAGCTTTAGCTTTAGCTTTAGCTTTAGCTTTAGCTTTAGCTTTAGCTTTAGCTTTAGCTTTAGCTTTAGCTTTAGCTTTAGCTTTAGCTTTAGCTTTAGCTTTAGCTTTAGCTTTAGCTTTAGCTTTAGCTTTAGCTTTAGCTTTAGCTTTAGCTTTAGCTTTAGCTTCAGCTTTAGCTTTAGCTTTAGCTTTAGCTTTAGCTTTAGCTTTAGCTTTAGCTTTAGCTTTAGCTTTAGCTTTAGCTTTAGCTTTAGCTTTAGCTTTAGCTTTAGCTTTAGCTTTAGCTTTAGCTTTAGCTTTAGCTTTAGCTTTAGCTTTAGCTTTAGCTTTAGCTTTAGCTTTAGCTTTAGCTTTAGCTTTAGCTTTAGCTTTAGCTTTAGCTTTAGCTTTAGCTTTAGCTTTAGCTTTAGCTTTAGCTTTAGCTTTAGCTTTAGCTTTAGCTTTAGCTTTAGCTTTAGCTTTAGCTTTAGCTTTAGCTTTAGCTTTAGCTTTAGCTTTAGCTTTAGCTTTAGCTTTAGCTTTAGCTTTAGAGAAGAAGAGAAGAAGAGAAGAAGAGAAGAAGAGAAGAAGAGAAGAAGAGAAGAAGAGAAGAAGAGAAGAAGAGAAGAAGAGAAGAAGAGAAGAAGAGAAGAAGAGAAGAAGAGAAGAAGAGAAGAAGAGAAGAAGAGAAGAAGAGAAGAAGAGAAGAAGAGAAGAAGAGAAGAAGAGAAGAAGAGAAGAAGAGAAGAAGAGAAGAAGAGAAGAAGAGAAGAAGAGAAGAAGAGAAGAAGAGAAGAAGAGAAGAAGAGAAGAAGAGAAGAAGAGAAGAAGAGAAGAAGAGAAGAAGAGAAGAAGAGAAGAAGAGAAGAAGAGAAGAAGAGAAGAAGAGAAGAAGAGAAGAAGAGAAGAAGAGAAGAAGAGAGTGACTTACATGTAGGACAATTTGATAAAGACAGCGCTCAAACGAGTTGACTCCACGCAACCCAAATAAATCTCACTTGGCAGAAGTGTCCGGAGAGCTCATTTATTAATTGCCAACTATTTTCTCAAAGGACATACACCAACGTCTCATTAATAAAATCAAATTGTCTGTTTAGTTCTCTGTTCAACAGCATGAACAATCGAACCCAATTGAAAGTTTATTTGTGCTTATTTGGCAGTTCTTTCGTTTGAATAATAAATTAAGTTCCAATGCTCAATAAATTCACCAACAAAGGCGTTTGCAAATAGTTGGCAGTCTCTCTGTTCAATCTGGCCAAGTGTGAACATTTTTCAATGTACATATGCATACGTACATCCTGGACAACATCAGCAAAACTAATGGAAAACTATGACAACAATTGTTATTGTTGATATATGATAAAGAAGAAAACTAATGAGGAAACTTTAGTTAAAACTCCAGCGTCAGCATCCGCATCAACATCACACTGGTAACTTTTAAATTTGATTTGAAAATACTCACACTCGAAACGTATTGCTGTGAGTGGGCTGTACTGTACGTAACCAGGGGCGGTTGGAATGGGGCCTTCATGGGAAAGGCCTTCTGAGCGATTAATGAATACCGATCAACAACAGGGTGCTGCCAGAAAACGAGTGGACAGTTGAGGTATTGGGTATAAGACGAAGAGAACCGTACACGTTGCTTGCCAATGGAGGTGTCTGAAACTCGTCTTAGTGTCTTTCCTTACTAATTTCTCCATGGCGTTGTGATTCCCTCCAAGCTGCATACATGTGATGTTCCATAGGATGTGGGGCATGCATGTGATACGTATTTATTTATTTAAGATGTGCTGAAAGTTTTGAATAAAACTCTTAAACTTTTCTTTGTACTTTGTTTTCATGATTTCCTATCGAAAGCAGAGTACTTTCATCCGACTGCCAGAAACAGAGAGAGAGAGAGTGAGAGTGAGAGAGAGAAAATAGAAAGTTTGTGCAAAACTTTAAGGAAGTTCTGATTGCGTTGATGTCATATCAGGGGTGAGATTTTAAAAGCTCGAAAGTCATTAAAAGGTACAAGCAATTTCAAGACAGACAACGGAATGTAGAGAAAATTCACATACTCGGCGGGGTGATGGTGGTAGATTTTCATACAAATCCTTAAACAATTTTGAAAGGGACTAAAAACCTGTATGGGGAACACACACAAAGTAATTTGCCATTAATAATAACACTACTCAACAAAATGAAAAAAATTTAATGTACTCGGGATGCGATAATTTTTTCTGTGTAGATAACCTTGACATGAGCTCGAAAAAGGCAATAAAAAAATTTTTTTTCGTTTGGTTTTTGTTTGATTTTTTTTTTTTTAAATTTTAAAAAAATTTTTTTGGTTAATTTGTTTCGTCCGGCATAACTCGGGAACCACTATCCCGATTTAATTGAATTAAATTTTAAAATTTTAAATTTAAAATTACAATTCCCTTAATCTGTTCATATATTGTTTTCCTATACAAGCAACAGTTTCCAAGTTAAAAATGAATATATAAAGGAAAAAACTTATTTTTTGCCTAAAGATTTAAATTTTTTTTTTTTTAAAAAATCCATAAAAAATCCAAAATGAAAAAAAATGTCAAATCTTATTACTTTTACGTAAAGTCACATAACCTATGAGCAAAATGAGACAAAGATCATGAAAATCGATGCACGCGTTTCGCTTTTATTCGCAATTGAGTAAAGGTATGAATTTCAAAAATTTCAAATTTTCATATATTTTTGTCACCCAACAAATTTTAATTTTTTTTGTAATAAAAAAATAAAAATAAAAAATACATTTTGACTGTTGACTAGTGTAATCGTTCATATACTCTCAGTGGAGAGTAATAATTAAACGCCACATGACGTTTTTTTGTTGCTTATCCTTTTCATCGACCAACTCACCTCCATTGAATACTCACTCATAGTTTATTTGATCCTAGCACGAATTAATGTATTCCCTGTCAATACAATCAATGCCAACTGTATAGGTTTCGCCAGAATACTACAGGTAATCGTTTATTTCCATAATCATGAAATGCAATTAATTTAAACCTCATCTCACCCGTCCACCACTCGCATTTTAAGGGATATTGCTGTCGTTGACAATCCAACTCACTGTACCTTTAGGAAAGAAGAAGAACAAGCCACATTTGTTATGGAAATGTATTCATCGTTTATGGAATCGAATGAGGTCATCCACTTTTTTTTTGCTGTTATTGATACCGATGGAGAATTGTTTATATTTTCGCAATATCCTTGAACGGCTTTGACATTTCAAAGCCATGCGGTGGGGTACCTTGCAAAAGGAAGCTGAAAAGGAATGTCGTTCAGTGACAGGTACCTCAATATTTATTAATTAATTGCTGTAGAGGGTTTGAGATGTTATCGGTTTAGTTTATTGGATATGTATTGCAATTATGAATAATAAGTAAACAACGAAGTGCCAGTAACCAGATGTCAAATGGTGATGACTCCGCCAGGACTCTGTAATTGTGAGGATTTGGTGTCAGCTTAGTTGTGCAACGAAATCAAATATTTTTGCATAAAGATGAGCTTTATGACATACATCCGAGCTATAACATTAAAATTGTTGTAGGGAATTTGTACCCCAAAATATACAATGAAAGTTTCTTTATATTTCATGTAGGAAAATTAATTCACGAGATCTGCATGGGAGAGATGTTGGCTCTATGGATGTACATAAACGAGTTTTAATAAGACGATCATTATAAACTGAACCCGAAACGAACCATTTTTTTTGTCTGTCAACCGAATCAAAAATCTCAAATAAAATTAAAATTAAAGTGGTTCGGATAGCCAGAGAAAAAAATGGTGGCAAAAACATCTTAATGATGACTTAAAAATACTCTGAAGTGGTTTTTTCGGTTCCTTAGATTCTCTAAAATCTAAAAAACAATTCGAAAATTCTGTAAAAAGGCCAACAGGAAAATGTCTCAACAAATTCTGAAAAATCTCCTAAATAATTTGTGAAATGTTCCCCTATTTTCATTAGCCCTAAATGCAAACATACGCATATTTTCGTGGCCGAATGCCAAAAAAAAAAAAAAAAAAAGGATCAATTTTATTGGTGATCATAAAGCCCATGCCCCATATACATGGTTTTCCAACAAGAGGTGTATTCAAAGAAAAATGGAATTTTGTGAGATAAATGATCGGATGTTTAGTTCATAATAAAGAGGACGGTATAATGACAACATCAGCCAAGTGGCCACCACGACCACGCTTACAGGACCATATCCTTTTGATGGAATTGTCAGTTACCAAATCGCAAAGTGGCTGCCCTATGTCCTCGATAGCCTCACGAATTCTTACTTGAATCGACGCTAGGCTGTTGGCGTAGACCTTATCTTTCACGTGGCTCCAAAGGAAGAAGTCGCAAGGTGTTAAATCACAAGATCTCGGTGGCCAATTGTGATCACCTCTTCGAGAGATAACAAGGACCGGAAACTCTTTCCCTAAAAGAGCAATGGTTTCGTTGCTTGTGTGGCACGTAGCGCCGTCTTGTTGAAAGTAAACGTCGTCCAGATCAATATCATCCCTCAGCCTAATGTCATGCCGCCGTGCTGTCTTATTGGTGAGTCCAAAACGCTTGCAAATGATGTCCCGGATGAAATATTCCACTAATCCCAGTTCATTTTTGGAGATTTATTTCTTTAAAGAACGGGGGCATTTTTCATTGTATAAATTTGCATATAAAAAATTGCTCAAAAACAAAATAATAAATATCTAAAAATTATGAAAAAAAAACCTTTTTATTTTGGGGGGGATTTTTCATAATAAAAAAAAGTGGCTGAAATGAAAAATTACCCAAAAAGAAAGTGATTAATGCCCCAAACAAAACCATATTATGAATGCCCCAAGTGAAGAATTACCCAAAATAAATTGAAAAATCCCCCCAAAAGCCCAATATGAAAATTTCCTGAAAAATTCTGAAAATCTCCCAAACAATTTATGAAAAATTACCCAATGCAAAATCTACCAAATATTTTGAACAATGCCCCAAAAAACAAAATAATAAAAAAATCGATATATGATTGATTTTTGTTATGAAAATATCCAAAAAAAAAAACGAAAAATTCCCAAAAATAAAGAATTGTGGATTTTTCATTGTCCATTTTTTGGAGGCATTTTTCATAGCAAAAATGCAAAAAATTAAATAAAGGGTGTTTTTTATTGAGGTATAGAACTTCGAATTGAAATAAAACACAAGAAAATCGTTTTAATGTCCATCAATTTGGCTTTATTGGAAGGATAATTTTATGCCATTAATGTTTAAATATGATTTCGGGCATGTGGCCGCCGCGGCTGGCTCGAATAAAGCCAATTCTACAGGTCCAATTTTCAACTCTTGTTGGAACCACAACTCATCCACATTCATGCCATCCGATTCGGGAACAAAATAGTCGGTTATCATGGCTCTATACCGGTCTCCATTAACGGTAACTGACTCTCCAGCATTATTTCGGAGGAAGTATGGCCCAATGACTCCACCAGCCCATAGAGCACACCAAACAGTCAGTTTTTGTTGATGTAATGGCATAAAATGGACGGAGCTTGCGGTGAACTTCGCGAACTGAACCGTTACTTTCGAAATAAATTTGCACGATTTGCAAGCGTTGTTCTTTTGTCAACCTGTTCATGATGAAATGGCAAACCAAACTAAATATTAATCACTTGACAGCTGACAAAATGGCCGCCAGTTAAAAAAGTGATGCCAACTTAAAGTTCTATACCCTAATAAAAAACGCCCTTTATTACCTAAAATTTATGAAAAATTCCCCAATTTTTTTTTTGGACATTTTTTCTATTATAAAAAATTGTGTATTAGGTTTTTTGGGGAATTCTTATTTTTTTTCTGGACATTTTTCCATTATCAAAAATTGTGTATTCGATTTTTTTGGGGAATTCTTATTTTTTTCTGGACATTTTTCCTAGGGCCAGAAAATGCCTCAATTTATTATGAGTTTTTTTTGGGGGGCAGCTTTTGGGGGCATTTTATTACAAAAACATTCTTAGTAGGACAATTTGCTATCCTTTCCGAAACATATTGGGGGGAGTAGGGTTTATTGGCGTTGTCTTTTTTTTTTTGGGGAGTTTTTCATTGTGAAAAATTTTGTTTTCGATTTGTTTGGGGTAGTCTTCATTTGGACTTTTTTCCATAGAGCCAAAAAATATCTCAATTTTATATGAGTTTTTTTTTTGGGAGCAATTTTCCTTTTTTGAATTTTTTACAAAACCCCTCTTAGGAGAGCAATTTCCTAACCTTTCCCAAACATATTGGGGGGGAATTGTGTTTCTTGACTTTGTCAAATGTTGAATTGAATTTAATAAGTTCGTTGTCTGTTTTTTCCCAAACACACTATTGCTTATACACAAATATGTAATACTAGCTTTGTGTAGAAAGAAGTAAGCATTACTTGCTACAAAAAACCAAACATGCGTTTTACTTGTGTGTAAACATTAAAAAAAGACGTATTTTTTTGCATGCAGGCAATGTGTACCCATACAATTGTATTGATATACAATACACACATACATATTAAATTCAAAACTGTAAACATTCTAAGAAATTGAATAATTTTGCTAGTGACTTAAAACATTTTTAATATTTTTTTTGCTATCCTTGTTTCCCTTTAAAATCACTTACTCTTCGACTGTGCCTGTGAATGTGTAACTTGAAATAATTTAAAGAATTTCTTAATTGTCTCTGACAAATTTCCAAAATTTGTAAAGACATTTTTAAAATTACACTTTGGGCAAAAATAAATCTTCATTTCTATTGTGGCGGAAAGCACTTGTTTCCAGCAATTAATCCCGCCCGGCATCGCTCGTCCAACCGCAACACTCGTCACCAAACGAAGCGATAAATGTTTGTAACGTCGTCTTTTCTTTTTGCAAGGTTGGCGGAAAAAAGGAAAATATTCTAGACGAAAAAAAAACAACAAAAACAAAATGTGAAAAAATAATAAAAAATAAAATAAATACTTTTTTATTACGACCGTAACCATTGACAGACTAGTATGGAATGGAACAACCAAAGTCACACTAAAAGGAAATACAACAACAGCAACACAACGATATGTTGTGTATGTATTTTTTTTTTTGTGATAACAACAACATTGCCAGCAAATAACTATGAAAAATGATCCAAATGAATTTATACGCTGTTATAGCAAAGGGGAAAAAACCGACAAGAACCCACAAACAGTTCACACACATGTCAGGCAGTAGTCAGTGTCCAACAATCGCACAGTGGTGTACATTGTGAAATTTTCTAAAAATAAAGTTATGTCGCCAGCGAGAGAATTCCTAGAAAGAAAGTTAAGTCGCCGGCGAGAAATTTTCGAAAAAGGTTAATGAGATCGCGAGAAATAATCAAAAATGAAAATTAGGTCGCCACTGAGATATTGTCTCACGCCGGTGAGAAATTTTCTAAAAATAAAGTTAGCGAGAGAATTCCTAGACAGCAAATGTTGTCGCCGGCGAGAAATTTTCGAACAAGAGAATGTTTTCTAAAAAGAAAGTTAAGTCGCCAGCGACAGATTTTCCAAAAAGAAAGTTAAGTCGCCAGAGAGAAATTTTCGAAAAAGGTTAATGAGATCGCGAGAAATTGTCTCTAAAAATAAAGTTAGTGAGAGAATTCCTAGACAGAAAATGTTGTCGCCGCGGCGCGAGAAATTTTCGAACAAGAGAATGTTGTCTAAAAAGAAAGTACTGTCGCCAGCGACAGATTTTCCAAAAAGAAAGTAAAGTCGCCAGAGAGAAATTTTCGAAAAAGGTTAATGAGGTCGCGAGAAATAATCAAAAAGGAAAATTGGGTCGCCACTGAGAAATTGTCTCTAAAAACAAAGTTATCGAGAGAATTCCTAGACAGAAAATGTTGAGAATTCCTAGACAGAAATGAAAATTATGGAAAATGTTGCCGCCGGCGAGAAATTTTCTAAATTTTCTAAATTTAGGAAATCTATATTTTGTTTCGATTGTTAACCACTGTGTCACATTGCATTGCCGGTTTGGTTAGCGTGTTTGCCAACAAAAGGCAACAATTTAGACCAACACATGTGCGTTTTAAGAAAAAAACAACGAAAAACCCAGACGAAGTAGAAATGAAACATCTGAGAGAATCAAAACAAAAGCTACAGCTACAGCAACAACAACAAAACCAGCACTGCCAGTAACTCACGAAATATTTAAGAATTGCCAACAGATATTATAAATTGCTTGTAGTTCGTTTCACTGCTTTACTCTTCGCCCTCTAAGCGGTTGGAAGCCAAACTATTGCTGGAAGCGTAACAAACCGCCGACATCCTTAAGGGCCAAAAACATAAATAACCAAACTTGCCGCCTAACTCGCCTCCCCCTCTTCCGTTGCATTATGCCGGGGCACAGCTTTGCTTGCACAGCTGTTTCCATTGTGTGGCAACAACACAGCTTTTCCTCCGTTTTTCTCTTGCTCTCCTGTCTTTTATGCTCCTTTTTTCGCCCTGGTTTTTTTCTCGTCCTGTGGGGGTAATATATCTTCTGAGGTTTTGCCTTTTTTTTTGTTTGTTTGTTTGTATGGGGAGTAGACGCGGCTGTATGGGGCAGGTTCTTCCTCCAGATTCTTTCATCACTGCCAAGTTGTGCCATAATTTTGGCATTTAATCAAATTTTATTACAAGTAATTTTTCGTCCGGTCGTTTTTTCTCAGCCGCTCTTGTCGTTTGTTTTCTTTTATATTTTTTTTTTCGCTCTACTGCTTCTGCTGTTGCTCAACCGAGTCATTGTAGTGGTATGTGTTAAAAAGCAAACGACATTCAACATTTTCATACTCATGACTCCCCCCCTTGCAACAAAGTAGTGTTCCACCCTGTCACTCCTTTGTCTCATTCGAAAAAAAATTTGTTTGTGTTGGTTGGTAGGACAGTGTGGCAGAATGTGGATATTGGATGACATACATCTTTAATTGCTTTCATTGAATGGCATAAAAAGCTGTTAGGTCACTATTACCATCTGTCACATCGTCGAGAATTTCATGTTTGTGGGATGGCCGGACAGATAGATGGGATGAATAGTTGCGGTGTCAGCATTCCATTACAGGAACATGGAGATTATGATAAATATCAGACAAGTAAGTGATTTGAAGTGGATTCATTTAAAAGGAATTAACTTACCGGAACAGGACTCTCAAAGTCCGGGCGACAATGGAAATTTTCTATACGAAAAATGTCAATGTCGCCCGGGCGACAATGGAAATTTTCTATACGAAAAATGTCAATGTCGCCCGGGCGACAATGGAAATTTTCTATACGAAAAATGTCAATGTCGCCCGGGCGACAATGGAAATTTTCTATACGAAAAATTTCAATGTCGCCCGGGCGACAATGGAAATTTTCTATACGAAAAATGTCAATGTCGCCCGGGCGACAATGGAAATTTTCTATACGAAAAATGTCAATGTCGCCCGGGCGACAATGGAAATTTTCTATACGAAAAATGTCAATGTCGCCCGGGCGACAATGGAAATTTTCTATACGAAAAATGTCAATGTCGCCCGGGCGACAATGGAAATTTTCTATACGAAAAATGTCAATGTCGCCCGGGCGACAATGGAAATTTTCTATACGAAAAATGTCAATGTCGCCCGGGCGATAATGGAAATTTTCTATACGAAAAATGTCAATGTCGCCCGGGCGACAATGGAAATTTTCTATACGAAAAATGTCAATGTCGCCCGGGCGACAATGGAAATTTTCTATACGAACAATGTCAATGTCGCCCGGGCGACAATAGAAATTTTCTATAAGAAAATGTCAATGTCGCCCGGGCGACAATAGAAATTTTCTATAAGAAAATGTCAATGTCGCCCGGGCGACAATAGAAATTTTCTATAAGAAAATGTCAATGTCGCCCAGGCGACAATAGAAATTTTCTATAAGAAAATGTCAATGTCGCCCGGGCGACAATAGAAATTTTCTATAAGAAAATGTCAATGTCGCCCGGGCGACAATAGAAATTTTCTATAAGAAAATGTCAATGTCGCCCGGGCGACAATAGAAATTTTCTATAAGAAAATGTCAATGTCGCCCGGGCGACAATAGAAATTTTCTATAAGAAAATGTCAATGTCGCCCGGGCGACAATAGAAATTTTCTATAAGAAAATGTCAATGTCGCCCGGGCGACAATAGAAATTTTCTATAAGAAAATGTCAATGTCGCCCGGGCGACAATAGAAATTTTCTATAGGAAAATGTCAATGTCGCCCGGGCGACAATAGAAATTTTCTATAGGAAAATGTCAATGTCGCCCGGGCGACAATAGAAATTTTCTATAGGAAAATGTCAATGTCGCCCGGGCGACAATAGAAATTTTCTATAGGAAAATGTCAATGTCGCCCGGGCGACAATAGAAATTTTCTATAGGAAAATGTCAATGTCGCCCGGCGAAAATAGAAATTATCTATAAGAAAATGTCAATGTCGCCCGGGCGACAATAGAAATTTTCTTATAGAAAATTAGAAATTAAAATTTCTATATTCTGTATAACAAATGTATAACAATGAAAAACTCAATGTCGCCCGGGCGACAATAGAAATTTTCTATATGAAAAATTTAATGTCGCCCGGGCGACATTCGAAATTTTCTATATAAATAATGCATTTCTTCGTCGCTTCCTCTTTTTTAAGGTTCCACGACACTGTGCCGAATACTGACGGATAATAAATAAATGTACGCTGTGTTTAAAGGAAATTCAAATTTCCTTCACCTTTTGTTATGCTCGGCAATAATAATAATAACAATAACAACAACAATAATAATAATCATATAGTGAGTTGATATTTTTCACGATCCCTTTTGTTCTTGTCTTTTGTCCCCAACCGACTGTTCTTATTTTCTTTCTCACTTATTTCCGGGCGTGTGAAAAAATGGCACATTTATGATTTTCCATTTTTCTTCTCCACACCCTGAGTGTTATTGTGGCTCAGTGTGCTGGGTGATGGAATGAATCCTTTGGATTTCGTCAACGCCTTGCTATGGTAAATGTTGACAACAATTAATTGCTGCTACCGATGTTGCCAGATTCAAGCCTCAAGTACCTCAACACTTACACTGACAGCAGCAGTGTGAATATTTGCATGTGTCTTTTGTTTCCGTCTGCTGCTGCTGCTGTTGTTATTGTTGGTGCAAAATAATTATGGCAACAATAGGTGGGTTGACTTTAAGCTGAAGCAGAGGGGACGCACCGGCCGACCTCCTCGTTTTTATTGACACAAGTGGTATTTGCTTAGGAAATTTGTGTAAAATAACAACGGCCAAGGTCTAACAGCGGAAATGTTCCAAAAATGATTTGTAAATTTCTTTGAAGGGTCCTCGGAAAAGAAAATAAACACCAAAGCAGCAGAGTGGCACAAGGAGGAAGCACAAAAGGGATTGTGGGATTTTGTTGTGAGAAATGTCAGTGCCAGGTAGTGAATGTTTTAAAAACGTTTTATAACTTAAGATTAATAATGGCCAAGTTGTAGAATTCGTTTATAAATGTTTTGGAATTTCCATGGTGTTTTTTTTTTTGGTATGTATGTGCCTCAATAACACGGTGAGGCATGTCCTGCTGAGTGCTGCTGCCTTCTTACTGAGGTGACAAATGAGCCTTCGCATGTTCCCGTGCCTACTCGCAGAGTGTCTCACAGCGTATGAGTGATGTGTTGAGTTTATTATTCATTCGTTGCTCCATCTTTATTACTCATACGCCCCAAATGACCTGATTTTGAGGCTTGACAAAACATTAAAGATATTTTTGCCTACATCAACTTGATGAGATTATAAATGCGACACCATTTTTGCTGATTCTACTTGGGAGAGGGATTTATGAGTCTAGAGCAGAGAGAGGAGACGTAAGTGAATGACTCAATTTGGACTAATCTAAGAATTATTAAATTCGAAACTGTTTTAATGACAGTACATTTGTCCTAGAATAGAGTCTATGTTAAGATTGTTATACAATATTGTAGAGTAGATTCCAAAGTTCCCACACAACCTGTTCAAGTATGTCTGCTCCTCAATATGTTGTCTGCCAACAAAATGTAATGTGAAACAAGTGAAAAAGGGTGAAGATGGCACTGAAACTATTTCAAGGGGAAACTTTGATTTTTTGACAACCAAGTTGAACTACATTTCATAAAGATTCTCCCTACAAATGTCAGACGAACATTGCTCTTATCATGAATTTGTTTTGTAATAAAGTTTCTTCAATTTTCGTATGCGCAATATGAACAATAATGAACAAATACCAAAATTTCCTCCCTTAAAATCAAATAAAGAAGTCAACTTTTCCAACAAGAGGTGTTATTTTGAATCACCCGGTATTTCGGTAGCTGTCACTTTTGAAGCCTTTTTTCTTTGTCATTTGACAAGTAGAAACTACGCCATACTAAAAATGGAACGATACACGCTTCAACAGCGCATTGAAATTATTAAAACTCACTACAAAAATGTTGAAAATATGATAACCAAGTTTTCTTTGCCTGCTATTGAAGAATACGACTTGGAGAATATGTGGTTTCAACAAGACGCTGCCACATGCCACATAACTCGAGCGAATCTGGCTTTATTAAAAGAAACATTTCCTTCGCCACGAAATTTCTCGACGTGGCGACATCAACGGAGTTTTATTTACGTTTATTTTTAAACAGCAAAATAGATAACCCTTTACCTTAAAAAAAATTCCTCACTCCTTGCTCACAACCAGTTTTTTACAAAACTCAACAATTTTTACTAGATCAAAAGTTACAAACTTTATTTCCAATGAGGTGGGTTTTTCGACAACTGTGTTCGTTTTTTTCCGGCAGAATTCGTAACTGAAACTGCTTTTTTGTGGTAAAAATTGACATATTTAGTTTCTTTTGTAAAATATTCGTAGAAGTTCCCTTAGTTTTTGTTTTTGCTTTTTTTCTCCCATACAAATTGACCAAATCGATTTGCCCAAGCTTGGGATTTATTTTAGATCCATGATCTCGTGGTGAAATATTCATAGAATTACCTGTGGATTTTCTTTTCGCCATACGCTTTGGCCCGCCCTAATGTACATCTCTATATTTCTCTAAAACCGACTTACAATTAGTACCTCATATTCATCGATTTCCAAAACGCCTTAATACGTTGCTGCTCCTTAATGAGAGACTTCCTGCAAAATAAAAAAAAACTTCCCTCGAATATAAATCTTTCCAGAGTTATCTTAATATATATTTACCCTCGACACTGATTCACTGACTCTGTCACGCAGTACGTAGGAATTTAAATAAGCATTCTATAATTTTCTATAAATAATAATAAAAAAAAAAATATTTTTTTTTTGTACAGAAATTGTGTTTTCCCCAAATTTTTTTTTTACAAAATTTTTTTTTTCCCATAATTTTTTTTTCCAAATTTTTTTTTTTCAACCAAATTTTTTTTTCCAACAAAATTTTTTTTTTCAACAGAATTTTTTTTTCCACAAAAATTTTTTTTTCCACAAAAATTTTTTTTTCAACAAAAATTTTTGTTCCAACAAAATTTTTTTTTTCAACAGATTTTTTTTTTTCAACAAAATTTTTTTTTTCAACAAATTTTTTTTTTTGAACAAAATTTTTTTTTGAACAAAAATTTTTTTTTCCAAGAAAAAATTGTTTTTCAGCAAATTTTTTTTTTTCAACAAAGTTTTTTTTTTTTCCACAAACATTTTTTTTTTCAACAAGTTTTTTTTTCCATTTTTCAACGGGCACCATAGGCGCATTACAACTTACTAGTTTATTAATATTGATCATCTCACACTATAATGACATTTTTACTGGCATTGAATCAGGCAAAAGAGTAAAACAAGGCCCAGGGTTCCATCAATGGCCATCAGGATTCTATGATTGTTACAGGATTCACTACTAAAGAAAATTTCATAAATCCTTTGGTTTTACCCAAATATTTCCAAAAGTTCATAAATTCCTTATTTTTTTTATACGAATTTGCAAATTTACAGCCCGCACACATACAAACACCAAAACCAAAAAAAAACATTCGCTCTCAAACCCCTAAGGGAAACATTTCAACTCCACTCAGACTTGAAGCCAAACAACAAATTGATTGTACAACCAGCAATTGCAAGATCAAACAACAACAACAACAAATAATGCAATTTCCTAAACAAAAACTGCATCCCCCCCACAAAAAAAATTATTAAAAAAAACAAAAAAACTTGAATGCTTAGGAAAAAAATAGTTGAAATCCGGCTGGCCGGTCCATTTCATATGGCAAACAAAAACTAAAGCCGATAGGGGCACCTATAGCAACAAACAAAAGCATACACACAGACACTTAGAGGACGACTACTGGCATACGAACTTCCCTAACGGAAGTTATATAACGCAAAACATCACGAGTGTCATCACCGAAATGTTTTTCTTCCCCCCGTTTGGCCTAAATGTCCTTTCACATCCTTCACAGAGAGTGTTGAGAAACGATTCGGTTTGTTAGTGGGCAGGCGGTTTGGGGATATTTTAATACGCGCTGGCTTCGCTGATACTTTTGGTCGTGGTTACATAAAAGGAATACAAACAACCGTAAAATAGACTTTTTTCCATTCGCGATTTGCAATTTTTTTTGGTGTTTGTTTGTTTGCTGCTGATGTTCGATTTGTTTCGTTTGCCAGTTTTAGGACCTGAACGGTGCCGATCAAGAATTTCGAAGAATTTCAAGAATAGAATAGAATATAGAATAGAATATAGAATAGAATATAGAATAGAATATAGAATAGAATATAGAATAGAATATAGAATAGAATATAGAATAGAATATAGAATAGAATATAGAATAGAATATAGAATAGAATATAGAATAGAATATAGAATAGAATATAGAATAGAATATAGAATAGAATATAGAATAGAATATAGAATAGAATATAGAATAGAATATAGAATAGAATATAGAATAGAATATAGAATAGAATATAGAATAGAATATAGAATAGAATATAGAATAGAATATAGAATAGAATATAGAATAGAATATAGAATATAATGTAGAATATAGAATAGAATAGAATAGAATAGAATAGAATAGAATAGAATAGAATAGAATAGAATAGAATAGAATAGAATAGAATAGAATAGAATAGAATAGAATAGAATAGAATAGAATAGAATAGAATAGAATAGAATAGAATAGAATAGAATAGAATAGAATAGAATAGAATAGAATAGAATAGAATAGAATAGAATAGAATAGAATAGAATAGAATAGAATAGAATAGAATAGAATAGAATAGAATAGAATAGAATAGAATAGAATAGAATAGAATAGAATAGAATAGAATAGAATAGAATAGAATAGAATAGAATAGAATAGAATAGAATAGAATAGAATAGAATAGAATAGAATAGAATAGAATAGAATAGAATAGAATAGAATAGAATAGAATAGAATAGAATAGAATAGAATAGAATAGAATAGAATAGAATAGAATAGAATAGAATAGAATAGAATAGAATAGAATAGAATAGACTAGACTAGAATAGAATAGAATAGAATAGAATAGAATAGAATAGAATAGAATAGAATAGAATAGAATAGAATAGAATAGAATAGAATAGAATAGAATAGAATAGAATAGAATAGAATAGAATAGAATAGAATAGAATAGAATAGAATAGAATAGAATAGAATAGAATAGAATAGAATAGAATAGAATAGAATAGAATAGAATAGAATAGAATAGAATAGAATAGAATAGAATAGAATAGAATAGAATAGAATAGAATAGAATAGAATAGAATAGAATAGAATAGAATAGAATAGAATAGAATAGAATAGAATAGAATAGAATAGAATAGAATAGAATAGAATAGAATAGAATAGAATAGAATAGAATAGAATAGAATAGAATAGAATAGAATAGAATAGAATAGAATAGAATAGAATAGAATAGAATAGAATAGAATAGAATAGAATAGAATAGAATAGAATAGAATAGAATAGAATAGAATAGAATAGAATAGAATAGAATAGAATAGAATAGAATAGAATAGAATAGAATAGAATAGAATAGAATAGAATAGAATAGAATAGAATAGAATAGAATAGAATAGAATAGAATAGAATAGAATAGAATAGAATAGAATAGAATAGAATAGAATAGAATAGAATAGAATAGAATAGAATAGAATAGAATAGAATAGAATAGAATAGAATAGAATAGAATAGAATAGAATAGAATAGAATAGAATAGAATAGAATAGAATAGAATAGAATAGAATAGAATAGAATAGAATAGAATATGCCCTTTTGTTTTGCAACTTTCTATTCTTGACCTGGAAAGTTCATCCATTTCATCCCATATGAAACCCCCAAACGGAGAGCTGCTGGTCCAAATAAAACGATACAATATTTCTCTATTACGTGTTTTTTTTTGTGTGGGTTTGATGATGTGTGTGTTCGCTGTTGTTGTCGCAGATATGAAAGCCAAAAATGAAATGAGAAAAAAAAAACAAAATCATCAAAACAACAAAAATAACCTTCACGGCTACCTTTCATTGAATGCATGAGTGAGTGAGTGAGTGTAAACGTAAGTCTGCATGTGTATGTGTGTGCATGAGTTTTAGGCAGCGAGTGCATGTGGGTGTGTTATAAAGTTTCCGTTTCCGTTACGTTGGTCGATTGCTTGTTTCCCGGCCATCCATTTCCACCGTCCCCCTTGTTGAGCCTCTCACGGCAAAAATGTTTACACTCTAATGGTTTAGAAAACTATTTTTTCGCTTGAAATGTAGGAGGCTGCCGAACAACAAACATTTGGCCGTGGCAGCTTTAAAACTGCGAACTTTCAACGTTTAAATCATTTTTCAGTCGGAAGTTTTCTTCTGCCCCCAGGCCAAGACCCAAAAAATATTGGAAGGTAGAAAGCAAGGAGGACAAGTGTTCATATACAACAAATTGACATTGATTTATGATGTGTTGTAAATAGAACGTCGGAAAAATTTTACACACAAATTCAGAAAATTTTCCGTATACCTCAATGCGATTAAGATGACGAGGGAATGCAGAGGAACATTTAAAAATTTTGTAACCCACACAAAAGCCAAATCAGTTGGGTCATTGCTCGTTTTTTTTTGTAATTAAAAAAAAGTGTTTAAAGAAAATGCAAAAAATGTGCACATCAGCCAACCCGACAGAAGTCTTCATGGTGTGTGTGGTCGCTTTAAATGGAAAAGGGGAACAAATCCTCCAAACTAGGGTAAAGTAAATAATTAATATTTGTTAAATAAAACATCAACAGCAGAAAGTAAAACCATAAACAATTGGAATTAAGCCAACTCACAACTCAGAAAGAATAAATATAAAACACAACACAACAACACAGAAAACCAACAGCATTCAACATCAGCAATCCTCGTAAAACCAACGAAAACAGCTCAGCTCAAATACGAGTAAGAGCTAAATACAAATACAAACAAATAAAAAAAAGCTAACAAGCGAGAACATCTGCATCACTCAAGAACAACGACAACAACAACAATAATAGCCGCACAGCAGAAGTATGAGATAAATAAAAGCCGAACGAGGTGCTTCCAAAAAAAGGCGGGACGAAAACAATAGAACTTCTTTACGATCAACCTACCCAACTTTTTGTTAATCTTGGAATATTTCCTTTCATTTAAGTATCAGAAAAGGGGGCGTGGTTTCGATTACCCTTGTCGCCATTTTCATTTTTGTTATTTTGGAGTCATTTCGAAGAGAACTGCGTTTTTATTTTTCTTTTTGAAGCGAGTCCCATAATATTCAATTTTGACTTTTGTTCTGCCAATAAAAAATATTTAAAATTTTTTTTTGCTGCATTTTTGTACCTTAAAGGAAATTCCCCATCAGGAGTCTATTTAGGGGACAGCATAAACACAGACCAATACCGAGTTATATATTTTTTTTTAAAATTGCAAGGTTTTGTTTTACTTTTTTTTTTAACCAAAAAATTTAATGTAAGAGAAATGCCATTTCAGAATGACAATCGACATTGTATGGTTAAAAAAAAAAGTAAAATAAAATCGTGCGATTTTAAAAAAATAAAATAAATAAAAAATAAAGAAAGAATATATGAATTTTAGGAGTAGTCTTTAACTACACTGCTAGGTGGCATTTCTAATATATGCCATAAATTTGTATTTAAAAACCGTCTCAAAGATATTCCAGGGATTCATGAACTTTTCTCACAGCCCTTGTTCGGATTATGGCTCTGAGCCAAGCGATTATCAGTTCGGCAGTCTTTTTCTGCTACTTCTACTAAAGATTAGTTAAGTTACTTTAAACTTCTAGATTGTCTTGAGGAATTCTTCAAGTTTTCATAATTTTTCTCCGACTTAAGACTTGTTTACATAATTTTGTTTTAATGTCGTCATACCCACCTCGTAGCAGTCACAAGCAACAACTGCCATTGCCATGATGTGTTCCCACACACATACCCGTACAAAAAGATGTTTTCATAATAAACAACAACACAAAAATACTTCACACAGAGAAAAAAAAGCTGAATGTTTAAATTGTGGCACATATGCCACCAGCAGGCAAGCATCACATTGCCAGCGACTCTCAAGTGGCAGAGAAACTTCTCATCTTGCAGAGTGTTTCTTCAGTTCATTATCATGGCAAACATCGCCCGAACAGACCAGCCCATCCGGGCACCGGCCACATTTATGTTTTTTCTTCTTCTATCATTTATTTATTTACTTATTTTTTTTTCTGAAATGAGACCAAAGCAAATATTTTATGATGAATGGCCCACATTCTTAAGGCAAAACATTTAACAACTTTTAAAGGAAAATTAACGACTTTTTGAGAGAATTTTCCACATTTTCCACTGGCATCAGACATAATTCCACAGAAAAACAAAGTGGCTATCATTAATAAAAAGAAATGGAAATGGCTAGCTCCTGAGCCCGCTGCCAAGGCTCATATCTATACATACATATATATTAAAGGCTTGCGTGACTGGCTGACTGACTGATTCATTACATTTCGGGAGTATGTAGCCCTTGCATCCTAGACATCCGCTAAGAATGGATTTTTACGAAATTCAGATAGGAAGGGGATAAAAATGGAGGAAAACGGGTAAAATGTCCCCAAAACCCTTCAAAAATCGCAAAAATACAAAAAAAATTAAATATTGTGTTATTTTTTTCGGTAAATTGATCCACGTCTACGATTTACAAAAATAGCCAGAAATTAGAGATGGAACGAAAAAGAGGACAAAACGGGATAAAAATGGGGGAAAAATTATAAAAAGCGTGAACCACATTTTTGTAATAACATGTGTATAATTGTTAGAGAAGGGACGAAAAAGTGGCAAAATGGTACCAAAAAGGGATAAAAAAAAGTACAAAAGGGGGAAAAATTTGTAATCGACAGGAATGGGCCAAAAAATTTAAGTAATGGAAAAAGGGGCCTAAAAGCGTACAAACGGGCCCAAAACTGGTATAATATAATGTCCTGGCCAAACGACTGAAGCTAGGAAGCACTTGCATCCTAGAAATCTGCTAAGAATGGATTTTTACGAAATTCGGATATGAAGGGGATTAAAATGGAGGAAACGGGTAAAATGTGTCACCAAAACCCTTCAAAATTCGCATAAATACCAAAAAAATCAAATATTGTGATTTTTTTCGGTAAATTGATGCACGTCTACGATTGACAAAAATAGCCAGAAATTAGAGATCGAACGAAAAAGGGGACAAAACGGGATACAAATGGGGGAGAAATTAAAAAAAGAGTGAAACACATTTTTGTAGAAACATGTTGATAATTGTTAGAGAAAGGACAAAAAAGTGGCAAAATGGTACCAAAAAGTAATAAAAAAAGTACAAAAGGGGAAACAAATTGTAATCGACAGGAATGGGCCAAAAAATGTATTTAATGGAAAAATTAGACTAAAAGCGTACAAAACGGGCCTAAAACTGGTATAATATAAAACTCTGGCGAGACTCACTGATTCATCACTGTCCTGGCCAAACGGCTGAAGCTAGGAAGCCCTTGTATCCTAGAAATCTGCTAAGAATGGATTTTTGGAAATTCGAATTGGAAGCGGATACAAATTGAGGAAAACGGGTAAAATGTGTCCCCAAAACCCTTCAAAATTTGCAAAAAATACAAAAAAAAAATTCAAATATTGTGTTCTTTTTTTTTTGGAAAATTGGTCCACGGCTATGATTGGCAATTAAAGGTGGATATGAGTTAGAAACGGGACGAAAAAGGGACCAAAACAGGTTAAAAAAGGGGAAAAAATTAAAAAAAAAGGGTGAAACAAATTTTTGTAAAAACATGTGGATAATTGTTAGAGAAGGGACGAAAAAGTGGTAAAATGGTACCAGAAAGGGATACAAAAAGTACACAAGTTTTAATCGACAGGAATGGGCCAACAAATTGATATAATGGAAAAAGGGGACTAAAAGGGTCCTAACGGGAAAATTGGTCCACGACTACGATTGGCAATAATAGGTGAAAATGAGTTAGAGATGGGACGGGAAAGGGAGAAAAATTAAAAAAAGGGTTAAACCTATTTTTGGCAAAAACATGTGGATAATAGTTAGAGAAGGACGAACAGGTACCAAAACGTGATAAAAAAAGGTACAAAAGGGAAAAACAATAAAAAAGGGGCCAAGGCGGGATAAAAAAAAGGTACCAAATAGGGGGGAAATTAAAAACGATTGAAATAGATTTTTGCCAAAACCAAGTGCATAATAGTTGAAGACGGGATAAAAACGGTACAAATGGGGGAACAAATAAAAATGGGCGTGAAAAAGTTGTTGTCGGCAGAAATAAGCCAAAAACTTAAAAAAAGGAATTAAAATCGTCCGAAAATGGCCCAAAACTGGTATAATGTGAATGAGATATAATCTACATGCGAGTATATAAAATACATGCGTGACTGACTAGAACCATGTAATTGAACGAATTTTTACGAAATTCGGATAGGAAGGGGGGGGGGGGGGGGGGGGGGGGATACAAATGGTAAAACGTGAAAATCCTTCGAACTACCCAAAAATACATACAAATCAAATATTGTGATTTTTGTTGGAAAAATAGTCCATGACTACGCTTTGCAACAACTGCTGCCAAAAAGTATCAAAACGTACGGGCCCAAAACGGGGAAAATCAAAAAAGTGTGAACATGTATTTCAATTTAATATCTACCAAAAAAAAAACATTTTTTTGGTAAACCAATGGTATTAAAAAATATTTTGCGTTTTACTGGGAAGGAAAATATACGCTTACAAAGTAGCGGGAATTTGCTAGTAGGTGATATTTATGTATTCACGAAACTAAAAGCCATCATTTTTTTAATTTACTAAAGTTCCTGCGAAATTATCTCACTGGAAATCTTCTAAGGAATATTAATTTGTTCCCTTTTTGTTTTGTGAAATTATGATTTCCTATGGTTCGAACAAATTACTAATAAATAATTTCATCCAGCCGTATTGAAGTGCGTCGTATTCGGTTTATTATTCAGTCCATCCGCTTGTAGGCGTTATGCCAGAAATGCCCATAATCTCATAACACATGTGTGGGGGGTAGAGTAGCAATTCCGTAAGCCTGCGTTTCCGCTCAATTACATTTTAATTTCAATTACTTTCGTTTCACTGTGCAGAAGTACGGGTGGGCCCATGGGCAAATGATTGCTTATGATGTTAATCATAATCTTTCTTGGGTCACGTAGTCTGATTCATATTAAACCTTGTTGAGACGTGTTTCACATGTGCCCCGGACGTGTGTGATGATTTGCAAAAACAATGGGGAGTTGGTTGTATCCACAAATGTTAAGGAAGCTTTACTTCAAAGTCATAGGACAATTCCAGATTAGGGTGGAAGAAATGAAATTCAAATTACATGTTTTGAACAAGTTTTGGGTTTCAGTTGAGTTGCCGACAACCTTGGTAAGATGGAGGGTGACATGACCAGTTTTTATATCCAAAATATTTAAGGGGGAAAGTTAAAAAAAAACAAGTAATGATTTTGTCAATTCCCCCCCATTTGATGTTGATAACAATCCAATGCCATTGTTTTGAAGCCACTGTTCAATATTTGCCACAAACTACCTCTTGTCCACAAAATCCATGGCCACCACAATCTCCCGACTACACCGATCTCCCCACCATATTTATTTAAACATTTCCACGAAATAGTACAAATGTTACAACAATTCCACGAACAGGACGCTGTTCTTAATTACGCAAAAGTTTCATTTGAGACCACAATGTAACTGTGGACCTTTCAATTATATGCGTACAATATTTCGTTGTATATGAGTGAGTGAAGTGAAGAATATTTAAATCAATTACTAGTTTCAAATGACACTGTCTCAGTCACAGCACTCAGGGCCCTAATTGCAACGTAAACATCAACTGTGGTGGGCTGAAACGCATGGACGAAACTTTTAGAAAGAAAAAAAACGGTGAAACACATCTTCAGGTTTACACAAGGCAACAAAATGCTTCGATTCATAGACCGACCTACAATAGAGATAAATATCAACAGCCAACCTTTTACAGATAGGAAAATTAAAAACCAAAATCATAACTACGAGACCCGACCACTATTAATTCGTACGGCAAGCATTTTTACCCGTATGCAATGTTTAACAGGTGATATTTTCAATACTAATGTAGTCAGCGCATGCAAACCTATTTTTTTCTCAAACAGCATTTTGTTCTCTTGATTTTAAAAAAAAAATTTTATTGTACCTCAAAAACAACAACAATATTTATTTCTTTGAATGCTTCGCAAAACTATTAAAAAAAATCTGACCAGTATTAATTCGTACGGTGGGTTAAATAGTTGCTATTTTATAAAAACTTTAATTTATCTTTAAATATTAATATTGGGTAACATCGCCTTTTGCCTCTACAACACATTTACATCGCTTTGGCATAGTTTCATATAAATTCTGGCACTGTTCTGTTTTGCGAAGCATTAAAAGAAATAAATATTGTTGTTGTTGTTGTTGAGGTACAATAATTTTTTTTTTTTTTTAAATCAAGAGAACAAAATGCTCTTTTAGAAAAAAATAGGTTTGCATGCACATTAGTATTGAAAATATCACCTGTTAAACATTGCATACGGGTAAAAATGCTTGCCGTACGAATTAATAGTGGTCGGGGCTCGTAGTAGCTGGCGATACAAATCGAAGAAATGATAAGCAGCAGCATCAACAACGATCAGCTACAGATAAATATCAACAGCCCACCAGGTTTATTAAATAACGATATGAAAACGAGAGTGATATTTAAACCAGATCTTCAGGAAGTATCAAATGATTCTCCCCGGAGAGATGGAAATAAGAAACATTAACAACATCGTGGTTTGGGTTCCATTTCTGTCTCAAGTGAGAAGTGGTCCCAACTATGAAGTGGTCTCTTGCACCGAGCCAAAAGTACAACGATTTTTTTTAACCATGTGTCTGGTTAATTTTTTCATGGTAAGTCAAAAAATGATTACAAAGTCAAAATAACGTTATATAAGGTCAAATTTACATGAAAAATAGTTGAGTTAACATTATACAAGGTTGATTTTTTCACAACAACAGTTCAAAGATCATTCGGCTCTGTTGTGTCGAAGTTCTTGAACTGCTTTGTGTTAATGTCGCTCTTTCAAAAAAAACCACCACCAAATGCTATCTTCACTGCTTGTTGAGCTGTTGCTTTGTAATGCACGTGTTTGCTTTACTGCTTGATTTTTTGGGGATATGCGCTACTAAACACTAGTTCTCGTTCACTCTCATAGAGTTAGGACACTTATTATACCAAAAATTGCTGCAGAAATCATTGCAAATGGGTAACGATGAAGAACTGTAACAGCTTCCGAAACCTTGCCTGCAATCAAAGCAAACACAATTCGTGGAGCTTTTTTGGAAAATTTATATTTCTGCAAAGAAATATAAAATTGTTAAATTGAGCATGCATTGTTTTAATAAATTAACAATGAAATTGTTATATTAACAATTTTCATGGTTAAAAAATTCAACAATGCATTGTTAAAACAACAATAATTATTTTTATATCAACCAGTTTCATGGTTAAAAAATTCAACCAGGGAGTAGTTAAATTAACTATTATTATTGTTAAATACCAGTCAACAAGAAGATGTTCAAATTAACCATATATAACGTAGACTCCAAATCATGTTTATTTATGGTTAAGTTAACCTTATATAAGGTTAATTTTTCTCTCTGTGTGTGAGAAGTGGTCTTAACTAAGGAGTAGTCTCACTTAAGAAGTTGTATCATATAAGAAGTGGTCTCAAGTAAAAAAGAATTATCATATAAGAAGTGGTCTCAAGTTAAAAAGAGTTAAGAAAAAGTGGTCTTATGTAAGAAGTGGTCATAGTTAAGAAATGGTCTCAAATGAGAAGTGGTCCCAATTTCGAAGAGGTCTCAAGTAAAAAAGAATAATATAGGAATTGGTAGCAATTAAGGAGTGAGAAGTGGTCTCAAGTGAGGTCTCAATAACCAAGTGGTCTTAAGTAAGAAGTGATCTCAATTACGAAGTGGTTTGAAAGTGGTCTCAATTTCAAGTGAGAACTGGTCTAAAGTAACAACTTGTCTCACTTACGAAGTAATCTCAACTAAGAGGTAGTCTCACTTAAGAAGTGGACTCATATAGGAAGTGGTCTCAAGTAAAAAAGAATTATCATATAAGAAGTGGTCTCAAGTAAAAAAGAATTGAGAACTAGTGGTCTTATGTAAGAAGTGGTCTCAAGTAAAAAAGAATTAAGAAAAAGTGGTCTCATATAAGATGTGATATCAAGTAAAAAAGAATTATCATAAAAGATGTCGTCTCAAGTTAAAAAGAATTAAGAAAAAGTGGTCTTATGTAAGAAGTGGTCATAGTTAAGAAATGGTCTCAAATGAGAAGTGGTCCCAATTTCGAAGAGGTCTCAAGTAAAAAAGAATAATAAAGGAAGTGGTGTAAAATAAGATGTGGTCTCAATTACGGAGTCGTCTCAATTACGTATTCAAAAATGGTCTCAATTCGAAATCGGTTACAAAAGAAAGGAAAACAAAAACGCCGGAGTACAAAATATGACTTCGGTCAAATCGATCAAACAAGCTCTAAGATTATCACGCATATGTCTCCATATCCCGATGAAAGGCCTGTCTACTGGAATACATTCATATGACCCAAAATCTCTCATAAATGTGTCCCGCAAACGGAGAGTTTTTCGAAATGCAACCACTGTTGCCATATAAATTGGTCACAACTGCTGTCTGGTGTTATTGTTCACGTTTTCTCAATTATTTATACAACACGCCGAGAAACTGTAACACGCTCAACTTGCACCATTTACATATTTCACCAAAAACCAAAGCCGAAAACGAAAACGAACTACGAGGAAATGGAGAAGAATAATAAACATCTTTAGACTTCTTAAGTAAACCGTCGAATAACTTGAAAAATCTTCGCTTATTTACGATTTCCCAGGAATGGGGGGTGGAATTGCTGTTGCCATTTCTTAGGAAATGGGGGGGGGGACTCACTGTTGCCATTTCAAAAGGGAAATAAACCTGAAGTAGAACCACAACGAATGCTGAAATGTGAAGATGTAATAAATTTCCCGGAAAGTAATTGCAATGAAAGGAAGTGCAAATAAATACTAAATTATAAGTGTTGAAACTAGGAAAAGGGTTTGTCTCACGGCGAAGGAGTGATTAAAAGTGTTTCTATAGAAAAGGAGTGGCTATAAAAACAAAAATCTGCAACTTTAGTTTTACACATTTGATTTATAAACTGAACCACCATGGTACACCGTTTATTCTAACAATTGTATAGCTCGAATTCTATCAGTTCTAATATAAATTATCTTTTTCTCTTTACTTGCAGGTAAGTTTTTGTTAAAAAAAAAACTTTTTATAACTATTTTGGGTGAGTTATTGCCAGAGATACCAATGAATTCCAATCAAAGACAATATAAATGGCTGGCGTCCAAAGAGAGCCTCTTTTGACTTTCTTGTCAAAGAGAAACCAAAATGAGACAAATCGATTCTCCACGGGCATATTATTTTTAATCATTTTTTTTCATTAGAGTTTATTTGAAATGTAAAGAGAAATCATTTTCTCAGTTATTTTTGTTATATGCCGAACCCTCATACAAAATGGCCATACAATTTTTGGAGAATAATTAGCGTTCGTGCCCAGGAAAAACGTGTGTTTTTCTTGAAAACGCGTATTAAGTTCACAAAATCAGAAAACGTATAATAATCTAAGTGCTTCGTACAATGTTCATCAAATTGATGTACGATGTTCATCAAACTGATGTACGATGGTCATCAAATTGATGCACAATGTTCATTAAATTGATGTACAATGTTCATCAAACTGATGTACAATGTTCATCAAATTGATGTACGATGTTCATCAAATTGATGTACGATGTTCATCAAATTGATGTACGATGTTCATCAAACTGATGTGCGATGTTCATCAAATTGATGTACGATGTTCATCAAATTGATGTACAATGTTCATCAAACTGATGTACGATGTTCATTTGATAGACGTATGGACATTAAATTGATGTACGATGTTCATCAAATTGATGCACGATCTTCATTAAATTGATGTACGGTGTTCATCAAATTGATGTACAATATTAATCAAATTGATGTACGATGTTCATAAAATTGATGCACGATGTTCATTAAATTGATGTACGATGTTCATCAAATTGATGCACGATGTTCATTAAATTGATGTACGGTGTTCATCAAATGATGTACAATATTAATCAAATTGATGTACAATGTTCATCAAATTGATGTACGATGTTCATAAAGTGGATGTACGATGTTCATCAAATTGATGCACAATGTTCATGAAATTGATGCACAATGTTCATCAAATTGATGTACAATGTTAATCAAAATGATGTACGATGTTCATCAAATTGATGTACGATGTTCATCAAATTGATGTACAATGTTAATCAAAATGATGTGCAATGTTCATCAAAATGATGTACGATGTTCATCAAATTGATGTACGATGTTCATCAAATTGATGTACAATGTTAATCAAAATGATGTACGATGTTCATCAAATTGATGCACAATGTTCATCAAATTGATGTACAATGTTGTACATCAACAATGTTCATTAAATTGATGTACGAAATTGAAGAAAAATTAATGAAAATTTCTACATCAAATTGAACAAAAGTGTTGTAGGTGGGAAAATGAACTCGAAATTCATGTAAGAATTAATCAAAGTGATGAACCCTTTTGGTACCTCCCTGGCAAGATAACAATTTAGCTTCATGGCTATTTTCACGAGCTTTTAATGAAACTGTTTAAGAATGACGGTATAAGTAATTCGATTCACCCGTCTGAAAGATTTTCACTTGTTTTTTGTTAAGACATTTGTTATATTCTGTGAAAATAGGCCTTCCGATAGGCGAGGGTTCGTTTCCCATCAGAGGCTTTGGTCTTTGTCGCTACAAAAATATGGTCGGGGCCACCCGGTTTACCCTTGGACCTTGAAATTAGAATATAAATTTATTTAAAAAATTAAATTTAATAAAAAAAAATGGCTTTCCAGAAAACTGACACTCCATTATTCAATGCTCAGGCTCTCACCCGCTCTCACCCGCTTTTTCCCTTCCGCAGGTAGTAATTTTATACTAGGGATCCACCCCAGCTGAATATTCTGCAAGTGATCTCACTAGAGTTTCTGGTGCTTGTGTTCTCCGCCATGAGGTCTGCTTTGTCAAAGATAGAAATTCATCAGCACAAGATCCGAAGTCCATGATCTAAGTGCAATTTTCTTAGCTTTTCCTCGCTGGAATTAGGTTTGTGTGCCGCTTTGAAAGTGCCAGACGTTTTTCATTAGTAATTCATCGGCCAATACATTTTTTTTCTGTGATCTCAGGACAGTT
Source organism: Hydrotaea cyrtoneurina (assembly GCA_958296145.1). Taxonomy (NCBI): domain Eukaryota; kingdom Metazoa; phylum Arthropoda; class Insecta; order Diptera; family Muscidae; genus Hydrotaea; species Hydrotaea cyrtoneurina. Next base: position 139,370,344 of record OY282512.1, on the reverse strand, counting down.
TTCCCGGGTTGTCCTTTTGTGCTTCTCTAAAAATTAACAGACTTATTATGGATCCACCCGACCAGAATCTTCGGTTTGTGATCTCAGTATTACAATTGTAGGTTGCTTTCTTCTTTGGAATCTCCTCCGTCCACAAATCTGACAGTGAATGGTCCATTCAACTATTCAGGATTCTTCTTTGGCATCCCCTCCGTCCACAGCTCTGATAGTAAATGGTCCCTTAAACTATCCAGGATTGTTCTTTGGCATCTCCTCCACAGAGAGTGAATGGTCCATTAAACTATCCGGGATTCATCTTTAGCATCTCCTCCGTCCACATCTCTGACAGTGAATGATCCCTTAAACTATCCAGGATACTTCTTTGACATCTCCTCCGCCCACAGCTCTGACACTGAATGATCCATTCAACTATTCAGGATTCTTCTTTGGCATTGTCTCCGTCCACAGTTCTGTTTCATTAAAAAATCCAGGATTCTTCTTTGGCATCTCCTCCATCCACAGCTGTGCCAGTGAATGATCCCTTAAACTTTCCAGGATTCTTCTTTGGCATCTCCTCCATCCACAGATCTGACAGTGAATGGTTCATTAACCCATACAGGATATTCTGGTTATAAAATTGTCGATTTTCTGTCCGTTCTCTTGCAGCAACAAGCTGTTCTGATGCTTTAACCCATTCATGACCAAGACATTTTTTTAAAAAAGTTTTATATTCTATAAAAAAAAAGTTGTCTTGAGTTCGATTCCGCTGATATTTGTAACTTTACGATATCCTTTTGTCTTTGCCATGAGGCATCGCTGGCTGTGAATGGGTTAAGGGTTTGCTAGCAGGCAGCTTTTCTTCTCAGATGCGTCTAAAAGGCGAAAGAGCCATATTTCCCATAAACACCAACTTATTCTCGAATACATGTGATGCTACAATTTACACTCCGATGTGTTTGCAACTAAGTAAATCATCAGACCACCAACCTACGGCCCCTATGCCAGTCCATTTCGTTTATAAAGGCGACGAATGAATTGTTTTATTTCAGTGGGTGGATTTTACATATTTTAAGGATTTTCGCCACACACTCTCACAGACTGTCATAAAACAATTCAGTACATCCATTCACATGCACAAAACTGCTCGCATTCCCCCTCCCCTGGAAGAGGGAATTTATGACTGAATAAATTGGACTAATACAAATGCATATCCAAAGCATATGTACGGTAATAATATGATATTGAATAATAAGCGGGGGGGGGGGGGGGGGGGTTAAGAGAGTGGCTCCGGGTTCAGGGGTAGTGATATGTTTAGGTTGGCAAATTTTGCAAGTGGGTTGATTTTAATTTCCCTGGCAGTTTTGACCAAACTCTCACTGACATTCACATGTATGCGGTGCAGTGACCAACCAACCAACCGACCGACCAACCCACCCACACATATGGACCTGGATGCGGAGTGTCAGCTGAAACCATTTGTGTGTGGTCATAAATAATTGACACCAGAAAATGTGTCTTTAAATGGTATTTGACTTTTAGACATACCCTCTCCAACCCCCTCCCTCCCCACACCAATACAATCTGACCCTCAGCAATACTGCAGAACAGAGAATGAAGCATTTAATTCTTTTATCGTAAATTATGACCGAAAAACTGCAACAGAAATGTGCAGTTTTGTTTTATGGTTTACTAAGCGTTCAGTTTAGTTTGCTTTTGTTTCTTTTCTCCCTTGTTTTGTTTTGTATTTTCGATAGAAGTTAAAGAGATTTATGGTTTACAATTGGTTTGCGTGGGTGGTGGTGGTGGAGATGACCTCCATCGCCCACCGGAATTCCCACAATACAATGGACTTGTATTAAGCATGGGATTTAATGGTAAATCTAAGTTATGGCAAAATATTTGATTTAAATGGGAGGTTTTTTAAAGAGGTTTTTCTTTAAACTTATAGAGCTTAGGAATACATTCAAATACTCCAATGCCACCTATTAAATCTGCCGAGTCTTTCAGTGTTTTTAGTTTGGAGTTGCCTTTTGGAAATGATTATTAAATACACATTTTGACTGGAAATTTGGAAGTCCGCCTGTTTCCATAAAACGAAATTGTTCGTCTGTTACAAGTTGTCACAATTGGATGGGTTTTTAGACTTTACTTAAGCGGGAATTTTTGATATTTTAGAGAACCAGGTTTCCTTACTGACAAATATCCGGTTCTTTTTTTGACGCCTTCAATTTGAACGAGCCATAACGAACGATCGAATTCGTTTTAGGGAAACCGGCCCTTAATTTTCATCGTAGAGCGGCTACAATTTATGAATGACAAATGATGTCCTGTCAATGACCCCTCCGTCGTCACGCCTGCACCTGTCCATTCTTGTGGTGAAACTTGTCATAAGAACTCTTTGAGGGCTTCTATAATTGAAATAAACATTTATGTACGGATGACCTTACTGGAATTTGGAGATCTTGGCGGGCAAACTACGAAAAATATTTGCAAATGAGATTGGATAGGGAATTGGTTGAAAAGTTGTAGCGTGTGAGGGGAACAATCAACTTGGCTTTTATACTCAGTTGTTGTATCGTGTGAGGGCCGCTTAATATTGAATTTAATTTGTACATACATGTATTTTAATAGTTGTGACACAATTTGAAATTTTCGTTTCATAGAACAATTTCCAAAGTACATTCGTTTAAATGGAAGAAGGTTCACTTGTCTGAAGTCTTTTTTATTGAAAATCTCACATAAGTAAAACAATTTTTTTTTTATTTTTATTTCCGTTTTTCTTGTTTTTCTTGGCGGTATTCACTTTGTACGTCTCTCTATTTCTTATTTTCATTGACGACCTGTTGGGTCAGACTGTGAACCCGATCTACTCCTTTGCGGATGACAGCAACCTGTGTCATTTATACTCATTTTATCATCGGCCAGGTCCTCTGGAGGTCAAGGACCAAAGGCAAACGATGAACGACTCACTTAACCGCGATTTGGCGACGATTTGTGAGTGGGGCCAAATGAACAGACGCGATTTTAATGCACAAAATAAACAGTGCTGTTTGTTGTCACACAAAGGTTCCACTGGTCCAGCATCGTCGTCAATCTCTATGGGTGGCGTACATATCGACGAATCAGACACTCCTGGTGTTCTGGGCATGAAGATACAGGGTGATGCTCGCTGAGCTAGCCATATGTTCGAAGTGTCGAAAGAAGCATTCAAGTGTTTAGGCTTTTTTGAAGCGGTGCAAGAAATACTTCACTCCATCTGATCACGTAAATATTTACACCACTGCCATATATGGGCAGGAGCTCCATTGACATCTTTGAAGCTTCTGAACCGTGTACAGAGGAGAGCGGTGGTGACGATTGGGGATGGTAGGGTATCCAACTCTATTGTCTCCCTTCAGCATCGCCGGAATGTGGGTTGTATATCGCTGTTCTGTAGATATTTTAACTTTATCTGTTCGTCAGATATCCGTCGTCTGGTCCCTGACGTTAGAACTTTTAGCCGGCATTCTCGGCTATCCAGGGACTCTCATCCGTTCGTTGTGAAATGGCCGGTTGACCGAAAGACGCACTATAGAGAAAATTTCCTTGTATGAACACAAGAGGCAATTTACAAAAGTAAAATAACCTGTACGACATGTTGAAAAGATTAGGCAATGGACGATCTAGCCTCAAAGAGCAAATACATAGGACAAGTGCTGAAATACCATCTCGGCCCGCAATTTTATTCAAGTTCAGATATGCAAGAAACCGTTATATACGTGTTCGAAAAAATGTCTGAGGCATCGAAGTAGATACGTTTTCGATCACAAGGAAGTGGTTGACGGCTTACTGGCAAAGGTGAATTCTTTGCAAATATTTCAACCAGATGTTTAGCTTTGTCAACCGGGTCAGTGAATATCTAGTCAGCCTTAACAAGGGTACACGGTTATTGAGCTTTTTTTTAATAATCTTTTTCTTGAAACCAGTCAAAACAAACAAAAACAAAAAAATGTTCAATTCATAAAAATCTAAAAATCCTTTGTTGAGATAATTGTTGGAAAATTGTTTTTGTATTTTCATACATTTTTCTTAACAAAGGTTTTTTTTTGTAAATTTTTATGAATACGGTTGTGGGTCTTTATTTACAAATTAGGGTTTCTTCGGATTTAATTACCGTATTCATAAAATTTTTAAAAACCATTGTTAAGGAAAATTTAGATAGGTTATTCCCAGGGAATTTACTTTTTTCAGATGAAAATCCTTAAATTCAAACAAAAAAGCTGACTCCGAATAATCGAATATGTCTCTGTCCCTTATCATTACACCGTGTTACAAAAAATAGATTTTTTCTGTCCTATGAACCAAATGCACATATTCGGAAAGAGGGGAAAAAATAAAAATACACGTGTATCGGCGATTTTCATGTACACGTCAGAATTTTTTTTTTTAAGTTTGAAGTATAAAGCTCGTAGTGGCCTGTGTGAAAGCCTTTCGACCGATTTTTAACCTTTTTTCAGTGATCCAATCGAGCTGATTTTTTGCAGGCAGACTCGTGGAAATGTGTGTATCACGTCAAATTTTTTAAAAAATAGATTTTTATCAATTCTCAGATTTTCCTATATTTTTTTTTAAATGGTTATCGTTTTTTTTAATGTTTCAGTTCAAAAAACATTTTTTTTTCGTAACGCTTAAGTAGTTTAAAAATTTGGAGTCTCTTCAAGTTATGCTAAGAAAAGTGAAAAAAATATTTTTTTTTCAAAAATAATAAAAATTGGTGAAAATCTGAGAATTGATAAAAATTGTTTTTAAAAAATTTGACGTGATTCGGACGTGTACATGAAAATCGCCGATACACGTGTACTTGTATCCCCTTTCCGAAAAATTAAATTTGGTCCATAGGACAGAATGTGTGTAACACGGTGTAATTGTTGGAAAATGGTTTTTGTATTTTCATACACTTTTCTTTACAAAGGTTTTTTGTAAATTTTTATGAATTCGGTTCCATTGTTAAGAAAAATTTATTCATCCCGAAACTGGGAGAAACTCCCTGGGAGATAATTCCCAGGGAATTTACTTTTTTCAGATGAAAATCCTTAAATTCAAACAAAAAATCGGACTCCGAATAATCGAATATGTTTCTGTCTCTTATCATTATCCTCTCGATCTGTTTGGATAAAGAGAATATTACACCGTGTTACACACATTCTGTCCTATGAACCAAATGCACTTATTCGGAAAGGGGATAAAAAATAAAAATACACGTGTATCGGCGATTTTCATGTACACGTCAGAATTTTTTTTTTTTTTAATTTGAAGTATAAAGCTCGTAGTGGCCTGTGTGAAAGACTTTCGACCGATTTTTAACCCTTTTTCAGTGATCCAATCGAGCTGATTTTTGGCAGGCAGACTCGTGGAAATGTCTGTATCACGTCAAATTTTTTTAAAAAATTGATTTTTATCAATTCTCAGATTTTCCTATTTTTTTTTAAAAAATGGTTATCGTTTTTTTAAGGTTTCAGTTCAAAAAAAATTTTTTTTTCGTAACGCTTAAGTAGTTTAAAATATGGAGTCTCTTCAAGTTATGCTAAGAAAAGTGAAAAAAATTTTTTTTTTCAAAAGTAATAAAAATTGGGAAAAATCTGAGAATTGATAAAAATTGTTTTGAAAAAATTTGACGTGATTCGGACGTGTACATGAAAATCGCCGATACACGTGTATTTTTATTTTTTATCCCCTTTCCGAAAAAGTTAATTTGGTTCATAGGACAGAATGTGTGTAACACGGTGTAATTGTTGGAAAATTGTTTTTGTATTTTCATACATTTTTCTTAACAAAGGTTTTATGTAGATTTTTATGAATACGGTTGTAGGTCTTTATTTACAAATTAGGGTTTCTTCGGATTTAATTACCGTATTCATAAACATTTTAAAAACCAGTTTTAAGAACAATTTATGCAGCCCGAAACTGGGAGATAATTCCCAGGGAAATTACTTTTTTCAGATGAAAATCCTTAAATTCGAACAAAAAAGCTGACTCCGAATAATCGAATATGTCTCTGGCTCTGGCTCATTATTCTCCCGATCTGTTTGGATAAAGAGAATATTATTGTAGGAAAAAAAAATTCTCCGGGAAGTTTTCATAATCGAGCTGATGAAAATACAAAAAACATTTTTTACACATTTTTCTTAGCACAGGTTTTTTTTTTTTGTAAATTTTTATGAATATGGCGGTAGGTTTTGCGAAAATCCCTCTGTCTACTTTCGAAAGCACTTGTTATTCTTCTCTCTCTCTCTGTCATACTTAGCCGACTTTATCAGGCTCAATATTTTAAAATTCTCTTCCAAGTTAATTTATTTATATTAAACGCATTTGTCTAACCCCCACCCTAGTGCCACCATATTTAATGGATTGTCCTGGCCTGGCCTGTCCTGTTCATTTATTTCATTTTTTGTTCTCCATTCACCCAGAATGCCAAACGAAATAAACATCAGTGCTGCATCCACCGCCAGTATTCATTGATAAGAGACACAGAGAGAGAGAGAGGGAGTGAGAGACTCAACCATATTTGCAATTGTTTTAAATCCATTTATCTTTGCATTCACTCCGGGTGTGTGTGTTTTTGTCCCCAAAACGTTTATTGCAAACTTTAAGACTGCAGAGAATAGACATAAATTGTGTTTCTGTTCGACGGCAACAAAACACACATTTTACTGCAAAATTTCAATTTCGCTGAGCATTTTAACGTATTTGTTTTCCCCTCTCTATGTTTCGTATGGAGCGATAGCAGGTCCAACCAAATTGCGCGCAGTCATTTATTTATTTTTTTTGTTGTCATTTGGTTGGGTTTAGAGCAGCAAACAAATAACGCGCGCTTTGTTTGTGGGCCTCTGTTGAATGAAAACAACAAAAAAGAAAAAAAAACAGCTCTGCAGTATGAATCTATTATATGTGTGTATATTGTGTTTACTATTCCTCCATGTATGCAGACGCACACACACACACGAAGCCATGCACTAAACTATGCATAAATTTGAATGTGCACATGTGTGTGTGTGTGCGAGATACCCTCGTATTTCTCCACCGAATTTTCTGTTTCTGTTTTTTTTTTGTTAGGTGTCAAATGCATATCCAATGCCGCCACTCTTACGTTACGTTACGTTGACAATGATGGTTTGGAAGCTGATTGCTGGTGTTGCTTGGCTGCATGCATACATGCATAAATAGACATACACATATGTGTATGGGTGTATGTGTCTGTCTGTCCGTATGTTTCCCTGAAGATTTGTATGCATATGAGATATTTTACATTGAATATCTTAAAATTAAATTAGAATTTTGACACACACGCCGCGGACACACTGAACGGGAGGGGAAAACTAGTTTCAGAGTTGATTAGGTAGCATTAGGCAGAGTTTCCTGTCCCGAACGGCACCTAGTGTTGAGGCTCGCTCTGGAGTTGCGGTCTCTGGATCAATCAGCATTTAAAGCGGCATTCCAACATAAAGGGCCTAACTGCAGTTTTATCTTAAGAAGGCAAAAGAAAGCATGCCAATTGTAGAGTCTCTCTTACTTACTTACTTATTTCCCTTTCCCGGGCAAAGAAAGTACCCTCAAGGAGTCTAATTTTATGACACGCACCTTCGACAGAGGCACATACTCTGAATCTCTGCAAGTCGTCAGACATCCCGGACGAGTTTTTTCACCGGCACAATGGCTTGAAAACAAGCAAAACCACACCAAGTAAGAGCCCACAACCCGATATACATGATGATTTAGAATCAGATCAAGATTAACAAAACATTTTTAACTCCTTGCGACTTCGTGGTGACCATGTGACTGATGTTGTTTTTCATTATTAACCGCGTACCTTCCTCTTTATTATGAAACTAGTAAGTTGTAATGCGCCTATGGCGCCCGTTGAAATATGGGAAAACAATTTTGTCGAAAAAAAAAAAATTTTGTGGAAAAAAAAAATTTTTGTTGAAAAAAAAAATTTTTCTTGCAAAAAAAAATTTTTCATAAAAAAAAAAATTTTTCTTGCAAAAAAAAATTTTCTTGAAAAAAAAATTTTGCGGAAAAAAAAAATTTTGTTGAAAAAAAAAAATTTTGCTGAAAAAATAAAATTTTGTGGAAAAAACAAATTTTGTGGCAAAAAAAAAATTTGTTGAAAAAAAAAATTGGAAAAAAAAATTTTGTAAAAAAAAAATTTTTGGAAAAAAAAAGAATATTGGAAAAAAAAAATTTGTTAAAAAAAAATTTGGGGAAAACACAATTTCTGTACAAAAAAAAAATATTATTTTTTTTTTTATTATTATTTATAGAAAATTATAGAATGCCTATTTAAATTCCTACGTACTGCGTGACAGAGTCAGTGAATCAGTGTCGAGGGTAAATATATATTAAGAAGATAAACATCCGATCATTTATCTCAAAAAATTATATTTTTCTTTGAATACCAAAAATAACACCTCTTGTTGGAAAACCCTGTACAATAATAAGATTTGTATCACACCTGGATTATTACTTTTCGTTCCAATCCCACAGAACTGGTTAAACTTAAGAAAAATTGTTCGTACGTAGAGTTTTGTCCGCCACTGTATGTTCCGAATGGGCGCCTTCAATACTGGTCCGACCATCAACAAATTTTCACAGTATGTTACCGCCGGTCAGCCAACAGTCATAGACTATATTAGGTCAGGATCGGATTAAGGGGGGCGTGGCCCTGCCCACACTTGTCAACAATTGAAGGGGCCATATCTCATAGCCTATTAGCGGTACGAAGGTGAGGTTTGGTACACATGCAACTGAGGTGATGCAAAATATTTTTGTTGTTGAAAAAACTGTTAAAGCACCCAAATAATTATCGGTGTGCCCTGAAATTTTCAAAGTATTTTACAGTTGGAAAGTTTTTTAGGAAAGTCCGTGGTGTCACGCCCCTTTTTAAAAATAGCCTATACTAATAGTCGGATCATGTCTTCACTCGAGACACTTTACTTTGAAAACATTTGGCAAAAGGTCTTTTGAGTTGTCTACATTAGCCGGAGCTTAGTTCTGTCACTTGCAGTTTTTTTTTCGCTCGCTTTGTTTTGCTTTTAACTCTTTTCATGTGAAGTTGTCTCTGATATCTGTCGGATTTCCTCGCCCTCTCTACTGTGAATGAGTCTTCTCCTGATTATTTCTCGCTTTATTGTCGGATAAAAGCGCAGCTTCTCTCGATGTTCAACGACGTTTTTTACCTCTTCATATCTGAGAACCCTCCGGTTTAGATCCGTGTTTATTATCCTGAGATCGTGTTTATTTTTCCAATGTTTCCATGTGAAGTTTATTACATTCGTCTGTTTATCCACTGTCATTGTTGACATCGGATAACTTGGCCCATCGGACATGAGATATCTCGCATCGCAATATCATTTCAGACATCCAGCGAATTGACGAATTTACTATCTGACATTACTGCGACAACTCCATTCCCTCAGAGGGACAACGAGTATGTCGACATGAAGGATGTGCCGTTTTCTGCTGCTGCCGTTTGATTGTCGTCGTCAATGTATGCCAAGTTTTTGTTTGTCTCCCTGTCAGCAGGCATTTCAGTAGACGTTGTCAATGACAAGTCCAAGTTGCACTGGGCAGCATCGTCATCCTTACGTTCAGTTGCAAGTGGAAAACTTTTCGTTGTTATTGTCAATGTCGTTGTGATAATAACAACAAAATTTATCGCCACCATTGTCACTGAATTTATTTGCACAACGAACAGGCAAAAGGCGGTAATTTTTGTCGCTTTCACCGTCAACGAAAGGACATAAACAACAACAACAGCAACACGCATGGTGGTTCTTTCACATGAGCGTGTATGTGTAAGTGTGTGTCGGTGAGCGGTGCTGGTGCGGTTTGAAAAGTTTTACTGAAATTTGCAAACATTTGGTTAAGACACCAAACCATGAGCTAATATGAATTTAATATGGGCTAAAATGGGATTTTCGGTTAATTTCAATTTAATAACTTTGTTGGGTGGAAGAAGATGAAGAAGCCGACTCGCATACTAATTCATTGTAATCGATTGTGACCACACTTAGCGACATGGACGGCCAACGGTGGAGGGAGGACAGCGCTGAATTTTCAAGGACACGGTTATTTCTGTTTATCACAACTTTCGAGTTAATGTCAATGGGAAAACTTAACAAAAAAACAAAAACACTCACTAGTGATAAATTATAGGGCGCCAAAATGACAAAGTGGCAATTTTGCTGCCAGATGGGGCACAGTGTTTTCAAATGCAATGAAAAGACAAAAATAGAGAATTAATGGGAATGAAGTTTTGTGGAGGAGGACGTGGGTTTTCGAAATTGTGGCGTTTTATTTTCTAGAAATATTGGCCTAACTTATTTCTTGGAATTATGACCGAATTTGTGACTTATGATTATTCCAATACAGGTTGCTACGAGAAAAGAATAATACATAAATCTTGGAAAAAACTGAACCGATCATCACGAACTATGTCGAATTTTTTTAAAGGATGGTACAGGCTTTCGGAAGTCCTGTCACTTCCCCGCCTGAGATATATGTATTGTTTTTTTTTGAAGAAGTAGCTAGGCTTTCGATAAAGGCGCCATCGTGTACCTCCTCAGAATGTCAATGGTTATGGGTTGTCAGAAGAACATCTGGTGGTCTTCCTCACCTGATATACCTGGGTTCTTTGTAAAGGAGAAGCTGGGCTTTCGATAAAGGCGCCTGGCGGCCTTTCCCGAGTGTCATGATTGCCGACACAGGCATCAGACTTTCGTAAAAAAAAGACCTTGTGGCCCTCCTGTGCCTTGCTCCTCTAAGATTTATGCGTTGTATTTAGGTGTCAATGTTGCATGTACAGCTTAAACTAATCTTCATGTAGTGGTTTAAAGGATTTACACAAATTTCATTTAACAAATCTCACAAAACCCGACCTTTATAATTACTCCCTAGCTCCTGTTAAAGTGGCCTTCAATCCACCCATCAGCCCTGAGCGACACATCAAAGAACCAGGCGAGCGTCTTGGACTAAAGACCAAAACAAGTACACCATGTTGGAAGAGGACATCAGGAGCGCCAGACTGTGATTTCAGAGTTTCGCTGTACCATACAAGATTGCAATATATCTGTATTTTGCATAAAGACTTGGGTCTTGAGGCTTATAAAGTTCAGTTTAACACAATAACTCAAGCCGGCCGATCATCAGCAACGTCGTGACTTTGCTGATTTGGTCCTTGAAATGCATGAAAATTATACGGAATTCCAAAATCATCTTGACTTATGAGGCCCATTTCCATTTTCACCTCGTTGGCTAAGTCAACAAGCAAAATTGTCGCATCTGAGAGTTATTGTTGAGAAGCCTCTCCATCCTCAACGTGTGACTGTCTGGTGCAGTTTATGGTCCGACCAGCAAGAGGAAATGAGTTCAGAAAATTTTGCCTATAAGATCATTTAAAACTAAATCTATCAAGGTTTCGAGAAAGAACTAGCAGAGTGGATCGAAATGTTTGGAAATATTTCACGAGTTTTGAGAACATTTTTTAAACCACATGATTTATGACTCCTTTTTTCCACTAAATGTCTTTTACACCTCCTGCTATAGTTTGCAATTTCCGGTTCTGTACACTTTCAATGAATTTTCGATTTCCTCGTAGTGTGGCGTTTCTTAGCTTTCAAAGATGAGGAGTGGCGGATTGGAAACTTTCTTTCAGGTCAGATTTTTGATTTTTTGTTTTTAAAGAAATTGATTTTGAGAGCTTTTCAATAGAGGGGCGACCTCTACATCACAAGTTGTTGTTTATAAAAGTGATTAATGATTTAAATATTTCATACATTTCGGTATGTGGGAAATTTTGTAGTTGAACAAAAATAAAAATAAAAATAACTGAAGAGTCCGTAATGCGTTCGGTGGTATATATGACATATAGATGGCGTTTCCTGGCACTTGAATGTAGATGACATTGAAGTTTGATGATAAGATTATATTTTCTTGATCACTTTCATTAAGTCCCTATTTAAAGGTTATTGAGAAGTCAGCACTAAATGTCCAGCACTAGATGGCGTTGGTTCTATTTATTTTACAGGACGGCAACTTGGCTGGCAACAGAGTTCTATATAAGAGTGTAAAAATGCTTTTGGTTTCAGATTGTTGAACGAATGTCTTTTGAAAAACCCGCTGAATCGAACTTCATAAAATGTGAGTGAATTCGTCGATTCCTATCTTTACTTTACAGTTTACTTTAATGCGTGCCCACTGTGCATCAGGCTAGCTGATGGTGTTGATGACTGTGAAAGGATTGTCGTATAATGTTGAACTATTTATCTACATATGTACGTATATGCTAACGGCAAAGTAATTTTCCATCTAATTAATTGCTTAAATGAGTTTACAATTTTTGTTTTGTATGCGTCAAAATGGCTGCCACACACTCTCCCGCACACACGCATCTTCTCGTTGATAAACGAGTCGTGTTGTAGCGGCTGATGTTGCTGTCAGTCGCGTCCTTCATCGATGTACAGATCCATGGCGCAGAACGGCGGTACACCCGATATTGTGGCGAAAAGTCATGCAAAGTCATACAAAGCTGATTGCTACCAGCTCAGTCTCAGTCTCTGTGCTTGTAGCGGCTTTGGTGGCGGGGGGTGTGGGTTGTCAATTTTTGAAAATATTGCCAGTGAAACCGCAAAGTTTTGCGTCGGGAATTTTATACAAAATGATGAAGATTAATTGGCTTTGATGTGATGTGGCAAATACAGCATGCGAGCATGAATTGCCACAAAGACTCAAAAGGACAATCGTTAAAGCCGGATTCGCCTAAGTAGCCTACCAGTGGAATTTCTCTGTGTGTGTGTGTGTGTTTGTTTGTTTTCCAGCCTTTTGTGACAATTACTAATTCCCTGCAACCGGTCGTATGGGAGGTGGTTTTTTCTTTCTCTTTCATCGCTTGTGGTGCGTTTGAGTTGGAGAATACTTTTGCTACCTTCTTTGTTTGGCTGCCCTAAGTAAATTCAAATTTTAAAAGTATTGTACCCGCAAGACGTTTTCGACACACGTTGCCATAGCATTTCGTCGCAAGAACATTATAATTTTGATTGAATGGAGCTTTTGTGGGTACTCTGTTGTGCGTAGCACTTAGAGTAATGGGCCAATGTTAGATGTGGTGGAAAAATGGGATTGCTTTGTTTTATATTCTGAACAACAAGGTCACTCTGTCATAAGCCAGAGCTCCATATCCCTAGTGATCCTTTAGGAAAGCGTGAAAAAAATTAAAAAAAAAAAAATAAAGCGAGTGGCAAAGTGTTTAACCTCAGTCGGCGGAGTATTATATAATGTTATGTAATTCTATCGAGATCTGTATATCAATGAAGGACGTGACTGACATCAGCATAAGCATCTCCGATACGACTCGTTTATCATCGCAGCCATGGGAAGATGCGTGTGTCAGCCGCATGACGCATTTGAACGCATAAAACAAACATTTAAACTCACGCAAGCGCCATTCGTTTTTTAATGAAATTCGATAGACGAGCTACCTGAATCACAAAATATTAAAATATTAAAATCCTTTTTTTTGTATTTTTTCTAAATTATATTAGCAATAAATAATTTTTTTTTTATTTATTTATTTATTAATTAAAATACAAAGTTAATTTATATTCTAATTTTGGGTCCAAGAGTAAACCGGGTGACAAAGACCATTTGGCTTGATTTTTGCAGCGACAGACCAAAGCCTCTGGTGGGAATCGAACCCGCAACCCCCACGCTGATAGGCAAGCACGCTACCAGGGGCGGTTAATAATAAAAAAAAAATATTAAAAATTAAAAAACAATATTTACGAAGATATAGCAAATTCAATGCTTGACCACACAAAAAATGCATCTACTGAAAAAAGTTTCATTTTGATTCTTACGTCTTTTTCGCGGTTACGGATCGATATAATGGTTGTTATTAATATTACTCATACGTACGTTGGACTAACACTATGCAACAAAAAAAAGAAGGAATAACCACTCTATATGTACTGTGGTCTCCAGAGAACAACAATGGATAGATTTATTTTTAATAAAGTGTTTTCCAACAAGAGGTGTTATTTTGAATCACCCGGTGCGGTGTTGGTGCGGTTTATGGTCCGGCGGGGTTTATTGGAACTTACTTTTTCGAAAATGAAGTCGTCGGTGCATAAATTCTCATAACTTGAAAACAAACTGTCCAATTTATATTTAAATTAATATATTTAAATAAATTTTAAAAAATGTATTTCCAAATTATTTTAAGTCTTCGACTTTAATGCATATGAATCCGATGGGCAGTTTCAGAGTTATTGACAAAGTTAAGTCGGAAAAATTTCTTTTGTTGAAAATTGTTTTGTTAAAATTGTTATTAACAAAATTAGATCGAAAATGTATTTTTTTTCCAATGAAGAGGTTTTAAAAAAAAAAGTTCAGTTTTTCGAGACATAGATTGTCATAACATGAAAATGAAATAACTGATTTGAGTAAAATAAAATTTTAAAAAATTTATCACTTAAATCTTCAAAATCTTCGCTTTTAGGTTAATTTAATCCGATGGGCAGTTTCAGAGTTATTGGAAAGTTAAGTCGGAAAAATATTTTTTTCGTATTTCTTTTGTTGAAATTTTTTTAAAAAATTCAATTTTTCGGCACAGAATTTGGTGAAATAAATTTTTAAAAAATTATCACTAAGTTATTTAAATTTTTAGCGCACTTGAATCTCATTGACAGTTTTAGAGTTATTAACAAAGTTAGATCGAAAATGTTTTTTTTTACAATGAAGAGGTTTTAAATAAAAATTTTCAGTTTTGTCATAACATGAAAACGGAATGATTGATTTCTGTGAAATAAAATTTTAAAAAAAATTATCACTTCAAAATCATCACCTTTAGGGTAATTTATTCCGATGGGCAGTTTCAGAGTTATGTTAATTCAAATTTTTTTTTTTTTTGCAATATTTTTTATTTTTGTAAAATATTTTTTTTTAAGTTTTGTAATAATTTTATTTTAATTTTTTAGGATCTTAAACGAACTGTCCGATTTCTTTCAAATAAATTTTAAAAAATGTCTCACTAAATTATTTTAAGTCTTCGACTTTGGTGTATATTAATCCGAATGGCAGTTTCAGAGTTATTGACAGAGATAAGCCTGAAAATATTTTTTTCGAAATACTTCTGTAGACATTTTTAAAAAAAAAAAATTCTGTATTGGTAATCAAAATTATCACTAAATTATTTAAAATTGTCGCCTTTGCTGCACTTGAATCTTATTAACAATTTTAGAGTATTTAATAAAGTTAGATAAAAAAGGTTTATTTCTTTTAGTGTAATAAGTCGAAATTTTTTTTTTCCGTAATAATTTTTTTTTTTATTTATTTTTTTTTTCATATTAATTTTTTTTTTTTTTTTATTTTTTTCCGTAAAATTGTTATTTTTTTGTAGTATTTTTTTTTAAAATGTTCATAGAATTTCGAAACTAACAGATTGTGTCTATTTTCTCTAGTTTATCAGAAAATCACATATCTTACAGTTAAAAAGAGATACAGATCATTAAAATCAATGGAGTATTTTCGATTTTGTCGACAATTTAGTGAAGGGCCCTTCTGGAATCTCCCCTACAAATTTATCAGGGATTATAAAATGTCAGTAAATGTCCGGGTTGTTATCCCGAGTAAACTTTAAAAATCTCCCATTGATTGACGATTGATCCATAGCCTATCTTGCGCTTGCAACAGACCGCTACAATGTAAATGCCAGCTGCGGCTCAAACTATGAACCTTTTCTTAGGACCTCATTTATTCCTACCAATAAGCCCCCCTGAAAAACAGATGTCGACAAAATGACGTTCAGGATTACTTTCTTATAATTTGAATTATAAAAAAATGCCACAATGTCTTGTGAGTGCCACAATGTCATGTTAGAAATTTACAAGTGCAACACGTGACATTTGTCTTTTATTCATTCTACCGCTATCCGGATGCTGTGGCCTGAAACAACTGACTGACGTCAGTGTAATTTATTAATACATTCGACTCGATACGATGCGTTGTAAGGAGGCGCATTTGAAAACGATTACATAATTTTAATTGATTTGCCACAAGTGTTATGTTAATGTCAAATGATTATTAATGCCTTTATTTGTGGTGCACGTGCCACAATACAGACACACTCACACACGCGCGCACCGATTCATGACACATGTCTATAGGGAAAAATTGCAAGGCCTTCCCACAAAGGACTAAACACAATAATTTAAAAGTTCTTCTTGGGGTATAAAAGAATGAGGGAACCCATCACTAAACTGAGTACGATTTTATTTCTATAAACAGTGGCCAGCACCTGTTACTTAGGGCTAAGGGTTTTACTTAGCTTGTGGATTTCTGAACCAGTTTAGCTTTAGCTGAACCAGCCAACACTGCCAGCGAAAGCTAAACAACTATTTTTTTTTGTTTTTTCGTCTGATTTTCTATAGCTACTCGAAAATGTCAGCGAAAGCTAAAGAAATATTTTTTGTGCTTCGGATGATTTTCTATAACTGCACAGAAATTCTTTCACAGCAGCTAAAAAAATTACTTGTTGGCTGTCATTCAATGATTTGCGCAGCTAAAAAACAACAACAAGAAATAACTTCAAAGACCACAGAAGTCAGTGGTGAGAACCTTTGGAAAATAAAAAATCTACACCACAATAAGAGAAAATGTAAAATCGTTATTACACTCTCGCTCGCTTTTTGTTTGGCTACTCCCTCCATCTCTAACTTTACCGCAAGTGAACACACAAGTTGGCAACACTGAAAAATGATAACATTTTTTAAGCTGTCACTGCAGGCAGCTTACGATTATGTTTAACTGCGATATTGTGCAGCCATGGATTTCGTGTGACTGCGGTTTTGTTCAGCTAATTATTTTCTAGCTGCGTGCAACCAAGCAGCCAACTTAAGTCGATCGTTGAGATTAGTTTTTCTTAAGTTTTTATTTTTTGTAATTTTTGTGGCTGCTCGGTTTTTTTTTACAGGGTGTGTTACTGTGATAGTCAAAGAAAAATTACAGTTTTTGAGATAAATGATCGTATGTTTATTTCATAATAAAGAGGAAGGTATGCCGTTAACAATGAATAACAACATCAGCCAAATGACCTTTTCATGAAATTTTCCATAACCAAATGGCAAAGTGGCTGCCCTATATCCTCGATAGCCTCACGAATTCTATCTATGACGTCTTGAATCGACGCTGGGCAGTTGGCGTAGACCTTATCTTTCACGTGGCCCCAAAGGAAGAAGTAGCAAGGTGTGAAATCACAAGATCTCGGTGGCCAATTGTGATCACCTCTTCGAGGGATAACACGGAAACTTTTCCCGTAAAAGAACAATGGTTTCGTTGCTTGTGTGGCACGTAGCTGGAAGTAAACGTTGTCCAGATCAATATCATCCAACTCCGACCATAAAAAATCATTAATCATCTCTCGATTCACCGTAATTGTTGATCCAACCTCATTTTCGAACAGGTAAGGTCCAATGAGTCACACGTTGGGGATGGAGAGGCTTCCCTACAATAACTCTTGGATTTTCCGAGCCCCAGATGCGACAATTGTGCTTCTTGACGTAGCCACCGAGGTGGAAATGGGCCTCATCACTCAAGATAATTTTTCGATGGAACTCCGGATCATTTTCATGCATTTCAAGGAACCAATCAGCAAAGACACGATGTTGTTGATGATCGGTCGGCTTGAGTTCTTGTGTTAACTGAACTTTATAAGCCAAGTCTTTATGCAAAATACGGTGCAATAATGTTTGAGGAATGTCGAATTACAAAGAACGACGAATCATGGACAAACCTGGGCTTTTTTCAACACTTTGGCCTACAGCATCAATTTCAGTTGTTCTTGAGCGACCTTCACGGGTTTTATTCTTCACATCACTAACTTGTCCCAACAGCTCGAATTTGTCCACCAATTTCTGTATTGCGGTCCGACAAGTTGCTTCACAACGACCCGAAAATGCTTTAGTTTTGCGAACTGTGACTGCAAGATTTTCACCATTTTTGTAGTGAGAGTTAATAATTTTTAATAGATTTTTAATAAAGTGAGGCGTGTATCGTTCCATTTTTAGTAATGGCGTAGTTTCTTCTTGTCAAATGTCAAAAGTTACGGCAACCGAAATACCGGGTGATACAAAATAACACCTCTTGTTGGAAACCCCTTTATTAAAAATGTTTGTCAAGGGTGGAATGAATCTGTTATTCGGTTATTTCGTTTAAGTCTTTCGAACCTTATTGAAAGCCTTCCCAAAGTAGTCTTCTGCAAACCTTCTACAGGGGCATTCCGAGGATGACAGAGCGAAAGTGCACGATTTTCAATCGAACACTTTGTTAATTTTAGGTCACATCTTGTAGCTCTTTAAAAAGGCCTCCTTACACCATTTTGCTGTATGCCTGATGTTGCCTTCACTATACGGGCGATCACAACCACGCACGTAAGAAACGGCAAGCAAATATTTGACACAGTTTTCATTGCTGAACAGAGAATGCAACGTTTACCGGTAAATTGCCCAAGTGCCATCAAAGTCTACGATAAAAACGGTCTTTTACGATTCAACCACAGCCGAACCAACTTACGATACATTTAAACACAGACAGGCCACACAGGCAGGCCTACCTACATGTGTAGTCAGCCTTCAAGGGCTATGTGGTTTCCCTCTCTCACTCTCTCACGCCAACTTAGAACGTAGAGACACAGTGCTTGAGTGTATCGGTAACAAATTGCTTTAATGACTGTATTTGTATTTGTAATCAAATGCTAATTAATTTCATAAACATGACCGATGGTTAACTGGTACTTGCTCGTGTGAGTACTTGCGACGATGGGTACATGTGTGTGTGTGTGTACTTAAGTACTTGTTCGATGTATTTGTTAATATGAGGCATGTGTGACTGAGTCTTTTGTGGATTCCGTGAATGTGTATGCGTGTGGGTTCTCATGTGAATCGCATTCTCATATTCACATTAATGACCCTAAATGAGCGAATGAATACAAGAGCACCACACATACATACGTATCTCTTCATATTAGAACACAGAGTAGTATGTGTTCGCAATACATTCCATTACCATAAATAAATCATATTTGGAAATTAATGATGATCATTTAAATCGTATCACATGTGTGCCGCTTTCGTTGAAATGCTTTGCAGCAAATGGGAAATCGAATAAAATGGAATTTGATTTGAATTGCGTTATAAATTTCTTGGACGTGTTCGGAATGTTTGATGCATGAAAAAAAAAAACCAAGTTTGCATTTGCTAATGTCTGGTCAATGGAATGGGTTTGGAGTTTTCGAGGACAATATGATAATGTGACAGCGGTTGTTAGTGGGAGATTGTGGATTGAACACTATTCAACATAGGATAAATGGAATATAAACAGGCATTTGAAAAGGAAAATACACAACGACTTTTGGTAATTTCGAAGGATTCTCCAAAGTCTTTTCCTTCAGATATAATCAAAAAAGGCTTCGGAGACAATGTAAACTGTCCCATTTGGACCTACATTTTCAAACCGACTATGCCACTTGATTCTTCGACCCGAAACTAATGCCAATTTCACCTAAAAAAAACAGCTAAAAGAAATTTTAAATTTTCCATAACTATTCATTTGTTTTGCAAGCATAGAATGATTGCCCTGAAGTATTCGCTTTTCAACTGAATGTCTTGATGTCGTTTCAAGACATTCATTGCAGAGGTTTGATAGAAATCTCTTAATACGGCTGTGGAAGGAACATCATGACCTTTATATGTCGCGAAAATTGCCTTGTCGGTTGAGCGAAGACCAAACTTTAATTAATAATTTATTTTGCGCTAGGCGAAGAAATTATTTCTTCCCTATTCATTTGTTTTGCAAGCATAGAATGATTTGCCCTGAAGTATTCGCTTTTCAACTGAATGTCTTGATGTCGTTTCAAGACATTCATTGCAGAGGTTTGATAGAAATCTCTAAATCCGACTGTGGAAGGAAAATCATGATCTTTATATGTCGCGAAAATTGCCTTGTCGGTTGAGCGGATACCAAACTGGAGATGAACGAAGTTTGATGGGTATGGAGAGCTCTGCCAATTATACTTGTCGAACTTGGGTCTGTAGAAAGTACGCTGGTGATCCATGAGAAATAAATGCAGCCACAACAAGAGACTTGCTAGAGACAGATTTTCGTCAGGCGACATGATTTAGCTGCGCGAAATTCTGAGAAAAGTTTTCGTTACAGGAACACGTTATGGGGTTCTGGTGGATTCATGAATCCAAATGAAAATTACATTCATGACTAAAACATGAGAACAAAGTACCTCAACTGGACTTTATGGATCTAGATGATATGTGGTTCGGCCACAACCACATCACATGCCATCCCGCGCATAAAACAATCGCTATTTTTATTTTTTTATTTTTCGTTTTTGGTATGCAAGTTCCTTATTGGTTTCTGCTTAATAAAAAATTATATCTAATAGGAAGAAGAAGAATTTGGTGAACGCGCTTTCTAATGCCATGACATGACTTTCTTTGAGATTTTGTGAAATTTCTGTTATAAACCACAATAATAAAACTTGAACTAAGAAAACTTTGCCTTTTTAATGGAAAAATGTTCACAGTCTGGGACTCTGTTGGATTCGCCTGGATAAACAGTCTCCTTCCCCTTTTAATATCAAATAGATAGAAACAATAATTGCCATTGTTTGTGGAACATTATTGCATTCATAAGCCTGCCTCAGAGCCAACTCGTATGGGGCGATCTCTGAGAAAAACATCAGTGTATGATGACTATTAATTCGATAGTACATGTTACTCATACGCCCTGGGCGACACATTTCATCTTTCTTCTTTCTTAATATATATTTACTAGAAAGTTGTAATGCGCCTATGGCGCCCGTTAATTTGCTTAATTTTAAAAATTTTGTAAAAAATATTTTGAGAAAACTATTTTGTAAAAAATATTTTGAGAAAACTATTTTGTAAAAAATATTTTGAGAAAACTATTTTGTAAAAAAAAATTTCGAAAAAAAATAAAATTGGAAAAAAAATATTTGTGGAAAAAAAATTTTTTGTTGAAAAAAAAAATATTTGTGGAAAAAAAAAAATTTTGTTGAAAAAAAAATTATTGAAAAATATTATTTTTTTTATTATTATTATTTATAGAAAATTATAGAATGCCTATTTAAATTCCTACGTACTGCGTGACAGAGTCAGTGAATCAGTGTCGAGGGTAAATATATATTAAGATGCCTATTTAAATTCCTACGTACTGCGTGACAGAGTCAGTGAATCAGTGAATCAGGGAATCAGTGTATCAGTGTATCAGTGAATCAGTGTCGAGGGTAAATATATATCTTAATCCTCGACACTGATTCACAGACTCTGTCACGCAGTACGTAGGAATTTAAATAGGCATTCTATAATTTTCTATAAATAATAATAATAAAAAAAATAATATTTTTTTTTGTACAGAAATTGTGTTTTCCCCAATTTTTTTTTTTACAAAATTTTTTTCAAGAAATTTTTTTTTTTAAAAAATATTTTTTTTTCAAGAAAAATTTGTTTCCCACAAAATTTTTTTTTTCAAGAAAAATTTTTTTTTTCAACAAATTTTTTTTTTAACTAAAATTTTTTTTTTCAACAAAACATTTTTTTTTTCAACAAAATTTTTCTTTTTAACAAAATTTTTTTTCCACAAAATTTTTTTTCCATATTTCAACGGGCGCCATAGGCGCATTACAACTTACTAGTTTTAAATATTCGACTTCGACAAATCTGTCTCCTCCAATAAAATATATCAATTTCTTCACCAACAAAATTATTCCAACAGCTTCCAATTATCAATGTGATGCATTTCCCCGCAGGAAATTAAAACTGGCGCATATTGCGGTATTCGAGGGTACTCACATGGAAAAACACCACTAAATATTGACATGAAAACAAATGGCGATGATTTATAAAATTCCAATCAGAGCGTTCATGTAAACGAATGCCATTAATCCGTATGTAATGGCAGAGTGTTGGGGGGGAGGGGAGAGGAAAGCTGTTAATGTCACCAGTTGAAGAAATTCGCTCTCATGTTGTCTCACTCAGCGAAAGGATGGACCCACAGTGACAACGTTTCATAAATATCAAGTCATTGTGGTGTATTCGTATCAAGCATTGATTTTTATCGCTTACTTAACTCGCCATTGCTTTTAATCGTTAACCATAAATTAATAACAAATGACCTGTTTTTTCG
Source organism: Hydrotaea cyrtoneurina (assembly GCA_958296145.1). NCBI lineage: Eukaryota > Metazoa > Arthropoda > Insecta > Diptera > Muscidae > Hydrotaea > Hydrotaea cyrtoneurina. The sequence goes on along the minus strand of OY282512.1, from coordinate 139,348,117 downwards.
GACAGTTGTGGCAGTTGTTGTTGTCGTAAATGTACGGCAATAGTTGTCGGTTGTTGTGTGGGGTCAGTTCGCGTAATTATGATAGGAGAGTAACATGAAATGCCAGAGAAAGAAAGAGTTGTGGATTGTGGCTGCTGCTGCCCCTCAGCACAGATTAATGCCACATGACGCTTAGCCAAGGAGTTGTCACCGTTCGATGTTGTTGTTGTTGTTGCTGAGGCAGTGGTGATGGTGCTGGCGGCTCTAAGTACGAGCACTCGATTACAGTACAGTAGTTGTGTGGTTGCAGTGCCTTCATTTTTAATCTTCCAGCTGTGTTTATTTTCCTCGCGCGCGCTCTCTCTCTCGCTCTCGCTCTGTCAGTCTGTTTGCGATTTAGTATGGCATGTTGTTACATTCGGTCCATGTCCTGTTTAATCCTCGCTTCTTCTCAGCCCTCCTGTCGAAATCCTCCAGTCCAAACGACGATGGCCATCCTCGGTTGTAGCTGCGGTAGTTGTGCCTCATGCTGTCATCATTTATCAAATTTAATTACTCGACTCTAAGTAGTTTAAGTACAAGTTGTACTTATGTTTGCTCGCTGCATGTTGTCGTCATAGTGGTTATTTGGCGCGTAAACTCTTGTCGTTGTTGTTGTTGTTTTTGCGTCGTGGCACATCGCACAGCGTTAAACTGTAGGAAAAGTTCGCCCTGACAGCGCCGGACACGAGCCGGGGGTTAGAGATTGTGGCAATGTATTTTTAATCTCTTTTAATACTTACATGAGCTACATGAGGAGGGGCGGGCTGGGGCGTTTTTTTTTTAATGAATTGCTCGTGTGTGTGTGTGAGCGTGTAATTTTGTTTTCTTGGCTCGTGTTATTTTTGAAATATATGTCTGTGTTTGTGTTGGTATTAAAATATTAAGTTTCTTTCGCAGTTGATTAAATTCTCATAAAACCCCAGAACAAATTGTTTTTTCATAGAGTCATTCTGCCTTAAAACTGGCGAATGAAGGATAATGTCCTTCTTGGGTAAATATTTACGACAATATGATCTCCGTCTTTATGGAGTTATTACATTTTTCGTTTATTTTTTTCTAGTGCGCTGTGTTGTGGTTAAGTCATGAGTAGGGGCGAACGAATTGTTGTCCTATATAACAATGGAGTAAGTTGTAATATTTGAAATATGACTTCAAGGGAACATGCAGTGAAATGAAGCTGAAGTAAATCTGTGTAAGTCAATGAAATAATAAGTGATGGGCCGAGTTAATCACCTACCCAAATCTGTGATCTCATTTGTTGTTGTCAACGAGAATTTGCCTCCGAACTCATGTTCGGATTATTTGTGCCAGCTGTTAAGATAGTGATCTATGTCACGCATACTCCGTTTGGCGATATTGATGTACGCCATTCTTTGTTTTTGTAAACAAAATTTTTGTAAATTATGGAAACAAAAATTCGAAGCGCTTGAAAACCAAAAATGTGTTAACAATTCTATACTATTTTTGAAAAAAAAAATTCTATAAAATTTTTGAAAAAAAAAAATTCTATAAAATTTTGGGAAAAATTCTATAAAATTTTGGGAAAAAATTCGGTAAATTTTTGGATACAAAAATCATTCTATAAAATTTGAAAAAAAAAATCTATAAAATGTTGAAAAAAAAATTTTTTGAAAAAAAACATTCCATAAAATTTTTGAAAAAAAAATCTATAAAATGTTGGGAAAAGAAATTCTATAAAATTTCGGGGGAAAACTTTTATAAAATTTCGAGGAAAAAATCGACAAAATTTTAGAAAAAAAATTCCTAAATTTTTGGAAAAAAAAATTCAGTAAATTTTTGGAAACAAAAATTCAGTAAATTTTTGTAATCAAAAATTCAGTAAATTTTTGGAAACCAAAATTCAGTAGGTTTTTGAAAACCAAAATTCAGTAAATTTTTGGAAACAATTTGAAATTTTGTTATAAAATTTTGTGAAAAAATCTATACAAATTTGGAAAAAAAATTATTAAATATTGGGGAAAAAATCAGTAAATTTACAAAAATCTATAAATCTATAAAAGGAAAAAATTCAACAAAATTTTGGGACAAAAAATTCTGTAAATTTTTGAAAAAAAAATTCGTATATTTTTGAGAAAACAAAAAAAATTCAGTAGAATTTTGGAAACAAATATAATAAAATGTTCGAAAAAAAATTCTATAAAATTTTTGGAAAAAAATTCTATAAAATTTTTGGAAAAAAATTCTATAAAATTTTTGGAAAAAAAAATCCATAAAATTTTTTTAACAACATAAATTTAATAAAAATTTTGGAAAAACAAATCTGTAAATTTTTAGAAAAAAATTCTATGAAATATTTGAATTTTTAGAAAAAATTCTATAACATTTTTGGAAAAAAACCATAAAATTTTTGGGAAAAAAATCTATAAATTTTTAGAAAAAAAATTTATAAAATATTTGGAAAAAAATCTATACATTTTTAGAAAGAAATTCTATAACATTTTTGGGGGAAAAAAATTCAGTAACATTTTGGAAATTTTTGGAAACAAAAATTCAGTAAATTTTTGAAAAAACAAAAAAAAAATCAGTAGAATTTTGGAAACAAATATAATACAATTTTGGAAAAAAAATTCTATAAAATTGTTAGGAAAAAATCCATCAAATTTTTGAAAAAAAAATCCATAACATTTTTTTAACAACATAAATTTAATAAAAATTTTGGAAAAACAAATCTGTAAATTTTTAGAAAAAAAAATTCTATAAAATATTTGGAAAAAAATTCTGTACATTTTTAGAAAAAATTCTATAACATTTTTGGAAAAAAAAACCATAAAATTTTTGGGAAAAAAATCTATAAAAAATTTTAAAAAAAATTGTATAAAATTTTTTGGGAAAATTTAATAAAAATGGAAAAATTTAATAACAATATAAATTTAATAAAATTTTTGGAAAAAAGATCTGTAAATTTTTAGAAAAAAAAATTTATAAAATATTTGGAAAAAAAATCTATACATTTGTAGAAAGAAATTCTATAACATTTTTGTGGGAAAAAAATTCAGTAACATTTTGGAAATTTTTGAAAAAAAATCGGTAAATTTTTGAAAAAAAATCAGTAAATTTTTGGAAACAAAAATTCGATAGCCTAACGGCACAATTTCGATAGAAATAAGGACCGTTGCTGGCGCCAGCGAATTAACCGAACCGGTCACTTTTATTGGATGTAACGGCTTGAGTATTATCTTCGCTCCACAAACGTTAATTTTGACGAAGCTTGCTGACTCGGTCACTAGGCCGATTATGTTGACCGTAAAATGAACAAAGTGTTGTAGGAACTTTGCGAACAGATTATCTTTCTGTTTTCATAGTAAATATCCTCTTCTGGCGTTAAACATTTCATGATGTCTTGCCAAAACTTGCTAAACAGAATTGTCAACACAGCTGTCAAACCATAGTTATTGCTATTGATAGTTCTCTGGCAGTTTCAAAATCAATCTATGAATTATTCCTTTTAAAAATATGTACCAATTTTTTAGTTTACAAAAAGCAAAAAAAAAAATTTTTTTGGTCTTCAAAAAAAAAATATTTTCCATTCGGTCCCTTTTTGTGTTTCTGGCACAGTTCCATTCATAATTTCCGATTTTGTTGTGAGTGCGCCAAGCCAAAGGCAAACCTCATCAATCAATCAATAATCATAAGTAATTGGTTTTTTGTGGGCCATGCCGGAAATATCTCACTTCGATCCAAGCAAACCAATTTCCGCTGGCCGCTGGGTAATATTGTCTTTCTCACACAAACAGCAACATCAAAGAACAAGAACGAGAACGAGAAGGACGATGTTGTGGCCAGTCAATAAACAAAATTATTAGCATACAAAAGCCACAGCTACAATTTATTGAATATTTCCATTGATTTATTTATTTATCCTCTGATCTCTTTGTAAGGCCATAATGACCGATGAATGTAATTCAATGTAATACAAATGAATCCAATGAATAACGAATGCATATTTTTTCAATTTCCTCGACGGTCGGTGTTTTCCTTCTCGTTGCTGTTGCAAATATTTCCGTCGATAGAAAAGTGAAATTATTTTTATGTAATCTTCGTTCTAATATCATTATTTATGTTTGGTTAAGCAATAGGGTTTCCCTTTGCCACTCCACGTCACACACCCCCCTCAATCGCTCTCTGGCCCAGGCTCTCTTGATGGCACTGCTCTTTTATGTGTGTGTGTGAGTATGCGTGTGTGTACCCTGGTGCATATAGTTGAGGTATTAAAGCTGTAATAATGCCACATGATCTCGTAGCCACACCGACAAAGCCCACAACAGCATCAGTGGCAAACATTGACAATAAAGTTTAACAGCAGCAACAGTAGCAGCGCCAGCAGCAACATGAACAACAACCATTGAATATATATTGAGAAGAAGAGTGTATTCGACAAACACCAGAGCCGCAATATTAAACCTCTACTCTTTAACACTTTTTGTTGCTAACAAAGAGACTCGCACACACACACATGCATGTCTCTATGCCATGACGCGCCTCGCACCCATGACAATATGTTAAATATTCAATGTTGTTGGATAAGTACAGACACACATACATGTGCATATGTGTGTGGTGATTGTTATAGGGATTATATGCTCTGCACTATATCAATTTGTATCTCGAGCCGTACTCGGTGGAATGTGTGTGTATGTGTGTGCGTGCGCTGTGAGTATACAGACTCACATGGACATGCTTGTAATCGTATGTTTGCATAGGAAAAATTTACTGCAGTATTTACAGAGATTTTCAATTTTACCCTCAGGTCCCATTGAGATTTTATGCAATACAAAAAATTATAAATCATATTTCTTCTTCTTCGTCTTTTTCGGATATAGAGTAGACTCTGGGTTATTGGTTTTTGCTGTTGTTGTTGCTGTTTAAGCTTATAAGCAAATTTGTACAGTCACACATCCACACACACACACAAGTGCTCAGCGATACACTTGTTTATTATTTACTTATACATGTAAACAAAGATGCGATTGTGGATACACTCGGAGAGATGTTATGAACCGTACACAATCGGAAGGATATTAGAGTGGGTCGTATTAGAGTTGGTAAAGAACAAGAGCCATAGTTTGCGAGAGGGGCCATTGCATCCTCTCGGAGAGATGTTATGAACCGTACACAATCGGAGGGATATGGGTCTTATTAGAGTTGGTATAGAACAAGCCGGCATTGCGCCCATCCATAAATGAAATGCTTCAACTAGTAGATGTTTTCATACGTGTTCTTACAGCTGCATGCTATGAAAAGTATGAAGATTTTGAAGGAATTCTTCAATGTCCTGGAAATAAAAGCAAGTATTTCCCATTTCCCATTCCATGAAGGAACAGTGTGTGAATCTCTCTTGAATCTGTGAGCTGGGCACCATATAATTTGTATGGACACCAACTGTTTCAAGACGGCTCCGACCGGCTAATGCTTTTTACCGGAGAAGCTTTACATGGTTTAGAGATTATTCTCTGTAAACTGTTTTTACTTGTCCTATCAGGATTCGAAGCTTCGTTGCACACACACTACCTTCCACACTACGGCCGTCCACAATTAGATTCCCACTTTTAAAGTGGCTGTCGACGACCTCGTTTTTATTGGTGGTATTTGAGACAGTCACACAGCGAACCCAGAATCATATCCTGCTAAGAATATCAAACATTGTTCTACGGCCGTCTACTGCTGGCAAGTGCCGGCGATTTTACATGTAAGAGAGAAATCTGGCCTTGAATTGTTTACTCAGCCCCAAGTAACATCAGTTTACCTTGATAGTTTGCTTCTTAGATTTATTTCGTTACTGACATTATTTTTGACCAAAGTGTTTTACACTTTACACCACCACAATTTACGTCTCTCTGTCTTCATCACTTTTGCTTAATTGTCGTTTATCGATTATGGAAAAACTCCACTTACATTTCGCACTAGCAAGAAAAGCTCTCCGACAGGAAGAGAAAATGTTCAGAAATTCACAATTGAATAAAACCAACTCTACTAAGCTGTTGCGCAAGTCGGCACGATCAAAGTGTGCCAGAGTACTTAGGGAGCGAAAAACTTCTTCACGAACGGCGTCTTCGTGCTAAAGTTCTGTCTTCTCCCAGCGGAACTAAGAGCTTTTGCGCGTCTATAAAAAGGGGTAAGGGACAATTCTTCATCTTCTAACCCAACTGGGATGGTGTTCCTTTCACAACGATGATGTCGGGCCATCCATCGACTTGGTGAAAGCTGGGGCCTGACTGTTTATATTTCCAAGGCGTTCAATGGGGTCTGCCGAGGCACGCCACCCGAATAAAAACTTAATGGATTCTATCGATTCATATCGAGTTTTCTCCGAGATCGCTTTACAGTAGTTGTTTTTGAGCGGGCCTCATTCAATGAACATACGTTGACTGCAGGAGTACCACAGGGTTCTGATCTCTTCCTTTTCTCCACTTCTATTTATCCGTCTCTCTCTCTCTCTCTCTCTATACTTCTATCTATCCCTCTCTCCACTTCAATCTATCCCTCTCTCCACTTCAATATATCCCTCTCTCTCTCTATCCCCTCCATATCTATCCCTCTCTCTCTCTATCCCCTCCATATCTCTCTCTCTCCATTTCTCTCTCCATCTCTCTCTATCCTTCCATCTCTCTCTATCCTTCCATCTCTCTCTCTACCTACATATCCATCTCTCTCTCTCACACTCTCTCTCTCCATCCCCTTCTCTCTCTCTCTCACTCTCTCCATCCCTTTCTCTCTCTCTCTCCATCCCTTTCTCTCTCTCTCACTCTCTCCATCCATTTCTCTCTCTCTCTCCATCCCTTTCTCTCTCTCTCTATCCCTTTCTCTCTCTCTCTCTCTTTCTCCATCCCTTTCTCTCTCTCTCTCTCTCTTTCTCCATTCCTTTCTCTCTCTCTCCATCCCTATCTCTCTATCCATCCCTCTATCTCTCCATCCCTTTCCCTCTCTCTCCATCCCTCTCTCTCCATCCCTTTCTCTCTCTCTCTCTCCATCCCTTTCTCTCTCTCCATCCCTTTCTCTCTCTCTCTCTCTCCATCCCTTTCTCTCTCTCTCCATCCCTTTCTCTCTCTCTCCATCCCTTTCTTACTCTCTCTCCATCCATTTCTCTCTCTCCATCCCTATCTCTATATCCATCCCTCTATCTCTCCATCCCTTTCTCTCTCTCTCTCTCCATCCCTCTCTCTCCACCCCTGTCTCTCCATCCCTCTCTCTCCATCCCTCTCTCTCCATCCCTCTCTCTCCATCCCTCTCCCTCTCCATCCCTTTCTCTCTCTCTCTACCTCTCCATCTCTCTCCCTCTCCATACATCTCCCTCTCTTTCTATCTCTCTCTGTCTCCCTCTCCATATCTCTCTCTTGCTCTTCCTCTCCATCTCTCTCTACCTCTCCCAGGGTTGAACGACCTTCAAGATATACGATTCGCCCAGGAGTCCTCGAATACGAGCATGAGTCTTTCTAGAACCTTCAGCAGGAGCGAGAATAGACTAATTGGTCTTAAATTGTCTATCCTCGATATACAATCGAAATTTACCTACAAACCATAAACTGCCTTGCACTAAGGCTATCTGAAAAGTTTCATTTCATCTACTCATGATATCCCAACCTATCTTATATTTGCCATTGCAAATCCATTCATCCATATACAAATCTATACGTATGTGTCTAAATAGATTGCATATATAATTTACAGATATTCAAAGATTTGTATGTAAATAATAAAAGATAAATATATTCGTAAGTCTTTTGACATTAAAAATTTATAGAGTTCGATTGTTTTGTTATCCTAAAAACCCAAAAGAAATAAATACTTATGCAAATAAACATTTACACAGCCACACACACTCTCACACAAAAATTCCCCCCCGTATTTGTGTTTACACAAAAGTGTTTATGTGTATTTGTTTGAATGTATGTAAATGTGTTAAATCTTCACATGCAATCTATGCAGGAAAAGTGTTAAATATGTTCTTTCTCTGTGGCAGTTTTATGGGTTTATCCCAAAAATATAATAAATATTCGATTTTACTTATAAGACTTTCAGTCGTTTCTGTATGGGCGCCGATTTAGTCGGAGAGAATTTTTCGGAATAATTTAATGCTAATGAATATTTCAATCGGGAGTTAATAGAGAAGATGAGAACGGCTGGCGTCATCAATCATTTTACACATTTAATTCGTGTAGAATGGAATATGGGGCAGCTGACATTAAGGGAGTACTAGGTTGTCGTGGAATCAAAATTCGTCAAGGAATAGAAGATAACTTCATTCCAATTTCAGTTGTCAGAATTTTGGAGATATTTTGTAGCAGCGTTTTAAAAGAAGCGGATTTTCTACATTCTGGTTTTCTATCAATACAAATAAATTCATATTCCAACCATCATCGATAAAAAACTCTTTTTTTTTTCTTTTTCTTATCTTTAAGTTTCGAAATTTTCTGAAACAACATTGAATTTAAATTCTCAGAAAATTGATGCCAGCTCACTTATTATTATCCAACTAAGGTTCGCCCGAAACGAACGGAACATTTAAGACGGTTGCCATTGCCGTGACTGTTATTCTTTCCAACGAATATATTTGTACTCCATTGAATGTGATTTCAAAATTAAAACAAAAATATTTACTTTCCGTTTCGTACCTGATAAGGAACGTCCTCTCGATTGTTTCTTTTTCTCAGAAACAAGGAAATTAGTAAAACAGACACGCACACACACAAAGCCAGACACAGATTCGGATATACCATGTCTGTGTGCCTAAGTATCTGTTTTGCAGAGACTATTATCAACAGACGCTTTTTGGCGCATATTGTGCGAGAACTTATTTTCGATAAAGCAGTGACAGGAAGATTTAAAGCTAAAGGGGGGATTTAAAGCCAGTTCTACAAACCGAACTCTGGTTATGTTAGTAGAATTTTTGGAATTCATATTGAAATGATAATTAGCACACGGTTTGAAGAGGCACCTGACCACAGAGCTCGGTTTTAAAACAAATTACCACACACAGATATATGAGAATGGAAATAAAGAGAAAAATGATGTCTCCAGCAGCAACTGCAGCAATTCCGAAAGATAATAAAAATAAGCTAAGTTCCAAATGAAATGTAAAGGGTTATCCATTTTCCTTTTTTAAAGTAAACGTAAATAAAACACATGAAATATATTTTTTCATGATATTTCTTTTTATACCCTCAACCTCATATGGGTTATATGGCCACACCCCTTCGGGTACCTCCCATACAAATCGTCTATTTCGCCCACTTTATAAATCGTGTAATAATATCAACACGCGCAAGTTCGATCTTGGGCAAATTCTGTATTTAGTAAAAGTATAACTGGACGAAGTTTCGAACAAAAACTTGGAAGTCTGGCAACTCCCCTTCTGGTACCTCCCATACAAATGTACCATCCCGCCCCTTATAAACCGTGTAATATTATGAATATGACCAACGCGATCTTGCCCAAATTCTGTATTTAGTAATTAATCAATTAATCAATTAAACAATTAATCAATTAATCAATTAATCAATTAATCAATTAATCAATTAATCAATTAATCAATTAATCAATTAATCAATTAATCAATTAATCAATTAATCAATTAATCAATTAATCAATTAATCAATTAATCAATTAATCAATTAATCAATTAATCAATTAATCAATTAATCAATTAATCAATTAATCAATTAATCAATTAATCAATTAATCAATTAATCAATTAATCAATTAATCAATTAATCAATTAATCAATTAATCAATTAATCAATTAATCAATTAATCAATTAATCAATTAATCAATTAATCAATTAATCAATTAATCAATTAATCAATTAATCAATTAATCAATTAATCAATTAATCAATTAATCAATTAATCAATTAATCAATTAATCAATTAATCAATTAATCAATTAATCAATTAATCAATTAATCAATTAATCAATTAATCAATTAATCAATTAATCAATTAATCAATTAATCAATTAATCAATTAATCAATTAATCAATTAATCAATTAATCAATTAATCAATTAATCAATTAATCAATTAATCAATTAATCAATTAATCAATTAATCAATTAATCAATTAATCAATTAATCAATTAATCAATTAATCAATTAATCAATTAATCAATTAATCAATTAATCAATTAATCAATTAATCAATTAATCAATTAATCAATTAATCAATTAATCAATTAATCAATTAATCAATTAATCAATTAATCAATTAATCAATTAATCAATTAATCAATTAATCAATTAATCAATTAATCAATTAATCAATTAATCAATTAATCAATTAATCAATTAATCAATTAATCAATTAATCAATTAATCAATTAATCAATTAATCAATTAATCAATTAATCAATTAATCAATTAATCAATTAATCAATTAATCAATTAATCAATTAATCAATTAATCAATTAATCAATTAATCAATTAATCAATTAATCAATTAATCAATTAATCAATTAATCAATTAATCAATTAATCAATTAATCAATTAATCAATTAATCAATTAATCAATTAATTGTTTTCTGCAGTCATTGGATTTTGCTTAATAACAATTTCACATAAATTTAAAATCTCTTAACTGTTGCCCTGTCTGTTGTCATCCACTGTCAAAGACAATCATTATTATTTGACATTTGCTTCCACTTGCCTTCCTCCCTTTATCCCTCCAGCCATGAATCACATTATATGTAAATTGTGGCGTATTGTATTGAATGTCATTATCTCTGATCCCATTCCCGAATGCAACGCATGAAATTATTCATTTTTCCACAATCACACATACACTGAGTGACTGGCATGTCAGTGGGTATGTTTGCTTTTGTATGCGATTCTGTGAATGTGTGAATATGTCAATTCAAATTATTATCAGCGAAATAAAAGGGATTTTGTAAATGTTAATGCCGCAATTCGCAATTTGCATGCTGATGTTACGACAAGGATATATTTAAATATTATTAACTTTAAACCTCACATATTACCCTCCCTCTGCTCGCCATCACACCATTCACATTTTCCCTACAACGGGATAACAATGAAATGTTAAGGAAGAAAAACTCACACAAAAGTAATCCAAGAAAATGAAATATATTCTCGTATCTTGTTTTAAACAGATTTACGTTTGTTTGTTTTTTCGTTTTCTTCACATAAAAAAACATTATGAACAAAAAAAAAACAGAAAAAGAATAGGAATATCACTACGTAACGATATCGTAATGCCAAATAATGAATGAAGGAACGCACGAATCAAATCATCGATTCAACTACAATTTCCACAAGCTCTTGCCATGCCATTCATGTGGCTTAACTTGTTGTTGAACTTAAGGGATAATACTTGAATACTCGACTAGAACGCCCTAGTTCCTTCTGCATATTCATGTTGGAATTTTTTATAAAGTTTTTTTGTTTGTATCCCTATCTCTCCTGTTCCATCTCAATCGCAAGCAAAATTGCTCAGAAATTCATGGAATCGATAATCGGGAAAATTGTCTTCTATTGCAAACGATGACATTTTTCAAATATGAGGAATGGAGGAAATGTCAATATACATGAGGGAATGCAAGTCAATTTAAAGTAGTCGCCAAGTGAAGATTATGAGTGCTGGATATCCTCGATGGTGGAGCGAGCAGATATCAAAGACAAGAATGTTTTTCTATACTTTCTTTTTCCCAAATTAAATAGTTGGTTTCCATTTGAAAAAAAAAATACTGTTTAAATAAATTAGGTTTTAAATTGAATTAAATTTAACTTAAATTAAATTAGTTAGCTGGTTCGAACGTCAGTCCTTCTTTGTGGCGACAGGACCATTTCACTTTTTCATAATGAAATTCCTCAAAATTGATTGCTAAATAAATTTAAAAACACAGTGTGGGTAAATTCTCTCAGAATTTGACATTGATTGGACTCCATCTAAGTGAATCGCACTTCCTCATAACCTGATTATATATGGCCCTGTCTATGGCCAATCAAATGCTGGCCTCAACCTAAGTGTTGATGGACGAGGGCACAGGCAAAACAAAACAAAACAAACAAAACTGAAAATCGCTTTATAAACCCTGAGTAGCTTATCTGTTGGTTAACTTAACAGCAATTGCTTGTAATACACATACACATACGGTCGTCTTACGAAGCAAACGGAAATGGAATCTAAGCAAGCCAAGATAAACCAAAAAAAAACGGGTGGAAACTTCAAGGATGTCGGTTATCCAAACATGCTGTACATGCCCATGGACATGTATGAGTGAGCCATCTCTGGGCAATTCAAATGTATTTGAAAATTTGTTAAGAACTTGAAGTGTATGTTAAATTTTCGTATTCGTTTCATCATTTTTCTTGCTGTGCTAGAGAAATCCTAGTCTTTCATATAGAAAATCCCGCTTCAATTATTTCTTGGTTAAAAATAATCCTCTTTTTATGGGGTTTTTGCTTTTTCTTCATCCATTCTTTTGTGCTTAGAATCGAAATGGAGATTTTGTATCTCCAACTTTATTTATGGCATTTCCTTCAACCACAGCGACAGATGCGTTTTTTTTTTTAACTTTTCTTTTCTTTTCGTTCATTTCGTTGATTGTGCTTTGCCATCACATTCCTAAAAGAACTTGCGTAGAAGGAGTAAACGGAATTGTGGTATTTTGGAAAGATCATTAAGAGGATTTGGGTACGAAATTATAATCAATCCTAATTAAATAGTCGTTGTAGTCCACATCACGGTTTAGAACAACTACTTTTACTCTGCACAACGTTTATGTTTTTAGAGTGATGACAAAGTGGTTTTCTGTCCGAACACAGGATTATAAATTTACCAAAATCTCTTAAAAAAAAAACACAAAAATTCAAATGAATGGTTTATTGAGTGCGTCGAAAAAGTCTGTGATCATTCAAATGCCTATGAAGGGCGCGTATATAACAAAGTGCACAATTTATAAGCTAATGTTTTTAAAGTCTTTTTCTGAACTCCTATCAAACGTTTTATACTCGCAGACGAATTTTTTCCATCAACTCAAAACCAAATGACTACTTAATCCCTTAATCAATCCAGAAAATATGTAACAAACGCTTGATTGATTGATCAATCATAAGTTTGTGGTGGCAAATAGTTTCGCAAGTGCTTTAACGTGTCCATACTCTCATTGCTTACATGTTTATTATCATGCCAAAGTTGTGGGGAATCCCTTGCCGCGCGGACAGTTTTTTAGTTGGAGGTTGCCATCTCTATCGAATAATGACTCCATTGTGTATTTCATTGTAATAATTCGTGATTTATTCATGTTATTTATGTAGCTGCTCCCCCGTTTTGGTATTCCCAGGAAGGAGGAGGCCTACACACATGTCTATACAAGTGTACTTAAGTCTCTCTCTATTTGTCTCTGTGTACTGTGTACACACAGACATGCATATGCTTTTTGCCCTGAGCTATTTTGTTCCAAAAAATGCTTTTCTTTTTTTCTGGAGGTTTTCCAACAAAATGAAAAAGTAACAACAACAAAAAAAAAACACAATAAAAGGAACACAAAGATGATTTTGATGTATGGGGTCGTCTTAATATATTTCCAATTTACCAGTTTTTTTTACGTGATTTCTTAGATCGTAATAAACTTGTAATGGTTTCATGCTTTGGGGGCAAAAGCCACAGTGGGTCCAGAAAAAAAAGAATTTTTTTTTAATCATAAAATAATGTAGAAAACATAAACGTGAGCATTTCATGAAAAGTAAATATTTTTTTTGGGAAAAGTCTCTTTGTTTTATGGCATTAAGAGAAAAATATTTTGAAAAACAAAAACTGTTCAATTAAACTGAACAATCAATATGTCACTGCCACAATGATTGACCTGGTTTTTACGTTGTTATAAATTTAACTCGGCCCAGCAAACATTCAATTTATGTTGGCATCTGTGTTTGTTCGAATACCCAGTCATGGCTAATGATGCCCATTCAACTGCGAAGTATTTGAAGCAAACATTCACAACTGCTGTACCGAAGGATTACCTTAGATAAATCCCCAAAGAGATTTGTTCTCTAAACCCACATATACAACATGTGGGGTGTGTGTGTGTGTGTTGGCTGGGCTCCTCTCTGTGACCTTCATCAAATCAAGGCATAAATAAATAATTTTTAATTTTTGGCCGACAGACAGACTGACTGAATGAGCTGGACAGGATATTGCAATTAATCCGTTGACCGAAGGATACTTTGATTGAACAATGTCCCCCGCCCCGCATAGAAGGGAAGATTTATTCGTATGTGTTGTAAGGTATTTCGTTGGGTGTTTGCCTTTTGTCATTGCGAGTATACCCAACGCAGTACTAACTCAGAGAGAGATTATAAGAAAGAGAACAGAAAAACAAACAAAAAAAAAAACACTGAGTGAAAAACAACAGCTAAATTTGTATCAATTACATGATAATTTGGTATACCGAGGCTAGAGAATATCGTTAGAAATTGTCGTTAGAGAATTTCGTTAGAGGATTTCCTTAGAAATTGTCAATGGAGAATTTCGTTAGAAATTTTCTTTAGAAATTGTCGATAGAGAATTTCATTAGAAATTGTCGTTAGAAATTGTCGTTAGAGAATTTCGTTAGAAATTGTCGTTAGAGAATTTCGTTAGAAATTGTCGTTAGAGAATTTCGTTAGAAATTGTCGTTAGAGAATTTCGTTAGAAATTGTCGTTGGAGAATTTCGTTAGAAATTGTCTTTAGAGAATTTCGTTAGAAATTGTCGTTGGAGAATTTCGTTAGAAATTGTCTTTAGAGAATTTCGTTAGAAATTGTCTTTAGAGAATTTCGTTAGAAATTGTCTTTAGAGAATTTCGTTAGAAATTGTCTTTAGAGAATTTCGTTAGAAATTGTCTTTAGAGAATTTCGTTAGAAATTGTCTTTAGAGAATTTCGTTAGAAATTGTCTTTAGAGAATTTCGTTAGAAATTGTCTTTAGAGAATTTCGTTAGAAATTGTCTTTAGAGAATTTCGTTAGAAATTGTCTTTAGAGAATTTCGTTAGAAATTGTCTTTAGAGAATTTCGTTAGAAATTGTCTTTAGAGAATTTCGTTAGAAATTGTCTTTAGAGAATTTCGTTAGAAATTGTCTTTAGAGAATTTCGTTAGAAATTGTCTTTAGAGAATTTCGTTAGAAATTGTCTTTAGAGAATTTCGTTAGAAATTGTCTTTAGAGAATTTCGTTAGAAATTGTCTTTAGAGAATTTCGTTAGAAATTGTCTTTAGAGAATTTCGTTAGAAATTGTCGTTAGAGAATTTCGTTAGAAATTGTCGTTAGAGAATTTCGTTAGAAATTGTCGTTAGAGAATTTCGTTAGAAATTGTCGTTAGAGAATTTCGTTAGAAATTGTCGTTAGAGAATTTCGTTAGAAATTGTCGTTGGAGAATTTCGTTAGAAATTGTCTTTAGAGAATTTCGTTAGAAATTGTCTTTAGAGAATTTCGTTAGAAATTGTCTTTAGAGAATTTCGTTAGAAATTGTCTTTAGAGAATTTCGTTAGAAATTGTCTTTAGAGAATTTCGTTAGAAATTGTCTTTAGAGAATTTCGTTAGAAATTGTCTTTAGAGAATTTCGTTAGAAATTGTCTTTAGAGAATTTCGTTAGAAATTGTCTTTAGAGAATTTCGTTAGAAATTGTCTTTAGAGAATTTCGTTAGAAATTGTCTTTAGAGAATTTCGTTAGAAATTGTCTTTAGAGAATTTCGTTAGAAATTGTCTTTAGAGAATTTCGTTAGAAATTGTCTTTAGAGAATTTCGTTAGAAATTGTCTTTAGAGAATTTCGTTAGAAATTGTCTTTAGAGAATTTCGTTAGAAATTGTCTTTAGAGAATTTCGTTAGAAATTGTCTTTAGAGAATTTCGTTAGAAATTGTCTTTAGAGAATTTCGTTAGAAATTGTCTTTAGAGAATTTCGTTAGAAATTGTCTTTAGAGAATTTCGTTAGAAATTGTCTTTAGAGAATTTCGTTAGAAATTGTCTTTAGAGAATTTCGTTAGAAATTGTCTTTAGAGAATTTCGTTAGAAATTGTCTTTAGAGAATTTCGTTAGAAATTGTCTTTAGAGAATTTCGTTAGAAATTGTCTTTAGAGAATTTCGTTAGAAATTGTCTTTAGAGAATTTCGTTAGAAATTGTCTTTAGAGAATTTCGTTAGAAATTGTCTTTAGAGAATTTCGTTAGAAATTGTCTTTAGAGAATTTCGTTAGAAATTGTCTTTAGAGAATTTCGTTAGAAATTGTCTTTAGAGAATTTCGTTAGAAATTGTCTTTAGAGAATTTCGTTAGAAATTGTCTTTAGAGAATTTCGTTAGAAATTGTCTTTAGAGAATTTCGTTAGAAATTGTCTTTAGAGAATTTCGTTAGAAATTGTCTTTAGAGAATTTCGTTAGAAATTGTCTTTAGAGAATTTCGTTAGAAATTGTCTTTAGAGAATTTCGTTAGAAATTGTCTTTAGAGAATTTCGTTAGAAATTGTCTTTAGATAATTTCGTTAGAAATTGTCTTTAGATAATTTCGTTAGAAATTGTCATTAGAAATTGTCGTTAAAGAATTTCGTTAGAGAATTTCGTTAGAAATTGTCGTTAGAGAATTTCGTTGGAAATTGTCTTTAGAGAATTTCGTTAGAAATTGTCTTTAGGGAATTTCGTTAGAAATTGTCTTTAGAGAATTTCGTTAGAAATTGTCTTTAGAGAATTTCGTTAGAAATTGTCTTTAGAGAATTTCGTTGGAAATTGTCTTTAGAGAATTTCGTTAGAAATTGTCTTTAGGGAATTTCGTTAGAAATTGTCTTTAGAGAATTTCGTTAGAAATTGTCTTTAGAGAATTTCGTTAGAAATTGTCTTTAGAGAATTTCGTTAGAAATTGTCTTTAGAGAATTTCGTTAGAAATTGTCTTTAGAGAATTTCGTTAGAAATTGTCTTTAGAGAATTTCGTTAGAAATTGTCTTTAGAGAATTTCGTTAGAAATTGTCTTTAGAGAATTTCGTTAGAAATTGTCTTTAGAGAATTTCGTTAGAAATTGTCTTTAGAGAATTTCGTTAGAAATTGTCGTTGAAGAATTTCGTTAGAAATTGTCGTTAAAGAATTTCATTAGAAATTGTCGTTAGAGAATTTCGTTAGAAATTGTCGTTGGAGAATTTCGTTAGAAATTGTCGTTAGAGAATTTCGTTAGAAATTGTCGTTAGAGAATTTCGTAAGAAATTGTCGTTAGAGAATTTCGTTAGAAATTGTCGTTAGAGAATTTCGTTAGAAATTGTCGTTAGAGAATTTCGTTAGAAATTGTCGTTAGAGAATTTCGTTAGAAATTGTCGTTAGAGAATTTCGTTAGAAATTGTCGTTAGAGAATTTCGTTAGAGAGTTTCGTTAGAAATTTTCTTAAGAGAACCACTATCTTCTCTACACGGTTCAGAAGCTGCAATGACGTCCTATTTCGATACTTCGAAAATATGGCTGGCCCTGTATCTCCGAGATGAGTTATAATAAATTAAATATAACAAATTAAATTTAAATTTCTTTTGTAGATTTTCTTGAATTTCCGTAAAAACTAAACTGTTCAAACTGGATCGAAAAGAACTAATACAGTTAAGCAATGTTCTAACGAAACTCCGCCGTATTTATAAAAATTTAAAAAACTTTTGTTAAGAAAAATTTATGAAAGTACATAAACACTTTTCACATGTTTTTCTTACCAAAGGTTTTTTTTAAAAATGTTTATGAATTTTATGGGTGTATGTCTTTAATTTTTTTGGTATTGGAGATTCCTTTCGTTGCTCCCTCAGGTTTGAGTCCCAACACGCTTGTACGAGTGTTTTTGGAAAATAAATACAAAGAAATGCCAGATTTATTAAAAAATGCCTAATTTATCCCCCCCCTGCGGATTATGTGTAATGGAGCGTATGCTCAATATTTTAGTATTGCTTTAATAATGCTCATACGTAAACAGTTAAACATTGTTGTTGTTTCAACTCAGATTTTGTGACCTCAGCCTATTAGTTGAGGGGTGTTAATTTCATACATTCTTTTTTGTTCTCTCTCTTGCTAAGGTCAACCAATTCCCCAATAGCCGAATGCAACAAACGGAAGCTAACAAATGTGAAATTAAAAATGAAACTAACCGTTTTTTTTTACGCCATTAAGGAGTCCAAACATTTATAAATGTCAGTGGCACTGGAATTGTTGGGATTGCATTACAATGAAAGTAAAGGGATGTGTGTGTATTTGAATGTTTTTTTTTTGTGAACTTTGAAAACGTTGTTTATTTGGTGAATTTACTGAAATGAAAATGACGGTACTCTAGACAAACTCCAATTGTGATTTTTCTAAAAAAAATTGCACGAAAATTGAGAATATCACGATTTGAAGATTTAGAAGTGCTATTTATTATTGATGAAGTTGACTTTTAACTGTGATTGATATTTATTTAACTTAGTTGACTCTAAAAATTATTCTTGGCATCATTAAGAAATTGTTTTCCAGTCACATCCGATCCCTAACTGATTTATTTACTTACTTAGCTTGGCTCTACAACCCGTTGTTGGTCTTGGTCTGTTTAATAAGTGATTTCCAAGCACTTCGAAATCAGCCTATCCAGTTCGTGATACCCAACATCTTAAAGTCATCTTCCACCGGAGACTCGGTCTTCCCTGTTTGCGCCTTCCGTGGTAGTTGTTGTCGATCCAATGTTATCCAATTTAAAAAAAGAACCACAAACCGCATTTCATTGAAATCTGATGAAATTTCACATATTTAAGTCGGTTGGCCCACAAAACGTTGGGGAAGATGGAATTGGGGCTACAGGACAGAGGATCCCCCCATTTGTTTCTTGATGGAATATAGTGGGAATATTGAGTATCTACACTGATTTTCTGAAAATTACTCGATTTAAATATGAAACATTTCTCTGAAATGTCTCTATTACAAAACATATCACATTTGAATGAATGCCCCAATCAAATATTCCCTATGCAGTTTTTTTGTTGTTCTCGCACGAAAAAAAAAATCCATAAAATCCATAAAATATGTAAAAGCTATTTTGTTGTGCATGCATGCAAAAAGTAATTATTTCAAATGTAAATGACACACATGTGATATCTGTGTAGTTGTAATGCAACTTTTCACCATATCACAACATTTATGTTTTGACATGCATCGATGCACACTAATACACACACACACAGACGCATACGCATACGTAAATAGCTCCGTGCAATGCTCAAATGACCAGAAGTTTTATAGATACTAATCCCGTTATTCATATTCGCACTAATATCCGGCATATTAACATTGGCCAACACATGCAAACAGGGCAATTTAAATGTATGCGAACAATTTGTGTAAACATTCGCAGACATACACACAGAGCTTTATGAATTCATAACATGGAATGTAGGGGGTTGATGTGTATGTGTGTCGTTGATGTGTTTGTATGTATGTAATTGTATGCTGCTTTAGTGTGAATGTGCAGCTGACATTTTGTAATCATCACGAGCGGTCACCATCGCTGATCAGTTTATTCTCGGCTGAGTGACATACACACACACAGACGTGTGAGCTTCAATGGACACACAGACTCACAGATGTACTCACATATTCTGTGCTGGTGTCATTTAAATGTCTGCTAGATTTGTTTCAAAAGTAATCAGCAATAAAATTGCATTTTCAATGCTCTAACAGAAACGCACACGCAGACCTTTTTGTTTGAACTTAGGGTGAGGGAATTAACCGACATTTGAAGCAAACACCCGCAGGTAGACATTGACTGCACAGTGCTTGCATCTGGTGACCAGAACCCGATTTCAAACAAAGGGCGGTTTGAACTGAAAAACATTGTTTTAAAAAGAAAATCGAGTAGTTTTTATGTACAGGGTTTTCCCACAAGAGGTGTTGTTTTGGTATTCAAAGAAAAATGGTTTTTTCAGATGTTTATTTCAGAATAAATTAATAATGATAAACAACATCGGCCAAATGGCCACAACGAACACGCCTACAGGACCATATCCTTTTCATGAGATTTGCCATAACCCAATTGCAAAGTGGCTGCCCTATGTCCTCGAATTCTATCTTTGAGGGCTTGAATCGACGCTGGGCTGTTGTACGCTGGGCTTATCTTTCGCGTGGCCACAACGGAAGAAGTCGCAAGGTGAAATCTTGCGAAATCTTGCTCTGCGAAAGCGGAATTTTTTGGAAATCATATTGCCTAAACTGTATTTTTAATTGTATCGATGAGAAACTTCTACAGATTGGTCAGAATGAAATCCCAAACAGAATGAGTGAAAAAAAAATTTACACCGAAAAAAATTGTTGGGTCAAATTTTCAACAAAAGTAAAAAAAAAAAAATTGTTAGAAAAATGTACAAAAAAAATGTATTTTAATTCTTCTTTTATTTCTGATAAATACCCTATGATTAGTTTTTTAAATAAATTATAGGGTGGTCCGAACAAGAATTATAAACGTCAAATTTTCATGATTTTTCGATATTTGTTGAAAAACTCTGAAATTTTATAAAAAACCAAAATTTATTTCATTTCTTATTTGAAAGGTGGCAATCACAGCTTTAATTTAATACCGGTTTGAAGTCAATAGCTTCAGTTTTAAGAGAGTTATGCTCATTTTTGTGAAGTGAAAACCAATATGATTAAATTATTCAATAAGTGATTCCGAGAATTTCCGTTCTATTTCTATGGAATAAATACTGAGAGTGATATACTAAAATCGCTATAACTCCCAGGAGGGCAGGTATGGGCAGCTGATTTTTTCACAGTTCGTTGAAAACAAATTATGTAACATTTCTGTAGTGGTTTGGAACTGGGACTCTCTGGGACTTTTTAGATATTGCTTACCTAACCCAAATTTAAAGGAAAAATGGACCTTTAGTCGGGTTTTCGTTCTAAAACAGGTGCATATGAAAATGTCTCAAACAACATTCCTTTTTTTTTACAGAAGATACTTGTCCGAAGGCAGATTTTTTTCCCGAATCAAAATATCTGTCACCAAAATCAAATGAGATCATTTTGAATACAGCCCTGAAATCCCCTCTTTTCGTGAAAATTTTGTATATTTGACTTCTAAAATCAATTAAAAATCAACGGGCCAACATAAAAATAAGCTTTATGTGTTTTTTGTTTACTTGGAATGTCTGTGACAAAATTGCATCATTAAAAACACTGAAAAAAATAATCGGAAAAAAGTTACTTTTCCACTAGCCGCAACACAGTGCGGCGGCCATTTACATGATATCATATTCTCGACTTGATGTAAACAAAATTAAAAGACCAAATAAAAATAATCCACAAGAAGAATCAAAGTTTTTTATTTTTTTTTTTAATTACAATACAAAGTACACTGATATACCAGGGAACTGCAGAGCTGGAAAATCAGCGGACCAGCTTACAGATTCCTTTAGCCACTCGGAAACTCCTACTGTGTAAAAGAGTCCATGGTGAAACAAACGGTAAGCCGGCATCTAGTGTCTAAAGTCAACTCCGAATGGCTAATGATTTTCTGAGAAGTTTTACATGGCTTAGCGTTTACTCTCTTACTCGTAGAGTCGGCAACATTTACGCGGTGGAAACAGCCGCTGAAAAATGTTTGGTTGTCTTACACGGTTTTGAACTCGGCTTGATCTGTAAGAGAGTCATACAAAATACCTATCACACCACAGCCGTCCAAAGAAAAACATTCCGTTTAAACATGAACTTAGCATTTCTGCAGATAATCCATGTTTCTTGTTTCTAGTGCATGTTTTAATGCCATCAACATCGCCACAACTAAATCGTTTTCTTCTTCTGCCATAATCTGATGTAAATTTATCCA
Source organism: Hydrotaea cyrtoneurina (assembly GCA_958296145.1). Classification (NCBI taxonomy): domain Eukaryota; kingdom Metazoa; phylum Arthropoda; class Insecta; order Diptera; family Muscidae; genus Hydrotaea; species Hydrotaea cyrtoneurina. The sequence continues at coordinate 139,326,292 of OY282512.1, read as the reverse complement.
CCAATGGCATCCCTTAAGCCACACACCGACCATAGTTCATAGAATACATTAAAGATAGCATCAATTCACTGTTGATATGTATGTGTCATGTAATTATATGTGTGAGTCCTACAAATGAACATAAACTTATAGTCTCGTGTACAAGTGACGACAGCTGAGTATCACATTATGAAAGTTATCCGTATGACACTTTTATTTCTAATGATTCATGCACTCTCACTCTATGTTTTCGACACGCTGTGTGCGTGTGTGTGTGCCACTCTTGCTCTCTATCTCTCTGTGTGTCATAGATTACAAAGTGTTATTGCCATGGTAATGGTCATGTTGTTGTTGTTGTCATTTTGGTCATTTTTATATACTCTATAAACACAATTGTTAACAATAAACGGGGACACAGAGGCACGCACACATGAACACAGTGACTGACCCGTTTGGCAAATGTTAATGACATTCTCTGTGTCCCCATTGTGGGTGTGTGACTGAGTGTGGGTATTCTCTGATACTGATCATTTCTTGGTGGCATGACAAAGCAACAATAAATACTTGGTGGCATATGTATGTATGTGGGTGTGTGTACGATGTGTCCAGCCACTGGCAGTGTACATTTTTGTGCATGTGTAAGAATCTAGGTGAGAATATTTAATTACAATTTAACACTGGCAACCCAGCACACCAACAATCGACAAAATTCTAAAAACTAATTCTAAAGTTTTAGAAGATTTTTTTTTGCAGTCACAGAAGTGTGGATGAGCATCGGTATCTTCTATAGAAATTATATTATTTCCAGAGTAGGCAAATTATTATATTTTAAATTATTTCGGCTAAAACACTCAGCGGAATGGTTACGGAAATTATTTTCTATAGAAATTATATTATTTCCATTATCTTATAATATATATTTACCCTCGACACTGATTCACTGATACACTGATTCACTGACTCTGTCACGCAGTACGTAGGAATTTAAATAGGCATTCTATAATTCTATAAATAATAATAATAAAAACAAGTGGACAAATAGTAAGTTCGGCCGGGCCGAATCTTATATACCCTCCATCATGGATCCTTAAAAAGTCAATAAATAAGAAAACTAACTGAGTTTTTGGGCCGCTCGTGACCCGATAGTCCCAGGAACCCGATCACAAATTTTATCCAAATCATGAAAATAAATGCATATTTGGGTTCGCGAGAAAATTTCCGATATGGCCCATTCACGAACTTAACCTGCTTATGGGCAAAAAACATCTTCCGACAAAATTTCAGCTTTTTAGCGTTGGTCGTTCGCACTCTATCGTGATTTCAACAGACAACAGACGGACGGACGGACGGACGGACAGACGAACATCGCTAGAATGTCTTAGAATGTTACACTGACCGATAATATATATACTTAATAGGGTCGCAGATCACTCTTTCGAGGTGTTGCAAACGGAATGACAAACTTAGTATATACTCCATCCTATGATGGAGTGTATAAAAATAATATTTGTAAAGAAATTGTGTTTTCCCCAAATTTTTTTTTACCAAAATTTTTTTTTACTAATTTTTTTTTTACAAATTTTTTATTTTTTACAAATTTTTTTTTTTTACAAAATTTTTTTTTCAACATAAATTTTTTTTTTACAAAAATTTTTTTTTTACAATATTTTTTTTTCCAAATTTTTTTTTTTTTCAACAAAATTATTTTTTTTCAACAAAATTTTTTTTTCAACAAAATTTTTTTTTTCCACAAAATTTTTTTTTTTCACAAACATTTTTTTTTTCCACAAAAAAATTTTTTTTCAACAAATTTTTTTTTTCAACAGAAATTTTTTTTTAACAACATTTTTTTCCATATTTCAACACGCGCCATAGGCGCATTACAACTTACTAGTTTCCAATATTATTATATTATTTTTTTAAATTATTTCGGCTAAAACAACTTAACGGCAAACAAATCTTTTTATTTCTTCACAAAGGACTCCTTTTAGATCATCATTTCTATGAATCTTTCAAACAAATTATTGTTACCATGGTCGACCATGTATACTATTTGTATGATAACATCCAGATTTTGCAAATTTGGTTCACTGGGTAACCAGTGATAGAGAACGATAGAGAAAATAAAAATAAAATGAAAAACGATAAGGGGTTATAATGTGAGCGTCTGTAATAAGTGTAAGTCAAGTGCTATCATTGATAATGTTGTTGGCTGTTGTTAATTCAGTTTTTTTTTCTCTCTCGCAAGTGTTTCTCTACTGCAAACTTTCAAACTAATTGGCTTTAATGTAGCCATTGCTAGTGTTGATATCAATAGACAATTGAAAAATTGAAACAAATTGGCTTACATTTTAAAACTGATTAGATAATTGATGCTCCTATTTCTATACTACAAATTTTGAAACCCTTTTCTAATTTCGAACCACTGTGGCTGGCTGTTTTGGGAGAGTGAACGTGAGTCAACACAAAACAACTTTTTCCATTTGTGGTTTCTTTTCTGGGAATACCACAACATGTCGCTCATTTACTTCAATAGTGTCACAATTCAAAATTCACTATTTTTCTTTTCTGCTCAAGAAAATGATGTAATTCTCTTATTTAAGTTGACTTTTGTTCTGCGGGCTTCACTTTCTTCACGAAACCTATCAGTTTCTTTTCCTATATTCCTGGAAAAAACGTATTTTGAGTTGTGACACTATTCAAGTAAATGAACGATGTATTGGTTAAACAACACAACACAGCACAATTGCTATACGGACGTGTAATGGCAAAAACCACGACAATCTGGGACAGATATGCTTGAAATTATTAACTCTTCTATTCGGTTAAGGGAACACATATACACACCCACACACACAGAAACACAAACATTTTAATTGTTTGGCAAATTTTATAAATAAAATGTATTGCCCTGAGCATTACATACAGCAAATTTGTAAACGGATTTTTAAATAAATAAAGTTTTAATATAAATTAAATATCATTGCAATTATAGGAAATAAGGATGTTATTGTTATCAAACTATGATGTGAGTTTGATAACAATAACATCCTTATTTCCTATAATCGTAGGGTCACTAACAATTCTCTCTTGGGACTCCTATACTCAGCATCATTCTTGACTATGCATTCATCACCTCGCCCTCCACACCTCACAATACTGTCAACGATGAAATATGAACACTTGCTACCTTATTGTAACTTAACCAACTTAACTACATTAACACCTGCTTCGACCCATTGTGCATATGACAGCTATCACGAGTAAAACTCATTTAGTTTCAGTTCCTTTTGTGGCCATCAATTCATGGCTTTATATTAGTTCACTTCTGATATCGGTGAATGCAATGTTTTTTCATTCTTCCCCAGTTTACTTGGCATTTATTGCCAGTTTCTGTGTTGCTGCTGGCTACCGCATTCGGATTTTTCATGCAAAATTCCCACAACTCTCGTAAATAAATATTACTAAAGTTTATGGTTTGTAAAAGAAACAACAAAACCCCAACACTTTAAGAGGAGAGAGGAGAGAGGAGAGAGGAGAGAGGAGAGAGGAGAGAGGAGAGAGGAGAGAGGAGAGAGGAGAGAGGAGAGAGGAGAGAGGAGAGAGGAGAGAGGAGAGAGGAGAGAGGAGAGAGGAGAGAGGAGAGAGGAGAGAGGAGAGAGGAGAGAGGAGAGAGGAGAGAGGAGAGAGGAGAGAGGAGAGAGGAGAGAGGAGAGAGGAGAGAGGAGAGAGGAGAGAGGAGAGAGGAGAGAGGAGAGAGGAGAGAGGAGAGAGGAGAGAGGAGAGAGGAGAGAGGAGAGAGGAGAGAGGAGAGAGGAGAGAGGAGAGAGGAGAGAGGAGAGAGGAGAGAGGAGAGAGGAGAGAGGAGAGAGGAGAGAGGAGAGAGGAGAGAGGAGAGAGGAGAGAGGAGAGAGGAGAGATGAGAGAGGAGAGAGGAGAGAGGAGAGAGGAGAGAGGAGAGAGGAGAGAGGAGAGTAGTTAGAGTAGTTAGAGTAGTTAGAGTAGTTAGAGTAGTTAGAGTAGTTAGAGTAGTTAGAGTAGTTAGAGTAGTTAGAGTAGTTAGAGTAGTTAGAGTAGTTAGAGTAGTTAGAGTAGTTAGAGTAGTTAGAGTAGTTAGAGTAGTTAGAGTAGTTAGAGTAGTTAGAGTAGTTAGAGTAGTTAGAGTAGTTAGAGTAGTTAGAGTAGTTAGAGTAGTTAGAGTAGTTAGAGTAGTTAGAGTAGTTAGAGTAGTTAGAGTAGTTAGAGTAGTTAGAGTAGTTAGAGTAGTTAGAGTAGTTAGAGTAGTTAGAGTAGTTAGAGTAGTTAGAGTAGTTAGAGTAGTTAGAGTAGTTAGAGTAGTTAGAGTAGTTAGAGTAGTTAGAGTAGTTAGAGTAGTTAGTGTAGTTAGAGTAGTTAGAGTAGTTAGAGTAGTTATAGTAGTTATAGTAGTTAGAGTAGTTAGAGTAGTTAGAGTAGTTAGAGTAGTTAGAGTTGTATTTATCCAGCTGCATTCTCTAATAACTATCTCTGTAGCAGAATAGGGCAAAAGGGAGATGTGATGCCATGTAATTATGCAAAAAATGCAAGTACAGGTCATTGGCCAATGAATTTCTACGATAGCTGTAACATCCAGGTTTCATTTTTAATCAATCTATTTGTCCCTTCACGATTGATGTGATGCAAATGGAGATGGTTTGGGAAGGCGGTTCCTAGTCGTGATGGTGATCTCACAAAGGCGGCCAAAGAATAAAGTTCAGGTGGAAACAGGAAAACCCGATAAGCCGGCTGTGTAAAAATATGGTCTTTGGTCAAAGAATTTTTACAATAGCTAGTCAATCAATTTGTCCCTTAACGATTGATGAGATGAAAATGGATATGATTTGGGAAGGCGATTCCTAATGGTTTTCGATGGTGATATTAGAAAGGCGACCAAAGAATGTAGCTCACGTGGAAGCAACAAATCCCGATAAGACGGCTCTGTAAAAATATGCCATGACTGGTCTTTGGCCAGAGCATTTCGACTATAGCTGTCACATCCACGCTCAATTCAGAATCCTCCAATGTGTTGCTTCACGCTTCTGAGATGAAAATGGAGATGATTTGGAAAGGCGTTTTCTGGTGGTAAAACACAGATAAGCCGCCTCTGTACAAACGTGTCAAGAAATGTCTGTGGCAAGAACATGTATACAATAACTATCACATCCAGGTACAATCCTAAATCAATCAACACGCTTTAGACCCCCAAATGAGTGGTCGGATTTCTTTTTCAATTTGGGGTGTATGTGCGCAGGGCCTCGTGTTTCTAACCCCACCCTAGAGGATTCTCCACAAATTGCAAACAAATACAATTAATAAAGTTATTACTTTTTCAAAATCCCCCTAATACTGAGTCTCTCGTACTCAAATTAAATTATTAAAGAAAAAAGAAAAGAATAAATAAATAAAAGTGAATATTTAATTTTCACAGCACAATAAATTCCAATTTAAAATGCATTGTTTGTCATAACCTTTTGAACTCAATGAAAACTTACGATATCGTTTCTATCACATATCCTTGCATAAAATACATATGTACATATGGACATGTGTAGTAGGGTGGAGTGAAAACATGTTTTTTTTTGAATTTGAAAAAGTTAACCTCGGAAAGAGATGTAGTCTGGGGTCCTAATGAGGGGAAAAATAAAGAAAAAAATTTTAAAAAATTTTTAGGGGTTGCGCCACTCCCTCGAAATTTGGAAATTATCGCTATTTTTGCGTTGATTTTAGAAAAATCCTAAAAATTAACGACTTAACTTATTCGAAATTTAAAAGTTTGAGCTTGTTCAGTGCCCAAACAAAAGTATTTGAGGCAAATATGAGGATAATCGACTAATATTTGTTGCTTTGGTGGCGATTTCATTGTTCAGTCAATTTTCTGAAGAAGGGACGATTTGACTTATTTTACTTTTTGAAATTTTTGAACAATTAGAAAATTTTTTTTAAATTTTTTCATGCCCTTATTTCATTGTTTACGCTATTGCAAACATTTATTGACATACAACTTTTTAGAATTTTTCTAAAATCAACGCCAAAATAGCGATAATTTCCAAATTTCGAGGGAGTGGCGCGACCCCTAAAAATTTTTTAAAATTTTTTTCTTTATTTTTCCCCTCATTAGGACCCCAGACTAGATCTCTTTCCGAGGTTAACTTTTTTTTTTTGAATTTCACTCCACCCTAATGTGTAGATGTGCAGATGTATATTAGGGCGGAGTAAAACAGCTTTTCTTTTTTTTGCTTTTCCTGTGCTTTTAGTCGATGACCGATGATAAGCATCCTTTGTGCGAAAGTTTCAATTTCTACGACTTAAACTTGAGGTAGCAACTACAATTGAGAAAAATATTTTCGAGTTTTTGGAAAAATCGTTTGTATTTCGTTCATCTCTGCTGGGAGAATTTCACCAAACTCCTGAGAATCAGGAAAACTGGCGCGAACCGGATTCTCCGTTCATACATTGGGACAGCTTAGCCAACAGAAAACTTGAAGGAACTGACTACTTTCATCATGAGGGTTTACGCACCAACCCGATTTGATATCAAAACAAAAAAGTCATCCTGTAAAGATGGTCCAACATGGTTAAAGGATCTGTGTATTTACGAGATGATCTGAAAATCATTGTTCTGCAATCCATACAAAGAAATTCATTCTTTGAACATCCAGAAAATATTTTTTTCAAGATGATGCTTCTCACAGAAGCTAACAGGCTCTTCGAAAAATATTAAGGGCAATGAAGGAGACACAAGGGACTGAACTTCCCAGAACTGCAAGCTCATGCAACAAACTATTATGATTTGATAGATTGGACAAAGGAAAAGATTACAGCACCTCCAATGACTGTGAAATATACAGACAGAGAAATTACGAGCTTGATTTCATCAGCAACTAATTGGCTGAAATTTGAGAAGTTTCCTTGTCACACTCAAGCTGTCGAGAGATGTGTCAAGCGGGTGACGGAGACTTCAAAGTCTGTATGTGGCCCAGAAGCTAGGGATGGTTTCATTCGTATCAGGATAAAATCAAGGCGGGAAATAGCAGTTTTCGAGACCAAATCTCAGTTTTTTCAACAAAAAATTAAATTGTGAAAATTGGACAAATTGTTTATTATTCATTATTATTATTTCATTATTTTGTAATGAACATTAAACACACATGACATTTAAAATAAACTTATGCCAGTAGCGGTAACATTATAACTTTAAAAAAAACTTACTGCGCCACCTTAAGAAATTGTCTTAGAAATCTGAAATTTGATAGAAAAGGAAAAGCAAAAAAAATAAAAAAAAAAAAATTTCGCTCCACCCTAATGTATATATGTGTGGTTTTATGTATTCTGGCAAATATTGATTGTGGTCAATAAAACCAAATAAATACAAATGAAATTCCGCTTCAGTTTAGTCGAAGCTGTCGTTTATGTGGTTTCTGTGCTTTTTTTTGTTTTGTTCTGCTTCACTGTAAAAAAAAAACTGAATACAAATTTATGGACATTAAGTAGCAACAAATTAAGAGCACCTTATTAAGTTTATAACTAATGTTGTGTTTTACTTTTGTGGTGGTATTTTCTATTTGCAGAAATATGTTAGCGAATTATCAACTGTGCGAGATTGTGCCACTGAGTGCGCCGAAAAAGGTAAATTGTTTGGAAATTTAATTTTTTTTATTTCATATAATTTTTTTTTTATTGTATTTTTTTTTCTTTATTTTAAATGTAAATTCTCTTTTCATTTATCTGCAGAAATCTGGGAAACTCAAACCTATTGCTGTACCGAGGATGGCTGTAATGGATCTGCCGCCCTGGACATCTCATCGTTGGCGTTAATGGTGCCCCTCTTCGCCTACATGTGTAATGCCATTTGGAATGTGATCAAGGGGCGTCGTTAAGTTGGTTCCCCTCCCCTCCTAAAAACTAAACCGTTTTCTTTTCTTCTAATTTTTTGTTTTCAATAATTTTAATTTATAAGTGTTTGGTTTTATTAAAATACTCAAAAATAAATTTCATACTTTAAAAGGGACCTAAAGAGCAAACAAATGAAGCAGCAATAGAAGAAAAGTATGAAAGTAAACCTAGTAGAAGAAGAAGAATTAGCCAGCAAAATGCCTACAATTTATTAAGTCTTAACGCAAGAAAAGTGTCTATCTATTTTGTTTGTATCTTTATTAATGTGATTTCGTTGCGATTTCCATCTTTCTTAGCACTCGTTTGTGATGTGCTTTTTTTCGTATCGTTTCGTTTCGTTCTTTGTGTTTTCCGTTGCAAAAAAAAAACAAAAAAATTTGAACAGTCTTCCCAGCTATAAATTCACAGAAAAAAAGTCAGAGATCAACCAAAAGAACGAGACAGTTTTTTTTGTGAGATTTCGTGATAAATAGGCGAAAAGAAAATTCACACATACCCAGCAGAAAAAGAAAAAATAAAACAAACTAAAGAATAGAAAGGCATCAAAGTTAATCACTTTGAAATCCTGTAAAAGAAAAGGCGGGTGAATCCAAAAACCAAAAAAAAAAACAACAACTCACCCATGGCAAAAGAAAACCACAAAGAAAAAGAAAAAAAAAAACCATTGACAACACGAAAATTCTAAAATTTTATTAACAATTTACAAAAAAAAAAAAAAAGAAACAAAGGAAAAACCAAAAAAAAAAAAACACAAACATTAATTAATACAATTATAACAAAAAGTTAGAACCAGCGGAGAGAAGAAGAAAACCAAAAAACAAACAATTATATTTAATATTTCCAAGTATTTTTCAGTCATTATGAACAAAACAACAACAATGTTTACTTTAACAACAATATACACACATTTAAACAACAACAACAATTATATATACTTACAATATATAAGTTCTAACTATATATATTTATAAATATATACATATATATATATATAGCGAATTGAGTTCAGATCAGGAGATCCATCACGTATCAAATTTTCAATTTTCAAACAAACACAACAAACGCTTTAATAAAAATCACACATCATTCATTCGAAAATTTCTCTCAAACCGGTGGGGGGTTTCACATAAACTAGGAAGTATTCTGAAGTTTTCGCAAATTTCAAGAGAATGACAAAATGACAAGAAATTGTTTTTAGAATTCCAACAAAATTTGTATTTTTTTTTTTTTTTGATAATTTCAACAGGCCCTAACTTATCGGTGTAAGACATTTAGAAATGTTTTTTAAAAAATCGTATAATTCTGCTTAGTTTTGTTTATTCAAAAATGAAATATTTCTTCTTCTGTTTGTGGTCAAAGACAAAATTTTCAAAAATATTTATGAAATTGTTTATTTTACGTTATTTTTTTTTTAGTTTAATATCATTTACTTTATCTTATCTTTTTAGTCAATGACAAATTTTATGACATTTTTCATAGATTTTATGAAATGTTTCACCTATTTTTTGAAATGGTTCATATATTTTATGAAATTGTTTCATACATTTGCATTTCATTTACGGCATGTTTCATACATTTTATGAAATTGTTTCATATATTTTATGAAATTGTTTTATGCATTTTATGAAATTGTTTCATATTTTTTACATATTATTATTTTTGTTTATTATTTTCTTATATTCTCAGTCAAAGATAAATTTTCATATATTTTGTGAAATGTTTCATAAATTTTATGACATTTTTCATATATTTTATGAAATGTTTCATATATTTTATGAAATTGTTTCATATATATTATGCAATTTTTCTTATATTTTTATATTTTATGAAATTGTTCATAATATTTATAAAATTGTATGACATTTTTCTAATATTTTTATATTTTATGTTATGAAACATTTTAGGACATTTTCATATTTTTTATCAACAGTTGATATATTTTATGAAATTGTTTCATATATATTGCGACAAGTTTCATATATTTTATGAAAATTTTACGTAATATATATTGATTACATTGAAGAAAATAATATTGTCTTATTTTTTTTAGTCAAAGACAAATTTTAAAAAATTTGATGACATTAATCATATATTTTATGAAATGTTTCATTGGAGGAAATAATATTGTCTTATTTTTTTTAGTCAAAGACAAATTTTAAAGAATTTGATGACATTAATCATATATTTTATGAAATGTTTCATTGGAGAAAATAATATTGTCTTATTTTTTTTAGTCAAAGGAAAATTTTCAAAAATTTGATGACATTTATCATATATTTTATGAAATGTTTCATTGGAGAAAATAATATTGTCTAATTTTTTTTAGTCAAATGCAAATTTTCAAAAAATTTATGACATTTATCATATATTTTATGAAATGTTTCATACATATTATAAAATTTTTCATAATATTTACAAAATGGTTCATAACATTTAGATGTTTCATAACATTTACGACATGATTCAAATATTTTACGACATTTTTCGTATATTTTCTGAAATGTTTCATATATTTTTTATCCAATGTTTCCTATATTTTATGACATTTTTCATATATTGTATGACATTATTCTTATATTTTTATATTTTATGAAATTGTTCATAATATTTATAAAAAGTTTCATAACATTTATGAAATGTTTCATATATATGACATTTTTTGAAATGCTTCATATATTTTACGTAATTTTTGTTTGTTATTTTGGTGAATCGTTTATTTTTTCTCATTTTTTTTTTTGGTAAAAGAAATTTTTTGAAAATATGTATGACATTTTTCATAATTTTTCATATATTCTATGACATTTTTCATATATTTTAATGTTTCTATATTTTATGACAATTTGTTTATATTTTCTTTATTTTTTTTTTGATCATATACAAAACTTCAGAAATGTTTATGAACTTTATAACTTTTTTCTCCGTCAAAGACACATTTTCATGAAACATTTAAATATTTCAATGAAATATTTCGTATATTTTATGAAATGTGTCATAAATCTTACGTAATTTGCGACTGTTTTTTTTTTAGACAAATACCATGAAATATTGATTAACTTACCCAAAAGGGGCCACTTAAGCGAGTTCCAAAATGGGCGTGGCACCAACATCGTCAGTAAAGCGGCAAGGCGGTGTCGTTCAGAAATAGAACTGGTACTACATTTTTAGTTGGTTTCTGTGCGGCAACAAATAAAGATGTAGAAAGGGAATGTGTGGACTTGAATTTCATCTGTACAAAGATGACAGATTACGAAATTTTAAAACTATTAGCGACAAATTAACTTTTTCCAATAGTAAATCAAATAATTCCACAGACACGCGACAGTATTGCTAAAATCTTAGCCGCTTTGGTCTTCGGTCTTGGGGTCTTGATTCAGTTCACAGCGATCGCCATACACTCCGACTGCTGCAGAATATTTCCTTAGTATGCAAATCCTCTTTTGAGAGAACGTATCGCTTTACATGGCAATTTGCCAGTTTATGTTTTCATTACACCACCATGACACACACTCTCTTCTGTTTATAGTCTTAGAAATGTTTTCCGTTTTATTTGGAATGGCACATTACCCAATCGGGAATCTCACAGAGTTGTATTTTGGGGTATGTGAAATTCCGGCATTCTGGTAATGTCGCCGTCCATTCATAGTCTTATTAAATATCAGAAAATTTATGAAAAATTGATAACACCATCAAAATATGCTAAAGCCATTTAAAGGAAACAAAAAGAACAAAAAAATAAAATGAAAAAAATTATAAACAACTTAAATGCTAGTATAGATTATTAACGACAACCGACAACAATTAAGTAGAATTTCAATTGAAAAAAGAACAGACGAACAAAAACCAAACAAATGGATAGCAACAAAAGTAAATAGTAAAGAATAATAACTAAAAAAATATGAAACAAACAAAGAATAACAAATAAATCTCGTAAAACCAAGCAACGAAGTTATGTCAAAAAAATAAAAACCAACATCCGCAAAACTACACTCGAGACAAAATGTTAGTAAAAAATCAACAGTTAATTGTTAACACTACAACAACATGGCAATATGCTGTGTTTGTTGTACTAATTAAGATGGCTCCATGGAGAAATTGTATTTGCCGACTGGAAATGGGAAGACGTAAACATATTCAGAATTAAAAAAAAAATCTCTGAAAAATTGAAAAAAAAACAACAAATTAAACACAAACTAAAACCAAACAAACCGATTAAAAAAAAGTGAACATAACACTGTACATGAAATTCTAAATTTATTCAAATGAAAAACCCAAAAACTTTAACAAAAACAAATACGTCAAACCAACAACAATTAGATTTACTTAGACTTAACTAAATAAAAATTAAAAAATAAAAACAAATAAATATATATATACATATATATACATACAGATATTAGATGAGCAAAGTAAAAACCACTACAACTGAAAGAAAAAACTATACGATATAACAACAACAACAACAGAAAAAACATATGTTCTAAAATTTTTTGAAATCAGATTAACAAAACAAAAAAACCAACAAAAAAAATACATTTCTTAGAGCACTTTCGTATTTAAATAACTAACGTTTTTTTTCAGTAATTCAAAAAAAAAAGAAAAATATATTTAAAAAAAAAAAACACAACCGGAAACGGTTGAAAACTATTATTAAATTTAAGGCTTAAAGGAATAAAATATCCTTGGAAAAACAAAACAAAACAACAACCAACAATTAATTAATGCAGTTCGTTTTTTTCTTTTCGTTTGTTTTTCAATACTTCAATTATAACTGCTCGTATATGATAACAGTAGTTTGAGAAAAGCAATAATAATATATAGTAAACAAAAACAAAAACAATTATGACATTTTAACAACCAACAGCCATGATAAATATAAATAATAAACACCGTTCACGTTCACGAACACAGTCACACAGTTACACACACACGCAGTTACTTCCTTTCCATTTACAATGACACCTTGAGAACGGTGTCACTCATGTTCGAGTGACCGTCTCATGTCGTTGACATATACCTGGGTCAGCAATTCGGCCGGTTGTTCGCTTCTGATTTCTTCTTCAGATTCCCTGTCCCCTTTTTTACATTAGCAATTCGCTCCCCTCCTATGAAGTTTCTTAAATTCCATAAGAGCATCTGATACGTCGATATCCACATCACCCATAGAAATTTAAGACGATGCTGGATCTGATGAACGTTTGTGTGACAGCAAACAGCTCTGGGTCTTTTGTGCATTAAAATCTACTCTATTTATTTGGCCCCACTCACAAATCGGCGCCAAATCGCGTTTAAGTGAGTCGTTCAATGTTTGCCTTTTGCCTCGACCTCCAGAGGACCTGGTCGATGATCAAATGAGTACGAATGACAGAGGTTGCTGTCATCCGCAAAGGAGTAGATCAGGTTCACAGTCTGACCTAACAGGTCGTGAATGAAAATAAGAAATAGAGAAGGAGAGAGGACAGAGCCTTGTGACACTCCTGCAGTCGACCTATGCTCGTTGGATGAGACCCCATCTATAACAATTGGTATAGAGAAAACTCTCTGAGAAAACTCGATAAGAATCAAGGAAAGATATTTCCGACACCAAATGCAATAAGTTTTGATATGAGTGCTCCGTGCCAGACCCTATCGAACGCCTTGGAAATATCCAGAGCAACGACCTTACTTTTACCAAGGGTCGTGAATAGATCGACTCCATCACTCCATCGTAAGGAATGCCATCAGGTCTCCAGTAGATCGATTTCTACGGAAGTCATACTGTCGATCACTAAGAAGGCCGTTAGACTCTAGATACCCTACAAGATGGTGGCTTACCATATTCTCCATAACCTTTGAGAGCGCAGAACATATTGTAATTGGACGGTAATTTGCCGGATTAGTAGCCTCACCTTTTTTGGGGATCGGCTGAACATTGGCAACTTTCCCAACTTGAAGGGTAAATGCCATCCCATGGGCTGTTAGGATCCGAAGAATAGCAGAGGTGTTCGGAGGGCCACAGACCTCAATCGAGGTGGAAAATGTAGGGGTGTTCACAAATGTTGTAGACGTTTTCGATTACAAAAGGCACCGTATAGAGACTCAATGATTACTTTTGATGAAATTGAATCATGTTGGTCTCAATTTCTGAAGACTTTGAATCTGGATGAAATTGCCATCTTAATATTAATTTGTATATTACAATGAAACCAATAAATGAAATTAAATTCTCCAATTACCAACGTCTGTAGAAATTCCACCATCCCCTATGCGCCAGCCGTCGTTAACCAGACTTCAATGCCCAAAAGGAAAACCCCAAAAAGAAGCGACACATGGGCCAATCGCCCATGTCCTAACAATTGTGCGATTGTGAGATCACATGCGATTTAAGAATCGCCAATAAATGTTCTTCCTGTCATACACTTTGCCAAATTTTCAAAAAAGAAGAAGAACTTTTGCGCCAAAGTCCGAATGAAAACATTAAACGTTTTTAATAAAATATTGTTTATACTAACTTGTGAAAACATATTGAATTGTATGAGTGCATCGTTTTTTTAATGGTTTTAAAATGAATTCGAAGCCTGTTATGCGATTGCGATCTTTGTGACAGCAATTTTGCGATGTCAAATAACAATTGCAAATTTTAACAAAATGCGATTGTCCGGACATGGGCAAATATTTCATTTCTTATGTGGTCCACCTTCGAATGGATATAATTTTTCATATGTTAGGCATCTAGACATCTTCTCTTACTTATTTCCCTTGACATTCCATGAAGGAACAGACGGGGAACTTCTGTATTTTGTATACTCACTGACCGGGACCTAACGGCTAATGCTTTTCTAGAGAAGTTTTACATGGCTTAGAGATTGCACTCTCACTCGTAAAGTCGCCAACATTTACGCGTTGGAAACAGCCGCTAAAAAATGTTTGATGGTCTTACCCGGTTTCGAACTCGGGTTCTTCTGTGTGATAGTCGCACACCACGACCTTCCACATCTTCTCCTATCAATTTTTTTTTCAATCATTCTCTTTCTATAAAGAAAAATGCTCTCCCTTCAGCAAGTCCTTGGAAAATGTTGCTTTTAAAAGGTCTCACCCTGACCTTTCAGGGACATTGTTCAAGTCTAACAGCAATTGTCGCCCAGTGTAGTGTATGTGCCCTTTTCCCACCTATCTCTCCACACACACACACTCACTCATGCACATGTTATCATTTATTGTAACATCATGAATTTTTATTAAATTTGCAATTAAACAAAAAATAGAGACAAAACAAAAAAAAAACAAAAAAATTAAAAACAAATCTGGACATGTGTGTCAGTTTGTTGTTTCAGTTGTATTTAATTAAAAGCATTTTGTTAATATTGAAATTAATTACGTTGAAAAGGCAAATTATGTGGCGACACAAACAAGACAAACACAACGGCCAAGGTTGGCCACACACACACAAACACACACATTCCCTGTAAGTCCTAGTCCGTTGGTTATTTATTTTTAAATTGAATTTAAATTCCATGGCAGTTTTATTTAATGGCAATGGTTGTTAATTTAATCAGGCCAGTGCCACAGAAAACAACAACTCAAAACAACAACACAAGAGTCAAGTTTGATTATTATTAATAACCGCAGAATATATATATGTATATGGTAGACCTTTTAATTACTATTGTTGCTAAATTATACGCCAAAAGACACTCACACCCACACCCACACCCTCACTCACACTCACACATACCTGCATATATAGATGTGTGTAGGTGTGTTGAATGAATATCAATACTTTTTATTCCATTTCGGTGTACAGTTTGTTTTTTCTCAAGAATTATTATTAACAACAGCAACAATACAAAAAATGCAAATGCAATTTCAATTAATTAATTTAATAATAAAGATGATCGCTCAGAGTTTTATTTACTATTTAATCTGTGTTAACGAATTTCAATTATTATCATTGTTATCCCTATGATTAAGGATGAAGGAGAAAAACCCATAATCCAACAGAAACCACAACACACAATGCTTCAACTCAATATCAGTTAATATCCTTTTTTCTCCCGCTGCCAGTCTCACTTGCTGTTCCGCCCAATAAGGGTTCTAACTGCAAGGAGCAGCAGTTTATATACGAACGCATGTTATACAAAAGAAAAACCACAATAATATCAATTAAAAAAAAAACAAAAGAAAATACTCAAATTCGAACATTTCTTGTTGATAGCAGGAGAAAGGGAGAAACTTTCAAATCAGCCGCCGTTAAAACACAAACAAAGAGATAAAACGTAAATAAATATTAAACTCTTAAAAAAGAAAAAAAAACCCAAAAGACACAGTTGCAGATGAGAACATTTACGATGATTGAGATCTAAAACTAAACACAACAACAACAAAAACACTTAAGAACAAATATAACAAAACAATATTTTAATTTTAATTTTAGAAATAAACTTAAATAAAAAAAAAAACAAAATGGTGGGTGACATTCACTTGATAAGGCTGGCGAGACAAAGGGTAAGTATGTAAGCGGCGGGGAAACTACAATCGAAAGAGCTACTGACCCATACTAACTATCACCGACATTTTCTTATAAAGGCTGGTTAAATGTGAACCACTCCCAAACGTCAAGGTTTTCTCTGCATTTCATTTGACATTTCTCAATTACAGACCAACTCAATTTGAATCATGGCAAGATACACAAGCAAACAACGGGTTAAAGTTATTCAGGCTTATTGTGAAAATGGCCATTCAAATGAAAATGCATAACGATGAAAATCATCTTCAGTGATGAGACAATAAGCTGAGTTGACGCATTTGGGCGAATGATAATCCAAGAGTGAGTGTCGAAGAAAAAACCATACACCCACAAAGAGTGAATGTTGGGTCGGATCATTTTCATGCATATCAAGGACCCAATCAGCAAGACACGACGTTGCTGATGATCGGCCGGCTTGACTTCTTGTGTTAACTAAACTTTATTAGTTTTAAGACCCAAGTCTTTATGCAAAATACGTTGTAATGACTTTTGTGGAATGCCCAATTCCAAAGAACGACGATAAGTGGACAAATCTGGCTTTTCTTTAACACTTTGGGCTACATCAGCAAATATGAGCGACGTGCACTTTCTATAACTTAAACTTCTATAAATTGAATTTCCTTAAGTCGAACTTTTCATAGAAATAAACCAAACCAAACCGTTGTGATAGCATCTACATGTGTTAGGTGGTTTAACCCATTAACGCTTTCTGTCACCTGGACACCTACATAAAGCCAGACAGCTATATGAAAAACCGTTACTATTTCGCCACAAGTGGTAAAAACCATATAAGAAGCTGCAAACCACGTGTAGACAAAAAGGTAATATAACAGAATCAAAAACAAGTGTGATCTGCAGTCTTTTCGAATGAATAAAAGTGAAAAACAATTTTTATAAAAATCCTTTTATTTAATGCCTAAAAAAATAAAAAAAAATACATTGATAATGAAGAAGTTAATCGGACTTTTCTAACGATGTCGATACTGCTGATTATTGTTCCTCCAAAGCAGTTGCTTTGCAGAAAGCGATATAAGCGATATTTGTTATACAACCTTCCAGACACCTGATGAGCAATATCAAGACCTAAACAAATTTCACAGAAACCCAAATCGTAAAATTTTGAAACCAAAACGTTTTTAGCTTCTCCAGAAAAAGGAAAACGAAAAAAATTTTCGATTTGAAACCCATAACAAAATCTGAAGTGAAATTGATATTTTAAGTAACTTAAACTCCAAATTGAAATGAAATTCTGTTCAAAATTAATTATGAATATTGCTTTTATTAAAAAATATACTAAATACGTTGAGTATGATAATTTTAACATCTTTTTTAACGTATAAAGTATCAGGCATGTCAAAGACATATAAAATTGGCAGCCTTAACCAAAAAGAACCCTTAAAACCAAAAAAAAAAAAATGTCTGAAGGAAACTCCGCAAAGAAATGTAAGCATTTGTTTTAATATTAAAATTAATAGCTAATTTTTACATTTTTAAAGGGGCAAGCACAAGAACATCGCTCAGGCAACATTTTTTTTATAAATTTTAAGGAATGCCACCAAGATACTGCGAGAGGTTACGTGAAAGGAGACAAGGTGGTCGGACAAAGGATTCGATGCATCCCTTAGACGTCGGCGATCTAATTTAATTTGAGAATGTGCCTTTCTCTCTTCTTCCATCACAGCAACAATCAAAATACCAGGCATATTTTTTGATTTGTTAGTTTGTTTAATTTTTTTAATTAAAATCAGAGTCAAAGTGTGGAGACGTATCGAAATTTTTGAAGGCGGTGGGTAAACCAGCTGTTTCTAATTTCAATGCTACCATATGTTTTAATAGAAATATTCGATTTCCATTTTTTTCGATTTCATCAAACCCAGGAATTTTTGAAGAAGCAAAATTAAAATGTTACGATTTCTGTCACATGCCTGTATATAGTGCGTCGTCTGGTCAACCGGCCATTTCACAACGAACGGATGAGAGTCCCTGTTTACCCGCGTATTCAGGCTAAAAGTTCTAACGTCAGGGACCAGACGATGGACATCGGACGAACATATACCGTTAAAGTATCTATAGAACAGCGATATACAACCCACATTCCGACGATGCTGATGGGAGACAATAGAGTTGGATACCCTACCATCCCCAATCATCGCCACCGCTCTCCTCTGTACACGGTCCAGAAGCTGCAAAGATGTCATTGGAGCCCCTGCCCATATATGGGAGTAATATTCCATTTTAGGCTTAGACGAGATCAGATGGAGTGAAGTATTTCTTGCACCGCTTCAAAAAGCCTAAACACTTGAATGCTTCTTTCGACACTTCGAATATATGGCTAGCCCAGCGAACATCACCCTGTATCTTCATGCCCAGAACATCAAGAGTGTCTGATTCGTCGATATCCACACCACCCATAGATATTGACGGCGATGCTGGATCAGTGGAACGTTTGTGTGACAACAAACAGCACTGGGTCTTTTGTGCATTAAAAGAAACTCTGTTCGTTTGACCACATTTTTAAAAAAAAAATTAAATTGGCCGAATCGCGGTTAAGTGAGTCATTCATCGTTCGCCTTTTGTCCTCGACCTCCGGGGGACTTGGCCGATGATCAAATGAGTATGAATGACACAGGTGGCTGTCACCCGCAAAGGAGTAGATTGGGTTAACAGTCTGACCCAACAGGTCGTCCATGAAAATAAGAAATAGAGAAGGAGAGAGGACATAACCCTGTGGCACTCCTGCTGTCAACCTGTAATGAGACCCCATCTATAACATCTCGCATAGAGCAATCCCTGAGAAAACTCGATATGAATTGAGAGAAGGTATTACCGACACCAAATGCAAAATGTTGTGATATGAGTGCTTCGTGCCAGACCCCATCGACAGCCTTGGAAATATCCACAGTCACGACCTTGCTTTCACCAAGGGCGTGAATGGATCGACTCCATCGTCAAGTCTCCAGTCGATCGATTTCCACGGAAGTCATACTGTCGATCATTCAGACGGCCATTAGACTCTAGATACTGGACCAAATGGTGGTTAACCATGCACTCGATAACCTTCGCGAGCGCAAAACATATGCCAATTGGGCGGTAGTTTGCCGGATTTGTAGCCTCGCCTTTCTTGGACATAGGCAACTTTCCAACGTGAATGTAAAAAGCCAGCACGGCACGACATGTTGAAAAGATTGCGCAATGGACGAGCTAGCGTCGAAGAGCACTTACAAGTTTTTTTTTAAGGTTTCAGTTCAAAAAACATTTTTTTTTTCGTAACGCTTAAGTAGTTTAAAGATTTGGAGTCTCTTCAAGTTATGCTAAGAAAAGTGAACAAAATATTTTTTTTTCAAAAATAATAAAAATTGGGGAAAATCTGAGAATTGATAAAAATTTTTTTTTAAAAAATTTGACGTGATACAGACATTTCCACGAGTCTGCCTGTCAAAAATCAGCTCGATTGGATCACTGAAAAATGGTTAAAAATCGGTCCAAACGCTTTCACACAGGCCACTACGAGCTCCATACTTCAAACTTAAAAAAAAAAATTCTGACGTGTACATGAAAATCGCCGATACACGTGTATTTTTATTTTTTCCCCCTCTTTCCGAATATGTGCATTTGGTTCATAGGACAGAAAAAAATCTATTTTTTGTAACACGGTGTTACTGATCCGGTTGAGAAAGCAAACCTTTTTAGCTGATATATTTTCATAATTTCCAATTAAAATGGAGCACATATCACATATCTCTGGTCGGAAATAAAGTTCTAAAGCATTCAAAAAAATATATATTGGCCAGATCGTTTAGGTGTGGCTGATCCACGCCTGTCGAGATCAAGCAGGTGTCATACGGATTCCCCATCCTCTTCATTCCCACAGCATTCACAGTTGGTAGTCGCACTGCCTTCCAAACTGACAGTGTCCTGTCATGACCGCCCCAACCAATGTGACATAGGGTCTCCATAGCGACATCATTCTGTGAGAAAGTCTCCCGTCTCAGTGATATGACATCTGGCTAGATAGAATGCCGCCTCGTTTACTTTTCATTTATTCCTCTACAGGATCTACCACTCAGTTTGCTAGTGGCTAGAAGCGTAACTATGTTTTTCAGTTTGTAAAATTACCATACAAAAAAAAAATATGAAAAAAAATAAGAAAAGTGCCATTGATTTATGAACTCATTAGGGAAAAGCTTACGTGTGTGTATATGTAAATAAATGCGCATGTATGTGTATAATGTGTAACATTTTATATGTGATTGTAATTGGTTCGGTTGTCCATTAATTCAACATCAATGCGTTTTTAGTTGTGTTCTTTTTTGTAATTGTAATTGGTAAGTTTTATTAACATGTGAAAAATGGCATTTTAATAAATTTCCCTTTCACTTTGATTCACAGTTTGCAAATAGTGTGTGTGTGTATGTATTGTATCAGTTTATTAAGCATTTCCCAGCAAACATTTCGAATCGCCCGTATACAGCTCACAAATCGCGGCAATTTGTCATCTGTGAATCGTTGGCTCACCCCACAACCATCAAATTGTTTGCTGGGTTAAATACATGTGTTAAATACTGCAAGTGTGTGTCGGTGTGCGTGTGGCATTCATGTTAATAGCCCACACATACTCAGGGTACTTTATTTAGCATCCAAGCGAGTGCAAAATCCCATTGAATTAAATTGACTAATAAATTTATTAATTTCACTGCACTGTTTTTGTAATAATACAATTATCAGGTAATATCTTTCATACTTCTGGTTTTTATTGCTTGCCATTGTAGTGAATTCATGTAAACGCTTCACTGACTCGACACACGGGATAACGAAAATATTTTGTAGACCAGCTGAAAATTGCTAACAGGGCTCGGCTCACCATTAAAAAATATCACAGATATTCCACAGAGCCAGTGAAATGTGGAGTTCACAAACATAGCCTAGCTATGGCTGTCTCTGGAAATGAGGCCAACATGCGCGATGGAGCTACCTCCGGAAGATGGTCTGTCGGTCCTCTTGATTGTCTTCGGTCAATATATACAGGGTTTTCCAACACGAGGTGTTATTTTGGTATTCAAATAAAAATGAAATTTGTTGAGAAAAATGTTAATTTCATAAAAATGTTAATTTCATAATAAAGAGGAAGGTGCGCCGTTAATAAAGAAAAACAACATCAGCCAAATGGCCACCAGATTTCATCGAATTCGAAATGTTTAATGTCATACGTATTTAAAAATATTTAATACTAGTAAGTTGTAATGGGCCTACGGCGCCCGTTGAAATATGGAAAAAACATTTTGTTGAAAAAAAAAATTTTTTGTTGAAAAAAAAAAAAATTTTGTTGAAAAAAAAATTTTTTTCGTTCAAAAAAAAATGTTTGTTGATAAAACAAATTTTTTAAAAAAAAAAAATTTTGTGGAAAAAAAAAATTTGTTGGAAAAAAAAAAAAATTAAAAAAAAAGTTTTGTAAAAAAAAAATATTTGTAAAAAAAAATTTTTGTTGAAAAAAAAATTTTGAAATAAAAATTTGTAAAAAAAAAATTTGGGGAAAACACAATTTCTGTACAAAAAAAAAATATTATTTTTTTTATTATTTTATTATTATTATTTAATTATAGAAATTATAGAATGCCTATTTAAATTCCTACGTACTGCGTGACAGAGTCAGTGAATCAGTGTCGAGGGTAAATATATATTAAGAAGATAAGATATAATCCGGCCATTTTAAGTTTTACCCCCCGTCTTCATTAAAATGTTAAGCAGCTCCATACACCTTTGTTAAAGGTGCCTCTTTTTGATTTCTCATTGCTGATAAATGATGATTTTGCTTTGATTGTCTGGTGGTTTTCTTTGTCACACCTCGCAGTCCCAGACCATCATCTCAAAGGTGAAACTTTCTCATATTTAACATGAAGCCAAAGAACCTTTCTAAGGAATTGCGTTTTTCCTTTATTGAATGCCAATCACAAAATCATGCTGCTTAATTTGAAGATTCCTATTTCCTATTAACCAACTTTTCCTAAGCCTTTTTATTCTTAACTGTCTGTGTATTTTTTTTGAAACCTATCGACATTAACTCTCAATGGAAGCAATACTCGTTTCATAAAATCGATAGAAAATTGTTTTCCCTTTTGTTGCATTGTCAATTGTAACAGCCATTCAAACATCTCAGAGCTTTTTAAAATAGTATTTTTTTCTTCTACTTATTTTTATATTTTCGAATTAAGTTTCAATATTTACATCCCTGCTCGGTTAGCTGACAATGTGTGTAGAAAATTTTAAGAAATATCCACAAGATTTAATTTTTACCACACCATTGAGTTAAGCTCTCCTTAGTCTGACGACCCTAATTGCTGTGATATATTGTGTGTTGTCCTTAAGATATTTTAAGTTGGGATTTTTAGAATTAATCTGGCATAAATCAAAAGTTTCGCCTCACAAGTTTCGCCCCACCCCGCCCACACGTTCGATGGAAAATCAAAACAGACCAAGTTGGATTTTGTAGTAACAAATGGCACACTGCCTTCTTTTTGAGAGGATGGCGACCGACCAACACCGTGAATTTGGATTTCAATTTTTATGGGCATTATCTGCAAAGGTCCCATTTCGTTGGATAATAATAAAAGAAAATACAGAAATTATGTAAATGCCATGGCGTTCAACAAATTTTCGTACAACATTAAATTTCATACAAATTATGTTGTCGGCAAAATGGGCTTTTGTTGCAAACAAGGCTAAGACAAAATAACAACAACACACAAAAAAACATGAAAATAATGAAAGAAAAAAAGTTTCAACGTTTTGTTGTTGGTTCGCACTTTAAGTTGAACTTTAAGGAATTGTTGTTGTGGCGATTTCTTTTCAGCCAACGTCGGTTGGCTTTGGTTTTGAACAAAATACGATAAAAATATATTATAATTTTTGAAATACTTTACAAGAAAAATATACACAATTATTTACGCTCTGTTGAAAAGGAGAACGTCAATTTGAAAAACATTATTGCCACAGTCGTGACTGTGTACGCTGACCGGCGTGAGGAGTTAAGCATGTGTAGGTTTATTTTTAGCTTATCTGCATTTATTTGATATTTGTATTTGCAATTTGAAATTATTCTCCATTTGTTATTTCCCCAGGGGAGAATAGTGGCCCATTAAATAGACTTTCAGTTTTTAGAATTAGCAATTATGTGGAAAAAAGAAAAGAAACAAATGAAGTATTCGAGCTCTTCGGGTATTCCCAAAATTAAGGCATACGTAGTTCCCTTAACATTACGTGAATGAACAGACGGAGAACTAGAGGCGGTGATCCTTTAATTCGCTCTTCTTACCCGGCTGAGCCCAGACTTTTGACCTAACTTTTTTCCTGTGTGATAGTCAAACACACTACCACTATCACACAATCTTCACAGACAATATTTTTATTTTTATTTTTATTTTTATTTTTATTTTTATTTTTATTTTTATTTTTATTTTTATTTTTATTTTTATTTTTATTTTTATTTTTATTTTTATTTTTATTTTTATTTTTATTTTTATTTTTATTTTTATTTTTATTTTTATTTTTATTTTTATTTTTATTTTTATTTTTATTTTTATTTTTATTTTTATTTTTATTTTTATTTTTATTTTTATTTTTATTTTTATTTTTATTTTTATTTTTATTTTTATTTTTATTTTTATTTTTATTTTTATTTTTATTTTTATTTTTATTTTTATTTTTAATTTTATTTTTATTTTTATTTTTATTTTTATTTTTATTTTTATTTTTATTTTTATTTTTATTTTTATTTTTATTTTTATTTTTATTTTTATTTTTATTTTTATTTTTATTTTTATTTTTATTTTTATTTTTATTTTTATTTTTATTTTTATTTTTATTTTTATTTTTATTTTTATTTTTATTTTTATTTTTATTTTTATTTTTATTTTTATTTTTATTTTTATTTTTATTTTTATTTTTATTTTTATTTTTATTTTTATTTTTATTTTTATTTTTATTTTTATTTTTATTTTTATTTTTATTTTTATTTTTATTTTTATTTTTATTTTTATTTTTATTTTTATTTTTATTTTTATTTTTATTTTTATTTTTATTTTTATTTTTATTTTTATTTTTATTTTTATTTTTATTTTTATTTTTATTTTTATTTTTATTTTTATTTTTATTTTTATTTTTATTTTTATTTTTATTTTTATTTTTATTTTTATTTTTATTTTTATTTTTATTTTTATTTTTATTTTTATTTTTATTTTTATTTTTATTTTTATTTTTATTTTTATTTTTATTTTTATTTTTATTTTTATTTTTATTTTTATTTTTATTTTTATTTTTATTTTTATTTTTATTTTTATTTTTATTTTTATTTTTATTTTTATTTTTATTTTTATTTTTATTTTTATTTTTTTTTATTTTTATTTTTATTTTTATTTTTATTTTATTTTATTTTTATTTTTATTATTATTTTTATTTTTATTTTTATTTTTATTTTTATTTTTATTTGTATTTTTATTTTTTTTTATTTTTATTTTTGTTTTTGATTTTACTAATCTAAGATTTCATTGAAATCCAAATGTTTAGTGTCATACGTATTTAAACATATTTAATATATAACACGGCCACTTAAAGTTTTACCCCCCGTCTTCATTAAAATATTAAGCAGCTCTTTTTGATTTCTCATTGCTGGTAAATGATCATTTTGCTTTGATTGTCTGGTGTTTTTTTTTTGTCCCACCTCGCAGTCCCAGACCATCATCTCAAAGGTGAAACATTCTCATATTTAACATGGAGCCAAAAAACCTTTCTAAGGAATTGCGTTTTTCTTTTATTGAATGCCAATCACAAAATCATGCTGCTTAATTTGAAGATTTTCCTATTAACCAACTTTTCCTTAGCCTTTTTTTTAAGTTTTCGCAAAAGTTTTTTTCTTTTCTTTTTTGCCACCGAAAATTGTACCCTTGAGCAATGGAGAGCCGTCATGAAAGAAGTAAAATAAAACTGAACAAAAATCGAGAAAATTTAAAACAATTTTTGATGAGCGTCTCCAGGGAATGTTGCGATGTGTTCCATTGTGTTGTGCCGTGAAGTGAACACACACTAACACAACATTTTTGCTTTTAGGTAATTTGTCTGATTACCCATATCTGCAGACGGATTAACAGGAATCTTTGCCATTCTCCTTGGCTCTGCTCCAGTGAGTGGGTGAGTGAGTGTGTGATGAAAGCGAAAAGCGCAAAGAACGTGAACGAATACTAAAGACATATAAAACGCCTGAACAAAAACGGATAACTGACTGAAATGTTGGTAATAAAGCCATTCAAATGATGACATTTAGCTTGTATTTCGCAAATGAGAAAATGGCTGGATTGTTGTTGTAACAACTGTTTTTTTTGTTGCGCTTTTCCAAAGGATCAAAACAGAAAACTCATTTCGTTTTGGAAAACAAAAGGAACACGAAACATACAGAAAAAAATTGAACAAAATGAAAACGAGAAGAAGAAGAAAAAACACACACACAAAACACGAAACGAAACAGCCAAGCCATCCAAGCAACCATAAAAAAAGACGTACATCATGTCAAAATCATAAGAAATGTTACACACATACTCATAGACACTCTAAACACACACACGCACACTTATAGACTGGCATACAAACTAACGCATTTGCTCACGTCACAAAATACACAGCAAATATGCGACGACTGAAAAGCATAAAAATTCTCAAGGTTTTTTTTGCATGTAAAAAAAAACAGTGTTGCCACGTATGAAAATTTATACAAAATTGTGCTTTGAGGCAAACTTTGCATGTGCCGCTTGGGCACATCCACTAAAAAGTCGAAAACTTTCCATTGTCAATAAACATGTTTACTAAAATATGTAAAGGGTTTTCCAAAAAAGGGATGTTATTTTGAATCACCCGTTATTTCGGTAGCTGTCACTTTTGATGCTTTTATTCTTTGACATTTGACAAGTGGAAACTACTCCACTACTAAAACTGCAACGATACACGCAATGATATACACGCACTTGGAGTTGGATGAAATTGATCTGGACAACGTTTACTTTCAACAAGACGGCGCTACGTGCCACACTTGTAACGAAACCATTGCTCTTTTACGGGAAAAGACGACAAAGACCACGGAACTAACAAGAATACACATCCTTCGGAGAGAATGTGCGAGGACACCTCTAAAACTTGTGGGAAATATAGAGAGACCATCTAAAAGACTAGACTGGTTTTTAATTCACTTTAGCTGATTATTTCTGTTCCGCCGATAAGGAAGGTTTATCGGTTTAAATCTGAAGTGACGATAACCTTCTGACCCGCAAGAGTGCTTCAAGGCGCACCTTTAGAGTCACCTTCTTATATAGATTTTAAAAATCTAAAGGTTAGAGGGTTAATTTGTATATTTCTTCCAGCCAAATATCAGTGTAACTTGGTCTAACCATCAACAGCTTGACATTTTTCGCACCAGCAGCTCGAAATGATTTTTGATTTTATTTGAAAACTCATTTTTCTGAGGAAATAAATTTTCTTCGGGGCTATTCTGTTAACAAGCAAAACTGCAGCATCTGGAGATGTGAAAACCCGCACATGGTGTTCAAGAAGCCAATGCATCGTCAGATAGTGACAGTTTGGTGGGGATTTTGAAGAGGTGGCAGCATTGGCCCATTTTTCTTTCAAAATGTTGCTGGAAATGTCAATTCGGTGAACGGTGAGCACCACAGAGTCAAGATAAACCACTTTTCACATGGACTCGCTCTATCGTTAATTTAAGCAGGATGACGAGCCTTGCCACGCAGTCGTTCTTTTGTGATCCCTAATAAGGGACAAATAAGGAAAGAGGTTTTTAAATTTCGAAATTGTTCGACATTTTTCATTTTTTTTTTTTTAGTTTCTGGTCAATGTTCAAAATTTTAATACCAACAAGACCCGCTAATTTAAATTTAATAAAGAAAATGTTTATGGTAGAAAAATTGCAAAAAAATAAATTTTTAAATTAATTTAAGAAAAAAAAACATTATTACGGAAAAATTGAAAAAAAAAATTAAGTGAAAAATTTAAGAACAATTTCAAAAAGCGAAATAACATTTAAATCGTAATGGTAGACTGCGGGTAAAAAGTGTCCCCAGAACCCATCGAAATGTGCAAACATACAAAATAATCAAATATTATGATTTTTGTTGGAAAATTAGTCAACGACTACGATTGGCAATAACAGTTGGAAATACGTTAGAGATGGGACGAAAAATGGGCCGAGACGGGATAAAAAGGGACAAAAAGCGGTCAAAAAAAAATTTTTAAACTAAATATTTAAAACTAGTAAGTTGTAATGCGCCTATGGCGCCCGTTGAAATATGGAAAAAAATGTTGTCGAAAAAAAAATTTTGTGGAAAAAAAAAAATTTGTTGAAAAAAAAAATGTTGAAAAAAAAATTTTGTAAAAAAAAAATTTTTAAAAAAAAAATGTTTGTAAAAAAAAATAATTAGTAAAAAAAAATGTTGGTAAAAAAAAAATTGGGGAAAACACAATTTCTGTACAAAAAAAAAATATTATTTTTTTTATTATTATTATTTATAGAAAATATATTTACCCTCGACACTGTTTCACAGATACACTGATTCACTGACTCTGTCACGCAGTACGTAGGAATTTAAGTAGGCATTCTATAATTCTATAAATAGTAATAATAAAAAAAATAATATTTTTTTTTTGTACAGAAATTGTGTTTTCCCCAAATTTTTTTTTACCAAAATTTTTTTTTTCCAAAATTTTTTTTTACAATTTTTTTTTTTTACAAAAATTTTTTTTTTCAACAATATTTTTTTTTTTTCAACAAAATTTTTTTTTTCAACAAAAATTTGTTTTTTTTAACAAAAATTTGTTTTTTCAAGAAAAATTTTTTTTTCAACAAAAATTTTTTTTCCACAAATTTTTTTTTCCAATTTTATTTTTTTTCGAAATTTTTTTTTACAAAATAGTTTTCTTAAAATATTTTTTACAAAATTTTTAAAATTAAGTAACAAATACTTTCTCAAGCAAATTAACGGGCGCCATTACAACTTACTAGTTATTTATAGAAAATTATAGAAAGCCTATTTAAATTCCTACGTACTGCGTGACAGAGTCAGTGAATCAGTGTCGAGGGTAAATATATATTAAGAAGAAGAAGATAAGATAATATATTTTTGTTGTTGTTTTTACTGACTAACACTCAGGGGATGCCCCCTATAAATGCAATTCACTGTGTTAGCAATAGGAAGGAAGGGTATTGGAGGGGGGAGGAGGAAGTGTTGGCCATGAATTTGAATTTGTGTTTTACTAGAAAGGGGAAATTTACGCATACGAAGTAGCGGGTATTTGCTAGTAAATCATAATTTTGTTTGCTCTCACATATGAAATTTGTTTGGGAAATTTTACAAAAATTAAAAAAGAAATGTTATATAAATTTTAAAAATTTCATAAAAGTGTTAAAAGCTTATGATGTAGGTTTAAAGCTAGAAAAATTCTTAGTAATTTGAAAAAAAAGAGATTATCGATTTTACTGCTAATATTTCAAACCTTTGTAGTACTCTTTTGTCGACCCGAAATCGATTTTGGGAAATTTTACAAAAATTAAAAAAGAAACGTTATATACATTTTAAAAATTTCATAAAAGTGTAAAAAGCGTATGATGTAGGTTTAAAGCTGAAAAAATTCTTAGTAATTTGAAAAAAAAGAGATTATCGATCTCGACACGAAATCGACCAGTTAAAATACTGTACAGTTTCTTTTACCCGTTCGAAACAATTGTTGAAAGAGCAGACAATGAATTGAAAATAATTTGTAACCAGAGAGAGTCACATATAAACCGATATGTTCTACAAAGTATTGTAAAATTTAATTGCCCTTGTTTCATTTCGGAGCCGAAAAGGTGGCAACACTGACTAATATTGGTGCATACTAAAGTGTGTTTGGGATCTGTGTGTGTGTGTGTGTGTGTGAGAATGGGATAGAAACATGACAGGCAAGAAAACGTTAACATCGACAATATTTTCTTATGGTTCATCAAGTGTGTGAGCTTAAAAACAGCGCCATTTAACAAAACAAATACGTACGGGTGGCCGTCATAGAATGCGGCGTTTATTTATTTTGTACTTCTTAAACAAACAATCTGGGTATATTTCGAAAAATAGTGGGACTATAAAATGATAATAAATACACAATGAATAGTGTGAAAATTATCGTAGCAGACAAATAATGGATTAATAAAGTCTGGCTTCTATTTGAAACCACCATCGTTTCGTTACCTTAGGCCGTTTTGGAGGGACTTTCGAATCACTTGCTTTGAGAAAATTTTCTGAACCCAATTTCTCAGCAATCATATATTAAATCTAATAAATCAATGCACCATGAGGCAACAGACGGGGAACTTCTTCCAAAAAAAGGGAGCTGGTCACGATATAATCGTGTATACTCACTGACCGCGACCTACTGTTTAAAGTCGGCTCTAAACGGCCAATGCATGCACCGTCTTATTCAGATAGAAGTTCGCCATGAATAAGCTACATTTCAGTAGTCATCTGTCCACAAACCCTGCCGAAGGTCCTGAATGAGATTAGCATGGTTGAGGTTTATTTGAATAGCTGGTGTATTAGTCCAAAGATCCCGAAAGAGCTTGGCATGGTTGAGGTTTATTTGAATAGCTTGATCATTGATCGCTTCATTCCTATCCAGTGAATTCCTAACGTCCTTTTTATCGGATTGTTCCATGAGGCTGTCGGATGGCTCTGGCCGGAGCTTAATAATGTCCCCGATATACTCGCAATCGCACGATAGATTAGTATCATTCTCCAGGTTCACATCTTCCACAACAACTTCTTCCGCTAGTCCTTCGTTTAGACTTGTGTCCGGTTTGGCTTCCTGTTTGGTCTTGTAGACCGTGAGCTAACTAATTTTAGTTCCCATTACTTAAGCAACGAAACAAACATTTAACTAAAAATCTAAAGCTCCAGCAGAAGAAAAGCGAAGCGATCGAAACTGAACGTATCCACACCAAACGAAACTCAACTGAATTGGATGGCCAGTGAATCACAGCTGAAACTAAGTGAATGAAATTGAACGAACTGACGGAGAGAGGCTGCTGCTCGCTGTTAGTGTATGTGTGAGTGCATTTAAAGTTATTACATTAATGGTTTTTAGTTTTACCGGGAATCGAAAGGATTTCCGCGTTTCTGACTAACATCAGCTATGGTCGAAACTCTTTCAGACTAGTAAGTTGTAATGCGCCTATGGCGCCCGTTGAAATATGGAAAAAAAAATTTTGTTGAAAAAAAAAAAAAATTGTTGAAAAAAAAAATTTTTGTTAAAAAAAAAATTTTTGTTGAAAAAAAAATTTTGTTGAAAAAAAAAATTTTTGTGAAGAAAAAAATTTTGTTGAAAAAAAAAAAATTTGGAAAAAAAATTTTTGTTGAAACAAAAATTTTGTAAAAAAAAAATTTTGTAAAAAAAACAATTTGGGGAAAACACAATTTCTGTACAAAAAAAAAATTATTTTTTTTTATTATTATTATTTACTAGTAAGTTGTAATGCGCCTATGGCGCCCGTTAATTTGCTTGAGAAAGTATTTGTTACTTAATTTTAAAAATTTTGTAAAAAATATTTTGAGAAAACTATTTTGTAAAAAAAAATTTCGAAAAAAAATAAAATTTGTGGAAAAAAAAAAATTTTGTGGAAAAAAAAAATTTTGTTGAAAAAAAAATTTTTGTTGAAAAAAAAATTTTTGCTGAAAAAAAAAAATTTTGTGGAAAAAAAAAAAATTTTCTTGAAAAAAAAAATTTTGTGGAAAAAACAATTTTTTTTGAAAAAAAAAATTTCTTGAAAAAAAAAATTTGGAAAAAAAAAATTTCTTGAAAAAAAAAAATGTGGAAAAAAAAAATTTTTGTAAAAAAAAAAATTTGTAAGAAAACAAAATTTTAGAAAAAAAAAATTTTGGTAAAAAAAAAATTTGGGGAAAACACAATTTCTGTACAAAAAAATATTATTTTTTTTATTATTATTATTTATAGAATTATTATAGAATGCCTATTTAAATTCCTACGTACTGCGTGACAGAGTCAGTGAATCAGTGTCGAGGGTAAATATATATTAAGATTCTCCAAGTTTCCAATCTTCCGGTTGTCAATTGCACGGTTGCCCTTGTTGGCTTCTATAAGGCGAACTATAGACTCTTCGATGTCAGTGGTTGGTAGTCAAACTTGTGCTCTCGTCCGAGAATGTAAGTCGCTTCATAATGAGCTTCAAGCCAAGTTCTTAAACTAACTTTGTTTCCTTGTGATTGGTTTGCTCAGGTCAAGGCTTTTCCATATGTACCGTAGACTTTCTTCACAGAGGGCGCAGTTTATGTAGTAATTGCTATTGTCGAGAGCGCCACCTGTACCTGAATATCCTCAACATAACATTGCACTCTATAATGGAATGTATGCGCATAGAAGTATTTTTAGACGAATGAAAACGAATTTTATATATTCACAAATGTTGAGACTCACATTATTTGATCATTTGTGTGATAGTGCATATTTATACAAGTGTTTGTGTATGTGTGTGTAAGTGCATGTGAATGTGTGTTCATATTTGTTTTTATTTTCTTGCTGCGATTGTTCTTTTCTTTTCTTTTGGTTTTTTTTTTGGCAGAAAAGTTCTAGCGAAATGTAGTTTCCTTTCTTACACTTGTGTTGCTGTTGTTGTTTCTTGTTTGTTGCGTCCTTTGCCTGCTGACGTAAATGGCCACATTCTGCTGGCCATTAATGTTAAACGTTTAATGCTCACACACATACACTAACAGCGGGCAGCATTCAGTTCTGTTCACTTTGTTTCAGCTGTGATTCACTGGCCATCAAATTCAGTTGAGTTTAGTTTGGTGTGCACCCGTTCCGTTCCGTTTCGTTCGCCTCGCTTTTCTTCTGCTGGTGCTTTAGATTTTCAGTTCATTTTTTGTTTTGCTGCTTAAGTTTATTTTATTATTTCCATTTTTGTTGTTCTTTCGTAGGCTTTATTTTCTTGATGTTTTGTTTCGTTTTCTCTTTCCTTCCTTAGATTCACTTTAAGTTTTTAGTTTTATTTTTCATCTATTCTTTCCGGTCTCCTTGAAGGTTTATTACATTGCTTGGTATTTTAGTTTTTCTTGTGTGTGTGTGTGAGTGGGTTTTTATTTTCTCCAGCGCTTTTCGTGTTTATTTTTTAATATACAAACCGACGAGTGACTGACTAGTGGTTTTTCTTATAATTTCAATGGTTAAATCTAAATGAGGAAGAAATTGTATTCGCTATGACTGGCAGATAGAGGAGAAACGGAACGGCGACTCATGTCGCCGAGGTGCGAGCCGAAAGTGAAAAACACAAAATCCTGCTGAAAAAAAAGTATTTGATACAAATGAGTGGTCTACTATATAGTATTTTTTGTGAAAATCCAATTAAAATTTTTATTTAAGAAATTTAAAAGACACTTTACAGTGACGCTCCCCTCGTTTATTGCGCCAGGACTTTTGATTTTGTAAAAAGGCAAATGAAAAACGAGAAGTGATTGGAAAAAAAAAATGCGAAAATCAACTGGCTCTTATCTCAAGGCAACTTGTAACTCATATGGATTCCACTGCAGTGGGTCATTGAGGACGACGAAAAGTCTGCCCAAGTGAGCAAAAAGTCTGGAGATCTCAGACATTTGATCAGGGCTGTCTTTTGTCCTTTCATGGAAATGGAAGCTGCATTAAAAAAATATCGGTTATCGATCGCCCACAAAACACAGTGGAAACCATGAAATATGGATGAATATGCAGCAACTGTAAAATGACTCCCTCCACCAAAAAAAGAAGTGAAGAATTCGCAAAAAAAAAAATATATTAAGAAATTGGTGAGTTGTTCATTATGAAAAATTCCCCAAAGAAATTGGTGAGCTTTTCATTATGAAAAATTCCTCAAAGAAATTGGTGAGGTTTTTATTATGAAAAATTCCCCAAAGTAATTGGCTGGGTTTTCATTATGAAAAATTCCCCAAAGAAATTGGTGAAAAACTTTTCATTATAAAAAATTCCCCAAAGTAATTGGTGAGGTTTTCATTATGAAAAATGTCCCCAAAGTAATTGGTGAGGTTTTCATTATGAAAAATGTACCCAAAGAAATTACTTGGCATTGTAATTAGAAAAAATCATTCCAAACGAAATCGTTAATTTTTTAACGAAATCATGTATTGAATTATATTTTAAATGTAAAACTTAGTTTTTCAAATCAAACCACATCGGAAATGACCTAATTTATCTTCCATTGGGTCTGTTCAAAAGCTACTTCATTGTCTACATATTTTTGTTGTTGGTGCCACAGCAGGTTTCGTAGTTTCTCAGATTATCATCTTCCCTACTAATAGAAAAAAAATGCAAATCTTTCTTTTCACCCCACACCTTTAATTTCTGCATACTGCTTTGTTGGTGCCACAGCTGGTTTTCTATAAAATACATGTTTGTGCTTTCTTTCCTTCTGTCCCATACCTCGTACATCAGCCATTGTGGTGTTTTATTTTGTAGGTTTTATATTCTTTCAGGATCTCTAGTGTAAAGTGTTGTTAATTAAAACTATAATTTGGTTAATTATGAGCTCATTTCACTTGAAGTCCATTTTCTCTTCCACTCTCTCTCTCTTTCTTTGCTTTGCTTGTAATTTTTTTTTTTTTTTGGTTGCTTTTGAAAGGCAACGAAAGCACTCAGTGAATGAGCCAAAACAAGTACCTGCAAAATTAGCTGTGATACTTGGCCATGTTTAAAGACACTTTCGCTAAATGAAGCAAATGTCCTCTCTCGAAATGCTGCAAACGCATTTTGTCATAAATTTCCGTACATTTTCCTATTCATTTCCACTTTTAGGGGCAATATTTTATCCGGTCTTCGGAGCGTATGAGTTATACGCAATTATATGGACAGTATGGAGTACAGCAGAGAAATCGTTCTTATGGAGATACGGTCCTTGTGATAAATCAAAATAAAGGACATTTGTGCAAAGATATTAAAAACAAAAGTCGGTTTTTGATTTATAAGTCATTTGTTACGTACACGCGCTCTGCCATAATTTGTGGCCGGTGGCCGGAATTGAAAAATGTTGTAGAAATTGGTGTGAGTTAGGGTTTTTTCTTTGTAAAATGAAATTAGTTATTTTTGTTAAAAAATATTTAGTCAAATAATTTGTATGGTTTTTATGGATGGAAAGGAACTATATTAAGGTCTTAACCATATATTTCGAGGAAAAGCCATAATCGTTAGCATGACTGAAAACATGAATCCATCACAATATACCAGAGAGTAAAGAACATGAGAAAACATTATTTTTTAAAATTTAAAAAAGTTAATGATTTTCCATTGAGCAATTCGTCTCTCGTTTAAGTGTTTTTGATCAACTAATTTTATATTTAATCACCCCACAAAATGAAATCGCAGTTCCTCACTTATTTCCCCTAACATTCCATCAGATAACTGACGGAGTACTTCTCGCATATCAGTGAGCTGTGCCCGATACAACTGACCATGATCTACACTGTAAAACCGGATCCGAGCACCTAGAGAAGTTCTACATGGCTTAGAGATTACACTCGTAATCGCACCAGGTCCGTTCACAATCTAAATTGCTTTCGGTTGCTTTCCGCCGTTGGTGAAACACTACCATTTGTATTGGTGACGACCATTAATTTTCTCATCTGTCGTCTGCGTAATATTTCAAACCAGCCTATACAGCACTCATACGCCTCGTGCGACCGAAATGTCACAGCATCAGATAATGATTTCTTTTTTTCGGCAAATACTTGTGTTGTAAATTTTAATTATAAATTTCAAAAATAATATCCATCATAAAATGTTGTTTGTCCAAAAGAGAAACTAAGGCAAAGGATTTGGAAGAGGGACACACACACAGACATAGACGGAGGGGCCGAGACAGAGATGGCATGTTTTGACATTTTCAATCATAGACATCGTCAAACAGTGTCAGATAAAAACACCCACAACAACAACAGCAAAAACAACTACGAAGAATATCATAACATCTGCGCCAAGTAGAGCGTACAACAAAACAGACCCTTACATGAAAACATTAATAAATTATACTTGAAAGGCGACAGTCAAAGAGTAATAAGAGCATCGCTGTCGTGCAACAACAACAAACACAACGGCAGCAGCATCACAAAAAACATTCACAGATACATTGAAAGCAGCGAAAAGGAACGAAAACTCACACACACACACACACCGATAGAATAACCTTGAAAATGCAAAAATCTGCCTCTTGTCACATTTGAATGTAAGCAAGAACCCGGCAGTCGAGAAAGATAGGGAGATAGATAAAGGAATATAGATAGAGAGAGATAGAAAGATAGAGAGAGAAAGGGAGAAAGGGCACAGAGAGAGATAACGTGAGAGAGAAAAAAGGATATTAAGTGAGAAAGAGTGATAACGAGAAAGAGAAATAAAGATATTAAGTGAGAGAGAGAAATATATAGACAACAGAGAGAAAAAGATAGTGAACAACAGAGGGAATAAGAAAGTGAGAAATAGGGGAAAAGACAGAGAAAGAGATATAGATATATATATAGAGGTAGAGATATAGGGATAGAGATAGAGATTGAGATAAAGGGATAGAGATAGCGATAGAGATAGTGATAGAGATAGCGATAGAGATAGCGATAGAGATATAGATATAGATATGGACAGAGATAGAGTTAGGGATAGAATTAGAGTTAGAGATAGCGATAGAGATAGAGATAGAGATAGAGATAGAGATAGAGATAGAGATAGAGATAGAGATAGAGATAGAGATAGCGATAGAGATATAGATATAGATAGGGACAGAGATAGAGATAGAGATATAGATAGAGATAGAGATAGAGATAGAGATAGAGATAGAGATAGAGATAGAGATAGAGTTAGAGATAGCGATAGAGATAGAGTTAGAGTTAGAGACAGCGATAGAGATAGAGATAGCGATAGCGATAGAGATAGAGATAGAGATAGAGATAGAGATAGAGATAGAGATAGAGATAGAGATAGAGATAGAGATAGAGATAGAGATAGAGATAGAGATAGAGATAGAGATAGAGATAGAGATAGAGATAGAGATAGAGATAGAGATAGAGATAGAGATAGAGATAGAGATAGAGATAGAGATAGAGATAGAGATAGAGATAGAGATAGAGATAGAGATAGAGATAGAGATAGAGATAGAGATAGAGATAGCGATAGAGATATAGATATAGATAGGGACAGAGATAGAGATAGAGATAGAGATAGAGATAGAGATAGAGATATAGATATAGATATAGATATAGATATAGATATAGATATAGATATAGATATAGATATAGATATAGATATAGATATAGATATAGATATAGATATAGATATAGATATAGATATAGATATAGATATAGATATAGATATAGATATAGATATAGATATAGATATAGATATAGATATAGATATAGATATAGATATAGATATAGATATAGATATAGATATAGATATAGATATAGATATAGATATAGATATAGATATAGATATAGATATAGATATAGATATAGATATAGATATAGATATAGATATAGATATAGATATAGATATAGATATAGATATAGATATAGATATAGATATAGATATAGATATAGATATAGATATAGATATAGATATAGATATAGATATAGATATAGATATAGATATAGATATAGATATAGATATAGATATAGATATAGATATAGATATAGATATAGATATAGATATAGATATAGATATAGATATAGATATAGATATAGATATAGATATAGATATAGATATAGATATAGATATAGATATAGATATAGATATAGATATAGATATAGATATAGATATAGATATAGATATAGATATAGATATAGATATAGATATAGATATAGATATAGATATAGATATAGATATAGATATAGATATAGATATAGATATAGATATAGATATAGATATAGATATAGATATAGATATAGATATAGATATAGATATAGATATAGATATAGATATAGATATAGATATAGATATAGATATAGATATAGATATAGATATAGATATAGATATAGATATAGATATAGATATAGATATAGATATAGATATAGATATAGATATAGATATAGATATAGATATAGATATAGATATAGATATAGATATAGATATAGATATAGATATAGATATAGATATAGATATAGATATAGATATAGATATAGATATAGATATAGATATAGATATAGATATAGATATAGATATAGATATAGATATAGATATAGATATAGATATAGATATAGATATAGATATAGATATAGATATAGATATAGATATAGATATAGATATAGATATAGATATAGATATAGATATAGATATAGATATAGATATAGATATAGATATAGATATAGATATAGATATAGATATAGATATAGATATAGATATAGATATAGATATAGATATAGATATAGATATAGATATAGATATAGATATAGATATAGATATAGATATAGATATAGATATAGATATAGATATAGATATAGATATAGATATAGATATAGATATAGATATAGATATAGATATAGATATAGATATAGATATAGATATAGATATAGATATAGATATAGATATAGATATAGATATAGATATAGATATAGATATAGATATAGATATAGATATAGATATAGATATAGATATAGATATAGATATAGATATAGATATAGATATAGATATAGATATAGATATAGATATAGATATAGATATAGATATAGATATAGATATAGATATAGATATAGATATAGATATAGATATAGATATAGATATAGATATAGATATAGATATAGATATAGATATAGATATAGATATAGATATAGATATAGATATAGATATAGATATAGATATAGATATAGATATAGATATAGATATAGATATAGATATAGATATAGATATAGATATAGATATAGATATAGATATAGATATAGATATAGATATAGATATAGATATAGATATAGATATAGATATAGATATAGATATAGATATAGATATAGATATAGATATAGATATAGATATAGATATAGATATAGATATAGATATAGATATAGATAAAAACCAAATATTTCATATTTCTCTATGAAAAAGAACCATTCCAGCCACCAGTAAAGCGTTTAGTTGAGATGGCGCTCTTACTGTTCGTGCTGTTCATCCATCACTAAGTATGCCTCAAAATCTGTAAAACATATACTGACCCACCGGCAGATATGTAACACCATGAGATCAGGACCATGAAACAATTGAGAATTATATTCTATTGATATTCCTAGTGTGTGCGTGCCGTTGTTCTTATCGCATATCCTTTTCCGCCCATGGATGCGTTCTGGGACGGCCGAAATTATCCCATGCCCTTTAGGGCGCGCTACACATTAATCTAAAATTAAAATTTCTCAAAAAATAAATACTAATTCTAAAATTTTATTATTTTTATTTTTGGGTGGATTTAATGGCAGAATTCCTATAAACAGAGATTTCAATGACAATACAAGCGAAATTAAATTCGCTAATGTTTAGGTTTTAGATTCTGGAAACGTAGGCATCGAAAAAGTGGACGATGAAATTGTATGAAAATTTGGCAACATTTGTTGCCCGAGTCGATGAGCTCTGCAAAAATAAATAATGGAAAACGAATGTCCTCATGATATTCTGTGAACCAGATTCTACGATTTACTTGCCTGAAAATTTGGAAAATCACTCCAAGAATTTATGGTGTGGAACAAAGTCAAAAAAACTCTCCCAATCCCGACCGTTCTTGCCAAGTTTTTTAACTGAAGAGTTCTTCAATTATTTTGTTTTAATTTTAGCAAGAC
Source organism: Hydrotaea cyrtoneurina (assembly GCA_958296145.1). NCBI lineage: Eukaryota > Metazoa > Arthropoda > Insecta > Diptera > Muscidae > Hydrotaea > Hydrotaea cyrtoneurina. Next base: position 139,287,025 of record OY282512.1, on the reverse strand, counting down.
TGAGGTTGGGATGTGCGAATGGAACATACACCACCAAATCCACTAAAATTTAAAACAAATCTATCGATATTTTCCTATTTTAATAAAAATATCTATCACTTTAGGATGACAACTCGCAACGGATACCCACGAAACTTGGAATATTACAAGTCAAAGTGCAGTCGAATTAAATCAAATCCTATCTACCGAATGTGATGTCATGGGGCCACAGCGGCTAACACTAACATGTTTGGCCAACAAAATTATATAAGCGTTGTTAATGATTGTGTTGATTACAGACACGTTGACACTGCTAATCTCTTACACTCACACACACACAGATACAGACAGAGAACATGAACTACTCGTGCACATTTAACAGAACATTCCGACAAACTGCAATAGTCTCTGTTCGCTCCACTGGCCAAGTGGTGTCCATTGTTTTGTTAGCAAGTTTAACGCAACAGCGTCATTATCGTCGTCCTTACTGGAATGCTAAATGGGCCAAATGTGAGAACATTTAAATCCTTTGTGGTCTGATGCTGCATAATGAGTGCACTTTTATCCACGGAGTGTATCTGCAACATGAAACATAATGACATTCACGGAGTACTTTAATTTACTGGAGTGCGATGTGGCAAACGTGGGTTTGATTTAATGGGTTTTGGAGTTGGTTGTTTGGTGTTAACCCTATTAAGTGGTTGAATGGTTTGGGGTGAATGCTGGTGGGGAGAAGAATAGTAATGACAATATGCAATGGAATAAATCTTTATTATTTATAATTTATTTTTCTTTTTTTTGGTAAAATATTGTGTGAGTGGAACAAGGTTTTATTCAAAATTATCAGTCTAACTGTAGGTCGAATATGTTAGCAAACTGACCGTGCTGGTATTTACCCCTCAGCCTGAAAATTTGACAATTTTCAGGCGGTCTCCTTTTTTTACCGCTCTCGAAATTTATGGAGAGCACGGCCAACGGCCGTCTATTGAAGTATCTGAAGTCTAACGGTCATCTGAATGATCTGAATCGATATACTGCAGACCAGATGGTCCTCCTTTCGGAAAGGTGAAGTTGAGCCATTCGCCGTCTTGGTGAAAGCCATGATCTTGGCTCTAGATATTTTGAAGGCTTTCGATAGGATCTGGTCCGTTGCAGTTAGTGTAGGTAATAAGGCTCCGTGAACAGTGGCCCAAAATGTTACATTGACCACAAAAATACGTAAATTTTGGGTTAATTTTTCCTATTTTGCTTCGTTTATTTTGAAATCCGCAAAAAAAGTATACAAAAACGCGATATATTAATTTTGTCACTTTTGTTTTGGCATTGGTTTTAATTTTTATTTTTATTGGGTGTGTTTTTAACACATTCGGTTGGGGTGATATTGCAAAACATTTTTTGGACGGTTTTTCGTTGTTGAATTGGGACAACTTTTTCATTTGGGTGGCCACTGTTAACGGTAATAACTTTTCTCGATTCGTATCGACTTTTCTCAGAGATTGCTCTATACGAGTTGTTATAGAATTGGCACAAGGTTCTCTTCTAAAGGGTGTTTTTTTTATTGAGGTATAGAACTTCGAATTGAAATAAAATACAAGAAAATCGTTTTAATGTCCATCAATTTGGCTTTATTGGAAGGATAATTTTATGGCCGCCGTTTGCTTGTTGACGTAGCCATTCAACCAAAAATGAGCCTCATCACTGAACAAAATTTTGTGATGAAAATCAGCATCGATATGAATCTCATTTTCGGCCCATACACCAAAATCACGACGCATTGCATGGTCTCGCGGCTTTAATTCTTGCACAAGCTGGATCTTGTAAGGTCGCAAGCCAAGATCCATGGTTAACCGAATTAATTGCTCTGATGGACGATTATGTCGACCATAAAATGGACGGAGCTTGCGGTGAACTTCGCGAACTGAACCATTACTTTCGAAATAAATTTGCACGATTTGCAAGCGTTGTTGTTTTGTCAACCTGTTCATGATGAAATGGCAAACCAAACTAAATATTAATCACTTGACAGCTGACAAAATGGCCGCCAGTTAAAAAAGTGATGCCAACTTAAAGTTCTATACACCAATAAAAAACACCCTTTACTACCCCGCCAACAATAAGTTCGTACGCCTGTCCGTTTTCTAATATTTCCAATTTCTGGTTTTATGTTTATTTAAAAATCTATGTTTTTGAGACAAAGTTTATTTTCTCCTCAAAGCAAACATTTCCATCTCATAAATCTCATGTGGACAAATTTTAGCCGTGACGGGTGTACAAATTAGAGAGCATCTTCTATCTTCTATCTTCTATCTTCTATCTTCTATCTTCTATCTTCTATCTTCTATCTTCTATCTTCTATCTTCTATCTTCTATCTTCTATCTTCTATCTTCTATCTTCTATCTTCTATCTTCTATCTTCTATCTTCTATCTTCTATCTTCTATCTTCTATCTTCTATCTTCTATCTTCTATCTTCTATCTTCTATCTTCTATCTTCTATCTTCTATCTTCTATCTTCTATCTTCTATCTTCTATCTTCTATCTTCTATCTTCTATCTTCTATCTTCTATCTTCTATCTTCTATCTTCTATCTTCTATCTTCTATCTTCTATCTTCTATCTTCTATCTTCTATCTTCTATCTTCTATCTTCTATCTTCTATCTTCTATCTTCTATCTTCTATCTTCTATCTTCTATCTTCTATCTTCTATCTTCTATCTTCTATCTTCTATCTTCTATCTTCTATCTTCTATCTTCTATCTTCTATCTTCTATCTTCTATCTTCTATCTTCTATCTTCTATCTTCTATCTTCTATCTTCTATCTTCTATCTTCTATCTTCTATCTTCTATCTTCTATCTTCTATCTTCTATCTTCTATCTTCTATCTTCTATCTTCTATCTTCTATCTTCTATCTTCTATCTTCTATCTTCTATCTTCTATCTTCTATCTTCTATCTTCTATCTTCTATCTTCTATCTTCTATCTTCTATCTTCTATCTTCTATCTTCTATCTTCTATCTTCTATCTTCTATCTTCTATCTTCTATCTTCTATCTTCTATCTTCTATCTTCTATCTTCTATCTTCTATCTTCTATCTTCTATCTTCTATCTTCTATCTTCTATCTTCTATCTTCTATCTTCTATCTTCTATCTTCTATCTTCTATCTTCTATCTTCTATGCCCACGATCTCTCAACACGTAAAACCATCTGTTAAGTAGAGACTTCTGACTCTTGACTCATCAGTTGAAATCCCATAAATATATTCTGGTTTAGTTCTGCCGCTAGTTATGGTACTCCTTGAGTATGAACAAAGTTTTCTCTGCGCGGCCAACACTTTTTCGGAACAAAAAAAACAAAATTATTGCAGAGTTAGAGAAATTCATATTCATATTTCGAATTTCAAGCTATTTTTGTTTTAATTTTATATCAATTGAGTTCCGATGTAATCTAAAAAATTAACTTACACAATTTTTCGGTTGTGGTGCGACTTAAAGTTATCCATCGACTTAATGGAACAATTAAGTAAATGTTTTAAGTGGGATTCTAAAATGGCAAACAACTGTAATTAAACAATTATTTCTTTATAAGGTTCTTCGATAATTTGTATTTCAGCCAACGAACGTGTTCAAGTACAAATTGTTGTTGTCATCGCTCATTATCCACAACAATGAACTTTCCGCTACAACACTTGTGAACAGAAAACTGCGTGTTTTGTTTTTAAAGCGAATTTTCATTGAAGGCAGCCACCAGAGATTTACGCTCGAATCCCGGTAATGAGCTGTGCGCATTTACTTATTGCAAATGGTTATAATTTTGTAAAAATACTGAATTGCATTCACAGAAAAAAAACAACACAACGGAAACAAACATACAAAAGTGATGATGAAAATTAATTAAAAAGAAATGCACTTTATTCGAATAACACAAAAAAAAAAAAAAAAAAAAACGACAACAATGCGGGCTCAAATGCAATTTCAGTTGTAAGTGAAACATGCAACCCTTTGACATGAACTCAACAACCGTGCTCTCTTTCCCTACCGCTCGCTCGCTCTCTCTCTCCTCATGTCTCTGAGTACTTGCCTTGGAATAGTGTGTTTTTTTGGATTCATAGTAGTACTTGCTTCACAACTACAATTGTAACTACACACTTATACAGAAATATACACAGATTTACAAAATCTTCCAAAGCAGCCAAGGCACATTAAATTACACAGCTATAGAGAGACAGACAGACGGATGGGTGGACGGACGGACCAATGCAGTTTCCAGCTGCAACTGTTGAAACAAAAAACGAACTCGCTCATACATCAAAAGAAGCTGAAGAAAAAAGACGAAATGATGTCCAGCATAATAAACAGAATATTATATAGAAAAAGCTACAGATAAAGCGGAACATAAAATAAAATGATAGCTGCAAATATTTCCATGTTTCGCAGACAACACATATACGGGGTGTGTCACAAGCCACAGACGGATTGCTGATTAATCTATACGCTATTAGTCGACTGATTTTGTTCAGAGCAGCGGATGTAACTTGGCAGGGAATTCCGTAAATTGACGGTGAAATGAAAAATCTTGAAATTTATAAAATTTATAAAAGCGCCTCTGGAACAACTTTCGTATCAATTGTCCGGCTAGGGGTGATATCGAGCGATATATCGTCCCCTCGATATATGCTTTTTTAATACAGGCTTTTGTGTGGTAGCACCCTGTTTTGTTTGTCATTCGGTGAAGAGTTTACAAGATTGTAGCACCCTGTTTTGTTTCTCCTTCGGTAAAGAGTTTACAAGATTTAATATTTGTTGTTTTTTTTTTAGAATCCAAATAAAATTTATATCTCTTCATCTGGAAAACGGAAGCAAAGGATATGCTAAGGAAACTGTGTCTTTATAAACATCGAACATCGGAGCAATAAATAATCAGCCCGACCCGTCCTTCCGTCCGTCCATCTGTCACAGTGAGCTATGCACACAAAGATTTCACAAGGCGTGCATGAAGACAATCACATGTGGATTCAAATGTGAACACAATAAGTTCCGAGATGTCCTACCGCCCCACTGACTGCAGGCACAATTTCCATATGAATGCCGAACCGAACAGAACTCTGGCAAGGACGTTATGAGTCTCCATGCGAATGACATCAGGTTACGAAATATGAATATAGTTACGATATATGTTGAAAACATATATTTATTTGTATGTATGCGTGTCTCTATCGTCAGGATAAGCAAATCAGGATGTGGGAAACACAGAGACAGCGAAGACATAAAATACAAAGAAAGAAGATGACAAAAAGGCAGAAAACAGAAAACGAAAACGAATTTGTTAAAGTGAAGTGAATGCCAGGTGAAGATACGGTACGGATGATTGCACTGTGACGAATGAGGATAATTTAATACTTGCAGTGATTGCAGCCAGTAATGATGACAACGATGACGCTCATGTTGATGCTGATGTTCGAGGAACTGATGACGCGGACAATGGAGGAGCTGGCATGACGACAATTGCCAACAATGATCGACGCCATTTGCATGTGTTAGAAATGAATGGGATATCCTGGGAAATATGAGTTGAGTTAAGTTGATTTGATTTATGGTATCATAAAATCTGTAGTCGCATATAAAACATCACAAGGTGTTAGGTGGATTTGCAGTTGATGATTGCTTGAGATTTAAATTGAAACATGCATTTTAATAAAACCATAAATGAATGGAGGAATGCAGCTCCTGTAGGAAACCAAAAACTGTTTCAATTGTCCTCTTTTTCCTACTGAAAGTCATTGTTTGAGCTAGTTGTCAAAACATGTTAGTTATGGGTGATATTTAAAGTTTCTCCCAATATTCGTAGATATGCCGTTTTTAGAGACGATACAAGCTCTTTCTCTCATTTCCCCTGGAGCCGAGATTAAGGCCGGTGCGGTTTTTTTCTGAAGAATTCATGTCTCTCGACCGCTTCATTGACTTACACCATCATCCACATTTCAGCGCATAATTGTGTTGTCCATCGTTGTTTTAGTCGATAGGCTGCTCTATTCTTGAGTTGTTTGATTAGTCCTGAGTAGGATCCATTTCTATGGCTGTGGTGTAGTAGGTGGTGTGTGGGTGACCTGGTAAGAGCAACCTAAATTTTACAGCGGCTGCTTCCATCTCGTAAACAAAATCTTCGTTGGACAAATTTTAGCCGTGACGGGTGTACAAATTAGAGAGGTTCCCCGCCTGTTAAGGGAAATAAGTAAGTAAAGATATGCTTTATTTCGATGCTGACATAACTCTCACTCTCTCTATTTTTAAATGGTGGAGCCGAATAGCACAAATTCGTCCACTATCTCTCCACTTCAATTGTCGACGTTTACAATTTCGTCTTTCATTCGTGGCGACGTTTTCCTAACAGTCGCCAGCATAAGTTTGGTGTTCACCAGCAGACCCGGTTTTCGCCCATTTCTTGTTGATTCTGAAAAAAACACCAGTTAAATCGTCAATGTTGTCTGCATGTGAGAGGAGGGCGTGAGCTTTGGTGTTTCCTATGTCGGTTTTCGTTGAAGAAGATGTCACCCTGCTCCTGAGGTTGCTCCAATGTGGAGGACTGCACTATTTTCGGTGAGTTGGTTAAAAAATGCATCTGCTGCGTTGGCCAAAGTAAAGTCTATTACAGTCAAACGTCCATAAATATCCCGTATAAAACTTCGAGTTACGGAGACTTTGACTTATGGAATTTCTAATAAAATTGTAAAATTGAATTTTGATTACTTACCTGCCACTTCGACTTTATTCAAGTTACGGAAGTTTCACTGTATTTGCATTTCCTTTAACGCACAGAGCGTATGAGCGATATTTCTGAGTAATCATACGCCCCATAAATCTTACAGATTTTTTACCATAATGAATGAAACAATCAACCAAACTTTTTGTATTCAATAGGAAAAATTACACTGTGCAACAAAACAACACAAAAGTGTTAGTAATGAATAACCGTAACAATATTCTGATGTTCTCTGGTTACCTGAAATGGAAAAGTTTTTTCTAAAAAAAACAATTTTTTTTTAAAAACTTAAAAAAATATTTTTTGTAAAAGTTTTTAAAAAAAATATTTTTTTTATAAGTTTTTAAAAAAAATATTTTTTTTATAAGTTTTTAAAAAAAATAATTTTTTGTAAAAGTTTTTTAAAAAAATATTTTTTTAAAAGTTTTTAAAAAAAATTGTTTTTTTTCAGACATAAAGTACAACAGTTTAAGAGTTATAAACGAATTTAAAGCGAAATTTATCTTTTTTCGTACAATTTTTTGGAGGAAGAATTTAAAAAAAAAGTAATTTTGTGAAACAATGTTTCATAGCTTGAAAACGATATTATCGATTTGATTGAAATAAATTTGAAGAAATTGGAAAAATAACACTGTGCTACAAACCAATACAAAAATGTTGGTAATGTCTAACCACAATGATATTCTGATGTACTATGGTCTCCTGAAATTTTTCTATTTAGATGAACAGATTGATTTTTTTAAACAAAAAAACAGTCTTAAAAAATTTCGTTGTTTGAGACATAATCCGAAAGCAACTTGTTCGATTTGAAATAAATTTTAAGAAATTGTCTACTAATTTTTTTTATCTTATTCATCAGTGCTTTTGAATTTGAACAAAATTCAAAAAAAATATTTTTTTGGAGACAAAGTTTCTTAAATTTTGTTAAAGCTCAGCTCGGTGTGGTTACAAAAAATTTTTAAAAAATTTTCCACTAATTTTTTTTAAACTTGAATCTGAACAACAGTTTCAGAGTTATTAACAACCATTGAAGGCGAAATTTTTTTCTTTTTTCGTAATTCATAAAAAATTTAATTTTTTTGAGACAAAGTTTCATAATCCTACACTAACTTGTTCGATTTGTTTGAAATAAACTTTACAAAATTTGCCACTTAATTGTATACAGAATTTAGGTTTTAATTTCTCGTACATTTTTTTGAAGAAAATATTCATAAAAAAATATTTTTTTTAAGACATAAAATTTCATAAATCGTAAACTGGCTAAAGTAAATTTTAAAAAATGTACCTCTAAATTATATTTAATCTTCTTTTCCAGCGTTTATGAATCTTAACAACAGTTTTAGAGTTTTAAACAAATTTAAGACGACATTTTTTTCGTACATTTTTTTGAGCACAAATTCACAAAAAAGTATTTTTTGTTGGGACATGACTTTTAAGCGATTTGCTCAATTTGGTTAAACATTTTTTTAAAAAAATGTTCACTAAATTATCTTTTATCTTATCCGTCGGTACTTTTGAATCTGAACAACTGTATCAGAGTTATAAACAAATTTAAGGTGAACATTTTCTTTTTTCGTAGATTTTTTTTTGGAGAAAAAATTCATACAAAAATTATTTTATTTTTTTTGAGACAAAGTTTCATATCTTGCTAACGATTTGCTCGATTTAGTTTTTTTTTTGAGACTAAGTTTCTTAAACTAATTTTTTAATTACACTTAATCCTATCTTTCAGTGCTTTTGACTTAAAATAACTGGTTCAGAGTTATAAACAAATTTAAGGCGAAATTTTTCTTTTTTCGTAGATTTTTTTTGAAGAAAAAATTCATACAAAAATTATTTTTTTTTTTGAGACAAAGTTTCATAACTTGATAACGATTTGCTCGATTTAGTTAAATCTAATATTAAGGAAATTATTTAGTCGTATCCTTTTATGATTTTTAATCTGAAGGACAATTTCAGAGTCATAAACAAATTTATAACGAAATGTTTTTTTTTTGATAATTTTTTTTGGAAAAAACTTCATAAAAAAATCGACAATAACAAAAAGCTGTACACTTTCCACAGCTTATCACAAAGTCACATATCTTACAACTCAAATGAGGTGTTGATCATTAAAATCGATCAAGGATATTCACTTGTATTTACAACTTGGTGGAGGTGCTTTCTGGAATCTGGATTCCACCATTTTCATAAATCACACATAAAAAGAAGGCTCACCTTGCGGTCCCTGAATATACCCATTTTTAGGAAAAGACATATGGAATCCATGTCCAATAAATAAACTGATGCTACATTTAACATTTTACATTAATTTTTATTTTAATTTTTACATTTAATTTTTTTTTGGAAATTTTGAAGTTTCGTATCGAATGCATTAAATTCGTTTTAGAGAAATGGCGAGTGAGTTGGAAATATTTCCGCATTCAATATAAACGAATTATAGGCATTGCCTACAACTTTTTTCCTCACACAAAGCCTAGAATTCCGACAAACCCATGTCTGTGTTAAGAACATTTTTATTGCACATTCAATTCTTGTAACAATTGGATTCAGAGCAACAAATTGATTTGGTCTTGGGAGTGATGGCTTCACTTTCTGTTTGTTTTCTGTAGGGAGACCACAGAAAAAGTTGCACTCTCCCCCCAAACGAGCCTCGTTGTTACATTCCATTAATTGAATAGACAGTGTATGGATATTTGCCATGTTTTCTCCCCTTTCAGCCCTCGAATCTTTTGTGCAAGTTATTCATAAATAATTCTGTGATTTCAATACGACAGCCAAAGTGCAAAAGAAACTGTGGAATACGTAAGTTTCGTTATAATTGCGTATTGAATACGTGTGTGGTCCCCGGAGGACAATGTTTGCACACTTAATGGCAGAAGAACAAAAAGTAGCAACAGCAGTGGCAGCGATATCACCAGCAACAGTGTCAACTGGAGAATTGTTCGACAATTGTTATTTGGTCGATGACAGTCGGTTGAAGAGGATGGATATTTCTACGGGGATCAGGATGTTTCGCGTATCTTTCTGAATGACAGAGTGAAGGAGGCACCCGGAAATTTTTAAATGAGAAACATTTAAAAAGAAGCCACTTGAGAATGTGCTAAGAATGGTGACCGGGCACACTCATAAGGCTGTGGTCATATGGTCCAGGACGGCTTATTTTTGCAAGACCTTATAAACTAGAATTTACAAACCAATAACTAGAGGATCCTTTCGCAGTTTATCCATATAATTTGGCTAAATCATATTCCAAGAACCAACGGATGCCAGTCCCGTGGAAACGATTGTCTCGGAAAAAATGGGAAATTTATGTCCTGGTACTGACAACTGGTACCCCAACACTGCCACTTCAAAAGGAATGCACAGAAGAGGATGTGTGTGAGAACAGAAGAAAAAGCATAAAATGAATATTAATTGCTTAAGTGATGTTTGTTGCCGCTCACCCCAGCCAATATACCAAGACAAAAGCGTAAATTGAAAGGAGAAAAATTGTAAAAAAAAAAAATTCTCTGCGGATAGCCATAAATCCTGGGAAACCTCGTTACGTATTCCATTTCATGTTCAATTGGAATATTGTCAATTAACACAACACAAAACCCGGGAAAAGGAAATACTCACTCAGACGAAGTAGAAAGTAGCCGATCGGGCAATTAATCCCTGTGAAAGTGGAAAATAATTACATTCTTCTGAGACATAATGGGGACGGGAAAGCCCAGAAGCTGAATGAAACAAAGAAAAAGGGTCCATGTAACATTTTAATATTCAATTAAAACAAACGCTTACTTTAAGTTAATCAATCGTAGACAAACTAAAGGCAAAAGTAATTGAAACTGGAACAAGAAAATATAGGAAAACTTTAACTTGCTCAAACAAAAAAAAAAAAAAAAAAAAAAAAAAAAAAAAAAAACAGGCATTATAATCAAACAACAGCCAATGGAGCATTAAAAGAAATCAAAGTCAACTTTTGTGCAACTTTACGTGTTCACAGCGTAAAGACGTGGGCAGACGCAATTCCCGAAATGAACGGGGAAATGCCAAAGCAGAGACAAACCAAAAAAAAACAAAGAATTACACACATTCTTGTCTTGCATACTAATTGCGATACTAAATATCGACGACATTTTGGTTTTGTCCTTCTACTCTCTAACATCCTTTCTATTCCCCCCCCCCCAGTGCCCCAAAAGGGAATTGGAATCACTTAAACCTTGTACTATGTGGCTATGGCTACTCACCCTCTACCACTACCCACTCCCCCCCCAACCCCCCCTATGCCAGCTCGCCCCTGTCGACTCCATGACCACAGCGTGTGTCGATTACTACGACATTTGTGGAAAATTCATGAGCATTTGCCTTCTTTAGTCGCAGCAACTCTGTGTCGTCTTTGGGGACCAAAGCACAGCAAAAGCAAAGCAAAGCCAATGTCACATTATCAAATAACCAGAAATGGACAATAACTCACTCATGTGTAAACTGTAATTTATTGACCATGCCGTGTCGTGGAATATTCGCATATCGGCAGCTCGGTCGCTTAACACGCTGTGGGCAGTTTTTAAAGCCACTGAATTTTAAATAGACATTTGAGTTTTGGTTTGTGCGTTTCTTGTATACCCTTCATGATGGCCATACAATTTTATGATCTCTTACTCTGATTTAGGTCAGACTTTTGCAGATTTCGAAGTTGCGTTTTACCCGGGCGGGAACAATATGTGATGGAGATACAATTTAGTGGATCCATAGCAGGCGATGAATTTATATCTGCTTGATTTTATAAAAAAAATATAATTGGTATAGGAAAACTCTGACTAGTTTGTTTGTCTTGAATATTCTGAATTCGTGAAGGGATTTGGAAATCGTTCGAAGTGATTCTGCTAATATTGAACAGGGTACGCCCCCTCTCACTAACTTTTATATTTCTCAGCCTCAAAGATAATCCAAAGAGCATGGGATCTAATTATATTTTCATTTGATTTCTGAAAATTAGAGAAAATACAGAAAATTTTTAAATGTTTGTTTGTATCAGAAATAATGTTTGTCATTTACTTTTTAAAGTTTATTTCATACAAATATTGTTCTTTCTGAAAGTCCAATTAAAATTAATAATTTTTAAAAAATATCAAAAATCATTTTAAAATATGTTACAGTTAAAAATCGGTCAACATCACATTCACAGTTCAGAATCTGCCCTTATCACATTTTGAAACAATTTTAAACATCTTAGGATGGCAGTATAGATAAGAGACTTCCCATACACAGTGGTGGGTTGTCCGTGTGCAACTTTTAAAGCAGCTCTACTTCGTACGGCTTTAGACCGAGATCCTTGCATAAAATCGTTCAGGTGATCGAATAACACTAATCTCGATCTTCATTAACTCTGGCCGATACATCATCTATATTCTACTGGTTACCCAAATGATTTTGGACAATGGACAGATTCTAACCGATTGATTTGAGTGGACATGGCTTTCAAACATTAATTCCGTACAACGTTTACCACGATTCGGTTCACACTGAGACAAAGCGCCGAAATACTGAAGAGGTACATTGAGAATAGGTGTTCAGTTCTCTGGCCGAAAAACACCGTCTGACAAAAGTATTCGTTACTTCAGTTGACTTTTTTTTTGAGAACGAGACAGTGGGATTCGTTCGCATGCCGTTCACCAATATACAAGATGAAGAGACAGATAAAGAGATAAAGAGAGAGGAAAATATAGAGAGATATGAAGATAGAGAGAAATGAAGATCAAAAGTGATAAATAGAGAGGGATAAAAATCAAAAGTGATAAATAGAGAGAGATGAAGTTAGAGATAAAGGGAAAGGGAAATATACAGAGAGATGAAGATAGAGAGAGATGAAGACAAAAAGAGATAAATCGAGAGGGATAAAGATAGAGAAATATGGAGAGAGTTACAAAAAGAGACATAAATGGAGAGATAAAAAGAGAGAAATAAACATAGAGAGAAATATATAAGGAGAGTGGTAAAGATAGAGCGATACAGATAGAGATACAGAGGGAGATAAAGATAGATAAAGGGATCAAGAGAAAATAAAGTGACACATAAAAAGAGAGAGATAAAGCGAGATATAAAGTAACAGATAAAGAGACAGATTAAGCGACGGATAAAGAGAGAGGAAAATATAGAGAGAGATGAAGATAGAGGGTGATAAAGACGGATATATAGTAAAGAGAGATTCAAATAAAGAGAGGGAGAAATAAAGATAGATAGTGATATAAAGAGTCAATAATAAAGAGATAGTGATGTAGAGAGAGATAAAGAGAGAGAGAGAGAAATATAGAGAGATATGAAAATAGAGAGAGATAAAGACCAAAAGTGATAAATAGAGGGAGATAAAGATAGAGATAAAGGGAAAGAGAAAGGAAAATATATAGAGAGATGAAGATAGATAGATATGAAGAAAAAAGAGGCAAATCAAGAGATATAACTATGGAGAGAGGTAAAGATAGATAGAGATAAATAGAGAGAGATAAAGATAGAGCAATAAGGAGAGAGTTACAAAAAGAGAGATAAAAAGACAGAGAAATAAACGTAGAGAGAGATATCTAAGGAGAGAGATAAAGAGAGAGTGATAAAGATATATTGATAGAGAAATAGAGATAAAGTGATAGTGATAGAGAGATAGTGATAAAGAGAGAGTGATAAAGATAGAGATACAGAGAGAGATAAAGATAGATAAAGAGAGATATAAAGTAACAGATAAATAGACAGATGAATAGAGAGATAAAGAGAGATATACAGAGACTGAAAAAGATACAGATAAAGAGAGAGGAAAATATAGAGAGACATGAAGATAGAGAGAAAGAAATAGAGGTAGATAGATAGATAGAGATATAAATAGAGAGTGTTAGAGAGAGTTGGGAAGAACCCGACTATATTTTTTGGTCACCAGGATCAGCATTTTAGTTGAATTTTTTTTATAATTGAGCAACACTCAGGGTTTGACATTATAAATGCAATACATTGTATTAGCGATTGGAAATAACGCCATTGAATAGCAGATAGATGATGTGGTGTTTGGTGACATGAGTCTTCCATATGAGAATGTGGCAGCTGGCAGGAAACACATTTACCTGAGAGAGTATTCCACATGCGAACAGTTCGGCCGAAGAGTGTCGTAGAGTTTTTGGATTGCATCGTATTCGAGCTGAAAGTCTTCAAATCTGGGAGTGGATATCCAACGAGTATATACCGTTAAAATATCTGAAGAAAAACGATATACCATCCATATTCCCGTGGTGCTGGGGGAAGACAAGAGAGTTCGAAACCCCTTATACACGGTCCAGGAGCTACAAAAACTTAGTTGTAGTTGAAACATGATGAGATGGCGTGAAGAATTTCCAGCAAAAAACCTAAATTCTTCAATGTTTTTTTCGGCATCACCCTGTATCTTCATTCCCACATTACAAGAGTCTGATCAGATTTCTCGATCAGTCGCCTGCTGGAAATGGATAAACCATTTGGCTGCTTGGGCTTGCGCAGATTTTTCAAATCCATCAATTTTTCTGGTAAATTGTCTTTAGAATGCCAAACTGTAAATGTAAATCAGCAGGATGTGTTTGACCGAATCATGAGAACGGTGGCGATTACCACAAATGTATTTTCGTCTTTTGATCCCAGTTTTCTGGCGAGGATACCGATGAATCGGACTACTTCCTAGGAATGCCATCCAAATATTTGCTGACGCATAAAAATCGCTTAGAAAAGTTGGTTGTGAAATCTACCAGGGCTGTGTAGTCGGAGTCAAATTTGCCCGGAGTTGAGCTATCTAAAAACGCTGGAGCCGGATTCAATGTGAGCAATTGTGTCTCGACTCCACAGCCCTAAAGTCTACTCGGATCAGCTTAATTTGTAACTGTCCTTTAAACTCCCGTACCATTGACATTCGTTGTTTACCCTTTTATGGGTTCCTGGACATGTGGGGCTGATGCACTTATGTACTGCGGATGAACCACAGTGACTCAGTTGTTATATTGGGATTCCTCTTACTGAGAGTAAACAGCTTATATCACGTAAACTTAATCTCATTGCCGTATAAACCCGAAACGTCTGACCTGGTGTGGATGTGCGGATGACGAGGATCGTCCTCACTGGTCTCGGTGCTCACACGATCGGAGACTGTGTATCTCATACAAAGACAAACGTTAACAAAGTTGCAGCAATGAAGAGGAGGAAGACGAAATAAATCTGAAATTAGAGTAGCGAATTAAATATTTTTAAATTCACTTTTGGGCCTCTACATTGCTACTCATACCAAACGTAGGGTACCGCATTACCTTAATCTCACACAAGATAGCTCAAAAATATTTACGCTGATATGAAGATGGTTTATGTTGCTGGTGCTCAACCAAACCCCCCTTCCCCCCAGGCTCCTGCTTCAAGAAATTAACATCTATAGTGGCCTTGGGGAAGCATAAAAACCGTTGCTTTTACGCTATTTCTCTCCATTCATTTGGATGGATCGAGCTTTCAGTCCTCCAGCCACATTGTCAATGTGGTACGACCAGAATAAAGTCTCAAAAATACATTTTCATTCATTTCAGGATTTATCGTATTCGCTTGTACTCAGCCATGCCGGACAAACTTGCAGAGACGCTATGGCCGAGCGTCAATTATTTCAATTGTTAAAGTGCCGTCATGTCGCTTTCGTTGGGTTCACACAAAAAATCATCGCACATTGGAAAAACAAGCTTGAGATAGGGAAATAGAGAAATAGATGGCAGAGGAAAAACCAAAAAAGAAAACACAAATCCAACAGCATAAGCGATTTAAAATATGTAAATCTTACTATCACAGCCGGAAACGAGTCAACGCCGAACGGTGGTTATAAACTATGAAATTCGCCACTTTATTTCCGATTGCATTACCAGTAGTTGCTGGATCACATGCTGTCTGTTTCAACATTTGAGTTATCAGGTGAGCGAATTAATTGTCCCTTAATTCAATTCCTTAAGTTCACAATTTAATGCCAAGCTTAGGTCAGAGTTATGGCTGTTATCGTTTAGAACCACTGTCACTACCTTCACCACCACCACCACCACTACAATCAGGACTATTTGAGTCGCCAAAGTACTTTGATAAGACATGAGTTTGTGTGAGTGTAATATAATGTTGGTTTCATACTCCGAGACACACACACACACACGAATGGTCCCCCTACTGCACACTCACATTCATTTGTTTGGTGGCATTTCGTTTGAATGTGACTCCGTCCATTTGTCTGTCCGGCCAATCGGTCTGTCTGTGTGGCTCGTAGACCAACCTGGTTGACAAATGACAAACTAATTTTATAATTTGTATTATTAGCTTATATTCGTTGGAAATTTATTGTCATTTTCAGTTAAATAATCTACAGTGACAGCGACAAACGCTACCACGCGTTGGCCAGAATCAAGACCACAGACTGGAGTCAGACCATCTTCACTGGGTTTTTCTTTGGCACGATTCGAATTGTAACAACATTCGTATGATATTTATTACATTTCGCTTTCGCCAAAAGAAAAAGTTTTCTTCTTTTTATTCGCCACCAAAGCGAGACTTCATTGATGGGGGCATTTTTTGCTGGGCGGAAATGAAATCCTGTAAACACGTAAAGTTTCCGACAGCGATTTTCCATTACGGTCTTGGTATTGGTGGCGGTGTTAGTGGTGAGTAATAAGTTCAGCCCTGCTTAGCTTATGGCGTGGCGTGATGGCACGGACTTTAAACGTTTACCAGTGAATGCGAATACTTAATGGAAAGCAATTTTAATTACACACAATAACATTGATTTTCCTCCGTTCCGGAGGCCCGTGGAAGTGATGGGGAATTTACTTCGCGGTCCATAGAAATAATTAAAAATAACAATTTTAATTATTCCGGTGACACGTTTAAGAAATATTTCCACTTTTTAACAACAATTAAGTAAGAAGCAGCCAAACGACTCGTTGTGATAACGTCAGGCGTGAGTGATTACATTGTGAGGCAGATTAAGGCCGAACTGTAATTATGGAAATGTATTTGGATTTAATTAGACACAACTTTAGCCGGAAAATATATTTACAGTATAAAGTGAGTACAAACGTCCAATAGTTGAAGAAGTGGTACTGTTAAGGCGATTTCGATTTAATTCGATGGCATTATGAACTAGTAAGTTGTAATGCGCCTATGGCGCCCGTAAGTTGTGGAAAAAAAAAATTGTTGAAAAAAAATTTTTTGTTGAAAAAAAAATTTTTGCTGAAAAAAAAAATTTTGTGAAAAAAAAAATTTTTTTGGAAAAAAAAATTTCTTGAAAAAAAAAAATTGGAAAAAAAAATTTCTTGAAAAAAAAAAATTTGGAAAAAAAAAATTTTGTAAAAAAAAAAAATTTGGTAAAAAAAAAATGGGGAAAACACAATTTCTGTACAAAAAAAATATTATTTTTTTATTATTATTATTTATAGAATTATTATAGAATGCCTATTTAAATTCCTACGTACTGCGTGACAGAGTCAGTGAATCAGGGAATCAGTGTATCAGTGTATCAGTGAATCAGTGTCGAGGGTAAATATATATTAAGATAAGAAGATAGGAAATGTCTTGGTTTATAATCAGGGTGTTGACATTAAGTGCAACCAGAAAGAAAGAAAAAGGAACGAGGAAAAATTATAAGCAATTAATCAATTAATCAATTCATCAATTAATCAATTAATCAATTAATCAATTAATCAATTAATCAATTAATCAATTAATCAATTAATCAATTAATCAATTAATCAATTAATCAATTAATCAATTAATCAATTAATCAATTAATCAATTAATCAATTAATCAATTAATCAATTAATCAATTAATCAATTAATCATTTAATCAATTAATCAATTAATCAATTAATCAATTAATCAATTAATCAATTAATCAATTAATCAATTAATCAATTAATCAATTAATCAATTAATCAATTAATCAATTAATCAATTAATCAATTAATCAATTAATCAATTAATCAATTAATCAATTAATCAATTAATCAATTAATCAATTAATCAATTAATCAATTAATCAATTAATCAATTAATCAATTAATCAATTAATCAATTAATCAATTAATCAATTAATCAATTAATCAATTAATCAATTAATCAATTAATCAATTAATCAATTAATCAATTAATCAATTAATCAATTAATCAATTAATCAATTAATCAATTAATCAATTAATCAATTAATCAATCAAGTGTCAACACTTCCATCCGTTTCATGTGAGATAATGCGGGCGAGTAATCGGTTGTTACTTTCAAAGGAAAGATTAAGAATGATGGCGTCGCTCTGAACCAGAACTGCGCCATCCTGCAGCAATAGTGGACAATTAACGGCTTCTGCCAATGTTGTCAATATATGTGCAACTGTGGAAATTTAATATGGAGCCCTTAGAATCGAAGCATTTCGAAATCATTGTAGATGAATTCTCGGTAGTTTTCTTAATTCGTAGGTGCGGTATCACAATGGAACAAATACAATTCAAGGCCAATGTGAGTCTAGGAGGGATCTGTATCCATCCATTAGATGGAGTCGCTACAATCTGTCCCTCTTTGTGTACTGCCATAAAAGTTAATCTTTGACTTATAATCTGCCAAGAATAACAACGCACCACACCCCCCCCCCCCCAAAATTGTGGGTTACGAGATGTAATGATGTATTCAACAAACTGAGAATTATGTAATTTTTCACATAGTCAACTATTTGCCAGTCATGTGTCATATGTTGACTAATGATGGATATTTGGTCGGATGGATGGCTGATTTCTTCTCTCTGGTGGAATTTCACACAAAATGAGTTGCATGATAGCAGCAGGGTTTCTTGTTGACAGCCATGGTGTGGTATCTACAATATTTTGTTCATGCTGAATTTAAACTCGGCCATTCTTAAAGACAAAACTATAACAAAGCAAGCAATTGCCTGAAAACTATCTGGAAATAATAATGATTGGCCAAATTTTGTGTTGGCTCGTTATCATTGCCAACAGATATGTTTCCGGCTTTTCGGTTGCGAAAAGAAAAACTTCCAGCCAATGATGATGCTAGAACCGGGCTGCATCTGCCAGCAACTGGCAAGAGTGTCAGCCACTGTCTGTCCATCATCTAATACAGTTTTTTTGGATCATTTTCCGTCGTAATGAAATCTGAAGAAAAAGTTTTCGTTGTTACGAAACAGCTGCACTTCCCAATAAATTGTAATTGATTTCCTTTTTCTTGTTCTTGTTCTCATGCTTCTTCATCTGCGTTAGTTGTTTCTATCCTTATTGTTTTGATTCCTTAGGCTAAAACTTGGTTGCTTCTCGGTCTTTTTGGGGTGGGCGAATGCCAACCGAAATGCAACAATTCAATGTTGAATGAAGAAATCATTGCAACATTTGCTGTTCCGCTTGCCAAACTCTGTGGAGGATGATGACTTCATAACTTCGAGCGAATAATTACGTACAGTGGTGGGGTTTTTTTTTGGAAATTGATGCATTTATTTTAATTTTATTTCAAAGCTTAAGGCGGGTTTTTTTCAAAAGACCACAAAAGTGTGTGCTATTCTGTTTGAAATATCAGAAGGTGTGTTCATAAATCGAAATAACTTTAATTGAAATTTCGTTAAGCTTTAAAATCCAATTAGAAAATTCATATATATACTCACTCCCACAGTAAATTTTCAAGGCATTATAAACGGAGGAAATTTTAATTCTTTCTAGGCTCGAACTCCGTTGTTTCTGTCAAAAAACGCACTCACTTTTGTACAGAATTTTGTTTTGATTCTATTTTATTTGAAAAAAGATTCTCAAACTCAAACTCAAATTAAGTCAGCAATAACAAAAAAAAAAAAAATAGAAAATATATAACTTCCAGTATATTTAGATTATTATTCCATAAACTTGCCCGTCTCGAATCTCTTAATTTTGTTTTACGACACTTCGTGATCACTTCTGATTTAAGGCATTATTTTATGAACGTCAAACGTGCTAAGCAAAACTTTACAGGTATTTTTTAAAACGTTTATGTCTTTGTCAGAAAGTGGTTGGAAAATTAACATGAGACAAAAAATTAGAATATCGTTGGGATTACTGGAGCTGGTTGTGGGCATATATGGAATACAAGGTACGAAAGGATAACAAGATTATCCAAATAAAACTTTATTAATGATAATGAGAAATTCTCCCCTATTAGCCAGCCATTGGAGTTACAGAAGTCAAGAATCCTGGGAGATTCATGACAAAACCTGCGGCTTAGAAAATCAATCGCCTATTGAAATCGATTTCGAAGAGGTAGTACATCATGTCATTCCCCCAAACAGTCATGATGACTCTCCCTTACAAAAAATGTTCTTTCGTTTTTTTGTTTTCAGGCCTCTGCCAAAAATATGACTCCCTTAGCATTTTACCACTATGATTACCCAGACACCGCTTCGTTGGTAAACACTGGTCATACAGTGAAATTGTCCTTGCCGAATTCCGTTGTTGAGCCGGAAATCTCTGGCGGTCCCTTCCACAGTGGCGATAGATATGTCTTCGATAATGTCCACTTCCATTGGGGTGCCAACGATTCACTGGGTTCCGAACACACCCTCAACGGTCAACGCTATCCCGTGGAAATACATCTGGTGCATCGCAACACCAAATATTCCTCTAGAGCGGAAGCTCTAACCCAACCGGATGGCTTTGCGGTGGTGGCTCGTTTCTTGGAAACACATCCGGAAGATCCATTCAAACCCTTGAACGCTATTGTCGAGGCCTTGTCAACCTTAAAGAATTCTGGGTCTACCGCGGAAATTTCGAGTTTTCAGCTGTCTGATTTCATGGACGATGTCGGGACGAACGATGAACAAACATTCTATACATACAGAGGTTCAATGACCACACCGCCATGTTCAGAGATAGTGGACTGGCTTATCTTTGCGCAGCCGATTCGAGTAACTTCCTGGCAATTGCTACCGTTTCGTGTTCTGTTGGATGAGCATGGAGAAGTGATTGTAAATAATTTCAGGCGTTTGCAAAGTAAGGTGGGACGTGACGTATACGTTCGTTCGAGTTAAATAATCTCGAGTGTCTGAAACTCAAAAAATTATAAAAACAAATTCCAATAGACGACTCCGGTAAAACGAATGCGGTTGCACAACACCACACAATTGAATTTTATTGAGCACTCACTTTTAATACCAGTAGAGTTTTTTATTTAGACCAACAATCTTTTGGAAATTCACCTTGTTGGGAGTAAGTCAGGTTTTCAACAGACAATCCTACGGCATTTTTATAATTTGCAGTGGGTTTGAAAATTATAAAAATTTCCATATTTTAATTTTGGGTTTAAGACCCAAAAAATAGATACGTCCTTTTATAACGCGGTCCTATTGGGCCCACATTAAATACCATTAGATTTAATTTTTACCAAGACTCGTTCGTAATTTGTTAATTTCCTTAAAAAATTTTTTGTGATTTTAAAATTTAGAATAATTTTTTTCCTGGTGACCAAATTGATTGTCTGTACAGGCGATCTGCAGACTCTAAGAATATTTTGAATTAGAGATTCCTCTATCTACCGCCTCTCAAAAAACAATTGCCTCATTACAATGCAAGCCTTAAATATTTTATTATGCTTAATTATTAAAGTGTGTTACATTTGCTTTCGTACTCATAATCAGGGTCACTAATTAATGTCATATCATATCCTCGACTCATTTAGTCGCCTTTTACTTTCCCCCAAGTATTGGCACTCTGGACTTGGGTCTATTGAGATAAACCTTGCGTCCATTCTTCTTCTGCAAATAACGAAAGTTATTCACCAGCGGACTTCCATCTTCTTCCCTCAACTGGCGGAATGGTTTCAATTGGGCCGGAGTGATACTAATCGGGTTTGTGAATATAATCCAGGTCACAGCCTCCGAGCATGGTGGTGTCGTCAGCGATCCCTGGTATGTGTAGTAGGTACGTTTGTCCGGTGTATTGACGCGATTAAATAGACTGGACAATCGGAAATTCCCAATTTCGGTGCTGGTGTCATATTGCTCTATGGACGACAATGAATTGCTGACACTCTGCAGGCCGGCCAGACCCTGTGTGGGATTCGACTGATAGAGAGTGGTGAGGACAGCAACGCCATCGGCATGATTTAGGGCTTCCTGCAAATCGGGATATTTGGTGTTGTAATGGACGGCATGCACTTCCATGGCGTATCGTTGACGATTGATGAGATGTTCGGAGCCCAGACTGTCGTTGGAACCCCAATGGAAGTGAACATTAACAAATTCGTATAATGAACCCGCCTCCAAGGGACCACCAGAGATTTGTGGTTTGTCCGCGGTGTTCGGTAATTGTATTTCTGCCGTGTGGCCATTGTTGGTGATTGTGGCCGTATTCAGGTTCTCGTAGTTTTGAAATTGCAAGGGTGGATTGGTTCTCGTTTGGACCTGTAATTAAGGAAATATTTAGCTTAAACGTCATTTATATTGGCAGTATGAATTGTAAGCGGGCTGAAATGCACTTTAAAGGGCGAAAGACACCCAAAAAAAATTATTTATTTTTTAAAAAAAATTTATTTATTATTAAAAAAAATTATTTATTTATTAAAAAAAATTTATTTATTATTTAAAAAAAAATTATTTATTTTTCAAAAAAAATTTATTTATTTTTTTTATTATTTTTTTCAAAAGTGTTTTTTCAATTTGCCTTTGATTAATCCTTTTTTCCAAAAAAAATAAATACATTTTTTTTAAAATATTTTTCCAGATTTTTTAAACAAAATAAATACATTTTTTAAAATAAATACATTTTTTTTTGGAAAAACTAAATACATTTTTTTTTAAATATTTTTTAACAAAATAAATAAAATTTTTTTTGGAAAAACTATATTTTTCCATATTTTAGAAAAATAAACACATTTTTTAAAATAAAATAAATAATTTTTTTTTTGGAAAAAATAAATAATTTTTTTTTTGGAAAAACTAAAGAAATTTTTTTTTAAATATTTTTCCAGATTTTTTAAAAAAATAAATAAATTTTTTAAAATAAAATAAATAATTTTTTTTTTTGAAAAAAATAAATAAATTTTTTTTTGGAAAAAAAAATAAATACATTTTTTAAAATAAAATAAATAATTTTTTTTTTGGAAAAAATAAATAAAGTTTTTTTTGGAAAAACTAAAGAAATTTTTTTTTAAATATTTTTCCATATTTTTTAGAAAAATAAATAAATTTCTTAAAATAAAATAAATAAATATTTTTTAATAAACTAAATCAAACTAAATTATTTTTCAAAAAAAATGTATTTAGTTTTTAAAAAAAAAATATTTTTTTTTTTCAAAAAAAAATTATTTATTTCTTCAAAAAGCATTTTACAAAAAAAAAATATTTATATTATTAAACATTTTTTTTTTTTAAAAATATGAAAAATATTTAAAAAAAAAATTTATTTAGTTTCTCCAAAAAAAAAAATAAATACATTTTTTTAAAAATATTTTTCCAGATTTTTTAAACAAAATAAATACATTTTTTAAAATAAAATAAATAATTTTTTTTTGGAAAAAACAAATAATTTTTTTTTTAAATATTTTTCCATATTTTTTAAAAAAATAAATAAATTTCTTAAAATAAAATAAATAAAAATCAAACTAAATTATTTTTCAAAAAAAAATGTATGTAGTTTTTAAAAAATATTTATTTAGTTTTAAAAAAAACTATTTAGTTTAAAAAAAAAAATTATTTTTTTTTAAAATGTATTTAAAATTTTAAAAATTTATTTATTTTTGTTTAAAAAATATGGATAAGAAGATAAGTAATATTTTTTTTTTTAAAATGTTTTTACTATTTGCTTTCGATTCATCCATATGCAATTTCATAATCTTTGTGTACCCACACTTCCATAATGGAAGGCGGATCGTTTTTAAAGAGTGCCCTAGGGCCACCTATGGAAATCATGTGATTTCCTGAAGTTTGAGTACCCACTTGATTTTTTTTTGGATCTTGGATCCATTTTTATGGTGTCCCTAGCATTACCCCACCCGTTCTCATAATGATTTTAGTAATTTTTGAGTAATTTTGAGGGGGGGTGGCATTATCAGTTTTTTATTTTGGGAGGTTTCCCCGGTAAAATGATTTTGGCCTTATAATCTTTCCGGGGCTAAACCAAAGTACCCTGGGGTCGTTAAACTCAAGAAAAAAGGCAACGAGTTGAAAGTGGGACCCATGAGTGTGTTTTCCCATAAGAAATTTCCTTTGATATCTTTAAAAAAACAAACAAATTCTTACCTCCATTAGTGTGAATTCAATCGGCGATTGGCGCATTCCGCCACAGAGTGGATATTCAGCCACCCATTCTCCTTGCTCTTCATAGGTCCAAGCTGGGATAACGGCGAACAATGAGTAAACATTTTTACTAAACAAATGAGATTTTCTTGAAATTATATACATACCATTTGCGCGACAAACCACCACCAGAAGAATGCACAATTTCAATGAAATATCCATTTTCTTAATATTCTAGAATTCTCAAAACACCTGTTAAAAAGTAAAGAAGTTCTTTGTTAAAATTACGAAACTGCACAAAGTATTTATAGGCATGTTCGAGGCGTTTTTTTTTTATCTCCTCTACAAATGAAGACTACTCGGAATGTATCCAAGTGTCAGCCAATTATATTCAAATTAATTACAAACACACTTCAAATAGATTAGCCACCATTAAGTAATTAAAATGATAGAAAACTTACAACTGACTAAAGTGGCTAAAGTGTTTCGGATTCCAAGGGTGTTTTAAAAGAAACAACAATTTAAGTGATTAACATACACGAATATGGCAACCGTTCGATAAACGTAGCATTTAATTTAATTTAATTTTAGTCGATGTCTTGGTTAATTTGTATTTGAATTCAGTTTTGATTAGTTTGGTTGGCAGACGCCTATGAAGCCTAACAAGGCTCAATTCGTTTTTAAATCGGTTATAATTGGAGTCACTCCTGAGTCCGATTCAATTCACACAGAGTTATAGAATTAGTTAAATTGGTGGTGAAGAATATTTGGGGAACTTGAATTTAACCTTATACAAGTTTTGGGTATTTCCCCATTGATATGAGAAATTCAACATAACGTGGTTGTCGACTTGTTGGAAAAATGTTTTAGTTCTGACTTGGAAGACTCTGTACGTTTCACACATTCATTCGATTTACTCGGGCGGCGAGTGGTCCTAGAAAGATTTTTTGTTTAGAATTTACAACAGCTGCCAAATGAGAAATCATGTGGAAAATTCTTGCTGTTGTTAATAGATTGAAAAATTCCTGGGGATCCCTCAAGGTCGATTTTTAAAAGGTTTCTAGTTAACTGCATAGGGTGTGAAGCAAAAGTTGTTGTAGAATTCTTGACAGTATACCCGGGGGTAGATTGTGGATTTTTTTTTCTGAGAACCTAGAGAATATTTTTATTAAATCACATTATTTATGACAACAAAAAATCGCCCTTAAATGACACGGGAATTAGGAAAATCGATTGGCGCAGAGCTCTAAAACAGAAAAGTTTGTATGGATAGACAAAAGGTAACATGGAGAAGAATATGAAAAAAAATGTCGGCGGCCCGATGATGTCATTTAATATTATGTTTATTTAGCATTCACTTACTATGTGTTGGATTGTCCCCTAAGATTGAGGATATACAAATTGGAATTACACTATCACAGGTGACTAACTTTACAGCCTCGTTGACACTTCGAAAGACACACAAGAAAATATACTCGACCCTGCAACGTTACAAAAATAAATGACTTGCAGTTGGATAAAACATTGGCCTTATATTAAATTCAACTGTCACATTCGACATCTACCCCCATTGACGTTAAGTGTTTTTGCTACCTGCTGTACCAAACCCTGGCCAAACAGATCGAATGCCGTCGGTCAATCATTTACGTAATGGTTAGAGACCTGGGCGGTTTTGGCTACCTGAACCTGACACATACGTAATTGCAATACTAATGATCATTGGAAAAATCACAAATGTCCTTTTAATTGCTATTGGGAATTTTCCTTTGCGGAAGGAATGCCGTTTAATGTCATTTTACGAAAATCGCTTCAACTGATGTTATTGTGGCGGCCAAGTGATTTCATAAATTATGTCTCACTGATGAGATTAATTTAATTTAATACTGGCCGGTGTAGATTTTTATCGTAAAGTCCTGTTGCTTGGACAAACATATTTTCGAATATTTTTTAACAATTATAATTTTAAAAAAATAGATTTTTATCAATTCTCAGATTTTTTTTTTTAAATGGTTTAAGGTTTCAGTCAAAAAACATTTTTTTTTCGTAACGCTTAAGTAGTTTAAAAATTTGGAGTCTCTTCAAGTTATGCTAAGAAAAGTGAAAAAAATATTTTTTTTTCAAAAATAATAAAAATTGGGGAAAATCTGAGAATTGATAAAAATTGTTTTTAAAAAATTTGACGTGATACAGACATTTCCACGAGTCTGCCTGCCAAAAATCAGCTCGATTGGATCACTGAAAATGGCGTAATTTCTACTTGTCAAATGTCAACGAATAAAAGCTTCAAAAGTGACAGCTACCGAAATACCGGGTGATTCAAAATAACAACTCTTGTTGGAAAATCCTTTATATAAAATCAGTTTTTTTTTATTGGAATTTACCAAAATTTACCAAAAGGTCGAAGATAAAAACTATTATTAAAACTATTCAGAAGAACTAATATTATTTAATTGCGTAAATATTTAAAAAAAAAATATTTTTTTTTTATTTTATTTTCTTTGGAAAAGTTAAATAGTGATACTCGGTGTTGCTCTAGAAAATTTCCTTGTGCCACATCACGGGTGCGCTCCTCATCATTCCAATGTTGCATTTGCTACTCCTTAACACCGTCGGACTGACGGAATGATTATAGTCACAATGTAATCTTTTACATCATGCCTGACATCTCAGGCATAAATGACCATGCCATGAAGTAACATACACTTAGATCCGAGAGGAATGCCTGGCAGTGCAGACCGATTTGGCCCAGATTCGATAAACACGTTCGCACGCCTCCGATCCGATATTTACGAAGCCTCTAACTACTCATACAAAGTAAAATGGTTACTTATATGAAAACAAATTAAACTGCTTGTTGTAAAAACACGATAATCCACAAAATCAAAATACTGAGAAAATCGGATTTGAAGTTTGAAAGAAAAGGTGATTTGAAGTTTGAAAAGAAAAGAAAAGCTAGCAGTTGCGGTCTACCCAGAAAAATGCGGAAATCGTTATATTCAACAAACAAAAAAAAAATCTTTCATACGTTTTATTTAATTTTTTTTATTTATTTTGAATTTCGAAAGTTCTGTTGTTTTAATTGAAATGTAGTAAATATCACAAGGAAGGGCTTATCGTGGTTTTGAAGTTCAATTTCTTTTTTCTGTAAATTAAATGAAATAAATAACATAGGCACCATCAAAAGCCAGGAAATAGCGAGCTAAGACCAAGACCTTCTATACCAAGGCTTTCCAACTCATTGCGGCTAAAGACAAGTGTCCAACCAAACAAAATAGTCGGTTAGAAAAATCGCATCGAAACGTCGCACAGTGGGTTAGAGTAGCATGTTTTCTTGGATCAAATCAGGGAAGCTATGTTAGGATAATTTTTCTTTATTTTTCAGTTAATACCATTAAAATAAGTTAAAAAAAATGTTTTCTAAGTATATTTGAGTATAATTTTATTAAGTAATGCCAAATATCAGTGTAGGTATATAGTGCAAGGAGTACAGTATGAGAACTTAAACATTGCATTTTATACATCTTAAAGTTAATCATCCACATCATCATCATTATCATTATCATTATCATTATCATTATCATTATCATTATCATTATCATTATCATTATCATTATCATTATCATTATCATTATCATTATCATTATCATTATCATTATCATTATCATTATCATTATCATTATCATTATCATTATCATTATCATTATCATTATCATTATCATTATCATTATCATTATCATTATCATTATCATTATCATTATCATTATCATTATCATTATCATTATCATTATCATTATCATTATCATTATCATTATCATTATCATTATCATTATCATTATCATTATCATTATCATTATCATTATCATTATCATTATCATTATCATTATCATTATCATTATCATTATCATTATCATTATCATTATCATCATCATCATTATCGTTATCATCATTATCATCATCATCATTATCATCATTATCATCATCCGCAGCATCAGCAACTTCAACATCACTGAAATAGTTCTTGTTCGGAGATGCAGGTACAATTAAATCAATTGCCTCCTCTGGCAAGCTTTGAACCTTCTTTGCAGGCAATTTTCGCATGCTTGAAATAATTGGGTCAGAGGTTATCAAAAACATATTAAAAATGTCTTGGTTTGATTTTTCGCGACTGCACTTTCGGGAATGAAACTCCCTATATTTTTTTAAATCTTTATTTCGAGCTTCTTGCGCTTCTTCTGATAACTGCCCAATAGGTATAAAAAACAACGTTCGAACTTGTATATATAAAAAAAAAAAATAATGCTAATAAAAAAAAAACCATTTCAAAAATCCCTTTTACCCGATTACTTGAAACTGCACAACACAATCACTATTTGTCAAAACAAAGAATATTATTAAAATAAACAAAAACAAAATGTTATTGTAACAAAGAATATTATTAAAAGAAACAAAAATAACAACATTAATATACGGAAAAGAAGAGCACAAATAAATAGATAAAAGTAACATGAAAAACAACAAAACACAACACACAACAACAGCACCAGTCGCGAGATCAATGTGACTTTTAGCTAATTTGACTGCTGCAACACTTGTATTAAACAATGCATGGCTTCTAAAAAGCACAAAAGGGCAGCGTAAAATTTTGCAATATAACACAGATTTATGTCCTCTTTAATATAAACTACAAATTATGACACGAATGTGGACGAATAATAACTATATATCCATTTAAAATATAAAAATATTAATTTTTTGGGCATTTTCAATATAAATAACTACATCTAAATCACTTCCACACACAATTTGATACACAAATGTTAACGACGTATTTGGAAAATAACCCGAACTTGATGGTTCCATTGAAAAATGTTTAACTTTTACAATACTTTTTAAAATAAATAAAATTTTCAACGGGAACGTTTTCACTTTTTTCAGCCTTTTTTGCACAAAAATTTCTATGAAGTTTGACTTTGAAGTTTCACTACAAAAACACCAGACCACTTTTGACATTTATTTTAACGACAAGTGATGTAGAATTTTATATACTGTAACCGGGTGCAAAAAATTTTAACGATACTTAAATTTTTTTTTTTTAATTAATCCAAGAAAACAGGCTATTCTAACCCTCTGTGCGTCGGTTAGAAAGAATGAAATCATAATCTTTTATTTGCATTGGAATTTGGAATTTGGAAGTGGCCTTGCAAGCCCGATTAGGTAGAATCTAAAAAAACCCCCCCAAAATAAAATATTGTTTACTAGTAAGTTGTAATGCGCCTATGGCGCCCGTTGAAATATGGAAACAAAATTTTTTGGAAAAAAAAAATTTTGTGGAAAAAAAAATTTTGTTGAAAAACAAAATTTTGTTGAAAAAAAATTTTTTCCTGAAAAAAAAAATGTTGAAAAAACAAATTTGTTGAAAAAAAAAATTTTTCTTGAAAAAAAAAAATTTTGTTGAAAAAAAAAAATTTGTTGAAAAAAAAATTTTGTGGAAAAAAAATTTTTCTTGAAAAAAAAATTTCTAAAAAAAAAATTTGGAAAAAAAAATTTGGGGAAACCACAAATTCTGTACAAAAAAAAAATATTATTTTTTTTATTATTATTATTTATAGAAAATAGAAAATTATAGAATGCCTATTTAAATTCCTACGTACTGCGTGACAGAGTCAGTGAATCAGTGTCGAGGGTAAATATATATTAAAGAAGAAGAAGATAACACCGTGTTACAAAAAATAGATTTTTTTCTGTCCTATGAACCAAATGCACATATTCGGAAAGAGGGGAAAAAATAAAAATACACGTGTATCGGCAATTTTCATGTACACGTCAAATTTTTTTTTTGTTAAGTTTGAAGTATGAAGCTCGTAGTGGCCTGTGTGAAAGCCTTTGGACCGATTTTTAACCCTTTTTCAGTGATCCAATCGAGCTGATTTTTGTCAGGCAGACTCGTGGAAATGTCTGTATCACGTCACGGAAAAAAAAATGTTGTTGAAAAAAAAATGTTGTTGAAAAAAAAATGTTTTCTTGAAAAAAAAAATTTTTGTTGAAAAAAAAAATTTTCTTGAAAAAAAAAATTTGTGGAAAAAAAAATCGTAAAAAAAAAATTTGTAAAAAAAAATTTTTCTTGAAAAAAAAATTTTGTAAAAAAAAAATTATGGAAAAAAAAAATTGGGGAAAACACAATTTCTGTACAAAAAAAATATTATTTTTTTTATTATTATTATTTATAGAAAATTATAGAATGCCTATTTAAATTCCTACGTACTGCGTGACAGAGTCAGTGAATCAGTGTCGAGGGTAAATATAAAATAGATTTTTTTCTGTCCTATGAACCAAATGCACATATTCGGAAAGAGGGGAAAAAATAAAAATACACGTGTATCGGCGATTTTCATGTACACGTCAGAATTTTTTTTTGTTAAGTTTGAAGTATAAAGTTCGTAGTGACCTGTGTGAAAGCCTTTGGACCGATTTTTAACCCTTTTTCAGTGATCCAATCGAGCTGATTTTTGGCAGGCAGACTCGTGGAAATGTCTGTATCACGTAAAATTTTTTAAAAACAATTTTTATCAATTCTCAGATTTTCCCCAATTTTTATTATTTTTGAAAAAAAAAATATTTTTTTCACTTTTCTTAGCATAACTTGAAGACTCTACAAATTTTTAAACTACTTAAGCGTTACGAAAAAAAAATGTTTTTTGAACTGAAACATTAAAAAAAACGATAACCATTTAAAAAAAAAAAATTTTTTTTGGAAAATCTGAGAATTGACTAGAAAATGATTTAAACCAACCACAGATGATCGGCGATAATTTTAAGGGATGAAAAAGCAGTACAAAAACATATTCCAACAGGTCGAAAAGACTCATACGATGAATACAGATTTGACGCATTAAAAATTTTTCTTTGTAAATTTTTAATATTTTTTACAATTTTTTTTTAAAAATTCATATTTGTCGTCCTTGTGCAATTTACTGAAATTTGAGTACGCCCACTTGTGTAAGGGGACCGGCCGTATTTAGGGAAGGTCCTGAAGCCCATCCTCGGTCCACCTACCCTTCTTTTCATATTCTTCATCCTGATACATTTTTCTACAGTTCGACATGCTCTTTTATGTTTTGGGGACTTTTTTCGGAGGCACATTTAGTTTTTCGTCATTTTAGGGGTTATATTGGTTTATTGAGGGGACGAAATGATTGTCCTGTCAGCTAATTTACTTCATGCAAGGCGGAGGGATTTTTCTCCCGGAAAGTCTTGGACTTGGAGTTACTTTCAGCCATTATTTTTTATTAAAAATAATCTTTGTTTCCTCTTACACACACACACTAGACCAATGGACGCCAATTGGCATTGCCATGTTTAGATTTCGTTAGTCAGTCTGTGATATTTTTCATTAGCATTGCCGATATACTCCTGAAGTGTTGTAGGCTAAATTGTAAAACAACAAAAAAAACAACAAATGACCACACCAGAGTCAAGTGAACATGTTTCTAATCATTCATCACAATTCCCATTTAGCTTATCAACTTCATCCAAAGTGTGCCAGTGATTAATGATTTTCGATGAGAACATTTCGCAATATTGGCAGTCTGTGCTTGGAAACATTAAAAAAGTTTTCCCTCACTATTTAATAACGAAATGACAGGCTGTTTTCCACATGTCTGACTTTGCCAGCGAGTAGCGTACGTCCTGCCGACACTAATTGTGTAATGTCGAATTTGGACATTTTTGCAGAAGTCAAACTAATGTTCTCAATTATAGGTGCACATAATTGGTTCGGATGGGTAATGCTTTTTTGTTAATTTGCCAAATAATTTTCTCCCCTTATCGTCATCACATCGGAGAAGAGAGGGGATTTCTTGTTGATTTCTTGGGAAACTTGTAAACATCAGCCTATGGCAAAGGTCCAATTATGTACTTTTGTAGCACTTTTTGTTTGTAATGGAAGAGCCAAAGAATTGTTGTTATCACCGAGCTGCATTGCCAAATTAAGTGGCTTACGAAAGCAGTTCCTTATGGCGTTGATGTTGTTTGTAATGTTGTCATTCAATTTGGAACACTGGTCAATTGTTATTGGAAATATAGTAAGATTTATGATTGGAAATAGTATGATTTTAGATGCGCTGGGCTTTACGTTGGCCCAGTCCTGCCAGCAAGTTTAATTGAATTGCTCCAAAGACTGAGACTGAGTAATTGGTCACCGGAGGGGTCATTACCTCCAGAGACATATTGCAATATATGTAAGCTTAAACCCTTCTAAATCTGACGGAGAACTTCTCTAAGTGAGCTCAAAGATCGACGTCGTGAGGCTATTGAGGAGATAGGGCAACCACTTTGCGCTTTGGTTATGGACAATTTCATGAAAATGGTGGCCATTGAAATAATTTAAATAAATATCCGATCATTGATGTCAAAAAAATGTAATTTTTCCTTGGAATACCAAAATAACGCCTCTTGTTGGAAAACCTTGTAGAAAAAAGAAAAATATTGGGATATTCTGTTTTTGTAAAATCGTAGCTCTTGGCCTTGGGCTCTTGGCCCTTCGCTCACGGTCTTTAACTATTGGCCTTGGGTCATATGCTCTTGGCCCTTGTCTCTTGGCCTTTGGCTCTTGGCTTTCAGCATTTGGCCTTTGGCTCTTGGCTTTCAGCATTTGGCCTTTGGCCTTTGGCTTTCGGCCTTTGGTTCATGGCCTTTGGCTCTTGCCTCATTGCTCATGGGCTTTGGCACTTGGCTATTCGTTCTTGGCTCACGTCCTTTTGGTCTTGGTCCTTGGCTATGGGCTATTGTCTCATGGCTCATGGGCTTTGGCCCTTGTCTCTTGTCCTTTGGCTCGCGGTCTTTAACTCTTGGCTGTTGGCTCATGGCCTTTTCCCCTTGGCCCTTGACTCACGGTCTTTAACTATTGGTCTTTGGTCATGGGCTCTTGGGTCCTGACTATTGGCTCATGGTACTTGGCCATTGTCTCTTGACCCTTAGCCGTTGGCTTTTGGTTTTCGGCCTTTGGCTCTTGCCTTTGATTCTCACGGCCTTTTGATCTTGGCCCTTGGCTATGGGCTATTGCCTCATGGCTCATGGGCTTTGGCCCTTGTCTCTTGGCCATTGGCTCTGGGTGCTTGGTTCACGGCACTTAGCTCTCTGCCCTTGGCTCATGGGCTTTGGCTCTTGCCTTTTGGACCTTGGTTATTGGCCCTTATCTCTTGGCTTTCGGCCTTTGCCTATTGCATATTGACTCATGTCTTTTGGCCATTGGTCCTTGGCCCTTGCCCTTGGCTCTTGGTCTCGTCACATTTGTATCCATCGTTCGTGGGTTATTGCATATTATTCAACATGAACATTAGGGTAGAGTGAAATTCAAAAAAAAAAAAGTTAACCTCGGAAAGAGATGTAGTCTGGGGTCCTAATGAGGGGAAAAATAAAGAAAAAATTTTAAAAACTTTTTAGGGGTCGCGCCACTCCCTCGAAATTTGGAAATTATCGCTATTTTGGCGTTGATTTTAGAAAAATCCTAAAAAAGTTTTATGTCATGTAAATGTTTGCAATAGCGTAAACAATGAAATAAGGTCATGAAAAAATTTAACAAATTTTTTCTCATTGTTCAAAAATTTCAAAAAGTAAAATAAGTCAAATCGTCCCTTCTTCAGCAAATTGACTGAACAATGAAATCGCCACAAAGCTACAAATATTAGTCGATTATCCTCATATTTGCCTCAAATACTTTTGTTTGGGCACTGAACAAGCTCAAACTTTTAAATTTCGAATAAGTTAAGTCGTTAATTATTAGGATTTTTCTAAAATCAACGCCAAAATAGCGATAATTTCAAAATTTCGAGGGAGTGGCGCGACCCCTAAAATTTTTTAAAAATGTTTTTCTTTAGTTTTCCCCTCATTAGGACCCCAGACTACATCTCTTTCCGAGGTTAACTTTTTCAAATTAAAAAAAAGGATGTTTTCACTCCACCCTAATGAACATATCTTGTGCTAGTAAAAATGTACATCAGAGTCAAAAATACTAAATACTAAATTCCAAATTCCAAAAATGTCGACCCAGTGTGAATTTTGACAACTTCGATCTAATGTAAACGTATTATTGCACGCTAGAACTTTTGGAATGAATGTGCAAAATTTCATTGAAATCGGAGGTGATGAATATTTCAATGTACGGTTTTTTGGGATTGTTCTTCTTTAGAATTACCCCCAAACTAAAACTTCGATTCTATCGGACTTTAAACTGATATGCAGTCTAGAGGACGATATGAAGATAGCACCGACAAAAGTTTCGCTCTTCTGAAATTGTCTTTTGCTAATCTGTAAATACGGAGAATGACGAGTTCATTTTGTTTTGTTTTGTACACTATAGGCGATTTAATTAAATCCAGTCCGAGCTATTAATGATTAAAACGCCAAGCATACGTCATTCTACCACCCTCTCTCATAATAGTAAATGACCTTGCTAGGCACTCCACCCACTGGAGGTCATTTGACTTGGCCAGTGCTTAACATCACTTTCAATTCCACACACAAATGTATGATATAAATTAAAATTGTTTTATTGGACTTCATAAAGAATG
Source organism: Hydrotaea cyrtoneurina (assembly GCA_958296145.1). Taxonomy (NCBI): domain Eukaryota; kingdom Metazoa; phylum Arthropoda; class Insecta; order Diptera; family Muscidae; genus Hydrotaea; species Hydrotaea cyrtoneurina. The sequence continues at coordinate 139,252,466 of OY282512.1, read as the reverse complement.
TGCAGGGCCATTCGGGAAAAGGTCCCCCCCCCATCGTGTTCCTCTCACCAACACTTTATGAGCTTCGCAAATATTGTAGCATTCTGACAGTCTTTGTATGTGGTACGACAATTTATTGTCGATTGTTAACTGTGGGCCAATTTCATAGTTAACAATTTATATTTTTAAAACGTGCCCTTTGCTAAAGGCCTTCTGTGTTGCTGCAGTCTACCGTCGAAGAGGAACTCGTCCCGTTGTGGGGGAACCTTGTAAGGTCGGTCGCTGTTGTAGTGGTGGGCAAACAAAGCTTTAGATTCACTTCAGCCGCCACAGCTAGTAAATATCTGCAATATTTGTTTGGTTTTTTTTTGTTTTAAATAAACTGTCCATGACATTTTGTCTTCTTCTTCCTGTAGAATTTGTTACTTTTAACTGAACTTCGTTCGGTGTTGTGTGATTTTGCAGTGTAGATGACATTGTTTGCCGAACGAAACAATGGATATTGATGAAGTACAAGTGGACGTGCTTCATTGTCTAGAATATCATTTATCACTAAAATGGCTTAGCACATCGACCCCCCTCCCCCCCACTCATTCTCTTTATCCAGCAATGTTGGAACAAAAAGGAATTTGCTGTGATATTAATAAGCAAAAACAAAAAATTGAAAGCCACATAATTGGTAAATATTTAAACTGTTTTTAATGGTAAAGCCTAAAAGTGTGATAGGCGATTTATCCGAGCAACCGTAAAAAATCATTATTCATCTCTCGATAGCGCAATCCATTCGCCGTAACTGTTGATCCAATCTCAGTTTCGTAAGTAATGTAAAGTCCGGAACTCAAAGTGAACAAAAAAAAAAAAAATACTGTAAGTTTGACAAAAAATAAACGGTGTACCAGCTTAAAAATATCCCCATCCTGTGACTTAAATTTCGCATATTTACTTATGACAAATTAAACACAAAAGAAAAAAAAAATGGAAAAAGAAAAAAAAACACACGACAGAATAAATATCCTTTGTGCTAAACGTACTCGGTTCTGAATAAATATTTCATTTCGAATGTAAAGCTTAATTCACTGCGTGTGTTTGTGTGCTCCTTAGCAAATTTGAAACATTTGCAACCGAATTGCATTTGTGCCATTCCGCCGGCAGTGGCTGTTGTTCAACTTTCGCCAAACTCCAGTCGGCCAGAAACATTTGTTTTTTTTTTTTTGGTTTTCAGCCCATTTGTTTGGTTGGACATGAGCACGAGAATCAATTAAACTTTTGTTGTGACAGCTATAAAAATGTTCAACGGAAAAATAGTAGCAACAAAAAAAAAAAAAAAAGACAACAACAACAATAGATTATATACAATATTTTTGTGTAGTTTTAATTAAAGTTTTCTGTTTGGCAGGAATTATTACGAAAATGGTGGCAAAATCCCCAGCACACACATACAGGCAGTCGTACACGTTGTCCGTTACACGCGAGGACGGGGGAAAGGAAATAAGTTGGGACGACAAAAACCGGCAGGACATGATTTTTATTTCTCTATGTTTTTCTGTTTTTATCTGACTTCTGTTTGCAGACAAAACCAGAACATGTTAGGTTTTGTCATAACATCTGTTGGTACACAAAAATTCATTCGTTGGTTCCATTTCGCATTTAGCACGAGTACAAGCCGGATTCACTGACTGGCTACACATGTATGGCGGTGTGTCCCTATGTGGTTGGGGAGAATTACATGCCCACATTGCAAGCGCATCCTTGTAATCGTACATGTCATATAAATATATATATATATTAGGGTGGAGTGAAAACGTACATTGTTTTGGGTTTAAACATATCACACTCGGAAGGACATGTAGTTTGGGATCCTTAATAAGGGAAAACAGGAAGGAAAACAAATTAAAAAAAAAAATGCTTGGACGTCCATGTCTTAAATATTGTGAAATTTTTGCGATTTGAAAAAATCCCAAAAATAAATGAATCAACTTATTCAAAGTTAAGAACTTTCAGCTTGTTCAGTACCCAATTAAAAGTATTTGGGGCAAAGAAGAGGACGATCAACCACATTCGTAGTTGTGGTATCGATTGTGAAAATATTTTTTTTTTTAAATCAAAACCAAAATTACGCAGATTTCCAAATTTAAAACTAAAAAATATATTTTTTTATATTCTGGCGCGACCTTAAATAAAAATATTTTTTTCTTGAAATCAGCACCAACATTTTCAAATTTCAAGGCGTGGAGCGATCTGAAAATATTTTTTTTTTAAAATCCAAACTAAAATTTCGAAAATTTCAAATTAATCAACGTCAAAATTACAGAAATTCCCAAATTTCAAACTAATTCTTTTTTTTTTTTTTGAATCAATGACCAATTTACGAAAATCTCAAATTTCAAGTTCGTGGCCTGACCGGAAACTAAAAATATTTTTTTTTTAAATTTAAAACCAGAATTACACAGATTTCCAAATTTAAAACTAAAAAATATATTTTTTTATATTCTGGCGCGACCTTAAATAAAAATATATTTTTTTTAAATCAACACCAAAATTACAAAATTTCCAAATTTCCAACTAAAAACATTTTTTTTCTTCAAATCATCACCAAAATGTCCAACTTTCAAGAAATTAAAAATATTTTTTTTATATCAACACCAAAATTACGAAGACATCCAAATTTGAAAGGCGCGAACTTTATTTTTTTTAAAAAAATGTTCATCTTATTTTTCTCTGTATTATAAAACTACTTTTCTTTCTGAGTGCATTTTTTTAATTTAACTCCATCCTATATATGAACTTTTTCTTTTTTTTTTTTTAGTTGTCTCCTTATTTTTCCTTTTAGCATCCAAAACTAATTCTCTTTCTGAGTGTGATTTCTTTTTATTTCGCTCCACCCTAATATATATACATATATATGTTTTCTTATATACGTATATTTTTATTGTTATCGTGTTAGTTCTGTTTACTTGCGTTTGCTTCAGCTGCTAAGGAAAACTGTCAATAGAACATTCAAGCAACGCCAAAAAGAACATGTGCTACTGCGAGGAGTTGTGTCCCCTCATACCTGTGGCAATGGACCACAATTTCGTGTTATCGTAATATTGCATTGTCTTCGTTAACACCTCAATAAGCATTGTTTGGTATCCTAAATCCCCCCCATTATCCACCTCAAACTTGCCGCTGCAAAAAAAAAAAAAAAAATTCTTTTCAACAAATTCCATATAAAATTTTATTGGCTGTCAAGCACTTTAATTGAACTTACGACACATCCATCTTTAATGTCAATTATAAAAGTGACAGTCATGAGTTGACACATTTGGGAATTGCGACAAACCTCCTTGATTGACTGTTTTCAAATTGTTCACTTCTCACCCGCAGCCATGAAGTCCATTAAACAATAAAATCCAAATGTGGTTTAATTTTTAAATACCAAACAAAGAAAATTTTTGTTTTTTTTTAAATTTCTCTCTGTACCTGATGACAGTAAATAAGTAATTTAGGATCATGTGCCGCACATTGTCGGGGGGCTGCCATTAGCTGTAATTGTTATCGCTGTTTTCAGCACAGCTTTTGTGTATTTGAAAAATATGCAAATTTTAATGATGAAAAGCAACATGTTTTTGAAATATTTAAACAACAAATTAAACCCTACGAGTGTGTAATCTGAGTTGAGCGTGTGAGTGTGTGTGTTTCTATTTCAGACAATACCATGGTATTTACAAATTTATGTACGTGTGTGAGCATATACGTGAATTGCATGTTTCGGAATGGTTTGTACGACGGATGAATGTGAGTGCAAAGTATTCGGTAATAATCGTCTGACTAATCAGCAGAATATTTATTGAGGGACCATAAGCAAATATCTAGGTACACACCTGCAGATTAACGATTGGACACAATCCGCCAACAATTATTGATACCCTTCATATGCCTAATGTGAGCAGATGCTGCGACTGGTGATAGAGGCATTGATATCAAAGATAACACTTAAGATTCCGATAGTATTTAGGAGGAAAACGTTTGCTGACAAATATTTGATAACCCTTGTGTAATCACATAATGCCACTTCAAATTCTGTCCACGCCCTCGGGTTGATAGTTTTTGGCGGAGCTTGCAATAGATTAATAAATTTTCGAAAATTTTATTTCCGTCCACTTTTCCTATACTGAGGTTCGTTTGTATCATAAAGATACAAAAGTTCATATAATTAAAAATATTTGAAATTTTAAAAAATATTAGCAGATTAGCTTGTTTTTATTACACTTTATGTCATTTATGGGAAATGTAAGTAAATAAAACTCGGAGTCCATCCAATTTCTCGACTACACGGCCCTGTATCGACAACGAGTCCCAGAATATTACATAATCCATAAATAGAAATGGTAGAACAGAAGAAAATCTAATCCTTTTTACGATGTTGAGCGTCTGTAGCGTTCACTGCTGCCCATAACGCAACGCTGAAAGAAATATCTGAGCGACAAAAGAAAGAATGAAAGTGCTGATATGTGTGATTGAGATGTCCCAAAATGTTTTTTTGTTTCGAATTCCATATGGGCTCAAAAAGGAAAAAAATCAAAAAAGTTATGTGAAAAAAATTGTTGTCGGCAGGAATGAGCCTAAAATTTAAAGTGAGGGAAAAGTGGACTAAAAGGTACAAATCGGGCCTAAAACTGGTAAACTTTAAATGAGAAATAATCTACATACGTGTATATAAAATGCTTGCGTGACTGTCCCCAGCAAACGGCTGAAGGGATTCTTGCCAATTCGTATGGGAAAAGGATGAAAGTGAGAAAAATGTGTTCGCACAAATACAAAACAAATAATTATTGCGATTTTTCTTGGAAAATCGCAACACAACCACGCTTGACAACAACTGGTGGAATGAGTTACAGATGGAACGAAAAAGGGGAAAAACGGGATAAAAAAAAATACAAATGGAGGGAAAACAAAAATGTGTGAACAAAATTGTAGTGGAGTTAGAGTTAGAGATGGGACGAAAAATGGGAAAAAATGGACAAATGGAGAGAAAACAAAATATGTGACCAAAATTGTAGTGGAGAGGAATGATTACACTTTTGGAAGATATGGAAAAGATGACAAAAGGGTCCAAAACTGGTGAAATATATAAATGAAAAATAATTTACAAAACTAATCACAAGTAGTAATATGCATGGCAACTGCTGTTAGAATAGGGTTGTAAAGAAGATTAAAACCTGATATAAACTACATCAAATTAACATGAGGGGCGACAGGTAAAATATAAAAAGTTATAGAAAGGGGCCAAAAAGGTCTGTAGCGCACCAAAACGAAATAAAAAGTGACAAAAGATTATCCCCCATCTATTGTCCATTTTAATTCCAGGCGGCCAAAATTGGCAAAATTAAAATAAATATTTAAAATTGGAAGAATCGGTCTTGACTTCGTACAAAGTATTTTTAATTTATAAACAAACGATTCTCCTTATCGGGCAAGTTTCCCCTAAAGGAAACTTATATCCAACATTTAATGTCAAACACGGAGACGTCATTAATACGTGACTACTAGGGTGGAGTGAAAACATGCTTTTTTTTTAATTTGAAAAAGTTAACCTCGGAAAGAGATGTAGTCTGGGGTCCTAATGAGGGGAAAAATAAAGAAAAAAAATTTAAAAAAATTTTCAGGGGTCGCGCCACTCCCTCGAAATTTGGAAATTATCGCTATTTTGGCGTTGATTTTAGAAAAATTCTAAAAATTAACGACTTAACTTATTCGAAATTTAAAAGTTTGAGCTTGTTCAGTGCCCAAACAAAAGAATTTGAGGCAAATATGAGGATAATCGACTAATATTTGTAGCTTTGGTGGCGATTTCATTGTTCAGTAAATTTTCTGAAGAAGGGACGATTTGACTTATTTTACTTTTTGAAATTTTTGAACAATGAGAAATTTTTTTTTAAATTTTGTCATGCCCTTATTTCATTGTTTACGCTATTGCAAACATTTATTGACATCGCCAAAATAGCGATAATTTCCAAATTTCGAGGGAGTGGCGCGACCCCTAAAAATTTTTTAAAATGTTTTTCTTTATTTTTCCCCTCATTAGGACCCCAGACTACATCTCTTTCCGAGATTAACTTTTTTTTTTGAATTTCACTCCACCCTAGTGACTACTAAGGGAATGAATTAACCTCGACACTGCCTCGTGTGTCTCCGAGTGAAAAACAGCCAGCAAAGTCTTGACTTCAAAATAATTGAAAGAAAAAGTCGAAATCCGTCAAAAAGCAACACATGTCAAAACAAGAGGGGCCGCACCTGCACTATACGATCCATCATATATCAGAGGTCCCTCCTCCCATGCAACTTTGCCGTCTATTTATTCATTTGCGAGGGGTTCTAACATGATTTCAGTAAAACAAACTGTTTAACCACAATCGAATACCCGAGTTCATAAATAACTGTCCACTGCTACCGATTATTCCAAAGTAATTACATACAACAGCACTGGGCAAGACTCTTTTGGCTGTCCAGATGGTACCAGAAATACGGGAGGATTTCCTGGGGGGAGGGGAGAGGGGATCTAAGCACAGTTTCCGTTTTGTGTTGTGCTTCTCGGTTGTGTCTTGAAATGTTTGTTTTGGACAAACAAGCTAAAGTTGAACATGACGTATGAGTAATATATGAGCGTATGTGTGTAGATGAGTCTGTGTGTGTGAGTGTCTGTGTGAATGGTGCACACAATACTCGAATGGCCTTCAGTGATTAACATTTTTGTTATTATTACAGCAAGAGGGATGTGTGTGTGTGTGTGTATGTGTGTGATATGAGGGTATTTTGTGAGGCTTTCCTTTCCTTTCGTTTCCCATTTCCTATTGCAGCGGATGATGGTGTACTTTCAACAAAAAGGGAAATTAGCTCAACTTGAGCGGCAGGAAGACAAAACAACAGAAATACTACAATAACAACCCCCTCCCCATCACAAAACGAAGGCAACATAAAATCCAAGATTGTTTCTGAAAGGAGGAAATATTAATTATTCGGTTTGTAGTATTTTAGGGCAATGATGTTGGTTCCATTGTTTTTTTGGTTTTTGAAAACTTGGCCAAATGACAGTAAATATTCGAATGCCACAACAGAAACATAATTAATTGTACACATATGTACACGGGCATCCAGCACCCACTGCTGCTGAGATTATCTCACCGCCCAGTGGTCCTGCACAAGTATTTAATAGAATGATGTAATAAATCTTTTTGAGATTGCACAACACAACATTACAGTGTAAATTTATCCAGTGTCTTCATGTGAACGAGCAGCACAATTATTGCTGCACTCGCACTTTTTCACGACCTTGGTACTTGGCCAAATTCGAACAACAACGGACAACAGCAAATAAAAACGGAAGGCTGCAGAAAAACTTTGCATTTTATCCAAATTACCCCCCGAATATTTTGCTGGTGCTACAGTTTTTTTTTTAACTTCAACTCATTGGGTTTTTCGGCACAGAAGACCCATTCAGTTGGGGGAGAAAAATTATCTGTTAATCTGTTACCCGCTATTTGTGGGTGGCGAATACTCAAATATTGTACACTCTGAATGAAAAATCATAAAAATTACTTTATAGTTTTTTCTAATGTTTCATTTCGGTTTTAAAATTGAATGAACACGCAACGAATATTCCGAACTGCAAACATCGGCGCGATCTCACCGAGAAACATGGCGGTCGCCTGAATGGCAAAACAAGGAATTCCGCGTGTTGGACATACGAACGTCGTGAGCATTTACTTGAACACATGCCAAGGCAAAGCTCGACATTACATGCCTTCTACTCAACTGATCCTGTGAACTCTCCCATCCCGATGATACCGGCGGACAATGACAGCTCAGACAGCAGTCCATGACAAAAATCGCTGAATAAGAAATAGATTACCGAAAGGTGCTAGAAAGGACACATAGTAAACCGAGGTGTGTACAGACGTCACTGAGGTTGTGAGTATGCCAAATAGGGAGATAGTCAAGCCTATGGCGACTCGAGCTCTGTTGAAGCCATATCGATAGTTGAGGAGGGACGAGAATCGTCTATACCACAGTAAGAATGAAAGGGAAATTAAAAGACGGCAATGCGGGGAGATTGAGATCCATGGAAACCGAAATGTAAACAATAAAAATAGTACAAAATCAATATAAAGACTCACCTACTAACTTCGTGTAGAGCTGTAAATGGGAATCTGTTGACAGACACGTCGAGTGTGGAAGCAACATTTCTCCAGCCTGTTAGCCGAGGCCGAGGAAACCTGCGAAGAAATCTTTCCGCAACTAATCATAGATGATGGTGTCGAATGTCCGCCCCTCACCGAGAATAGGTGAAAGCAGCAGCAGGCCGGCTAAAGAACAACAAGACCGCAAATACATGACGGAATACTGACGCCATCGACACACCCATAAGAGAAGAACTAATTGAAACCATGTCTGCGTATAAAAAACCCGAAGCAAAATGTATATGCCTTTATAGAATAACACTCGGTATTCGATAAACATAGGAATTGATCCCGCCCAGTCCATTTCTACTACAAGAAAACTCAGTGAGGGCTACAGGTTATCGTGTAACTTCTCTAAGATCCTTTTGGATAAAATATTGGAAACGCCACACCAAAGGACATATCCTCCTCTAATATGCGGATGACATTGACATAGCCGGAACGCTACGGCGACATATAACTGGAGCTTTTTCTAGAATCGACGAAGATGGGCCTGAGGGTGAACGACGACAAGGCTAGGCAAACATAGCGCTGACAGAAAAGCAATCAAATAGAAGCGGCCGACAGTTGCAGCGAATTTGTCTGCCTCGACTTGTCATCAATAGAAAGAATGATGTCAGCATCGAAATAATCCGAAGGATCGTACAGACGAGGATCTATTAAAAAAGGCAAAAAAAAAAAATGAAGAATTGCTTAAAAAAATGAAAAATTCCCCCAAAAGCCAAATATGGAAATTTCCCCAAAAATTCTGAAGAATCCCCCAAAACAATTTATGAAAAATTACCCAATGCAAAATCCCACAAATATTATGAAAAATACCCCAAAAAACAACATTAGAAAAAAAAAATGAAAAAGCCCAAAATGGAAATTTCTCCAAAAATTCTGAAAAATCCCCCAAAACAATTTATGAAAAATTACCCAATCCAAAATCCCCCAAATATTATTGAAAATACCCCAAAAAACAACGTTAGAAAAAAAATGAAAAATCTCCCCAAAAGCCAAATATAGAAATTTCCCCAAAAATTCTGAAAAATCCCCCAAAACAATTTATGAAAAATTACCCAATGAAAATCCCCCAAATTTTATGAAAAATTCCCCAAAAACGAAAAATTAAATATTTCCTAAAAATTATGGAAATCTCCCCAAATTGTTTTGGGGAATTTTTCATTTTGAATTTTGTTTGCGACATTTTTCATTTTGGGGTAGGGATAATGGGGTATCCAACTCTATTGTCTCCCTTCAGTATTGCCGGAATGTGGGTTGTGTGGAGCTATTCGGTAGATATTTTATGGTATCTGTTCGTCAGATATCCGTATCCAAATAATTTCTGAAAAATTCGTCAAATTTCATTGGCCCTACGATTAAGACCTACCATTAAGACGCTTTTTTCTGAAAGATAAATTCTTTGGAAAACCTATGCCTCATCAAAATACAGCGCTGTGTCGGTCGAATGAATTCAAAGGCACCAGTTGATATAACTTGTATTTTCCACGAAAACTACCACAAACGGCGCAGACAGACAAGATTGAGATTATGGTGGAAGGACTAGGCAAAACGAACTGGAGATAGATTGCCAAGTACAATAGCGAAGTGCTCAGTTATTAAATGGGCCACACAACAACAACAGGCTGTAGAGCCACGCCAAGTAAGTAAATAATAATATAATTGGTTTACTCGCTGATTGGAATCTATAGACTATAAACTATGCTAAATAAGTGTCCCTTTTCGTATACCCGAAAATCCGATTCAATCGTCGCATTGTAGCTACCTGAATTTCGGCAAGTCCAGTTAAGAAATCTTGTAAACAATCAGTTGGTCCAAGCAACGTTTTTTCAGTAATAAGAAATAATTTTCATTAAAAAATAAAAAAAATATTGCAGCTTAAGATTTTCATTGGCAGAAATTTCACTGCCCAAACTGATTTCCAACTGATTCCCATTGCCCCCCTCGGAATACACAGACCACCGCTCCTGGCACCACCTGGTAGATTCAATCAGTGTAGCATTCATGTCAGCGGGTAAATTCTTACACCACAATGTGGCAGCAGTGCTAAAAGAAAATTTATGAAATTTTTAATGAATTTTCATAAAAATGTTGAGACATGAATTGCAAATATCTCGCACTAGCACCGTGTTTGTCATTTCTGGCCCATAACTTTGCAGTGTTTCACTCGACACAGCGAGTCATTCATTATTTATGGGCAAATTGCATTTATCCGTCAGTGCGAAAATGAGCATTTAAAGTGTTGTCTTGTTCGCTGCCACGTCTGAAGGGTTTCACTAAATTGACATCATTATTTTGTTGGGCAAAATTCTTGGCACGAACGCAGCCCAACCGGATATTTGCGACTGCCAGTGATATTCTAATTTTTCATAAGCCTAGCCGGTCATTTTTATTTTCTTGGCAACATTCTCGAAACAATTTCATGGGTTCGCCGGCCGACCATAAACACAGACACATTTGAATGAATTTGAAATTCATGAAAAACAGATTTCATTTCACCTAGAGATTCTTACTCTGCTTTGTGGACTGCACAAAAAAGGGGTGACTGAATGGGACGGGCGCAAAAAGACACATCTGGTGATTGTTGCAATTATGTTTGCTGCCTCCAGATAAGCCACACGAGATATGTTTATGGACAATTTTCTTTAGACTTAAAGTGGCTGTAGTGGCTGTTCTTCTTGTACGTTTATTTTGGCCAGAGCCATCTTAAATTGGCATTTGATTATATTTGCAGAAGGTACGAGTATAAACAACATTTGGGACCCCAGTATTTGGTCATAGTCATAAAACATGAATATTTGCTAACCGGTAGAGGGAAATTTGCAGTAGATCATCCACCACACCGCCCTTGAATGTTAAACAATGGGAGATGGCAAATATTTGACGAAGACGATGATGAATAGTTCTAGAGCGCGTTAAGGGTAATTTGTTCTGATAAGCAGGAATTTTGATATTCATGAGTTCCAGACAATTAAATGACACTAAAATTTCAAGATAACACGGCATAGGGTTACTTTCCTCCAACAGTGCTTAGGTAAGCTGATACACATTGTAAATGAAGCACCATTAGGAGACCGCAGATGTGGGTGATGATTGGAATTCTGACAGCCCTGTCTGAGAGCCCATAATCACCGTATATATTTAGGGGTGTCCATGTCTTCCAAAGGCCGGCTCAATCGCCTAATCGTTGAACGTTTCTAAATGTATGTACATTTTGTTCATATCGTTATGGGATGCACATAAGATGGCGGTGATTATTTTGGGCAGTTATCCTAAATTGGCACTTAAGTGAGTGGCAGCTAAATCCAATCTACTGTCTATCTGATGTATCTGATCTTGTTTCCTCAGCGGATTTACATGAAAAGTATTTATTCTGTGCGATATCGAACAATTTATCGGATTATGTTGTCCACGCTTCATCTGACTCGGGTAAGCAATCTTAAGAGATGGCAATAGTGGGACATCTTAGCTTAGTCTGAATGACTTTGATCTATTCTACATTCTGGGACATACGATTTTTCAAGTTGCAGTGTAATGCGGTCTCGTTGCATCCTTGTGGTTGTAGACCTAATAAAAAGCTCTCTGAGGAAGGAAAATTAACAGTCAAAATGAAAAATCCCCCCAAAAGCCCAATATGGACATTTCCGCAAAAATTCTGAAAAATCACCCAAACAATTTGTGAAAAATTAGCCAATGAAAAATCCCCCCAAAATATTATGAAAAATACTCAAAAAAAAAACAAAATGTATGATTGACTTCATTTCCCGAAAGCCCAACCTGGACATATGCCCAAAAATTCTGAGAAATCACCCAGACAATTTATGAAAAATTACCCTATGCAAAATGCCCCAAAATATTATGAAAAATACTCAAAAAAAAAAAAATGTATGATTGATTCCATTTCCCCAAAATGAAAAATCCCCCCTAAAGCCCAACCTGGACATTTCCGCAAAAATTTTGAAAAATTACCCAATTCTAAATCCCCTAAAATATTATGAAAAATACTCCAAAAAAAAACAAAATGTATGATTGACTTCATTTTCCGAAAATGAAAAATCTTTGGGGTGATTTTCACCCAAACAATTTATGAAAAATTACCCAATGCAAATTCCCCCTAAAATATTATGAAAAATACTCAAAAAAAAAAAAAAATGTATGTGAAAAATACTCAAAAAAAAACAAAATACTCAAAAACACCCCAAAATCCCAATATGGACATTTCCGCAAAAATTCTGAAAAAATCACCCAAAGAATTTATGAAAAATTACCCAATGCAAATTCCCCCTAAAATATTATGAAAAATACTCAAAAAAAAAAAAAAATGTATGTGAAAAATACTCAAAAAAAAACAAAATACTCAAAAACACCCCAAAATCCCAATATGGACATTTCCGCAAAAATTCTGAAAAAATCACCCAAACAATTTATGAAAAATTACCCAATGCAAAATCCCCCAAAATATTATGAAAAATACTCCAAAACAAACAACAAAAATAAAAAATAAAATGTATAATTTACTCCATTTTTCCAAAATGAAGAATCACCCCAAAATCACAATCTGGACATTTCCGCAAAAATTCTGAAAAATCACCCAAACAATTTGTGAATAATTACCCAATGCAAAATCCCCCAAAATATTATGAAAAATACTCAAAAAAAAAACAGAATGTTTGATTGACATCAGTTCTGAAAATACCCAAAAAAAAAAAAAAAATCCCCAAAATAAAAAAACTTTCCATGGATCAAATAGCTGTGCGTGATCTATTAAAATCACACTAAAAAATATTAATAAAAATCGTCAAAAAAAATGTAAAAAATGGTCCAAAAATAAAAACGAAGTTTAGCCCAGATATCAATGAAAAATCACTAAAATAAAATATGAAATATCACCCACAAGGATCTGTTGTCAACATTAATAAATTCGGACTCATTGTCTTGGCTGCAACTGAAAATGTTAGTGAATTCTCCACATACTCCAGTAAGTAACCCACTCTACTGTATATTTTGTGGGATTTTTTTTTTTATATATTTTATGGATATGATTAGCATTTAATTACACTATGTAACAATCATTTGGTCCACGGGATGCTTATGATATTTTCTGGAGTATTATGGCGACTTAAACTCGAAAAAAAAGTATTTAAAAAAAATGTATGGACAAATTTTGGTTTACATTTTTTTAAAAACAAAAAAAAAACGAAAATAATACTTTGTCAATATACACAAATTTAGAAATAAATGTATGAAATGTATGTATGAAGTGTAACATTTGATAGGCTGAGACTCAAAAGTGGTCAAGTTAAAAAAAAAATTAAAACTCGAGATAGTTCGCCAAAAAAAAAAAAAAAATTCTTATGTCTACGAAGTTTTAAGTTGAAAACCATTTTTTTCTTTCCTGTTTCATTGAAATTGTTTTTTTTTTAAAGTAATGACAATTACAATTTTTCTTAATATTTTCCATTGAAAATATAATTGAGAGTTTTCATAAAACTTTTAAAAACTATTTTACAAAGACGGTATTATTGGAAAGTTATCCCAATGTTATCTGTGAAAAAGGCATAATAATTTAAAAATATGTCTATTTTATCGCATAATTTAAATCCATAAATAGTTCCCCCGAACTAAATTGAATATGTCGAAATAAATTTCCAACAATGGCAATTTCAATTAGAGCACTGTGGCACTTTTAGTTTTTGAAATAAAAGTAGTCTGAAACAACCAAAAAACGTAGCCCATCAATACACAACAATAGCAACAACAAAACCACTTCATATGAAACCAATAAACAATTTCGTATTTTGTTGTTGTTTTTGGTAGATTTCAAATCCAATGGATTTGGTTTGCAATTTATTTGCTGTGAATACCACCAGCACGACGAATGCCACTTATGAAAATGTAATTATTTGCTTTTAGCCACACGATGTTTATCAGCGGGAATTGCATTGGCAGCCGCTACACACAAACAACAAAAACAACAACAACAGTTCTAGCAGCATCATCAGCGTTAAAACCAACAAATCAATAAAAATGCTGATATTTATACAGCAACTAAACATTCCCCTCACACACACACACACAAACGCACGGGCCTAGAGACTCATTTAGTCCTGCTCCTGCTGATATTTATCTCTCTGAATTGTAGTGGTTGATGGCTGTGGCACTGGCACTGATACCAGCAGCGGCGGCTGTCGAATTGTTGCCAGGCGGTTCGGTCGGAATGCTACATATGGCCGGTTATTTATCTTTTTCTGTTTGCCAAAGCCATGGAATAGCAATTCGACCAAATGCTGCAGCACTAATGTTAAATTCAATTCGTTTTTAATAACCCACCGGGAGAGAACGAAGCCTCAATGTCTACAGATGCAATGCAATGTTTGCCACCATTCGTCTGTTTGTGTGTCGAGTGTACATTAGAGCGTACCAGGTTACAAGTAAAAAAAAAAAATTTCGCAGTACACCTTCGAATATGAAGTATTATTGAAAGGTAGTTTCAAAAAATTTTTTTTTATTTTTTTATGCCGAACGTAGGGGTCTCGCTTTTACATTTTTCTATATAACTTCTGCATTTATAAACGGAATTTAAAGTGTGATACATCGATGTTTTTGTCTCGACGACACTTTTTCTGCTGGATGACACTTTCGACATACTTCCTTAGGAAGAGTTTCATTATTTATGCGAGCTTTCATTTTCTGATATTAGAGTGGTACATTAGGGTAGTAGCAACTGAGATATGATGGGTAAGTACCAGAAGGGGGTGCTTGAGCTCAATGACTTCAAAGACAAAAACATCGATGTATCACACTTTAAAATCCGTTTATAAATGCATAAGTTTTATAGAAAAATGTAAAAGCGCGACCCCTACGTTCGGCATAAAAAAATAAAAAAAATTTTTTTGAAACTACCTTTCAATAATACTTCATATTCGAAGGTGTACTGCGAAATTTTTTTTTGAGGTACGCCCTACTGTACATGCTGAGCGAGGGTGACCGCAAGAGTTAGAGCATGGACGGAGACCTTGTCGAGTGGAAAGCTATGGTGATGGTGGGTTATCCAACGCTATTGCCTTCTTTCATCATCTATTTTATAGATATTTTATAGATTTTATTTAGAAATTAGTAAAGGGGTAATTTGAATCACCCGGAAGCTGTCACTTTTGAAGATTTTTTTCGTTGACATTTGACAAGTAGAAACTAAGCCATAACCAAAAAAAAAGGGAACGATACACGCTTCAACAACGCATTGAAATTTTTAAAATTCACTAAAAAAAAATGGTGAAAATCATTGAAATTATTAAAATTCACTACGAAAATGGTGAAAATCTTGCAGTCACAGTTCGCAAAACAAAATCATTTTCGGGTCGTTGTGAAGCACCTTGTCGGACCGCAATACAGCAATTGGTGGACAAATTTGAGCTAATGGGAAAAGTTAGTGAAGTGAAGAATAAAACCCGTGCACGTCGCTCAAGAACAACTGAGAATATTGCTGTTGTAGTCCAAAGTGTTGAAGAAAACCCAGGTTGGTACATTCCTCGTCGTTCTTTGAAATTGGACATTCCACAAACGTCATTACAATTGGGTCTTAAGACTAATAAAGTTCAGTTAACACAAGAATTCAAGCCGACCGATCATCAACATGGTCATGTCTTTGCTGATTGGGTCCTTGAAATGCATGCAAATTATCCCGCATTTCCATCGAAAAATCATCTTGTCTGATGAGGCCCATTTCCATTTCCACCTCGGTGGCTACGTCAAGAAGCAAAATTGTCGCATCCGAGGCTCGAAAAACCCTAGAGTTATTGTTGAGAAGCCTCTCCATCCTCAACGTTTGACTGTTTGGTGCGTTTTATGGTCCGGCGGGGTAATTGGATCTTATTGTTTCGAAAAGGAGGTGGGATCAACAGTTACGGTGAATGGTTTGCACTATCGAGAGATGATTAATGATTTTTTATGGTCGGAGTTGGATGAAATTGATCTGGACAACGTTTACTTTCAACAAGACGTCTCTACGTGCCGCACAAGCAACGAAACCATTGCTGTTTTACGGGAAAAGTTTCCGGACCGTGTTATCTCTCGAAGAGCTGGTCACAATTGATTGTGATTTAACGCCTTTGCGACTTCTTCCTTTCGGGGCCACCTGAAAGATAAGGTCTAAGCCCACAGCCCAGCCTCGATTCAAGACCTCAAAGAAAGAATTCGTGGGGCTATCGAGGACATAGGGAGGACATTTCATGAAAAGGATAAGGTCCTGTCAGAGTGGTCGGCTGTTGTTGTTTTTCATTATCTACGGCTTAGCTTCCTCTTTTATTATGAAACTAGTAAGTTGTAATGCGCCTATGGCGCCCGTTAATTTGCTTTGCTAATGAGAAAACTATTTTGTAAACAAAATTTCGAAAAAAAATAAAATTGGAAAAAAAAAAATTGTGAAAAAAAAAATTTGTGAAAAAACAATTTTGTTGAAAAAAAAATTTTTTGTGGAAAAAAAAAAATTTGTTGAAAAAAAAAATTGTTGTTGAAAAAAAAAAATTTTGTTGAAAAAAAAATGTTTGCTGAAACAAAAAATTTTAGTTGAAAAAAAAAATTTTTGTGGAAAAAAAAAAAATGGAAAAAAAAAAATTTTGTAAAAAAAAAAAATTTGGGAAAAAAAAAATATGTAAAAAAAAAAATTTTGGAAACAAAAAAATTTGGGGAAAACACAATTTCTGTACAAAAAAAAATATTATTTTTTTTATTATTATTATTTATAGAATTATTATAGAATGCATATTTAATGCCTATTATTATAGAATGCCTATGAATCAGTGAATCAGTGAATCAGGGAATCAGTGTATCAGTGAATCAGTGAATCTGTGTCGAGGGTAAATATATATTAAAAGATAAACATCCGATCATTTATTTAAAAAAATTCCAGTTTTTCTTTGAATACCAAAAAAAAACACCTCTTGTTGAAAAAAAACCTGTATAACATGGAGGCCGACAACTTTTCCGCACTTCCCTCGTATGCGAATGAATGAAATGGAATTTT
This sequence comes from Hydrotaea cyrtoneurina, assembly GCA_958296145.1. NCBI lineage: Eukaryota > Metazoa > Arthropoda > Insecta > Diptera > Muscidae > Hydrotaea > Hydrotaea cyrtoneurina. The sequence goes on along the minus strand of OY282512.1, from coordinate 139,235,243 downwards.
AGTTTCATTATTTCTAAATGATTTCGCTCGACTTCAGCAGCAGCAACAACAACATTATCATCATCATTATCGCCATCATCAACAGCGATATTGACAACACACACACACCCAGCGTATGCCTGCATTCAAACATCCGATGATGGTCCATATTCTTCGATCCATCCCTTCAAAAAAAAAAGTCACAAAAAAAAACCCGCAAACCCAGATAAAATGTTGACGTAACGACTTGTCACCAGCATTGACACACTAACTTCAGTGTTGATGTGTGAGTTTGTGTGTGTTTGTGTGTGTGGGTGCGTTGCTTGTAATAATGAATGAATGCACGAGCGACAGATCCCTCCATCACGTCTCGCCATCTCACCCACTCTAATGTAACACATCATTTTTCATTCGTGTACATGTTCATGTGGTTGTCCGTACATGTATTTGGGTGTGTGTGTGTGTGTTACAACACGACAAGTGCAGTTGCGGTGAGGGGGGAGTACGGAGGCGGACGTGGTTGACGTATTCCATGAGTGCTGTCAAAAGGGCATTACAGCACAACTTAAAACCCAACAAGGACTTGAAAATGTTCCAAAAGGGTTTAATGGTCGGACACAAAAACGATTTTAGGACAAAAACAAACAGAAAACAATGAAACGAAAGAAGTGTGGAACAAAATGAAAGATTGAAAGTACAGACACACACACCAACACTTGTCTGTGTGACAACCAATAAATGAACAAATATTTACTTCGACACGAATTCAATGAATATCCATTTCGGATCGGATAATAGCATCGTAGTATTTGCATTTGTCTTCAGGGCTTTATCAAACTTTATACAATTTTAAATAACTAGTATGTGTGTGTGTGTGTCGGTGTGAGCACACACAGCTGTCACGTGCAGTGTGGACATCAAAGTAGTTTGAGCGAATGACTTGAATGGAGCATTTTTTCGCCTTAAGGACCTGAATCAGTAATGGATTGGATTCCGGCAACCGTCAAAGAAGCCAGACAAAAAAGCCTGATGGACGGGTGATACCACGATTACCAAACTGGATTGCGGCCTGGGCATGTAATCCTGCTGAAACCTAAGATCGGCCAGCTTAACGTCTTGCACGGTCCAGCCACAAAAACGCGTATACAAAATGGTGTTTCCAGCTGTATTTTTAAAGCCAAATGGACCAGTGATGGCTCTGTACTTGAACAACTGCAGTATTTTCTACTTTGGTTTATTTTAATTTTTACGAAAATCCCATCTTTGTTTAAGTTTTCATTGGAAAATTTGTCATTGTTAGAGTCGTTTGAATAACTTCACCGAAAAGACATCGACAAACATTTCAACAAAAAAATTTTTTCAACAAAATTTTTTTTCCACAAATTTTTTTTTTCAACAAAATTTTTTTTTTTCAATAAAAAATTTTTTTTTTCAACAAAATTTTTTTTTTCAATAAAATTTTTTTTTTTCAACAAAATTTTTTTTTTTTCAACAAAATTTTTTTTTTCAATAAAAAATTTTTTTTTCAACCAAATTTTTTTTTTTTCAAGAAAAAATTTTTTTTTTCAAGAAATAATTTTTTTTTCAACAAATTTTTTTTTCCATATTTCAACGGGCGCCATAGGCGCATTACAACTTACTTGTTACTCATATGTTCCCTGGCCCCAACATATGGAAACTATTCAACTGCATTAACTCCACCAACTGCAGCAGGGAAGGCCGGTGCATCCATTAAGTAGTCACCAACACATCCCTAAATTTATAGAGCATTAAATAAAAATAAACAATATGCACAGAGCAGGCATAATTTATTATTCGGCCACAGCCGCAGCAGCAGCAACAAAATAACCAAAAAAAAAAAGCAATTAAAAACAAATAAAATAACAATTAATCTCAACCACAATTGCATGGATTAGTTGCAGATCATCACAATTAAATGTTTACAAAAAGGGCATTAACAATTTAAAAACGCCCAACCGCAATTCCATAATTATCGTTTTAGCCATCGGACAATGCACATGGCACACACTAATGCAGCAATGAAGGTGTTGTCCCCAAAGAGGGGTAAGCATGTAACTGGCAAGGGTGACAATGTGACATGTAACTGAAATACTAATCGGTAATAAGAGTAATCGCATACAGTACGTAGGTATTTCCCTCAACATTCTATAAAGAAATGAATGAGGAACTTCTCTCAACTCACCAACCAAGATCTCCTAAATGCAGCTAGCTGTCAACGCCCCAGATTGTTTTCATTGCACTGAGATTGCGTCCTTAGCCCTAAAGCAGCCGGTGTAAGGTGGACATGTGGTTGATGTTCATAGCAGAACACACATATTTTTTTTTTTTGTTGACCAACACTTAGGTGAAGCGATAGGACAGAAGGTTATTGTAGAGAGGGAAAAGGGAGTGTTTGTTGAAGTTTAGAATGTCACAGTTGACAGGAAAGACACTGGCTGATAGAAAGTATTCCACATATCAACAGAACGGCAGGAGAACGAATTTTCTCTAGGGTGTGTTGTTCGATCAACCGGAAATTTGACAATCAGCGGATGAGGATCCCTGGATAAACGCGTATCCTGACAGAAAATCCATCTTTGTAGTAGGTTTTAATAATTTGAACGCGTTGTGTGATAGTTAAGCGATCCATTTTCGTCAATGTTAGACTTCTAACTGAAAAGAAAAAAAAATTGTTTAACAACTTGGTTTGACAGATGTCGAATGCCAGCCCTATATTTTTCAAAACACGAAATGAATAACCCTTTACTAAAAAAAATTGAGGAAATGTCTCTAATTTTTTGGTAATATTTCATTTTTCGTACGAAAAATGGCCCAAAAAATCTCATATAAAAATTGATATGAAAAATGCCCCAAAAATGGACAAAGAAAGAATTCCGCAAAAAAAAAATCTCACAAAAATTCGTATGAAAAACTGTCCTGATATTTAATTTTTGGGGATTTTTTTTTGGTTGGGATATTTTCATAACAGAAGTTAATCATATATCGCCCACGCTCGGCATCGATTTTTTTATAGTGTTTTTTGTTTTGATTATTTTCCATAATATTTGCATTGGGTAGTTTTTCATAAATTGTTTGGGCGGTTTTTCCGATTTTTTGGCGAAATTTTCATGTTTGAGGAGATTTTTCATTTATTTTAGGAAATTCTTCATTTAGGGCATTCTTCATTATTTTTGGGCCATTTTTAATTTGGGGAATTTTTCATAGAGCCCTGTACGAGAAATAACAGAATTGTGGTGTTGTGTATACGTTGGGGCAAAATTAGTCACCCTAAGCAAATGGAGATGTTTACTTAAAATCATTTTTTATTTAGTTAAAAAAGGAAAGGAAACATATTTTTTGATACTTAAAAAAAAAAAAATATTTTCTTTATTTAGTTAATAATGAATGAAATCATAACTTTATTACTAAAAAAATCTATAATCTATAAAAAATGCGCCAAAAAAATGAAGAATTTCCCCAAAAAAATCTCATACGAAATGTGGTAATTTTTCATAATGAAACAATTTCGTATGAAAAATGCTCCAGAAATTTAACAATGAAAACATTCCCAATTTCTTTTAATTTTGGGAAAAATTTTAGTTGTTTTTGGGGATGATTTGAAAACAAACGTGAAAAATTTAGGCATTGTGTAATTTTTCAGAATTATTGGCGAAATTTTCATACTGGGCTTTTGCGGGGGGGGAGTGAAAACACTTATTTTGGGAAATTCTTCATTTTTTTGGGGACAATTTTCATAGAGCCGACTAAAACAGAAGACTTGTGCCATGTGTTGTAACCGTCAGCCATTCATATATCAGAATTTCTCAATGAAAATAGCCCTGGGCTGTATTTGAGAGTTTCTTGTTGGACAATTGCCAATCAGTTCAAATGTATGTTAATTTTTCCCCTGAATGTTAATTGTAAATTTTCCATCTCTACTGTAAGACTTAAACACGACAAATGTGTTTTTTTCCGTTACCCTGAACAAAGGTGAGAAATTTACAATTAAGTGCTTTCTTTCGAAGGGTCTTTCTATCCCTCAAACCACCTCTTTTCCATTTAATAGCTTTCAGTTTTTTTTGTTCACCCTGATTACAGTCAACACATAAAAGTGTAAATGTTTTGCATATCGACCGAAATTTCCAACAAAATCACATCAAAATGAACATTGGCAGTGTTTTTGCTCGCTATGAAAAGCAGACAAAAATGGGCAAAAAATCAAACCAGACAGCACAAGCACCACTTCAATTTCAAATAGAATTTTTTTGTTTTCGTGATTTCGCCGAAATCAAAATCATAGCACGCCGCAAGGCAATGCTAAACACCAGAGCCGCACCCGCCTGCAGCCACCACTGCCCTGGTGCGGTGTAATGTGGCATCAGCAACGTTTAATGACAACGGCTTCCAAATACAATGGCAGCCAATGCCAGGTTGGCATCTGCAATGCTCGGTGTACTATTTTCATGGGGGAATTCGTTCATGCATCCACATCCACATCCATTCAGACAATTTTTCGATGGCTGGCAATTGTACTTTTCGTTTTCAATTTTCTCACATTCGTTTCTATCTATCAGAGGGTACTGATTGATTGTTGTGTGTGTTGTTGTTGGGGTAATGGTGTGAACACAAACAGGTACTAAGATGGACACAGTGCACAGTGGTGCGAAAAGAACATGAGCATTGTAATTTCCTTTTAAAACTCAATTTATGTTGGTAGTGCAGAAGACCGAACTGGAAACAAAACTAAAAATCCTTTCGCGTTTATTCGCCCTAAAAATGTCGTCGTTCCCTCAAAATTATGTTTTTTTTTTGTAATAAAGTTATTATTTCATTGATTACACTAGTCAACAGTCAAAATGTACTCGGGATGCGATAATTTTTTCTGTGTAGATAACCTTGACATGAGCTCGAAAAACGCAATAAAAAAATTTTTTTTCGTTTGGTTTTTGTTTCATTTTTTTTTTTTTAAATTTTAAAAAAATTTTTTTGGTTAATTTGTTTCGTCCGGCATAACTCGGGAACCACTAGCCCGATTTAATTGAATTAAATTTTAAAAAAATTAAAATTACAATTCCCTTAATCTGTTCATATATTGCCTATACAATCAACAGTTTCCAAGTTAAAAATGAATATATAAAGGAAAAAACTTATTTTTTGCCTAATTTTGCCGAACCGACTTCGAGTTTAATTCACCTGCATTTCCCATAAAATGTAGTAATCTGTAAATATTTTTTTAAATGTGAAATACTTATGAATATATGAACTATTTATCTTTTGGATATAAACGCACCACAGTGTCAGATAGAATATAGTGGAAAATAGTGGATGGAAATACAAAGCTGGAAAGCTGAAGTCATAGTTGAGTCATTAAAAAAATGCAATAGCTGAATAGCTCTGGTCTAAAGTCAGGCTTGACTTAATCTCAGCCATGCACTGGAAGATTTTCAGTCGATATTTATTATAAACGGTCTGGACTATTTTGATCTGAACGGGTAGATGAACGAAAAATACTTCAGCCCACTAGATTGTCTTTGCTGTCACAACCGAAGCATAGTTTTCCGCTTTTGCGACCGCTTTTGTTGAAAAGGAAAGCGAGATTGCAATACAAAAAAAAAACTAAATGAGAGAGAGTGAGAAGTGAATAAAACTAAGTCACTATTATTTGCTAAAAATTTAAGTTGAGGGTAATGACATGTTATTACCAGGGAATGTAGGTGGTAATGTCATGTATTCACCATATTGGTGAGTTGGTATAATCAGGCGTTTTTGTTATACAGATGTTCCGAAACCTACAATTTGGACAACAACGTTTCTAGAACAACAAAGCATGAGTACTGGATGTTTATTAAGAGCTGGAGAACTTAAAATGATAATACAGGGTCCGCCAAATAACTTTTTTTTCTTTTTGAAAATTCTATAAAAAAAACTACTGGATATTTTTTCAAATTTCTTTCTTTATTTGAAAGTACAATCCTTTCGGTCAAATGGCTGCCTCGGCTGGCCATGCAGTAGCCTAGCGACATCAGCTCTGCGGCTGATAATGCGATCTTCAAAAACAGGTCGCAAAACATCGAGTGTAGCTATGGCTTTGTGGCACCTAGCGCCATCCTGTTGAAGCCAAATGTTGCCATCCTCCTCTTAAATTTTTGTAAACACAAAATTCGTTCAACATGGCCTGATAACGAAAACCAAATAAGCACTAGTTGAAAATATTATTACAATCAAATTTGTTTTATTACAAACTAATAATTGCATGACATTTATTTTTTATATATGATTTCCGGCATATGTCCGCCGCGGTCCATTTGATAAGTTCAATTCTTGACTACGTTTTTCCCATACATCTGGCCGTATGGCCTCAATGGTGACTTGAATCCATTGACCTAACATAGCCCCATAAAAAATAAACCAGAGGCGTTCAATCGCACGAACAAGGAGCTCTTCTTTAAATAAAGTTGTCACCAAATTGAATTGTTAAGCGTGCTGTATGGGAAGTTGGAACCAAATATCGTTGATGTTTAGCTGCTTAATTTTTGGAAATAAAATGGCTAGAAAGCGCTCGCTCATTTCAGCATAACGGCTGCTTCTTACTCATTTCATACCTTCAAGAAAGGGTTATTCATTATGTTTTTTCTTGATAATTATTTTTTACTAGTAAGTTGTAATGCGCCTATGCCGCCCGTTGAAATATGGAAAAAAAAATATTGTTGAAAAAAAAAAATTATTGTCGAAAAAAAAAATTTTGTTGAAAAAAAAAATTTTTTTGAAAAAAAAAATTTTTCTTGAAAAAAAAAATTTGTTGAAAAAAAAAAATTTGTAAAAAAAAATTTTGTAAAAAAAAAATATTTTGTAAAAAAAAAAATTTTTGTTGAAAAAAAAATTTCGTAAAAAAAAAATTTTTCTAAAAAAAAAATTTGTAAAAAAAAATTTTGGAAAAAAAAAATTTTTGAAAAAAAAAAATTTGGGGAAAACACAATTTCTATACAAAAAAAAAATATTATTTTTATTATTATTATTATTTATAGAAAATTATAGAATGCCTATTTAAATTCCTACGTACTGCGTGACAGAGTCAGTGAATCAGGGAGTCAGTGTATCAGTGAATCAGGGAATCAGGGAATCAGTGTCGAGGGTAAATATATATTAAGAAGATTATAAAGTTTGAACGTTGACATTATGTGTGAAACACTACGCGAATGACCACCACGCGAAGTGTTGCAAGCATTGATTCTTTTGAGGTAATTTTGGACCACTTTTTGGCACATTTTGGGCGGTATCTCAGCCATAACTTGACGACTGTTGGTACTTAAGTGCTCAAGAGTTAAAGATTTATCTGCATAAACACGGTCTTTCGCGTAGCCCCACCAAAAAAAGTCAAATGGCGTCAAATCGCATGATCTTTGTGGCCAGTTGATGTCGCCACGACGAGAAATTACGCGGCCAGGAAATGTTGCTTGCAATAACGCCATATTCGCTCGAGTTACGTGGCATGTGGCACCATCTTGTTGAAACCACATAATCTACAAGTCGTATTCTTCAATAGCAGGCAGAAAAAATTTCGGTTATCATACGACCATAACGCTCCGAATTGACGGTGACAGTCGTTCCCTCGTCGTTTTCGATGAAGTAAGGACCAATAACACCTTCGGACCAAACAGTGACTTTTTGTGGATGTAATGGCCTCTCTTCAATTACTTGAGGATTCTCAGAACCCCAAATACGACAATTTTGTTTATTAACATACCCACCGACTGAGAAATGTGCTTCAGATCCATAAACCATAATCTCCTCTTAAAGCACGATATGTGGCTGTGCCAGAATCACCATTTTTGTAGAAGGTTTTAATAATTTCTACGCGTTGTGTGCGATCCATTTTGTCCCCAATGACAGACTTCTAAATGAAAAGAAAAACAATTGGTTTACCAACTTAGTTTGACCGATGTCGAAACCACGATATGGATAACCCTATATTAAAGAAATTTTCAATTTGCAGTGTATTTTCTTGGGCCTTTACGATTTTACCTATTAAATTCATTTCACATTAACCCATTCCAGGCCGCCGTGCGAAATGTTGAAACACCCAATAATTGGTGGTATAGAGGTAAAGTGTTGAGATAGTTTCTTTTCCAATTTAGTAGTGGAGAGGGCACTGGTTAAATATAATATCGAACACTTTAATTAAAACTTAAAACTTCGGATAAATGTAACCAAAGTCAGTGTATTTTCCTGTTTTTAATTAAGCACAGTTGACTGTACAATATTTACTTGACAATAGTCTCTCATTCTATTTTTTGTACTACTTTAATCCAGGGTGCGGCATATTTCCGAAAAATGTTATCGCATCGTGGCAAATCTTCAGTGAGTTGGAAAAACATTCAATTCTAAATATTCGGGTATTGAAGTTATTGCCTTTGTTGCTCCAGCTGCTGACGATGTTGCCAGCGGTGCTGTTGCTGCAGGTGAGCATAACATTTTTTCTTTTTTCTTTCTTCTTGGGGGGGCAACAAACAATTGTGTAGCATTGTTTGTTCGCTGGCCACAACAGCACCTGGCACATCAACACACAAACCGCACTATTTTGGCCAGCACCAGAGGAATGTGTTTATGTGTGGCGGCCCACACTTTAAGCACACATTCAATTTTCCATTTGCCATTTTTGCCAGTTTCCAGTTCCAGTCTTTCTTTTTTCGTGTCTGTCTTCTGTTGTGTGTGTGTGTGTGATAGTGTTACATTCTCCATTTCATGCATACGCTTGTTGGTGTCGTTCGTTTAGCGTGTAGCTGAAAGCAAATAACTGAGAATAACGATTAGAACCTTTGCGTAAACACTGGAGCCTGTAATTTTTTTTTCTCATTTTGTTTTCCTTTTCACAATGCGCTTGTGTGTGTGTGTCCTTTTGTTGGTTTCTGTTCAATTGTTTGTGGGGGGCGGGGGCCTTGATGAGCTGTTAAATTTTGTTTGTTTGGTTTTTCTTTACCTGATATTGCCTCAGACGGCAACAACAACAAACGCAGCCACACCGACTAAGGATAGGGAATTCTTTAATCCTTTTGGCCAGGATATGAGATTCTCCAGGTCGGACATTCGAATGGAGGTGGACTTGTGCGTGTTCGCTCAAATCTTTTCAATTACAATTCACAGTTAATGCTTTACCTTTTTATGGGTCAGTTTTTGCGGTAAAATTATATGATATTCGTCGATTTTTTCCACTCTGTTCACTTGGCTTTATTTTTTTCTTCTTCTTCTGTTATTTACTTTTGCCCAAAGGCAGTTTCTGTTTGTATTGTAAATGACTTGCCTCAACACGTGTAAATTTGCCAGCCGTATTAACAGCGTGCCAGAGACTAACAAACCACCGTGGGGAAATTCAAACAAAAGCTGGAAAAAAAGCTGGCATTTCTGGTGCGTTTTGGATGATATTAAACCAACACCACCCCCCCCCCCCCCCCCTACCTAGATGGGGTTCGCAAAGACTTAAACGAATGGAGAGGGCAATTGGACAAGATTTGCAATGAAAGTTGAGTAGGTGCTAATTGCTGTTTTATCAATGCATTTTGTAATTTATCTTAAATTGGCCGTAAGGCTTTAAATTACAAGTGAAGATGAATAAAAATGAAATGAAAGATCTGTTTACCAACTTTTGACGATTTTGCCCAGTTCTGGGGAGTTTAACAACTTTTGTCGAGTTTGCCCACTGTCCGAATGATCGACAGGCACACCATCCAACCGACATCTCTAAAATTTCCAACTGTACAAGATTAGCAACGACAGACATTACTAAATTTGTAATTGTACGACAGATTTATTTACCAACTTTTGTCGAGTTGGCCCACTGTTCGACCCACCGACATCCTTAACATTTCAAATATCCAGTTAAACGTGTACAACCATGGACACATCATAAGGTGTCTATTAAAGTACTTGGGAAAGGTATTTCAAATGCCTGCGCTAATGTTGCCTTCCCACCAAAAAAAAAAAAAGAAAGAAAACGGAAGGATTTTCTATTTCTGTGTGTGTGTGTGAAAGAGCTGAGCCTTTTTTTAATTGAATATACGCTTGGTGGCCAATGCTCGAGCTGCGTGAAATGTGAATACTGTGCAAAATCAAACAAAGCCGGCTTTGGTTAACGGAGCCAACACAAACACACACACAGAAAAAAGTAATTTCTTTCTAAAGGATTTTTTACGGTCGATTTTCCTTTGTCGCATCTCAGTTCATTTCTTTACACAATTTAAGGGGGAAAATATGCTCGTAATGAGAGATTCGCACAAGAAAAGCCAAATAGCGGTCAACTAAAGGAATTCCAGTAAATACAAATGGGAAACCGAATAGTTGTAAATATTTCCGCCGACATCTGTGGGCATAATGAAGAATAAAAATGTATTGGTTATAAAATTCAATTATTATGACAACACTTTATTAGCTGAAAACCAAGGAGGTCATAAAGGTGAATGGGCTATTCAAGTCAAAGTATTCGGTCTCAAAGGCCATAAGAAGACCAAATTAATAAATTTGTGTGGATTTGTAAATTCTACAGCAAAGGTTTCACTTTTTTTTATACTCTCTTGAAGAAATTATTTAAGCAGTTTGAACAATCAACATCGTTAATTCGAATAGTTAAAAAGGCATTCAGTTCTGTTAGTACCAGTGCAAGTGGAGCAAATCTTATCTGGGATCATAACAAGCAAAAAATTACGTCTTTCCATCAGTGGAGTCCTGACTTATGGTGGTTAGTGTCATACAATCGATATGTAACAATCCAGCGTGACTGACTGACTCACTGATTAATCACTGTCCTGGCCAAACGGCTAAAGCTAGAATCATGAAATTTCGAGAGTAGCCTAGACATCCACTATGAACGGTAATCTGGATTGGATGGGGGTAAAAATGTTAAAATGTGTCCCCAAAAACTTTCGAAATACGCAAAAATACTTAATAACCAAATATTGTAATTTATGTTGGAAAATTGGTTCACCCACAACTACGCTTGGCAACCACTAGGGGGAATGAGTTTCAAAACGTACCAAAAAATGGGTAAAAAATGATTTATGAGTTAGAAAAGGGACGAAGAAGCGGTCAATAAGGGGATAAAAATTTGACAAAAATAAAAACAGGGTTAAAAAATTTTTGGCAACAATATGTGGATCATAGTTAGAGAAGGGACGAAAAAGTGGACAAAAAGGGATAAAAAAGGTACAAAAGGGGGAACAATAAAAATATGTGAAACGGGATAAAAAATGAACAAAAACGGTGAAACACATTTTTGGCAACACCAGGTGGAGATGAGTTAGAAATGGGACGAAGAAGCGGCCAAAAACGGGATCAAAATGGGACAAAAATAAAAAAAGGTGAAACAAATTTGTTGGCAACAACATGTGGATCATAGTTAGAAGAGGGACGAAAAAGTGGCCAAAACGGGATGAAAAAGGTACAAAAGGGGGAACAATAAAAATATTTGAAACGGGATAAAAAATTAACAAAAACGGTGAAACAAATTTTTGGCAACAACAGGTGGAAAAGAGTTAGAAATGGGACGAACAACATGTGGATCACAGTTAGAAGAGGGACGAAAAAGTGGCCAAACCGGGATAAAAAAGGTACAAAAGGGGGAACAATAAAAATATGTGAAAATCTATAAAAAATTAACAAAAATGGTGAAACAAATTTTTGGAAACAACAGGTGGAAAAGAGTTAGAAATGGGACGAAGAAGCGGCCAAAAACAGGATAAAAATGGGACAAAAATAAAAAAAGGTGAAAGAAATTTGTTGGCAACAACATGTGGATCATAGCTAGAAGAGGGACGAAAAAGTGGCTAAAAACGGGATAAAAAAGGTACAACAGGGGGAACAATAAAAATATGTGAAAATCTATAAAAAATTAACAAAAACGGTGAAACAAATTTTTGGAAACAACAGGTGGAAAAGAGTTAGAAATGGGACGAAGAAGCGGCCAAAAACAGGATAAAAATGGGACAAAAATAAAAAAAGGTGAAAGAAATTTGTTGGCAACAACATGTGGATCATAGCTAGAAGAGGGACGAAAAAGTGGCTAAAAACGGGATAAAAAAGGTACAACAGGGGGAACAATAAAAATATGTGAAAATCTATAAAAAATTAACAAAAACGGTGAAACAAATTTTTGGAAACAACAGGTGGAAAAGAGTTAGAAATGGGACGAAGAAGCGGCCAAAAACAGGATAAAAATGGGACAAAAATAAAAAAAGGTGAAAGAAATTTGTTGGCAACAACATGTGGATCATAGTTAGAATAGGGACGAAAAAGTGGCCAAACCGGGATAAAAAAAGGTACAAAAGGGGGAACAATAAAAATATTTGAAACGGGATAAAAAATTAACAAAAACGGTGAAACAAATTTTTGGCAACAACAGGTGGAAAAGAGTTAGAAATGGGACGAAGAAGCGGCCAAAATGGGACAAACTTAAAGAAGGAGAAACAATATTTTTGACAACAACATATGGATAATATTTAGAGAAGGGACTAAAAATGGGGTTAAAAAAGGAGCAACAATTAACATATGTGAAACGGGATAAATATAAAAAAAGGTGAAACAAATGTGCATAATAGTTAGAGAAGGGACGAAAAACTGACCAACACGGGATAAAAAAGGTACAAAAATCTGTGAAAAAATTTGTAATCGACAGGAATGAGTCCAAAATTGGTGAGATATACATTAGGGTGGAGTGAAATTCAAAAAAAATATTTAACGTCGGAAAATATTTAGGAAGAGGGACAGTTAGAAGAGGGACGAAAAAGTGGCCAAAACGGGATGAAAAAGGTACAAAAGGGGGAACAATAAAAATATTTGAAACGGGATAAAAAATTAACAAAAACGGTGAAACAAATTTTTGGCAACAACAGGTGGAAAAGAGTTAGAAATGGGACGAACAACATGTGGATCACAGTTAGAAGAGGGACGAAAAAGTGGCCAAACCGGGATAAAAAAGGTACAAAAGGGGGAACAATAAAAATATGTGAAAATCTATAAAAAATTAACAAAAATGGTGAAACAAATTTTTGGAAACAACAGGTGGAAAAGAGTTAGAAATGGGACGAAGAAGCGGCCAAAAACAGGATAAAAATGGGACAAAAATAAAAAAAGGTGAAAGAAATTTGTTGGCAACAACATGTGGATCATAGCTAGAAGAGGGACGAAAAAGTGGCTAAAAACGGGATAAAAAAGGTACAACAGGGGGAACAATAAAAATATGTGAAAATCTATAAAAAATTAACAAAAACGGTGAAACAAATTTTTGGAAACAACAGGTGGAAAAGAGTTAGAAATGGGACGAAGAAGCGGCCAAAAACAGGATAAAAATGGGACAAAAATAAAAAAAGGTGAAAGAAATTTGTTGGCAACAACATGTGGATCATAGCTAGAAGAGGGACGAAAAAGTGGCCAAACCGGGATAAAAAAAAAGTACAAAAGGGGGAACAATAAAAATATGTGAAAATCTATAAAAAATTAACAAAAACGGTGAAACAAATTTTTGGAAACAACAGGTGGAAAAGAGTTAGAAATGGGACGAAGAAGCGGCCAAAAACAGGATAAAAATGGGACAAAAATAAAAAAAGGTGAAAGAAATTTGTTGGCAACAACATGTGGATCATAGCTAGAAGAGGGACGAAAAAGTGGCTAAAAACGGGATAAAAAAGGTACAACAGGGGGAACAATAAAAATATGTGAAAATCTATAAAAAATTAACAAAAACGGTGAAACAAATTTTTGGAAACAACAGATGGAAAAGAGTTAGAAATGGGACGAAGAAGCGGCCAAAAACAGGATAAAAATGGGACAAAAATAAAAAAAGGTGAAAGAAATTTGTTGGCAACAACATGTGGATCATAGTTAGAATAGGGACGAAAAAGTGGCCAAACCGGGATAAAAAAAGGTACAAAAGAGGGAACAATAAAAATATTTGAAACGGGATAAAAAATTAACAAAAACGGTGAAACAAATTTTTGGCAACAACAGGTGGAAAAGAGTTAGAAATGGGACGAAGAAGCGGCCAAAATGGGACAAACTTAAAGAAGGAGAAACAATATTTTTGACAACAACATATGGATAATATTTAGAGAAGGGACTAAAAATGGGGTTAAAAAAGGAGCAACAATTAACATATGTGAAACGGGATAAATATAAAAAAAGGTGAAACAAATGTGCATAATAGTTAGAGAAGGGACGAAAAACTGACCAACACGGGATAAAAAAGGTACAAAAATCTGTGAAAAAATTTGTAATCGACAGGAATGAGTCCAAAATTGGTGAGATATACATTAGGGTGGAGTGAAATTCAAAAAAAATATTTAACGTCGGAAAGAGATGTAGTCTGGGGTCCTAATGAGGGGAAAAATAAAGAAAAAAATTTTAAAAAATTTTTAGGGGCGCGCCACTCCCTCGAAATTTGGAAATTATCGCTATTTTGGCGTTGGTTTTAGAAAAATCCTAAAAAGTTTTATGTCAATAAATGTTTGCAATAGCGTAAACAATGAAATAAGGGCATGAAAAAATTTAAAAAATTTTTTCTCATTGTTCAAAAATTTCAAAAAGTAAAATAAGTCAAATCGTCCCTTCTTCAGAAAATTGACTGAACAATGAAATCGCCACCAAAGCTACAAATATTAGTCGATTATCCTCATATTTGCCTCAAATACTTTTGTTTGTGCACTGAACAAGCTCAAACTTTTAAATTTCGAATAAGTTAAGACGTTAATTTTTAGGATTTTTCTAAAATCAACGCCAAAATAGCGATAATTTACAAATTTCGAGGAAGTGGCGCGACCCCTAAAATTTTTTTAAAATTTTTTTCTTTATTTTTCCCCTCATTAGGACCCCAGACTACATCTCTTTCCGAGGTTAACTTTTTCAAATTGAAAAAAAAGCATGTTTTCACTCCACCCTATATACATATCAATGAAAAATAATTAACAAAATAATCACAAAAGGGCGAGAAGTAAAGGAGGGAGTAAAACAAACGTACAGAATTGAGCAAAACAGAGCAAGTTATAAAAAGTGCGAAAGTACTTCAAATTAACATGAGGGGCGCAAAATTGACAGAAGGAGATAAAGGGACAAATAGTGACAAAAGACAGGTTTGTTTATTATTTATTTTTTTAATTTGTTTTTAATTACACCCAAAGTAAATTCTAATTTCGGGACCAAGGGTAAACCGGGTGACACAGACCATATGACTAGATTTTTGCAGCGACACACGTACAACGTCCGATCCAGAAGAAGGCAGACAAAGGCAAACAGGCCGTATAAATCAACCATCGGTCAAACCTTCACACTTCGGCAAATCCTGAAAATGTCCAAGCTAAGACGAGCTAACGACTATAGGTTGACAGCAGGAGTGCCACAAGCTATTTTCTTCTGCTCGGATAGTCAAATATTCGAAGTATCGAATGAAGCATTCAAATGTTTGGGCTTTTAAAAGCGGTGCAATAAATATTTCAGCCCATCTGATATCGTACATGAATATCGTGGATGAATTTACTTAAGTTGATTCCCTTTTATTTCTTTGTAAAACAATTTTGTTAATTTCAATAAAATAAAATATATTTTTTCTTTATGTTTTTGTATTTTTTTCTGATTGACTTAATTGTATGAGCACAAGTGTATGTGCACCACTTACATCCGATCAAAAATGGATCATAACTCTTTGCAGCTTCTGAACCATGTACAGAGGACAGCGGATAGTAGGGTATCCAACTCTATTGTCTGCCTTTAGCATCGGCGAAATGTGGGTGGTGCATTGCTATAAGATGTTTTTAAAACGATAGATAATTTTCTCAGATATCCTTCGTTTAGTCCCTGATGTGAGGATTATCAGCCGAGATACGCGGCGATCATTGTCAAATGGCCGATTGATCGAACCACGCATTGTAGAGAAAATTCGCTCTTAACCGAACTGTTTGTGTGTGGAAAACCCTTCCAGCAAATGTGTTTGCTGCCACCAGTGACTTTCTCAAATCCAAGACAAATCTCAACCAACACCACTCGCTCTTTCCTCCTTCTAATACCCTAATTTCCTATCACTAATACAGTTAGAGAGCATTATAGAGAGCATCCCTTGAGTATGGGTAAAAAAATGACTCTGAGTGACACCAGCTTCTCAGTAAAACTAGTCGTCAAACCATTCAGCACAGCAAAGAGGTGGGTGACAATTGATCGTGCCACTTCTTCAACATGCCGATGGAGAAAATATCGGGCAAAACAGGTATGAGTAAAGCAGTGAAGGTGAACACATCTTCCTCGCATTATCGGGCAACATTGATATCGTCGGAAGGAGAGAGCGCGATGTAATTGGTGATGTTGCAAGAATCGGTAAAGAGTTGGCGAAGATGAGACAACAATTATGGCTGAAAACGTTGCGATGACTGAGACCGGCTGTTAAATTTGTCTACTACGGGGATTTTGGATTCTTTGTAAGTACCCGATTAGCATTCGATAATGCTGTAGAAGAGCTCGCACCACTCTGTCTGATGTTGGGCCAATAGTGTGCCCTAATTTACCATATTCAGGTTTTAAAATCCTTGCCGGAGCTTTTTGTATAACTGAAAACAAGTAACTTGCAAATCGATTTGCAGTTGCTACTGAGCTAAACTTGAAAACAAGCGAATACTGCCACGTAATAATAATGGGTAATAATAATCCCCTCCCTGCGAATGCCTTGACATTTTGACATCTTCACTGGCATTTCTT
Source organism: Hydrotaea cyrtoneurina (assembly GCA_958296145.1). Lineage (NCBI taxonomy): Eukaryota > Metazoa > Arthropoda > Insecta > Diptera > Muscidae > Hydrotaea > Hydrotaea cyrtoneurina. The sequence goes on along the minus strand of OY282512.1, from coordinate 139,218,542 downwards.
CTTGTCGTCTTCGCCTTGTAGTCTTTCGTTGTCCTTCGCATTATTATAACTACGACATTATTGTCTATGGGAATGTCGTGTCCTAGAGATTGTTATGGCAAACTGATGTCAGCTGTTCATTATTATTAACGCGCTTGGAAATGATGAACAAATACAGAAGGTGCACCGCCATCAGTACAACCAACATTTGCATTTATGCACACACATACAAATGTCTGTATTAGTGTGTGTATGTGGGTGTGTTCAAGGTATACCCCCTAATCTAACTATGCTGGTCACCGCCCAACTCCAGACTTGGATTCGTAGACGTTCTAAAGGCGGAATTTCAGTCCGTACAAAAACAAACACACACACATATATACACACAAATACATTTGCATGCAGTGGATTGTGGTGAATTCATTCCTTCATTGTATGGCACACGGCGTTTCATTGTTAATAGCTGAAGCATAACTTTGCTAGTTGAGATTTTATGCAAATAATTGTGGCAGTTTGGTGGTAACTGCCACCACATGTTGGTGTACTCGGGATTTATGTGCCTGTGTATGCAGATACGATTCTATACGCTATTCTATTTGTTTTATATCGTGTGTCGTTTGTATGACGCGGCATCCTTTCGTTAGAGTTAGTATGTGTGCAATGTTCACCACCACAAACCGGATTATTAGCAGAATTAAATATTGTCGTACAGCGGATTTGTGCAAATGCCACGGATATGTCTCGTTATCGGGTTATGATAATGGCAATGTCATGAAATATGAGGGAATTGATTATGTCAGCGTCATTGGATAAGTGTAATGTGAGACAGTCAGATAGATATTCCGCAAGTGGGAAAACAAATTTTAAATATTTTGTTTATATTTATACTAGTAAGTTGTAATGCGCCTATGGCGCCCGTTGAAATATGGAAAAAAAATTTGTTGAAAAAAAAAAATTTTGTTGAAAAAAAAATTTTTGTTCAAAAAAAAAATGTTGTTGAAAAAAAAAATTTTTCTTGAAAAAAAAAAATTTTGTTGAAAAAAAAAAAAAATTGTTGAAAAAAAATTTTTGTAGAAAAAAAAAAATTTGTGGAAAAAAAAATTTTGTTGAAAAAAAAAAATTTTGTAAAAACAAAAAAATTTTGTAAAAAAAAAAATTTTGTAAAAAAAAAAATTTTTTGGAAAAAAAAATTTGGGGAAAACACAATTTCTGTACAAAAAAAATATTATTTTTTTTATTATTATTATTTATAGAATTTATATAGAATTATAGGATGCCTATTTAAATTCCTACGTACTGCGTGACAGAGTCAGTGAATCAGTGTCGAGGGTAAATATATATTAAGATTCTAATAAAATGCTTCTAATATCAAACTCCGACTTTTCTAGTTGGCTCGTCAACGTGGTAACTCCTGGGCTTCAAGAATTTCAGCATCCATCAAAACAGCGTCTAAAAGGTGAGTGGCAACATCTGCCTCACTTTAATGGGGATTGGGCCCGTAACACGCAGTGAAAAACATAATACAAAGTCAATTAAAAAAAAGCAAACTCTGCAGACATTGGACCTTAATTAGGGACCCTGATCAACAGAGAATATACATGCATGGGGTAGACAAATTATTGGTTGTCCTCAATTAATTAATGTTTCACATAACCACCATGCAGGAAAAACCATTTAAAAGACCCGACACTAAGAGAATAAATAACTTGACGAATGTTGGTGCTTAAGTGCTCAAGAGTTAAAGGTTTATCTGCATAAACACGGTCTTAGCGTAGATCCACACAAAAAAGGCTAATGGTGTCAAATCGCATGATCTTGGTGGCCAGTTGATGTCGCCACGACGAGAAATTACGCGGCCAGGAAATGTCTCTTGCAATAAAGCCATATTCGCTCGAGTTGTTTGGCATGTGGCACAGTCTTGTTGAAACCACATATTCTCCAAGTCGTATTCTTCAAAAGCAGGCAAAAAAAAGTCGACCATAACTTTTCGAATTGACGGTGACAGACGTTTCCTAGTCGTGTTCGAAGAAGTAAGGTCCAATCAAACCTTCAGATCAAAGAGCGCACCAAACAGTGACTTTTTGTGGATGTAATGGCTTCTCTTCAATTACTTGAGGATTGTCAGAAGCCCAACTACGACAATTTTGCTTATTAACATACCCACCGAGTGAGAAATGTGCTTCATATCCATAAACCATAATCTCCTCATAAAACACGATATGTGGCTGTGCCAGAATCACCATTTTTGTAGTTGGTTTTAATAATTTTTACGCGTTGTGTGATAGTTAAGCGATCCATTTTCGTCAATGTCAGACTTCCAATGAAAAGAAAAAAAATTGGTTTAACAACTTGGTTTGACAGATGTCGAATGCCAGTCCTATACTTTTGAAACCACGAAATGGATAACACTTAACAACCGCTCTCCCTGCCAAGATCTCCATATACAGGGTGCTCCAGCAAGCGGTGTTATTTTGAATCATCTGGTATTTCGGTAGTGGTATTATTGTGGTATTCGAAGAAAAATGGTATTTCTCAAGACCTCAAAGATAGAATTCGAGGACAGAGGGCAGCCACTTTGCGATTTGGTTATGGAAAATTTCAGGAAATGGTCCTGTAAGCGTGGTCCTTTTTACTATCTCTGGCGGTGTTAAAATTGTCGCTTTTAAGGACAACAGAATCGCCATATGATCATTGGAAAACAATTTTCCTTCAGACAAGACGAAACACTCGATTGGAATCGATTTCGCTGGATTATGTCTGCTGTTAAATCAGTGAAAAAGGTCTGGACGATTACTGATTTGTATTTGTCTTCATCTTAATTTTTCTTTCTCATTACATTTTGGAAATTTCAGGACATGGTCCTGTAAACGTGATCATGGTGGCCACTTGGCTGATTTGGTCTTTCATTATTAACGGCATTCCCTCCTCTTTATTACGAAATAAACATCCGATCATTTATCTCAAAAAAAATGCCATTTTTGTTTGAATACCAAAATAACAGCTCTTGTTGGAAAACCCTGTATTTAGGGTGCGAAATATTGACCGCAGGAGTGGCTCATTGTCCGATTGTCTCGCCTTATTCATTTCTTATTGTTTTACTGACCACCCGTTTCAGTGAGAATGTGAACCCAAGCTACTCACTCATTTACTTCAATAGTGTCAGAATTCAAAACTTACTTTTTATTTTTTGGTCAAGTAATAGCTGTACATCTGTAATTTAAGTTGACTTTTGTTCTGCACTGTATTAGAAAACCCGTTATCGGGGCTCTGGTTTATTCGGGGCCTAGTTTAATATCCTATATATATTGCTAAGAAAAAATCGTGTTTTGACTTACGACACTCTTGAAGTAAATGTGCGAAATGTCCTTCATATTCACTTAATCATCGGCGAAGACCTCTGGATAAAAGGTGACTAAAGGCGAACTCATTCGACCGCTATGAAGAGCACAAAAATCTCATACAAAATTGAAGAAGTTTTCATAATGAAAATTGGGCAATTTTTCATTATTTCTTGGTAACATTTCATATTTTGTTTTTCATGTGAAAAGGACAATGAAAAATTCTAAATTTTTTTATGTCGTTTTTTTTTAATTTTGTTTATTTGGGATATATTCCATAACACCGTGTTACACACATTCTGTCCTATGAATCAAATGTACTTTTTCGGAAAGGGGATAAAAAAATAAAAAAAAAAAAAATATCGGCGATTTTCATGTACACTTCAGATTTTTTTTTTTTAAGTTTGAAGTTTGAAGCTCGTAGTGGCCTGTGTGAAAGCCTTTGGACCGATTTTTAACCCTTTTTCAGTGATCCAATCGAGCTGATTTTTGGCAGGCAGACTCGTGGAAATGTCTGTATCACGTCAAATTTTTTAAAACATAGATTTTTATCAATTCTCATATTTTCCTAATTTTTTTTTTTTAAATGGTTATCGTTTTGTTTTAAGGTTTCAGTTCAAAAAACATTTTTTTTTTTCGTAACGCTTAAGTAGTTTCAAAATTTGGAGTCTCTTCAAGTTATGCTGAGAAAAGTGAAAAAAAAAATTTTTTTTTCAAAAATAATAAATTGATAAAAATTTTGTTTAAAAAATTTGAAGTGATACAGACTTTTCCGATACACGTGTGTTTTTATTTTTTCCCCTCTTTCCGAATATGTGCATTTGGTTCATAGGACAGAAAAAAATCTATTTTTTGTAACACGGTGTAATATTTGGGGGATTTAGCATTGGGTGTTTTTTGGGGAAATTTTCATATGGGTTTTTGTGGGGATTTTTCATTTTTATTAATTACAATACAAAGTAAATTTATATTCTAATTTTGGGTCCAAGGGTAAACCGGGTGACACAGACCATTTGGCTAAAATTTTGCAGCGACAGACCAAAGCCTCTGTTGGGAATCGAACCCACAACCCCCACACTGATAGACAAGCACGCTACCAACTCGCCTATCGGGGCGCCTGGATTTTTCATTTATTTTGGGGAATTCTTCATTTGGGACATTAATTTTTTTTTCATAGAGCCACCAAAAATCTCTTGGTGCGGCTTGGGTTCTTGGACAAGTGCAGCTGTTTGTTTGAAATGAAAATGCTCAACAGAAATGATAAGTTTTCGAAAATATCGGCCCAAACTGAGAAGCGATAACGCAACGGATGTGCTTGAGCCTTTATATTATTGAGTCAAGTAAGCCTTGTTAGTGAATAATGTGAGGGCTTTGTGGGAAATACACATCACCGGGCTGATATATTGCGGTGTTGAGATGGTTGGCGAGTCGATGTTCCAGGAATTAAACCTATACTCTCGGCCATTACATTCTCATCTGTGCGTAGCGTGACGATCTTAAAGCGTTCCCCTGAAATATAATACTGACTTTATGTTCAATAAGAAATATTTGCATAATGTGACCGTTGATTAATGAAATTCTATCTTCTATTCCTGAGGAATTAAATTCAAAAACAACCATCTTGACTGCGAGCTCGAATTAACAGTTCAACTTTATAATATAAAGGACCACATGATATCCAACAAAAGCACTGACTTTCTGTCGAGCGAGATGCAGTCAAAATACCATATGATTCAAATGGACCGCCTCGAGTTTCCATAAATCCTCTCTTATCTCGAGGAACATCTTTAAGCGGAATTTCATCGCTCGATCTAAGAACATTTAAATTGGTCATCAAATAATTGTATTTTATGGATTGATGAACTTTTCGATATCGGTTATTACTCGGAATGTGAGGGCATATTTGAGATACGTTATATAAACTATGTATATGATTTCAAGTTCAGAGAGTGGGCACAAAATCTAATTTGTCATGTTAGAACACTAAAGAACAACCTATGAAAAAGTAAAACGAACATTACCAAAAGGATGCTGCATATCCTGCATACTTCACTGAGTGTGGATGTAATAAAATGTACTGAATGTCAACATAAGTATTATTGCCAAACCAAGGAACACTTGGATACACAACATCGCATGCCCTCTTTGTGCGAATGTGTGTGTGTGTGTGTGAAAACATGTAGCTCCTCCCGGCCAACCCTCACCCTGCTTAGCATAATGTTGTATTAATGTGGGCTACATGTGAACACAGAACCAGCCAGCCAAGTCATGGTGGAATTCCATTTCTGTCATTTACCTGCTTCTCGCCATGTGCCACGGTGTGTTCTGTGCTCTGTTGCACTTTAGTCCAGAGTTCCAAAATAAACAACGAAACGCCCAAACCCGAAAAGGAAGGAAGGAAAAAGCAAACTAAGCCGAACTGCAGTTGCAGTGTCGCCATGTACAATGGCATAAATGAATCAATGCTGCCAACCAACACTGAATCCTCTTGATATCCGAAATCCTTTCAGTTGGTGTCTTGGTGCAAGGCATGCCGCCCAAATGACATTTACCGTTTGCCACACTAAAACTGCAACAAATCTGTGCTGGCTGTTATTTGGTCCTGCCACAAGAACAGACGGACCAACAAACCGCCGCAGCCGAGCGCAGCAGAAGTTGCCCAGAAGAATTTTTGCTCTCCGCTTCGGTCCTCAGTCGTTGTGTGATTGCCACTGATTGTTAATGTTGTTGCCATCTGTTTCAATTTAAATTTCTGTCTTTCGTTTTTGTGTGTGAGCCGCCATCGTGAAAGCCGGCGCCGGAACACCCAAATGTGATTTTATTACTGGCTGTGCCACCACAGCGAAGCTGCCATGGCTACCACTAAATGCTGCAACTACAAGTTGGGGTAACTTCTTTACAGTGGCCTGGGAGCACCTTGTAGCATCGAGGCAGTTGTACACATGCCAAGGAGGATGTACAGTTGCACAGTGGGTATATATATGTATTTTAAATTGCTGTAATGAAATTTTGATTTATTTGGACTGTTTTTTTTTGGATATCACGTAGGGAACCCATTGTTTTAATAAAAACTAATTTTTTTTTTAAATAAAAATTAATTTATTTTTGATTAAATAAAAATTAATTTATTTTTGGTTAAATAAAAATTAATTTATTGTGGTTTAAATAAAAATGTATTTAATTTTGTTTAAAATAAATAAAAAAGTCTTTTTTAAATAAAAATTAATTTATTTTTGTTTAAATACAAATTAATTTATTTTTGTGTAAATAAAAATTAAATAATATTTGTTTAAATAAAAATTAATTTATTTTTCTTTAAATAAAAATTAATTTATTTTTGTTTAAATTAAAATTAATTTATTTTTGTTTAAATAAAAATTAATTTATTGTGGTTTAAATAAAAATGTATTTAATTTTGTTTAAAATAAATAAAAAAGTATTTTTGTTTAAATAAAATTTCATTTATTTTTCTTTAAATAAAAATTTATTTATTTTTCTTTAAATAAAAATTAATTTATTGTGGTTTAAATAAAAATTGATTTATTTTTGATTAAAATAAATAAAAAGTTTTTTTTTTTAAATAAAAATTAATTTATTTTTGTTTAAATAAAAATTTATTTATTTTTGTTTAAATTAAAATGAATTTATTTTTGTTTAAATAAAAATTAATTTATTTTTGTTTAAAAAAAAATTAATTTATTTTTGTTTAAAAAAAAATTTATTTATTTTTGTTTAAATAAAATTTCATTTATTTTTCTTTAAATAAAAATGAATTTATTTTGGTTTAAATAAAAATTAATTTATTGTGGTTTAAATAAAAATTGATTTATTTTTGATTAAAATAAATAAAAAGTTTTTTTTTTAAATAAAAATTAATTTATTTTTGTTTAAATAAAAATTTATTTATTTTTGTTTAAATAAAAATTAATTTATTTTTGTTTAAATAAAAATTAATTTATTTTTCTTTAAATAAAAATTAATTTATTTTTGTTTAAATTAAAATTAATTTATTTTTGTTTAAATAAAAATTAATTTTTTTTTGTTTAAATAAAAATGTATTTAATTTTGTTTAAAATAAATAAAAAAGTCTTTTTTTAAATAAAAGTAAATTTATTTGTGTTTAAATAAAAATTAATTTATTTATGTTTAAATAAAAATTAATTTATTTTTGTTTTAATAAAAAATAATTTATTTTTGTTTAAATAAAAACTAATTTATTTTTGTTTAAATAAAAAATAATTTATTTGTGTGTAAATAAAAATTAATTTATTTTTGTTTAAACAAAAATTAATGTATTTTTGTTTAAATAAAAGTCATTTTTTTTTAAATAAAAATTAATTTTTTTTTTAAATAAAAATTAATTTATTTTTTCTTAAATAAAAATTTATTTATTTTTGTTTAATTAAAAATTCATTTATTTTTCTTTAAATAAAAATTAATTTATTTTGGTTTAAATAAAAATTAATTTATTGTGGTTTAAATAAAAATTAATTTATTTTTGATTAAAATAAATAAAAAATAAAAGTCTTTTTTTTTTAAATAAAAAATTATTTACTTTTGTTTAATTAATTAATTAATTTATTTTTGTTTTAATAAAAATTAATTTATGTTTGTTTAACTAAAAATTTATTTATTTTTGTTTAAATAAAACTAAAAAATTGTTGTTTAAATAAAAATTAAATAATTTTTGTTTAAATAAAAATTAATTTAAAAAATAAGTAGGTTTTTTTTGAATCACCTGTTATTTCGGTAGCTGTCACCTTTGAATCTTTTTTCCTTGACTTTTGACTTCTTCCTTTGACCTCTTCCTTTTTGAAAGATAAGGTCTCCGCCAACACACTGTTCGATTCAAGACCTCAAAGATAGAATTCGTGTGGCTATCGAGGACATAGGGCAGCGACTTTGCGATTTGGTTATGGAAAATTTCATGAGAAGGATATTGTCCTGTAAGCGTGGTCGTGGTGGTCATTTGGCTGATGATGTTTTTCATTATTAACCGGCATACCTTCCTCTTTATTGTGAAATAAACATCTGATCATTTATCTCCAAAAAAATATCCATTTTTCTTTGAATACCAAAATAACACCTCTTATTGGAAAACCCTCTATAAACAATATAGTTACAATAACAATGCCTCAGAGCCAGTTGGGCGTTATTGAGGCGAGCTGGCAACACATTTAAATCAAAAATAAACAAAAAGTAAGAAGAAGAACATTATAAATCAGTCAATAATCATCCAGACCTTTTTCCCAAATTCTCCAGCAGACATAATCCAGCGATATCGATTCCAATCGAGTGTTTCGCCTCCTCTGATGGAAAATTGTTCCCCAATCATCATGTGGCGATACTGCTGTCCTTAAAAGCGACAATTTTACTTGTTAACACCGCCAGAGATAGTGAAAACGGCATCGCCGGCCATAAGAATTGGCTCCAAATAAATCTAGCATTCCATCAAGTGTATGGCCAGATCCGTTGATATTCTGTGCGTAAATTCCACTTTATACGGAATTTAAATTAAAATTCTCAAAACTTATAAATTATAGATTTTTATTTTTCGGAACACGGGGGCGTATGAGTGATATTACGATATAAAAACCATTCAATTAGTATTGAGTAGGCGGCATTACTATGTTAGTTCTCTGAATTTAATTCACCACATGCGCGCAAACGTTTCTCGGATTTCTAGGCCCACTGTACAAAATGTGTAGTGATGCCTGGCAACCAACCATCATGTTGTTGGCTTGTGCTGCAAGCATTAAGTGTCATGTGGATCTATGTGTATGTATGTGCATGGTATGCATGTTCGTATGTGTGTGTTGTGTAGGTACATATTTGCCCATGGACATAAATACCTTCCTATACGTAGAATGTTTGTTTGTTTGTATGGGTGCACGAAACAAGATAAATTCGTATGAACTTAAATTTTGTGTGATTCGTTTTTCTTTTTCTAAGTTGAAATACTTTTTGGCTTAAAAATTACTCTACATTTAGGATAGTTGTAGTTGTTGTCTTGTGTTTTTTCTCAATCTGCTTAAATATTTAGTTTGTTTTCAGATATTTGCGCTCAAGTTCATGTGTTGACAGGACTTTCGATCCATGTACCGAGGACATGTTACCACTTACAATTTGTCTCTTTCTGCTGGGAGACAAACAAAATATTGACTTTTATCCTACGGACGGTTTACAAATGCAATTGTTGCAAGAAGAAACGTTTCGTGTTCATTATTAACTCTGTCCGTTTGACAGTCCCCCCCCCCCCCCCCCCCCCTCCTTTGAACGAAAATTGTCCAGATGCAGTGATTGCAAAAGTTTCTAAACAGTTGTTGGTAAAATGAAAATTAATTTTTCAGTTCTTTATTGATTAACTATTGTTGGAGCCTGTGATACACAGGATGGCCCTAGTTGTGTTGTTGGTGGATCTTGCGGCAGCAGTTGTTACACAATTCGAATTTGGCACATTTTAATTTCCAAATTTATAATTTTCTTAAAATTTATTCTCGAGAGCCTCTTCCCGATTCCTCAAAATGGCGTTCTAAACTTATAGTCATGATAGAAGTGGGTGATGATCTTATGTTAAGGTAGATAGGAGGCCATGTGAAAGATAAGGTCTACGCCAACACCCTGCGTCAATTAAAGACGTCAAAGATAGAATTCGTGTGGATATTGAGGACATAGGGCAGCCTTTTGCGATTTGGTTATGGAAAATTTCATGAAAACGGCGATAATTTCGCTGTGGCAGAATAGTTGATCATTGAGAAGAATAGACAAATTCGATGGATTTTTTAAAGAGTTTTTTAAAAGTCCTTCTGAACTTCGAGTAATGATAACGCGCATGACGTTCATTGCAATGGTGTCTTAAGACGACATTGAATAAGAGAGTCGATAAAATTGACTCTTGTCTTCCGATAATCCTAAGGCTATTGGCGTGGTCAGCACAGGATCTTTTGGGGCGACATTCAGCATGCTCTGGTCGAAGCTGGTTGTAGGGACATTTTCCAAAAACTCGCTGAAGAAGTTCGTTAAATTTTCCATCGGTTTTTCTTTTTAGATGTACAGACACTTCAGACTGGCAACTCCATATGTTTTGCTGACATTTTAGACAACAACTCCAAACAATTTCCAATAAAATAAGTTTTTCATTTTTATTTCCAATTCCAATACAATCCCCGTAATATACCGTAATGTCGGGCCGCGATATCCTACCCCTGTTCCCATCTCGTGCCAATTTCGTTCTGATGAAACAACGCATAGCGGCCGCTACAACCGGCCTCAGTCTGCTGAAACGCAAACGTGATGCGCTTGAATTTCATCTACGGCAAATCTCAAGGGATTTGAAAGAGAATCGTGAACAAATCGACAAAGTCATGCAGGAGGCTATTTTCTCCCTGATCAGGGCGAAGTTTCTGGCCACCGATTTTAGGCCGGCCACTGTGGAACATCCGGACAGGGCCGATGCCTTTGTGAATATTAAAAATAATAAAATTGTGGGCATGACGGTGCCCACATTGGAATTGGTGCTGCGACAGGCCACTTCATTGCCCCTAACGGGTCTCTCGGGTGGTGGGCAGCAGGTGCAAATAGTGCGTGAGAAATTCCAGGAGGCCCTGAGAATTCTCATAGCACTCGCTTCGCTGGAATACAGTGTGACCGTGGTCCGAGAGGCGGTCAATCTTAATAATCGGCGCGTGAATGGCTTGGAATATGTGGTGGTGCCACGTTATCAAAATACATTGAATTACATACGAGATGAGCTGGATGAGTTTGAGCGTGAAGATTTCTACCGTCTAAAACGTTCACAGGCCAAACAGAATAGGAAAAAATCCGAGTTCATAGAACAAATGAAAAGAAGATCCGTCGGAAAAGTGGACCTGCCCCAATTAGACATCGCCAATTTGGAATGGACCACCACGACAGCGGATGCTAAGCAAATGGGTCGTGAAGGAGATCCTTCGGTGGCGCTTAACAGAAAAACCATTGCCAGTCTTAGGGGTAACACGGTGGTGCTATTGCCCGGCGATAAAATGAAACCCGTAATGATGTCAAGCCGCAAGATATCTCATCCCGTCGTCGACGATGATGATGCCAAAATAATAACGCAAGACGTTGTAACTGCATCACCATCATCGTCGTCCGCAACTTCATTGTCATCGTCCACTTATGGACATCGCTAAAAGCTTTAATACACAGCAAATGCTTAAGAGATGCCGCCGTGGGTTGCAGATGGAAGGCTGGCCCCGATGATATAACAAAATTCTTGCCAAGTGCGCATATAAAATCGTAACGTAAACTCATGGCCAGTTGTAGTAATTCTCACAATGATGGACAGCCGACCAGTGGCGAATTTCATTTAACGGTGTCGGATTTCATACAATGACCGGTCGTCGTCCCCCCCCCCCCTTAATGTTGTAGGCTGAGTAGGAAACGTTTTCCATGTTTGGATAAACATGGGCATGCGGTGGTGGTGGCATACATGCCCGTATGTGCGTTTGTGCAAGACGGTCTAACGGACATTCGTCCATATCCGCCGTCCAAAATGGTTAACAACAAACAGCGCTGCATTCCATTCATTTTGTTTGCCCATGTATCCGTGTGGGTGGATCTCTGTGTGTGTGAGTGAGTGTATGTGTTTCTACGTCCTGGTCATTATTCTCTGGCAGAACGAACAATGGACAAATGAAATAAATGTTTCCAACTGGAGCGCCAACAACCAGCAAAAATACAAATAAAAGCACAACAATAAACACAATAAAAAATAATGCCAACAAACATTTGGCTTTCTACGAAATGACTCAGCTTGAGTACTTGTATCGTATGCGGGAAATTCCAAAACTGTTCAGCTGCAGCCCAGCGAAAACATCAAGCATTTACTTCACTAGTGTCACAACATAAAATACGATTTTTTCCGGAAGAGCCGTTTAAAGGTTTTAATTTGGTGTTACTGAAGAAAATCATAGGGTTTCCGAATAAACCAGTCCTCTGAAAAGTGGTAGAGAGATTTCAAATACATCCCAAATGGCACTGAGATACGTTCCTTCCAACACTGAGAAGCGTTCGTTCTATACCCTAAGTGTATAGAGCTAGGCTCTGTTTTATTTATGTAAAAGGGAGACGTATCGCCCACATTTTAGAACAATCCTGCCGACTATGGTAACACTAGGCAACAGTCAGGATGTTTGTAATATTTTCTGCTGTATTTTGGCGTCATAAACTCGACCATAAGATTTTTTAAAAAAAAAAATGTATGCATACATTTTTTAAAATTTGTTTTTATTTATAACTAGTAAGTTGTAATGCGCCCGTTGAAAAATGGAAAAAAAAATTTGTTGAAAAAAAAAAATTTTGTGGAAAAAAAAATTTTTGTTGAAAAAAATTATTGGGGAAAAAAAAATTTCGTTGAAAACAAAAATTTTTGTTGAAAAAAAAAATTTGGAAAAAAAATTTTTGTTGAAAAAAAAAAATTTGGAAAAAAAATTTTTTAAAAAAAAATAATTTTGTAAAAAAAAAAATTTATTTTGAAAAAAAAATTTTGTAAAAAAAAAAAAATTGTAAAAAAAAAATTTAGGAAAAAAAAAAATTTGGTAAAAAAAAACTGGGGAAAACACAATTTCTGTACAAAAAAAAAATATTATTTTTTTTATTATTATTATTTATAGAAAATTATAGAATGCCTATTTAAATTCCTACGTACTGCGTGACAGAGTCAGTGAATCAGTGTCGAGGGTAAATATATATTAAGATTGTCTCTGTCGTCGTTTGTACCTTTATTAGTTTGACTGTGAAAGCGAGTTGGTGGCGTGCAGGTGGTGAATAAAATTCAGAGAACTAACATAGTAATGCCGGCTACTCAACAATAATTCGATGGTTTTAAAGCAGGGGTGCCCAAAACCTTCTTATGGAAGCGCAAACACCAATACGTATACACTTTATCAACACACACAAGGAAAAACAAAAATATTTCATTATGTACACTGGTAAAAAAAATTGAATTTCATTTTTATAAAATGTATATGTGGCAAATATAAAAAAACAAAAGATAATTTATTATAGAATATAATACTTTTTAAACGTTTAAACTCCGCAACTAACTGAACTCTTGACCCACCTGTTGTCATATCAGCAATATTATGCGCATGAACTGTATTAAAATGCCTTTCAAAATTATATTTATTAATCGTCTTGATTATTTGAAAGCAAATCATACATTGAGATTGATTCTCAAAATTTTGAGCGAAGAAATAATCGCTTTCCCACGTGTCATTCATTCTGCAAAATAATCTATCCGCTTCAAACTCACAACACATAATGATTTCTGCAAGTGCTTCTCATTCCACGAAATCATTCAAAAAATAGCAACAAAATTTACGATGCGAGCGCCTGGCACCAATGTGTACCAACAAAGCATGCGTTCTTGTTGCTGTGTATATGAAAGTGTTGTTGCTTTGAACTTGGGTATGTGTGTATTTCATACAAACAGTTGTATGTGCATAGTAAGACGCTCAGCCTATGCTAAGCGCATTTACAAAAACAAAAGCGCACCAAGCGCATAGGCCGTGGGCACCCCTGTTTTAAAGCGTCTATCGTATATCACTCATACGCCCTGATGTTCCGAAAATAAAAATCTATAATGTACTAGCTGACCCGGCAAACGTTGTTTTGCCTTCAAATTGTATTTTACTGAAAGTTTGGTTCACTGTAAAGTCGTGTTGGATCTTGTTTGGGAGATACTACGCCCCTTTTGTCCAATTGGACCGAATTGTAAATCTAAACCACCCAGGGTGCCACCCAAAAAAATGTATTCAAATCGGTCCAGCTGTTTAGGAGGAGTACACACGTCCAGTAGAGTTATATATAAAGGCTTATTAACTTACGTTTTTAAAATTAAAAAATAGAATATTTTTTTTCATGATGTTTCTTTTTTATTATAAAGTTTGAACGTTGACATGTGTGAAACACTACACGCAACAAGAAGTGTTGCAAGCATTGAATCTGTTGAGGTAATTATCGACCACTTTTTGGCACATATTGGACGGTATCTCAGCCATAACTTGACGGATGTTGGTTCTTAAGTTCAAGGTTTATCTGCATAAACACGGTCTTTTGCGTAGCCCCACCAAAAAAAGTCGAATGGTGTCAAATCGCATGATCTTGGTGGCCAGTTGATGTCGCCACGACGAGAAATTACGCGGCCAGGAAATGTCTCTTGCAATAAAGCCATATTCGCTCGAGTTGTGTGGCATGTGGCACCATCTTGTTGAAACCACATAATCTACAAGTCGCATTCTTCAATAGCAGGCAAAAAAAGTCTGTTATCATACGACCATAACGCTCCGAATTGACGGTGACCGTCGTTCCCTCGTCGTTTTCGAATAAGTAAGGTCCAATCACACCTTCGGACCAAAGGGCGCACCAAACTGTGACTTTTTGTTTGTTACGACAATTTTGTTTATTATCATACCCACTGATTGAGAAATGTGCTTCATATTTATGGTCTCCTTTTAAAACACGATATGTGGCTGTGCCAGACTCACCATTTTTGTAGTATGTTGTAATATTTTTTACGCGTTGTGTGATAGTTAAGCGATCCATTTTGTCCCCAATGTCAGACTTTCAACTGAAAAGAAAAAAAATTAGTTCAACAACTTAGTTTGACAGATGTCGAATTCCCGCCCTATACTTTTGAAACCACGAAATGGATAACCCTATATAAAGAAGATAATGTTTGAGAATTTTAAATTAAAATCCGTATAAAGTGGAATTTACGCACAGAATATAAAAGGATCTGGCCGGCGTGGCCCTTTTCACTCTCTCTGGCGGTGTTAGCAAATAAAATTTCCGCTATTGCAGACAGCAGAATCCCCACTAGATCAATGGATTGGAATCGATATCGCTGGATTATGTCTGCTGGAGAATCCGTGAAAAAGGTCTGGGCGATTACTACACGCTGAAAAATACGTCTTTTTTTTTGTTTGCACACAAGTAGAACGCGTGTTTGGTGTTTGTAGCAAGTAAAGCTTATTTCCTTCTACACAAAGCTTATTTGGATGTAAATATAACTCGTTTGCTATTAATATTACGTATTTGTGTATAAGCAATAGCGTGTTTGGGAAAAACAGACAACGAACTTATTAAATTCAACAAAGCACAACATTTGGGTGCGAATAAGTGTGTGTTTGTTTAATGGAACTTGTTTGCTGAAATTTTTTAAAATGGCCATTTTTTTCAGCGTGCAGCAGCTTGGATCTATCGCTGCAAAAATCTTGCCATATGGTCGTGTCATCCGATTTACTCTTGAACCCAAAATTAGAATATAAATTTACTTCGTATTGTAATTAATAACAAATACAAAAATAAATAGTTTGAATGTAATTTTGGCAGAAGACATGCGATTAACCCTTACAGTAACCAAACAGAAGGGCGTTATGTCAACTAAAAATGTTGTGATTGGGATTTTTATAAATAAAAGTATTAAACAAAGAGCATTGGGTAAAAAATTAAAAAAATATATTTTTTGGAAAAATATTTTTTTTTGCATTTCAAAAAAAATCATAAAAAGTTAAAAAAAATCGTTTTATTTTATTTTCGAATAGCTAGCAGCCTATTGAAGAATCTCAGCCCTATATAAAGGATATCTGTGGATAAATGTAGAAGGAAAGTTTTTTTTTTGTGGAAATACCACAATAAAATGTCCATTGGTGTATTCAAAATCAATGAAAACTGCTGCGAATGTGACAAGCAGGTAAACCGCATATGTGTACCTTCTCATGGAAACATGGAATTTTCATATTCCATCGTGTTCGATTTCTACAAGTTGGCATGGCCACCGCCTTCCAAACAATGCAATTACACGATGTCAAAAGAATTCGTGATAGTACATTTGTATGGGTGGCAACAGACAGGCAACGTGTTCAGACTTCTTTAAAAAAATTCTCGAAAATTATATTTAGTAATAGCTTTATGTAGTATTGTATTTGGGTAAGATCGTCTTTATAGTCCACTAAAATGGGAATTTTAAACAATAAATAAAAATTATTCATACATTTTTTTTTGCTGGTTTTACGAAATTCGATGCGACGGAAAATATTTTTTCAGAAAATTTTTTTTTTGGTTTTTGTTATGATCGTATGTTTCCGTTAAGTTAAAATTAGTTAAAAATGTTAGTGTTAAAATGATCAGGATTTTTGCTGTTGTCAAATAGAGGAAATGGGTACACTGTGCACAAAGAAAAGGTTGACGCGTTTCACGGCGTTGATTAAGCGACTTATCAATACCTTTATTTATGTTTTTGTTGAATAGTGTATTTTTTGCCTAACTTAGTGTAATAGAATGTCATCTACAATGATCAATATTTAAAACCGACCAGCGTTAGCTGCTCCACACTTCTTGCACCTGTACAAAATCCATCAAAAAATAAATTAGGTCACTTGAGTTCTTATGTGCGACAACAGTGCCAAAATATCTGAATATTTAAGGCAACTAATGGAATTTATGCACACTTTGTTATGCAGATTAACAAAATGACTATGAAAGTGAGAAGAAAAAACCGAAAAAGAAATTGTGGGAAAGTATTTCCGTGCATTGGCTCCGTACCTGGCCCACAGTCAACTACACAATGGCTTATCTGTGGTTAAGCGCATATGCATGCATTTAATTTCGTTTAGCATTTTTGTTATCAACAATTAGTTTTTATGCATTCTGTGTTGTTGGTGTTGTTTTTGCGCTATTGCCTGGATATGAGTAATTAACTCGTTTTGTTCGGCGGTATTTAGCATAATTTTCAAAAAACAAACAAAAAATATATGTATATTTTAATGTCTGCCCGGAGAGTATGTGCCTGATAGGTTTATGGTTGTTTGAATATCTAAAATGAGAAAAATATAAAGGGTAATCCCAACGGGGAGAGATAGCTATTTTACATATGTAAAGGGTATTCAGGTTTGCAGTTTTTTTTTTCATTTAACGCATGACCAGTGTTCGCTGATCAACTTTTTGGTTACTTTTATTTGAATTATGTAGCTTTGGCTGAAGTAGCCAACATTTCTAGCTTTAGCTGAAACAGCGAATTACCAGCCATTGCATATCAACACAAGCTAAAATAAAACAGTTTTTTTTGTGTATTTTGCAGTTTTTCTACAGCTGCACAAAAGTTCTTCGGCTGCAGCCACAAACAAATTGTTCGCTGCCATTTGACGACTTACCTAAACAAAAACAATAACAACGAGAAATAATTTCAAAGACCACAGTATGCAGTGTTGACAACATTTGGAAAATTAAAAACGTAAACTACATGGGAGAAAATGTAAACTGGTTATAACTCTCTCGCTCTATGTTTTCTTTCGCTTCTTCCTCGATCTATAACTTTACAGCAACTGTTGGCTACACTAAAATGAAAAGAAAACATTTTCTAGCTGTCACATTAGGCAGCTTACGATATAAATTTAAGAGAATCAATGAAGAATTTCGTAAAGATTGGTCCAAAAATAAGTTTTTTAATAATAAAAAAATTTATAGAATTCGTTTTGTTTATTCGAAAGAGCAAAGATTTCCATTAGATCGAGATCACGATTTCGTTCACATGTGGGCCAAATAAACCTAAGCTCAAATCATCTTTAAAATACTCTGCTGATGGTTTCTGGTTCCATCTGACGAATTCACGTTTACATGGATTCTTCGCGGTCCAACACAAATAAAATGGGTTTCAAATTCCTGATCCGAGGTGGGGATGACACGTTTACCGAACTTGGTAATGATCTATTGTGAAATGGTTAATGACATGGCGCGCCATCCAGCTGTAAACAATGAACATCCCAGTCCATGTTTTCAAACTTAATAAAAATTAAAATTTGAGTAGTAAAGTATGGGGAAATGGGGTTATATAAGTCGACACACATAAATTGTTTTTAATAAATTTATATTCTAATTTCGGGTCCAAGGGTAAAGTTTTTATTTTTTATTTATTATTTTTTTTTTAATTTTTTATTTTTTATTTTTTATTTTTTATTTTTTATTTTTTATTTTTTATTTTTTATTTTTTATTTTTTATTTTTTATTTTTTATTTTTTATTTTTTATTTTTTATTTTTTATTTTTTATTTTTTATTTATTATTTTATTTTTAATTTTTTATTTTTTATTTTTTATTTTTTATTTTTTATTTTTTATTTTTTATTTTTTATTTTTTATTTTTTATTTTTTATTTTTTATTTTTTATTTTTTATTTTTTATTTTTTATTTTTTATTTTTTATTTTTTATTTTTTATTTTTTATTTTTTATTTTTTATTTTTTATTTTTTATTTTTTATTTTTTATTTTTTATTTTTTATTTTTTATTTTTTATTTTTTATTTTTTATTTTTTATTTTTTATTTTTTATTTTTTATTTTTTATTTTTTATTTTTTATTTTTTATTTTTTATTTTATATTTTTTATTTTTTATTTTTTATTTTATATTTTTTATTTTTTATTTTTTATTTTTTATTTTTTATTTTTTATTTTTTATTTTTTATTTTTTATTTTTTATTTTTTATTTTTTATTTTTTATTTTTTATTTTTTATTTTTTATTTTTTATTTTTTATTTTTTATTTTTTATTTTTTATTTTTTATTTTTTATTTTTTATTTTTTATTTTTTATTTTTTATTTTTTATTTTTTATTTTTTATTTTTTATTTTTTATTTTTTATTTTTTATTTTTTATTTTTTATTTTTTATTTTTTATTTTTTATTTTTTATTTTTTATTTTTAATTTTTAATTTTTAATTTTTAATTTTTTATTTTTTATTTTTTATTTTTCATTTTTTCTTTTTTTTTTTTTTTTTTTTATTTTATATTTTTTATTTTTCATTTTTTATTTATTTTTTTTTTTGGGGTGCCCTCAATTGTTGAGACAATTGGACCTTGTAAGCGAATAACTAGCCGTAAAATGTTGAGTGGTTGTGAACGTTGTTCCATAATTGAGTCTCACACGCACACACCGTACTGCGATGAGAACCGTATATGTTCTCCACTAGCATGTCAGTCTCAAATATTAATTCTCAAGAAATTATTAGACAGCAGTCGGGTTCTTGTTTCGTCCAAGACTGTGCAGTCGGAGTCTGCGACTCCGAGTTTCATATACTCAGATTTCTCACAAAATAAATTAAATGAATTTGAAAACAAGTTAATCTTTTACAATTTTTTAAGATTTGAAATATTGTCGATTATGTGAACTTTTTTTTATCTTAAAGATACAATCGCATCTCAGAATAGGGGACGGTAATAAAATTTTTGGAAATTTGTAGTTGAACCGCTGATGTTGAGGTCGACTCCGGAGTAAGGACAGAGGCGAGCTACTTAAAAATGCTTATTTTGAATAAACCTACTGTTTGCTGCTACAACAGCGCCATTCTTATACAACGAGAGTGATCGTGAGTATTTTTCACTGACTTGCCTCAAAAAATTAATATTTCCTTGGTCAACTTAAAATAGCCATATCTCAGTAACTAAGCGTTCTAGAGCGAAAAGAGACAGATACTGTTATCACTTTTTCCATACAAAAAATAAATATTTGCACAAACTTGACTCATTTCTGCCAAAACTTCTTTTTATTAAACCCACTGTTTTTAGGCTACGCAACATCGACTTGGGAAATAAGTTTGCATTATTTCTGAACGTTAAGCGATTTAATGCGTTGCACGGAGATACGATATTGAGTGTCAAAATAACATGTGATTGAGAAAACTAATCACTGGTCCCAATACAACATTTTCAGTTCCCTACGATAGACTAATTTATAATTGGAAATATTTTTTGTTTTTATTAGAGAATATTCCAACTGAATTAGCCGCTGCTATCACATCCTTTCTGAGGCTTCGTGTTTAACAAATTACGTCCATTCAACTAAACCGACTTTAAATTGCAACACAAGAACTCAAATTCATTTAAAGCTCTTATTCATAAAATATTCTATTGGCCAACAACTAAAGTTGGTTGTGTTAGCCCAGCATTAAAACACACCATAAAATGTAGAACAAATTTCAAATACTCACATACGTAGACAAGCATTCTATACATTTTACATGTGCTTGTAAATAAATGACCCAAACATGTATAGCAGATAAATAGTAGGGCACAATAGGGTGGGCCAAAGGAAAAAGTCACGAAAAATAACAAAAATATGTGACAGATTGTAATTACACGGAAAGATTCGTGAGACACGTGAACCCGATTTGGAGTCGTAGAATCTAGTACTCCGTTTTAAGAGTTTAGTTCAATATAAAAAGTTAATGCATTTAAAAAAATTCTTTCTCTCCTGTATATCTAGAGGGCATGGAGACAGCAAAATTTGATCATGGAAAGGCAAAACAGAGCGGTCATAGGCATTGAGGGACCTAAAGTAACTCCAGTAAAACGCAAATGGCTTCTAAAAAAAAATTTTAAAAAATATAATTTTTTTTTTTAAAGTAAACTCTTTAAAGGATGATACTTAGACATATAGGATGATCATACTTACTTACTTCCCTCAACATTCCAGGAGGCAACAGACGGGCAACTTATCTCCAATCAGTGAGAGGAATTCGATATGTGTCACTGAGCCTGCTCCGAACGGCTAAGGCTTTTTTGGAGAAGTTTTAGAAATTTGTATTTATATTTCAATAAAATAAAAAAATAAATTAAAAAAAATAAAAAAATAAAAAAAAAATTAAAAAGGAAAAAAAAAAATAACATGGCTTCCATGGGACGATAATAACTGATATAAAATAAAAACACATATTCAAAAATAAGTATTAATAGTGACCCGAAGTTACTTCCTAGTACGAATCGGGTTAATTCTGTCCACACCAAGCCAATTTGCACTTTTTCCATTTGATGGTTTGTAGCCATTCAATATCCGTGCCCCCTCTACAGCCAAAACATATTTTGAATTATCAGATTCGTCTAACTTGTTCCATTTTAAGATGAGCCACACTATTGTATTTACATGTAAATTGTGTATATGTGTGTGTTTATATAGATTATGTACTTCCATATTCTCGTGTAAACGTGCAGATTTCAACAACACTTCAGTCGACTTGAAAATCATCCAAATTAAGGATTTTTCATTTGCATCGGTATTACAGCCGACCAGTCAGCACAGATCTACTCGAGTCCCATGGTGGCCACCAGAGGTCTTTGGGCCTGCCGACAGTAGTCTGGGGACACGTGAAACAATCAGACCAGTTACTCCATTAGGTAAATGAAGTTATTTCGAATTTGTTTGTAGAAGGCCCCTAAACAGACACGTCAGGCCCCCCAATAACAACCAAACGGCCCCTTACGCAAAGGCTTTTGCAATGCACACATAAGTATGTACTTGAATATATGAGCCTATGTGCATGTGCCCGGACTCAATGCATTTCCCCCTCCCCCATCTGCATCTTCTTTGCGTCTGTTTTCAAGAATACTAAACAACACAAATTAAATTTAATTGCGTTTCATTGGGGATTTCGAATGGCTGTGGAGATGCTCGTATCTAGAAACAGGCTAAACACTGGCAACACTGTGCGATGTGTCCGTCCTACTCGTCCTATTGATGCATGCAATGCAATGACCAACTAGACAACCGTATGTTTTTTTTTTCCTTAGGGGTGGAATGGATGTAATGCATTTGGTTTTTCTGGTTATGGTTGGATGCATTGAAAAATGCAACCGACTGGAATTTAAAAGGAACTACTGAAATTGTGTTCTTGCAACCGCACTCAGGCATCATTTCGAAATGAATGTGGGAACGAGAGAGCAAATGACGTTTTAGATTTGTTACACATCCTTAGAAATTGATCAAGTAAAATCATGTAAGTAATGCACGGATAATATTTATAACATGCACTTTATAGTGAAGCTTTCGGTTCTATTTCATAGCCATGGAGAGGGATGTCGTGAAATGTGTATTAATTTTAAATCGAAGGGAGTGTATAGAGAATTCGATTCGATACTTGTTTAAAAAAACTTCTGGTCATCAGTATTCAAAATTAAACAGACGAGAGCCGGATTTATAAAATACCGAAATATCTTCTTATACTCGTGCAACAATCAATATCAGAGGTGTTGCTAATTTGAAACGAGTCATTATGGTCAAAGCTTTTAATTGTCCCTTAGTGCAACTACAAAGCGAACAATGGTTTAGATATTTTTGGAATGGCATAAGAAAAGTTCCAGAATCACTTACCAATATATGTATAGCGTATTCAGTGGAGACCCCATAAACTACAAGAAATTCTAAGAAAAATCCTATTCGATTATGTCCAACGACTGAAGACTACGACGTAAGAAAAGTTCCACAATCACTTACCAATCTTAATATACACTGATACACTGATTCCCTGATTCACTGACTCTGTCACGCAGTACGTAGGAATTTAAATAGGCATTCTATAATAATTCTATAAATAATAATAATAAAAAAAATAATATTTTTTTTGTACAGAAATTGTGTTTTCCCCAAATTTTTTTTTACCAAAATTGTGTTTTTTCCAAAATTTTTTTTTTAAATTTTTTTTTTTACAAAATTTTTTTTTTCCAGAAAAATTTTTTTTTCAACCAAAATTTTTTTTTCAACAAAAATTTTTTTTTTTCAGCAAACATTTTTTTTTTCAACAACATTTTTTTTTTCAACAAAATTTTTTTTTTTCCACAAAAATTTTTTTTTCAACAAAATTTTTTTTTTTCAACAAATTTTTTTTTTTCAACAAAAATTTTTTTTTCAGCAAAATTTTTTTTCCACAAATTTTTTTTTTTCCAATTTTATTTTTTTCCGAAATTTTTTTTTACAAAATAGTTTTCTCAAAATATTTTTTACAAAATTTTTAAAATTAAGTAACAAATACTTTCTCAAGCAAATTAACGGGCGCCATAGGCGCATTACAACTTACTAGTGGTTTAGATATTTTTGGAATGGTATAGGAAAAGTTCCAGAATCACTTACCAATATATATATATATATGGCGTATTCAGTGGAGACCCCATAAACTACAAGAAATTCTAAGAAAAATCCTATTCGATTATGTCCAACGACTGAAGACTACGATGTAAGATAAGTTCCAGAATCACTTACCAATATTTGTATAGCGTATTCAGTGGAGACCCCTTAAACGACTGAAGACTACAAGAAATTCTAAGAAAATCCTTTCCGATTCGCATTTTTATTTTAATTTTTGAAAATATTTTTTTATTTTTTTTTTTACCGTCGGAGTGTAATAGAGATTTTACAGTGTAAACTCAGGACTACATGTTGTTATGAATGTTATAAATTTTCAGCGGTTGTTTCCACCTACAACGAGAGTGATCTTGTCTAGAAAAATCATTTGTCCTAGGCTCCGGTCAGTGGGTATACAAATTAATCACTGATTACACTATGTGCAAGTGAGGGAAATATAACCGTATACGGAGAACAATACGTTTTGCTCTAGTTATGTCCTTTTTTGTATGGGCCCCCAAAGAATAGGGTCCTCGGTGTCAGGCTCATGTCTTGCAAACCGTTTGGAATTTATTTATTTACTCTCTGAGGCAAAGTTGCAGCTATTGTCATAAAGAACAAAAATTGTGAACATAGAAAATCCCAAAAAACTTCATCTTCAAAGTCAAAATCGCAATAAACTTTAAAAAATTCGATTTGTTTAAATCTTCACCTCTCCCCACTGTTCAGGTTCATTGGTAGCAAATCATTCAAAAGTCAAGGAAACAATTAACTAAAATGTGTCTAGGATCTCAATAAACAACTGGCGAGAACATATGAACTTCCCAGAAATGATTCTTAAAAGTGTATCAATTCACATTTGCTTTCTATAATAGCATTCACCAATTTTATGGAGCGAATGAGTAATATAAATTTGTAAGCCCAGCACTCATTTTTTTAAAATTAAACTGACACAATTTGCTATTTTCACGTAATAAATATACTTTTTTTCTAAATTTTTTTATTTATAACAGAATCGTATTTGCTGGAACACGAACCAATTTCATTACTTCCTCTTTTTCCATCAATTGCTGTCCAACAATAGCAGAAAGCATCGATGCAGCTAACGAGTTGATCGGACCATGTCGAGTTCCTGGGACCACGCACTGTACAGAATACTCTCCCAGCAAGTATATTTTCTGTCCCTCTTTCCTCTATCAATTCGCATGGTTAATACAGTGCCTGGCATATAAAAGGCGTCCCCTAAGTGATTGTCGAATAAGTGGATTTCATGCTATTTTTTTTTTAATTTGAAAAAAAAAATATTAGCAGTCCTCAATTATTTTGTGTCCTACGATTGAAGGAAATTTTATTTTTGAAAATTCTATATTAAATTCAACGTATTTCTCTCAGTGTTCCCTGTGCCCAGTATCATGCACTCTCCATACCACTGTGACGGTTATAAAATGCAAATCAGTTTGTACCGCCTGCTTTATTCAATTTGTATCGCAATTGAAATTAAAACAATTTTATTCGGAAGTGTTTTAATTCTGAACTTCAGTCGTAAGTCAGAAATTCCAAACTGCTCCCAATGAATGAGCACACCACAAGTAGTAGGATAACTGGCAGATAAATGCTGATGTTGCTGTGGGAGAGCATTTGCAAAGTATCAAGTTTAACTGGGCATTTTCGCTACATAATTGAAGATGGTCTGTTGCGTTCCATTCAAGTTGTTTTAACAGCAGCCCGCTGTTCATTCTTTTATATTTTCTTCCCTGGTTTGATTTATGTTATATTTATTATTTTTTTCACATTAAGTAGAATCACAATGGTCCAAATGCGTCTAATATGATAGCCTTCTAACCTAAGTAGAAATAAAGGGCATTTTTTCGTACATGTATAATTCTGGAGCATCAAAAATTATATGTTTTAAAAAATTCAAAAGTAGATCGACTCCATCAGGTCTCCCTTGTGGGCGTGTTGGTGGAGCGCTTGCTTGTGGGGGTTGTGGATTCGATTCCCACCAGAGGCTTTGGTCGGTCGCCATAAAAATCTAGCCAAATGGTCGGCGTTACCCGGTTGGACCCAAAATTAGCATATGAACTTACTTTGTATTGTAATTAATAAATAGAAATATTTGTTTTTAATACATTTTTGTTTTCCAGTCACATCAAGGGGATGTTCTTGTCAATCAGTCAATGATCTGTAGTGATAACACCGTGTTACAAAAAATAGATTTTTTTCTGTCCTATGAACCAAATGCACATATTCGGAAAGAGGGGAAAAAATAAAAATACACGTGTATCGGCGATTTTCATGTACACGTCAGAATTTTTTTTTTTTAAGTTTGAACTATGAAGCTCGTAGTGGCCTGTGTGAAAGCCTTTGGACCGATTTTTAACCCTTTTTCAGTGATCCAATCGAGCTGATTTTTTGCAGGCAGACTCGTGGAAATGTCTGTATCACGTCAAATTTTTTAAAAACAATTTTTATCAATTCTCAGATATTTCCCAATTTTTATTATTTTTGAAAAAAAAAATATTTTTTTCACTTTTCTTAGCATAACTTGAAGAGACTCCAAATTTTTAAACTACTTAAGCGTTACGAAAAAAAAATGTTTTTTGAACTGAAAAAAAACGATAACCATTTTTAAAAAAAATAAGGAAAATCTGAGAATTGATAAAAATCTATTTTTTAAAAAATTTGACGTGATACAGACAATTCCACGAGTCTGCCTGCAAAAAATAAGCTCGCTTGGATCACTGAAAAAGGGTTAAAAATCGGTTGACAGACTTTCACACAGGCCACTACGAACTTCATACTTCAAACTTAAAAAAAAAAAAAATTCTGACGTGTACATGAAAATCGCCGATACACGTGTATTTTTATTTTGTATCTCCTTTCCGAAAAAGTAAATTTGGTTCATAGGACAGAATGTGTGCAACACGGTGTAATTGATTAATCAAACATATTTTATTAACCATGGAAGGGCGTGACATCGCTTATCTCCCCTTTCGTATAATAGACAGCAACTCGACCGAATGGGGATCTACCCTAAACTTGTGGCTGATTAGTGAATACCCTACATATGGTAAGTATTGTGTTAGTGGAAGACTTTATTATTTTTAGCCTCGTTTTAGTTTTAGAAAAACATACGAATAATGATTTTTCTACAGAAGTTTTTACATCACTCTTACTTGTGAAGTGGCCAATGGGAAACAGTCGCTGGCAGATTTCGAACCTGGCCTGGCAACACACTACCCACCACATCACATTATTACTTCTTATCGTATGAAATATTTACTACTTGATGACTTCAAGACCAAGTAAGTTCATCACCATAGTGGATTGCCAAAGTCTGCTCATGCTCAGCTCTTCAAGTTTCCCCCTACATTTATTAATTTCAATATTTTTATGATTTCCATAAATTTGTATATTTGTTTTTTTTGCCGTCTTTCTGTACTTGGCTTGTTTTTATTTGTTCACACAATTATGTACACATTGTTTGCCGCGTTTGTATTCATATAGTCTTCTTCTTCAATGTAATTTGCAGCGAATGCATCCATAAATCGTATTCAGTGCGGATTTGAATTCATTCAGTAACAGTCATAATGAAATTAGTATTCAATTTGTTAATATTGAGCGGTGCTTTCATTTCAAAAGGTAAAAACTGTTTGAAACTATTCGTGGTCTACTTTTTTAATTAGATTTGTGTTATCTGGTTCACGTGAATGTGCATTGCAGCCAACGCTTGGAGTCATCAACACCAGGCAAAGTGGTATGATAATTACAAAGCGTGCAGTTTGACTCATCAATCGCCCATTGAAATCAATGCCCGAGATGTAAGTTGAATGTTAGTGGTATCAATTAATGTGCACACTAAACAAATATTCGAATGCAGTACGATGTTATATTTAATTGATTATCGTGTAAGATAAACCAGTGGGAGATAAATGAAGTATGATAGAAACCCATGTGAAGAATTGTTCGGTCACCCAATACCAATTAATTTAGGAACCTAAGGGGGAATTTATTTCAAATCAAAATCATATTTTTTGTAGACTCACTGTCGGCAGCTAATGTTTAAAGCTGACTCTGCCCATCTTATGATTTTTCTAGAGAAGTTTAACATGGCTTAGAAATTAGTCTCTTATGAGATGAAAGTCATGAAACAGTGGTGCTACTTGTAAACCGAATGATATTAAATGCAGATCTGCGAATGTACTGAAACCATTGCAATTTTTAAGAAAAATAACATCCACGAGTCTGCCTGCAAAAAATCAGCTCGATTGGATCACTGAAAAAGGGTTAAAAATCGGTCCAAAGGCTTTCACACAAGCCACCACGAGCTTCATACTTCAAACTTAAAAAAAAAAATTCTGACGTGTACATGAAAATCGCCGATACACGTGTATTTTTATTTTTTATCCCCATTCCGAAAAAGTAAATTTGGTTCATGGGACAGAATGTGTGTAACACGGTGTAGTGAATCGGCATACGAAACCAAGTTATCCATACATTTTAGGTTTAGGGTGTCTTTAGCAATTTTATTAAGAATACCACAGGGAATATTTTTGTGGAACATTTTAACCCTCTAGCTCGTCAACATGTGGGTCTTTTGTGTCCCTTTAGGGGAAAAGGGTGCAAAAACAAAACTAAAACGGGGTTCTAACAGTTTGAAATGTACTACAAAAATGTTTGCCATACACTTCTACTATAGGTCTCTGAATACACCAAAGCTCAAAACTGAACATTATTGCCAGAAATTAGTCAAAACTCACAATGTCTTTTATGGGTTAATTTAAACTAGTTCCGAATTGGTGCCAAAATGTCCCTCAGAAGGGAATTTTAGAGAGAGAAAATTTCACTGTAAGTCACCGAACAAAAGAAAACTGTAGATTTAAGTTATTTCATTATATTAAGCAACAGCAATGAAACTTTTGGCTTATGGGGTCCCAAACAAAAACCGCTGAGAAGCCAAAAACAAAAAAAAACTCAAAATCAAACAGCCGACTTCAATACTCAATTACCCGCGGAATTATCGTAATACAGAGGTGCCGCTTTAAATTTTCTCTTTGATGAATCTGTAAAGAAACGCCAGTCCTCAGGGTTATATGCGATATTCATTTCAATCATTAAACCACCGTAACTTCCTCCGGCCTAGTTCATTGTTTTTTATAATTTAAAAAAAAATTTGATTTATAAAATTTGATTTACAAAATTTGATTTATAAAATTTGATTTATAAAATTTGATTTATAAAATATGATTTACAAAATTTGATTTATAAAATTTGATTTATAAAATTTGATTTATAAAATTTGATTTATAAAATTTGATTTATAAAATTTGATTTATAAAATTTGATTTAAAAAATTAGATTTATAAAATTTGATTTATAAAATTTGAATTATGAAATTGTTTTTCTCATTCTAGGCCATAATAGCCGTCTTTATTCCACCGCTAATATTTCACAACTACAATGCCACCTGCCCGAAAGCAGCAACCATCACCAACAACGGCCACACGGCCAACATCGTCCTAACCAAGGAGTGCTCTAAGCCACAGCTAGCTGGTGGTCCAGTGCCGTACGATGCCACCTACGAAGCAGTAAGTTTTCACTTTCATTGGGGTTCCCAAGACAGCCATGGCTCAGAGCACATCATTAACAGCAAACGTCATTCCATGGAGGCACACATTGTACATCGCAATCTGAAATATCCAACAATGGAGGAGGCTGGCCAACATCGAGACGGTTTGCTGGTTCAGGCCTTTTTCTATGATGCCCAGGTTTGTTGCAATTCTCATCACATGTGCACACTGACTTCATTTTACATTTGTTTAGGAAACTACAAAGAAAGAGTTTCACGGTTTACAAAGTGTTGTCAAATCGTTGAATGCCATCACAAAGTTCAACACTAGCACCGAGATAAAAGGCTTAAGGCTGGCAGATTTGCTGGGCGACATCAACACCAGCCGTTTCTATACGTATCAGGGTTCGCTGACGACGCCACCCTGTTCACAGGCCGTAACATGGATTGTCTTTCCGCAGGCCATCAATATTAGCCAGGCTCAAGTGCAACAGTTTCGCCAACTGTCCGATGGTCAGGGTGATGCTCTGGTAAATAATTATCGTTTCCTGCAGCCAAGGGGCGGACGCAAAGTGTATTTCCGTCGCAATGTGATGGCACCCACGAAGAATGTGACGTTGTCGGTTACACACTACCAATCACCGTCCACACCAGGTCCTTTCGATGAGGAAGTGAATATTATTTAGTTTAATGTATTTTGGTTATCTAAATTTAAGATTTATGGTCGATTTATGTAACCAAAAAAAAAAAAATATCAGTGCAAAGTTTTAATTTTGAAGTTTGCAAATTAATTTTGAAGCGATGGAGAAGAATGACAATATTTATGGCACCTACAAAAGTCTGTGTCTATTTCAGGGGACATTCCAAATAACATGCGAGTATTTTACTATACCCCCAAAAAATCTGCTGCTACTGCTTTTATATTTTACGAGCCACCACAACTTTGTTGCCAAAGTGCTGCAATAAAAGTAGTCTAAGTCGTTGTCTGCAGGCGACCAGAACAACCAACGAAATGATTTTCCAGCAGAGCAAAACAACTGCGGGAATTACTTAACAAGTCGCATATTTTATGGCAAATCTGGATTTCATTGTATCACAAGTGTTGCTTCCACACACACATTCGCACACACTCCCGTTGCTGATCCTGCACTAAAAACCATAATTCGCACACACTTACCAACAAAGTCATTTCTATTTCTCGGATTGTTTTTGTTTATCCTTCTTCAGAGCCATTTAAAAAAGCATCGGTTATGGCAAAACAAAAGAAGGCAACACAGTGATAGAGAGCAAAAGTGCAAGGGGAAAAAGTTAAATCAAATTCAATTGCAGTCAAACGTCGAAAAAGCAAACATCTCAATGACTGCCTTCGGCTTGAAATTGTTGCATTTTATTTGGAAGTGATGTTACCAATTGCATTTCGAAAGCGCCCACTGCAACAGTCGCACATTCGCGACACAACTCGGAAGGATGTTGCTGCGGGCGAGAACAACAAAGACATTAAATCGTTACGACAGACTTCCGCTGTCATTTATAGAAATTGTCAATTTATTGGGAAACAAGAAACGGAAATGAAAGGATATCAACATAAAATGTAAACAGCTGCTGGAGATGATATGGCAAATCAATTGGTAATTATGGAAAATCTCCGGAAAAGCTGAAAGGAGAACAGAGAAACAACGAAGCGAATGAAAAAATAGCAAAATGCAAGTATAATTGCGAATCCAATGATGTGACCTAAGCGCCATTGTTACCGAAATTCGATAGAAAATTGTCTGATAATCTCAAAATTTTTCAAAATATTTTTTTTTTTTTTTTTAAAGGTGAAACAATTTTTTGGCAATACCAAGTGGATAATAGTTAGAGAAGGGACGAAAAAGTGTTAAAAAAAGTACAGAAAGAGGAGAAAAACTACTTCAAATTAACTGGAAGAAGAGAATAAAGGGACGGAAATGCAGGTAAAATATAAAAAGTTACAGAAAGGGCCAAAAAGTCCTCGTACCAACACGGGGTAAGAAGGGGCAAAATATGGGGAAACCCAAAAGTTTAATAAAACGAGCTAACAATTCAAGGAAACTAAAGATACGACAAAAATGGTCCAAGACGTGTTAAATGTAGAGGATGTGGGAGAACTTTTTAAAATTAATCATAAAGATCGAGCAGTAGAAAAGGAAATAAATGTTTTGTTGCGGTTTGACAACAGCAGTTGCAAAAAACTAGAAAAAAAA
Source organism: Hydrotaea cyrtoneurina (assembly GCA_958296145.1). Lineage (NCBI taxonomy): Eukaryota > Metazoa > Arthropoda > Insecta > Diptera > Muscidae > Hydrotaea > Hydrotaea cyrtoneurina. Next base: position 139,187,509 of record OY282512.1, on the reverse strand, counting down.
GGCTAAAATGGAAAAAATTAAAAAAAAGTTTGAACAAATATTTCAAATTAATATCTACCACCAAAAATTAAAAAAAAAAAATACGATAAAGGTTTTGATTCGATATAAAGTAGTTACGCATACGAAGTAGCGGGTATTTGCTAGTCATTCAAATTGTGTGAAAGATTGTAGCCGAAACTCGAAGAACTGAAACAGCTGTGTGACATCAGGCCGAATAAATCCACAGATTACGGAAAAGACACAGGAAAAGCAAAGCAATACATACCATCTATTCATGGACTATTAAAGTCGCCTTCAACTCGCCGATCAGAGAATAATTTTTTGAAAACTTGTCTGCATATGAAATTCCATCGAAACGTGTACGCTTTTGTAGAATAACACTGGGTGACATTAGATCCTTAGTCAAAATAGAAAGGTACCACACTCTCTCTCTCTACCATTCTCCAGTACAAGAGGTCGTAGACAGGGTGACAGCTTATTGGGCAACTTCTTCCACATACTAATGGAGTTGAAGTCAATAAAACTGGCACAGTGAACACCAAAGGTGGCATCATCGGAAAGATAGAGCATAATGTAACTGATGGTTTCTCCATAAGCGAGCAGGAATCGGCGAAGATGGGTCTGATGGTGAACGATGGCAAGACAGAATGTTTGCTTGCCACTGCTAGACAAACGTCATTTGAGTTTTTTCGTTGCAAAAATCATATCTTTTGAACTGAGTAAGATAATCGGATAATTAAAATGGCAGATGACAGATAATTCTTCAGCCTTTGAAATGAGTGTTTACTTATGAATTATCAAAGTTAAAATTTGTGGACAAATCAATTTTATGGCAACTAAAAAAAAATATTTCTACCAGTTCTTTTGTTTAAGGTTTTTATGATCAAAATTATTACCCAACAAATTAAGATTTTTTTTTCCGATTTTCTGTGAAATGTATTGTTCTTATTTCTATTTAACAAAGTAAATTTATATTCAACTTGTGGATCCAAGGGTAAACTGGGTGATACAGACCACAGCCTCTGTTGGGAATCGAAGACACATCCTTATGCTGATAGGTAAGCCAGCTATCAACTGGGGCGCTTTTTCCATAAAATCAAGACAATTAAGACTAATCATTTCTAAACTATAATTATTTTCTAACTCTATTCGTGACTTCACATGACGCCGGGAAGAAATAAGTGGATCGGAAGATGCTGGCAATGTCTTGAAGAGGTCCTCATGTGTGGTTGACTTTCTCAACAGATCAAACAATTGTAAATTCACTACTTGTTGTTTAATCTTTCTGTTTGTAGACAACTCCAGGAATTACGCTTATTTTTTAATATATCGTCTGATCTATTACCTGATAGGTAAGAAAGGCGATGTAGTGAAGGCCGCCGAGGTGATGGAACAATTTGAACAATTTGGGCCACATGAAAGATAAGGTCTACGCCAACAGCCCAGCGTCGATTCAAGACCTCAAAGTGAGAATTCGTGAGGCTATCTAGGACATAGGCCAGCCACTTTGGAAAATAGTATGAAAAGGATATGGTCCTGTAAGCGTGGCCAATTGGCTGATGTAGTTTTTCATTATTAAAGGCATACCTTCCCCTTCATTATGAAATAAACATCCGATCAATTATCTCAAAAAATCTAATTTTTCTCTGAATACCACAATAACACCTCTTGTGGGAAAACCCTATAGTAGGCGAGAAATGAAGAAAGATATGATATCTCGAATTATATATTTTCTCTGAAAATCCCCATTAAGGAAAGGCCAATGTTGGGCGAACGCTGTTAAAAGAAAAATTCTAAAAGATGAAAACATGCAGATCGGTGAATCTGAGCAGCAAATGCTTCTAAATCTCAAAAAGAAATGCTGATTTGGATGCCAAAGGGAACCCAAATTGTTGGCTCATAACATAGCCAAGTCATACTAATAATTAGTTTCAGAATTCCTAAGAATCGCTCCTAGATACTCAAAATATATTCACGGATACTCACAACCCAATGTTTAATTAGAATTCCAGGCGCTTCGGTCGTGTGCAAGTAAGAGAGTAATCTCTAAGACATGTAAAACTTCTTAAGAGAAAGCATTGGCAGTTCGGAGGTCCCTGAGGTCACTGATTCGAGAGAAGTCTCTTGTAAGTTCCTTCATGGAATGTTAGGGGAAATATATAGGAAAAATGTTAATAAAAATCGACCTCGAGGTCTGAATTAAGTTCTGAGCATTAAATTACACCGTGTTACAAAAAATAGATTTTTTTCTGTCCTATGAACCAAATGCACATATTCGGAAAGAGGGGAAAAAATAAAAATACACGTGTATCGGAAATGTCTGTATCACATCAAATTTTTTAAAAACAATTTTTATCAATTCTCAGATTTTCCCCAATTTTTATTATTTTTAAAAAAAAAATACTTTTTTTCACTTTTCTTAGCATAACTCCAAATTTTTTAAACTACTTAAGCGTTACGAAAAAAAAAAGGTTTTTGACTGAATCTTTAAAAAAAACGATAACCATTTAAAAAAAATTTAGGAAAATCTGAGAATTGATAAAAATCTTGAAATTGAAAAATTTGACGTGATACAGACATTTCCACGCGTCTGCCTGCCAAAAATCAGCTCGATTGGATCACTGAAAAAGGGTTAAAAATCGGTCGAAAGGCTTTCACACAAGCCACTACGAGCTTCATACTTCAAACTTCGCCCTTTCCGAAAAAGTAAATTTGGTTCATAGGACAGAATGTGTGTAACACGGTGTTGTGTTTAAAAGGTAAATAAATGGCAGGCATTGAATTATCGATACAAATAAATATTTCATTGACATTCATTGAAACTTTTTCTATTATTCTTAAATTTTCGTAGACCAAAGGCTTTAATATTTACGACATCGATGTAGCGGAGGATCTACAACTTACGAATGATAAAATAATATTCTGGCAATATCATTCGCGTGTCGGCTGTGACATTTTCGATGACATGTAGTCATAATTTGGGAAATTTCACGAAGTGGTATTTCAAGGCTTCAACTGATTCCGGTGCAAAGGTGTTAAATCTGGCAAATGTGACAAAGGTGTCTTGGTAAGTACTCATTGAATCATTCCAAATTATGGGGAACGAAAAGTGTGGTAAATTAAAAATAAAATCTGTTGTATTCACAAAGTAAACATTGTTCTATCTGAAATATGAAATAGTGACTTCCCAGTTATTCAAATTTACTATGAAGTTGGATATCTGCTAAAAACCCTTCACTCCAATTCTACAAGACTTTAACATTATTTAAAGGGATTGCCCGAAAGAAAGTTCGCCAAAAATGAACTTAGCATTCGTTACTTATTATTTTGTTGTTGTTGTTGTTGCGCATGAATTCTAACCTTGCCAGTTGCTGACATAAACACAAGATTACTGCGATACCAAGCGCCAAAAAAAAAATCATTAATACTAAAGCAATGTGATTTTAATGTCACATTCCATTTGGACCTGAGCGCTGTGCCTCATACCGAAAGACTACCAGTGAAAGTAAATACTTAAAAAGCTGTATATAAGAGTTTCCGGCGGCATATATGTATGTGCTTATATAGGTAAATATGCATTCTGTTCATATGGGACATTACGTGATATTAAATGAAATACTAGTTTTGACTATTTTGTCAAGTCCTACTAGTTTCAAAAAGCGATAGAAAAAATTAATTAATGCTCAAACGTTATAAAATGAAAACTAAAATAAGGACCAAGAGAAGAAAAAAACTAAGGCTCAAACTTTATGAAATAATCTCCAAATAAAGGGTGTTTTTTATTGAGGTATAGAACTTCGAATTGAAATAAAACACAAGAAAATCGTTTTAATGTCCATCAATTTGGCTTTATTGGAAGGATAATTTTATGCCATTAATGTTTAAATATGATTTCGGGCATGTGGCCGCCGCGGCTGGCTCGAATAAAGCCAATTCTACAGGTCCAATTTTCAACCACTTGTTGGAACCACAACTCATCCACATTCATGCCATCCAATTCGGGAACAAAATAGTCGGTTATCATGGCTCTATACCGGTCTCCATTAATGGTAACTGACTCTCCAGCATTATTTCGGAAGAAGTATGGCCCAATGACTCCACCAGCCCATAGAGCACACCAAACAGTCAGTTTTTGTGGATGTAATGGCATAAAATGGACGGAGCTTGCGGTGAACTTCGCGAACTGAACCATTACTTTCGAAATAAATTTGCACGATTTGCAAGCGTTGTTCTTTTGTCAACCTGTTCATGATGAAATGGCAAACCAAACTAAATATTAATCACTTGACAGCTGACAAAATGGCTGCCAGTTAAAAAAGTGATGCCAACTTAAAGTTCTATACCCCAATAAGAAACACCCTTTACAAATTAAATAATTCCCAAAACAATAAAATAACCAGTTTTTCGTCAATGTTAGACTTCCAACTGAAAAAAAAAATTGGTTTAACAACTTAGTTTGACACATGTCGAATTCCAGCCCTATACTTTTGAATGGCAAAATGGATAACCCTATACTTTGTATAAATACTTCCATCTGTCTCTACCAATCGAACGACCTTCCAGTTGTGAGTTAGAAGACTGGGATTGCAATCGGTGAGTCTACGAATTATGGCTCTGGGATTTTCCAACATGTGCCCTCAAACGACCTTCCACTTGTAAGTTAGAAGACTAGGATTGCAATCGTTGAGCCTACGAATTATGGATCTGAGACTGTTCGAATAAATGCATGTGCCCTAGGTTGGTTAAGCGCTGGGCCATGCGACTCAAATGAATCCTAACGATCCGGCCAGCAAAGTGTTAGACGACAAGTACCACGAAAATGGCAGAAAGGCAATTCCGCGACATCTGGCTAAAGTGTGATGCTTAGCAGTATTGATTTTTCTATATGATTTTTAAGGACCTGAATAATGTTCTCTCATCGTGTTTATCTAAGATTGTGTTAACATGGACATAAGTTCTTCTTCCTTGACAGCACCAATTTGATTGACTGCATGTCGGACAATACACACAAAATAACAATGTTGTGTTGAGAAATTCTTATCTAATAACAGGCATAGATTTTGGAAAATGTTATGAAATTGCAATAAGAATGCGCCAGAGAGGATCCTTACCTACTTATTTCCCCTAACGATTGGTTGACTGGTCTGATGTTTGACTACGACTTTTCGTCGTATTTCATGTATTTCACTGTAGAGCCCATTGACTTCTCAAGCAGTGAACCCATCGTGGTCGTATGTCTTATGACCAAACTGTGACATCTGTGAAATATTAATTAACATTGGTAGTTAGTGTGTGTCCAATGTCACACAGCAGAACCCAAGTTCCAAACCGGGTAAGATCATCAAGCCTTTTTCGACGGCTGTTTTCCACTTCGTAAATGCTGGCGACTTTACAAGTAAGATAGTAATCTCTAAGCTAAACTTCCATAGAAAAGCATTAGCCCTTTAAACAGTAGGATGCCAAAATAATATTAGAAAGTAGTTACGTTGCTTAACCTCCACATCGCCTTACACGAAATATCTCGTGTAATGACCCATACTGGTCCACTATTTTTTTGTTTGTTTGTTTTTTGAGTCCACTAAGTAAGTAAGTAAGCGCGAAGGCAGGAAGAACGTGGCTGTAGTGACTGAGTGCTTGAAACTGTACCACACTTCAGCCATGGTCTCTGCACGCCAGCTATGAACATCGTCGAGCAGTTTCACGACGAGGACTTTTAACGAATCTTAATAATACACAACATTTACATACGTTTGTTGTACAGTTGCATTTGCATTCACGTCTGAGTGCATCTTTAATAATACAAATGTACATTAGTTTCCACCCGGATGAGTGGCATACGAGCAGGAAATGCACAGCCACCAACTGCGACCTACATAATTTCCCTATATACACATGCACATACCTATGTGTGTGCAACATATTGTTGCAGCTGCCCGAAAGCGTGTGCCTTTGACTGAAGGTGCCTCAGTGAAATGGAAATTATTCTGCTTATGACGAAATTCACTGCAAATTAGATTTATGCAATAGAATCTCAAGATTTTGTACGACATCCAAATGTAATTTTCGGCATTATCAACAAATACCATTAAAGCTGACAAAGTAATCCATTCATTGCTGTGTGTGTGTGTGTACGGCGGGTATTCGCGATTTTTCATTTTAAATGCGGTTTGTGCGCGGCACGTTGCCTTCGCTCAACGTTTTGTCCAAATTTCACAGAAAAGAAACCACAAATCACCCGCACAAAAGTGAAATCGATAGTTATGAGCAATGGTCCGTCCTTTCTTTGGCGGAGGACACGCGGAGATTATACGTGAGCCGGAGCAGGGACGAGGCAGCACGTTTATGATTTATGAAAATTTGCATTTTCATCAAGTTGGTGGCGTACATTGGCAGAGAACAGTGCGAGAGCTAATAAAATACGAATTCGTTCATGTACTTGGATTTATGTGCCACACGACGATTTGTTTGTGCTACTTGAAATCCCAGTAGCGTCATTTCATATTCATAAATCAGAATGTGCTCGTCTACACCGACAGCGCCCATGCAGTGAGGTTATATTTGTGGGAAATGCAATATTTGTTAGGCGGCTGAGTGTACAAAGAAACAGAAAACGCAAATCCCATTTTCTATGAGGGAAATATGACAGATTGTATATGTAAGGTGTGCCCATACTTTCAAAGCAATTGTGTCAGTAGTTTGTGTTCTCATCTCTGTTCAATCTGATCATTATTTTGTCCAGTTCTGAGTTTAGACATCTCATGACAGTTTCCTGGCTGACAAATTTTGATGTTTAACATTTTCTGGAAAAAAAAAAAATTGGTGCCATAATGGAAAACGGAAGGACATGACAATAGTGTTTTTTTATGCGACTTTGACAAAGACAAATTTAACACTGGCTCCATTCCTTCACTTGCAGTGTTCAGCTCTGTTATCCCTGAGATCTGCCTCGAGTTCTGTAAAACTCTAGACTGTGAAATGAATGATCAGAAAAACACATTTGAATCAAAAACAAAATTCTAATTTTTTTTAAAATTTGTTTCGATCTCCAGCATAAGGGTATACCCAGTTTGGATCGAGTAAAGGCTGCTAAAAATAACACAAAATTATAGAATTTTAAGCCAAGTATTCCGGCTGAATGTTCTAACAACTCAGGGACAGGACAACAGATATCTGAGTAGCAGATACCGTTAATATCTATAGAACAGCGATACACATCCCACATTCCGGTGATGCTGAAGGGAGACAATAGAGTTGGATACCCTTCCATCCCCTATCATCACCACCGCTCTCTTCTGTACACGGTCCAGAAGCTGCAAAGATGTCATTGGAGCCCCTGCCCATATATGGAAGTTATATTCCATTTTAGGCCGGATAGAGGTGGTGTAAATATTTACGAGATCAGAAGCCGCTTTAAAAATCCTAAACACTCGAATGCTTCTTTCGACACTTCCAATATATGGCTAGCCCAGCGAGCATCACCCTGTATCTTCATGTCCAGAACATCAAGAGTTTCTGATTCGTCGATATCCACACCACCCATAGAGATGGACGACGATGCTGGACCAGTGGAACGTTTGTGTGACAACAAACATCAAGCCCAACTGAAATTGTAGTGATGATTCCGACAGGCGAACAGCAGACCCCTTGATAGCAGCAGAGCATACAGCAGCAGTGACAAGACACACACATAGAAATAGAATAATTCGACATTGTGAAAGAGAGTGAGTAACCGACTGTGTCCATACGTTTGTTGTTGTGTTGGTTAATGTTACACAACTAATTCTAATTATTAATTATCTTAAACTCTTTAAATGCATGTTCTCTAGTAGAGATTTCCAAAAAATAAAGTTCGTAATTGAAACTAGAAACATGTGACTTTGTATAAATTCAAGACAATGAGTATATCAATACAAAATGAAAACATTTATCAAGTAACGAACACTTCGTTACAATACCAAAGCTACGAATATTGGTCGATCATTTCAATCAGATTGGAAAGGCTCTCTCAGAATTTTAACTCTAAATGCTCACGCTCCCAATTTTCTCTTTCATTAATGTGTTAGGCTCATTTTAGAGCTTTAGATATATAGGGTAGTTGTAAGTAAAAATTTAAATACGTAAAAATTTTTTTCTTTTTTTACTTTAAATAGGTTTTTGCAACATTTTTCCTCCATTAAAATGTTATATAATCTTGTTGTACTTCCTGTACGTTTTCACAACTCTTATCTTAATATATATTTACCCTCGACACTGATTCACTGATTCACTGACTCTGTCACGCAGTACGTAGGAATTTAAATAGGCATTCTATAATTTTCTATAAATAATAATAATAAAAAAAAAAATATTTTTTTTTTGTACAGAAATTGTGTTTTTCCCAAATTTTTTTTACCAATTTTTTTTTTTTCCTAAATTTTTTTTTACAAAATTTTTTTTGTTACAAATTTTTTTTTTCCACAAAATTTTTTTTTCCAAGAAAAATTTTTTTTTTCAACAACATTTTTTTTTTTCAACAAATTTTTTTTTTCCACAAAAATTTTTTTTTTTCAACAAAATTTTTTTTCCATATTTCAACGGGCGCCATAGGCGCATTACAACTTACTAGTTATTAATATTTAAGTAGAAAAAGTACGAATTCTTGAACACTTTATACACTTATTATCATAATAATGATAATGTTGCATTATTGATGAAATAAATAAAGTGAATTGAATTGAATTTGTCGATCATCCTCTTATTTGCCACAAATACTTTTAAAGGGTGTTTTTTATTGAGGTATAGAACTTTGAATTGAAATAAAACACAAGAAAATCGTTTCAATGTCCATCTATTTGGCTTTATTGGAAGGATAATTTTATGCCATTAATGTTTAAATATGATTTCGGACATGTAGCCGCCGCGGCTGGCTCGAATAAAGCCAATTCTACAGGTCCAATTTTCAACCACTTGTTGGAACCACAACTCATCCACATTCATGCCATCCAATTGGGGAACAAAATAGTCGGTTAACATGGCTCTATACCGGTCTCCATTAACGGTAACTGACTCTCCAGCATTATTTCGGAAGAAGTATGGCCCAATGACTCCACCAGCCCAGTTTTTGTGGATGTAATGGCATAAAATGGACGGAGCTTGCGGTGAACTTCGCGAACTGAACCATTACTTTCGAAATAAATTTGCACGATTTGCAAGCGTTGTTCTTTTGTCAACCTGTTCATGATGAAATGGCAAACCAAACTAAATATTAATCACTTGACAGCTGACAAAATGGCCGCCAGTTAAAAAAGTGATGCCAACTTAAAGTTCTATACCCCAATAAAAAACACCCTTTATTTCAGTACTGAAAAAGCACAAACTTTTAAATTTTACAATAATTTTTAGCAGTTTCTTCAAATCAATACTAATGTTGATTAAATTTAAAAACTTTAAGAGCGTGATCCTTAATTTTTTTTTTAATTTTTTTCACTCCACCCTAATGCACAAGGCCAAAGTGGTTGGATGTCATTTATTTATGTAGCAGCTCAAACTGAACAACTTATGTAAGTGAGTAAGAACTATGATACACTGTGGCATGTCCTCTGTGGTAAGTGCGAAATTAGTGCAAGTGCGAAATTCTTATTTTGATGTTTCGGTCCACAGATGGCGTGGTAATAAATATCATGAGGCTTTATATCACAATAACAGGCCAAAGGCTGCGGTGTACAAAATATTCCAGATTTATTTCCAAACTACTGCAAGTTCCATCCACCTGATCATGGAATCACATGTAGAGTTCGTCACCAGAAATCCAAAATGACCTAACAAGCACTTTCATTAAATTACAGGAGAAGCAACAAATTTCGTAAAATCTTGAATTCGCCAATGTAAATTTTGAATATTGTGGTGTAAACTTTTGCCTAGATATGTATTTTAGTTAATATTCTGGCGAAATCAAAAACACTATTATGAACTAGTAAGTTGTAATGCGCCTATGGCGCCCGTTAATTTGCTAGAGAAATTATTTGTTACTTAATTTAAAAATTTTGTAAAAAATATTTTGAGAAAACTATTTTGTAAAAAAAAATTTCGAAAAAAAATAAAATTGGGAAAAAATAAAATTGGAAAAAAAAAATTTGTGGAAAAAAATTTTTTGAAAAAAAAATTTTTGTTGAAAAAAAAAAAATTTTTTGAAAAAAAAAAATTTTGTGGAAAAAAAAAATTTTGTTAAAAAAAAAAATTTTTGTTGAAAAAAAAAATTTTTGTTGAAAAAAAAAATTTTTGTGGAAAAAAAAAAATTTGGTGAAAAAAAAAAATTTGTGGAAAAAAAAAATTTGTAAAAAAAAAAATTTTGGTAAAAAAATTGTAAAAAAAAGAATTTTGGTAAAAAAAAATATGAAGAAAACACAATTTCTGTACAAAAAAAAATATTATTATTATTATTTACAGAGTCAGTGAATCAGTGTCGAGGTAAATATATATTAAGATTGCTGGTTGATTGGTCAACTGGGATTTCAGATACTGCTGAATAATCGCTGGTCTAAAGAAACCATAAATGAAAATCACAAAAAATGATCACACTAATTAAAATCCCAATGAAACCCTAAATGAAATGTTTATTTCCCGTATTTATAACATTAGACGATAAGAGGAGAATGGTCTTTCAAATATGAAAATTCCCTATTAATGACAAGTTCTACAGATGATTTTATGTCAATCTGAAAGTTTAATTCCGTATTCATAAAAATTTGAAACAGCTTTGTTAAGAAAAATGTGTGAAAATTGTTTTTGTGTGTTTCATACATTCTTCTTAACAAAGCTGTTTTCATTTTTTTTATGAATAACTTTCAGATTGGCATAAAACCTGATATTAATAGGGAATTTTCAAATTTGAATGACAATTCTCCTCTCATCGTCCAATGTTACATAGCCATGAACCAGCTTGGTATACCGTCCACCTTTGCCATAGCACCTCAACACAAATTGAGAAAATATGAATGCAATTCACAGAAATGTAAAAGTATTTTCGTGTTTTTTTCTTCTTTCTTTCCTTCTTTAGCGATCGCTTCCAGCAACGGCAATGGACATCCCAAACGTGCATGTTTAAGATGCAGCGTGCAACTCTGCAACAGAACATTTTTTGGAACAAAATTTATGTATTTCACATTTGTATAGCAACCGATGCAATATATTTGCGATTTTACTGTACATAGATTGCGTTTCGTGTTCAACTGAAATTGAACAGAAACCGGGAGAAAAAAAAACCAAAAGATGGGGGGGAAAAAAGAGAACAAATCAACTGGAATTGTATTGAACTCTGTTGCGTTAGCAAAAAGGAAAACGGCCACAGTGTTATCGCTTTCTCCTGCATCCCCCCACATACCATCATGACCAGTCGCACCAAATCTGTGGTTGCATTTTGTGTTTAATACACGCGACACGAGCTGTTCATCCATCCTTCCGTTCATGGGCTGCCCATGTATTTGCCGAGGCTACATTGTAGTACTTGGTATTACATAAAATTTCATTTTTATTTTCGCAGTTTGTTAAGTTGTTTTTTTCTCGCATTTTTGTTTTGTTCTTGCCTTGGTGCAAGTAACATTTTTGGAAGCAACAAACATTTGTTGGCATTAATCCAAATTCTTTATTATGCTTTAAAATGCAGCAGAAAAAGAGGAGAAACGGTTTAGCATTTTCGCTCATCATGATTACTGGCATCGTCATCACTGTTGTCGTTCTTGTAAACGGACAGCAATATCATCACCATACTCAAACCATGAATGGATGGAAGGAAGGCAACAAGCCTTCGCCAGCTCAACCAGCCTTTCGATACTAAATGGACCAAAATATTTTCATAACCATAAATTGTAAATTTTCCTATGATTGTGGTGGAGTGTATGTGGTTTACATATGTGCATTCTGGTGTATACAGCAGAGTTTTGACCACAGTTTTTGAAATGATACGATGGTGTGTGTGTGTTTTTAGTCCTGCATCCTTGTGCAACATATCATTTCATTATATTTGTCATGTGTTTGTTTTTTAGGTGGACTTGTTAACCATGTACACGAGAAGTTGCAAAAAAATATTTTATATAAAGTCAAATCATAATATGGGACACCACAGATGCTCTACCGAGCGGTAGGTTAGGCTGAAGTGGTCAATTTATTATTCCGACTCCGCAGGTCATCACTGCGGAGTTTACGAAAGCCGTCTAGTTAAGGTGTCCTAAAAATCCCGACCATGAAGGAATTTCTATTAAAAAACATATTACAAACATATAATGAGTGTATATAAGTGTATACAGCAAAGTCAGGTTCATATCCAGGTAAGAATACCATTTCTTAAATGCAGGCGATTTTATGAATCTCTAGAATAAAGTTGTTGTTAGACATGTGCCCTTCTGTAGTTAATAAGATTGGCAAATCTGGCATCTCCGTTTGTAAATAATATAATTGAAATAAGAAGCATATGATGTGAACAAAATTAAATGAATAATAAAACAAATAAGTCGTATTATAAGCGCCCCGGTAGGCGAGTTGGTAGCGTGCTTGCCTATCAGCGTGGGGGTTGTGGGTTCGATTCCCACCAGAGGCTTTGGTCTGTCGCTGCAAAAATCTAAACATATGGTCTGTGTCACCCGGTTTGCCCTTGGACCCAAAAATTAGAATATAAATTTACTTTGTATTGTAATTAATAATAAATAAATAAAATAAATAAGTCGTATTCTTAACTAACTGTTCTATAAAATCCAGTATACTTACTATGCCCCGTACAATGAGTTTTACTTACTTGCTTATTTCCCTTAATATTACACGAAGGAACAGACGGGGTGATTTTCTCAAATCAGTCAGCTGTATCCGATATAATTCGTATACTCACAGACCCGGACCTACCCTTTTAAGGTGGACCATTTCTTTAATTTGTAATTCCCCTTTTTCCATTGTACACTCTAATATACGTACAATGCCCAACATTTTACTTTAATATATACATTTGTATTTTCATTCCTAGTTATAAATACAAACTCATGCGTTTATTCATTTGCACATTGGACTCATTTTTTATAGCACACCATTAGACCGCATTTCGTCCAGTTGTAACTGCGACGCGTCGCATTCTTCAGTTGATATTTTATATTTTATGCAATCATTTTTTTGTTTGTTTTGCTGACCAGCGATAATCTGGATTTACTCGAGTTTGCGGTTACATTGTGTCATGCTGTCCACCGATATGAGTTGTTGTTTATTCATTGCCATGGGAATGATAGTCAAACGAAAAAAGTTATCTAATTCAAAGTTTATGAATTTGTTTAGAAAAATAAAAATAAAAAGTTTATTATTTTCATGTAGGACAAAAAGGTTCAAATCATTCTTGCAGCTTATGGCATGAAAACTAAAATCAATAAATTTTGTCAACGTACAATGAGGGGTGTAAGATGATATTGGTCTTCCATTAAAGGAAAGGAGACTATTTCCTACAACAGGAGATTATTTCCGACAACGGCTTTCAACAGGAGATTATTTCCTACAACATGGCTTTTGACATGAGACAATCCCCTTCAACAGGGCCTTCGACAGGAGAGTACTTTATACAAGAGAGCCTCCGATACGAGACTATTTCCTACAGCAGGGCCTTCGAAAAGAATACCTCCTACAACAGGAGATTATTGCCTACAATATGGCTTTCAACAGAAGACTACTTCTTACAACAGGGCCTTTGACATAAGACAATCTCCTTCAACAGAGCCTTCGAAAGGAGACTACTTAAGGCAACAGGTCCTTCGACAGGAGACTACTTCATACAACACTGCTTGCAACACGAGATTATTTCCTACAACAGGGCATTCGACAGGAGACTACTTCATACAACATGGCTTTCAACAGGAGATTATTTCCTACAACAGGGCTTTCAACACGAGATTATTGCCTACAACAGGGCCTTTGACAAGAGACTACTTCTTACAAGAGGACTTTCCACAGGAGACAATTTCCTTGAACAGACTAATTTAAACACAGCGCCTTCGACTGCCAACTACAAGCTGGAGACTACAGCGTTTCAGTAGATTTCGGGTAATTGACACAATGAAGACTTATGGGCAATTGGAAAGTGTCATTTAGAGAGTGATTTTAGCGACATGTGGTCTAGAATAGTCTAGCAACAAGACATAAGTTCTCATTCCAGGACCAACAACAGGGGACTTTCATAAGGCTGGGCCTACGACAGGAAACTATATCTTAGAACAAGTCCAATCAGTTCGTATACGATGACAGCAATCTCTATCTTTCAACTACATTTTACCATAGGCCTAGTCCTTCGGAGGCAAAAGTCGATACTTTTGTGTGGGGTCAAATGAACAGAGTAGATTTCAATGTATGCAAGCCTGAGTGCTATTTGTGGTCAGAAGAAGTTCCACTAATCCAGCAGTTCCTGGGCCGTCTCCAGAGGTGAGCAGTGGTGGTGATAGGAAATAGTAGGCATCCAACTCTGTGGTCGGGTGATCAGATGATGCACTGTAGAGTAAATTCGTTCTTCAGCCGAACTGTATACTGTATTCCAGCAAGTGTCTTTCCGGCCGGCTGTGACATTGTCAATTTTAAGACAAAATTAAACAAACTCCACTCCGTCTTTCCACTTTCCTCGTTGCAAAACCCCTTATTTTCTCCAGCTAACACTAAGTTAAAAATTCTTAAATGTTTCTGAAAAATACTTTACATCAAATGTTGAATTTCTCACCCTGTACTTCAACCTGCCTTGAGTGATACTTCTGAAAGCCTTCACCACCACAGTGGACAAATTAACGACTCCACCATTAAGTAACGGATATTTAGAAGGGCAATTATGCTTGTGTACAACTCTCGTTCCATCTAAAACTGCCTGAAATATTGTTATGAATTATAGCGGAAAAATGTCATTAAATCCACACCAACTGTTGTTAATGCGATGTCGGTCCATTACAAACGAATATTGAATAAACATATCAATGCCATAACGAATATTCCCATTAAAAGTGTATTCTGGTAAAGCTTCTGACACATTAATTACAGATCTCATTGTGATCACAAACCAAAGTACCCACATACGTGTAAAACAGTTCAAAAGTTAAAAGCATTTACGTTTAATGGACTTTAAAGTGGAATATTTAATGATAATTTTGCTTTATTAATTAATGACGGCTACGCGAACAAACACATGCAAACATTACAAATACAAGGAGGCGGTTATCTTTATTGATTGCAATTCAATTGGCTGATAAATGCAAAAGGTAATCAGGTGATGCCAGGATGTGTGCTCGGTTTTGTGTCCCCGTAGAACCCTCATATGCCTACTCCAATACTAAGGAGATTTCAATTATGGTCTGCATGACAAGCATGTCTGTGTATGTGCAAGTGTTTTAATGATAATGTCATATTTTTGGTTAAAATGTTTGCCATTTATCGGAAAATAATGAAAAGCTTAATTGCTTCAGCAATCATTGCCATGTGTCAGGCAGTACCCACATATATCCGTTTGCATACGTAGGTGATGGCAGGTGCCACACGCACTTGCCGTCTCATGTTTTTTACACATCGTCCACCGTCTGGAGTCGCGGAATACTGGCGACTGTAGTCACTGGGAAACACGTGTAAATATGACAGATATTAATGTTGCCCAGAAAGATGAATAATTACACAGGGCAACAATTTGAGGCGAATGGGAAAAGGGGGGTAGACCTGGTTAGGGTATGTTGCCAACTGCTCCATGCCCCAACGAATACACGTTTTCTTTCGCAGACTTCGATGAAGAATATTTTGGGGTTCGACAAAACTAAATTTTGCAGAAATAGTGATGTTGAACAACACTGACTATTGCATACATTTGTCATTTCAAACAAAAACTTGATGAGTGATTTTTTGAAATCATGTCCTAGCTTTCCCGTCGCAATATTCCTCTGAACTGTGGATCTCTGTAGACCAGTGATAACATTTAATCTACCATTTTTTTCGAGTTTGCGTATATACGAGTAATACTACAAGTGTAATGGCTTTGTTCAATACAGGGTATTTTTCCACAGAATCGCAATTCTGGGTACGTACGTTATTCATTAAATGCGCAACTATGAAAAGAAAAGAAAATAAGCTGAAATTATTGAAAACTCGCAGTTAGAGAAAATCAATCTCTCCTCATAACCTACGAGTGATGGTCCAGTAGCCGATGAGACCTTAATTGTACTTTTATATATTTTTCACCGAAAATATTTCTTAATTATTTATTTTTTTATTATTGAGTTTCGTTGACACCACTCTAGTTCATAAATGATAAACTGCTTAAAAATGTTTTCTGAAAATATTTCTTTTTCTTAATTATTTATTTTTTTTATTATTGAGTTTCGTTGACACCACTCTAGTTCATAAATGATAAACTGCCTAAAAATGTTTTCTGAAAATATTTCTTTACCTCTCATTTTATTTTGGCAACACAAAACAATCCAATAAATTGTATGCCCTCCAACAGACTTTACGTGATCTTTCACTTTAGGCCGACAGTTAGTTGTTGCTGAGCTGCTCTTGTTGTTTTGAACTCGCATCATTTCATTTACGTTTAAGTCTGTGTTTAGCCCGGAACTTTTCGCCCCATCGCAGCAAAGACACATGCGGAAGAACAAGATGTGTACATAATTAAATTATTGCCTCGACTTTGACACAGACTGAAAAGGGGGACAGACAAGAGTCGGTTTATTCTTGGTAAATGACAGCCCTTTTATTTAAGGGTGAAGGGAATGTTGGTGGAAATTTGTTGGTAGATTTAATCTTATGTTGGTCCGCAGTATGAGGCAGTAACAGTGTTGGTAATTTTTTTAAAAGACAAACATGTTTTTTTGAGATTTCTGCAAAAGCACCTGCATGGCAAATGTGACAGTTAAGCAACAACCTTCATTACTGGCTACAGTACCACAATAAATGGGTGTTCTAATTTGGAATTTTAGACGAAACCAATCCAATCTCCCAAACTATTTGTTCGATCTGAAAAATTGAAACACGGTCTTGTTCAGATTTATGTCCGCTACGAATGAGTAAAATTTCCGCAGAATCTATTTATTTCTTTTTTTTTTTTTCAAAAATACCAAAAGATACTGGTTTTCTGAACGCAATTTCTCCCAAACTATTTGTTCAACCTAAAAAATGAAAACAACGTCTTGTTCAGTATAAAATCCGATATGCATTAGCAAAATTTTAAAGAATTATATTTTTTCAAAAAAAATCGAAAATTTTGATGGGTTAACCCCTTTGTTTTTTTTTTGGTCAAAATTTTTTTTTCGAAATTTATAATCTTTTGCTCTTGAATGCATTCTGCCTTTAACGTGATGTAATTATAACCCAAAAGATTTTGTATAAATCGACCAGTTATAGAGTTATGATAAAAAAAAAAACAAATGTTGAGTGTGGGCCATTCGATACACAATAAATCCGTTGATAATGATCATATCATACAACTATCAGTGTGTTAATAAACATGGCTTTAGCCATAATGATTAATAAAATATTTGGAGAATTAGAAAGCCGCATCGTTAATGCTTTTCGAGATACTCAACTTTTTCTATATCATATTTATTTATATCCCCCTTAATTTGAAGGCGCCTAAAACTATGCTTTGATATTCGTTTATTAAAACAGAAATTCTATTTCATTTTTGATAGTTGCCTGAAATATAGTTTAATATTCCTTTCTTAGTATTAGTATTAGTATTAGTATTAGTATTAGTATTAGTATTAGTATTAGTATTAGTATTAGTATTAGTATTAGTATTAGTATTAGTATTAGTATTAGTATTAGTATTAGTATTAGTATTAGTATTAGTATTAGTATTAGTATTAGTATTAGTATTAGTATTAGTATTAGTATTAGTATTAGTATTAGTATTAGTATTAGTATTAGTATTAGTATTAGTATTAGTATTAGTATTAGTATTAGTATTAGTATTAGTATTAGTATTAGTATTAGTATTAGTATTAGTATTAGTATTAGTATTAGTATTAGTATTAGTATTAGTATTAGTATTAGTATTAGTATTAGTATTAGTATTAGTATTAGTATTAGTATTAGTATTAGTATTAGTATTAGTATTAGTATTAGTATTAGTATTAGTATTAGTATTAGTATTAGTATTAGTATTAGTATTAGTATTAGTATTAGTATTAGTATTAGTATTAGTATTAGTATTAGTATTAGTATTAGTATTAGTATTAGTATTAGTATTAGTATTAGTATTAGTATTAGTATTAGTATTAGTATTAGTATTAGTATTAGTATTAGTATTAGTATTAGTATTAGTATTAGTATTAGTATTAGTATTAGTATTAGTATTAGTATTAGTATTAGTATTAGTATTAGTATTAGTATTAGTATTAGTATTAGTATTAGTATTAGTATTAGTATTAGTATTAGTATTAGTATTAGTATTAGTATTAGTATTAGTATTAGTATTAGTATTAGTATTAGTATTAGTATTAGTATTAGTATTAGTATTAGTATTAGTATTAGTATTAGTATTAGTATTAGTATTAGTATTAGTATTAGTATTAGTATTAGTATTAGTATTAGTATTAGTATTAGTATTAGTATTAGTATTAGTATTAGTATTAGTATTAGTATTAGTATTAGTATTAGTATTAGTATTAGTATTAGTATTAGTATTAGTATTAGTATTAGTATTAGTATTAGTATTAGTATTAATATTAGTATTAGTATTAGTATTAGTATTAGTATTAATATTAGTATTAGTATTAGTATTAGTATTAGTATTAGTATTAGTATTAGTATTAGTATTAGTATTAGTATTAGTATTAGTATTAGTATTAGTATTAGTATTAATATTAGTATTAGTATTAGTATTATATTTATTTGTTGTTGTAGTAGATGTTGTTGTTGTTGTAGATGTAGTTGTTGTTGTATATGTAGTTATTGTTGTATATGTAGTTGTTATTGTTGCTGTAGTTGTTGCATTAGTTGTAGATGTTTTTGTACACGTAGATGTTGTTGTACATGTAGATATTGTTCTAAAGTATATTTTTATTTGTTGTGGTATTGTATTTATAATAATTGCTGGAAAATTGGACAAATGTAACTCTCCGAGGACTAATAATAGTCCTTAAGTTTAGCTTTATTTTGATACCACACTCGTTTGGATACCGTAGTCCTTTGCTGAAGAAATGGAAAAATAGTTCAAGAGACTTCGAATCTCTAATTTTATGTAAAATCCATTTTCTCAAGCAAATTTCTCCCAAACTATTTGTTCAATCTAAAAAATGAAAACATCATCTTGTTCAAATTGCGGTCCGCTATGCATGGGCAAAATTTAAACAAAATCTATTTTTTTAAAAAATTCAAAATTTGGATGGGTTAACCCCTTTGCTTTTTTTTTGGTCAAAATATATTTTTTTTTAATTTCCATCTTTTTTGCCCTTGGATGTATTTTGCCTTCGAAATGATGTAATTATAAACGCATTTAGGTTATATAACATTATCCATTACAGATTAATGGCCAAAATATACATTTTGTGAGTGGACAAAATACATTTTGAGAATACTCAATTAATCCCGCAGAAATTAATATAGAACACATCTCCTAGTGGGTTAATAAGAGTCCTAAAGTCTAGCTTTAATTTGGTACCATTCTTGTCGCTAAGATTTGTCTGTCGCTGAAAAGTTGGACAAATAGTTTCCAGGGTCTTTCGAATCTCTAATTTTGAAAAAACCTTGTTTCTGAACCCAATTTCTCCCAAACTATTTGTTCAATATAAAATATGCAAACATCCTCTTGTTCAGATTTAGGTCCGCTATACATGGGCAAAATTTAAAAAAAAAAATATTTTTTTTAAAAAAATCCAAAATTTGAATGGGTTAACCCCTTTGCTTTTTTTTTGGTCAAAATATTTTTTTTTTAATTTCCAACTTTTTTGCCCTTGGATGTATTTTGCCTTCGAAATGATGTAATTATAAATGCACTTGGTTTATATAACATTATCCATTACAGATTAATGGCCAAAATATACATTTTGTGAGTGGACAAAATACATTTTGAGGATACTCAATTAATCCCGCTGAAATTAATAGAAAACACATCTGCTAGAGGGTTAATAATAGTCCTTAAGTCTAGCATTAATTTGGTACCATTCTTGTCGCTAAGCTTTGTCTGTCGCTGAAAAATTTGACATAAAGTTTCTAATGACTCTGAAACTCTAATTTTGAGAAACCGCATTTTCTGAAAGCATTCCTTACAAAATAATAAAAATAATAAATTTTATAAAACCGTCATATTCTATATGTTAACGCCGAAATGGCCACATTGTTGTTAAAAGCCGACAAGACTGCCGCAGTATGTGTCAGGTAGTGCATGGAGATATTTGTGTGCGTATGTGTGAGTACACTGTTAAGTACTCCACAATGTAAAATGTATGGTGTGTATTTAGTTTGTTACCTGTTTGTTCGTGTTTTCTGTAGTGAAAACAGACTTTTTTCTACAAACTTTACACTGCGGCATACTCACACCCCGTGTGAGTATGTGTATGAAGTGTAGGCTAAAAGACAAAAGAGTGGCACGTCTACAGGCTCAGTTCGTGAGTGGAGACAAATTACACAACAAAAACAAAGGCACACACATAATTCAATGTAAAGTCTTTGGTGTTGGTGTGTGTGTGCGGCACTGTAATACCCTGAGAGAGAAATATGCCAGCCCGCATGTATGATCTTACCAAAGGAAAGGAAAAAACAAGAAAAAAAAACAGAAAAAAAAAAGTTTCATATTATTGCAACAGCAACAAGAACATGAAAGGGAAAAGTTTATATTTTCCCCCTTTAGTTTTAGCAACATGGAAAGTCTTTATAACCGCCTGTGTGTGTGTGTGTATTTTTGTGTATATGTGAACAACTGCAGCAGGACTTTGGTCTTTTGTCAAGGAAATGTGAATATTTGCCATATTTTGTATGTGTCCTGATGATGCTGGCACAGAAAAAAAAACACAAGAACAACAAAAAATAGGTCTCTGCGAGAACTTTAACAATGGTTGGGGGGGCGGCGGAGGTGCATTTGTGTGTCTGTGTTAGTTAAACTTTTTATGACAGATATGGTATTTGTTAAAACATAATAACATTTCATGGCTTGTATTCATTCTTTTCATCTTTGTTTTCTTTTCATTCTTCCTTGGCTGAAACACAAAAAAAAAAAAACTTTAAAAATTTTTTAAATTCACCAGTTTTGCAGCAGAGAGCAAGGGAACTGTAGGCAGACGATGTCATGTAGTGGCTTATCCAATATGAAACTGTGATAGAGAGAGAGAGAGAGAGTGGTGTAACCCGTAATCAGATTATTGGAGCTGCTAGTTGTTTTTTTTATGTACTGGGAAATTGAAATAATAGGAAAAAGCTCAAAGTAATTGATAGAAATGTGTAACACAGATAGTTACTGAGTTTCCTCTCTCATTCCATGTGGTAAGTGATGGACAACTTGAATCTAATCTGTGAGCTGAGCAACATACAATTTGTATAGCCACTGACCTGGCCCTATTGTATTGTATAATCATCTCTAAACGGCTAATATTCTTACTGGAGAAATTTAACAAGGCTTAGGGATTACTCCCTTAATCGTAACTTCGCCGGCTTTTACGAGTTGAAAAGCGGTTGCGGAAAAACTATTTGATGTTCATGCCAGGCTACGAAACCGGTTTTGCTGTGTAATAGTAGCATCACCTAATATCTCTAATAGCCTAATGAAACACAGCCTCTGCGAAACTTACCAAATAAGTCAAGTTAGGAAAAAAAACTCCTGAGGGCTGCTGAACCTCTCAACAATCAGCCGTTCCTAGAAATTGGGTCTATTGAAGACTTGACCATAGCCGCATCAATTCGTCGTCGAGCATAACAAGTGAACCTCTTCTACAGCACCACTCTAAGATAAGTCGCTTTTCAGGGCCCGACATAAACTCTGAAGGAACGAAGTCGCTTCTGGTTTTTTGCAAAAACACACTCAACATTCTAATAAGAATCATCACAGGGAACAAATCGTTTATATCGGCTGTTGGGTTACATCACTTTCTTGAAATCAATTTGTATACAATTTCTTATCTTTTTGCTATCTTCTAATGATTGGTTACCTACAGAATCTATACCACTAAGTAACCTTTCTTTGTGCCTTTTGAGTTTATAAGTTTGCTTTGTGAACTTGAAATCCTTTGACTCTTTAATGCTTACTGTTTGTTCGATCATTCAATTCGTCTACAGACTGAGGCAATTTGTTATTTTTGCCTTTACAATTTTTCTCAGTTGACTGTCTCCTTAGTTCGACTTATCTGTAGTCTTAGTATTTTCTGCTTAGGACGAATATCTGAATTTCCAAAACACATGCAATTTTATAGCGTGTGATATTGTCCTCTTACGCCGACTTCCACCATGGCAGTTACATGAAGCGTTGTTCAAACAAAACTAACAATTATAACGATTTTGCTTCTCATTATTTATACATATGACCTCTGACTTTACGGTCTTTAAAACTAGTGTGTTTGTGTGTGTGTTTTAACCTTAAAAACCCGCATAAAGTTTGCAAACTTTCATTGCCTCGTGTCCACATTTCTCAGGGGACATTTGTTAATTTCCAGTTTTAATTTTTGCACGTGTTTGTTTTCGAGCACGGATGCAACACATGTGTGTTGTAACTCGCATAGGACAGGTGGTGGTCTGCAAAACGGGCATTAGCACTTCATCCATGTACCCTCATAAGTATAAGTCACTTTTGCGTGAGTATTGAGTAAATATTTATCAAATCTTAGACCCATAAGTGACAGCATTAAAAACTGAGTTGGTATGTAGGCAATGTCTGCAATAAAGTTACATTAATTCCATAGTAAATTCTGTTATATAACACATGGCTTCCTTTTTGGAAATTTAAAATTAAATATTTAATATTTTTCGCATGGCCTTAATACCTTAATAATTCACTACTATTTTCACCATTATACGAACCACTTTCACATTTCCATTAATATCGATTAATCGATTTGCAATATTCGTAAATGCAAGATGTCTGCAAATGTACGCAAAAAAAGTGTGATGTGGGTTTTTTTTTCGTTTGTCATCTCGTTTTAAAACTGGAAACAGAAATGGCAGAAAAACCACAAAAACGCAAACCAATTACACGAGTCAATAGCAACATCAACTGATGTTACTTAACCAATGACAGGGTTTGCATTTGGGGCGATGGGCGAATAACCCCAGTGGCGCTCCGGAGATGTGTACTGAGAATGCTTATGGACACTGAAGTCCCTTTACTGTCCGGATATTCTTTTAAGGCTTTTGGAATAGATTTGCCATGCAGAGTTGCCTGCCTTTTTAAATCTGGGCTTCTGTAAATAAACTCCAGTCCTGAACTTAACCTAAAGAGAGTTCAATTCTGGACCTTGTAAGTGAAAATGTTGCAGGTTCTGGAACATAAAACCGTTAAGTACATGTACAAATATACCACAAGAAATATAATACAGTGTGAATTCCAGGAATGTGAAAATCCTTTTGATCAGAAAACCCCACCAAGGTCTTACATACAGAGGAGATATCAGGCCGATGGAATTTGCCGTGGGAATATACCGCAAAAAATCGGTATCAGCCAATGTATATTTAAAGCAATTGTAAAAGTTCCTGCCATTGTAAATATAACAAAATCAAAAAATATACCTTGATATTAATACTAAACTTGACTTTAACCTTAATCTATACATCAATCCCAACCTTGAACTTAGTCCTACCCTTAACACTAACATCAATCTTAACATTGACCTTAACACTGACTTTTTACTATCCTTATACTAACCTTATACTAACCTTATACTAACCTTATACTAACCTTATACTAACCTTATACTAACCTTATACTAACCTGATACTAACCTTATAAAAACCTGACAATAACCTTATACTAACCTTGTACTAACCTTATACTTACCTAACACTAACCTTATACTAACCTTATACTAACCTTATACTTAAAGTTTACGTTAACCTTGGCCCTAACAATAACATTGACCTTTACATTAACCTTAAACTTGACTTTGACCCTAACCTTGACATTGACCTTGATCCTAACCTTAACACAAACCTTGATATTGATACTAACCTTAATACTAGACCTTAATACCTAGACCTTAACCTTAACAATTAAAAACCCATACTATCGATCAATTTCATGGGATTTATTGCGTATCCGATAGGGCACTCTAAACATTTTTTTTTTTGACAATTAATCAGTTAGGGATAGTTTTATGTAAACCATATGTCGTTGTACTTACATAATTTTGAAGGCAGAATACATCCAAGTGAAAAAGATTTCGAAATTCTTAAATACAAAATTTGACCCAAAAAAAAAGAAAGGGGTTAACCCATGATTTTTTTAAAAAAAATAGATTTTGCTGAAAGTTAACTTAATCGTAGCGGACATGAATCTAAACACGACAATATTTTAATTTTTTAGATAGAACAAATAGTTTGGAAGTAAGTCGGTTTCAGATAATGAGGTTTCTCAAAATTAGAGATTCGAAAGTATCTCGAGATTCCTAGTTCAGCAACGGATTTAGGTATCGGAACGAGTGTTGTATCAAATTAAAGATAGAAATTTGGGCTTTTATTTACACACTGATAGTTTTATGTCACTACCAGTTTCAAAGGAATTATATACAATGGATCTATTTCCTAAACTTAACTGCGACCTTAACTCATCTCTAACTAAAACACAAAACTTCACCATAGCTCTAATCTTAATAAACATTAATCTTGAAACATAGTTTACTAACTATAACACTAAACATGAACTTTAACCATGAACTTTGCCTTAACATCAATCTTAACATTGACCTTAACACTGACCTGTTACTAACATTGACCTTACAATTTACCGTAACCTTGACCCTAATACTAACCTTGGCTCTAACGTTTTAGTGTTAGAGCCTTGACCTTAACATTAACCATAAACATGACATTGACCCTAACCTTAACACTAACCTTGATATTGATACTAACCTTAATAAATAATAAACCTTAATACTAACCTTAATGTGTATTCTATAGATCAATTTCAAAATGTTTTTTTTAAAAATTGAACTGTTATGGCTAATGTTATATAACCTTTATGTTGTTATAATAACATAATTTCGAAGGCAGAATACAGCCGACAGAAAAGAATTTGGAAATTCGACAAAAAAAAATTTGACCAAAAAAAAAAGAAAGGGGTTAACCCATCAAAATTTTTGATTTTTTTGAAAAAATAGATTTTGCTGAAAGTTTGCTCATTCGTAGCAGACATTAATCTAAACGCGAAGATGTTTTATTTTTTTAGATTGAACAAATAGTTTGGGAGAAATTTGGTTTCAGAAAATGAGGTAAGTAAAGATTCAGAGATTCCTATTTCAGCAATCGAAGAATTTAGGGTAGAATTTACCCTCTGACACTTTTCTTAACCTTAACCTTAACCTTAACCTTAACCTTAACCTTAACCTTAACCTTAACCTTAACCTTAACCTTAACCTTAACCTTAACCTTAACCTTAACCTTAACCTTAACCTTAACCTTAACCTTAACCTTAACCTTAACCTTAACCTTAACCTTAACCTTAACCTTAACCTTAA
Source organism: Hydrotaea cyrtoneurina (assembly GCA_958296145.1). Taxonomy (NCBI): domain Eukaryota; kingdom Metazoa; phylum Arthropoda; class Insecta; order Diptera; family Muscidae; genus Hydrotaea; species Hydrotaea cyrtoneurina. The sequence goes on along the minus strand of OY282512.1, from coordinate 139,161,893 downwards.
CCTTAACCTTAACCTTAACCTTAACCTTAACCTTAACCTTAACCTTAACCTTAACCTTAACCTTAACCTTAACCTTAACCTTAACCTTAACCTTAACCTTAACCTTAACCTAAACCTTAACCTTAACCTTAACCTTAACCTTAACCTTAACCTTAACCTTAACCTTAACCTTAACCTTAACCTTAACCTTAACCTTAACCTTAACCTTAACCTTAACCTTAACATTAACATTAACCTTAACCTTAACCTTAACCTTAACCTTAACCTTAACCTTAACCTTAACCTTAACCTTAACCTTAACCTTAACCTTAACCTTAACCTTAACCTTAACCTTAACCTTAACCTTAACCTTAACCTTAACCTTAACCTTAACCTTAACCTTAACCTTAACCTTAACCTTAACCTTAACCTTAACCTTAACCTTAACCTTAACCTTAACCTTAACCTTAACCTTAACCTTAACCTTAACCTTAACCTTAACCTTAACCTTAACCTTAACCTTAACCTTAACCTTAACCTTAACCTTAACCTTAACCTTAACCTTAACCTTAACCTTAACCTTAACCTTAACCTTAACCTTAACCTTAACCTTAACCTTAACCTTAACCTTAACCTTAACCTTAACCTTAACCTTAACCTTAACCTTAACCTTAACCTTAACCTTAACCTTAACCTTAACCTTAACCTTAACCTTAACCTTAACCTTAACCTTAACCTTAACCTTAACCTTAACCTTAACCTTAACCTTAACCTTAACCTTAACCTTAACCTTAACCTTAACCTTAACCTTAACCTTAATAATTTGGATATACATATTTGTTCAATCTAAAAAATTAAAATATTTTCGTGTTTAGATTAATGTCCGCTACGACTGAGTAAACTTTCAGCAAAATCTATTTTTAAAAAAAAACACAAAATTTTGATGGGTTAACCCCTTTCTTTTTTTTTTGTAAATTTTTTTCCAAATCTTTTGCACTTTGATGTATTCTGTCTAGGCATCACGCCTATTCTACCCATGGCAAAGACCGTATAGAATGCAGATGTCTCAAGTCCTTTGCTGCATCTTTCCAAGAGAAAGTGTGCATTTTTCTATGGTACAACCATGAACTGTGTGGTTAAATTCCGACATGAAAGTAGCTAAGTGCTAAGTCGGACAGGTAAATCCAAACGCTCCAGGTCCAAAAGTATTAGACGACACCTATCGTGGAAGACCCAAGATAAGGCCGATACTCTGAATTTGGCAAACAAATTAAACCACATTTTATAAATTTCGCGAATATTATTTTGACATAATAATATTATTATTATTTTTGTTTTATCTTCTGTGATTTTCAAAATATTTTTACAAAAATCTATCTTTAACCTCTACTATTTTCAGATCGATCAGGATTCATAAAATGCCATGAGCGAAATAGTGTCTACCTTTAGTGGGGATTCAAAAAAAAAAAAATTAATTCAATTTTGCAAACCCTGTACACGATACATGAAATGAAAATACCCATTGACAGAAGTAGTAACAGGATATTTAAAAAGTGGACAAGTGCATTAGTGAGCCTTACGATGTTCTTGCACTGGCAACTAAGACACAATTGCTAAGCTTCAAACTCAAATCTATTAGCTTGAAACAACTTAAACATTTTCTGGACAATGTGTTTCAATTTTCATAAACCAGTAGATCTGCCCCTAACTTACAATACTAATTGTATTTGCAGTATGAGGCGCCCTAATGTTCTGACATGCAATGAATGTAATTACGCACACATCAATGCCAACAAACAAACAGGCCAAAAGCGAAAACGACAATGAAAGAAGCCAATATAAAGTGAAAACGAGCAAAACCAATTGCTTGTGCCGCACACACACACAAACACAGACTCACTCAGAAAAATCGTAAAAATATTTCCATTTATTTTTTTTAACAAAAACATTTCATATACCGAAAAGCAAGAAAATGGCCAACGGACACAGTGTACAGTATACGTATGTCTGTATTGGGTATTTAACAACGTCCATACTTCTTCAGATACGCTTACGGATACGAATACAAATGAACAGATACGCATACAGTGCCACACAAGTATAACTCACAACAACACACTTTTGGTATTGTACACTGATAGCCATACTTACGTTTTTAAGTGTACAAGTGGCAAACGAAGAGAGAGAGAGAGAGAGAGGGAAAGAGAGAATCCAAAACTGGTCAATTGTTCGGGAATTTATCTGTGGAGACTCATCATCATTTTGATACTCATCCGTAAAAGTGGGGAGCAGCTACCACCATGAGTTGCATGGTTGTCGTTGAAAATAATATACACAATTACAGTCATACATACACACACACACACATGCACGCACACATATTCGCAGGCTCCTTCAGATGCTAATGGCTGACCAGAAGTATTGACCCACTTATATAACATGCATTCATACACTGTAGAACCTCGGTTGACTTGATCCCACTGAAAGGGTATTTTTTTTTTTTTGGTTTTTCACATTCATACATAGCACAGTGGTTGCAAACAGATTAAAAATATATCAATCCATGTATAAGATTAATTTATTAAATTCTTAACAGAAATAAAAAAAAAAATATTTTGTACCACATAAAATTAAATAAAAAATCTGATGCAAATGAAATTTAACCAGGTAAGTTTAAGTAGATATGTTTATAAACCCACAAAGAAATTCCCACTGCATGGAGGAACTGACGGGGAATTTCCCTCGATCAGTGAGCTGAGATCGATATAATTGGTATACTGACTGACCGGGACCTACTCTTTAAAGCCGGCTCCGAACGGGTCATGCTGTTCAGTGTCAAATGGCCGGTTGACCAAGTCCTCTGGAGGTCGAGGACAAAAGGCAAACGTTGAATGACATCAAAAAGGCATAACAAGTGAGAGATATTCACTTCTCTTTGAATTTTAATAAGCACTACATTTCTTATCTCACTCGGAGTAACATTTGTGCAACATTTACCCAAGTCCGATCACTGTGCATCGAAAATATACACTTATGCATGGATGAAATACGTTTCTTGGGATCAGCTTAAATGTGTTGCAACATTGTACGCCTTTATGTCGGTGTAGCTGGAGGGGCCTTGGACTGGTGAGAGGGTGCTACCAAAGAGCACAGCTATGGTTTCAAACATTGATTACATGCTGAACTCAGCCAAGCAAGGATGGTTGCTTAATGTTGCATCCATTTGTGTAGCACTTAAGGGGCCTGATTAAATTTCAACTTGCATTAAATATAACTCTCTCCACCCCCACCACCACCACGACGACTCTTCATACTTGTCACCTCCTTTTCACACACGATATTCGCCTGGTAATTGATGCGTTTTATTATCGCTGCTGGAGTTCAATTCCCCAATGTTTGTTGTGTTGGACACTGGCGCTGACATGGAAACGAAAGCGCCACAGAAGTGCCGGTATCTGCGGTGTGGGAGATCCATAAAATAAATACTCGTCGTATCATATTTATATGTTTAAATGGCGGAGAGGGGGAGTGTAATTAAATATTTTGTAAGTGCGCATTATGGATAAATTTAAATGGTATGCGAAACTTTAAGAAACCAAATATTAGGAAACTAGTGTTATCCCTAGTGTTAAAATTTGGTATTTGCTCACGGTATGCTATGACGTCATCAAACACCAGCATATGCGGGGTAATAAAGAATTTCAACTGAAATTTGAATAACTTAATATATATCTGTTGTTTTGCCCTATTCTCTACTTCACTGAAATTATTTTGCATATTTTTTTTGCCAATGTAACTGATAACGGAAAAGTAGAAAACATTGAAGGCCAAAAACTCTAAGTCCATTTAATAGGAAATCTTCAGATGAACAGATGACACATAATATCTGAAATATTTCCAAAAGTTGGGGCTTCGACAGGACACTACATTCTTAAATAGGGCCTTTAACATGAGCCAATTTTTTACAACAGGGCCTTTCTAAGGAGACTATTTCCATTCTATAATCATTAGAAACTACTGACCAGCTATTGGAACTGTTTTTGCTCAACCATCATGTCATTTTTCTTCCGAGAACACAAAGTTTTCGATGGGAGTTGATTGGCTGTTGGCTCATTGTACCCGCAAGGGTTGCATGGTTGCTGGTATCATCAAAATGGTGCGCCATGCCACACTGAAAATCAAAAAATTCTGTTTCAGCAACGAAAATTCCCTGTCCACACAAATATCCAATTCCACGATTAGTCATACAGTTAAAAAAGATCATGCTATATAATCCGTAATGACGTTGAGGGACTAATACAACAAAAAACATACACTTTCAGAAGTTTGGGGTTTTGTAGATATTTGAATATGTCCATACTTAAGGTAACGGAAGTTGGGATCTTGTTGAATGCGGCTGAAATAGTGTCTGGGGACAATAGACAATGTGACAGGATATAAACAAATATCGCTATAAAAGATAGGATACAGGATTTGCCTATGACCATAAGAGTCTTGTACTAGGAGATTATTTAACAGGGGGCTTTTGGCATGTAGACTATAACCTACAAAAGGGACTTCCAGAGGCGACTATTTTCGGCAACATGGCCTTTGACAGGAGACTTTTGGCATGAGACAGGAGACCATTTCCTACAATAGGGCCTTAGACGGGAGACTATTCCCTACAATGGGACTTCGATAGGAGACTATTTCCTACAAAAGGGCCTTTGAAAGGAGACTTTGTCCACAAATGGGGCCTTCGACAGGAGAGTAATTTCTTCATTAGGGCGTTCGTCATAAGACTATTTCCTGGTCTTGTAAAAGGAGATTATTTAAGAGTAGACTTACATGAGACAGCTCTCTTGACAGGAGACTATTTCCTACAACACGCGCCTTTCACAGGAGACTATTTCCGAAAACAAGGCCTACGACGGGAGACTGACTTCTATAAAGGGACCATCGACATGAGACTATTACCTTTGATATGAGACTATTTCCAAAAGTTGGGGATTCGGCAGGAGACTACTTTCTTAAATAGGGCCTTTAACATAAGCCAATTTCTTACAACAGGGCCTTTCTCTAGAGACTATTTCCAACAAAAAGGGCTCCTTTGATAGGAGACTATTTCCAAAAGCTGGGGCTTCGACAGGAGTCTACTTTCATAAATAGGGCATTTAACATAAGCCAATTTCTTACAACAGGGCCTTTCTCAGGAGACTATTTCCAACAAAATGGCCTCCTTTGATAGGAGACTATTTCCAAAAGTTGGGGCTTCGACAGGAGACTACTTTCTTCAAAAGGGCCTTTCACATGAGCCAAGTTCTTACAACAGGGCCTTTCGCAGGAGACTATTTCTAACAAAAAGGTATTCGACGGGAGACTACTTTCCATAATGGGGCCTTCGGAATGAGTCCATGGCCTTTGATAGGAGACTATTTTGACTGGAGACTAGCGTCTTCGACAGCTGCATATTTCCTACAACAGGGAGACTATTTTCTACGGCCAGATGACCACAGACCTTTGACAGGAGACTTTTGCCCAATATGGTGCCTTTTTGTGGCCCATATGTACGTGACAGACTGACGACACAGGGACAATTGAAAGGTTTCATTTAAGTAAAGGTTTTAGAGTCACCAGGTCTACAATGGTCTCGCAACAGTAAATTCTTTGAATTCCTGGGATTTCTTAGAATTCCTGGGATATCTTGGCACTCTAGTATTACAAGATTACAGGAAATAACTATTTTATGTGGCCAGAAGGTACAAGACTTTGTATAAAGCTTTATAAAGAATTAAAAAAAATTAATCTCTTGACCTACTAATTCTTCTGCTCTCTTTATTTTGTTTCAAAAAACGGATACTTTCCGTGACTATGATAAGGCAGGGCATTCGACATGAGACTACTTCCGACAAAGGGACTTCAACAGGAAACTAGAATCGTCCGGCAGACTAAGGGAAATTGACGAAACATGGGCATAGAACTGTTTATATGTGTAATAATTTTCAAATTCAACTCAAACGACAACAAACACCAATTACTCTTTGCTTCCTCCATAAAAAAGTGTATAATTTACTAACATTAGTTTACCTGATCAGACTACAAAGAAAATCGCAAAACTCTGGAAATTTTTGGGAGTTATAACCGTCCAATAAAGGCTGGAAACACCTGTGTTTAAAATGTTTAAATGAAAATATTACCGTCGAAAATATCACCGGCAACGTCGACAATACATTCATGTCATTGAAGAACAACCGGAAGGTTTTGCTGAAAAAATCTTCGATCTTAACTGGGTGCTACGAGGTAGAGAGTAGCATAGTTCTCAGCCTAAACATCGAACTCTCGAATTGTCTGCTGGTTTACTAGGTAGTTTGGAGGCAGTCGCATCATCCGTGTATGTCTTCACGGTGCTAATCAAGTAAAACTCCCTACAATCTCTAAGGGGACCTCCCATACCAGTCATTGGTCTGTTACAAATAATGTTTTATACTACAGGTAATCTTAATTATATTTGGTGTTTAGAAATACTCGATTCACACAATACTTGTCGGCGGAAAAATTAAATCCCAAATCCCAGCAATTCCTCGTAATTCTCCCATATTGAATATTTCCAATGAAGTAAAATCAGTATAGAATTCAACTCAGTTGTTATCTTAAAAAATCGACCAGTTAGTCTCTTTATGTGAAACAATATTTTCCACATATATAATCATCAAAAGAATAGCCTTAAGTAAATGTCTGCTTCTTTTTCAACTAAATTTACAAAATAAAAACTCAAAGCAATTGTTCTTCAGTTTAGACTGCAAAATAAACAAGCAAGGAAAAACGTGTGCACATACCACAATCAGTCATCGATGCACATCAATTTAAAACTGAATTTAAAGTTTGTCAAAACTTTTCTTTACTGGCACTATTGACATTTCAATAGTTGAGGGATAAAAACAAAAATGCACAGCTAAAACGACCGAGGTCGAAATAAATATACCCTACCAACATGGATTGCATTCGACTCACCAATCTTCTGCTAAGGGTTTTTGTAAGAGAAAAGAAGAAAATTATAAATATTTTTGTTTCCTTTGCAGATAAAATGTCATGTCCATCGTTTAAATGAACTAGTTCAAAACCAAAACCGAGGCGCCTGCTTGAGAACGATCCCGGCCTTTGTCAATATCAAACGACTATAGAACATTATGGAGGTTATGCGGATATTACCAGTTCCTCTACGATTGTCTATAAAATATATATGTTTATTTCGGAGGGTACCAATGGTATCAGGATACCGTGGTGTTACAACTGCAATAACAAAACGAATATACTCCCTTCAAGTCTAGGGGGGGGGACACAAAAAAAAGTTGGCTGCTGTTCTTCTTACAGTGAGTGTCATACTAGCAATTTATCGTTGAAATGCATTCGTTGATGGAATAAAAAAATTTAAGTTCTCGTACAAGGACCTAAAGGAGTGCGAACAAATATAGTTTTCACATTTTTTGTTTCTTTAGTTCACTTCAATGAAATCCTCTTCAAAAGAAGTTTGTGAGTGGATTTAAATAGTGTCAGTTCAGTTGTTAGAACAATATTGAAGTGTGAAATAAAGAGAGTGAGGGAGGAAGGGAGGGTGAAACTATAGGCAACGTTTAGTTTGACTCATGACAACCAAAGTTGGTGCGTGAACAAACACTCAAACAAGTGAATAGTGGAATTTGGAAATTCCTGGGAGTTCTTGGAATTCCCGGGAAAATCTTGGTTCTCTGGCATTACAAGAAAACAGGAAATAAATATTAGATGTGGCCAGCAGGGACTTCATACAAAGACTTATAGAGAAATAAACATAAGATTTTCTTGACATAAATATATAATTCCTCTAATCTATTCATTTTGTTTCTTACAGCTGATATCTCTTTGTAATGGCTAGAAATTCGTATGTGGAAATGTCGGGAAAACTCCGGTGGAAATGTATAGGGCGAACAATCATAATTCCCCAGAATGCGGGATATAATTTTAATTTTTGTAAAACTAGTGCGATAAGGAGAGTACATTGATAGCCGATTAATATGTGAGTGGTCAAACCGGCAAACTATTAAATTCATGAATACAATTTTCAGATAAAAAACATTCTGTTTATGTTCACAAAACTTTTGCTTGACAAAGTCCATGCGAGAATGGTATATTCTATGGGCACACATCCACTTTTTTTTTATTTTTAGTTTATTCTTGGAAAGCCTTTCAGAATTCCCTTCCCATTTTAGGCCAACAAATGCGTTCAGTTAATAACATACGCGTCTAAATGTTAAAGGGATATTAAATTACGTTTTCTACGCTTTTAAACAGAATTTGACCATTTGTCAGATCCAATGGTTTCGTTGTTTCCTCATTGACAACCCGTTCAATTTCGAAAATATTTATGTAGGTTTTGTTTCCGTTTCAGGCGCTTTTTTCCCTCCTATTGCTTCTTCGCCATCTTCTTCATATGTTTCTACGTTACATGAACACCGACACTTGATGGAGGGTTTTCCTCCCTTCAAAGGATATGAACGTGCAAGAATTCTCACACACAAACTCGTATAGAAGAGTGGGTGTGCCCCAACTACACGCATTCCGTCACTATGTTTCCAATATTCTCCAGAAGGAGTGCAAAACACTGACAAATAATGTATCGTAAATGTTGGAACAACAGCAAAATATTGACATTGACAAAACGAATGAGTGGCGGGGAAAAAATGGGAAACGTAGCAAAACTCAAAACTTAAACTGCTGCAAAGAATAGAAAGAGTTCTTCTTCTTTGAGTTGTTTGCGTTGTAAGCGAAAAATTTCGTCAAAGCGAAAGCGGAAAAGTTTATCCATAGTGCGTGGGAATATGAAACGAAAAGCTGAAGGAGGAAATAAACGGATGTTTAGAGACAAATACGACAGACACTGGATCTTACATAAAAATACACAGTGGGGGATATTGAAAAATGTATACAATGCGAATAAAGTGAACTCGTAAGAAATGTTAAGAATATTGGTCCAATATTAGAAATTCTATAATGTCTTTTAAAGAGAGAAATCCTTTTAACGACAACGTCCATTTATGTGGCACCCAAATGAAAGGAAATGTCCACAGGAGATTCGTGAGACTTTTTTGAATATTTTTATTTTTTGAATACAGGGTTTTCCAACAAGAGGTGTTATTTTGGTATTCAAAGAAAAACACAGAAAAGAAACCAAACCAACTTTCATAAAATTAGCTTTACTTTAGTAACACTTAAGGCAGACACATCTTAAATTTTTAAAAATCAACCTGGTAGGCGAGTTGTTGTTGTGCTGGTCTATCAGCGTGGTGGTTGTGGATTCGTTATGCACAAGAGGCTGCAAGAAATCTAGCCATATGATCTGTGTACCCGGTTTACCCTGGGACCGAAAATTAGAATACACCCAGGGAAAAAAACAACTTAAAATCAATAAAAACCATATTGAATCAATAATAAACATTAACGAAAGTCTAGTAATGTTGAAATTTTTTATTTCAATATGGAACAATATTAATTTAAAGTTGCCCTATTTTGATAATTTTAATATGGAAACAATATAGAAATAATATTTTTCGGCATTGAATTAATATTGAATTCTAATAGAATAATATTGTCGTCTTATTAAATCAATGTGGAAAAGTTATTGAAAATATATTTTTTATTTTAGAATTAATATTGAAACAATATTGAATTAAGAATGAAATAATTTAAAAATAAGGTTATTCAGCTTTGATTTAATATTGAAGCGTTATGAAGTGATGAGGCCTAAGTTGGATGTTCTGACAGTTGGTTTCTTCAACAATTATGTTGATGAGTTCATCTCGATTACAGTTCTGGAAGCTCTGCTTAGTAGCATAAACATCTAATAGCGATCTTCCCTTAGAAGTTTCTGCCAACAGAGTTCGCAAATCCTAAATAACATAGAAAATTGATTAAAATTTTTAAAAAATAATTATGGTTTTAATTACTTTTGGAGACAGCCATTCGAATATGATACTTCGACTACAGGGGATGACGGTGAAGATGTACTATTAAGACTGCTGTCTTGCACCCATCTTCTTATATCAGACTTGAGTGAATCTGCGTCATCTTTAATTCCAAGCTAAAAATAATAAAAAAACAAATAAGAAATTATTTCAAAATCGATTAGGTAGATTGAAGGACAACACCCACCTTTTCCTTTCTCCATGCAAAGAGCTTGCTGCGGAACTTTGCGCGGGTTCCTATGGGGGGAATACCCTCACGTATATCCTCTCGATCTAAATATTGTAGGCTATCAAAAGTAACCTTGGCGTCTAAACTAGTATATTAACAATTGATTCTTTACCATAGTCAAAAAGAAAACTTACCTCTTAAGTAAGGCAAAACATTTGACAATCCAGCCTCTTCCAACCATTCGATTAATTTCTTGGTATCTTCTTCATCTTCATCTGCCGATGGGTGACTAAATGAATTGAAATAAATTGATTCACTTGCTGTTGTCTTAGAGTTTGTTTTGTCATTAGGATTTAAAAAGTGTACACATTTGGCTTCTTCGATGCTAGCAGATGCTTTGTTCAAAATGCTTTCTACTTCCTGGCTTTCAGAGAGGACCATATTACCCGAAATCGATGTTTCATGATCTGCCAATTCATTTTCTAAAATGGTCACTACATCTCCACTTTTTGTGTATAATATACCATTCACTAAATTAAATTTCACAGACATTTTTTTAAAACCGTCCACAACACACAAAATTACACAACCTAATAAAGAGTGAATCAGCTGATATGGTTTACATATTGATTTAAAGTGTTGCGATATAGATTTTAAAATGTTTCTTATTAGTTCAATATTTTTCAACTAAAATTCCAACTTAATTAAGAAATTAATAAAATAAAAATATTAAAATAATATGTTTCAACTTTAAAACAATGTTGATTCAATGTATGCCACAAAATAAATAGAAACTACATTAATTCAATGTTGAAAATTATTGATTTAATGTTTTTCAATATAATTTTTCTCTTATATTGAAAATTATTGAATTAATATGACGCGTTCTTATTTTTAAGTTGCAGCTTTTCCCTGAGTGTATAAATTTACTTTGTATTGTAATTAACAAGTAAGTTTACTATGTTATGTGAACATAATCGATAATGATTAATTAAGCGAATCCAAATAAGTTCAAATTTGTTTAATTTTCTACGCCTGCCACTGCACCATTAACCCGACCCATCACTGATGCCATCCACTGGCATTTAAATAATTTCTTAGCAGGCTCTATGCCAATACTGTAAATTGAATGGCAGGTAATGCACAATAGAAAAGAAACCGAATACAAATTTCAAGGGGGATTAACTGTCAAACCCATGTCAAACAATGAAATTGAAAATGTCTTAGAGGAATACAAAAAAAAAAAGAAACGAAAAATAAGATGTAGCTAAAAAAAATAGAAGCAAATTGTTTATTCACTGGACGACCTTAAATCAAGTGATTCTCCTCAAATTGATGTCTGTACAGTTCGGGGTAAAATTAATAGGGACATGGCTAACAATCACCCGCAATTTCAGTTCAGTTCACCGTCAATTTGTCTTAAGATGTGCAATTTGTTTGCCATCAATTTCCAGTATGAGTTTGGACTACACTTTAAATATTTTAAATGAAATGCAAAGGATGAGGAGTGAGTCTTAGATTACAAAATTCCAAGCTGTGGGTGAGCAATCACAGATCCAGACTCTGAAGCTCGTAAATAGCTCAGAAGAACTCTACAATAGTTCAATAAATCCTGATTTTTTTTTTGTTTATATTTAATTATAAGTGATTTCCAAGCACTTCGGTGTTCTGTTTGGCTTCTCCAGTTCGTGATACCAAGAATCTTCATGACTTCTTCCACTTGGTGCTTCAAACAGACTATCGATCTTTCCTGTCTGCGCCTTCCGTGGTAGTTGTCTTTCTGGCTGAGGGCCGTATGTCAGCAATAACGCTCCGCATATTCTCCTCCAAGGTGTCAATCGTGTCGGGCTTATCTACGTAGACAAGCGACTTCACATAACCCCACAAAAATTAGTCCTGTATTAAATCGCACGATCTTGGAGACCACACCACATGTCCACGACGCAAGATAATGCACTTACCAAAAGTTTCCTTCAATAAATTGTTTGTTTCGTTGTCTGTGTGGCATGTAGCACCGTCTTGTTGGATCTAATGGTCGTCCACATCAACTTCAAATGCGACAATGTTGTTTATTGTCGCTGAACAAAATGTTCTTATGAAAATCGGTATCGATGACCATCTCGTTTTGGGCCCTTTCAATTCTTGCACAAGTTGGATTTTGTAAGCACGCAAACCAAAATCATACATGAAGTGGATGAAGCGCGCTATAGAGGATGGACTCATTGGGGTCATCTTCTATACTATGCTCCACAGCAGAAAAGCGCCTTCGGTAGGCCCTGTACTGCATCTCCGAAGATGCGCATTATCCACTAGAGTAAACGTAGTGCGAAACCGATCCAGGGTTCCTCGAATTACCGACTCCGCTGGCCGGTTATGTCGACCTATCGTGCGATTTGCAAACGTTGTTCCGGAGTAAGTGTATTCATTATGAACTAACAAAAGACCAACTCCGAAAAAAGTGTCCAGATTGAAAACCACACGTGTAAAACTTTTTTTTCCCCATTAATGTTGTTAAATAAAAAAAAATTAACATCAATAAATTCGCTTATATCGTGATTTTTATTTTATTTTTTTTTTAGGATATAAAATTTTTTTTTTAGGTAGGCGTGTTGTTAGCGAGCTTACCTATCAGCGTGGGGGTTGTGGATTCGATTCCCACCAGAGGCTTTGGTCTGTCGCTGCAAACAAATCTAGCCATACCGTCTGTGTCATCCGGTTAACGCTTGGACCCAAAATTAAAATATAAATTTACTTTGTATTGTAATTAAAATAAAATAAAAATAAAAGTAAATACAATTTTTTTTTTTTAAAAATTAAAAAATATTTTATTTTCTTCCACGATTTTTTATTGTGGAAATTTTTTTCGTGAAAAATATGTCGTGATTTTTTTTTTTTTTAAATTAAAAAATATTTTATGTTTTTTCACGATTTTTAATAAACGATTTTTTAATATTGTGGAATTTTTTTTTTTTTTTAATTTTTTGTAAAAAAATTTTTTTTTTGAAAATAAAAAAAAATTCTTAAGAAAAAAAATTTTTTTAATACCTTGGAAATTTTTTTTAATGTGTTTTTGAAAAAAATATTTTTTCTATATTTTTTTAAATTTAGTATTAGAATTGTTTATTTATCAACGTATGACCTTCTTTCAATAAAAAAGGAAGATGACCAAAAAAATGCTAAATATAAAAAAAAAATAACGATTACCTTGGCCTAAAAATCTAGTCAGTTTCGTGAAATTGAAACTCGAGAAAAGCTTAAGAAGTTATATGTCTAATACAACAAAATTACTAAAATATTTTTTTTTTATAAACTTTTTTTTTAAAAAAATTAAAAAATATTTTATGTTCTTCCACGATTTTTATATATTTTTTTTTAATATTGTGGACATTTTTTTCGTAATATATCGTGATTTTTTTTTAAAAAAATTTTTTTTAAAAAAGATTTATGTTCTTCTACGATTTTTGAATATTGTAAAAAATTTTTTTTGTTTTATTTTTTTTAAAAAAAAATGTTTTAGAAAATAAAAAAAAAATTCTTAAAAAAAATTGTTTTGTTAATAGGTTGGAAATTTTTTTTAATGTGTTTTTGAAAAAAAATGTTTTCTAATTTTTTGGAAATTTATTATTAGAATTGTTTATTTATCAACGTATGACCTTCTTTCAATAAATAAGGAAGATGACCACAAAAAATGCTAAATATTAAAAAAAATAACGATTACCTTGGCCTTAAATTCTAGTCAGTTTCGTGAAATTTAAACTCGAGAAAAGCTTAAGAAGTTATTTGTCTAACACACCAAAATTACTAAAATATATCTATCGGTTCAAAAGTTACAGTGGCTAATAAAGAACGATTCTGTACCACTGTGCGCCGCTTCTCAGAATGTGATCAGAGCCGGTGGGCTGGTAAGGTTCACTCATCAGCTAGTTTGCACCATCTGTCTTCGTTTTCCGAAAATTTTCTAAGTTGCCAACTTTCTCCAAGGACCACCTCTCCACCAGTCAATACTTGTAATGAGATTTTGGTATAAAATCCAAGGTAAAGAGAGAGTTGTCGGATGCAGGATTTTTTCGATTATACTACTTACGGAATTTCTTAGGACAATATTACTGACAGTGTTTTAAGTTTAGGATAATCCATCAATCGGTTTGTATCAATCAGTAATATTGTCCTTACACTAACAACCATTCACTGTACGATGAACACAGCAACACAATAATCTTCGATGAGCAAGGAAAGCAAATGCTGTGTGTATTGTATTTCAATACGAAACTAATTATGGTCCATGTCACAGTGTCTCAATTTTGAGTGAATTTCGTTTCGTAACATGACATGACATTTTTAAAGAATTTCAATTTAAATAATTATTGGCACTTTAACGAGGAGTTTCTCCATTTTCCTTTAAGCATCTAAAAGAAAAAGAAAAACAAAACAACAACCATCCATCATCATTATTGGATAATTGAAATATGAGAACACAACACCAAAAACGATGGCCAATGAACATTTCAAGATGAAATTCAATACGAAAACATTTCGCACAAACACACGCTTGCCTCAAAATTCACAATTGATTTGTAAATTAACAACAACGACAACTGCAAATAGCAACAGCTGCCAGTGGAAATTGTCACAGATACGACAATTCTATCGAAATGGTGATAGTGGCACACACACACACACAGAAATGTGTGAGTGTGTGTGTGAGTGCAAATCTATTGTCACACATGGCATGAATACTCGTGCAGGATGTGTTATCCTTTTTTTTTAGGTTGTTGATTGTTGTTGTTGTTATTGAGTTTCTGTTTGTCTTCTGTGTGTTTGTTTGTGTATCTGTGAGAGTGGCAGGAATTCCGTTGTACCACGGTCGTTGATACGGTCGGTCGTATGTTGTCCTTGTTATCTGCAACCACTGATTGTGTTTGGGCTGAGGTTATCGCCTGTTTTCAGTTTTACCACATTCTCTAACAACATTCGAATGTATCGTTGTTGTTTAAAATGGGTTGGGGGGGTGGGGTGGGTATGAATTGGACCGACTGTCCATAGAGTGATGGTTGATGGTGTTGCTGTGAATTCACATTCGTTTCATTGATTTTCCTTATTGTTTATTGTAAGAGTAAATATTTATTTGGGTTTCATATCCTTTGAGAATGTAGTTAAGCTCTACAGGCATAGGTTTTTTTGTCTCCAATCTTGCTTTTTTCTCTCTCTCTCTCTCTCTTATCTTTTCGGTTGAAGTTTTTCCGGAATTCTGTGTTTAAAGGATTTTTGAAAGGGTTTTTACACACAAACGGACTAAAATCAGATATATTTGCGTTCCTTAAATTTTCGAATTTGTTTTTTTTTCTTTATTTTAAAGAAATTTTAGGAATTGATTGAATCCATCGTAAGGGAGACACAACATATGTGCTGCGCCAAGCATGAGATCTTTTAAGTTCAGTTTCATAATCAGTAGTTTAATATCTTCGGACATATTTGTCCTGCAGAACGTGTCCAATTTAATAAGATGAGCACAAGAACCGAGAACAGAATAGTAACTTATTTCCCTTAACATTCCATGAGGGAAGGGCCGGGAAACTTCTCTCGAATCAGTGAGCTGTGCTCGAAGAGCTACAAAAATGTTATCGAATCACAAAAAAAAATCGAGAAAAAAGATGTGTTCTATATTTATTGTACATCAAAAGCGTACGAACGTACGTTCGCGACCCACGGAAATGACCATATATGTTATTTATAAAACGTAATCGTATGTAAGTGTATTAGCAACTCGCACATTATAACGTACACCTATCTTTCGTGGAGTAGAACTTAAAAAATGCACATTTGTTCAGTCTAGCTTTAACTTTTCCTGGATGTGTAAACCATTGTGTGTAGAAAATGTCCAAAATGAACTGCGAGTACATGCGAGCCTTCAATTTATTGTACTTTTTAGGCAAAATGTCACTGTCAAAACGCACCCTTTATTTAATATGGCACGTAGAAGCGATCCCCACCAAGAAGTTTCTCACCGTGGAAAATTATGCTTTTGGTACCGTTTTGAGCAAAATTAACTATACTCAGAAGGAGCAGTGCGAAATTGGAAGGAAACTGCGAAATTTTGCTAATAGGCTTATCCAAAAGTGGAAGGCCTGTGGCAGAAGTAAGGTGTTTTTCGAAAAAACTCACCAAGAATGGCTAGACACACCATTGGTATTAATGGGACACAAATTAATTGAAAATGTTGGACGCCCGAAAAAAGAGCTTTTAGAGTGCTGCAGGAGAACGCAAGTCAATAAGATGTCACGGCTATGGTATGATGTCCGAGGAAGCGCTTGAAGCCAGAAATAAAGATTACCGGAACATCCGTGAAAATAATACGAGAAAAAATTCCAGGAAAAATACAATGGAAGATATAATTAATGTTCTTTTTGTTTCTTCGGATTCATTAATATCTTCATTGTCCAACGGCTCATCAATTTCCTATACCAAAAATATTGGTTTCGATAAGGAAGTTAAAAGCTTGCTTATAATGCATCATCTTGAAGATGATTTCTCTGAATCTGATTAATATTTTCTTTTTATAATATGGTTTCTTTTTTAGTTGATAATTTTTTTTCTTATTTTATGTATGCATATATGGTGGAAAATGTTAATTGAACTTAAAAAAAAAAATAAAAAAAAAAAATTTAAAAAAAAAAATAAAAAAAAATTACAAAAATTTTTAATTTTTTCCCAAAAATTGTTTTATTTTTATCTGAATTGGGGAAAAATTTTAAGCTATCTTGTTTACTTTGGAAGCTATGAATAAAATGCCGCTAGCGAAGCCAAATTGGCCAATGTGCGACCCTGCCTTTTGCGGATAGACTTTCTGCCAGGTGTTGTCTGTCAAGCAGAGTTGTTTCGAAGAGGACAGTTTGTTGGTTTAGTGATTTCAGCCAAACTTCCTTTTTGAAGTGGAGGCAATTGATGGCGACTATGGAACAATCACCCCTTTTTTACTTCTTAAAAATACAATCTGTATGACTTCTCAAATCTTACATAAAACAGGTATGCAGACACCCCACCACCTGCTCCACATTTTTCCGCCATTACTATTATTACAATTAAAGTAGAAACAGCCCAACAACAACAACAGCGATAAGTTTCGCGAACTCGTTATGCTTAATCACCAGCGTTATTGTTATGTACGCCGCTAAAAAAGGGGGTGCGTGAACCACAACAACAACAACACAACGAACCCACAAAAAATCTACCTATACAAAAATACGGAAGACAATCATTAAATGAATTAATTAATTTCACACTTTTATTCGTTGGAGTTAGACAGAGAGAAAGAGCGGGATATCAAAACGGAAAAACAAAAAATCATTGCCAAAGTTCTTGAAGCTCAAACATTTCTTCTTCCAACAATCAGCCGTCTCCAACAATCAGCCGCTGGTGAAATTAATTTGTTTCCAATTAATATGAACAAACGCTCATTCAAACACTCGCATAGACACATGTACGGGAGACAGAGAGAGAGAGCTAAAGAAATCGCCACCATTCGTTATTCATAAAATTGATTTTGACATTAAAGGGTTTTCGCTACGGCACATTACAGTTGAACATTTTCAGTGGCCCACAAGCAAAAGCAACGACTCGCCAAATGGTCATTTGTCAAGTGAAAGAAGTTACCTGCAGGCGGCTTTTAGCTTTAGTGTTCTTCTTTGTTCGCTTTTTGGTAAAGACCTTTTCAAATAAAAATGCCAGAGTTGCCATGCAGATGCCAAGAGTGGTAAAAATCTTCACTATAGCCTGATGTGACGACCAGGAGCTCTACAAAATCAAACAGACAGAGGTTCCCAGTCGATTTCAATTGGCTGTCAATATCCAATTGAATTAAAAAAATATTTCTTAATAAAGGGTGTTTTTTATTGAGGTATAGAACTTCGAATTGAAATAAAGCACAAGAAAATCGTTTTAATGTCCATCAATTTGGCTTTATTGGAAGGATAATTTTATGCCATTAATGTTTAAATATGATTTCGGGCATGTGGCCGCCGCGGCTGGCTCGAATAAAGCCAATTCTACAGGTCCAATTTTCGACCCCTTGTTGGAACCACAACTCATCCACATTCATGCCATCCAATTCGGGAACAAAATAGTCGGTTATCATGGCTCTATACCGGTCTCCATTAACGGTAACTGACTCTCCAGCATTATTTCGGAAGAAGTATGGCCCAATGACTCCACCAGCCCATAGAGCACACCAAACAGTCAGTTTTTGTGGATGTAATGGCATAAAATGGACGGAGCTTGCGGTGAACTTCGCGAACTGAACCATTACTTTCGAAATAAATTTGCACGATTTGCAAGCGTTGTTCTTTTGTCAACCTGTTCATGATGAAATGGCAAACCAAACTAAATATTAATCACTTGACAGCTGAAAAATGGCCGCCAGTTAAAAAAGTGATGCCAACTTAAAGTTCTATACCCCAATAAAAAACACCCTTTATCTTTCTCATCCGCATTTCCATATCAGTCCGAAACTTGGCAACTCTGACTGATGGCTCATTTATCATTATCACAGTAACTAAAAGGCTTATTAAAAGTTTTCGCTACAACAACCACAAAAAGTTACTTAACGCTTACAGCTACACTCACTCATACACTTACAGCCTCAGAGATTCTTCTCCACCTCGTGCTTCCATCTTCTTCGAACATCGTTGTCTTACGGATGAAATTCTATTCAGTAAATGTAAATATTTCTGTGGCTGCTAGTGTGCGTGTGTGTTTGGGTCTGTGAGTGTAACTCGAGTACTGTCAGTATGTGTTTAGTGGTGTTGGTGTCGGAGTCTGCTGCTCATACAAAGTGCTAATGGCGAAATTATTAGGCTTCCACTGACTTTGTACGTTCGAAATGGCAAATAAACGTTTAACACTTTGGAAATCATTAGACATAAATAATACTCACTCATGTTCTACGAAATGTTAATAGAATTGGTTTATAGACAGCGGTTACTGCACAGTGAGTAGAAACCCGCATGAAAGGTGAGCAATTTGATGGGTGAAATTGTAGTCTATTTTTTAATTTTTTTTTTTTTTTTTTTCAGAACCAATATCTTTGTTGATTTTGCATAATGAAAAAATCACTCCATATTTGGGGCGATTCTTCATTTTTTAATTGGGGCCATTTTTCATTGGAAACATTGTTCAAGGAGCCCTTGCAGTCAATAAAGATAAAAAATGAAATGTCCAAGGCGCCCCGGTAGGCGAGTTGGTAGCGTGATTGTCTATCAGCGTGGGGGTTGTGGGTTCGATACCCACCAGAGGCTTTGGTCTGTCGCTGCAAAAATCTAAACATATGGTCTTTGTCACCCGGTTTACCCTTGGACCCAAAATTAGAATATAAATTTACTTTGTATTGTAATTAATAAATAAATAAATAAATGAAATGTCCATATTGCCGCAAAGACATTGAAGATATTTTGACACTTTATGTGTGAAAGCAAAGTTACTATAAATTGAGAAATGTAAAATTAATATTGTTCTTATACTTTTGATTTTTTTTTGTTAAAAAATATTTTTTTTGCAAAATACGACAATCTATGGTTTTTTTTTTTTTTTTTTTTTGGTGGGGGTTTTCCAGCTATATGCGTTATTTTGAATAACCCGGTAAATTTCATGAATAGGATATGGTCGGGTATGCGTGGTCGTGTGGCCATTTGGCTGATATTGTCTTTCATTATTAACAAAAATGAAATTTGTTGAGATAAATAAACAATGAAGAAGGTACTTCATCATTATGAAATAAACAACCGATCATTTATCTCAAAAAATTTCATTTTTGTTTGAATATCAAAATAACACCTCTTGAACATCTAGTAAACTGAACATCTAGTAAACTGGATGTGTGCCAGCCGTCTATTACAACGTGATCAATACGTTTAGCCCAATTTTGGCCCAGCCATGGCTGCGATAACGATCAAATGTCTCTTCTAGGCTTCTACAGAAGCTGTATTGTTATCTCCATCCTTCTCGAAATATGTGCTCCGCTGGTGTAAAAATTTTTAACTCTGATGCCGACAATGACTAGTCGTTCGTCTACCGGTGTTAGCCTAACATTTTGTCCCGATTCAGACTATGCAATTTTACTTGCGTCAGTTTTTATGATTCCCTTTTTTTCACAAATCCACACTTATGCTCGTTCATATCATTTTGCCAACAACAGTCCCGATTCAGACTAGGCAATTTTTATAATTCACTTTTGAACTTGCCTCTGGTATTCGCACAAGGCAATTGGGGGCTCCGACAATTTTTGTTTTCGTTCATTGTCATAGTCTTTTCAAATTCAAATAAACTTTCAAAATGTAAAAATTATCTACAGCCAACTTCACACCAAACATGGTACAATAAACAAGGTAAGGCCAAGCAATCAGCTGATTTACAATTTTTTCTCGCAGCGCTCTAAATTGTCAAAGTTGACATTCGATGTGTTGCAAACGGAATGACAAACCCATCCTATGATAGAGGGTATAACAAATTATGAACATATTAATGATGGAAATGTAAATATTTTGTATCAAATATTTACAACAATAACAAAAATTAACTGTCAGTAACTTTATTTTATATTCATGACATATACAACTTTGACAATATAGAGCACCAGAGTTGTATCTGATTATTTGTTGTTGGGCTAATGACCTTACCTTGTTTATTGTACCATGACACCAAAGAAAACATAAAAAGAATTGATGGTACGAGCAAGTTTTTTCCCTTTCCATTCCCCTTACTTCTCTCTCCGGCAAACTGGCAATTACGGGAACTTAAATTGCCAAGGGTTAAAGCGATCCTAAGACGAGCTATTCTTCTTTTGACTCTTTTACTGGAAGTTGTTTTTCATATCGTTTGGAATTTATTTCATTGATATCTGTCTGATAGTTTCGAATTGGAAGTTATTTCGTTTATGTTGAGATATTTTTCCATTGGGAGATATTTCACTTTACTTAGGGGAAAAGAAGTCGTAGGGAATAAAAGCCCACATTTTGGGACTTATTTTATTTTATCTCTTTGGGAATTAATACATTTTTTTTAAGTTGAGAGGTGTTTCGCTTATATTGGGTCTTCTTGGGAGAACCTGAATTGGGATTAGTTGTCGTATTTAAAGGGTGTTTTTTATTGAGGTATAGAACTTCGAATTGAAATAAAACACAAGAAAATCGTTTTAATGTCCATCAATTTGGCTTTATTGGAAGGATAATTTTATGCCATTAATGTTTAAATATGATTTCGGGTATGAGGCCGCCGCGGTTGGATCGAATAAAGCCAATTCTACAGGTCCAATTTTCAACCACTTGTTGGAACCACAACTCATCCACATTCATGCCATCCAATTCGGGAACAAAATAGTCGGTTATCGTGGCTCTATACCGGTCTCCATTAACGGTAACTGACTCTACAGCATTATTTCGGAAGAAGTATGGCCCAATGACTCCACCAGCCCATAGAGCACACCAAACAGTCAGTTTTTGTGGATGTAATGGCATAAAATGGACGGAGCTTGCGGTGAACTTCGCGAACTGAACCATTACTTTCGAAATAAATTTGCACGATTTGCAAGAGTTGTTCTTTTGTCAACCTGTTCATGATGAAATGGCAAACCAAACTAAATATTAATCACTTGACAGCTGACAAAATGGCCGCCAGTTAAAAAAGTGATGCCAACTTAAAGTTATATACCCCAATAAAAAACACCCTTTATCTGTTTTGTATACGCCTTGCCTTGATGTCAGCTTTATATTTATCTAGGCTATATGCCAGAATCCACCCTATTAAGAATTCAGACATTCCAAGGACATATCCCCAAATCGTGTTCCTTTAAACGTTTTCTAATCCTTTATTCCTCATCACATGTTGTTGCTTTGCACTATTTTGTGACATTCTTTGGCTGAACGTTATTTCATTTCAAACCCATTTCGATTCGTACTCGAAAGCGTTGCAGTAATTTCCATAAAAACCACTCCTAACCACTATGATCTTTCACCAGCTCACGTACACACTGAATGTTTCTTTAATTGTATCCTACTATATAGTTAAAGGCACGTAACTACAGACACACTCATACATGCAAACGTAAATAATTATTAATTTATTGTGGTTATTTTGCTAAAAATTTCATTTATCAGAAAAGTTTTGGAAAATTTATGAATTTAATTTCATCTACGCACAATGCCAACTGATTACACAGCACACACAAGCACAACGTCTTATGTACAGAGTCGCACACACACACAGATAGACACAGAGACAATTTAAGCGTAATAATCATAATTATTATTATTATCAGGGAATATTTTTATGGCAAAAGTTTACAACTTTGTTTATATTTAACATATGTAGGCAAGCAAATAACTGTCTCTCATTATATCTCCCACTCTCTCTGCATGTTTCTGTGTACTCTATGACGTCTCTAGTCGACCTTCGTCCTTTCGTTTTTGTGTTGGTATGTCTCTTCTTCTACTCTTATGAAACTAATTTCTTTGTCTGTGTGTGTGTGCTAAAATTGAATCACTTACCCAATCTGGCTCGCCTTGTCTCTACCGCACAGTTGGCATTTATTCATCTACAAAAACAAAGACCAGCATATCTTCCTACTCTCACTAAATAGACAGCGTGGGAATTATTGAGGCCTGTTCCACCGAGATTCCGTGCTTTACTGCGAAGGATGTGCGGAATCTGCAGAAAAACAAAATGCTCTTAAGAGACAAATATGGACAGATGAAAACCTAGTGATGATCGCAACTCTGGCAGCCTGAAAACAGTTCCACTCAATTAAAAGAAAAGAATAATACAAATCCAAATAAGAAGTTCATATTTGTCACCTCGTGATTTGGCCTTGCTGATCTAGTCTGTCTGTCTGTATGTCTCTATGAAACGTCTCCTGCATGTCCTGCGCTCCTGCATGCTATTGAAGGCCTGCTGTTGGTCTCCTGTTTTCGCCTCTGTTCACATTTCAATTGTATTAATGTTGGTATCTCTGGATATGTGTGTGTGTGTATGGCTAAAAGTATCTCAAGTATTTATCAAGAATACTTATGAATTTATGCCTGCGTACGTTTCGGTGAATATTTTTATTTATTTGCCTAAACTTTGAACAACAACAATAATAGTCCCACTTATACACTTACATATGCGCATACTACACCGCATGTAAATTGTCTATAATATCATCAACATCTGTATAGATGTGTTGTATGTATGTAAGTATGTCATTCAGAGCCTGTTTATATTCCTGAGGTATTTAAATATTTCACTCAAATCTCTCACATAATGTTTGCCAACAGTTTATGCATTTTCCATAGTTGGTAATGTATCTCACAATAGTCAAATCGGCATGTCTATCGATAAGGGAAATTGTAAGCACCTCCTAAAATTAATAAAATTAAACAGCTATTATTGTTATTAGTTGTTGGTTTGTGTAAATGTTATTTTTATTGTTTTATGATTTATTTTTGAATGGTTTTCTATCGCCTGAGCCTTTGGTGGGGGCAAACTGAGGTGGAGATATGACATGAATGGAGTTAGCTAGATTGACGGTAATGGATTAGAGATTGGAAGTAGACCAACAAACTATTCAATTTCTAATATAAATAAGTGTCCAGCTTCCCATATAAAAACGACTTTCAGCAGAGCAATCATCATGTCATTCATTGCCGTTAAAATCCATGGAATGGTATCGGAATAATATGGCTGGGGCAATCATAGTACGGAGAGTACTCAATTTTTATTCTCTTCACAAGAGAAAAATACCTTATGAGAAAAAAATTGTTCTCTTCAAAGATAAATATACATTTTTCTCAAGATAAATATTTTTTTCTCGTGAAAGTAATTTAAAATATGAAGAGAACAATTATTTTTTTCATTCACGAGATTTATCTACCGAGCACTCGCGCGAGAGTTATATCTACTCATTAGAAATTAATTCTCATTCATGAGTTTAATCATTAGAAAAAATATTCGTCATCAACTGCATTTTTAGGAAATCCCTTTACCACGGCGAAATGGGACGAAAATATGTATAACAAATAATTAAACTTTCAGCGGATAACATTTTTTTTTTCTTTTTTATTGTTTTCAAACCAAAAAATTAAATCAAAAATAACAATAAAGCAATTCTATTGCAATTCTATTCGAAGCACTTCTTACGACCCATTTTTTTTCAACTGCTTCAAACAAAGCAATAGAAGAAACTGACCTGCGTCAATTTCCAAACACAAGTATTTGTATATTTCTTGTCTCACGCGTGCTCTCTTTAATATTTATCTTTATTTAACTTTCGCACTCAGAATGTAAAACAAAACTCTCGTGAAAGTTATTTTTATGAGTGAGTGTTATCTTTTCTTCTCTTTCGTTAGAGAGAGCAATACTTTTAAAGCATGTATTGATCACTCATCAAAGATAAAAAAGATAACTTTCGTAGATAAAAATTACTTTCACGAGAATTATTTTTTTTTGTCTCTGAGTGTGAGTAACAAAACGAGAGATAAAAATGAAAATACCTTTCGCGAAGCGAGATTTTCCGTACTATGGGGGCAATGAAAGCCCTTGAGGCTGTAGTCATATCAAATGAGTGGGTGCATAATATTTAAGTTCGAAATGATATCCGATAACTAGAACAACAGAAAGAACAATTCAAACAAGGAATATTTAAAAAAGGAATATTTTAGCCCTTTTCAAAACGTGGACGAAACGTGAATCCATCAGAACACTCGAGAATCTTAGGAAATTTCAGAGAATCTTAGGAAATATCCCAAGGTATAACAGCACCATAGACAGTAAAGCTGAGTCGGTTGCACATACGAATAATCTGCAGTCTACATTACTGCTTGCGCATACTCCAGTAGCGTTGAATGGACACTTACAAAACTCCATGACAAAATCTGCCGAAAACGAAATGGTTTATCGATTGTGGGAAGACTGGAACGAATAGTCGCCACCAAAGCTAAGAACGTATCGTACAAACCCATGAGATGCGTGCTATGCTGGCACTAGGGAAATCTATAAATGTCAATAAATTGTACCAATGAAACAACCACAAAACTAGCCAACTGTTACCACTCTGTTCGGCGATGCAGCCACTCAAGCACACCGGACCGTGCCGCCAAAAGCGTGCCAGTTGGTCATCTTATGTATGGGCCCCATGTCCCGATGCACACTAGGCAATTTTAATTGCCGCAAGTCTCAATTTGAATGAAATAGAGGTAAGGGGAATGGAAAGGGAAACAACCTGTTCGTACTGGCAATTTCTTTTTGTGTTTTTCGTATTTTGAAAGTCATTTGTATTTGAAAAAGAAATAACACCGTGTTACAAAAAATAGATTTGTTTCTGTCCTATGAACCAAATGCACATATTCGGAAAGGGGATAAAAAATAAAAATACACGTGTATCGGCGATTTTCATGTACACGTCAGAATTTTTTTTTAAGTTTGAAGTATGAAGCTCGTGGTGGCCTGTGTGAAAGCCTTTGGACCGATTTTTAACCCTTTTTCAGTGCTCCAATCGAGCTGATTTTTGGCAGGCAGACTCGTGGAAATATCTGTATCACGTCAAATTTCTTAAAAAATAGATTTTTTATCAATTCTCAGATTTTCCTATTTTTTTTTTTTTTTTTTTTTAATGGTTATCGTTTTTTTTAAGGTTTCAGTTCAAAAAACATTTTTTTTTTCGTAACGCTTAAGTAGTTTAAAAATTTGGAGTCTCTTCAAGTTATGCTAAGAAAAGTGAAAAAAATATGTTTTTTTTTCAAAAATAATAAAAATTGGGGAAAATCTGAGAATTGATAAAAATTGTTTTTAAAAAAAATGACGTGATACAGACATTTCCACGAGTCTGCCTGCAAAAAATCAGCTCGATTGGATCACTGAAAAAGGATTAAACATCGGTCCAAAGGCTTTCACATGTACATGAAAATCGCCGATACACGTGTATTTTTATTTTTTCCCCTCTTTCCGAAAAAGTAAATTTGGTTCATAGGACAGAATGTGTGTAACACAGTGTAATGAAAACAAAAATTGACGAAATAGAATTTCATTGTGTGGCAGGTTTAAAAGGAAATCATAAAAATGGCCGCAAGTAAAATTGCCTAGTGTGAATCGGGACTATTAGTCAGAATTTTAGAATGTGTACATCTAAGAGTATGAGTACTGCATGACTTCTTCTAAATATTACTCATACGCCAGGGTAGACTACAAACTTTTGAATTGATTTACTTACTACACTACTACCCATGATAATAAAGGGTTTTCCAACAAGAGGTGTTATTTTGAATCACCCGGTATTGTCACTTTCGAAGCTGTTATTCTTTGACATTTGACTACGCCATTACCCAAAAATGGAACGATACACGCTTTAACAATGCATTGAAATTTGTAAAATTCACTACAAAAATGTTGAAAACTAAAGCCGTTTTGGATCGTCGTGAAGCACCTTGTCGGATCGCAATACAGAAATTGGTGGACAAATTCTAGCTGTTGGGACAAGTTAGTGGTATGACGAATAAAACCCGTGCACGTCGCTCCAGAACAACTGAGAATATTGCTGCTGTAGCCCAAAGTGTTGAAGAAATGCCAGGTTTGTCCATTCCTTGTCCTTCCGTATTTTGCATAAAAACTTGGGTCTTAAGTTTTATAAGGTTCAGTTAACACAAGAACTCAAGCCGGCCGATCATCAACAACATCGTGTCTTTGCTGATTGGGTCCTTGGAATGTATGAAAATAATCCGGAATTCCATTGAAAAATCATCATGACGTTTACTTTGAACAAGACGGCGTGCCAACGAAACCATTTTTGACCAACATTTCGTTTTATTGGAAGTTCTCCAATATTGGGAACTAAGAAAATCAATAATAAAGAAAAAATCAACAACATCATTTTTTCACATGTTGTTTAACTGCCTGGTTATGGAAAAATCAATGTGTAAATAAAATTGTTCATAACCTAACAAAAAATCGTACTTACTTATGATTTTCCCATAACATCCGATAGAGGCACAGGGTACGTTTTCTGAAATCAATGAGTAGAGTACGATATTATTTTATTTTTTTTCTATACACACTTAACGGGACCTAATGTTTATTGAGAAATTTTACATGGCTTTAAAATTGCTTTTGGTGCGCTTGGAAACAACCGTTGAAAAAAGTTCGTTCAACAGGAGGCGCACCTGGGTATGCTGTGTGATAGTCGAACACAGACGGGAAAATGCAGCGACACATCGCTAAAAGATGGAATTCATAAAACGGTGTTCGCATTTGGATATTGCTCGCCTTCCGTAGAGTGACGCAGAAAAAATAGAAAGCGAAATCTCGAAACTATTCACTATATAGAAAACATGGAAGTCAATGTCGCAGCTTATCATTGAGACGGTCTTAGACAGTCTGTTATTGGAAATTCAAAAACAAAGCTGGTCACAACATAATCACATAATTAGAAGACATCCGTGTCGTCGTGGCTTTATAGCGAGACGTGAGAGGTGATTGTTTTTAAAAATCGAGAAAACATCTTCGAATTTTGGGTCTGATGCTTAACGAAGACAAAATCTGGCTTTACAACTGCCCGAGAAACGTGGCGCCGAGTAATGCAAAGCATTTGGCGTCTGATGTGATCTTTAGGCCGTGCATGAATTTGTCTATTCTGGATGTACCAGAGGAGGATAGTGCTGACAAATGTATTCTAAGCATGAGTGAATAGAATGAGTATTGAAAAATTGTAATATTTGTCTGAGACCACAGTAAGTAGTTGAGGATATTTTTTTTTATAATTACAATACAAAGTGAATTTATATTATAATTTTGGGTACAAGTGTAGACCGGATGACACAGACCAAAGGCTAGCATGCTATCAACTCGCCTACCGGGGCACTGTACTCCAGGATATATAAGGGGGTTTTGGGGGCCAGATCACTGACAATTATACTGTGGTCTCAGTATATAAAAGTATACCAATGATTTAATGTTGCACAATTTTCTATACATTAAAAGTTAATAGTCCACAATTTCACTTAGAAACATCTGGGGTTATGATTTCTATGAGCTTTGTATTGAAAAGTGTTTAAAGTCTACCAAAGGCTTAAAGTGAATAGGTTGCGGCCTTGCAACAGCCTTCGGACGAGCACAGTAATTGCAAATTAAAAATTCTCTTTTGTGAAATTCTCTGCCAGTAGTTGAATAAACAAAAATGAGAAGATGTCGTCCTATTAAATTAATGGCAACGTTTTGTGTCTGTCGCTTTAATTTAATTAATTAAATATTTTTAGTAAGCACACGCACTACTTATGCTGTGTGTCACATAATTTATCAGCGTTCCCTCTAATCGTGAGCGTATTAACGGCGTTGCCTGAACTACTCAGGCTGTGTTTGTACATTAATCAGACGCATGCAGCGCACTTCTGGCAGGCGGCAAACAAACAGGACAGACAATTTCACTTAGCAGACAAATAAATATTTGCACAATATTTCTCTATACCCGCGTTCTCTCTCTCTCGCTCTCTCTCTTTCCTCCTCCATTTCAATTGTTTCCAAATAATGTGAGCACGACAGATGTCTACTGAAATCCTTCATATTATTTATATTTGAGATTATACCACACACACACACACACATACACTTACACACTTGTACCCGCAGAAAACACTGAAATGCCATTAGCTCAAATAAAATACCGAGTTTATATTTATTGTTGTTGTTTTGTGTTTTCATTTGTATGCTTGTGTGTTTGTGTCAATGTCAAAATTAACCAAAAATAAATAAATTACAAAAGCATTTAGGCAACGCCACACGAGAACAACATGCCTGTGTACTCAGGTGCGAAGTGATTCAACTTTTTAACGCCCTGAAGTGACAAAACTCGCACGGATATCTGGCAGCAAGCATGGGCGCCCAAAATATACACTACTCCGCAGAGTGTTGTTGGTGTTCTGAATCAAAGCGACAAAGAGGAATATTTTTGTTGGGAAAAAAGTTGTGTGAGTTTTTATTAAATCTTGAGAAAAAAAAACATAGTTTTCACTCTGCTAAACGAGATTAGGTCAGAACAGCAATTGGCCTTCTTGAGAATGACAAGGCCACCGTTGGCGACAGAATATCGCCAGAGCTGTATGTGACCGAATGGGCATATCTCGGGATGACTATGGCAGAGTATGAAATGATGCCGATGAGGAAGAATCAGCATCTGTGATTTGACTAGCTAAATTCATCAAAAGTTCCGAATGCTTCTTACTTCACCTTTAGGTATGATATTGTCTTTAATTGAGCGCTTCATATGTTAAAAATTCCAATTAAACAAAATGTGTGTCAGATATTTACAGAATTTTGTATTTTTGTGAAGTTCAAGTCAATTGTCAACAACGGCTACTCCCTCTTTGCTCCCTACAATATCCTTACTTCGTATTGCCAAAGTCTTAAAAAAAGGTAATTTTCAATAAAAGAGTCTGCCCCCTATTTTCCGGCACACTATTTTGGACTGCGTCTTTTTCATGTTTACTCAACCATTGGACTCTAATTAAACCACATTACTGCGAATAGTCCTCTCGATAAGATAATCAAGGCCAAGCCAGTGTAACATTGCTCGAACAGAATTTGATACAAAAAAAACCAACGAACTTCGTCACTTCTTTTCGGAAGACCCATAACATAGTTTACTTTTCTGGCTCCTCTCATTTTTTTGAAGAAATATGAACCAATGATCCATTGGTCCATAAATTTCTCAATACTCTCTTGGAATATCTTTGCAGCACATTTAGGTTTTTTAATCGCTCATAACATATTTTTTTTTTACATTCTTATAGTACCGTAAAGCACCGAGTAGTGATTGTGGAACGAAATGCCAACTGACGCTGAGGCCTATTTGACAGAACTTTTTATGTATTTGAATTTTAAAAAATAATAAAAAAAAAAGAAATCAAAAGAATTGATTCAAGTGTAATCGCCAAAAGTGTGTAAACTCACCTGACGTATACGTAATATTTATTAGAATATGTACATTACTTATACGCCTGGATGTACACGAAACTGCAACTACCACCAACAATCGTTTGTAAAGGATTTTCCAGCAAGAGATGTTATTTTGAATCACCCGGTATTTCGGCAGCTGTCACTTTTCATGCTTTTATTCTTTGACATTTGACAATTACGCCATTACTAAAAACTAGTAAGTTGTAATGCGCCTATGGCGCCCGTTAATTTGCTTGAGAAAGTATTTGTTACTTAATTTTAAAAATTTTTTAAAAAATATTTTGAGAAAACTATTTTGTAAAAAAAAATTTCGAAAAAAAATAAAATTGGAAAAAAAAAATTTGTGGAAAAAAAATTTTTGCTGAAAAAAAAATTTTTGTTGAAAAAAAAAAATTTGTTGAAAAAAAAATGTTTGCTAAAAAAAAAAATTTTTGTTGAAAAAAAAAATTTTTGTTGAAAAAAAATGTTTGCTGAAAAAAAAAATTGTTGTAGAAAAAAAAAATTTTTTTGAAAAAAAAAATGTGGAAAAAAAATTTTTTTTTGAAAAAAAAAATTTTTTGTAAAAAAAAAAGTGTAAAAAAAAATTTTGGAAAAAAAAAATTTTGGTAAAAAAAAAATTGGGGAAAACACAATTTCTGTACAAAAAAAAAATATTATTTTTTTTATTATTATTATTTATAGAATTATTATAGAATGCCTATTTAAATTCCTACGTACTGCGTGACAGAGTCAGTGAATCAGTGAATCAGTGTCGATGGTAAATATATATAAAGATGGAACGATACACTCTTCAACAAAGCATTGAAATTACTAAAATTCAGTACAAAAATTATGAAAATCTTGTGGTCACAGTTCGCAAAACTAAAGGATTTTTGGTTCGTCGTGATGCACCTTGTCGGATCGCAATACAGAAATTGGTGGAACAATTCCAGATGTTCGGACAAGTTAGTGATGTGCAGAATAAAACCCTTGCACGTCCGTCAAAAACAACTGAGAATATTGTGGCTGTAGCCCAAAGTGTTGAAGAAAACCCAGGTTGGTGCATTCCTTGTCGTTCTTTAGAATTGGGCATTCCACAAACGTCATTACACCGTATTTTGCATGAAGACTTTTGTCTTAAGGCTTATAAAGTTCAGTTAACACAAGAACTCAAGCCGGACGATCATCAACAACGTCGTGTCTTTGCTGATTGGGTCCTTGAAATGCATGAAAATGATCCGGAATTCCAACGAAAAATCATCTTGACTGATGAAATCCACTCCCACCTCGGTGGCTACGTCAACACGCAAAATTGTCGCATCTGCGTCTCGGAAAATCTAAAAATTGTTGTTGAGAAGCCTCTCCATCCTCAACGTGTGACTGTTTGGTGCGTTTTATTGTCCGGCGGTGTCATTGGTCTGCGAATGGATTGCGCTATCGGGAGATGATTAAGGATTTTTTATGGTCGGAGTTGGATGATATTGATCTGGACAACGTTTACTTTCAACAAGACGGAGCTACGTGCCACACAAGCAACGAAACCATTGCTCTTTTATGGGCAGACTTTCCGGACCTTGTTATCTCTCGAAGAAGTGAACACAATTGGCCACCGAAATCTTGTGATTTAACACCTTGCGACTTCTTCCTTCAAGACCTCAAAGATAGAATTCTTAAGGCTATCAACGAAATAGGGCAGCCACTTTGCGATTTGGTTATGGAAAATTTCATGTAACGGATATGTTCCTGTAAGCGTGGTCGTGGTGGCCATTTGGCCGATGTTGTTTTTCATTATCTACGGCTTAACTTCCTCTTTATCTTAATATATGTATATTTACCCTCGACACTGATTCCCTGATTCACTGACTCTGTCACGCAGTACGTAGGAATTTAAATAGGCATTCTATAATAATTCTATAAATAATAATAATAAAAAAAAATAATATTTTTTTTTGTACAGAAATTGTGTTTTCCCCAAATTTTTTTACCAAAATTTTTTTTTCCAAAATTTTTTTTTTTACAATTTTTTTTTTTTTATAAAATTTTTTTTTTCCAAATTTTTTTTTCCCACAAATTTTTTTTTTTCAAGAAAAAAATTTTTTTTTCAACAAATTTTTTATTCCATATTTCAACGGGCGCCATAGGCGCATTATAACTTACTAGTTGTGAAATAAACATCCGATCATTTATCTCAAAAAAATTCATTTTTCTTTGAATACCAAAATAACACCTCTTGTTGGAGAGCGCTGTATTTATTTTAAAAGTTTGTGCATAAGTCAATGGTTTTAATCTAATCCTGAAAATGTTCTCAAAACATCCAAACTCGGACAAACTGTGGACGAAAACATGCTTCAAAGATTACACTTTGAAAAATATAAATTTAACCGTTGAAGACCATTGTGTAGTGGGTGGAAATAAAAAAAGTCTGCGCTCGAAAAAGAAAAAAAATAAGTAAAAAAAATTTCAAAATTCTGGAAGTCGCGAAACGAAATTTCAGTTTCTGATCAGTCAGTGTTAAAATTTTTAATACCAAAAAATCAACACCAAAATGGCAAAAATTTCCAAACTTAAAGAGCGTGATGCAAAACTTAGAAACTTTTTGTTTTCCTTATTTTTCTACATCCCTTTTCGAGTGTGAAATTTTCAAATTAAAAAAAAGTCGGTTTTCATTCCACCCTATTATGTAGTTCAAAAAAAAAAATCAATCCCTATAAGGGGACACAATGGGTTACATCTATAAAAGCCAGAACATCGAACCGTCCGCAATCATAAGCCCTCCATTATAAGTAGAAGACGAAAAGAAAACCTTTTAAAATAAAATTAATTATTCACGCGCACACAACAACAAAGAGTGCAACAGCAATTTAAGAAATGAACAGATGCACAGCTGCTTTTGTTGTTGTTAAAATTTCCGGAGTTGCCTCTTCTAAATCCTGGCAAAACGTTGCGATGTGTTAAATGTCACTTCTTCTGTCGAGATTGGATTCATGCGGAAGCCAAAGTACGCATTTAAGGTTTCAAGGTTTTTGCCATCAATTGTTGGTGGCATTGTTGTTGTCCCATAACTGTCTACGCTCGGTGTTCTGCCGACTGCAACAACATCGCCCCGGTATTGTGCTCCCTGTATCTGTGGGCGAGTGTGTGTGTGTGCGAGTGTTTATCACTGCACACCGAGAGTACGAATCGACATACATTTGTAATTCCACTGCACAACTTTTATTTGTTGATAATATTTTGCTCTTCTCTATTTCTCCCAGTTTTCGTATTTCCTCACGGGTCTCTTTTGTTAGCGTTAGCGTTGGTTGTCTGCTGTGGCAGTTAACTCATGCATACGACACTGTCACTTGTGTTCATGAATAATTGAAAATACTACCTAGAAAAACATACGCACACACACAGACACACACATACGCACATCTAAACACAAACAACTATAAAAGCTGGTAGTTGCATGTGTTGATAAAAGTGGATGTAGAGTGGTGTGTGTGCAGTGTCGTAAACTGCCAATGTTCATATCGGGAGTTGCCTCTGTTGCTTTGTTATCATGTATTTACTATACCGGTAACAACAACAATATCGTTGTATAACAACAAAAAAAATGCACAGACACACACTCATGCATAATGAAGGTGCACACAGACACTCAGCACTAAAGAAACATATCATACATATTTTTTAAAACGAACACTGTTGGGTCTTAACCTAAATGTTATTTGCCTTTCTGCAAAACATGTTGCCAATGAAGAGATGATTTCGCCGGTTCTTCGTCGAAAAAGCAAGACATTTTTTTTTATTAATTGGGTTAAAACTTTAAATGATCATTGCAACTCTTTCCTTTATATTCAAAACATATAAGCTAAAATTTTTTGATTTTTTTTTTCAATATTCTTTCCAGGATATTATTTTAGTTAAATATTTCCGAAATCCAGACATTTTTTTTATTATTTGGGTTAAAACTTTAAATGATCATTGCAACTCTTTCCTTTTTATTCAAAACATATAAGCTACAATTTTTTGATTTTTTTTCCAATATTCTTTCCAGGATATTATTTTAGTTAAATATTTCCGAAATCGAGACATTTTTTTTATTAATTGGGTTAAAACTTTAAATGATCATTGCAACTCTTTCCTTTATATTCAAAACATATAAGCTACAATTTTTTGATTTTTTTTCCAATATTCTTTCCAGGATATTATTTTAGTTAAATATTTCCGAAATCGAGACATTTTTTTTATTAATTGGGTTAAAACTTTAAATGATCATTGCAACCCTTTCCTTTATATTCAAAACATATAAGCTAACAATTTTTTGATTTTTTTTTTTCAATATTCTTTCCAGGATATTATTTTAGTTAAATATTTCCGAACTCATAGACATTTCCAACATTAAGACAAGATGAGCCATTGAATAATTTTGAATTTTGTCAAACCATTGACTTGAGGAAACATGTTTTCGCAACGTCATTTCGAGGCACCTTTTAACCACAAACGACTTCCAACATAAAACTAGAGTTAAATTTGTGACGCTATATATTCAAAATAATCCTTTAGTTATATTAACTGAACATCCTAAACGTAGCAAAATATAGTGGCAAAAAAAAAACGAATTTTCTAGAACATGGAACAGTGGGAAACTGTCACGTGCCCTTCATTATTTCCCAAAAAGGTAACAATAAACTAATTGGAGGTTGGTTTTCGAAGAAAGTGCAATTGATTCACACAAAAAAAACAGTTGCTAGTCTTGAAATATGTCCAAACAGTCGATCGAAAGGTTGGCACTGAACCGGATTTTCGGAAACAGATCATCAAGACGTCACCATTGCATGAATATTACTGTTTCGGCTGGCATTTTTTCCTAGAGTTAAGGCATTCGAAATATTCAGTGGAAATCGTTATCGGTGGACATTCGGTCAATATGCCTAACCGTAAATACACGAAAAAGGTCTAGTGTCTAGAGATTGCTCGCTTCGGTGACTGATGATTTTCATTGGTTATGTAAGCGGCCGGACTTAATTCAATGATATCCGATTGTCATCTTTGTCATCGTCGATATCGATGGCATCGTAAATATCTTCCACCTGAAAAGCAAACAAGAATAAAATAATGATAGTTTTTTTAATCTGTCTAGAGATAGCAACAAACAGATAGAGCAAACAAATGTGATGTCAAAATGTGATGTCAAAAACGCCGCGATTGACTGGCAAGTCGGATTTTAAGCTTCTGTCTTTCTCAAGTTCACATCTCCATTTTGGTATTTTTGAGATATTTAGCTTTGACATATCTTTCGCACATTCACAGTAATGGACTAATCTTCAAAATATTTAAATTTCTAAATAGAAGCATCCTTTGTTCTACAGGAGTTTCCAACAAGAGGTGCTATTTTGAATCACCCGGTAGCTGTCACTTTTGCAGCTTTTATTCTTTGGCATTTGACAAGTAGAAACTACGCCAGTTTTAGAAATGGAAATGGAATACACGCTTCAACAACGCATTGAAATTTATAAAATTCACTAACAAAATGAAGAAAATCTTGCAGTCACAGTTCGAAAAACTAAAGTATTTTTGGGTCGTCGTGAAGCACCTTGTCGGACCGCAATACAGAAATTGGTGCAAAAATTCGAGCTGTTGGGACAAGCTAGTGATGTGAAGAATATAACCGGTGCACGTCGCCAAAGTGTTGAAGAAAGCCCAGGTTGGTGCATTCCTCGTCGTTCTTTGGAATTGGTCATTCCTCAAACGTCACCGTACACCGTATTTTGCATGAAGACTTTTGTCTTAACCCTTAATAGCCTGGTGGTCCCTTCAGGAACCTCAACTTTAGAGACTTGTTTTTCAAAACTGTTACATTTTTTGCGCAATGTTTATTCAGCAAATATTCTCTTTATAATGTATGCCATCTAGCGGAAAAGAAAATCATATGCTTTTCGGTGCTGAACACCTGATTTTTGACGTTTATCAGAAAAACACACAAAAGCTTCAAAGTGAACAAATCGTGCTTTTTCAAATTGATTGAAATCAAAACTTTTGCTCCAAAAGAACCAAATAAAATTCATTTATATTATTTGTGCACTAGATTCAAACCATGTAAGTATCTTTTTAGCAATATAAATTTTTTTTGTTTGTGTTTTTCGTGTAAAAGTCTTCAAAGAACCAACACACAAAACCTCCCCTAAAATGTCCAAAACTCAAAATTGTGAAAAGTCGTAGAATAAACGTTGTTAAGGGTGCTAAAATACAACATATAAAATTTTTTCATTGAAAAAAAAAAAGTCAGGCTATTAAGGGTTAAGGCTTATAAAGTTCAGTTAACACAAGAACTCAAGCCGGCCGATCATCAACAACGTCGTGTGTTTGCTCATTGGATCCATGAAATGCATGAAAATGATTCGAAATCATCTTCACTGATGAGGCCCATTTCCACCTCGGTGGCTACGTCAACAAGCAAAATTGTCGCATCTGGGGCTCGGAAAACCCAAGAGTTATTGTTGAGAAGCCTCTCCATCCACGTGTGACTGTTTGGTTCGGTTTATGGTCCGGCGCGGTTATTGGATCTTACTTTTTATAAAAAGTTAAATCGAGAGATGATTAATGAATTTTTGTGGTCAGAGTCGGGTGACATTGGACAACGTTTACATTCAACAAGATGGCACTATGTGCCACCTAAGCGGGAAAAGTTTCCGGAGCGTGTTATCT
This sequence comes from Hydrotaea cyrtoneurina, assembly GCA_958296145.1. Classification (NCBI taxonomy): domain Eukaryota; kingdom Metazoa; phylum Arthropoda; class Insecta; order Diptera; family Muscidae; genus Hydrotaea; species Hydrotaea cyrtoneurina. The sequence continues at coordinate 139,125,137 of OY282512.1, read as the reverse complement.
GTCGAAGAAGTGATCACAATTGGCCACCGAGATCATGTGATTTAACACCTTGCGACTTCTTCCTTTGGGCCCACTTGAAAGATAAGGTCTACACCAACAGCCCAGCGTCGATTCAAGACCTCAAAGATAGAATCCGTGAGGCTGTCGAGTACAAAGGGCAGCGACTTTGCAATTTACTTATGGAAAATGTCATGAAAAGGATATATTCCTGTAAGCGTGGTCGTGGTGGCCACTTGGCTGATGTTGTTTTTCACTATTAACGGCATACCTTCCTCCTTATTATAAAATAAACAGCTGATCATTTATCTCAAAAAATTTCATATTTCTGTGAAAATCAATTAAAACCACTTGTTGGTAAACCCTTAAGGTTATTATAAGCCAAATCTCTAAATATATGCATAAATGTAATTCTTTTTTTTTAGATGAGACCGATGAATTTATTTTTAATAAAGAAGACTACTATTACAACTAAACCATTTAAATTCTCTGTAGAACAGTTATGAGCCGTGGGAAGCTTGCGCCCAACAGTGGATCCCGCTCAGAGAGTAAAGAAAATAATTTGCTCACAAGCATATGACCCCAAACCGGCATTCATACATTGTAGTGCCCCTTTTTAGGGCTTGCAGATTATAAATTTAATTTAATACAATTTATTTTTGCGAAACAGTCAATGTTCGGAAGCTGTAGAGACATGGTGTCCAAGATCTATTTCGATACATAGCTCGAACGACCAAAAATTTTGCTACCATAAAAAATGTATTACATGGAAAATGTATTAAACTTCTCACGGATGCCACGCATATTGCAATGCCCTCCGCAAAGCAACCACAAAGACATGACAACTTCTAGAAGCCAAAGGTGAGAAACATACATTTGCATTTTCCATGTGTATGGGTAGGTCTGTATGACCGTGTGTGTGTGTGTGTGTGAATAGCTATTGCAAAAAAAAACGGAAGGAAAGTAAATCATGATGCACACAACATACTCTCATATCGACGATATACTCGCAAACTGCAGGTCTATAAATATATTTTTATATTTTTGTATACGCTACAGTAGACAGTAGTACAGGGTACTGTGAGTTTGTGCTAATGTTTTGTAACAGCGAAAAGGCTTATGGCGCTTATGACCTCTGTCAGCTGGGTGATCAGAAATCAGAAATACAACTTTGTCTGCTATCAGACATGTCGAGTGGGCTGAGGATTTGGATGTAACATTTGGATGTAAGCTTGTAAACGGCCAACAAAATCATGTGGACAATGCAAATCGAAACCAATCATAGAGGATTGTGTTGAATGACAACCTTGAATCCTAACCCTCTTAAGAACGAATCGATCTAGCATGAGTGAAAACAACGGAAGAACTAATTTTTAAACGGCTTTATAGGGCTAAAACCTTTTCTACAGAAGTATATCATGGCATAGAGTTTATTTTCATATTTAAATACGTCAAAACGTTCGCCGAAAAATGTTTCATATCACCGTGTTACACACATTCTGTCCTATGAACCAAATTGACTTTTTCGGAAAGGGGATAAAAAATAAAAATACACGTATATCGGCGATTTTCATGTACACGTCAGAATTTTTTTTTTTTAAGTTTGAAGTATTAAGCTCGTTGTGGCCTGTGTGAAAGCCTTTGGACCGATTTTTAACCATTTTTCAGTGATCCAATCGATCTGATTTTATGCAGGCAGACTCGTCAAATTTTTAAAAAATAGATTTTTATCAATTCTCAGATTTTCCTACATTTTTTTTTTTTTAAATGGTTATCCTTTTTTTTAAGGTTTCAGTTCAAAAAACATTTTTTTTCGTAACGCTTAAGTAGTTTAAAAATTTGGAGTCTCTTCAAGTTATGCTAAGAAAAGTGAAAAAAAAATTTTTTTTTTTAAAATAATAAAAATTGGGGAAAATCTGAGAATTGATAAAAATTGTTTTTAAAAAATTTGACGTGATACAGACATTTCAACGAGTCAGCTCGATTGGATCACTAAAAAAAGGTTAAAAATCGGTCCAAAGGCTTTCACACAGGCCACTACGAACTTCATACTTCAAACTTAAAAAAAAAAAAATCTGACGTGTACATGAAAATCGCCGATACACGTGTATTTTTATTTTTTCCCCTCTTTCCGAATATGTGCATTTGGTTCATAGGACAGAAAAAATCTACTTTTTGTAACACGGTGTATTCTTTCCAGAATTTGCTGTGTCATAGTCACACACACACACACTACCCATCACACCCCACTTCATTACCCTTTCATATTATTTTATTTATTTATTAATTACAATACAAACTAAATTTATATTCTAACTTTGGGTCCAAGGGTTAACCGGGTGACACAGACCATATGGCTAGATTTTTGCAGCGACAGACCAAAGATTCTGGTGGGAATCGAACACACAACCCCCACTCTGATAGGTAAGCACGCTACCAACTCGCTTCCCATCAATATTACAATAACTACTTACTTATTGTATAAATACCGCAATTAATTTTTACTCAGACTATGGTTTAGCATGTCCACAAGTCGTCTATGGCCAACAGTCCTTAAAGACATCCCCGGCAACACTGCTTTAATATATTCTCCAACTATTTCTGGTAGCATCGTGGTTGCACCCCATCTTGGTGGTAAGGTCTTGTTCAATGTTTTTTTTTCTTGTTGCAAATTTTTCAAAATCTCACATTGATTTGTTATGCTGTGGCAAGCAGAGAAAACATTGTTGGCTCGAGAGAGAGAAAAAAACTAGAAAAAAAAATATATGGTAAAATACTTCGCACCTCTATGTTGCAGTGAACTTGTTTCATTTTACATGGACTCCTTTGTATATTTCGTTGGCCTTCGGTAGAGGTTCTTCTGGTTCCTTGTGTCTTGTGTCTTGTTAACACATGCACACATACACACGCATACACTCGCACATATACCAGCATATTTTCATTCATGCATATACATAAACTTGTATTAGTTCAACACGAGGGACGTGTGGCAAGATTAAACAAACGGAGAATTTGAGTGGGAGGAGGCATGTCAAATGTTCCCATCTTGCACGTGTGAAAAACTATCATAAAAATATTGCAAAATTTAAGAAAATTTCCTTATTTAGGGCAAAAGTGTTGGGAGTTTTAATTTAAGCTCGCAGGGGGCATGACTAGTATTTCAGATTTCTGACGAGTTTTTCTCATACTAGTTATCTTAGCTACAGAAAGAGAAAGTCCGAGACTTTGTTGGAAGATCGTATGTAAATCCTGGATATTATGAACTGAAGAAAGCACGCACAGGACCAACAACTCTTGATTTACACAACCAGGATCGTAGCCTGGTAAGAAAGTTAAAGCCATATATAATTTCTCTGGAGAAAGCACTAGCATTTCTTAGTCGAAATTTAAGGGACAAATTATGTTTCGCACAGCTGATAGATTAGAGAAAACTTGCTCCTACGTTCCTCTATAGAATGTTGAGAATATGTATCCAGCACCTACATATTCTGAACCTTCTACAGAGGATTGAAGAACTGCAGATAGGAGTATATTACTTTCGGACATCTCTTCTTTTTTGGCATCTCTTAGCTTTGTCCCTTTTATTGTGCCTGAGAATTTTAAATTCGACAAACAGTACATCACCTCAGTGTATGGAAATTTTTACATTTTCCTTAACCCATTCATGACCAAGACATTTTTTAAAAAAAAAGTTTTATATTTTATAAAAAAAAGGAGTCCTAAGTTCGTGTCCCTCGAGATTTTTAACTTTACGAAATCCTTTTATCTGTGCCATATTGAAATTGCTGGCTATGAATGTGTTAACTAAGGGCGCATCAAACCGAACATCAAGTCCCCTAACTCAGGGAAAATATTCCAATGTTGACACTTCCTTCCGAAAGTTTTATAATTCACCCGAACGCACAATATCTACTCTTAGTCTGAGGTTTGCCATCGAGTCAACTTTCAGCTCTTGGTTTCAACTCTTAGTAACTCAACATCAGGACACCGACTCCTGCCTTAATATACCACTCCAACTCCCAACACAACTACGTAATTCCATGTATGTGCTAAAGTTTACTTTTTTCACCAAAACTTTAATGCGGGTAGTTTCCGAGTAAGTATTTTCATTAGTCTTCCATTTATTATTCCCTCTCCAATTCCATGGCTTGGAAATTCACCTTGGTCCTCATACTTTATGCGGTTTTTTATGTTTTTTTTTTTATTCACATATTTCCTATTCATAATAATTTTTGCAAGATTTTCCTTTGGCCGCTTTTCTCTCTATGCCATCGCAAAGTACATCTTGAGCGCCACAGATGTGGGTTCATTTTCCACACTGGCCAAACCGAGTGAAGTTATGGCCAAGTTTAATGAAAACAAACAAGAAACTTTGTGCTCCAGCGAAGCCAGTTCTAATGAAGATATGGCGTTGGTCTTATCGGGTGTAGGCATGACTTGGTTGCGGGGTATTTCCCAAGAAAAAATGTTAATTAACTAGATTTGCAGAAAGTCTAACGATGGCAGAAAACATCCTTAGTTTTTGTCTTAAAATATGGACCACACATACACGCATATATGCTGGAACATCTTTATCATCTTTGGACTTTTAGTAAATTAATTATGTAAAACAGATGATATGGTCTGTGTTTCGTTTCGAGTGAAACCAGTTTGTGTTGAGTGGCTGAAATCAAAGAACTATTTAATGTTTTGTGGGAATTGTTGTTCATAAGTCAAGTAAACTTCATAACTCATTTACACCAAAAAGACAGAGATCATGGCTAGTAGACACACATACACCTGGTCGTGCTCGGTGGAAACAAATATGGACATTTAAACAGCTAAATCGAGTATTTTTGGACATGGTAACAGCTATTGGAATCGATTTGATAGAAAATGGATTCCAATTTATCGAGTATTTTTGGACATGGTAACAGCTATTGGAATCAATTTGATAGAAAATGTCTCATCGAGATAATCATAAGTCAGCATTTATGTTGAAAACACTACAGAGACTCATTGACAGTTAGCTTAGGGCAAATGTAGATGGTGAGCGGCTCTGTATGGCTTTGTCGGTTTTGCCGAAGATTTTCTTAGAGTCAAGGAGTACACGGTGTGAGCCCACTATGAAACCCAACGTCAGCATCGAGGGACTTGTAAAGGGATATCTTGGAAGAAAAAAACATACGAGAACCATATTAGGGTCATCAAACTTATGAAACCTCTCTGTGAGCGCTTTTCAGCTTTCCCTGTACGAGGTCTTCGCATATGTCAAGCTGTCTTCATATCATACTTCCTTAAGTTGGCTCTACAACCTGTTGTTAGTCTTGGCCTGCTTAATAAATGATTTCCAAGCATTTCGGTCTTCTGCTTGGCTTCTCCAACGATTAACGATTTTCATGTCTTCTTCCACTTGGTCCCACCACCGGAGTCTCGGTCTTCCCAGTCTCCGCCTTACGTGGTAATTGTCGTCCAACGCCTTTCTGGCTGGAGCGTTTGTATTCATTTGACCGACATGTCCCAGCCAGCGTAATCGCTGTATTTTCATGTCGGGATATAACTCATACAGTTCACGGTTCGTTCGACGTCTATACTCCTCGTTAACACAGGGCCATCGATTTTTCAAAGGAATTTTTCTCTCAAATACACCCAGCACAGCTTCATCTGCTTTCGCAAGTACTCATACTTCGGCGCCATAAAGAAGCACAGTTAGAGAATAAGCATGTTGTACAGTGTTATTTTAGTTCGACGAGAGAGGGCTCTGTTCCTGAATTGTTTCTGGTGCCCGAAATAACATCTATTTGCCAGCACGATCCTTCGCTTTATTTCGATGCTGACAATATTATTTCTATTATTGGCGGAGCCGAGGTATACAAATTCGTCCACTACCTCGACGTTGCCGGCCTTCATTACACCGTGTTACAAAAAATAGATTTTTTTCTGTCCTATGAACCAAATGCACATATTCGGAAAGAGGGGAAAAAATAAAAATACACGTGTATCGGCGATTTTCATGTACACGTGAATGCCTTTGGACCGATTTTTAACCCTTTTTCAGTGATCCAATCGAGCTGATTTTTGGCAGGCAGACTCGTGGAACGTCAAATTTTTTAAAAACAATTTTTATCAATTCTCAGTTTTTCCCCAATTTTTATTATTTTTGAAAAAAAAAATATTTTTTTCACTTTTCTTAGCATAACTTGAAGAGACTCCAAATTTTTAAACTACTTAAGCGTTACGAAAAAAAATGTTTTTTGAACTAAAACCTTAAAAAAAAGGATAACCATTTAAAAAAAAAATTTAGGAAAATCTGAGAATTGATAAAAATCTATTATTTAAAAATTTGACGTGATACAGACACGAGTCTGCCTGCAGCTCGATTGGATCACTAAAAAAGGGATAAAAATCGGACCAAAGGCTTTCACATGTACATGAAAATCGCCGATACACGTGTATTTTTATTTTTTATCCCCTTTCCGAAAAAGTAAATTTGGTTTATAGGACAGAATGTGTGTAACACGGTGTTATCTTTACAATTATCTTATTCCCCAGCTAATTTTCGCTTGCATCTCTGAAGGAGTCTTGATCTGGTGTCTCTAGGATTGCGGTGGCAGTTGGCATGTGGGTGTTTCTTGTAAAATCTTTACTTTCCGAACCAAAGAATCACACAAACCACAACACACATATGTTTAGGTTAAACGATTGTTGCTCTTCACAGCAGGAATAGTATAACGGTAGAGGTATATTTGTTGTAGGAGCTCTTAGAAGTATTCGCGGTTATAAAAATATGTGGCTTTTTTAGAAATGGATTGCAGACGTTTATTTCCATCTGAGCATTACATTCTAGGGATTTTGGTAATTCTTTTTCTAAAACCTAACTTATTCTAAATTGTTTAACACGGTTCAACAATCTTCGTAAAATCTAAAAAAAAAGCTTCCTGATATGTCATTCTGGAATTCGCCTATAAAATAGTAAATTTTGGATATTGGATCATTTCCGAGTCGTTCATCGACTGGAGAGAAGCCAGAGACAAAGCCATCCTATAAACCATGTATCCGGTATCAAATTTGTTATTGTTATTACTAGTAAGTTGTAATGCGCCTATGGCGCCCGTTAATTTGCTTGAGAAAGTATTTGTTACGTAATTTTAAAAATTTTGTAAAAAATATTTTGAGAAAACTATTTTGTAAAAAAAAATTTCGAAAAAAAATAAAATTTGTGGAAAAAAAATTTTTGCTGAAAAAAAAAAATTTTGTTGAAAAAAAAAATTATTGTTGAAAAAATTTTTTTTTTGAAAAAAAAAATTTTGGTGGAAAAATAAAATTTTGTTGAAAAAAAAATTGTTGTTGAAAAAAAATGTTTGCTGAAAAAAAAAAAATTTTTTTGTTGAAAAAAAAAATTTTGTTGAAAAAAAAAATTTCCTTGAAAAAAAAAATTTTGTGGAAAAAAAAATTTTTTGAAAAAAAAAATTTCTTGAAAAAAAAAATTTCTGGAAAAAAAAAATTTGGAAAAAAAAAATTTCTTGAAAAAAAAAAATTTGGAAAAAAAAAATTTTTGTAAAAAAAAAAATTTTTAAGAAAAAAAAATTTTGGAAAAAAAACATTTTGGTAAAAAAAAATTTGGGGAAAACACAATTTCTGTACAAAAAAAATATTATTTTTTTTAATATTATTATTTATAGAATTATTATAGAATGCCTATTTAAATTCCTACGTACTGCGTGACAGAGTCAGTGAATCAGGGAATCAGGGAATCAGTGTATCAGTGTATCAGTGAATCAGTGTCGAGGGTAAATATATATGAAGATGACAGCTGTAATTTGCATATGTCGCCCTTATTTAGTGTCCTAATCTATACTGTGGAGTTTACTCCCTTTCTCCCTTTTGACAACATCAAAATTACAATTTCCATTGTCAGAAATTTATCTTTCAAAAGAATTCGTCCACTAGATGCAATTAATGTTCCCTACATTTCCCCCCTGCCCATAGAATTTCTTTGAGATGTGCCGCAACCGTAACCATGGCAAAATTTGCTAATCCTTCACTTACATCACTCAAGAAATGTAAAAGTGTGTCAAGTGTTAACTTGTGGCAGACATCATCAGCAGTCAAACTCTACACGCCTCTATTGAAAGTAAATCTGTCAACGGAATAGTAGACAACAACAAAAACAACATATGGGTATTAATTAAAAAAAATCTATTAAAACTTAATGAATTGCATTAAAACAAAAGAGAGATGCGGCAAAGGATCTACAGGATCTTCGAGTCATTCAAATAAAGAAACCACCAAACAACCCACTTCATGTTCAAGGAGGCAGATGTTGCAAGTTGTTGGGTATTCAACAACAACAAGGAGCTAACGAACAGCAATACACACACGCACACACACATATGCACTGGTATAATTCTTGTGTATAATTATAAATAAACATGCAATCATTTACTGCATTTCCTTTAAATTCGTACACAAACACCGATGCCGCCACCATGCATTCAAACATGCATTACATATGTAATTACATACCAGCATACATGTGTGTGGGTGTGCTTGTGTCGTGGTGGCAATGTACGTCTGTAATTGTACCGGAAACTATACTTATTAGTTAGCTATGAAATAGCAGCCACTCGTGCCTGTACTCCGGCCCGTACTGGCACTTGCCACTGTAAAGGATGTTGTTGAACACAGATAGCAAGACCCAAGAACAGCGGCAACATCGGCAAACCCACATTGCAGACATGCGAGTCTCGCTGTTCTACATTCACTCAGAGTGAACACATGTAGCTGGATCTGGAGCAGCACATATATCTTGGGGCATATTTTAGCAGCAAAGCACACATGTAACTTTATATTTGGCAAGGAGCGGACTTTGTGGATGCCCGGGAAGATGTGTGGAGGCCTCCACGCTAGGTCTAATAGAATATAGTCCATTAGGTGATGGCTGTGAGAAATGTATAATAATAAGGCAGCAGTCATTTTATAGAAGAAATTCTATGAGGCCCTTCGATTGACCGAATATGATGTATACAACTCTGTGTATCTGTGTATGTGTACTGATATATATGTGTATGTGTACTGATATATATGTATGTATATATAATTATGTGTCAGAATATCTGTACTCTTGATGTTCAGGATGTGAGCGTGAGCATATTGTCCTTATCTTAGAGAAGACCTCTTATGAGGCCCTTCGATTGGCATAACATCCATTATACAACTCTGTGTCTCTGTGTATTTATGGACACATGTGTAAGAGTATGTGTAATGTTGGTGTTCAGGACATTAGCGTGAGCTCATTCTACAATATTGTACTCCTACTTAGTGGCATAGTGGTTGAACTAAATTGCAATTTGTAGAAAATAGAAAACTAGAAAACTAGGAAAAGTAGAAAAGTAAAGCCCACAAGGCGAAGTAGTGGACTACGAATTATAGAGGGGAGGTATCTGCAGTCATGGGGCTTTTTGTACATGCAGTCATGCCGAGATAGTTTGAGTGTCATACACACCAATGTAGGCTACGCGAGGTTAAAACTGAGCTCGGTTTACTATGGCTATTTCTTTACTATTTCTGGCTATGGCCCACGAGCCAGAAAATTCTAGGAGATTCAGTCATGCATTAGATCTCGTCTCCTTGATATATGAATAGTAAAAGTCTGGCATTGAGTACGATAAAGGAAGCTCGAAAAGGCAAAAGACAAAGTCAACCCACGATCAATTTTCTGATAAGTATGATCAGAAAAACAACTGAAGGCAAAAGTAGTGCCCGGAAGTAGGAAGTATCACATTAGACATAGAGAATCGTTTTAATCCAGCGAAATGGAAGCACATCTTTACTGTGCTGGGAAAATTAATGAAATGCCAACGAATTAAGCTGTGTGCATTGTGGATTTCGCAGGTGACGTTACAAGCGAAGTACGAACGAGTCGTGTACACGAAGTACAACTTTAAGTGAACGAAACCATTGGTTGGTGGGTTAGGAGCATCAAGTAGCATTTAGTGATACCGTTTTGTATTATTTATTTTACAACACTACTCTAAAACCGCCTGATACTTTGGTGATATCATCCAGGAACCAACACTGTCCTGTGAGTACGGATATAAGTCTAGATATATTCCTCCTTAGGCGCCCCGGTAGGCGAGTTGGTAGCATGCTTGCCTATCAGTCTGGGGGTTGTGGGTACGATTCCCGCCAGTGGCTGGTCTGTCGCTGCAAAAATCTAGCCATCTAGGTCTGTGTAACCCGGTTTACCCTTGCACCCAAAATTAGAATATAAATTTACTTTGTATTGTAATCAAATAAAAATAACTAACTGCCTGTTTTCATAAAACGAATTCGTTCGTACGTTACAAATTGTCAAAATTGGAGGCGTTATAAAACAGATTTTAGACTTTATTCTGATTCTCAATCATTGGACTATGTTAGAGAATGACATAAGAAACGTACGCCGAAATGAACCAGGTTCCGTTACTGAGAAATATCCGATTTATGGCGCCTTTAATTTTAACGATTCATAATGAACGATCAAATTCTTTTTACGGAAACCAGCCCAAAATATAGCGCTCCTTGGTAGTCGTATCGCATACGTTCTACAGAAATCTCCTATGATTACACTCAGGCTTGGTTTTCCTTGAGATTCGACATGAATCTAAAGCTCTCTATGTGTAGTGTGCTTGTGACATATTGAGCTAGGGAACGCTCCTCTTAATGGACTCCAGCGGTACGGATACGTGTATAGTGTCATGTCCGAGGGAGGCAGATCTCATCCTTGCTACTGTGGCCAGGTATCCATATTAAGGTTACCACATACAAGAGGCACAGTCTCGCCAAGATCTGCTTACATTCTTTTACCAAAGCTGAGGAGGTCTATTTCAAAAGACTTAGAAGATTATCCGGACAGTGATATTGTAGTTGCTGGGGATTTCAATGTCCACAATAATTCTTGGCCTTCGCATTCGAGCCAAAGAAGCTGTCAGATGCAAAGAGGGCGCGTTCAGAAATTGGCGTTTAAATAACCGGACGACGCACTATAGAGAAAATTCGTTCTTCAGCCGGACTGTTCGTTTGTGGAATAATCTTCCTGCAAGTGTTTTTCCTGCCTGCTATGACAACAAACACTACTCCCTCTTTCCCCCCTCCAATAACCTTCCTTCCTATCGCTAACACAGTGCTTTGCATTTATAGAGAAAATCCCCTGAAAAATGTACGCAGAACTGCAATAATCTCATCTGAGACAACTGAGTGCCTCTACTCTCTGATCAACCACAACTTCTGAAATGGGAAATGTATAAGTTGAAAATAACTGTTTTTCGCTTATTAATCCATTGAAAAAAGGAGCAATACTTTTTGCTGGAACCAACATCCAATCCAAGTTGATTGGTTTGTTATTTAGAATATCACAAAGTCGGTCACTCCCTACATCAGCTATTTCATACAGATTTCTTGTTATTCTCCCGGAACATTCTTCGGTTTAGTTTTCTTGTTGCAATTTTTTTTGAAGCTGTTGTCGTTGTTGTTTTGTTCTGTGATAAATTCTCACATGCCTTTGGCCTCAAGTGTCTACAATGAACTATGCGAGGGTGGATGAGTAGAAAGTGGAGGGGAGAACAGAAACTTGTTACCACCGAACTACGGATGACATGAATGGGAATGTGAATGTGAATGAGGACAATGGCTATGGCAGAGGTGATGACGACAACGATTTTGAAGAATGAAGAACGCTCTGATGATCGGTGTATGTGTTCCTTTAAGGAATGCACTTTAAGTAGAACAGGAGTGGCAAAGGAATCGTTGGTGAATATATAGTTTTTTGAATTAAGTAAAAATGTTTCAGTGGCAGGCACATTTTGTCGATCTCATATAAGCTATTTTTTGCAAAGTGTTCTTATGAGTTGCGACTCTTTAAATTTACTAATTAATTCAGTCACTAACGTCAAGTTGAAACGTGCACCCACTATATCATTCGGTAGCCAAACTCTATTCACTCCCTACCCTCTTTGGTGCTACATATTTCTGAACGGGAGCGCATGCTGGTGGGGGTTGAGAGCAAAAAAGTAAAGAAACCCAAGCAAAAGAAACAAGTCGGTCTGTTCTATATGTGAACTTTATGACATACATTTCATTTTGTACTTTCTCTTGTTTCGTGATGAAGCTGTTCACAAATGTGTTATGTGCGACTGAAGTATGCTTTAGAAACAAATGAAAGGAAAGGCGACCACCAGCAGAAGCAGCAGCCACTCTGAAGGTCTCCGAGAGAGGTGGAGCGTACAGTAGGGGAAACAAGAGGAAATACTAACATTAGTTTATTTCTCAGTTGCAATTTTTTCACAACAGAGGGATATTTTGTTTGTTTGTTTGCTGTGGATGGCTTGAATGGATGGATGGATGCTTGGTTTGTTGTTCTTGCTGTTGCTGCTGTTCATTCCCTCTGAAATATGTGAAGCGAAAAGGGCACTGGTGGTAGCGTTGCATGGCTGGATGGATGGATGGATGACTGGCTGCTTGACTCCTTTAAGCCATATAAGCTTTGTACTGAAATTATGCTTCATTCCTTATTTATACCAACACAATATCAGGACAAACAACAACGAAACGTACACAAAAAAAAAAAGATTTGGCCAAATAACAAAAGGACACATTGTAACCAGAAAAAAAAGGCAGAAGAAGAAAAAACACTGGAGACCCTAAATCTGAAAGTGAAATCGGAAATCTGAAAGTGACACAAACTCCGGACAACAAATCAGGTGAATATTAAATAATTGCGAGATTTGTTGAAGAAATAAAACATGTACCTAATGCGGTACCAAAAAAAAAACTCAGAAAGTTAGAAGTCGTTTCTGGAGAAAAAAACAAAAAGCCATAACGTATTTGCATACGCTGGGAACCCTCATTTAAGTCTAGTATTAACTATTGTGAATTGTCATGGAATTGAACCTTGAATTTATAACGAAAATGGAAATAAGAAAGAAGGAACTAACTTCAGGCATATAATAAATGTAGAAAATAATCCAATTAAAACCTGAAGGCGCATTTTTTTAATAAAACCCCGAAAATATAAAATTTGAAAAAAAAAAAAAAATTATTGTAAAGGGTGTTTTTTATTGGGGTATAGAACTTTAAGTTGGCATCACTTTTTTAACTGGCGGCTATTTTGTCAGCTGTCAAGTGATTAATATTTAGTTTGGTTTGCCATTTCATCATGAACAGGTTGACAAAAGAACAACGCTTGCAAATCGTGCAAATTTATTTCGAAAGTAATGGTTCAGTTCGCGAAGTTCACCGCAAGCTCCGTCCATTTTATGCCATTACATCCACAAAAACTGGGCTGGTGGAGTCATTGGGCCATACTTCTTCCGAAATAATGCTGGAGAGTCAGTTACCATTAATGGAGACCGGTATAGAGCCATGATAACCGACTATTTTGTTCCCGAATTGGATGGCATGAATGTGGATGAGTTGTGGTTCCAACAAGTGGTTGAAAATTGGACCTGTAGAATTGGCTTTATTCGAGCCAGCCGCGGCGGCCACATGCCCGAAATCATATTTAAACATTGATGGCATAAAATTATCCTTCCAATAAAGCCAAATTGATGGACATTAAAACGATTTTCTTGTGTTTTATTTCAATTCAAAGTTCTATACCTCAATAAAAAACACCCTTTATATAGACCGATGACACATGCAACGGCAGGTTTAGTACTAACACAGCACGAAGTTATTGATAAGTCGGCTAACCAACGAGGAAATGCGTCTGCCTATGGTTGTGTATCTTAATATATATTTACCCTCGACACTGATTCACTGACTCTGTCACGCTGTACGTAGGAATTTAAATGGCATTCTATAATTTTCTATAAATAATAATAATAAAAAAAATATTTTTTTGTTTTTGATAGAAATTGTGTTTCCCCAAATTTTTTTTTTACCAAAAATTTTTTTCCCCAAATTTTTTTTTTAACAAAAATTTTTTTTCCAAAATTTTTTTTTTACAAATTTTTTTTTCACAAAATTTTTTTTTCGACAAAAATTTTTTTTTTCAACAAAATTTTTTTTTTTCAACAAACATTTTTTCAACAAAATTTTTTTTTTTACAAAATTTTTTTTTCCAAATTTTTTTTTTTCAACAAATTTTTTTTTTCCACAAAATTTTTTTTTTTCAACTAAAATTTTTTTTTCACAAAAATTTTTTTTTCAACAAAATTTTTTTTTCCACAAATATTTTTTTTTCAACAAAAATTTTTTTTCCACAAATATTTTTTTTCCAAATTTATTTTTTTTTTACAAAATAGTTTTCTCAAAATATTTTTTACAAAATTTTTAAAATTAAGTAAAAAATACTTTCTCAAGCAAATTAACGGGCGCCATAGGCGCATTACAACTTACTAGTTGTGAATATTCGCTTACCCATCATGTCTCTTCATTTTGACAACAACAATAAACCTGATGTTATTAGTAAGCATTCAAGTACCATCATACTCTTCAACAGAGCGTAGTTTATTGTTTTTCATTTCCACGTTTGGGTAAAATTATTTTATTGACCCCTAGCATTTTTAAAAAAAATTTCAAACGCTCCTTAAAGCCTTTAGCTGGAAAAAATTTAAATTTCTTTCAATGAAACTATAAAGTTTATAAACACTCTCCCCCTCTCTATCTCCCTCTCCATTCACCACTAACATGTGCACATTATCAGGTGTTTACCACCAGGCAAACCTACACAACTTCGTCTCTTTTTTTTTAATAAGCGCCAACATCCACTTATCCACCATTAACCAGAAAAGAAAGCGAAGAGGCAGAGGCAAAACCAACATCATGAAGACACTTGCCTTTCGTGCTGTTTCGCAGAATTGAGCTGAGCTGAGCTGAGAACCCCGTGTGCCACAAATGTATCCGGTGGCATCAACTTCATCTGTTACTTGTAAGTGACTGAAGAAGGAAGTGGCAAAGTATCGCGTGCCTTCGCGGAAACGCTTTTAAACGGAAGGATGGCAAACCGAGGCGTACTCACACATTCACCCACCAACAGCTTGGCATTTTAACAAAAATTATTTCTGTTCTCTAACATTTGTTGTTGCTAATTTTTAATTGTGATTTTAGTTCTTTTTCTTATTGAGATCCACAGAAACGTGTCTTTAATGCAAAAGTTGCACAAGCGAAACTGTCGTCGCTACCTCTTGCACCAAGAGTTTTACGAGAGTTGGATATTCCTTGTTCTTATCTGTAATGCATCGTACCACGAAGACACAACAAATTAAGATGTGTAAAGTGTTCCTTGCTTCGGGGCAATATGAAATTATGCGCCAGAAATTAAATGAACCCCAGTAACTTAGAGTTGTAAATGAAATTATTTGAGTTTTTAATTATTCTAATTAATAACAGAGATATTCGGTACAAAAAAAAATATTGAACGTGTTAGTTTTCGGGCAGTCATCGTAGTTTTCCTAGGTGTGATAATGCACCGTGGTTCAGGCCTTGGCGGTGATAATCATGTAATACTCAAGAGTCTGTGTGGAGAATTTCTGCGAGAATTGTTTTCCATTTTGGGCTATCTTCTTCTGATAGATCACATTTTTCAATTAAGTAATTTGGATAGTCCTTGGAGTGCGGGTGGCGTATGAGTAATATCTTTTGAAAAAGCATACGCACCGAAAAGTCTCGATATTCATATCGTTCACTTACTGGAATAGTCTCATAACTTAAAACAGAATTTTGTCAGGAGAGCCGTTTAAGATTGTCCATTGCGTCCTACTTAGCAAATATAGAAAAGAACAATATAGAGGCCTGACATGAATGTACAAGTTTTACCAACAAGCGGTGTTATTTTGAATCACCTGGTATTTCGGTAGCTGCTCACTTTTAAAGTTTTTATTATTTGACATGTGACAAGTAGGAAAAATGGAAAATAGGACTAAAAATGGAATGATACACGCTTCAACACAGCATTGAAATTATTAAAATTCACTAAAAAAAATGGTGAAAATCTTGCGCTACGGGAAAAGCTTCCGGATGGTGTTATCTCTTGTGATTTAACAACTTGCGACTTCTTCCTTGAAAATTATCTCAAACTCGACTAACAGAAACAAAACTGTATGAAGAATATAAATCAACAAAATTAAGTTTTTGATGTGTAACACACCGACTTTGATCCATAGTAAAAATAATTTAATTTAGCAGTGACCTTTGTATGAGGACCAATTTAAAACATAGACCAATTTGCGAACTGTACTTGGATTACATAAATTGATGGGCAGACCAAAGGATAATGGTAGATAGAAAAAACATTTCGATTTGGTTTCACAAACATTTGGTTGAACAAACATTTGGTTGCACAAACATTTGGTTACACAAACATTTGGTTGCACAAACATTTGGTTGCACAAACATTTGGTTGAACAAACATTTGGTTGAACAAAAATTTGGTTGCACAAACATTGGGTTGCATAAACATTTGGTTGCACAAACATTTGGTTGCACAAACATTTGGTTGAACAAACATTTGCTTGCATTTATATTTCATTGCGCCAATACACCATCGGATACACAATAAAACTTTTCGAAATGATCGCGGCATATAACTGTCAGTGGGTTAATAATAGTACTAAAATCGAACTCCACCTTAGTACTACATGCTGAAAAATGGGTCAAATACTTTCAAGGGACTTTCGAATCCATAATTTTGAGAATATCGTGTTTCTAAAGTCAATTTCCCGAAAACTATTTGTTCAATCTCAGAAATGAAAATATCGTTTTGTTCAGCTAAAGGTGCGCTATGAATTAGCAAGAAAAAAAGCCTTGGGGGTTCAACGTCCTGTGGTTGGACAATGTTTCTCTAGGGTTGACCAAAACAATTCAAGTAATTTGCGTAACCATAGAAATACCTGTGGCGTATGAGTGATATTTGTGGCCCCATATATCCTGAAGATGTTTGACTATAAGGAAGAGAAGAACCAGCCAGTTACTTTTTTATTAACTATTTAATATGGGAATGAAATAAAGGACCTTAAATGGAATTATGACCTCCAGGCTTCCACAAAAGCAACGTTGAAGCCGGCTCCATAATTCACGCCGAAGCCATTTTGGATAATATTGATTCTGAAAGCGAATGAAACAGAGGATAGATTTTTCAAGACAATAGACAATAATTCGTGTTATCTCCCTTTCGTTCTGAAATAGACACAAAACAAAGTGTTTCTCTATTTTAAATTTGTTTATTTTTTGTTATGATCATGTGTTTTATGTTATTGCGTTATGTTAAGTGTATGATATTCTCGATTGCCATCTCAATATAACAATTGGCCAACGGGAGTGTCTCAAAAAATTATGTGTTGTGTCATTCCCATCGCCCGATTATTCCACTACTGCAACTTCTTTTCTCTTGATTGCTTTCACTTTTGCACGTACTAAAGAAAGTGCAAGAAAATGCTACATAATTTAAACCATTTCCCAGAATATAAAACTTAAATGTCCGTCATTATTGAAAACTTACAAAAAAAAACAAAAAGAAACGATAAAAAACTTTCACATTCTACCCGCTGTAAGACAGATTCCATATGCCCTTTGTAAGGGATCCGCAGAACTCTTTTTAGTGTCCGAAGTATTCATACTTCCGACATTAATGGCTTCACATGCTGATGGTCGGACCCAACAGCCAACGTCCCAGCCCGCACCTTTAAACGAAGCGAGTAAATATTTTGTTTTTGTAGCAGCTTTGTTTGTGCTCAAAAGCTTACAACGGTTTTAGTGGTCATTATGGAAAAGTTGGAATTTTGTTTGTGACATTTTATTTTTTTTGTTTGCTCATTCATGTTCACGTTAAAGCCATAAATACACTGTAAATGTTCGGTGTCGGTGTATGGCTTTTCTGTCACTTTATTGTGTAATGTTATGCCATATACTGGTAACCGACCGTACGTACTGTGGCCATGGTGGTGGAAGGACATTTAACGAGCGGAGTTTTCTTCATTCCATGAACAGCACAACTTGAGACTATTTCGAGCCGAGGAATGAAACTTATTTCTTAGTAAAACTTGATCATCAACGGAGATGGGTGATGCGGCAGCGAGTGTGTTCCATTTATTTACAGCTCGCTGTCGCTCTCTCTCTCTCTCTTTCTCTCTCCCTCTCTGTTTAAAACGAGTAGTGTTGGGGGGGGAAAAAACTTAACCGCTTTTCCTGTTACAACTATGGTAGTTACCATAGCGCACAGTGGGACCATTTGTACGATTGTCTGGAGGGAAATCAAATGTAGGCGGGGTTCTTTTAATTAAAACGAGAATCAGACATATGGTGCAGCAACACTAGTGCGATCCATTGGAAAATGTCCTGTGTGTTACCACAATTAAAGATTTAAAATTAAATAATCAAAGCATCCTGGACATGTTGCCGAATCTCTTACTACCTGAACAACTTGCCTATCGGAACGCTGTCACATGTATATCTTATTGATTTTTTTTTTATTTATTTGTTGGTAGTTCTATTTAATTTGTTGCATATTGTAATTTGTTCTAATTGGCCGTCAGGCTTTAAATTACAAAATGGAAAATAAATTCAAAATTCAATTATGAAAACACTTCTTTCGCTTCTCCTTCCACCATAGTTTGTTGGTTTTTAAATTGTAAACATCGACGCTGATAGACAATACCTCCAAAAATTTTACGATATCACCGACATCACAGACCACTTCATTTGTTGAACCCTTTGACCACACACCTGTTTTTTTTCGTAGCGTTTTTTTTATAAAATATGTCCCAGGCTGGGACGGCTCTCGTACATACCACAATAGCCGGCGATTGCGAAAAAATTGCTCCACTGTGCAACATTTAAAAAGATGGTGAAAAATGAGCGAAATGAAACATTCATTGTTCCACACACATACTGACACACACACACACACACAAATCAAGCGTATATTTGCTTAATTGCACTTCTGCAAAAATATGTGCTTAAGCATTTATTTTGAGCAGACGTTTCCCAACGACGAGTCCCATCCCACTCGCATCTAGAGCCACACTTCATCTCTTCCCCCCATCCGGCCTTCTCTGTTGAGCTCAATTTCCGACACAATCACTGACTGCAACACACACACACACAATTCATCAGAGTAACATACTTTTCGGTTGTAAACTAAAACTTAGCAAAAGACCAAAAAAAAACAAGAGACGAAGGCATACGAATATGAGCCAGCAGAAGAAAAACAAGTTTGGAGCAGAGATGGGTAGCAAAAGAACAACGAATATAAACTCACTTTTAATTGCAGTATTTTACTTTTGATGGGAACATTTCTTTTACTTGTTTCTGTCACTTTTTGAGGTTTAGTTGGCTAAAAGTTGTTGCCAAACATAACACCGACAATGAGCAGAGCTAAATTAAACGAGAAGCTATGACAAATGTCTTCTTTCAGCTCGAATCCTAACAGGGTACTGGGTAGAAGTCAACCAGCAAATGGTGGTGGCTGCTGCTTTGGCTACCCTGGGCCAAAACTTCTCCACGCCGAACTTTTGCCAAAAGAAACATAATTTGCAATGACTAGCAGCCTGCGTTTTTTCCTATTTCGCTTCCCCACATTCGGCTGCTCGTTGGTTGGCAAATATAATGCGGCCATAATAAATTCATTATTACCATAATCTTGGGGAATTCGCAACGTGCCTTCTTAACGTTTGGGGAATTAAAGAAAAACACCAAAAACTACATCTGCATTTCATCTCATCTCATTTCGTTTCATTTATTTGCAAACCCAACTACGAATATTGCAGTGGATGATGGGATATGCTCGTATTTTTATTAAAGCAAGCCAAACAAATGTATTTATTTATTTCAGTGGTACCTGGGGGGGGGGCAAACACATGGTCTTATCCATTTCTCCTAGGTCGTACACAATATGGAGATTGTCATTGTGTTGGCAACACATGGGCCACATACATAAACATTCTTGCAATTGAAGATAGTACGGATATACGGAATACTCATGATATATGTAACTGATTACCCATAAAATATGAGCAAAAGTGTGACGATGTTTATTTGTGGAACTGTCAAAATAAAGTTAAGACTAAACTATCCAAAAAGGTTGGTGTTATGATTGTAACTCGATCGATGGAAAACAACTCAGAATGCAAAAGGAAAAAAAATCAAATGCGCTCTGCCTTGGAATTTAGGGCAGGATCTGTGTGTGGTCTCAAGTCACCAGTAGACGACCTCAAGCATCTGTTGTTTTGTGGTTTTTCTTACAAAACGAAAGACATTTGGATTCGCGTAGATGACAGGAAAAAAGTAATTTGTCCCGATTTTTCACACAAGTGTTTACATTTTCTATCGCTCACACAGGCTTTGGTACGCTCTGTGGTTTCGGTGACTGTAAGTTTGTTATTTGAACAATCTCATAGATCAATGTGGAACGATCGTTATCAATACATGAGTATCGGAGAGGAATGTAGATTAATCTACAAGGTGGCGCAAAAGTAAAAATCCGATGTTTTTTGGCTGTAATTAAAAAAAATGAAAAACTTTGATTCTTTTTTTTTTGGTCTTTTAATTTTTTTTTACATCAAGTCGAGAATATGATGTCATGTAAATGGCCGCCGCCAGAGTTGCCACTGATATTAGGGGCCAATCGCAAAATGTATAGCATTTTCTGATAGGAGGATTACTTTTGCGCCATCCTGTATAAATCAGTTTTGTAGTCAGCACTACAACATTCAGCTAATGGCAAAACCTTTATTTGAACTGTACGGAATTGTAGGCCACAGTATAGAAATGTATGTAAATTGTAATAGAGAATGGAATTATTTATTTATTTTATTTATTTATTTATTAATTACAATACAAAGTAAATTTATATTCTAATTTTGGGTCCAAGGGTAAACCGGGTGACAAAGACCATTTGGCTTGATTTTTGCAGCGACAGACCAAAGCCTCTGGTGGGAATCGAACCCACAACCCCCACGCTGATAGGCAAGCACGCTACCGCTTATGGAATTATTTTCCTCTATTGCATTTTTTTATGATAAGCACATTTTGGGGATCTTTAATTGCAGTGCAATAAATCCATCAATGAAAACACATGCAAACCCCCTGGCGTATGAGTAACATTAAATGGAAAAAATCAATCACTCATACGAGCCCTAACCGCGAAGAAGACGTAAACGCCAAAACGAAAATTTTACACAATGGGGATTTTTGCGTGGTCAAGCAGAAACACGTGTGATGTTTATGATATAGGGTTGTCCATTTCGTGGTTGCAAAAGTATAGGGCCGGAATTCGACATCTGTCAAACTATGTTGCTAAACCAATTTTTTTTCTTTTCTGTTGGAAGTCTGACATTGACGAAAATGAATCGCTTAACTATCACACAATGCGTACAAATTATTAAAACCTACCACAGAAATGGTGATTCTGGCACAGCCACATATCGTGCTTTAAGAGAGGATTATGGTTTACATAATCGTCCAACTACGCAAGCAATTGGCAAAGTTGTGCAGAAATTTGAAGAGACTGGAGCGGTTACAGATATTGTAAGGCCTGTGCATCATCATTTCGCTCGTTCTGCTGAAAATATCTCTGCTGTAAGTGAAAGTGTTGCCGAAGACCTGAATGTGTCGATTCCTCGTCGTTCTGAGGAATCAGGACTGTCTTACGCCACATTATGGCGTATTTTGCATTTGGATCTACACCTACATCCACATAAAGTGCAGCTCATACAACAACTGAATACAGCTGACCATTCACAATGTCGTAGATACGTCGAGTGGGTGCTTGAACAACAGGCATTGGGCGGCGATTTTTCGAACAACATTTTCATCAGCGATGCAGCACATTTCTCACTCTGTGGACGTTTTAATAAACAAACTTGTCATATTTGGGGTTCTGAGAATCCTCAAGTAATTGAAGAGAGGCCATTACATCCACAAAAAGTGACTGTTTGGTGCGCCCTTTGGTGCGAAGGTGTGATTTGATCTTACTTCTTCGAAAACGACTAGGGAACGACTGTAACCTTCAATTCGGTGCGTTATGGTCGTATGATAACTGACTTTTGCCAGCTATTGAAGAATACGACATGGAGAATATGTGGTTTCAACAAGACGGTGCCACACAACTCGAGCGAATATGGCTTTATTGCAAGAGACATTTCCTGGCCGCGTAATTTCGTGGCGACCTGGCCACCAAGATCATGCGATTTAACACCATTAGACATTTTTTTGTGGGGCTACGCAAAATACCTTGTTTATGCAGATAAACCTTGAACTCTTGAGCACTTAAGAACCAACATCCGTCAAGTTATATATGTGCCAGAAAGTGGTCCAAAATTACTTCAAAAGAATCAATGCTTGCAACACTTCGCGTGGTGGTCATTTAACTGATGCAGTGTTTCACACATACTGTCAACGT
The DNA here is from genome assembly GCA_958296145.1 of Hydrotaea cyrtoneurina. Classification (NCBI taxonomy): domain Eukaryota; kingdom Metazoa; phylum Arthropoda; class Insecta; order Diptera; family Muscidae; genus Hydrotaea; species Hydrotaea cyrtoneurina. Next base: position 139,102,783 of record OY282512.1, on the reverse strand, counting down.
TCCGACTTTAGAATAAAAAAGAAATATCATAAAAAAAAATATTTTATACGTGTTTTATTTACGTTTACTTTGGAAAACGAAAAATGGATAATCCTTTATTGAAGATTTCCTACAGAAAAATTTTGTCGCATGCGACAGTATTTTCTATACGAAAATTTTGTATTTTTCAATAAGAAAATTTCGTCGCATGCGGCAGAAGATTCAATAGGAAAATTTTTGAATATTTGCGGTACAAAAATCATATTTAATTTCCTTTAAGAATATCGAGTCACGATTAACAAAAACAATTTGTCACATGCAACAAAAATTCATGCAGAAAACTGACAAATACTTCAAAAATTATTTTATATATTGAATTTCATAATTCATATATCATTATTTCATTATTACTAATTTATAATATTTTGCTATTAAGAGCGTTACACAATTTTCTATTGAATTTCATTCAAAAGCGAGTTTCGGCAAAACTGGCGCTTACGTCTTTTTCGAGGTAAGAGCTGGCATACGTTGACAGGCCCTAAAATGCCAACGAATGCAAATACTCGTTTATGCCATTGACGATAAATGTGTGCTTATTGCCCTGAACTATGGCGGATTTATTGAGATGATTTGCAAATTTAACGGCCTGTCATAAAAACTGGCGAAATGACAAAATAAGTCAACCTCCAATACATGTGACACCTCTAGCTTTAAGGCCCTTTAAAAGGTTTGTGGTGCTGCAAAACTGTATATGCTTTGTTTACCTTGTCGTTTACCCATCCCCAATCCATGTTAAAATCCATAGAATAATTTATGCCCCCCCGCCATATCAAAAAATTATTTAACGATGATGTAATAATTATTATATGGCAGCTTCACAAAACAACGAAGCCGTCATAAACATTAGGGATGTCATTTAAAATGCCGGTACATCATGCCGAACGTAATCGCCGAACGCGAATGGGGAAATTCATAAATATTTGCCGGATATTTTCTTTTTCTTTTTTCAAACAGAGTTCAGTTAATTCAGATGAGAAATTCAAATTCCTCCAGTCGCACATTAAACTCTCAATGTGTGTGTTTTGTGTCTGAAAGAGTGTGTTTTTGAAGAGACCGTAACCAAAATCATGTACATCTTTGAAATGTTCTTGCCAAAACAAGAAATTACCCCCGAATAGCTTAATTTCACTTTATATTTGTGTAATTTTTTTCCCTTTGAACCGCGAAGCGTAAAGATGTGGAGTGGGGGATTAACTCAATCACACACATTCAGTCTGGCGTACACACACACACACCAACATACGAGCTCTGTTTTGCAAATTTCATCACTTGTAAATGTTTGTTGCTATTTTTTCAGTAATTATTTAAAATGAAGAGTGAGTAAAGAGGAGCCAACGAGACAATGAGCAGAACAGTAACACTGTGCAACAGCAAACATTTTGTAGTAATAAAGAATGGTGGGTTCCGTATTAGAAAATTAGGGGATATTTTATAAACTTTGGTCGCTTTAGTTGGAAAATTTTTCGATTTCAATTGGTTTTACAAAAATAGAAGAAAATAAAGAAAATTTGTACACTTGCGTGAAATATTTATTTGGATCGACCAATCTGTGCCTGTCAATTGCCTTTTAACCCTGGAAGCTCATACTTTGGTAAATCGAATACTTACTGTCTGTTTCCATAAAACGTCAATATTGGAAACGTTATAATAAGGGGTTCAGGCATTATTCAATTCTGGTTTTAAGATACACTTTAGATATCGACATATGGAATACAATTCCAAAAGAATAAGCCCTTCAATTTTGACAATTTGTAAGGAACGAACAAATTCGTTTTATGGAAACAGGCAGTTATTCTCAAGTAAAAGTAAAAAGCAAAAAAAAACTATGAACTTCTAGGGTTGTGGCTATTTCATTTTCCAAAATTTTCGGTAGGTATCTACCCAATAACATGTGTAACGTTGTCTTCCCTGACAGCCATCGCGATTGCTTTGTCCCTATAGATGAGAGTCTTAATCTGAGCCCACAAAAAATAGACTAGAGGGGTCAAATCCAGTTAGAAACCAGGAGATTCAATGCTCGCCAAAGTCTCCTTCCAAATGGTTCATGCTGTCGCGCCCTGTTGCAACACACATGTCAGCCAAGTCCAATTCTTCTAATTGGGAGAACAAAAAGATCGTGATCAACAATCTTGTACTTTACTCCATTGACCATAAGACGATGACCACCTCTTTAAAGGAGTCAGGTCCAATGATGCCGCCCATTGATAAGCTGCCCCAACACAGTGCCTTTTTCAGGCTGCATTTCCAAATCGTGATCTACCATTTGACCTACCCATTGTTCCACAAATGAGCCTTGTCGCTGAAGACACTTTTCCGATAGAAAATTTTTTCTCAGGCCAATTCATCAGAATAACAACATTGTGGTAGCTCATCCAACTTCAGCAACAGTTGTCGTATAACTTCAAAAGATAAAATATCCAGAATTCAGCTCGTGCAACAGCTATCGTCTGACTTTAGACAGAGGTGCTTATGTAAAATATTCCAGTGATTGTCGAATAAGAGAAACTCAATTGCAGTAATCGTTGGCTGATGAACATATCGCGATTCGCATTTACACTTTCGGGTACACCAGCAAGTATTCTCCACGATACGCAGTCAACGGTTTGGGTGATTGCTGTCCAATGCGGGTTGGATGATTTATGTCCAATACAGCGAAACTGGTGCGAAATATGTTTACTATGATCTGAATAGGCTGATCGATGGGTCGAGTATGACGAACATAAAATGGTCGTATCTTGCGAAACCCATTTATCAATAACTTAGATCGGCGAGGAAAAATTTTGCTGTGCAAAACAGCGAATAATTAAATAAGCCATCTCCAGAGCACTTCAAGCCATCTGGTTTAGCTTCACCCATGTATTGAAAGGTTTTCCCAAATACTTACAGCTTTCGCTTAGTGTCATCTATCCGCACCGGAAATAACTTCAAGCATATACTCTGTGGAGATATTTTCAGATCTGGCAAAACTCTGGTCTGTGAACAGCAACCGGCTATTATTTGTTTTGTTTTTTTATTACTATTTGTATATGAGTAATTATTGTATCGAGCCCTTTCCGCGAAAGAAATGTAAGCGCCATTTTTTTCAAAATTCTCTTTTTAATGAAATTCGATATAGAACTCTTAATGCCAAATTATTAAAAATTAAAAATGTCTATTTACAAAGATATAGCCAACTCAATTGCATCGTAAGCTTGACCATACGAAAAACCGTTTCCTGTAAAATTTTCTTGTTGTCTTTTTCGCGGTTACGGCTCGCATGAGTGATTGATTTTATCTATTTAATGTTAATCATACGCCAGGCTGTATAATTGTTTTTGTTTCGCGAATTCACTGCATTCCAAATAAAGATCAGACGTTGTGTTTACTATATCGAGTCCTTACCGCGAAAACGATGTAACCGCCATTTTTTCCGAAACTCGCTTTTTATTGAAGTTCCATAGAAAATTGTCCAACACTCGTAATGACAAATTATTAAAAATTAAAAATGTCTATTTAAAAATTTAGAGCAAACTCAATTGCATCGTAACACCACACGCCCTTATGCTCGACCAAACAAAAATCCTTCTCCTGTACAAAATTTCTTTTTTGCGACTACGTCTTGTTCCGGTTAGGGCTCAATATCAAAAATTATCTTGTATTTATAAAATGTTTCCTTTTTAAATTGTGTAGCTTAGTGTAAACATCAAGAAGACAAACAACAACATCACCGACACAACCATCAGCAACATCACAATCTTCATTATCATGAGAACGTGGCAGTGGCACAATCACGATTCGTTGAGGACAACAAACTCTTACTCATGTACTAGCAGTCTCTTATATGTGAGAGTGTTGGTGTGTTTGCTACTCACGCACACACAGACAGACACTCATATGAATACCTTCATTTAAAAATCGTTTTTTATTTCACAGAAAAACGTTTGTAGTTTAGAGGGCCAGAGCAACGTAGCAGATGATGAATCTGGTTTAATTGTAGGATAGAGTCGAGCGATCAAAGGCCTTCTCGAAATCCCAGCTGTGGAAGGGAGAGAGGAAGTCCCCCTAATTTGGTACAGAAAACCAATTCCTCGGAACTCATGGCATGACGGCGATTCCAAAAAACTGTCCATAACGCATCTCAGAAGATCGGAATATAAGAGATATCGAAAGGTGAGAATAGCGCAGAATATTATGGTGATAGATTATATGCAGGATTAAAAATGATGCCCGAATATTGTAAGCATCCTAGCAATGATGCGAACTCCAGTTAAGAGTACAATGGTGAGCTGGTGATGGCATAAAAGAAGAGTCCTCTCCAACCGACAACATTGTATTGTGTTCTTCCATGTATGTGTTTTTTTTTTGTTTTTCAACTGTAGTGTTTTTTTTGTTTTTGTTTTAGCATTTCGTTCTGTTCTTTCATTTGCAGTTTGAGTCTGCCACACACTCACTCATTCGCTCACCGACTGTGTTGATGCCATTTCATGTTTATTGCTTCGTTGGTTTTCTTAACATTTTATGTCATTCATGTCCCTCCTTTGGTATTGTTTGTTGGCTGTAGTGTAATTAGCTTTTTCATATGGCACTTTTTGCACACACACACTTCCACACATACTTTCTACGTATGATTTGTTTTTATATCTTAATGTTTTGTCGTTTTGTTTTGTATTCTATTCAAATGAACAAAATATATGTTTGTATTAGAAGTAACACACATGAGTATTTAGCCTGCATACGCCTGAGGTCCTTAATGGCTGTAATGTATGCACATAATTACCTACAATTAGTTAGCCGGCCCTCAAATACACAACCTCTCTTACACACACACACTCAAATTTTTACATTTTCCTGTATTATGTATGTGGACACATACATACACATAGCCACAAAAAGGTTAAAGTGAGGTAATTAAATTTTCTTTAATAAATTATACTTATGAGTGTGTGTGTGACTGTTATAATAGGCAATAGTCGCTACACTCATACGCACTCATTAATGCAAAGCCTGTATGTGTGTACATATGGGCCCGTCAATATGTGCCTACTTTTAAAGGTAAAGGTTAAGAGGGTTTTTCACTTTTAAGATTTTCTCGTTTTTTTTTGTTGTTGTTTCCTTCTTTTGTGCGAAAATGTTCTTTTCTTTTTGAAAAGAATTTCAGTGCTTTTGAGATTTGTTTTTCTGACATTTTAATTAATTAGATGTAAATGTTTTTTGTTGTTGTTGTTGTTGTTTTGAATTCACAACATAAGCAGAGTCTGCTTAAGAGTATGTGTGAGGTCAAATGTTCATATACATGAAATAATAATTTCTTGGAGTGTTGAAAGTTTAAGAAGATTACGTTTCTTCTATAGAGTTCCAGCCTCGAAATACAAAACATCATTTTTTTTTATAAAATATCGGATTTTTATAAAAAAATTTAAAAAAATTAATTTTTTAAAATTCAATTGACTTCAACGATTATCGAGTCTCGGAATGTAAAATCTTTGTAAAATTCCGGATTTTTATAAAATTCTGAATTTCTATAAAACTCTGGATTTCTATAAAATTCAATTGACATCTCCGGGATGATGGGGCCTCTGGAGTTTTACAAACTTCTTAATTTTTTATAAAATTCGGGATTTTTACCAAATTCTTAATTTTTTATAAAATTCGGGATTTTTACAATATTCTTAATTTTTTATAAAATTCAGGATTTTTAAAAACTCAGAATTTTTATATAATTCCGATTTTGTATAAAATTCCGAATTTGTATAAAATTCTGGATTTTTATAAAAATCAATTTCTAAAAAAATTTTGATTTTTAAAAAACTTTTATAGAATTCTGGATTTTTATAAAATTAAGAATTTTTATAAAATTCCAAATGCGGATTTTTTTAAAATTCTGGATTTTTATAAAATTCTATTGAAATTATCGAGATGATCGAGCCTGGGAATACAGTACATTTTTTGTAAAATTCTGGATTTTTAAAAATTCCAAATTTTTATAAATTCCGAATTTTAATAGAATTCCGAATTTTTATAACGTAAAATTATTATAAAATTCTGGATTTTTATAAAATTCAATTGACCTCTCCGATGATCGAGTCTCGAAATACGGAACGTACAATTTTTGTAAAATTCTGGATTTTTATAAAATTCTTGACTTTTACAAAATTCTGATTTTTTTGTAAAATTCAGGATTTTTAAAAAACTCAGAATTTGTATAACATTTTTATATAATTCCGATTTTTTATCAAATTCCGATTTTTTTTTCTAAAATTCCGATTTTTTTTTCTAAAATCAATTTTTTTCTAAAATTCTGGATTTTTATAAAATTTCAAACGTGGATTTTTAAAATTCTGGATTTTTTTTTAAATTTTGAATTTTTATAAAATTCTGGATTTTTATAAAATTCTGGATTTTTATAAAATTCTGGATTTTTATAAAATTCTGAATTTTTATAAAATTCTGGATTTTTATAAAATTCTGGATGTTTATAAAATTCTGGATTTTTATAAAATTCTGGATTTTTATAAAATTCTGGATTTTTATAAAATTCTGGATTTTTATAAAATTCCGATTATTATAAAATCCCGAATTTTTATAAAATTCAGGATTTTTTAAAATTCCAAATTTTTATAAATTTACGAATTTTTATAAAGTTCTGGATTTTTATAAAATTCAATTGACATCTCCGAGATGATCGAGCATCGAAATACAGAACGTAAAATTTTAATAAAATTCTAGATTTTTTTAAAGTTCAATTGACATCTCCGAGATAATCGATACTGGGAATACAGAACGTACATTTTTTGTAAAATTCTGGATTTTTATAAAATTCCGAATTTTTTGTAAAATTCTGGATTTTTATAAAATTCCGAATTTTTATAAAATTTCGAATTTGAATAGAATTCCGAATTTTTATAACGTAAAATTATTATAAAATTCTGGATTTTTATAAAATTCAATTGACCTCTCCGATGATCGAGTCTCGAAATACGGAACGTACAATTTTTGTAAAATTCTGGATTTTTATAAAATTCTTGACTTTTACAAAATTCTGATTTTTTTTGTAAAATTCAGGATTTTTAAAAAACTCAGAATTTGTATAACATTTTTATATAATTCCGATTTTTTACAAAATTCCGATTTTTTTTTTCTAAAATTCCGATTTTTTTTTCTAAAATTTCGATTTTTTTTTTAAAATTCCGATTTTTTTCTAAAATTCCGATTTTTTATAAAATTCTGGATTTTTATAAAATTTCAAACGTGAATTGTAAAATTCAGGATTTTTAAAAAACTCAGAATTTGTATAACATTTTTATATAATTCCGATTTTTATAAAATTCAGGATTTTTTAAAATTCCAAATTTTTATAAATTTACGAATTTTTATAAAATTCTGGATTTTTATAAAATTCAATTGACATCTCCGAGATGATCGAGCATCGAAATACAGAACGTACAATTTTAATAAAATTCTAGATTTTTTTAAAGTTCAATTGACATCTCCGAGATAATCGAGCCTGGGAATACAGAACGTACATTTTTTGTAAAATTCTGGATTTTTATAAAATTCCGAATTTTTATAAAATTCCGAATTTGAATAGAATTCCGAATTTTTATAACGTAAAATTATTATAAAATTCTGGATTTTTATAAAATTCAATTGACCTCTCCGATGATCGAGTCTCGAAATACGGAACGTACAATTTTTGTAAAATTCTGGATTTTTATAAAATTCTTGACTTTTACAAAATTCTGATTTTTTTGCAAAATTCAGGATTTTTAAAAAACTCAGAATTTGTATAACATTTTTATATAATTCCGATTTTTTATAAAATTTCGATTTTTTTTCTAAAATTCCGATTTTTTTCTAAAATTTCGATTTTTTTTTTAAATTCCGATTTTTTTCTAAAATTCCGATTTTTTATAAAATTCTGGATTTTTATAAAATTTCAAACGTCGATTGTTTAAAATTCTGGATTTTTTTAAATTTTGAATTTTTATAAAATTCTGGATTTTTATAAAATTCAAATTCAGTTCAATTAATTCTCCAATGATCTAGTCTCGAAATACGGAACGTAAAATTTTTGTAAAATTCTTAATTTTTTAAAATTTCAATTGACATCTCCATGATGTTTGAAAATATGGATTGTGAACTGTGTGGCATGGCGCACCATGCTGCCGATACCAAAGCTGCTCGATTCCTGAATACAAAAATTCACCTCAAATTAATTAAAATATCAAATCTTCGAAAAATAATCGAACATAATCGAACAACCGCACATATCTCTGCGAAGTCTCTCAAACCAAAACCAGAACACCCTTTTACCATATTGACTATTACAACAGTCGCCGGCATTATCATCATTATAAATATTCATATTTAGAAAATTTATAACGCCATCTCAAGAAGAAATCTTGCCATTATATTTGCTCTGTTTTGTTTTCAGTTTTTGGCATGAAACTCTATCAAATGACACACACACATACCCATACAGTTGGTTTTCTGGCACGGTGTGTATTTGTATGGGTCTGGGCGAGTGTGTACAATCACGTGTGTATTGTGTGTATTGCCTTAAAATATAAATTTATCAGGTGATCTCTCGGTAACAAATGACAGGAACGTGACTTTTACTTTGTATTCAAGTCGTAGATATCTCTATGTGTGTGTGTGTGTGTGTGACTGTGAGTGTGTTTGCATACGTGCAAATGTATTTGTATTTGAAATATTGATGTAAGTGTTCAGTCATAAATAAAAACGAACAATGTCTAGTTCGTGAGTGTAAAATGAATAAAAATTGTAGACATCATATCACAACCCACCATCCAAAACCCCAGCCATACGAGTATGGCGCAAAAGGGGCTAGCGGTGCAGTAATAACCCTGCCATTCCCCCTGGTCCATTATTCGAATGGGATCTTTTTTGGCAGCACTTTTAACTAAATCTGTTTATCTTTGTTACTGCCAGAGAAATCTTCAGATTGTGTCACATCAGTCTGTTGTTGGCTTTGCTTGGCAGTTGTTCTTGTTTTGCCCCAAAAATACGTGATTCCTTGTTTCACAAATCATTTACATATGCATTAGCTCCACATAGTGTCCCCAGCCCCTCTAAGTCCCCCTCTTTGAATTTGTTTGTCATGTGCCACCAACGACTGGGGCAACAAATCGCAGTTTTCGTCAATGTACCCATGCCAGCCGTTGTCATTCCATTTGGAAACTCACACAAATTTCCATTAGTACGCTGTCTAAAATGGAAAATGGTGTTAAACGGTATTTTAAAGTTTTGTAAATCCACTGACATGCTTAAGAACATCGCACTGTGGTTTCAGTCAAATGATACGGGAGATTTTGGAGCAATAAAACGAAATAATGGCTGGTTCGTATACAAATTTATTTGAGCTTCTTTGCGAAAAAAAACATTAATTAATAGTTCGCCTTTATGACCTTCGGCAAAATATGCACGTTTTGCTGCATTTTTTAATCTCTTTTTCCAGCAGCTCCGGGAATTTGCAGAATATTTGCTTTGAACTGTTTAATGTTGGGAAGAGTTTTGGGACTTGAATGCACAAAAAGACTACAAAAGACTTCTAGTCTGAAATTGGGAGGCAAACAGTGGTGGATTCGAGCCCAGACGTTTCGGCCTGAAACCACTACCCCACGTGCCTGTCTGCTCACTCATTTTGCATATGTATTATACACTCTATATGATTTACATACATAACTTGACACACACACACCTACATACCGTGAGTGTATTTGTAGACTTTAATGTTATCAAATGCCTTTTGCCTTCAGTATTCAGCATAACTAATATTTTTCCGGTTTCATTGTGCGGTAAAGTGATATGTCCGCTTGTCTGTCTGTATACCACCATCCTCTGTCCGTCGTCCTTCTGTTTATGTACCGGCAGATATAAGTGTGTGTGTGTGTGTTCCAACCATTTCCGCATCCGTATTTTTACACCACTACTACGGCAGGTTTAAGGGTACTTTACGCATCAAGCGAAACAAAACATCAAACGGAAATGTGTGCGTGTGTGTTTGTGTGTACTACAAGCGGCACATTGTGCTTTTCATTTCCTGCCTCCTCTTTGGTTTTAAAAATTGTATTGGTGTTGTTGTTGTTTGTGCCAAAAGCACCGCCAGTGTCTCCATATTGCGTAGACTCCCATTCTCGGTCTCTCCGGCACTCTTCTTAATTTTAATTGAAATGTGAATGTTATGAATTGGGGAAAATTATTTATAAACCTGGCCAATACCAATATTTAACTTGAACGAAACAAAATTAATACGTTAGATTTCTAGTGGCAGTCTATATAAGTAGGCTTACTTAGACGGTAGGGTGGAGTGAAATTCAAAAAAAAAAAGTTAACCTCGGAAAGAGATGTAGTCTGTGGTCCTAATGAGGGGGAAAATAAAAAAAAATGTTTAGGGGTCGCGCCACTCCCTCGAAATTTGGAAATTATCGCTATTTTAGCGTTAATTTTAGAAAAATCCTAAAAAGTTGTATGTCAATAAATGTTTGCAATAGCATAAACAATGAAATAAGGGCATGAAAAAATTTAAAAAAAAATTTCTCATTGTTCAAAAATTGCAAAAAGTAAAATAAGTCAAATCGCCCCTTCTTCAGAAAATTGACTGAACAATGAAATCGCCACCAAAGCTACAAATATTAGTCGATTATCCTCATATTTGCCTCAAATACTTTTGTTTGGGCACTGAACAAGCTCAAACTTTTAAATTTCGAATAAGTTAAGTCGTTAATTTTTAGGATTTTTCTAAAATCAACGCCAAAATAGCGATAATTTCCAAATTTCGAGGGAGTGGCGCGACCCCTAAAAATTTTTTAATTTTTTTTTCTTTATTTTTCCCCTCATTAGGACCCCAGACTACATCTCTTTCCGAGGTTAACTTTTTCAAATTAAAAAAAAAGCATGTTTTCACTCCACCCTATTAGACAGTCCATGGTAAACGAAAACAACCAAAAAAAAAACATATCCCTAGTCTTCCCCACTAAAGCATATTGAGCGCCACAGGTCTCCTGAAATTTTTATATATAAATTTCTATATAAATTTTTCCTTTTTGGTTGGTCTTTTTTTTTTCTCTCACGGCGACATTGACATCTTACCACTTAGAATTGAATTACTGCTTACTGGGACCCTTTTTTATTTTATTCTATGTTATTGCTCTGGTACGTTATGGCTGGGGAGCCAAATGATAGGGTTGTAATTACGTTTTTTCCTTTTAATTTTAAATTGTGATTAATGTTAATTAAATCAATACTCAGGTTTTTTCTTACAATGTAATATATTTCATGGGAAATCTAGAAAAGATTAGATTTGCTTTGAAAACCTTTCAAATATTGCCATACCAATTACTCACATCTAGAGTGTGTAGCCAAACAAATGTTTAAAAAAAAAATATCTTGGAACGTCTGCCCTCTCCAAATAGTCTTTGGTTTAACTTCAGTTTAAACGAAAAGATCAACCTTTACTCATATATGGGGCCTTAGAAGACTTGCCCTTGCAGTATGCATGCAGCCTCTGTGACGTCATCTCTCGGTCTATATTTGCCCTAAGGTGCTTGGTAATGCGTTCCTTAAGTGTTGTCAGTCATTCTTTCAAAGATATTCTGTTCTACGTTCCTAGAAAATGCCATAGTTTACTGTTATTACTAAAGCATGCATCTGGCCTAAGTCAAGACAAACTATCGGGCAGACGTCCTTATTCAGAAGCAATTTTTTCCTTCAGTTGGCAGCTATGATTTTTTCTACGTTCCTAGAAAATACCATAGTTTACTTTTATTACTAAAGCATGCATCTGACTTAGGATGTCTGGCCTAAGTCAAGACAAACTATCGGGCAGACGTCCTTATTCAGAGGCAAATTTTACCTTTAGTTGGCAGCTATGATTTTTTCTACGAACGTTCCATTGAATTTTTATAAAACAATTTGTGGTACCTGGAGTTTCCAGCCGAACTAGAGCGTCTGGCAACAGACTGAGTTTGTCGGCCCTCTACATAGTCTTTCTTACTTACTTATTTCCCTTAACATTCTATGCAGGAACATACTGGCAACTTCTCCCGAATTAGTTGAAGATATACAGGCATGTCACAGAAATGTTACGAAATCGATTAGAATTCGTGTTTCCAAACCCTAACATTTTAATTTTGATTCTTCAAAAATTCCTGGGTTTGATGAAATCGAAATAAAATGGAAATCGAATATTTCTATAAAAAATATGGTAACATTGAAATTAGAAACAGCTGGTTTACCCACCGCCGCACAGTGGCGCCATTTGAGTTTTTTCGTTGCAAAAATCATATCTTTTGAACCGAATAAGATAATTGAACACTTTAAACAGCATATGATAGATAACTATTCAGCCTATGAAATGAGCGTTTGGAAAGGGTGCTACACTTTGTAGGGGCCTACTTATGGGTTAGCAAAGTTGCAATTTGTGGAAAAATCAATTTTATGGGAAGTATAATAAAATGTTTTTTAACATTTTAAATGTTTTATGTTTGTTTTAAAGGCTTTTATGATTTAAAAAAAAAATTTTGTCATTTAAATTGTCGTTTCTCTTTACTTAATACTTAACAAGACTTTCTTACAGTTGTAAATGATAGTAGTAGATAATTAGTGGAGAGTTATTGCAGGGTTGCGTGTCATCAGAGATGGCACTACAATTAAATGTATCTTTTTGTAGTAAAAGTTGTTACAGCTTTATTGTTTTTTCATGTACACGGGCAAGTATAGGCACCCAATTTCAAGAAAATAAGTTAGAGTATTAAATACTTAACAACCTCTGTTTAATAGTTCCCGTCACAAACCGTCACTTTTTTTGTTCTATTCTATTAAGTGTGAAAAATGACCCAAATATCATATGGTTGCAAAATTGCGCCTGAAAAAAAATATTGGACCGAATAACCCTTTTTCTACATCGACTCATTGGAATTAACATACCTTTCATCCGACACCAAAAAATTAATGATCGGTTGCATAGTTTGCCTGAAATTCAATTCAAAAGATGATATTTTTTTTGTTATTTAAACATTTTTTGTAACTCCGAAAAATTGTCAACTTTGATTGACGCTAGAATTCATAATTTGTATCCGATTTCAACAATTTTTTTTTTCTCTATCAGATGTAATTATTCATTTTATCATATTCTTCTGTCAAATTTTTGATTTTTGCAACGCTTTTAGGGAAAAGGCGCCACAGTGCGCCGTCAAAAATTTCAATACGTCTCCAAACTTTGACTGCGATTTTAATTAAAAAAAAGTTAACAAACAAAACAAAAATATGCCTTGTGTTTCGATTTTTGCTGTGATGGAAGAAGAGAGAAAGGCACATTCTCAAATTAAATTAGATCGCCAATGTCTAAGGGGACCTTGTCTTCTTTCACGTAACCTCTCGCAATATCTTGGTGGCATTCCATAAAATTTATAAAAAAAAATTTGCCTGAGCGATGTTCTTGTGCTTGCCCCTTTAAATATGTAAAAATTAGCTATTAATTTTAATATTAAAACAAATACTTACATTTCTTTGCGGAGTTTCCTTCAGATATTTTTTTTTTTTTTTTGAATTTAAGTGTTGTTTTTGGTTAAGGCTGCCAATTTTATATGTGACAAGATGACACAATTGAGGCGATGGCTATTCTTTGACATGATGTTAAAATTATCATACTCAACGTATTTAGTATATTTTTCAATAAAAGCAATATTCATAATTAATTTTGAACAGAATTTCATTTCAATTTGGAGTTTAAGTTACTTAAAATATCAATTTCACTTCAGATTTTGTCATGGGTTTCAAATCGAAAAAAATTTTCGATTTCCTTTTTCTGGAGAAGCTAAAAACGTTTTGGTTTCAAAATTTTTCGATTTGGGTTTCTGTGACATGCCTGATAATGTGTATACTCACGGACCAGCACCTGCGGTTTAAAGCCGCCTGTTCTAGAGGAGTTTTAGAAACATTTACGAGTCGGAAGAAGCCGCTGAATAAAATGTTTTATGGTCTTACCCGGTGTCGAACCTGGGTTCTTCCACTAACAACCACACCACGGCCGTCCAGTTAGACTTTCACCACTTGCCACAACACTCTTGAGGGCAGACGTCTGTAAACTCTAGATTCTAGTACGTCTCTAATAGCATATGCGTGTCGCTTTAGTAGAAAATACCACAGTTGGCCTCTGTTGGATAAGTCCGCCCTTTTAAACTGTTTTACTTCTCCTTGAGTCAGGGTTCTGGTATGTCGGCCACAATGAACTTAACCTTGCCTGGGACAGCGAATTCACTTTTACTCACAGACAGCCTAAAAGTATACAACAGAAAATTGTGTTTATCGTTCATAGTCCCAAAACATGGTAGAAAAAAATCTTAAAATAAAAATAAAAAAAATCAATAAACGAAAAAGTTATTAAACTTTTAAACCCCATTGTAACTTCTGGCCCACCCTGTATAAAGGGGCCAGCATTCGATTCAATATGCTCATTTGTTAAGTGTTACATGTGAAATGACAAACATAATATTCACTCCATTCATAGAATGTATTCCTTTGTCATTATTTACCATTATATTTCCTGGGCGAAGGTCTCTTAGGAATTACATAAATCGTTCAATTGCATAAATCTTAATATATATTTACCCTCGACACTGATTCACTGATTCACTGATACACTGATACACTGATTCCCTGATTCCCTGATTCACTGATTCACTGATTCACTGACTCTGTCACGCAGTACGTAGGAATTTAAATAGGCATTCTATAATAATTCTATAAATAATAATAATAAAAAAAATAATATTTTTTTTTTGTACAGAAATTGTGTTTTCCCCAAATTTTTTTTTTACCAAAATTTTTTTTTTCCAAAATTTTTTTTTTACAAAAATTTTTTTTTTCCACAAAATTTTTTTTTCAACAAAATTTTTTTTTTTTCCACAAACATTTTTTTTTCAACAATTTTTTTTTTTTCAACAAACATTTTTTTTTTCAACAAACATTTTTTTTTTCAACAAAATATTTTTTTTTAACAAAAATTTTTTTTTTCAACAATTTTTTTTTTTTCAACAAAATTTTTTTTTTTAACAAAAATTTTTTTTTTTCAGCAAAAATTTTTTTTCCACAAATTTTTTTTTTCCAATTTTATTTTTTTCCGAAATTTTTTTTTACAAAATAGTTTTCTCAAAATATTTTTTACAAAATTTTTAAAATTAAGTAACAAATACTTTCTCAAGCAAATTAACGGGCGCCATAGGCGCATTACAACTTACTAGTATCATAATAATTTCCAATTCTTATCTAAATTACATTTGCTTACGTCTCGGCCGCCTCCCTTTCAATGCCAAACGAAATTAAAAACCGAACAACATTTACAATATAAAAGTAATCACAAACATACACAAAGAAGAAAGAACAGAAGAAACCCCGACGAAGGCCAAGTCCCTTCGAAAATAATTAAATTCTTTTGTGTTGTGCATTAGTGCGTACCTGAGAGACAAGCAAACGAAGGACCACAACAAATGATATGCAATTGAAAGGTAATATTGTCATGCCCTTAAACGCACACACACACACACACAACAGCAACAGAGATCAACAGAGCAAAAAAAAAAAAGGAAATACAACTAATTTCCATTTCACCTTTTGTTTTATGGGCAGTTGCCTCACACTCCCAGTCGTCCCTAAGTTTTATTAACTTTTTGCATTTTTATGTTATTGTTGTTCGAGGTGTTTTTTTTTTTTTGTTCTACTCTTTCTCTTGGACCCTGTTGTTATTGTATTCCCCAGTTACTTGAAGTTTTATTAAAAATAAATAAATTCACATTTTTATGTTCATACTCGATACTCACCTATAGCTTCCGACACTTACACGTTGCATATGTCTGTACACTGTACAACGACAGTATGATACCAACATCCTACTCTCTCCCTCTCCCTATGTGCTCTCCCTATTCCCTGTAATGTTGTTTGTGTTAATGTTTTTTTCTTTCTAGGTTTAAGTTTCGGTTTTTATATGATGTAGTTTTTTTTTTCCTTTAGCTTCTTCTTTTTCTTCTATGGACAGACCATCTGCAACGTCAGTACACGTTCCTTAGTGTGTGTGTTCGATGTTGCCTTCAAAATACGTTTAGTGCTATTTCATTTGGGCCGAGTTTACCATCTGCCGTCGGTGATGTCGTGCTCCGGTCCACTACCATCGCCGTCGTCAACCATTCAACATTTCATTCTGCCATCTGCAATGCAAAGCATTCGGCAACTACCGTTGCTAACAACATACATGGCACACGGCACAGGCTTCGTTCGTGCTGTGCTGCGGTGTTGTTGCTGTCACATACACTTCTTCGGCAGCCTTTCCATGCTGACTACGTGTGTGTTATTTCGCTTATGTGTTAGTGGTGGCAAATTAAACTTCGTAATCATCCTCACACGGTCGTTGTGTTTGTTTAGTTAACCTAAATTCTGTCGTCACCGTTCAGCATCGTAAAATTAACAGTGCTGTGGCTGCTAACAGTGGCCTAACAGTACAATATGATTAGGTTCCACATACTGTTAGGTTATACTGTTTAACAGAAAGCTTTCGCAGTGTTAAACTCAGTGCTTTATAAACTGTATGAGAGACATTTGCTTTGTGGGCTGTGCGAACCATTAATTTTGAAAGCGAAATTCTGTTACGAAACGCTGTGTACGCTATGTTGTGTATATTCAGAATGTCATTCTGTTTGTGACTTACAAAGGGACTCTCACCCGTTCATTAAGGAGATTTTCCGACCGGTTATGACATTATCACATTCAAGTCAAACGTCAACAAACACCACTCCCACTATCCTCCCTCCATTACCCTTATTTGCTAACGCTAACTCAGGGCATTGCATTCATAGGGGTCATACCCTGGGTGTTAGTAAAACAAAATGCCGCTGGACAAATCCAAAGAAATCCGGGTCACAATAAAAATAGTGGAAATAAGTCTGCCAAGCGGTAACACTAATCGCAGACACCTCTCACAACATATTGAAATTTAATCGATTGGTTTGTAATGTTTCCCAGCTTTAGTCCACCAGCTGATCAGACCATAAATATGTTCTCCAGTACGGCCCAACTTCTTAGATGATGTTCATCATGTCATCAAGTACCTAGAACAGTCTGCGTTACCTGGACTTTCCAAAATTTAATAGATTTAGATTATTATAAAAAAAAATCCCATTCCCATGCTAGAAAATAAAATAAAATTGCCAAAAAAAATACAGACCTTTTTCTGAATAGCCATACGTATTTTTTAATTAGTTAATTATTTTGATGACACCTGCTTGTGTGTTAATTGCAATTATATGCCACTTAAGAGTTGTGTAGATTTATGGAATTGCATTCAACTGTAGTTAGTATCCAAATACCTGGGTAAGTTTGGCAAATATCCGGTTATAGCAGAATCAGATTTATTATTCATAATTTGTACAAAACAATTGACAGAGCACTAAAAAAATAATTGCGTCCATCGTCCATTGTCGTCAGTTGTCACGTACACAATTTCAAATTATTTCTGATATATTATCGGGATTTCAATTCGTGGATGTAAACTTCTTTCATACAATAGAACTTTAATATTGAAAAAGTATTTTCCTATAGGAAAATGTTGTATTTTCCGTATTTTCCTTTAGGAAATGTGATGTAGGGTTATCCATTTTGTGGTTTCAAAAGTATAGGGCTGGAATTCGACATCTGTCAAACTATGTTGTTAAACCATTTTTTTTTTCTTTTCTGTTGGAAGTCTGGCATTGACGAAAATGAATCGCTTAACTATCACACAACGCGTCAAAATTATTAAAACCTACCACAGAAATGGTGATTCTGCCACAGCCACATATCGTGCTTTAAGAGGAGATTATGGTTTACATAATCGTCCAACTACGCAAGCAATTGGGAAAATTGTGAAGAAATTTGTAGAGACTGGGCAGTTACAGATACTGCAAGACCTGTGCATCATCGTTTCGCTCGTTCCGCTGAAAATAATGCTGCTGTAAGTGAAAGACCCAAATGTATCGATTCCTCGTCGTTCTCAGGTTCTCAGCTCACACAATAACTGAATCCAGCTGACCATTCATAACGTCGTAGATACGTGGAGTGGGTGCTTGAACAACAGGCATTGGACGGCGATTTGTCGAACACAATTTTCTTCAGCGATGAAGCATATTTCTCACTCGATGGGTATGTTAGTAAACAAACTTGTCATATTTGGGGTTCTGAGAATTTTCAGGTAATTCAAGAGAGACCATTACATCCACAAAAAGTCACTGTTTGGTGCGCCCTTTGGTGCGAAGGTGTGATTGGACCTTACTTCTTCGAACAGGACTAGGAAACGTCTGTCACCGTCAATTCGGAGCGTTATGGTCGTATGATAACTGACTTTTTTTGCCTGCTAATGAAAAATACGACATGGAGAATATGTGGTTTTAACAAGACGGTGCCACATGCCACACAACTCGAGCGAATATGGCTTTATTGCAAGAGACATTTGCTGGCCGCGTAATTTCTCGTCGTGGCGACATCAACTGGTCACCAAAATCATGCGATTTAACACCACTAGACTTTTTTTGTGGGGCTACGGGAAAGACCTGGTTTATGCAGATAAACCTTTAACTCTTGGGCACTTAAGAACCAACATTCGTTCAGTTATGGCTGAGATACCGCCCAATATGTGCCAAAAAGTGGTCCAAAATTACCTCATCCAGAATCAATGCTTCCAGCACTTCGCGTGGTGGCCATTTAAATGATGTAGTGTTTCACACATAATGTCAACATTCAAACTTTATAATAAAAAAGAAATATCATGAAAAAAAATATTTTATATGTGTTTTATTTACGTTTACTTTTAAAAGGCACAATTGATAATCCTTTATTGAAGGTTTCCTATAGAAAAATTTTGTCGCATGCGACAGTATTTTCTATACGAAAATTTTGTATTTTTCAATAACAAATTTTCGTGGCATGCGGCAGAAGATTTAATAGGAAAATCATGTTGCCTGCCTGAATGTTTTCGGTACAAAAATCATATTCAATTTCCTTTAAGAAAATCGTGTCACGAGTAACAAATACAATTTGTCACATGCAACAAAAATTCATGCAAAAAACTGACAAATACATCAAAAATTATTTTCAAAGATCACAAAGTCCATTCTATGAATTAGGAATGTAACGAAGTTCGCAATAAACATTTTTGGAAAATTCGCTTTCGCAAAAAAAATATTTCAGCATTCGCTTTGTCATTCGAAAAAAATAAAACTGAAGATGTTGCGAACTTTCGCTTTCGCATATGCGAATTATTCGCATCATTTTGCAATATTCCCTTTCGCAAAAAAAATATTTCAGTGTTCGCTTTGTCATTCGAAAAAAATAAAACTGAATATGTTGCGAACTTTCGCTTTCGCATATGCGAATTATTATTATTGGAACATTCCCTTCCCAAAAAATTATATTTCAGTATTCGCTTTCGGATTTTGCTTTCGCTAAACCGACATTCGCAACATGCCTACTGTGAATGCACAAGTTGGGTGTAGTACTCCGGTACGTATGATTAATGAATACATTAATCATACGTACCGATGTACTGACTTTTGTTTAATATCAGGATGTCTTCAATAATTGTGTTTAATTTCGTAAAAAATATTTTTTTTATTTATTATTAATTACAATACAAAGTAAATTTATATTCTAATTTTTGGGTCCAAGGGTAAACCGGGTGACACAGACCATATGGCTAGATTTTTGCAGCGACAAACCAAAGCCTCTGGTGGGAATCGAACCCACAACCCCCACGCTGGTAGGCAAGCACGCTACCAACTCGCCTACCGGGGCGCTTAAATAAAAAATATTTGTTTGTGCATAACTGGTAAAAAAAACAGGTTGCAAGTCTTTTCCAGAATTTCTGTTCGGCCGGTTAGTGGGGTAATGTTTTTTATGAAATATTCATATGAAATTAAACACAATTATTGAAGAACGCTTTAAGGCGGTCTTACCGGTGACAATGTTAATGAAATAATCTCCTTTGTTCCACGAAAATCCAACGCCACGAAGGCATCTGGTCTGAAGTGTTATGATTTTCTTTACCTCCATTAATGCCATCGATACCAATGTAAACGCTCCTTCGGAATTTATAGAAAATTTTACATTTATTTAAAATCTTTGTTAATAAATCTTATGTACATATGAAATTACATTTTTGAGTTCGGTTTCGTTTGATCTTTTAGTTTGCGTTAAATTTGTGGCGGTGATTGTGTGAACACAGGAATTTCCGAGATAAACCAAAGTAAAAACAAAAATCCATAACAATGTTTCGTTTTTTGTTGTTGTTATTTTCATTTTAACTTGCTGTTGCTGTTGTCGAGTGAAATAGTTGGAAACTATTACCTCTTGGTTATGCAATGGCTGGAGTATGCAAAACTTTTTACCGTCTTACTACCGGGAAAGTTGATAAAAGTTTTGCTCTTCTTACAATTTAATACAAAGAAAAAAAAACCATGCTGATACCTAAACTCAATTAAAATCATAAACTTCTACGAAGTCTCAGCATGAGTGACAACATCACTCTGGACCACTATGGATTTTATGGGTGTGTGATGTGTAGATGTGTGATTTCTCCGATTTAGAGTGAATGCTTTATGATCGGATACTCGGTGATTTAATTTGCGTTGGTGATTAAAAACTAGAGAGAGAGAGAGCCAGAAAGGCAGAGAGAACGAAATGGTCGCTCTATTCGGAGGTGCAACCTGGTGTGCCGTATAGCAAATTATTCAATTTTAGCTTTCTGGTCTTTCCATCTTGTGCCCCATGACCGGGACGACCCCACCACGTGTCGAAAGTCACAAAGTGCTGGTTGCACATCTCCTTATCGAGCTGCTGGGCCATGCTGATGGAGCGCCGTTTCTGTGACACTTGGGTATTGAGGTCATGCATGTAGAGCATGTTGGAGGCAACACCAACACCATCGGACGTGTGCAGTCTGTTAAGCGGTTAAATGAGGCATCGTGACACGGCAATTGTTGTTAGCAAAATAATGCATGATGTCGAAGGTGGTTGTGTGGTGGGGATGTTGGCAGTGGCAATGGCAGTCGGTTCATTTGATTATATCGGTCATAAGTGATAATTATAGGATAGGTTGAAACAAATGTTAGTTTAGCAAATCTGTATGATTTAGTTAGTAGGAGTTGCTTAAAATTAAACTTTATAATTCTTTGTTTTAAATTTAAATTTCTTTCTTTTTGTTTTTTTTAATTTGTTCTTAAAGTACTTGAGACTAAGGACAGAGACAGATACTGTGGTAGAGCGAGCGAGTTATAAAGAGCTGTTGTTTGTTGGTATTGTTTGGTTTGGATTGGTTGTTTGGGATTATGGTTGTTAGTTGTTGTTGTTGTTGTTTTATTGTTGTTGTAGTTGCGTATCTAATTCTTTTGCAATTTCAATTTAATTACAATCGTTACGATTCTGTTTTGATTTGTAATTAACACGCACAGAGTTGGGGCAAATACACAAATTGAGACATACACATAGACAGAGACAGTAAAAGAGACATAGAGAGAGAGAGAGAGTGGGATTGAGACATGTAACATAGAAGAAGAAGAATAAAAGAAAAGAAAAGTAGTTAACAAATACTCAAACAAACAATTAAAGCCCATTCAACAATGCACAAAATCAAAGGAGGGGAAAACACACAGCACAAGTGCACAAAAAGCGATTATGTACAGTGTACAGCCTACGGAAGCATTATGGAGCACAAGACATACAACAAGACATTTAAAGAAAACGCTGAACTATTCGTAAATTCATCACGTTTAGGTCATGTTCATTTATATGTTTTTTTGTTAGTTTTGCGAATGAACTAAACAATTGATTTTTTCTTATCTCCTTATTTTACAATTAAACTTTATGAAATCTTTGGCATTTCCCTTAATGGCAGCTTCCATGATGAAAGTGTATCGCATGTCGGTTTTAAAAATTACAACTTAACTAAAATTTAACTACTCGTTTTAAATAGTCAGATCGAGCGCTTACTGCGAAAATCGCGTAAACGCGGTTGTTTTTTGAAACTCGCTTTTAACTGAAATTCGATAGAAAATTGTGTAACAATCTTAATCCCAAAATATTAGATCCGATATTCGATCAATTAAAGATCAGATGCTGTGTTTATTACAGGGATCACCAACAAGAGGAGTTATTTTGAATCACCCGGTAATTCGGTAGCTGTCACTTTTG
Organism: Hydrotaea cyrtoneurina; assembly: GCA_958296145.1. Classification (NCBI taxonomy): domain Eukaryota; kingdom Metazoa; phylum Arthropoda; class Insecta; order Diptera; family Muscidae; genus Hydrotaea; species Hydrotaea cyrtoneurina. Next base: position 139,080,535 of record OY282512.1, on the reverse strand, counting down.
AAGATTTTATTCTTTGACATTTGACAAGTTGATGGATTCATCAGTTGATGGAATTCAGAAAATTGTTGCTATTCTTCAACTAATCGACTTTTCTGTGGATTTTGCTGCCATAAGTCAGACCGCCTGCCGACTCTTGTGGTAGCCTAAGGAAGTGCTAGGAAGTTTGATGGAGTTCGCCACATGGGAATTTTAGCAATGAAATATCCTCAAGAGGCTCATCTGACCCCAAATCCTAAAACACTGCCAGTTTTTATACAGGAATTTCGAAAGCCACAATTTATCAGTTAATCGAATTCGAAAAATTGTGGCTATCTTCAATTTTCTTTTTCAACTAATCGACTTTTCTGTTGATTTTGATGCCATTCTATTAATATTTTTCATTTACGTCACAGTCAGCGTGTATGTCTACATCAATAGACCGCCTGCCGACTCTTGTGGTAGCCTAAGGAAGTGCTAGGAAGTTTGATGGAGTTCGCCAAATGGGAATTTTAGCAATGAAATATCCTCAAGAGGCTCGTCTGACCCCCAAATCCTAAAACACTGCCAGTTTTTTTACTGGAATTTCGAAAGCCACAATTGTGGCTATCTTCAATTTTCTTTTTCTGTTGATTTTGCTGCCATTCTATTAATATTTTTCATTTACGTCACAGTCAGCCTGTATGTCTACTAGGGCGTACCTCAAAAAAAAAGTTCGCCGTACACCTTCGAATATGAAGTATTATTGAAAGGTAGTTTAAAAAAAAAAAAAAATTATTTTTTTATGCCGAACGTAGGGGTCGCGCTTTTACATTTTTCTATATAACTTCTGCATTTACAAACGGATTTTAAAGTGTGATACATCGATGTTTTTGTCATTGAAGTCATTGAGCTCAAGCACCCCCTTCTGGTACTTACCCATCATATCTCAGTTGCTACTACCCTAATGTACCACTCTAATATCAGAAAATTAAAGCTCGCATAAAATCATGAAACTCATCCTAAGGAAGTATGTCGATTTTCCCAGCAGGAAAAGTGTCGTCGAGACAAAAACATCGATGTATCACACTTTAAAATCCGTTTATAAATGCAGAAGTTATATAGAAAAACTAGTAAGTTGTAATGCGCCTATGGCGCCCGTTAATTTGCTTGAGAAAGTATTTGTTACTTAATTTTAAAAATTTTGTAAATAATATTTTGAGAAAACTATTTTGTAAAAAAAAATTTCGAAAAAAAATAAAATTTGCTTAAAAAAAAAATTTTTGATGAAAAAAAAATTCCGTTGAAAAAAAAAAATTTTGTTGAAAAAAAAAATTTTGTTGAAAAAAAAAAAATATTTTTGAAAAAAAAAAAAATTTTGTTGAAAAAAAAATTTTTGCTGAAAAAAAAAATTTTGTTGAAAAAAAAAATTTAGTGGAAAAAAAAATTTTCTTGAAAAAAAAAATTTAGTGGAAAAAAAAAATTTTCTTGAAAAAAAAAATTTGGAAAAAAAAAATTCTTGAAAAAAAAAAATTTGCAAAAAAAAAATTTTGTGGAAAAAAAAATTTGTAAGAAAAAAAAATTTTGGAAAAAAAAAAATTTGGGGAAAACACAATTTCTGTACAAAAAAAATATTATTTTTTTTATTATTATTATTTATAGAATTATTATAGAATGCCTATTTAAATTCCTACGTACTGCGTGACAGAGTCAGTGAATCAGTGAATCAGGGAATCAGTGAATCAGGGAATCAGGGAATCAGTGAATCAGTGTCGAGGGTAAATATATATTAAGATGTAAAAGCGCGACCCCTACGTTCGGCATAAAAAAATAAAAAAAAAATTTTTAAACTACCTTTCAATAATACTTTATATTCGAAGGTGTACGGCGAACTTTTTTTTTTTACTTGTAACCTGGTACGCTCTAATGTCAGGAATTCGTAGTTTTCTTAGATGTTAATTTGAATTGGCGTGTTATTTTGTTGGTGGTAGCCAAGGAAGTGCTTGTAATTCGCAGTTTTCCTAGAGGTTAATTTGAATTGTCTTTTTATTCTTTCTGTGGTAGCCTAAGGAAGTGATGGGAATTCGTAGTTTTCCTAGAGGTTAATTTGAATTGGCTTATTATTTTTCCCTTGAATTGAATTGAATTCAAATAGTTATAAGTTTAGAAATTACCACGATCAAATATTTTCTGCTCCATAATGAACACCTGGCGGTACTGTATAGAACACACACATATATGTATACATGATTGTGTGTGTGTGTGCGAGTGCGAGTGTATAGAAAGCCAACATACAAAGAGAATGAAAAGATGACATGAAATATGTTTGTGTATGAAACAAAACAGACAAACTCAGGTCAATGCATTTTTGGTTTGTTTTTGAAATCTTTCAAAATCCTCTGAAATTCATCTGTTTTTTGTTTTGTTTTTGCTTTTGCTTTGAGTGAAATGATCGCATGACTTGACAACACACAACTGCAGCTAACTCAAAAATATCAAAGAATGTGACGCCCAGGTAGGGCTCTAATGTCTACCGCCAATCTCTCGATGAGGCAACGGGTACACAAATTTGAAATTTGAAAATGTTTTCTTAAGTTTTCAATTCCAACTGATTTCCGTTATAATTTTCGTCTAATTGTGTATATGCTGTCGATATGTAAAAATGTGTTTATGTCTGTGTGTGTATGAGTGTGTGTACTCGCACTCTAGCGTATATGCAAAGTGAATTTCTTCAAGCAACACGTGCTAATACTATTGAGTTTACTGTTGCTGTTCAGGCAGCTGTGGCCGCCGTTGTGACAGTTCATTTTGGATGCGTACCTATCATTTGACGCTGTACGTTTCGTTATGTCCGTCGTCGACAGACTAATGGGTCGATTGTAGGCACGGCGACGTGCCAGCAATGGCACCAACTCCACACCGTTGCCGTTGGCCATCTCACTGCACTGCCGCATGGGATTGGCGCTATTATCCGTTGTTGTCGCTGTGTCGGCCGCCTTGCTGTGGCGCAACAGGCGTGGACAGATTTTCGGTTTTGCCGGTTCAATGTTGACTTTGATGGGATTGGGTGGCTTATGCAACGGTTTGATGGGGCTGGTGGTCATGCCACCCGCGAAGCCACCGCCACCCGAACATTTACAGGTGCACATGTCACAGCATCTGGTGGGTTTGCGGGAAGGTCGTGATTTGCGGAATGTTGGCTTCTCGGCAGGGGTGACGGGATTGTCTTGATCCAATTCCTTGAGCATTTCCTTGTTCGTCCAACCCTGTAACAGGAGAAGAAGTTTACAAATGATTTGGAGGATTTCTTTCAATTTGGAAGACTATTAAACTAATGGAAATCGTGACATCCGGCCGAGTAGTTAGAGTAGTGACGAACTGATCAGCAGCCAAACAAAAATTTGTTATACACTCGAATTCGGTTAAGCGGAGAGATTTTCAATGAAAAAAAGGACTTTGGACAATTGAACCTTCTTTTATTTAAACGAACTGAGTATGTCGAATTCGGTTAAGAAACATCAGTAAATTTGTTTCACTAATACGGGATTTTCAATAAAAAAACGGACTTTGGACAATTGAACCTTCTTTCATTTAAACGAACTGAGTATGTCGAATTCGGTTAAGCGGAAATGAGAAAAATCAAGAAATTTGTTTCATTAATGCGGGATTTTCAATAAAAAAAAAGGACTTTGGATGATTGAACCTTCATCTATTTAAACGAACTGAGTATGTCAAATTCGGTTAAGCGAAAATTTAAAAAATCAAGAATTTTGTTTCACTTAGGCGAGATTTTCAATAAAAAAAAGGACTTTGGATGATTGAACCTTCTTTCTGAGTATGTCGAACTCGGTTAAGAAAAATCAGGAAATGTTTTCCACTTATGCGGGATTTTCAATAGAAAGGACTTTGGATAATAGAACCTTCATTCATTTAAGCGAACTGAGAATGTCGAATTCGGTTAAGCGGAAATGATAAAAATCAAGAAATTTGTTTCACTAATATGGGATTTTCAACAAAAGAAAAGGACTTTGGACCTTCATCTATTTAAACGAACTGAGTATGTCGAATTCGGTTAAGAAAAATCAGGAAACTTGTTTCATTAATGCGGGATTTTCAATAAAAAAAAAGGACTTTGGATGATTGAACCTTCATCTATTTAAACGAACTGAGTATGTCAAATTCGGTTAAGCGAAAATTTAAAAAATCAAGAATTTTGTTTCACTAATATGGGATTTTCAATAAAAGAAAAGGACTTTGGACCTTCATCTATTTAAACGAACTGAGTATGTCGAATTCGGTTAAGAAAAACCAGGAAATGTTTTCCACTTATGCGGGATTTTCAATAGAAAGGACTTTGGATAATAGAACATTCATTCATTTAAGCGAACTGAGAATGTCGAATTCGGTTAAGCGGAAATGATAAAAATCAAGAAATTTGTTTCACTAATATGGGATTTTCAACAAAAGAAAAGGACTTTGGACCTTCATCTATTTAAACGAACTGAGTATGTCGAATTCGGTTAAGCGGAAATGAAAAAAATCAAGAAATTTGTGTCACTTAGGCGGGATTTTCAATAAAAAAAGGACTTTGGATGATTGAACCTCCTTCATTTAAACAAACTGAGTCTGTACTTTCGAAATTGTTCTATGCAACGAAACTGGAAACTTGTGGCACAACTATTAAAATACATGTATGTCTAATTTTAATTCAATATTAAAGAGCTTGTAGGCAAATTGTCACTTATTTTCATTTGGTTTAGCAGTCTTATATGTGGTTGACACATGACTTCTTCAGATCATTTGCTTTGCTCTAAGGCTTCAGAAGTGTCTCCAGAAAATGTTTTCATCACTCCTTCGTAGTAGCTCTAATCGAATTTATTATGAGTGATCATCATTATAAATTCTATTGAACCTTTCACAGCATTTTCATCATTTCAATTGACCACATTCTCTTGGTCCGTCAATTCTTGTATAAATGTTGTAATGCGTTGCATGAATTTCTCTTAAGCGATATTCGTTTCATATAAGTTTGTGTCTTGGCATTAAAAATGCGTTTCACGTAAATGATTTTTCAGTAAAGCCGATTGTCCTTTAAGCGAAGACTAGTGCATGGAATATCATTCACAATAATCGTCACTTATATTTATTTTCATTTAAAGGACGTGCGATTATTAGAATTCACTACAAAAATGTTGAAAATCTTGCAGTCACAGTTCGCAAAACTAAAGAATTTTTGGGTTGTCGTGAAGCACCTTGTCGATGACCGCAATAGAGAAATTGGTGGAAAAAAACCCACTTCTCTAAACAATTTTGAATATGAATATCTGTAGGGTATCCCCAGGAAGCCCAATGTCATTCAAGTAATCCGATCCATCACAAAGCTGGGAGCACATGAAGGCTCAGATGTCACGCAGTCATACTCCGACATACTCCACACATATCCACGCTTTATTGGCGCCAAGTCGTTGTTCACAGGTCAGTGTTTCACTTGGGAGATGATTGACTCCCAGTTGCGCCATGACTTCAATGATCGCTTGGTCTTCTGCTTTCAACTTACCAGTGACTTCATGAATGTACTGCCGACCGCCTTTGGGCTGCGCCACGGCTTACCACCCGGTCCTGGTTTACCCCACGGATCTTTGCAGGGCTAAAAAGAACCAAAAGAGAAAAGCAGAACAACATAAAGTCTAACGTCATTGCAATGTAAGCACCCATCCTCACCGGCTTTTCGATTTTCTCCAGCATTTTCTTTGGCTTCAAACCCTTGCAGCCCAGCGTGGCCGGACAACGTTTCTCCTCCATCAGCGGACACTTATCGCTTTCCGTGACCACAATCTTCTCGAGCATCGGCTTGCCCTTGCCGATGGCCGTCGGCTTGTAGCGAACTTCGATATCGACATGACCTTTATTGCGAAATGACATCGATGGATGATCTTTTAATGTAATTTGCAAACTTTCGGCATTCTTACCAGGACCACCACCACCACCACCCCCAACACCGGCAATGCTAGTGGCGGCCGTGGGCAGATCACGGTCACCACACAAGGCATGCATGCTGGTGGCGCCAACGATCGGTGGTCGCGGCCCCGGCTCGCCCACATGCTGCACCGTATGGGTATGGGTGTGTGTGGTGACACGCGGCACCGAATGATGATGATAATGATGGGGATGATAGGCCAAAGCCGGATCGAAGCATTTCTTGTGTTTGGCAAAGTAGTCACCGAAGCGACAGGGCTGCAACGAAGTCAAACGATGTGTGGTTGTCTATTGTGGTTTCCAAAGGATGAGAGAGCCTGCGATAAATGCATGTTGTTAATGGTTTGGTGTGCTACTTACAATGGGTGCTGTGGAATGTAAACCGACAGCTGTGATATCCTTGCGTCGCACATCGATATTGGGGGCACCTCCTCCTGGTCGACCCCAGGGACAATGTTTCACCATTAAATCGAAGTACTACAACGAAGGGGCAAACAGCCATAAATACTTGAGTTAATCACAAGGAAAATCATAATTCATTAAATATTCGATTCGTTCTTACATAAAAATGAAATCATACATTATGCAAAAAAGAAAAAGAAAAAAAAAATAACAGTCCCGGCTTGTGGCAAACACGTGCCACGACTAATATTTACTGGGAAATCATTGATTTCTTGTTCCCTTGTTTTGTTTTTTGGGTGTTGGGTTATTTTCCATACAATTGTTGCAAAAAGTTCTCGTTTTTTCTTTCTTTTCTAAATTTAGCATGACATCGTACGTTTGAAATCGTTTTATAGGTTGTTGTTATAGTTGCAAATCAGTTTCGATATAAACTTTAGTCGTCTGACTTTGCCAAAGTAGAACTCGTCGAGCGACTAAACGAACGTGCGAGCCACAAAAACATTAACACAAGTCACGCAATTGCCAAAAACCAAATGTTATGGCAAAGAAAAGGAAGAAAAGCAGTCACACACACACACACACACACAAAAATACTCCTATCCCAACAATATCTGTTTTATATTTAAATACTGATAGGGCTTTAATGATTCGGGTTTTGGGAAAAAACTGTTCTCCTGCTCTCCTTTCGACTTTTGCCTTCTAAGGAAATTGCCTTTTTCATGTCTTCACATGTTCTGTGTGATTGTGTCGGATACTCTTCATGCCCTGAAAGGTTGTTAACCCTGAAAATAAAACAGCCGCCTAATGACAGGGAAATGCAGGAAGGGCTACACAAATACATGGTTTTCCGTTTGCCCCAATGGAATTCTAATTATATCATTGTCAACGAATACACTGCTCTACAAGTTTAGCATGTGCCAGGGCCCTCAAAGAAACAGAATCATCTCATGGACAACTGTATTTGGCCTATTCACTTATGCCATAAATACAAAAAATATCGTATGTGTGATAAACATTGACAGAGATTCGTTGTTATTGATCCATCACAAAATCTAAAAGAATTATGATAAGGTTTATCCTGTTTTCCCTTAAAATACTCAAATACTCCATAAAATGTTACAAATTAATAACTGATCTCATTTGTTGTAATATCCTATATAATATCTCAAACAATGTAAATATGTATATAAAATAAATGTGAATAAAGATGTTTTTATAAATTGAAATTGAATTGAATTGAATTGAAGAATTATGAAAAACATCCTTCATTCACCTCACAGTATTCGAAACTAATTACAAAACATTTAATAAACTCTTCACGCTTAGGAGATACGTCAGTTTGCACAGAAGGCCACACTAAGAGTAACAGATTAAAATAAGAACAAAAACCCGAAAAATAATCACATGCAAATGAAAAGCCTCTACGTGGAGAGACTCTCAGATAAGGGAATCTTGTCTAGCAGCAGCATCTGTCGCACCTCTTTCGTTTGTAATGTATGCGCAGTTCTGTTCACAAAAACCGGCACTTGAATGTGACACTGAATTGCTTGATAGGCGGAAGTCTGTGCGCTTTTCAGTTATTGTCGTTTGTGAACGAACTGTGTGATCGTAAATTCAAATCGTTCATACAGAAGAAGACAAACTGACAAAAATTCCTCAAATAAATTTGAAAAAAAAAAAATGATTGTCTGTACCAAAATCATCGTCGTTTAATCTCATTTATAAATATCTTTAATATCTTAATATATATTTACCCTCGACACTGATTCACTGACTCTGTCACGCAGTACGTAGGAATTTAAATAGGCATTCTATAATTTTCTATAAATAATAATAATAAAAAAAATAATATTTTTTTTTTGTACAGAAATTGGGTTTTCCTCAAATTTTTTTTTTACCAAAATTTTTTTTTTCCAAAATTTTTTTTACTAATTTTTTTTTTTACAACAAAATTTGTTTTTTCCAAAAAAAATTTTTTTTTAAAAACAAAATTTTTTTTTTAAAAACAGAATTTTTTTTTCCACAAAATTTTTTTTTTAAAGAAAAATATTTTTTTTCAAAAAAAAATTTTTTTTTGAACAAAAATTTTTTTTTTAACAAAAACGTTTTTTTTCAAGAAATTTTTTTTTTTCAACAAAATTTTTTTCCCATATTTCAACGGGCGCCATAGGCGCATTACAACTTACTAGTTCTGTATAATGAAGCATTTTCATAAAACAACATTAATCATCTGTCGACAGAGTAATTCATTCACCGTAACTGGTGATCCAAACTCTAATGACGCCGCTGGACCAAAAACCACACCAAACAGTCGCACCTTGAGGATGGAGAGGCTTCTCAACAGTAACTCTTGAATTTTCCGAGCCCCAGAGGCGATAATTTTGCTTGTTGTCATAGCCACCGTGATGGAAATGTGCCTCATCAGTCAAGATGATTTTTCGATGGAATTCCAAATAATGTTCATGCATTTCAAGGACCCAATCAACAAAGACACGACGTTGTTGATAATCGGCCGGCTGAGGTCTTGTGTTAACTGAACTTTATAAGCCGCAAGACCCAAGTCTTTATGCAAAATACCGTGTATTTTCCTCTTTATTATGAAAAAAACATGCGATCTTTTATCTCAAAAACTGTCATTTTTTCTTTGAATACCAAAATAACATTTCATGTTGAAAAACCCTGCAGTTAGAAGCTATTACATTCAGTGAGATATCAATTGACAAGATTCTGCCGAAACCCGTAATCATATTTCTTTTAACAACAAAATCTCTTAACTCTCGGCAATATTTCATAAACTTTGAACAAACACAGTTATCTTCATATGCGATAGCTTCGCGCTGTTAACAACAAAAATGTCTATAAGAGCTTAACAATTTTGCGTAATCTTTAAAGAGTTTTTAAAAAAGGTTTTTTCTTTTGTTCCCACTTTATCAACTGCCGAAGATAGCTTCCAACAATTTAAAGCAAATTTACAGGCAACAAATTAAGGAAGATTTAGGAAGATCTTCTTTAATACACGGCTTGTAGACAGAAGTTGTTAGAAAACGCTTTTTATTTATTACACCGTGTTACAAAAAATAGATTTTTTTCTGTCCTATGAACCAAATGCACATATTCGGAAAGAGGGAAAAAAATAAAAATTCACGTGTATCGGCGATTAGAATTTTTTTTTTTTTAAATTTGAAGTATAAAGGTCGTAGTGGCCTGTGTGAATGCCTTTCGACCGATTTTTAACCCCTTTTCAGTGATCCAATCGAGCTGATTTTTGGCAGGCCGACTCGTGGAAATGTCTGTATCACGTCAAATTTTTTAAAAACACCATTTTTATCAATTCTCAGATTTTCCCCAATTTTTATTATTTTTGAAAAAAAAAATATTTTTTTCACTTTTCTTAGCATAACTTGAAGAGACTCCAAATTTTTAAACTACTTAAGCGTTTCGAAAAAAAAAATGTTTTTTGAACTGAAACCTTAAAAAAACGATAACCATTTAAAAAAAAACAAAATTTAGGAAAATCTGAGAATTGATAAAAATCTATTTTTTAAAAAATTTGACATGATACAGACATTTTGTGGGGCTTCGCGAAAGACCGTGTTTATGCAGATAAACCTTTAACTCTTGAGCACTTAAGAACCAACAATCGTCAAGTTATGGCGAAGATACCGCGCAATATGTGCCAAAAAGAGGTCCAAAATTACCTCATCCAGAATCAATGCTTGCAACACATCGCGTGGTGTTTCACTCATAATGTCAACGTTCAAACTTTATACCAACAACAAAAATATCATGAAAAAAATATTGTATATGGGCATTTCCAGGATCGCAAACGGGACGCTTGAACGGCTTAAAGTTAAAAAAAAATTATGAAAAAAAAAAATTTTTTAAGCTCTTTATAAAAGATTAATTACATTTCAGTAGTACTATTTTTGAGTGCAAAAAGCAAATTCCATAAATTCAACGTTCTCAAAATAGAATCGCTAACGGGACAAAAAATGAAAGTAATTGTTGCCAGTATGTGGAAAAATGTAAAAATCAGCGAATTTTGTCGCATTATAGGGACTAAAATTTTTTTAACTATAAGGGAATACTAAATCTTTGTTATAAAGTTTTTTTTTAAAAATATCTTCAATTCTTAGTTTTTATTTATAAAAAAATTTAAATATATATATATATATATATATTTTTTCAAGAAATTAAATATAATAAAATATTAACATAATTAACATAACATAAATTTCAGCGATTCTCTAATTTAAATTTTAAAAAGAAATTTTTTTTTCCGATTTTTAATATTTTGGTCGCGGTGGACCATTCTCTGGAAATGCCCATATGTGTTTTATTTACGTTTACTTTTACAAAGCAAAATGGATAACCCTTTACTTTCCACCCAGCACGTTAAATGCGTATCCTTTAAATTAAAACTGTTTAACTTGTAAGTAGAATTTTTCAAATTAGGTTTGTGTTCCGTATTTTATTTTTGGTCTAAGGCCCGATAGCGCCAGTACGCCCTGTTTCCACACTCTATTGTTTACACCACATATATTTACAAAACCCATAAATCACTTTGAATGATTTAAGTTTTTATAAAACAATTTCAATTCCTTTAAGTTGCAACTTTTTCGTGTATCTCCAATATTTTCAAAAGGCAATTTGTATTTCTTTGCCGACTTCATACAATGTACTCACTTCCTGTTTATCCTTTTCCTTGCGTGCAATCTCCTCGGTCTTTCGTCGTCTCCACATACGCATACTTTCCTCCGCATTCTTGCGCTCCACCAGACGCCTCTTCTCATCACACCACATCAGCGGATGTTCGATGTGGTCGTGGCAAAACGCCTCATCACTTGTCGTCATTATGACTGGCTCTGTGTGTGCGTGTGTTTGCCGTAAATCTATGTGACAAAATGTTACATTACGGTCCCGCGCACTCGTCCTTTTCACACTGATCACATCGACTTTATTAGGCACGATAAACCAAACCAAACCAAACAGAAAAAAACAAGATTGCAAAAAACGCTCTTAGGAGCTGAGGCGACGGCGAAACAAAGTCTTGCAAATAAATTAGATTTTTATTGTACTTTTGTCAAGGATAATTTAACCGGAAGTGAAGAGTGAGTGAGTGTTGCGTTCAAGTAGTTGTATGAAACTGAAGTCTCCGGCAAATCTCCTACCAAAAATAAAAATTCCAAAACAAAAAAACGGCGGGCTGGTTATTGCTGTGCACTCAGCCGTACTGAGTTAACAAACTAGGCAGGGAGTTGTGGCACCTATTATAGCCGTACCAGGATGTGCCTTGCCAGGACACTCACACACGCCCAAAGTCTAACAAACGAACTATGAATGATGCGCGCGCTTTATTATTCCATTCACTTCGTATGTCTGCGTGTCTGTATGTCTGTGAATATTTCTTTCTTTTTTTTTTTTTGAAAAGACTTTGGTCTGGTAGGTTCCTTCCACTGCTGCACGTGAGCGAGTTGTAGTTGTCGTTGTTGTTTCGGCTGTTGTTTTCTACTTCCTTTTTTTGCTTTATTCCTAAACTAATATTTAAAACAAAACAAAACGAAAATGCCAACAACACCATAGGACAACAGATTATAACTTTGTTTTCCCTCCCGTTCCGTTCTGTTCGGTTATTGTTGCATGCCACAACGTCCTTGTAGATAATGGCAAATTCATCGAAACTACGTACGTATGGGAGGGAGGACTTCCCTGTCATTGTGTTTGTTTTGCTCTTTGGGAAGGAAGTATAACTGGGTAAAGTTTAATATTTGCCCATACATCTTTTGCATTGGCAATGTTAACTGTAAGCCTATCATGTCTGCCGTCTGTACACACTGACCCTATTACACACTTGAAACACTTTTTGTGCAAACAACGTCAAATTGGAAAGTTCCATTTAAAGTGATTTACACACCGTTGGCAGTGCCCAACAGTGGAGGGCAATAGTGGGTGATAGGATTAAATAATTCCATAAACGAATGGCAGAGCATGACATTGCTAAAATAACACAGGAATGTAATAGACGATAGACATTTCAAAACTGCATGTATTTCAAATAGACCGTAAGTTTTCAACTCTCAAAAATACATGAAACATATATCGTCTCCCAATGATAAGAGTGCGCCGAGTAAAAAAGGTATTTCCCAACCAATGTCGACAGCAGCCCAAAAAAAATGTAGAGAATCGAAAATCTCTTACACATAACCGATTCCTACAACGACACGTGTAAAAGACCTGCTGAAGCTTAGAAAGCTTCCCATAAGGCAACGCTGCAGATCTACATGAGAGAGAGAGAGAGAGTGATGTCGGTTAATGAGATTTGCGTTAAATCGTTATTCCGATAAAGCAGCTGGAAAATACATAGAAAGCTGCCCAGGCTGTACACCACGAAAATCGCATGGGAGAATTATGGAATCACGTGAATTCCACAGCTGGAAAAAGTATGATATGCTGCCCATAACGCAACGCAATAGCGTGTATCAACGGGAACTGCATGAGACAAATGAAAACAGAGGAAAATCGTTAATCCGATAACGAAGAAGCGTATAATGCTGCCCATAACACAACGCTACAGGATGTATAAGCATATAAGGCTGGCCATAACACAACGCTACAGGATGTATAAGCATTTAAGGCTGCCCATAACACAACACTACAGGGTGTATCAATGAGAGAGACATCGCTGTATGAGAGAGACATCGCCAGATGAGAAAAATCATTATTCCGATAATGCAGTTAGAAGAAGCGTATAAGTCTGCCCATAACGCAACATGAGCAAAGATGAAAATCGCTATACCGACAACGATGCTGAAAGAATCGTAGAATCGCAGTCCATAACATGGCAAGTAGCAACGAGTGCTGCATGAGCAAGGCTTCCGAAGGTGAGAAACCAAAAAAAATGTGTACTCCCATAATTCTAAGTTAAGAGGATTCGAGGATCATATTTTTTTTTTTTTTTTTTTTTTTTTTTTTTTATTTAATTACAATACAAAGTAAATTTTTTGGGTCCAAGGATAAACCGAGTGACAAAGACTATTTGGCTTGATTTTTTCAGCGACAGACCAAAGCCTCTGGTGGGAATCGAACCCACAACCCCCACGCTGATAGGCAAGCACGCTACCAACTCGCCTACCGGGGCGCTTATCATATTTCCATAACTTCTCATATCCTTAACATTCTTGCAATTCTTCTTATAGCACCCATCTCATTATTCCGATAATGCAGCTGGAAGAGGAGTATAAGTCTGCCCATAACACAACGCTACATGAATATGAGCAAAGATGAAAATCGCCATTCCGACAACGGAGCTGAAAGAGTCATGCAATGCAGCCTATAACATACCGAGTAGCTGCATGAGCAAGGCTTCGAAGATGAGAAAACAGGAAAATTGTTACTCAGATAACACTGTCCAACAGCATTTTTGGAACAGAATAGCGACCCTATAATCCTGAAGGGATATGTTGAGTAGATAATTTTTGCAGAACAAACTTATGGTCCTGTTATTTACCTGTTTTGTATATGTTGGTGTATAATTTTACTAATTAAGCGTAAAGAGCTTTATTTACAACATTGGTGTGTTTGGTGACCCACACTGAAATTTTCCGGCAAACATTTTCGTAGAATATTTTAATCCTTAAATGTCCTTTTTTAAAGGATATTTTTTGATTTTCTCGAAAAAAGGGTCAAATTAACCCATAAAGAGACCAGTTAGAGGGTTAAGATCTTCCACAAAAATAATCCTCATACAATTCCACAATACAACTCTGACCATAGGAATTCTCTCAGACATTAACTTACAGCATTTTTTTCATATAGTATAATGCTCCCTTCGACCAAAAAATGAAAACTTTGACCCACTGTAAAACAAAACTCAGACGTGCTGGACCATAAGTTTGTTCTACAAAAATGATCTACTCAATATACCCTTTCAGAATTATGGGGTCGCTATTCTGTTCCATTCAAAAAGTCTTCATTTGTTGGACAGTGTAATTATAAGTTAACATTCGATTCTGTGAGCATATTTTGACATCTTCTCGTATTCCTGGCATTCCTGCAATTCTTCTTATACCAGCCATCCCACCAGACACAGCCTTTAGATCTGTTGATAATACGTGCAATTTGCATAGCAAAAGATCGTCGGTTCAAATTTCTGTGGGAGGAACGACAAAGAAATAAAAAGCTATTTAATTGCTAAATAATTGACTAATTAACTTCTGATAGCCCTTTTATGCAGGATTCTCAAAGAAAATATATATCAATGGAAGTGAGAGTCGACCTAGGAGGCCTTGCAGAGCTCTCCCTTTACCCAAAGCTGGCATGAGCTAGTAACAAATAAATACGGATCCAGACTGGTTGAGATTATGTCTCTATATCTGTGATTAGAAAATATATTCCCAGTTTTCTTAGCAAGGTCTATCAATGGAAGTCAGAGTTTACCTAGGTGACCTTGCAGAGAGTCCTTCCTTTACCGAAATTGCAATAAGCTCGTATGAGCTAGGAAGAAATATATACGGATCCAGACTGGTTAAGATTACCCATTTCTGTGATTAGAAAAATATATTCCGATTATTCTTAGCAAATACTCGTATACATATTCGCTGAGTAACTTAGGTCTTTGCCATGAGAAACGTATAACAAGGTGTTTTAATCCTATTCCAGTTGGAACCCTATTCCAGTTGGAAGATACTGTCGTGTCCCTACTTCAGGATATATAGAGCAGGAGAGCAGCCGTAGTTGTTTCAGCATGTTGGAGATTGATTTGCAGTTACTTAATCTTGATAACTCGTCACAACACCCTTTCTAGCATTCCATAGTTCGTAGACACCAGAAACCATGAGTTTCGGCCACCTATTCTGCCGGTAATCCCTTAGAATGGGTCGCCCTTTTAGACTCCAAGGTGGAGCCAACATAAACTGAGGATGTAATTCATTCATGTCTAGTTGAAAATCAGAAGGTATTGGAGGTAGAGGAACTAGTACCTCTGATAGACAATCCTCAAAAATAATGACATTAGGACGCCTGCCTTCCAGATTGTCTTGGGATTCCTAGTGATAAAACTGTTGCTGCCTAAAACTAGGGGATGTTCAAACTGGAGGTTATTTTTCCATATTTTTTTTATGTTGTGAGTTCTGTTAAACTTTATTTTTTTTCTTTTCATCATGGAAAGTCATCGGTGTTTGGGTTCTTCAAAAGCGAGAAGAAGATCCGATGAATTCCAACAAAATTTTGTTCAGTGATTTCTGGTTCTTTACGAGAACTGTGT
The DNA here is from genome assembly GCA_958296145.1 of Hydrotaea cyrtoneurina. Taxonomy (NCBI): domain Eukaryota; kingdom Metazoa; phylum Arthropoda; class Insecta; order Diptera; family Muscidae; genus Hydrotaea; species Hydrotaea cyrtoneurina. Next base: position 139,064,940 of record OY282512.1, on the reverse strand, counting down.
CACTTGCCATACAGCTGCTCAAGCAATGGACCTATTGAGTGGTCATTTCGAAGAGCAGTTTCCAATTTCACATTCGGGCCAGTGAGTTGGCCGTCTAGATCACACCTTTAGACTTTTTTCTTTGGGGCTAAAATCAATGCTGAAAACCCAAAATCAATGCTGAAAACCCAGCTACGATTCAGCTTTTAGAAGCCAACATTACGCATGTTATTAAAGCCATACCGGTCGAAATGCTCGAAGGAGTTATTCAAAATTGGATCCTTAGAATGAAATTATATTCAAACAAATAAATGACATAAAATGTCCTTTCGAATCAAAAAAAAAGGTTCTACACTTGATTAGAATTTTTGGATTTTTTCAATTTTAAAAAAATTGTGAAAAACAGGAAAAAAAAACATTTTCAAAATTTTTTTTTTTTATTTATGTATTGTTGATCTATATTCTTCATACAGTTTTGTTTCTATTAGTCGAGTTCGAGATAATTGATTATTTCTATTTTTTTTTAAAAACTTAGGCTTCATTCATTGCAATGAATTTGTCATTCAGACTTTTAAAGTTTTTCAGTAGATTTTTCAACACCAACTTTAATGTCACGATTTTATACCAGAATTCCGGACAATGGAGCACTTCAAATTCTATTTTAAAAACATCTTTAATATTCAATATTTTAATTTATATTAAAATATAAACAAAGTCAACTGTCATCCATTAATTGTTCACCATAACACGTCAGGAATGGAATTCAACAAACTTTAGCCCATAACCCACAAACCCACAGTTATGCCCTAAACGTGGCATTTTCATGCGTTTGTTTTTGTTGATTGATGAAATTGGGCCAAACGTTTAATACTCGCTCTGTTGTCTAAGGACCAACCCCATGGGCGGCATGTGCTCCGGCTCCCGCTACAATACGGCAAATATTGTCGTAGTCTGTTTTGCTGTGCCCCATTGGCTGTCGGAGCTATTGTTTGTCAGTTGTGTCAAAACGGAATCCAACAGCTTTGCTTTGTCATGTTTGCACAACATTATTCTATTGTTAATGTTTAATGTGATTATGTTGAATATTTAACAAAAGTCAATTTCATTGTTTTACTTTTATTATTGCTAATACTTCGAAATCGGTTTATGTGTGAGTGGGTGAGTTTGTTCACGTTCTTCGGGCAGAGAGTAAAGAAGAATATTTGATGTTGCCACCAAGTCATGAGAGTTGGTAAATGTTTGCAAGAATAACACAAGTGAATCCATTTATATTCCACTAAAATATACACATGTATTTAATTAAATAGAGAACTGTAAATACAACTGAAAGCATTTCCTTTTGCAAGGCTAGCACATGTACCCAACATTCCTTCCTGATAAGAAATCGCTGATGAGGATGGAAAATACGCCACTGAAACTTAGAACTTGAGATAGAGGACGACGAACCACGAGCTGTATTGCAGCTAGGGAATGCATTACCGGTAAACCGGTTAACCGGTTTACCGGTTAACCGTGGAAATCCTATTACCGAATTACCGGTAATTTTGATTTTTTATTACCGGTAAATCTTCTATTTTTGTTAATTTTTACTCTGGGTTAAAAATTACTAACTAATATTCATTTCCAGTACGCGTTATTGACTGTGACTTCCAAAATAATTTGAAAGAAAAATTAAATGCAACATACTTTGTTAGTGACGTCGATGAATCATTTGCAGCTACAGTTTCGCGCATGACTGCAAAAGATGGATCTGCGTTTGCCAAGTTTACAGATTACAGCTTACTATCAATGCTCGAGAGATTTTTTAAATTAAGAAATAGTATAAAGAAAGCTTTAATTGATACCAATTCCGACATAACATTTTCAGCTACGGAATTAGCTACAGTTGCCAGTACAATATCGGCACTACTACCAATTAAATTGGCTGTGGAAGCTTTGTGTTGTGAAGGAGCTACTTTACTTCAGGCAGATATAACTCTTAAATTTATGTTAGACAAGCTGTCCAAACAGAAAAATAGTTTGTGTGATGAATTTAAGGTAGCCCTAACAAAGCGCATCATCGAAAGACGAAGTATCTTTGCTGACGTCTTTCAATATTTGTCAGACCCAAACTGTCTTTTAAGAGATGATGCAGATTACGGCCTATTCAATACAACAAATAAATCGACGATTATTAAATCTTTACAAAATTTGATTGAACGACTTTATTGTGCTACCAATGATGATATCGAAATTGATAATGATTGCACTGTTCCACGTGATGTATCAGAGACTGAATTATCAGTGCAAGAAGAAGGTACAAGCGATTCACTCTCAGTATCAGCAGAAGTTGACATGAAGGAACAACTGTATTTAGCTGTACAAAAAAGTATGTCAACAACAGCAAATTTGGAAAAATCTGCGGCTGAATCGGCTGGAAATAAAAATCTTTTAAAAACATTACGACGCGAAATCACTTACTTTGTCGAAGAAGGAATTCGAGGAAAATACATACAACTGGCTTATAATTATATTAAAACTATTCGTCCTACGAGTGTTGACTCTGAAAGAGCCTTTTCGGCTGCCGGACAAATATGCACAAAAATACGATCCAGGCTTAATGACCAAACGCTTTTTACGAGCACATTTTAATAAGCAAAAAGATTTATATCTATATATATAAAAATGGATGTGTGTATGTATGTAACGTATGGACTCGAAAACGGCTAGACCGATTTTGATGAAATTTTCAGGGAATCTTCCGAATAACCCCGCGAGTAACATACGCTACACATTGTTTAGATTTATCTACATTTAGGGGGTGAAAATGGCAAAAGGGATAAAAACTCCCCTTTCCTATATAAATATGTGTAATACAACACTAATGTTTGCTTAGGGCCAGCAACGCAGACCGGGTCAGCTAGTAAAATATAAATTTCTGAGTAATACCTGAAGCTGAAATGAACTGAATGAAATGCGTTTTATTTGAACTTTTTGTAATACAATTTTAACTAGTTTTATTAATTTGTTCCTTATTAGACATTGAATTAACTCTAATATTTATTATTTTTAGCATTGTTTATGAATTATAATAAAAATAAAAATGATTTTTATTAAACGAATAATCTCATATATTGACCATAAATTACTTTTTTTATTACCGGTAATTTACCGGTAAACCGGTAAATCCAAAAAAAAATACCGGTTATCCGGTAAATCGATTTTGGTCAAATTCTGCATTCCCTAATTGCAGCGATACCAAACAGTTGAGGAGAAAAGAAAATTATTTGTTTCAAAGAAATAAAAAGAAGGCAGTATGAGGAGATTGAGATCAATGAGAACACTAACTAAGACAGAAAATTCAACCAGTAATACTTCTATCGAAAGTCTTCCCTTATGGCATAACTTCATGTGGAGATAAAAATTGAAATCTGATGACAGATTCCTGATGAAAACTGTAAGCAACATTTCTTTAGCTAGTAATGCGAAGAAACCAATCATAGATAAAGTTGTTAAAGGGTTTTCCAACAAGAAATGTTATTTTGGCATTCAAAGAAAAATCACTTTTTGAAATAAATGATCGGATGTTTATTTCATAAGAAAGATAATGAAAAATAACATCACCCAAATGGCCACCACGACCACGCTTACAGGGTTTTATTCCTCACATCACTAACTTGTCCCAACAGCACGAGTTTCTTTACCAATTTCTTTATTGCGGTCTGACAAGATGCTTCACGACGACCTAAAAATACTATAGTTTTGTGAAGTCATATGAATTTATACGTTGTCTTTTTGCCTGCGACTCGACTGTATTTTGAATCACCTGGTATTTCGGTAGCTGTCACTTTTGCAGCTTTTATTCCTTGACATTTGACAAGTAGAAACTACGCCATTACCAAGAAAATGGAACGATACACGCTTCAACAACGCATTGCAATTATTAAAATTCACTACAAAAATGGTGAAAATCTTGCAGTCACTGTTCGCAAAACTAAAGAATTTTTGGGTCTTCGTGAAGCACTTCGTTGGGCCGCAGTACAGAAATTGGTGGAAAAACTGAGCTAGTGATGTGAAGAATAAAACCCGTGCACGTCGCTCAAGAACAACTGAGAATATTGCTGGTGTAGCCCAACGTGTCGAAGAAAACCCAGGTTTTTCCATTCCTCGTCGTTCTAAAAATGATCCAGTTTTAAAGCAGGATTCTAAGTATTTTGAGAAAAAAAATTATGGATTTCAAAGTTATGTTCTTCAAACCTTTGTAGCCACAGATTCGATGGAGTGATGCCAGCACTTTAAAACCATTTCATAATGTTTAAAAATTTCATGAAAGTGTAAAAAACTAATGAGGCGCTGCAATTCTAAGTAATTTTAAAAACAAATATATTAATTTTACTCTTGTCGTTGCAATGTTATGAGTGTCCAACCATTGTAACAACTGATTCCTTGTTGGCTGTAACAGGAAATTCCTTACTTTGTGTATCGTTGTACAAAGTTTCTGCAAGATGTTAAAAACCGACCAACGAATGATTTGTTACAATGGTTTGACACTCATAGCATTGAAACGACGAGAGTAAAATCAAAAATTGTATGTTAAATATTAGGTGGTCCCGTTCAGTGCACTATAGGTTTTATTTTTACAATCGTTTCATTTCGGCGATAATGAAAAAAAATAGTTTTCCATCTGCCATTCATTCTTTAACATTATAAATACATGAAAAATGCTGTCGTCTGTTTTTTTGTACTTTTTTGAGACTTTATTTAAATATCAAATCATTTAACTAAATCTAATCATTCATATCATTTGTCTTAGTTGCCTTACAAAAAAATGTTTCCAAAAAAGTTTTAGTTTGTTTTTTTCTTTTAAAAGTTTTTGTTTTTGTGGCCTTTTCGAAAGGTAGGAAAAAGCGGGATGAATTCAACAGAGAATTTGGAAAAACAAAAATATTATCATAATATTGGAAAATACTCAGATAGAAATACAAATGTGTATATTTATGTATGGTAAATATATATATGTATATATTGACTACAAAAGTTAACAATTTGTTGTTGAGTTTTTTTTTTTAATTTTTGTTGTTGTTTTTATGTGTATATACCTATATAACAATCAATATTTAAGAATAAAATAATTTGTTTTTTTTTTCCTTTCGTACTTTAAATTCAAATTACAACAAAAATAAAAACGGAAAAATGAACAACAACTGGTCTGTGTGTGTGTGTGTTTGTTTTTTTTAATTTTCGTTAGTTACGTTCTCGTTTGTTTAGTTTTAAGTTTAATATCATTTAAATGTATTGACTATATTTGTTTTTGTGTGTTTTCTTTTTGTTTCTTTATTATTTTCATAAAATTGAAGTGCATTTCTAATGTACATTAGGTTGATTTAATTTAATTTATGTAGAAAACATAACAAAATACACAACACATTGTGCACAACTCTATGCATGTACATATGTTTGGTTGTATGTATGTAGTATGTACATTCTATGACAATTGTATGTTTGTATTTTCGTTTATTTAAATACATTTCATTTATTTGTTTTGGTTTTTTTTTTGAAATTTTCCTCTTCTTGTTTTTGTTCGTTTTATTTTATAAATTATTTACAACAAAGTCAACAAACATTACTTATAAACTATATTGTGTTTTGTTTTGTTTTTTTAATTATTTATGCAATATCGTACAGCATACATACAAATATTAGGCCCCACTTTTTTCTCTGCCATCTAGGTAAATTATTTTGTTTTATGATTTTGTCTGCGTGTTTTTCTTCTCTTCTTCTTTTACAATTACCTTTAACTTTGTATATATGTATATAAAAAAAATCGTTTTATAAATTATTATTTTCCCATTTTTAAATAATCTTTTCCCAAATATTTTGTTTATTTAAATATTATTTTAAGTTTATGTTTTGTGGTGTGTGTGTATGTGTATGTGTGATGGTGTGTAAAAGGTAGTGCCTCTTATTTCATACGATTTATAACTAGATCTGCCACAACCTGTAGGCCCTTCTGATAGGGTGACTCGGTCATTTCCTGAGCCAGTCGTATCGCTTCGATGCAGTGTTTCTTGGCCAAGAAGCGCGTCTGTTCCAGGCCCTGTGATTTGTGGACCAATTCAAAGGCACGTTCAACATCACCGGGTTCGCTAAACCGGCGCATAATCATGGGATTCAATTCAGGATACTGCAAATGAAACAGGAAAGAGAAAAAGATTAGTACGTTAAAATTATTTCCAACGCTTATCAACATAAAAATTATGCTTGACAAAAATTAAGTGTTTATTTCGGACATCGAATTTTTTAGACATTACAATGCATAAGCTCCCAATTTTGACCAACATTGTAGGTCCGAGCCATCTCAACTACAACCTAATAATAAGACAATTTCGTATTGCATTCTTTTAGGAGTATGTTATTTCTTAAGTTCAAGTCTAAGAAACATATTTTCCCCGTCACCAATTCTTTTTTTTTGGAAAATTTCTTATTGAAATTAAAAATCCTTTGAATCCTTTAAAATAAAAAAATAAAAAATAAAAAATTAAAAATAAAAAATAAAAAATAAAAAATAAAAAATAAAAAATAAAAAATAAAAAATAAAAAATAAAAAATAAAAAATAAAAAATAAAAAATAAAAAATAAAAAATAAAAAATAAAAAATAAAAAATAAAAAATAAAAAATAAAAAATAAAAAATAAAAAATAAAAAATAAAAAATAAAAAATAAAAAATAAAAAATAAAAAATAAAAAATAAAAAATAAAAAATAAAAAATAAAAAATAAAAAATAAAAAATAAAAAATAAAAAATAAAAAATAAAAAATAAAAAATAAAAAATAAAAAATAAAAAATAAAAAATAAAAAATAAAAAATAAAAAATAAAAAATAAAAAATAAAAAATAAAAAATAAAAAATAAAAAATAAAAAATAAAAAATAAAAAATAAAAAATAAAAAATAAAAAATAAAAAATAAAAAATAAAAAATAAAAAATAAAAAATAAAAAATAAAAAATAAAAAATAAAAAATAAAAAATAAAAAATAAAAAATAAAAAATAAAAAATAAAAAATAAAAAATAAAAAATAAAAAATAAAAAATAAAAAATAAAAAATAAAAAATAAAAAATAAAAAATAAAAAATAAAAAATAAAAAATAAAAAATAAACAATAAAAAATAAAAAATAAAAAATAAAAAATAAAAAATAAAAAATAAAAAATAAAAAATAAAAAATAAAAAATAAAAAAAAAAACAATTTCTTTCTTTTCAGTTGGAATTGCCGTCTTTGGGGTTCTGAGAATCCTCAAGCAATTTTTTTGCCTGCTATTGAAGAATGCGACTTGAAAATGTGTGGTTTCAACAAGACGGTGCCACATGCCACACAACTCGAGCGAATGTGGCTTTATTGTAATTTCTCGCCGTGGCGACATCAACTGGCGACATCAACTGACACCTTTAGACTTTTTTTTTGTGGGGCTACGCGAAGTACCGTGTTTATGCAGATAAACCTTTAACTCTTGAGCACTTAAGAACAAAGATTTGTCAAGTTATGGCTGAGATACAAAAAGTGTTCGAAAATGACCTCAAAAGAATCAATGCTTACAACACTTCATGTAGTGGTCATTTAAATGATGGAGTATTTTACACATAATTTCAACGTTCAAACTTTTTAATACAAAAGAAATATCATGAAAAAAAATATTTGATATGTTTTATTTACGTTTTCTTTTAAAAAGCAAAATGGATAAAATCATAAAACGAAAAAGTTTACAACTGGACATGGAGAGGGTATTGTTTTCGTGTTGGAATGAGCTTCATTGCCTTGTTTGGAAGAACATTCTATATCCTCTATAAACAAAGTAGACTCAGCATAGAGGACAATCGAAGAATCCAATTTTCATCAATGCAAAAAGTTTGGCGGTTGCAAATAACGGACTTTTGCGCTGGATTCTGGGCCACTGGGCGTCGGCCAAAGTCGTTTATGAAGAGAACACACTCGCTGAAATGTCTGATGGTCGTACCGGAATTTTTTTCAATTGATTAATTTGTAATATAATTTTTGGACTTGTCTCAAAATGTTTACTTGGGCGTATGTCTTAAGATATTATTTGGTCGGCTTGAAATTGGATGAAAACAACTAATCTCCTTAAGAAGGAAAACAACTAATCTACCTCTGAAAAATACGCACATTAGGATTTTTGCATTGAATTATGCAAAGTATTTCCTATCCTGTTCGTTGTTGTACATGCGTAATTCAGTTAACCTCTTTGCGTTCACGACATTTTTAACGAAAAAAAAAAGAAATCAACTTTTAATTTTTTTTGGACGATATCTGTAAAAAGTATTCCAAACTAAATTGGCACTTAGGGGGATTGCGACATTCATTCATTCATTCATTTAGCCAAGCGACACTGAACTACGTGTTCGACATGCAAAATTAATTAAACATTATTTAATGATTAAGTCATAGCGCTGGTATTTATTTATTTATTTATGTACTATTGATATAAGCTTTCGATATTTTATCAATCAACAACAATCAGTAATTGGCAGTATTTCAAAAAATATAAAAAAAAAATACGCACAACATTGTACGACTTCGTACAACTATTTAGTGAACGTACTGAATGTAGCGCGTACAAGTGGAGGCGGTGTAATCCGAATGCAATTCAAATAGAAAATACAAAATGACTGCAGACAGGAATCTTTTCACCAGCTTTAAGGCCATCCCCAACAATCCATTCGAATTCTGAGGATTCTTTTACACACATTCCCATAAAGTCACAAAGTAGCTCCCAGCCGTCTTCTGGGCTTAAGTGAAATGAATCCATCATCGTCATCATCAGTGTCATCACTCTGCCAGCAAAGCAGCCATAGAGGAATTTCAAACTGGCAGAAACGATTCGAGTCAAATAGAGACGAGCTGAACTGAGTTGTATTGAGTCGTTTGTAATGCGCGCCACATTTACTTGAGGTGCACGTGTCGTGCATACGTTTAACAAACAAACGCACATCCCTTTACAAACACACACACACACATCCATACAATATTCACAATTCAGTCAAACGAAATGCGTCAATAGTTGACATTTTCAAATAGTTTAGAGCGTTTTATCCGTCCCTACCTCCATCCCTCCCTCCCTCGCTCAATGTGAATATGAAACGTTGGCATTACAAAGTCATACATTTCACCGAAAGCCATAGATGCCAATGTGGGTAGAATTGAGATTAATAGACTTTAGATGAAAGTGGCTGATGATTTGAAATGCAAAGGGGTAGAAATGACACCACACAAAGGCCATGGAACAGAGATATGAACATCTATAGTCCTTTCACTTGTCGTTGCGGCGAAACAACAAAGTTATTGTAAACAATGTGTGTCCTACCCCCATTTTTAAAAAAAAAAAAAAAAAAAGTATGCATTTTAAAAATGCCAGAGATTTTGCTCCGCGAAGCAAAAATCTTAAATTTCACTTTTTGTTAAACAAGCTTTTTTTTTTAAGGCCAACACTCAGGGGATGCCCCCTATAAATGCAATGCATTGTGTTAGCGGAATGAAATTAGGGTATCGGAAGGAGGAAAGAGGGAGTAGTGTTTGTTGACATTTTGAATTTCTGAATGTCACAAATGGCAGGAAACACACTTGCTGGAAGAATATTCCACATAGAGAAGCATAGTGGACAAGTTCGATTCTAATGGCATTGTGTCTACTTGTCAAAAGTCAACGAATAGAAGCTTCAAAAGTGACAGCTACCGAAAAACCGGGTGATTGAAAATAACACCTCTTGTTGGAGAACCCCTGTATTACCAACAGAATCAATTAAAGTCTTTATAAATAAATAAAAGCTCACAGAAACAAAATAAATAAAATTGGTAGAGGCAACTAGAAAAAAATCGTATGTTATGGGCCTTACGACATTCTTAGTTGTTGTAACAATTTCCTCAGAAAAAAATAATTAATCAAACGATTTTAGATCAAATCTAACTGATCGGATTACACTGTTCTGAAATGAATCTTTTTGTAAAATGATCGCCTGAATCCGAAAAGTTTTCGAGATATCGTGAAAATGAAATTGTTCTGAGTTTTTTCATTAATTTACCTAAAACTTCGGCGATTCTTAACAAATTCACGCACTTATTAACGGTATCATAATTTATAAAAATCAAATAAAACTTGTGAAAGTTACATTCAAAAGAATTTTTTTTTTGTTGAAAAATTTTGTTTTCAGCTGCCAATTGCATCCCATTTCTAGAGCACAAAAAATGTACTGCAATGTTTTCACGTGGTATATTTTTTCATAATCCAACAAAAATTTCATGAGATATATCAGTTTTTGTAAAAAAAATCATAGGATTTTTCTCGAAAACTATACGTGATGGGACAAAACGGACAATCAATTCGGATTCAGGAGATCATTTTACATAAGGATCCGTTGCTTTCGCCCAAAGAAGGATTTTATTGCAGAAGAGTTTTATTAGAAAAACAATAACAAATGAAACGCGGAAAAAGCGTGGTAGTTTCCGAAAGGGATACGCATACTTTGCCTGCAATCAAAGCAAACACATGACAACAATTGTTTTCACACAAAAAAATTATATTTATTTTTTCAAAAATAGAAAATTACTGACCTAGAATCTGAACCTGAACAACAGAAACAAAAATGCATAAAAACAATATTTTGCAAGTTCTTGACGTTGGCAAATTGGTTAGCAGCCCCACCATCGGCTATCATAACCATAAAGCAGTGAAACTTGTACGCCTTTGTAGAATGTTTGTAGACTCTAAGTGGCACTAGACCCTCAGTAAAAATAGAAAGCGTTCTCTCCGAACCATTCACTACAACAAGAGGTTTTCGACCTGGTGACCGCTTATCGTGCAACTTCTTCGACATAAAGAACGTCGAAGTAGTGCAAGAATTTGTATACCTTAGCTCCGCCATTAATAGAAATAATAATGTCAGCATCGAAATAAAGCGAAGGATCGTGTTGGCAAATAGATGTTATTTCGGGCTCAACAAACAATTCACGAACAGAGCCCTCTCTCGTCGAACTTAAATTACTTATTCTACCTGTGCTTCTTTATGGCGCCGAAACATGAGTACTTGCGAAAGCAGATGAAGCTGTGCTGGGTGTTTTTGAGAGAAAATTCCGTTGAAAAATCGATGGCCCGATCTGAGTATAGATGTCGAACGAACCGTGAACAGTATGAGCTATATCCCGACAAGAATGTAATTAAACGCATCAAAATACAGCAATTGCGCTGGCTGGGACATGTCGGTCGAATGAATACAAACGCTCCAGCCAGAAAGGCGTTGGACGACAACTATCACGGAAGGCGCAGATAGGAAAGACCGAGACTCCGGTAGTGGGACCAAGTGGAAGAAGACATGAAAATCCTTGGAGAAGCCAAGCAGAAGACCGAAATGCTTGGAAATCATTTATTAAGCAGGCCAAGACCAACAACAGATTGTAGAGCCAACTTAAGTAAGTAAGAAAGGCTAAGCGATCAGCGTCGGCTGGGCCTTTGTCGTTTGGGTATGTTAATAAACAAAATTGCCGTCTTTGGAGTCCTGAGAATCCTCAAGTAATTGAAGAGAGGCCATTACATCCACAAAAAGTCACTGTTTGGTGCGCTCTATGGTCCGAAGGTGTGATAGGATGATATCTCTTGAATCCTAACTGTTTAGGGAAACTAGAAAAAGCACAAACACGACGGAAGTGCTTGGACATCATGTATTAATCAGGCCATGATTAAAAAAAACTGATTGTAGAGCCAAGACAATTCTAGAGCCAACTGATTGTAGAGCCAATCATTGAGAAATTTAAAAAAAAAATGCTCGGGAAATGTTGATAGTCGTGATACATTGGATAAACTGAGCCACTCTAATATACACAGTCCTCTACATTACACATTTCGCTCCTTATATACAAAAGTACCACAAGTCAAAATAAGCTAATTATACAGGAGCGTCATTTTGAAAAATAATTTTAATTATTTTATGATTTTTGTAAAAACTATGTGATTTCGTTTCGGGTGTTTGCGATCATAAAATGACGTCTGTTTTAGCGAAACATGAAAGTTTCATCGTTTAAGAAGCATTTTATGCCAAAAAAATATTTTTTGAAGGAGCGATTTGTTTGTTTGTATGCTTGCCTTGCCAAGTGTGTGTATGCAAAATTCCACAGTGTTTGACTATCGCTTCGCTTAAGGAGCGATTTGTTTGTTTGTATGCTTGCCTTGCCAAGTGTGTGTATGCAAAATTCCACAGTGTTTGACTATCGCTTCCGTTTGTGTCAGTCCTGAAAACTCATTTCAAATGTCAATCGCTTATCTATGCTGCCATTCACTCATGAATGTGCGTTTTTTGCTGCCGTTCGCTCCCACACATGGAGACCACTTTGCCATTTATTCTCTTGTGTCATTTATTCATAGTCAGAACATCCGAAATGTCTAAAAAAAACACAGAAACTTGTATGTATTTATTACAAGTAAGTGGGGGGGGGGAGGGTGAGAGAACGATATAAGAGGGTTGCCAGTGCAGTTACATAATTTGCTTTAAGCTAGAAACAGGGAAATTGTTCACAAATCGCGAATTCTATTGGTTGAAACATCACTAATGTTGGCGCCCGGCAGAATGTTGAAAGATGAATAACACATATTTTCTCTAAGTGTTTCTCGTCGGTGTGTTTTTTACTCGCGGATAACATTCGGAACTAACGTTATCCACTACTAGTAAGTTGTAATGCGCCTATGGCGCCCGTTGAAATATGGAAAAAAAATTTAGCTGAAAAAAAAAATTTTGCGGAAAAAAAAATTTTATGTCGAAAAAAAAAAATTTTGTTGAAAAAAAAAAATTTTGTGGAAAAAAAAAATTTTTTTGTTTAAAAAAAAAAATTTGTGGAAAAAAAAAATTTTGTTGAAAAAAAAAAATCTGACGAAAAAAAAAATTTGGAAAAAAAAATTTTGTAAAAAAAAAATTCTGTAAATAAAAAATTTTGGGTAAAAAAAAATTTGGGGAAACACAATTTCTGTACAAAAAAAAAATATTATTTTTTTTCAGAACATCCGAAATGTCTAAAAAAAAACAGAGAAACTTGTATTTATTTATTACAACTCTGTGGGGGGGGAGGTTTGACGATATAAGAGGGTTGACAGAGCATTTTTTTTTCAACAAAAATTTTTTGTCGAAAAAAAAAAATTTTGTTGGAAAAAAATTGTTGTTGAAAAAAAAATTTTTCTTGAAAAAAAAAATTTTTGTTGAAACAAAAATGTTTTCTTGAAAAAATAAATTTTGTTGAAAAAAAAAATTTTGTGGAAAAAAAAAATTTTTTGTTTAAAAAAAAAAATTGTGGAAAAAAAAATTTTGTAAAAAAAAATTTTTTAAAAAAAAAATTTATAAAAAAAAAAATTTGGGTAAAAAAAAAATTTGGGGAAACACAATTTCTGTACAAAAAAAATATTATTTTTTTAATTTTTTATTATTATTATTTATAGAAAATTATAGAATGCCTATTTAAATTCCTACGTACTGCGTGACGGAGTCAGTGAATCAGTGTCCAGGGTAAATATATATTAAGATTAAAATTTTTAGTATACGAATTGTCAGAATATCACTGATTACACAAATTTCTTTGAAAAATCCCCAAAAGCTCTAGAAGTTTTAACAAAACCGAAGAAATTCGCTGCAAAATAATGATGGCAGAATGTTTCCCCCATGAAATGTAATGTGTGGCAACTCTGCACTCATCATTGTTCAATTAGAATTCATTACCTTACTCAAATTGACTAAAAATCATTTGTATGCAAACTTGATGTATTGGGGGTTTGTATGCAATACCGTCGGACAGACAGACCGACAGACAGACAATTGTTTATTTGCGAAAATAAGAAATTAAAAACGAAAAGAAACAAAACAATTTGTGTATTTTGTTTTTTTTTTTAAAAAAAATTCCAGACGAATATGGCAAAATTTTGTTTATGAACAATTTGCACGGTTGTCTTCATTTATTACGAGATTGTTGTGGTATTTTTGTATGCGACAGTGGGTGCGTTAAATTGTTGCCTTTTTACTCCCATTATTATGTACAAATATTGGCGACGACTATGGAAATTATACACGTTATAAAGTTAATTTTACAGTTTGTTTTTATTTTGCCGAATATGCCGTGCATCTTAATGCGAATGTCTGGCAGGGGATTATGTTGTAATCGTGCAGGAAAACGTCTGTCCCTTTTAAGTTTCATTACTAATGGGGTGATATTGTTGCAAAAAAAAAAAAGAAATTATGAATAAGGAATACAAAATTATATATGAACTAATTTTGTAAATAATATATTTCTAAATTTTTATTGGAATTGCAGCGGCAGTTTTTCACCTCGTAATCTCTAAGCCCTGCAAAACTTCTCTAAAATCGATTAGTCGGCTTTAAACAGCTCACTGATTCGAGAAGAGTTTCCCGTTTGTTCCTTCACAGAATGTTTAGGGAAATAAGTAAGTAAGTATTCATAAAAATATATTTTAAGTAAACTGCCCTCTGAGTCTGCAGAGTAGAAACAAGACTTCCAGAAAAAAAAACAACGAGTGCGCACCCTGTGTTACCATAGCTGCAGGGTGTCCGATTCTTAAATCATGAGTCTATACAACTCCATTTATGTATGATTTGATCTTTGCCTAATTCAAATTGCTCCACACTGGTAAAACTTGGTACAGCTGCACAATGTGACTTCCAAAGGTGGTTCCATAAAATGTACACCCTGTTAATCAGCCTGAGTTAACACAGGGTAGTCATCTGGTGACTTTTTGCAAAGAAATATAAATAATAAATGATCTCGAACTCGACTGGCAGAAACAAAACTGCATGAAGAATATAGATCAACAATACATAAACAAAATTAATTTACAACTACATATACATGAGGTGTTATTTTGAATCCCCCGGTATTTCGGTAGCTGTCACTTTTGAAGCATTTATTCGTTGACATTTGACGGGTAGAAACTACGCCATTACCAAAAAAATAGAACGATTCAACGCTTCAACAACGCATTGAAATTATTAAAATTCACTACAAAAATGGTGAAAATCTAGCAGTCACAGCATTTTTGAGTCGTCGTGAAGCACCGTGTCGGACCGCAACACAGAAATTGGTGGACAAATTCGAGCTGTAGTGATGTGAAGAATAAAACCCGTGCACGTCGCTCAAGAACAACTGAGAATAGTGCGGCTGTAGCCCAAAGTGTTGATTTATTTAAAGAACTAATGTCATTTGGTCAACAATTTTAGAGACTGGTAAATAGTGCTGGGTGAGCCCTATACACCAATGGCATTGGTGCTTTGGCAATAAATGTGCAATTTCAAAAATCGCTAAATTTAAAAATAGTATTTTTTTCGGTGTGCGGGATTTCTGTTAAAAAAGCTCTACTAAAATTATAAAAAAAAAATGTGTTTTATGGATTCAGTTAGACACCACAATTTTCACTTTTGAAACATTTGGGGGTTTCGATCGAAAAAAGTGTCAAATGAAAGTTATCAATTTTCTCAAAACTGATAGAATTTCATGTATATATAAAATTCTCTATTTCGAAAAACGACTGTATATAGAACTTTTTCATATGCAATCGCATTCAGACAAATGCAAAATGTTTAACGGAAAAAATCGGTCAAGAGAAAGAGAAGAATTTTTTGTAAAGACGACATTCAAATGAAATTCCATCAATCAATTTTTATTGAAAAACTGTTTGCAAAATATGAGTTCATTAAAGAGATGAAATTCGCATATGTGCAAATGTCGGCCTTGACATTTCATTTCACCTACACGAAGTTTATCGTCGTAAAAAACGGATTGAATCGGATGCCATACGCTTTGAATGAAGAATAATCGACTGTACTTTTTAGAGTCCACACTGTGCCTCTTTTATTACCTGTTTCCACAAAACGAATTGGTTCGTTTGTTATCATTGGAAGCGTTATAAAATGAGTTTCAGACCTGTTTCCACAAAACGAATTGATTCGTTTGTTATCATTGGAAGCGTTATGAAATGAGTTTTAGACATTATTCAATTCTGGTTTTCAGATACACGTTAGATATTGGAGATATGGAATACAATCACAAAATAATAAGCTCTCTTTACTGATGAAAATCCATCGTCATTGTGTCTTCATTATTGAAATTTTGTAGCCAACGAACAAATTCGTTTTACGGAAACAGGCAGTTGGAGTCCAGACAGTCTGTATACGAGACCAGCATTTGAAGATGTTTAAAAAAGGGAATGACAACATTATCTTCTTAATATATATTTACCCTCGACACTGATTCACTGACTCTGTCACGCAGTACGTAGGAATTTAAATAGGCATTATATAATTCTATATAAATTCTATAAATAATAATAATAAAAAAAATAATATTTTTTTTTGTACAGAAATTGTGTTTTCCCCTAATTTTTTTTTTCCAAAATTTTTTTTTTTCAACAAAAATTTTTTTTTGTACAAAATTTTGTTTTTCAACAAAAATTTTTTTTTGTACAAAATTTTTTTTTTCCAAATTTTTTTTTTTCCACAAAATTTTTTTTTCAACAAATTTTTTTTTTCCACAAAATTTTTTTTTTCAAGAAAAAATTTTTTTTCCAACACATTTTTTTTTTCCCACAAAATTTTTTTTTTTCAACAAAATTTTTTTCCATATTTCAACGGGCGCCATAGGCACATTACAACTTACTAGTATATATATATTTTTTATACTTTTCCGCAATTTGCTGGCAATTATTTAAAAATAAAATCAGATTAGTTATTTCTTTTCAACATTGTCAATGTCATTTACATTAGTTTCACTTCAAATCAACAATTATTCCATTGGGATTATGCCCAACAATGTTGTCCCATCCCATTGGGCATTAAGTGCCAATAAGGAAGTGAAAAGCATTTCTACAACCACCTACGTATTGAGTTGAAATCTTAGAGGGGCTACCCCTCCAAGTGTAGTGACGGCTGTAAATTAATTAAAAAAAAAAAAAATCCCCAGACAACAATAAATACACGACACGTCGGCAACGTGTACATTTTTCCAACTATCACTTTGATAAATAACAATTACAACAAGATAAATAGAGACGTTTGCGGTTTTTGTTTTTACTCAAGTGTCATGGAAAAAGTAACACTTACTTCAGACGTACCCCCATTTCCACCATGTCTGCTCTGAGCTAACAAACAGTTATAGTTTTAAAATTCCATAGAAACTCACATCTAGCTGTTGGTTAACCAGACATGATGCAAATGCAGAGCGAGCGATTGCGTACTTACCTTTTCGCAGGCAAATAGAACGGGTGCCGTTGCAAGGCCCAGTTTCAAGTCGGCGGCAGCAGGTTTACCCATCGTCTCAGTGGACGACACAAAGTCCAGCATATCATCGACCAATTGAAAGGCCAAACCGATGTTGCGACCATATTGGTAGGCCAACTCTTTAATGTTGTCATCAGCGCCAGCAATGACAGCCGTCTGCAAAGGGAACAATATTGAGAATACATTAATTTGGGCTAAATTAAATAAAGTAACATTTTTAAAAATATTAAAATAAAGTCTCCGAAATCGATCGAAATTTCTTCATCTAGCCAATTCGATAATTGTAAGTAGAGGCACTCAGGGCCTGCATCGACCTAGGAAAATGGTTTTGTAATCGGCTCGAGGAATTAACATTACGTCTTAGCTTTGAAACCAATTAGGAGACCGAGTGAAAGACATTCTAGAGGGACGATGACCTTAGCAATAAAACTGTGGATGCCACCGTGTCTTATAAAGAAAAAAGCGCTGAAGTCCATGAAGGGACTTCAAAGACTTAGATCACAAATGTCGGGTAGGGCATCCTATGCAATAAGGGCAGGAAATGGTTGATTTTGAGACAGGAAGGACCAGACATGGTCAAGCGGAAGAAAACATTTAACGATTGCTACCACGAACTGGAGAAGCCACTTCTGAGGGCTTGGAAATCATTTAACAAGCTAACAGGTTGTACAGCTAAATTACGTCAGTAAATAAAATACTTCGAATTTTTAATTCAAATGAAAAAAAAAAGAATCACATGGACAATATAGAAGGTACATTTTAAACAATAGGTGTTACTTTGAATCGCCCGGTATTTCGGTAGCTGCCACTTTTGAAGCTTTTATTCTTTGACATCTGACAAGTAGAAACTTCCCCATTACCAAAAAAAATGGAACGATACACTCTTAATCTACGCATTGAAATATTCTAGTTGATTTTTTTTCTACTGTTGACCTTCTATATTGTCCATGCGATATTTTATTGATATAGTTAAGGTCCTGAATTAAAAATTCGAAAAAAAAACAGAGATTTTTTTTATACCCTCACCCTACGGGTAGGAGGGTATATATCATTTGATACGGCTCAAAAGTATAACACATAGAAATATCCACATTAGACCCCAGGTGTCTTTGAACCAAATTCGATTCATGACTTTTTGGATCGTTTGAGCCATGTCCGTCTGTACGTCCGTTGTCCTTCTGGTACGCACGATAACTTTCGAAAGAGTTAAACAATCGCTTTGAAATTTGGCATGAGTTAATATTTTTCCAAAACTGCTTAGGGGATTGCATATGGGCTATATGGCCACACCCCTTCGGGTACCTCCCATACAAATCGTCTATTTCGCCCACTTTAGAAATCGTGTAATAATATTAATATGACCAACGCAATCTTGCCCAAATTCTGTATTTGATAAAGCTATTGCCAGACAAAGTTTTGGACAAAAACTTGGAAGTCTGGCAACTCCCCTTCTGGTACCTGCCATACAAATGTACCATCCCGCCTACATTAGAAATCGTGTAATAATATCAATGCGGTCAACGCGATCTTGCCCAAATTCTGTACTTAGTAAATCTATAGCTAGACAAAGTTTTGGACAAAAACTTGGAAGTCTGGCAACTCCCCTTCTGGTACTTACATAAAATTTTCGAGAAAAAACTCCACAATATTTTTTTCTATAACATGCGGTATTTTGAATATGAGACTTGTACGTTTTTACTGAGGGTGAAGTTATATATAAGTCCGTTTACTCAACTGAAACTTTTTCACTTTTTTTTTCGACTTTGCGATTCTTGCGACTTTCTGCCACTGGCCAATAATTTGTAACTTTGCTACTTTGTCCTAAAATCTCACAATATCCTAATATTGGCATTCATTGCATTTCCAACTCTCTCGTACTTTGCCTCAGTCTCAGTTTCTCTTCGAGCTTCCTACTGTTCCTTAATAACATCTTGTCTCTCGTTATCCCTCTTACTTCTCGTTATCCGTCATACAGTTTTGTAATCGCTCCTAATCTTTCGTTAGCCCTCCAACTCTCTTGTAATCGCTCCTACTCTCTTATAATAGCTCCTTCTCTAATCGCTAGACATCCACAATCCTTCTCTTATATTATATTGTACTTACTCACAAGATTACGTGCAAAAATAGAAAAGGCAGCTAAACGATAGACACTGTACACACTCTTAAGATCTCCGATACTCAATCCTAATAGATTCTACTCTCCCATACTCGGAAATACTCTCTCATGCTATGTCCTAGAGCAGTGCTAGTCAACCACTTTACCCGGGGAACGAACATCTTCGGCTTTTTTACACGTATTGACACGAGTGTCAGCACAAAATGTAAATAAACGCTGGTGAGAGCAGTCATTTCAACTCAGTTGCTCTCAAGCATTCAATGAAAGCACATCTATGTTTGTTTTTGCGGATAATTAGGTACACTGAGAATATGTGGGATGTCGAATGGGAACATACATTTTTATTTGCTTTGAACATATTGAACGAAGCCGAGTGTCTTGTATGCAACCAAATTATTAAAACTAAGAATGCACATACACTCAAGCGTCATTACGATGCATTACATGCTAAAGAACATTTGATTATTGGGAGAGATAGAATTAAACTTATTTCTAAATTAAGAAATAATCTTGAAAAAAAAAATATGCGTGTTAGGAGCATTATTATTTAAAAAATATATATTTTATAAAAAATATAGAACTTTGAACAACTATAAGTAAGCTAACAAACAAACACAATATTTCTTTCAGTGAAAGCACGCTCATCTACCCCAATACACTCACTCACTTCTCACTAACACAACCATGATCTCTTTTTGACTAGCACTGTCCTAAAGAGTCTCTTTCTCTCTCTCTCTTGTTCGACAGACGTCACTAGTGTAACCGATACACAGCGATTAAACAATACCTTTAGTTTCTTTGCACTGTACACAATTCTAGGATATTCGATGTCGCCTTGTCTCGACCATGTTCGGTCACCGAGTACTGTGCCAAACACTGCTCTGGACTCTACATCACAAAGAGGGGCAATTTTGAGAAGAAAATTTGAAGATAAATGACAGAGCCTTCTTGCTGAAAACCATCTCAAGAAATTTAAATACATTGGACACTTTTGCTTTGACCCTCGTACATACCTAAAGTGCAGTATTAGTGTGTGCTTGTTAATACATGTTATTATGTGTGGTTGGTTAACGCTTGATTGAGCAAGCACATTATCGGGTAGATACTCGTACTACTTACCGCCTTTAATGTATTGGCTATCAGCGAAGCCGTTTTCCGATATGTCTTAGTCAGATAGTGGGCAAAACGTTCATTTTCCGTTTCCCTTGAACCCAGCTGCATGAATTCACCTTGTACCAAATCCGTTAAAATCTGCAAATGAAACAAAACAAGAAGGCAACGTCAGTTAAATGTCAATAAACCAAAACACACACACACAGAGACAGAGACAGATACGGTACGCATAAATGATTCTTAAACTCTACGATTTATAACGACGCCGTTAAAAAACAAAACATTAAATTCAGTTAAAAGACAAGTCAAGACACGTCGTCGCCCGTTACCCAAAAGCAGCAGCAGCCAACGTCGTCAGAGAGGTGCTCCGAAACGGAAATGAAATAAACGTTCGTATGTTTGGGTAACAGTTCCGACGTCGTTGGTGCTGCCTTCGCTGTATGAATGTGTGTTTTTGTGTACTCGTTATGGCGTGTAATTAATTGTTTAATTAACAATTTAAAAGTTTTATATTGTTTTTTTTTTTTTCCGTTGGTTAGCAAAACAATTGCATTTGTGCATTGTTTCACTTCGTTCTTTGGCTGGCAACAAGAACGCATACAAATGGGTTTTGTTTTGTGTTGAGTTTGGGCCAACATAACATTGAATTTCATACATAAGACCTTGTGACCTACAACCCACTCCGCCCATTAAATTGCTCGGCCATATCGGTAGCACAACATACAGAGTGGAATTAATGTATGAGTGTAGCCATTACACCCAAAGAAAATGTTAACCGCAAATCAAGTGAAATTCTGGAAATTTCAAAATAATTTCGAAGATTTTAGGCAAAGTCTAAATCAGAATTTTCAAAATGGAAAAAAAATTTCAGTACAACAAAAATAGCGACTCCAAGCAATTATTAAAAAATTAGCTTGGTAAAAAGT
Organism: Hydrotaea cyrtoneurina; assembly: GCA_958296145.1. NCBI lineage: Eukaryota > Metazoa > Arthropoda > Insecta > Diptera > Muscidae > Hydrotaea > Hydrotaea cyrtoneurina. The sequence goes on along the minus strand of OY282512.1, from coordinate 139,043,500 downwards.
GTAGTTCGAATACATTTATTCCATTTATGGATAATTTTTAGAATTAATTATATACATCAATAATAAGACGTCAAAATATATTCCACTCATCGACAATAATAAGACGTCAAAATGGTTGATCCAACTATGTTATTCAAAAAATACAAAAAAAAAATAACTGATGGATTACAATTAACCTGTCCAAGAATAACAAACAAAAATCTATAGAAAAAATTTTATGCCGGTAAAATGGCAAATTAAAATGGTAGATGCAACATTTTTGTTGTTCGTCAACATAATTCAGTCCGAATTGCTATAGTCCATCCAAGAATAAAACAAAATTCTAAAGAAAAAAAGGTATTTGTGGTGTGGGAAAAAAATACATTGAAAAAAAATGGTTGATGCAACTATTTAGTTAGTCGTAGACAACAAACAATAAACAAACAACAAATAAACAAGATCTAGAGAAACAACATGTATTCTGCTGTTGACTTTTCACAGATTCAAACAAGGTAGATGCAACAAAAATGGATTTAGTCCATCCAAGAATAAAACAAAATTCTAAAGAAAAGAGTATTATTTTCTGCTGTTGGAAAATTTCTCAAATTGACAAAAAAAAAACTGGTTGCTGTTGACTTTTCACCGATTCAAAACGGTAGATGCAACAACAAAATTTTGTCCGAATGCATTCATTCCATTTACGATTAAAATAAAAATACATAGAAAAAATATGTTGAGCATTTTGAATAATTTGTTGGCAATTCACAAACGCAAAAAATGGTAGAGGCAATTATGTTACTGTTGGCCTACCAAATGTAAGCTGAATATATTTAGTTCATACAATACTAAAAAAAGAAAAAACTAAGTATTTTGTGCAGTGGCAAACGCCTAGAATGGTAGAGGCAACAACTTTGTTGTTCGTCAGCCAAAGTATTTTCTGGTTCGTCTACAAAATTAAGTCTGAAATTTTTTTTAAAAATGCAACATTTAACTTATGTTATTGCTAAAGCTTTTTCTTTGTTAACAGCCGCAATAATGGTAGATGCAACAATTCTGTTGATCGCCAGCAAAAGTTCGAAGACATTTAGTCCATCCCAGAGTAAAAAAAACTAATAAAAAAAAAAAAAAAAAAAAATTTCTTGCAGATGCAAACTTTGTTAGCTCTTGTCAGACGAAAAAAGTGGTTGATGCAACTGCAAATAAAATAAATTTAGTCCATCCAAGAATAAAACAAAAATCTATAGGAAAAAAAGTATTTTATGCTGTTACAGTAATAATTTTGCTGATGCAGTAATTATTCACAGACGCAATAATGGTAGAGGCAACTATCTTGGTGTTCGTCAATTCCATGGGATATTTAATTCTTAACTAATGGTAGGCTAGACAAGACAAAACGTAGGTCGGTTAAAGAATTAACTTTAGTATTTGTCCCAGCCTTGTAAAAATAGTGGATGCAACTATTTTGTTGTTCGTCAATAAATAAAACAACTGTAGGCCGACCGAATACACTTAGTACATCATAGATTTAACCAACTTCTATAGAAAAAACGTAATTTTACGATGGTAAAATGGTAGATGCAACTGTTTTGTGGTTCATTAGCAACATATAGTCGCATTAAATTTAGAATGAACCCAGAATAAAACAAAAATCTATAGAAACACATTGTGGTATGCTGTTTCAGTAATTTGGAAGCTATTTATAGGCGGAATAATGGTAGAGGCAACTATTGTATTGTTCATCAATTCCATGAGATACCTATCATTAACATCATCCTAGGTCTCACTGTGGACGGCCGTGATGTAATAGGTATTGTGTGCGACTAGAACACAACAAATCCAGGTTACAAATCCCGGTGACATAATCAAACACTTTTCAGCGGACGTTTTCACCTCCTAAAATCCGGTAAATACACCGAATCTCCCTATTAAACGACTTAGAAACATCTAAATCTGACACTACAAACTAAATATGAATTTAAGAAAGACATTCTTAGATTTCAGTCCAAATCAGTTTACATTTCGAAATCCATAGTCTCGGAATAAATAAAAAAAAAAATTAAATTAAATGATGCAGGTATCCACACTAAAGATAAGACCTTTTTTTAATTACTCTAACTCAACGGTGACAATGACGGGCGGTCATCTTCAGCATATGCACGGTTCATTCAAAGTGTCTGTAATTGCATTTAGCAGCATTTCTCAGAAAACTTAATGTTTCTTATAATTGTTATATTGGCCATTTATTTTATTATTGTGTTTTATTTTTGTGGTTTGCTACCATCATTTGTTTTGATGGCCTCGTCACTAATATTTTATTTTATTTTTTTAATGTTGTTTTTTAAAAAAAAAAACTGTTGACGGCCAAATATTTTGGTAACATCTTCTTATGTTGAGATCACTTTTTATTATGCACTTTGATCCTGACTTCAAGTCATGCACAGCTGTAGCTTGTATTTTGACATCTAGTGTAGGGAATTCATGAAAGAAAATATTTATGATATGATATTGAAGGTAATTTGAACAGAATACCTTTTTCTAAAACAACAACTCTAAAAATAGTGGGCACCACTGAATTTTGGAGAGTATTTTTGAAATATTTGTGACTGTCCTACAGCGAGTAAATAACCTATAGCAATTTATGGATGTATGGACGTTATTGTCTGTCTGGTGGTCTATGTCTGACCATAACCTTCATGAGAACACATTGTGTAAGATCAATAGGGTTGCCATGATACACAAGATACGGCTTTCAGAAAAGTCATTTGGTGGTAACTCTATGACAACACAGGGTGAGGAACAGGTTTTCAAAGTTCATCAAATCTATTCTTCAAATTTATATGACTAAGTCCGATAACTGTTATCGTTATCTCTTCGGGCCTTGTTAACAATTTATCGAAGCTGGTCAGTCGCAAAACGAAGATAATTATTTGTTTTGGCTAGATGCGAGAAATTCCGATAACCATTATCGATAATTGAATTGTCCAAATAAAAGTTTTCATTATGAGAAAAGTTAATCAAAATAATTCCTGTAATGGCCAGCAGAAATCTTCGATTTTTCAAATTTATATGTGTAAGTCCGATAACTGTTAAAATAACTTGCTAAAACATGTATCGAAGCTGGCCAGTCGCAAAATGGAGATAATTATTTGTTTTGGCTAGAGATCGAGAAATTCCGATAACCATTATCGATAATTAAATAGTCCAAATATTTTTTTTTATTACGGGACAAGTTAATAAAAATAATTACTGTAAAGGCCAGCAAGAAACTTATATTTTTCAAATTTATATGTGAATGCCCGATAAAAGCTGGCTGAAATTCCGATACCCTTATCGATAATTAAATTTTCCAAATATTTTTTTTTTATTACGGGATAAGCTAATATAAATAATTACTGTAAAGGCCAGCAAGAAACATATATTTTTCACATTTATATGAGTATGTCCGATAACTGTTATCGACATCAAAATGTTAAAAATATATCGAAGCTGGCCAGTCGCAAAACCGAGACGATTATTTGTTTTTCCTAGAGATCGTGACATTTCGATAAACATTATCGATAATTAAATTGTCCAAATTAATAGAGTTTGTCAAATTACGATAACCATTATCGATAATTAAACTGTCCAAATAAATAGAGTTCGTCAAATTCCTACAACCATTATCGATAATTAAATTGTACAAATAAATTTTTTCATTATGGGAAAAGTTAATAATAATAATTCCTGTAATGGCCATCAGGAATCTTCGATTTTTCACATTTTTATGAATAAGTCCGATAACTGTTATCGCGAATTGTTAAAAATTTATCGAAGCCGGCGATTCGCAAAACGGAGATGATTCTGTATTGTTCCGATATTCCGATAACCATTACCGATAAATTGTCCAAATAAAATGTATATAAGTATGTCCGATAATTGCTACCGATATCTCTTCGCGCCTTGTTAAAAATTTATCGGAGCTGACCATTTGCAAAACGGAAATGATTATTTGTTTTTGCTAGGGATTGTCAAATTCCGATAACGTTTATCGAGAATAAAACTGCTTAAAATAATTGTTGTAATTATGGGAAACGTTGATAAAAATAATTCTTGTAAAAGCCAGCAGAAAACTTCTAGTTTTCAAATTCCGATAACTGTTATCGATATCTCTTCGCACGTTCTTTAGAATCTATCGAAGTCGTCCGGACGAAAAAACAAAACTGCGTATGTAAAAGAAGTGGTGACTATTTATCCAATTTCTAAATTCATTACAATATTTTTCCAATAATAATTTCTCAAATTACTGTTAGGAAGGCCGATCTTGACGAGTTCATGAGAAACTATCGAACTCGACGCGTCGTTTTTTTTTTATTTCAGACATTAATTTCATTGTTTGAAAATAAATAGTATAAGTCCTTCCTGTAAAGAGCAGAAGAAAAATTTGATTTTTCAAATTAATATTGGGAAGACCTTCTGAAAGCCCTTCTAGAATCCCTTTCTATTCTTAGGGACAAGGCGTACCGGCCATGTATTCTTAGAAATTCGTTATGATATAATAGGCCTTCTTAAATGTAGAACGTATTTTTTAAAGGGCCCTTATTAATGGAGTTTTTAATATAAAAAAGGTCTTTCATTAAAGGTCGTTATTTATTAGGAAAAAAACATATGCGAAGAAGAACTTCTGGAATTCCTTTTCTTAAAGGGCCATTTTGTAATGCGTTCCGATTATGAAAAGTGCGCCGCCGAAGATTATTTGTTCGTTGTTTCCAAAGACCTTAAGGAATGAGTTTTGGAGTGATAATTTATGAGAATTAGTAGGCTTTTTTCAGAATACTTTTTTCAATCGGTTAAGTAATATGGAATATCTACAATTATCATGGTTTTATGAACGAGAAGATTTAATTTAAGTCTTTGATTGTTGGATTTCTTAAATTAAAAAAAAATATATTTCCAATGTGCGAAATAAAACGAATGTAAGTACCAATCTCATGGCACAACACTGTAGAACTCGCCAATAAAACAGAAGATGTCTCTGTTCCTGAAACTTTTAAAAAAATCACCACAACCAATGCAATCACCAAAAAGTCTAAGCATTATTTGAAAATTCAAGAAAAGAAAAAACCGGATATATCGACGGAATGAGACGATCATGTTAATTGGCATTGACACTTGTTGAAAAATGCCATCCAACAAAGAAGAAGGCGAGTGTCTATGTCGGTCGGTCTGTCTGCCTGCCCTGTCCCTTGTCGTCCAGCTCATTGTTTAGCTAATAATTAAAGTCAATAAAAAAGTTTATATCGAAAGATGCTGAAATATTTAAATGGTCTAAGCCATGTATGGGAATCAGTGGTTGCAGATTTTTTTTTTATGATGCTTTAAAATGGGTGTGTGTATATTTTTCACTTCTTGTGAAACTCTTGCTTTTCGGTGAATATTTTGTGAGCTAAACAAATGAATATGTTTGCCTAATATTTGCTTAAAATATTTACACTCCAATGCGGGCTAGAGTCCAAGACTTTTGATGACTGGCGGCGGCTGGCTGCTGGGCGATCGATCAGATCGGATCGATTGAATTCATTTAAAATTCAATACCCAATATAAAAAAAAGAGAAAAATACCCTAAATAATGAATATTGCAGGGATTGTGAAATTTTATGGATTTCAGTTCACAAGAAAAACAAAATGTGTCATTGCTTCGTTAATATGCATTTAAACATAATTACACATTTTTTACAGCCATTTAAAAAAATGCGGAAACTGATTAGTAAACACATGTACCCTCTTTGTCTTTTCGGGCCGGCAGACGAACAGGTATTCAGTCATTCATTGACTGGCGAATGTTTGGCAAGACATCTACTCGCTGATGTCGGATATGTCTTTGGAATTTTGGCATCATCCAGGGTAGGAAATACACACCGCACCGCACGGTACCTTGGCAAATTATGTAATTTTTACAAATTCGAAATAAACCCCATTTGAATTTTTACTCGTGTATTTTATTTGTTTTGCTCGGCAGTGTGAATAGATGAGATTTCACATTAGAGAAAAACATGTTTAGCAAAAACGGTGTGCTGTAACCTGCCGCCAAGAGGTGCGTCGCCTCATCTTCTTTAGACGCCCCAACTATTTAAATATCTCTACACCCTACCGAATAACTTGGATTCTGCGGTTTTTGGTTTTGTTTTTACAATAACAAAAATATAAACAAAAATAAAATAAATATGACACACCTTTTGCCGAATGTGGTGACCATAACCAAAGTTTGTTTTAATGGGCAGATGACGCTGAACAAAAACTAACTGACTGACTGACAGCCAGATTTGTATAAATGTGTATGCCAGTTTGTATGTCTTCTTGCCTTTCTGATCTTTCGTTTTGTTTCTTTTTTTCATTATCGACTTTTAATATCAAAATACGTTCATGTTTCCACAGATGTGACAGAACATTTTAATAACATAAACAAACAAACAAACAAAAAACTTCCAGCAAAGGGTCAAAGAACTTTCAGAGTTCTGATCTTTAACTTAATCAAAACGTTTGCTTGTAGAAACTCTTCTCATGTAAAATTCACCAAGTTCGTAATTTGTAAATCTACTTTGTTAGATCTGCCGATATTTTTTATATTCGTAAATATTAAAATGAATTGAAATGAATTTGTAAATTTGCCACATCTGTATAATTTTGATTGAATAAAATCTAAAAACTGTCAGGCTTTTATCGAAGAGAGAAAATTAATAAAAAATAGAAAATTGTGCTGCAATATTGGGCCAACAAATGCCTCTTTTACAATTTCAATGTAATCTTTATAATAAAGGAAACATCGCACTTTTAAATTTTGGCGATTTCCGAAAATCGTGATTTTATAAAAAAGTAAAAATCTGAAAACTGTGCTGTGTTACACGGGCCCTATGTGTATTGGCAATTTCAATTAAAATCCTCCGGTGGATTCCGATTGATCTTTTTCACACTCTATGAATGTAACACCTTAATTATGTATCTTTGGATAGTTTGCAGCCAACGTAACGCGAGCCAATTCAAATTCATTAAAATTAATACAAATCTGGGTGATATCTCGAACAAAGCACCCAATGTCAGAACTAGTGCATTGACTTTCTTCCCAAGTCTTTTAAATCTCTAAAACTCGGAAAGGATGTTGACAGTAAAATGTATGGTAGACTACCAGATAAGGATCGAATGATCGCAATTGTAAAATGTCAAATTTCCCAACTCCATGTTTTCCTGTGCACCGCCTATAGATTTAACAGGATAACAGATCGCCATTGAATGAAATAAATTCAAAATTTGTTGTTCTGTCACACCACTGCGATACCCTTTGAAGATTTCCAATAAAAAAAACCGAACAACCCATTAAGAAGGTTCGTTGTGGTTTTGTTCTACTTTCAAGGTTATTCCTGCCATTATTACAAGTTCAGCTGTGCCGTGACGTTCGCTGTCCAAGTGAAGCCCACACGACGCAGTCAAAACACGTTTTTGTGAATCCTCTAAAGACTTTGGCCGCTAAATATGTGTGTGACCTTACATATGTTGAAATATTGCTGTCTTTGTCGCTTCCTGATATGAGTGTGATTGTGGTGGTGGCGGTTGGCTGGCATTTTAATCGCCTGAGATTGAAAATACGTGACGTCGATGCAGTTTCGATTTCGATGATGTTCGGTCACAACAACTTCGAAGAATGGGCAAAGATGAAAATGAAAGTCAGAGTCCCTGAGAGAATCTCAGTGAATTTTAATATAAAAAAAATCACTGAGAAAATCTCAGTGAATTATTCTATTGAACATGAATTCCAGTGATTTTCCTATAGAAAATCACTGACAGAATCTCAGTGAGTTTTCCTCTCGAAAATCACTCAGTGAGTTTTCCTCTCGAAAATCATCCAGTGAGTTTTCCTATAGAAAATCCCTCAATGGGTTTTCCTATAGAAAATTCCTCAGTGAGTTTTCCTCTCGAAAATCACTCAGTGAGTTTTCCTCTCGAAAATCACTCAGTGAGTTTTCCTCTCGAAAATCACTCAGTGAGTTTTCCTCTCGAAAATCACTCAGTGAGTTTTCCTCTCGAAAATCACTCAGTGAGTTTTCCTCTCGAAAATCACTCAATAAGTTTTCCCATAGAAAATCCCTCAGTGAGTTTTCCTATAGAAATTCACTCAGTGAGTTTTCCTCTCGAAAATCACTCAGTGAGTTTTCCTCTCGAAAATCACTCAGTGAGTTTTCCTCTCGAAAATCACCCAGTGAGTTTTGTCTCTCGAAAATCACTCAGTGAGTTTTCCTCTCGAAAATCACTCAGTGAGTTTTCCTATACAAAATCACTCAGTGAGTTTTCCTATACAAAATCACTCAGTGAGTTTTCCTATAGAAAATCACTCAGTGAGTTTTCCTATACAAAATCACTCAGTGAGTTTTCCTATAGAAAATCACTCAGTGAGTTTTCCTATAGAAAATCACTCAGTGAGTTTTCCTATCAAAAATCACTCAGTGAGATTTCCTATAGAAAATCACTCAAATCTCAGTAAATTTCAAATCTCAGTAAATTTTTGTATAGAAAATCGCAGATTGGATTTGTTCATCGAGAATCTCAGTAAATTTTCCTACAAATCACTCGGTGAATTATCCCACTCAAAAAAATATCAGTAAATTTCCACTGAGACAATTTCAATGAATTATCATATCGACAATCACTGAGAGAATCACTGAGAATTTTCAATGTAAATTTATTAGACTTTTTTTTTGTTTTTTTTTCTGTTTCTCATATTTTTACTTACTTGACTCAGAACAATTGTCACATCATCCGATTTCAAACGCGATATCATAATCGAAGCCACAGACAAAATATAGTCGCCGGCCATTGTAACCTGTAAGAGAAGAGCAAAAAAAAAAGAATTTTAAAATGCAATTAATTACATATATGTGTGCAAAACGAAATATGTGTGCAATCTCACTAACAAGGGCTTTGCCAACCGTCAGTCATTGGCTTGCAAAACTTATGGCCAATTACAGATGCCAGTTAACACCGGGGCCGTAATGCGTCGTAGACGAAACACATGTTAATCGCACCAATTTATCTGTGAATTACACGCGGTTAGTGTTATCTGCTCGATATTGTTTTAACGTCGGCTTGGTCAAACTGAAAACTTTGCTAGTTTGCGTGAAAAACATAATTTATTTATTTTTATTTATCAGTTATAAAATTCGTGGCACAACAGTGTTAATTTTCAGTTGAAGGTTCTTGGCAGTAGTGTTCGAATAACAACAAAATGCCTTATCTGACAGAGAGAGAAAACTAAGAAGAAACTTTAAAAAACTTAACAACCAAAGGTTAAAGCCAGACATGCATATTTAGTGAGCACAACAGAAAACCCCCATTTAAATTCACAGTGATTGCGCCGATTCTTCAACATATGCTACGTGTTTTAACGGAACTATACACTGCCAGGTACGCATTTAATGGACTTCTTGTCTTGTCTTGGCTGAAACAAAACCGGCTTAATGAAATCCCCCTCCATTGAATGTTAATGAACTCTAATTCAATTACTGCAAATGGAGATACATGCAGTTCTTGTTTATTGGTGTGTCTCGTACGGCTTTCGTTTTCTTTGAACTTCTCAAAGTTGCAGCAGAATCATTTGTTGTAGTGGTTTTAACAGCTCTGCTGCTGTTGCCGAAAGTTCTTGTCTGGTGAATACAACTTTCGGTAGTTACAGCTGTCGTTTCCGGTTGAATATAAAACTACAGACATTGTCTGTATGCACTTTGTCGATATAGTCAACGCATTCCATGAAGTTTGTCGTCGAATTGGTTCCTGGTTGGGATGCATTCGATAGACATATTTTAGACATAACAATATTTTAATAGTTCTATTTTTCCGCACAATGGGTATAAACATTTTCTGTAAAAGTCAAGCTATCATTTAATCTCCGCATGCTGTCTTCCTGAACTCAATATCAACATCAAAACTGCCGCAAATCTCTCAACGAAATGGCTAAGCCGTTAATCATTCATTCTTTCTGGGTGCCTAACCACAAAAAGAAAAAAAGAGAACTGCGGACCAGAACCCAGACAAGGGCACAGATTCTCTAGCTATCGCGTTATAGAGCCTATAGAGAAACAACCTATTGTTGGGCGTCCAGATATTAAATTCAGAAATCAGACAGATGTGGACCCAATTCGATAAGAAACGTTCCCACACAATGCTGTCGCTATCAATACCCGATGTCTTATTGGTTCGGTCCGTCAGAATAGGATACTGTCAGAATGGAAGTCATACACATTTATTTCTTTCACATGGTAAAAGGAATTTCACTTTATTCTGCCTAGTGAGGATTTAATCTTTCAAACATTAAATTGGCATTTCTCTCGTGTTGTTGCATTCTCGTCTCGCCCTGACCTTTTATATATTTCGTAAAATTTATAATTTTGCAGGGTGTTCTATGCATACTCTATGAGAGCGAAGCCTAATGCACTTACTCTCGATCTATATCTCTCCCTATCCGTTTATCATTTTAGTTTCTGTGTATCCGTTTCTCTCTCTAGCGTTCTCTGTTGCTCCGTTTAAATTTCTTTATCTCCCCGTTTCATACTGTCTCCCCCTATATGTTATATCAGCGTTTCTGTCTCTGTCTATCCTTTTCTAACTCTCTCTCTCTCTTCGTTTGTCTGTATATTCGTTTTTCCGTTTTTCTTTCCAACACCACCTCTCTCTATAGATCTCCATTTCGCCATTACTCTCAGTTTTTGTTTCGTCGTTTCTCACTCTCTATGACTACAATTGTCTCTCTATCTCTCACTAGATTTCTCTCTCTCACTATATTTCTCTCTCTCACTATATTTCTTTCTCTCACTATCTATCTCTATATCTATTCACTCTCAAATTCTCCCAGTTTCCCACTATCAATTTCTCCCAGTTTCTCGATCTAAACTTCTCCCAGATTCTTGCTCTGAATTTCTCCCAGATTATCTATCTCTCTTTTAATTTCTCCCAGTTTCTCGCTCTCAATTTCTCCAACTTTCCCACTATCAATTTCTATCAGTTTCTCGATCTAAACTTCTCCCAGATTCTCGCTCTGAATTACTCCCAGATTCTCGCTCTGAATTACTCCCAGATTCTCTCTCTCTTAATTTCCACAGTTTCTCGATCTAAACTTCTCCCAGATTCTCGCTCTGAATTTCTCCCAGATTCTCTCTCTTAATTTCTACCAGTTTCTCGCTCTCAATTTCTCCAACTTTCCCACTATCAATTTCTATCAGTTTCTCGATCTAAACTTCTCCCAGATTCTCGCTCTGAATTTCTCCCAGATTCTCTCTCTCTCTCTTAATTTCTCCCTGTTTCTCGCTCTCAATTTCTCCAACTTTCCCACTATCAATTTCTATCAGTTTATCGATCGAAACTTCTCCCAGATTCTCTCTCTTAATTTCTCCCAGTTTCCCACTCTCAATGTCTACCAGTCTCTCGCACTCTATTTCACCCAGTTTCTCCTTCTATCAACGTTTCTCTACTTCTATCTCCGTTTTTCAAACTCCAACTCTTCTTATCTTTCTGTCACACAGTTTCGCAGTTTTTTTTTCTCTCTCTCTCTCTTCGCTCTTTATTTCTCCCAGTTTGTCCCAGTTTCTCGGTCTCAATTTATCGCTCTCAAATTTCCCCAGTTTCTCTCTCTGAATTTCTCCAAGTTTCTCCCTCTATTAACGTTTCTTGTATAATTCGTATCAGTTACATTCCAAAGTATTCTTCGTGCGACTGTTAAAAGCTCTCAAACTGTTACCGATTTAAATAACAGATTCCCACAGTATCATTTACATACATTACATTTCATTGTTCCAATGTTAAAACTTGAACGTAACAGCTTAATTCCCATTACCGCTTACGGGCTAGCACTTTTCCATTTCAGAAATAAAGCCCTAGGGAATTGTTATCCCTTCCAGCAATATCATTTATAACTATTAAGATTCTGTTCATGTTTTATAGTCGCAGGCAAACATTAATAGCTACTCATTTCATGTTTAATGAACATGGAAAGTTCGTATTATGTTCACACATGCCTAAACAATGTTCAGTTTTAAAAGGCAAACCAAACCACAAAAATCAAAATGACAAGCCTACCTTTTTATGATTCCATAAGATATTCACGCTGGGTTTGCCACGACGAAAATCTGATTGATCGATAACATCATCATGTATCAAACTGGCCGAGTGTACCATTTCAGAGAACATGGCAATCTTTCGTTGCTTGTCCAGCATTTGACTAGAAAGAGAGAGAGAGAAAATCATGAGAAATAATGTCATCAATTGACGGCTTGTCACAGGCAAACATTCAAGCACACACACGCACTCCATAAATAAAATCGATAAAATCGGGTTAATACCTGTAGCTAATTACACACAAGTTGCAAACACAATTGACCATTACATTGTTGGCGATGTTGTTGTTGTTTTTTTCGTCTTCTCATTTGTTCATAACAATTATAATTGTACAATCGAAATTGCAATTTCGTGTTTTTCCCAATGATGTATGCCTATTGATAATGGCCAATATGTGGTATAACTATGTATTGTATGTAAGTGTGTGTTAAGTACAGTGAGGGAAATTTAAATAGATACACAGCCGTTTTGTGATTTCGCAGTAGAGGGCGCGATCCGCTAAGCTCATCGAATTACAGGCGACATTTTTACACTTCTCAAATGCTGTAATGAAATTGGCAATTGCATCAATGAAATTGTTTCATTGCAGCAATGATGTTTTTTTTTATTGCACCAATGAAATTGTTTCATTGGGTTAAAGGAAATGGCTTCGTTGCACTAATGAAATTATTTCATTGCATCAATGACATTATTTCATTGCATCAATGACATTATTTCGTTGCATCAATGACATTATTTCATTGCATCAATTAAATTATTTCATTGCATCTTCATTAGTGCAACGAAACCATTTCCTTTAATCCAATGAAAGAATTTCATTGGTTCAATAAAAAAAACATCATTATTGCAATGAAACAATTTCGTTGATGCAATGATGCATTCATTGCAACAATGAAATTATTTCATTATTTCATCAATGAAATTTTTAAGTGCAGCATTTCATAAATGCAACTTCTCATTGAATCATTGAAGTTATTTTTTATCGCATCGATGACATTGTCTGCAATGACTCAATAAAATTGTTTTTAATTGCAGCGATGAATGTTTTTCATTGAAAGAATCATCAATGGAATTTCTTTCAATGCATCATTGCGACAACGTGCCTTTTTCGTTACATCAATGAAATGTTTTCATTGCATCAATGAAATTCTATCATTGCATCTATGAATTTATTTAATTATATTAATGAAGTCATTCAATTTTATTAATGAATTTATTTCAATGCAAATGTGAAATTATCGATACCCCTTGACTTGACTCCATCAAGTGTATGTACCTATGTAAATATTCCTCACTGTACTCTCCGATTGCCTTCAAATTCAATTGATCTTAAGCATATAAATTGATTTGCAATGAATTGAGTATTTGCCAAAAAGAAAACGAAAACAATCGAAAACAAAAAATTCATATTCAAAATTGCAATTCAATGGGGCAATAAATCAAAGGCGTGCCATACCCAAATTGAAATTGCACTAAAATCTGAGGGCCTCACATGAAAATGTATGAATTGAACGACTGCGAAGAGTTGAAGAGCTTACCTTGATTCTTTGTTAATGTGATAATTAATGGCTTTCGCCATGAGCATTGTCACCATGGGTCGCAAGGCTTTGCCCTGACCATCAATATAGTAATTGGCTATAGTGTCGAGTTCCAACTGAGTTGTACCTTGTGAGAGTAACTGCAATGAAAAGAAAATGCGATTAATAAAATTGTTGAATAAAGATTTCACAAAATAAATATTGTCGTAAGCAGCTTGGTTTGGCATGTCAACATTGATAAATCCATCCACATTGATAACTCCGAAACACATGAAAACGTACGACGTACATGACCTACGACTGTAGTCGATATACTTCTATATATGTTGACAGAATCATTCTATATGTATATATATATTCTATATTCTATATGTTGTGGACAGAATTATGATAACTATAGAATTATTTTTTAAAAAGATTTTTTTATAGAAAACAAATTGTATATTAAGAGATTACTAAATCTAAGCAATATTTTCATCTCATCGTTCATTGCGTGTGGTAGTATGTGATGGGATAACCCTTTAACAAAATGGATAACCCTTTATAAATTACATTTTATCATGGCATCATCGAATTTCTTCCATTGCATCAATAAAATTCGTTCATTGCATCAACGAATTTCTTCCAGTGCATAAATGAAATTCTTGCCTTGCACCAATGAAATTATGTCATTGCATCAATGAAATTCGTTCATTGTGCAGAAATGAAATTGTCATTGCATCAATGAAATTCGTTCATTGCATCAACGAATTTCTCTCATTGCATAAATGAAATTCTTGCATTGTTGCAATTAAATTATTTCTTAACAGCACTTTAATCGAATGTTTTTGATTGCAATAATTAAATAATTCTATCAAAAAATTGTATTCTGCTCACGGCAAAATACAAATTGTGGGCTTTATGTTTTGTTAACCGAGAAAAAAACTCTAATCTCGATTAATTCTAAAATTTTCTTGTGATAGTACACAGTAAAAAATCGAATCACCACGTTAATTTGTTCGCAAATTCAATTAAAAAATAATTGCACATATCAAAATGTTAATTGAAGTTTTACATCAAGGAAAAGTTAACTTCCAGCCAGCACAGAGCTCAAATATTAATTGAGCTCGTTGCTACTCCATCACCTAAGCGATTGAGAAATTGGTCTCCTTAAGAGAGGTGTCCATTGGGAGAGAATAGTTCAATAAATATGCTGTTTAAAATTGAGCTCTGTACACTGGGAATTAATTAATTTTTCATTGATGTTGAATTTGAATTGAAATTTAATGTAATTAATTACTATATTAATTAAGCATTCTTTAATTTAATTAATTAAGCATTTACTTTTCTTTCCTGCATATTCTCTAATGAAAATCTAGTTTTCCTTTTTTGACTAAGAATTCATTATTAAAGTTCATATGTACTTACATCTCTCACATCATCATAGAAATATTTCAGCTCATCTTCCAAAATAATATACGGATCAATTTGGATTTCACGTATGGGTCCGGCCGGCTGTTGGGTATGCACGGAGCTAGAACGGCGGCAATTCGTTTTAACATTTGAGCATTTCGTCTTTGAGTATGTGGAGTTTTTGTCGGAATTCAACTGGAAACAAAAGACAACAACAAAGAAAACAGTCAGTTAATGATGATATTGAGAAATACTTAAACATGCATAAACTAAAAATTATTAATTTGTATTTAATAACCGACATTTTCACGCTTACAAACTAAATACATTCCATGCATTTTGTACACAAATTCTAAACAATAAATTGGAGGAACAACATCAACGACAATGGAAGAAGCAAAAACTAATTACAAAATCATTGGTCGTAGACAAGACAAGAAACAACAACAAAACACCATCAAAACTCGAATGCCGCCATATGGGACTTTAAATGATTTCGTTTTCAAATGCCACTTAACAACTCCTCAATTGCTGCAATTACACGACAAAGTCATTTTACAGCCGCAGTTAACATTTCAATCACCCGGCTCAGTCAGTCATTTTTTTTTTCGAATACTTCGTCATATGGACGATGGTTGTTGTTTTGTGTGTGTGTGTGTGTTCGTTTACAAATTACTTTGTCAAACAACAA
The DNA here is from genome assembly GCA_958296145.1 of Hydrotaea cyrtoneurina. Classification (NCBI taxonomy): domain Eukaryota; kingdom Metazoa; phylum Arthropoda; class Insecta; order Diptera; family Muscidae; genus Hydrotaea; species Hydrotaea cyrtoneurina. Next base: position 139,027,768 of record OY282512.1, on the reverse strand, counting down.
GTCGCCAGAGCGACTCCCGACTCCCAACCACATTGACTTGTGTCAAGTCAGGTGACATTAAAAGGTGGAGAAGAAAACTGAAAAATTACTGCAGCAAATTGTCAAATTATACAGACGAAAAATTAACAATTACTGGAATGAATGGGGCGGATTGGTAATAAGTGTGGAGTAGGCAGGTGGTATAAAAAAAAAAATGAAGTGAAACCGACTTGAAAGCACCTTTGAAATGAAAAGGTTCTGCAAATTGTTGAAAGAAAGCCGACATCTTTTATTGCGGACCGGATGCTGACCTGCGGCTGCCTCAAAAAATCGCTACCACGGAGTCCATGCGTGCCGACAACTGTTACGCTACTGTAAAACTACAGAACGCAACTCCACAGGGAAATAGGAAGAGAGGGAATGATAAGTAAGTAAGCGAGTAAGTACGTAAGTAAGTAAGAGAGTAAGTGAGTAAGTAAGTCAGTAAGTAAGCGAGTAAGTGAGTAAGCGAGTAGGAGAGTATGTGAAAACCTCTCAACAGAAATAACACACCTCTGTATAAGAAACGCGAATTTGGAGGACTCTATGAGAAGGGAGTCAGTACAATTCGGACAGTCAAAAACTGAAGCCGAGTGAAATAGCATTAAAAAAAACATATTTTTCTAAAATACCATCCACAATGTCTTTTTCGATCCAAAATATGAAAAGAATAAAAAGTGTTTCAATTTATTATTTATGACTCTTTAGAAGGAATTTTTAATAATTTTGTAAATGATTCTGAAAGCCCATTTTGGATGCATTACATTTGCTTAAATGATTCTAGAAGCTAGTGAGGAGTAGCTGCCATTGAAGCGTGTTTTAATTTAACACGGGGGTGTACCTAGCCGTTCGTTAAAAGGAAAGCAAAAACAATGCAGGCTAGTGTTCTTTAGAAGCCCTTTTTCATGTCTAAGAAATTTACAAAGAATTTGCTTGCTGTAGCAAACGTCAGGTCGGACGGGAAATACCAACTAATTCTACAGAGTTGTAGAATATCTAAGGAAAATGTTTAAAATAGTTTGGGGCTCGTGCTGAATGAACAATTCAACCACACCATAGACCACAAACATTTAATTACATTTTTGTTACTGTGTTGTGATGACTTTTGCGTAATTGTCCAATTTGCAACGCCTTAAAGATAACCTTGTACGGTATTTGTTGACATGGCACATGGTCCTCTACACGTAGAATTTAAATACAGAAATCATCGAAAATACACATGGCATGCAGGGACGGACGGAATATTTCCCAATGCTTCAGTGTACATATAAACAATTTGCACCCTCTAAATAAATTATTCATAAATGGTGGTGAATGGTGGTGTATAAAGACTTTTTTTTTTCTTGTTTGTGAGATTTTTGGTACAATGTCATCTATGTTGAATGGATGCCGTCTGCCTACAGCGTCTTGTATAGTTTGACTGCTGTACAAATATATCAGCAGCGAAGAGCAGCAGCAGCATTTATATGAATTGATTAAATAAATTGTTAATAACACACATAAAAATCCACACTTATTTTGTTGTACACGATTATTGTGTGTGCCTGTGTGTGTGTGTGTGCTAAGCATACAATGTCTCTGTCTTTGAATTATGCAACATTTTTTTTTTTGTTTTTCTTTTTTTGGCGCGTTATTTGAAATGAGTTTATTGATATTGTTGTCATCATTGGCGTTGTTATTGTTGTTGTAACCGCCATTAATGCCTTTTAGTTCAATTGACTTCAGTACACTCCAAAGCTGTGAAAACATGATGATGGTGATGATGATGATGCTTAAGTCTATCGAATATCATTCGATATGATTCCACATCAGTCAGCCCACCATTTTACCATCATCATTGTCTGTGGCAACTATTTGGTCGTCGCCTTCATCGTTTATGATCAATATTTGATCGTTTATGGTGGATTGATGTCTTGAGCACCCCCCAGGCAGGCAGGGGCATCATTCGCTATTATTGACTTATCTTATACACCTAATGGCAATCATGCGCACAGATTCAAAAGAAGATGAAGACAAACTAATATTTATATTCCGCAAAGGTATTTGTCATAAATAGCTGTATGCAGCCGATTCATCAACATGGCCACAATAGAACACTTAAATTGGATTTGCCTGGCTCCGGCACATTAATTTGCCACATTATTCATTTCAATGTATAAGCCCTACGATATGATGAAATCCCAATAAAACTATTAATTTACATAATTGCTAATGATAATAATGTGTTATTGGCTTTACACTAATTTTCCCATTATCTGTTTAAGACTGGTTGGCACTTGAGTTTGGACACCGCCTGGTCTCATACATTATCCCTTAGACCGGTTAAAAGCTAAACGCTTAGGCTTGTAAATTATTTGATTTCAACATAACAAAAACACACACATACACACAGTTTTTGTGGTCATTTCGACCACTACATCTACCTAATCAGTTCGAACAAGCCCTACCTCAAATTGCGTCTTTAAAAAATAATAAAAACAAAATCTTCCATTCATTGTAAATATTTTTTAAAATTATTCCATTCATTGGAAATATTTTTTTTAAATTATTCCATTCGTTGTAAATATTTTTTAAAATTATTCCATTCATTGGAAATATTTTTTAAAATTATTCCATTCATTGGAAATATTTTTTTTAAATTATTCCATTCATTGGAAATATTTTTGAAAAATTTTAAATAAAATTCAAAATATTCCATTTAAACATTGAAATGTTTGTTTGTTTTGATAAGATACTAACAAAAAAAATCCACAATATTCCATGTGGTGCTAAAAAGAACTTGTTTAATTTGCCTCCAAAATGATGGTAAATCCGTTATTCCAGCAGAAGTAAACGAAACAGCATAATTAACCAAAGACGGCATTCTGTTTGCTTTGAACTTCGCTTATTGTTACAGAAAATCTATAGTCCGTTGTTAAGCCATCCAGCATAGAAGGCACACGATCTAGGATCGTTTGCAAACTCAACTTGTCCACCCTCCCGCCTGCTTAACCCAAAATGCACTCATTGTATTGTAATTGGGTCTGCTTTCCATTTGGCGAAATTACACTTACAAAAGAAACAAAACACTGTCTCAATTATCAATAAATTAATTTGGGTACTTAAGATGTGAAAACAGCGAGATGTCACGTGACTTTGTCCGTCCGCCGCGCCGCGTCACGTTATGTCATATTATGTTTGTGTTTTTTGACAGATGATGTCAACTGTCAAGTGTCCAGTTGAGCAAAAAAGCGAGTCCATACCACAGTTACTGATATTTTGCGCGTGCCTTGTACAAAAACAATTGTATTTATTAAAAAAGATATAAACATTTTAATGTTTTATTGCAATGTGAAAGTTGAATTGCTTTGAACAAAATCAAGGAATTATGAGTTTGTTGTGTAGGTGATAAGATCAGTGAAAATGGTTTGTTAATGTTCGGCGCGTCAACATGGTAAAAACGGATAGCAAAAAATCACTTCGCCTTTGTAAAAAGCAAAATATGAAATAAACTCAGAAGAAGAAAATTAGAAAGTGACGAGAAAACAATTTTCAAAATTACTTTTCAGAATTTTGAATTTTACTTTTACCACAGCTTACACTTAGGACATTCACCGCCACCTATATCTCAATGTTTATAACATCGGTTTTGTTGGCAGTAGACTTTGAACGATCATTTACAACTAAATGGTAGAAATACGAACGGTTTATTTCAACTGATTGCATGGTTGTGCCTTTGGATGTCTACGGGCTTTTAATTTTTAGCTAGCGATCAGGACATTTACCGCCATTTTTATGTGGATTTAGGTAGGGTTTTAAACTCGTTTATTATATAGTGTCTTTAAAATGGATTATAATTGCTGGCTGGCTGTAGAGGACACCGAATAGATGGTCTATTCTTTTTTTTTCAACAAAAAATTTTTTTTTTTAGCAAAATTTTTTTTTTCCACAAAAATTTTTTTTTTAACAAAATTTTTTTTCAACAAAAATTTTTTTTTTAGCAAAAATGTTTTTTCCACAAATTTTTTTTTCCCAATTTTATTTTTTTTCGAAATTTTTTTTTACAAAATATTTTTTACAAATTTTTTAAAATTAAGTAACAAATACTTTCTCAAGCAAATTAACGGGCGCCATAGGCGCATTACAACTTACTAGTTATGAATAAAAGTAAGAACACTCACCGCCATCTATATGTCAGTTCTTATGATGTGGCATGCAGTTTTAGGGAACATTGGAGAGCCACATAAAGGCTTCCATTTTTTTTTACTAACACTCAGGGGATTTCCCCTATAAATGCAATGTACTGTGTTAGCGATAGGAAATGAGGGTATTGGCAGGAGGAAAGAGGGAGAAGTGTTTGTTGACAATGGCCTTGAATTCGGTAATGTAATAGCAGGCAGGAAAAATACTTGCAGGAAGATTATACCACATACGAAAAGTTCGGCTGACGAACGAATTTTGTCTACTGTGCGTCGTCCGGTCAATCGCCCACTGTACAATGAACGGGCGAGACTCCCTGGATAGCCGCGTATTCCGGCTAAATGTTCCACCTGAAGCTGATCCTTAAGGGTGATAGCCTGACTATTTTTTGGAAGTTATTTGTTAGTGCATTATGTTAAGAGAGTGTTATACTGGAATGCAAGCTAAATGATTGTGTCCGAGTCGTTGTAACCAAAAATGACTGTGATTTAGTCGCCATCTAAAGGGCAAATTTTTCTACCGCCTCATTCTGTGGTCGACAAAAATCATCCCCTTTTCCTTTTCTTGTCATAACTGTTGCGAAAAATATATGTCCAAAGATTGGAGTGAATTATTTTTAACAGGCGGTCGGTTTAGGAGACTTTTATATCGTCGGACGAAGGTCGAAGGACTGTCACCTATTTGCCATGTGGCGGATATTTATATTAAAGTGTCACGATGGACAATGTTGGAAATCAGTTTGTCCTATTTGTTGAATGGTCCAAGCGTTTGCAACAAATTAAATTCACGGCCACCTATATGTCAAATTGTGTAACGAGAACTGTAGTTAGTGGATAAACAGGTTTACTAGAGACGAGAGATGACTTCCGGGGGACCTTTCATATTCTTTCCACTATACAAGGATTTTTTCACAGTAAAATCCAAATAAGTGTCGGGTCATTATCACCTTCTCTGTGTGTTCGGTGTATTTTGAGGGCGTCACATATAGATGTCGCCCTTGACATGGTGACAAAAGACCTATTATGGCATGCAAGGGAACAAGGTATCTTTTAGGAAAATGAAATGTCGTGTAGACTGTCATAGATTTCAATTTGGGAATTCAGCGCCATCTGTATTTAAATTGTAATGGCATGACATATAAATAGCTTTGAATGATCCTGCGACTCTGTTTTATACCATTCAGCCGCTTACTTCCTTTTGATTTTTAAAATCGTTTACGGTAAATCGTTTACGTTAAATTGGGGACGGTTATCAGCTCTGATGATCGATGAAACGATTCTGGTTCTATTCGTTATCATTTCGGATTTTCTGCCCACTTTAAAAATCCCAATCATTACAACAAACAAGGACTTTTACCGCCAGTGCGGACATTTGTTGGTATCTGTACGAACATTTATGAGACAGCATGTAGATGGCGAACGTCTATGGTTGACCATGAGGATCATCCATGTTCATCCATTTTCATGTCTTTGGCCGATCGAAAATGCCAAATAACAGCTAGCTAAGTTAATGTCACCATTATGTAAATTATAGAGACATGGAAATCTACGGATCGGATACTATTGCGATTTAAACACTTTAAATATTTGTAGAATTATTTCCCTAGTTGATTATTTTCATTGGTTCTTATTACAGTACACTCAATTGGAGCTGAAAGTTCAAGACAGGTTTTGTTTTATTTTTGAGAAATTTCCATACCTTGAGAAACTAATATTTCTCTATACACACAGTATGTGCTACTGTGACTATAACCTCTTGATGTGTTAATCCAATTAATATTTTCAAATATAATTTTCCATCTGAAACTGACATTGTGCTATGAAATCGTAAAAAATAAATTCCGGTTTTTTTTTAAAATATTTTAGGTTGCATTTTTTTGTCTTTTTCACATTCCCACCATCGGTGTGCAGCCATCATCTCTGCTGCTCTTACAAGGTCATCTTAAAAGAAGAGGTTCGCCGCTTCACAGGCAACTTTCATTTACGTCTTAGGCGTCTGCAGACCAGTCTGCACCAAGTATTGATTAACTCAGCCTCGGTGTACCATCAGTTTACCTTCATGCCCTGCCACTCTGCATTTCTCGATGGCATGACACTGAGGGCATACGATTTTGGGCCATTCATTCCTATAACCGGTATTTTGAATTATGCTACAATTACACTTTTGTATTTTGCTGCATTCCATGGCCGGTTTCTCAGGCGTTCAGGTTCAGACGCAAAAAACAAAATTTACCAATCGAAATCGTATGACGAGTTGATGGTTACAACAAATTACATTATAGTTGGTGAGAAAAATGCAAAGAAGAGTTGTTGTTCTTCGGTGAATGGAGGCGACTACGTGCCTTTGCACATGCATCTCAACTTGAAAGAGCAAGTGCACGATGGAATTTACTTAATAAGTCATGGTCATTTTTAAAAATATGTTTGGGTTTTCCATTATTTTCCCAATGTCTTTAAAACAAGTCACAGGACCCATATCGCCATCTGTTTATCAATGTTTATGATAGGTGCGTTTAAGTTGGAGTTAGGCTTTAGAGTGCCAAAAAATTGTCGGAAACTGTGCTGGTTGTCTTGACATTGTGCTGCTTGTCCTGTTGGTATTTATGAAACATCATTTTATGACATAACAAGACAACTGACATTACCGCCATCTGTATTTCAATTTATATGATATCTCATGTTAAAGTCTATTTTCGAAATGATTTTTATTCCGTCTATTTCTGAGAAATAAAAGTCGGAAAATTACCGCATGAACTCAGAAGGACCTTGAATAGTTTGCCAATAAAATGTGAACTCATTATTCACATATTGGTTTTCGTTTGTAACTTCGTTAGATGTAAAATCGACAGCTAGTTACTAGACTTCAAAAGGACCAGGAATAGGTTTTCCTTCACAGGTCCATGAATAGGTTCTTCTGTGCTTGTTCCCACGGAAGATTCATGGATGACGAGCGAATTAAGTCAGGACACTCATTGGCATCTCTATGACATGTTTTATGGCGATGAGCTATGCGATTTAAAAGGTATGCAAAGGATTCTTGATCCATTTAAAAGTATGTAGAAAATTGTTGATCCATTTAAAGGTAGCAGACGATTTGTGATCTATTTTCCTTCTAAGTATTTTTTAAGTTTTGGATTTGTACTACATTCATCAGTATGTTTAGTTCAGCCGTTTCCACAAATAGCAGTCTGGATATGTCATTTTAAATGAAATTACATGTAGATGGCGGTGGTATTCAAAATACCATGGAGTGCCTGGAGAAAATGTTTGTCCAGTTTTCTATGTACTGGAAATATGTTTCGTACAACAGAGCCTCCGTTAGAAGGAACAGGTCTGACAAAAATCTGAATAATCAGCGCCATCTGTATGTCAATATGTATGGCGTGGTTTGTAGGACCATGCATAGTTTTTGAAACGGTTTGGTATTTTTTAAGAGATTATTTCCTTTTAATTTCCCCTCTGTTAAAAAAAATACGTACCAATACGGACTGGTATCGCCATCTGTATGTCAATTATTATAACAGATGGGGATCCGATTCGATTCCCTCATGTTTTCGATAGCATTCCCAAGTCCACATAAAAAATCCCCAAGAAATACCACGGAGCGCCGGTAAAGTGGCAGTGCGACATCGACACACCAAACCAAGGTTTGTATCCTATCAAGAACATTAAACATGTTCTGTGATCGTTTATGCCTCGTAAATGTCGTTGACTTTACCAGTGGAAGGCATGTAAGGCCAACGGTTGGATTCGGCTTGCAATCGTAGTTCCCGATTAGTAAGTATATAAATTATTTCGTTTACAGTTCACAGATTTAAGGGAATCCTCCCATTTGTTCATTATTGGAATGTTGAAGTAACATGACGAGCTTCGCATCAGATGCTTGATCTATTATCGTTCCATGGGAGGAAAATTGTATGACATTGCCATACAAATAACAGTCAGACTATCGTATGACAATTTTAACCCACTAGAGGCGTTTTTTTTTTTTTGGATTTAAGCTGAAAATGTATGGCTGATCAAATTTCGTTACTGATTTTTCCTTGAATTTTTTACGGTTTCCCGTACTTTTAAAAGGACGGTGGTATCAAGTGGGTTAATAGCATGACATGCAGATGGCGGCCTCGTGTAAGTCCGATAGCTGTGATTCCTACAATAAAGTGTATTAGTGGGAAATTTGAAATGAATTTATTTTGTTTTGCTGTTTCTAAACAAATAACCATTAATAACTGATTTCCCGAAATTTTTGATTTTTTTTTTACACATAGATGTCGCTGTAATATTACTTCTTCCAAGTGACACACATTATAACAAACATAAAATAAAACGTACATTTTAATGTTTATAAAATCATATTATGCTTGATCATAACCTAGACCCTGGACGTCATTCACTTAAATAAGCTAAAGGTTAGACAACACATTCACAAATGTTTTACATCGCCCAAAGTTCAAAGTTTCCCAGTTTTGTATTTGAGACCATGGTGACAGCAATGTTTTACAAATTGTTAATTGTGATCTTACTAGGTAAACAAATTATTGTAAATATTTGTTAAACCTTATGCCAAACAGAAGAAGAAAAAAAAACATGGTTGTCTGTGACCTTGTGCCATGATAATTTGAGTCACAACAAATTAAAACATTTTCAAGAGTCATCACAGTTTTTTGAGCAATTTTGTTAATTGAAGTTATACTGCGCGAGACGAGTCATAACTATTTGGGTTTTCACCTATAATCTCTGGCATTAATAATTCGACCACGTATTCATAATAAAAACCAGCCAGAGATTTACATTTGCAAATGAATCTAGCGAAAGAAAGAAAGATCACACAACAAATGAACATTAAAACATTTTTATTATCATTTGGTAATTTTCGACCTGGCGAGAGTTAAGTCACTGCTCGTACCACTTACGTTCGGTTTCATTGGTTAACTGTCAGCGATTATTTCTATCGGTTTAACAAATAAAAATCCCAAAATATAATTATAGCTTATGCAGAAGAGGAAGAAGAGCCTAGCAGAAATCCCCCGAAACCAAACTAACAACAAATTGTTGTCAATTTGGAATGTTAAATATTGAATTTATCTGGCAATCACCGCCGTACACTCAACGGATTAACAAAGCCTTACTCAGCACGCATACATATCAATGTTTATAGATATTTCACTATATATGTATTGGTTTGCTTAAAAAAAAACAAAATAGTAGTATGTTTTTTTTTTTTTTGGCAATAAACAATATATGTATAATAATACTTGGAATGACGGTAAGTATGTATGTACGAAGAGAAAAAAGAGAGAAATGTTAAAGAAAATATAAAATAAAAATTTACTAAAATCGACTATTGTTCGTTCGGTCCGACGGTCGGTCGATGCTATTGTATCTGTTATGTCAGCAAAAAGGGAAAGTCGTCCGTCCATACATACGCTACACTGAAAGCAAACTTAAGACAACCAGCAACTCGGCCCAGTCCAGTTAGCCAGCCAGGCAGCCAGCCAGCCAAGCCATGTCGCACAGTTATTCATTCATTCAATGTTCGTTCATCGTTCATTTGCCGATGATGATGAATTGATGGACTATAAATTTTGAAGACGACAACAAAGCAACAACAGCAAAAGATCTCAAAAAAAAAATAAAATACTAAAGCCAGCCAACAGCATGTGTAAAGTAGTAAATAGTGGCCAAGATATTTGAGCCAAGAAACAAAAAAACACAGATACCGTCAGCAGGTAACTCCGCGAAGCCAGCAAAGAAGAGAAAATTTACATGTGAATGAATTGCCGTATACAATGACAGACTTATATACATATATACGAACATGTGGAGAGTCAATTTGTAATATAGCCACCAGAGGGAGAGAGAGAGGGAGAGAGAAAGGGTTGGATGGTGGAATAATACTTATTATGTATGTAAGTAAGTAAGTAAGTAGGTAAGTAAGTATGTATGTAAGTAAGTAAGTAAGTAAGTAAGTAAGTAAGTAAGTAAGTATGTAAGTAAGTAAGTAAGTAAGTAAGTAAGTAAGTAAGTAAGTAAGTAAGTAAGTAAGTAAGTGAGTAATTTTGTAAGTAAGTATGTCAGTAAGTATGTAAGTAACTAAATAAGTAGGGAAGTAAGTAGGTAAGTAAGTAAGCATGTAAGTAAGTATGTCAGTAAGTAAGTATGTCAGTAAGTAATTAAGTAAGTATTCAAATAAGTAAGTATATAAGTGTAAGTAAGTCGATAACAAATTCCACTCTTATATCGATTTTTACAACCCAGTGAGTGTGCAAACTACATTGAACAATTTAGTTTCCGTTTGGTTCCACAAGGGGACATTTTTGGAGGGAATCTTTGGTAGCACAACTAATTCTATCACCCCTTGTGTTAAAACCCTTTTACACAAAATAATTTTTCCCATACAGCGAAATAATAATAATAATAAGCACCTGTCGCTCATACGGATTTACCGATGGTGGTATTTCTTGCATGCGTGTATATATGTGTGTGTGTGTGTGCGCAAGCATGTGGCTCCACACCACAAACGCCATCGAAACAGTTACTCTGTAATTGTATTTCTTTCTGGTACCTTTTTGCTAAACCTTCTCAGCGCAACGAAAATTTTGCATTCATAAAACGTAACTTTTTCCAAATCGATTCCGGTACGTTTTTCGAATTTTTGTTCATTAGTTGGGTTTGAGGGAAAGAGAGAGGGACAGAGAGACAGAAGGAGAAAAAGCACAAATAATAAATACAAAACCATTACAAATGTGTTGAATTGATTAATATTTATTTTAAAGTATGCCTGTATGTGTGTGTGTGTAATGATTGTCGATTTAGTAAATAAAGTAAGTACATTTATTATGAAAGAAATTTCTAATCCTCTCTTTGTTTTCACATTTTCTTGTTTGTGTTTGTTTTGTCTAAACCATTCGTTATGGGTTTTTATTGAAAACTGAAGTCGGTCATTAAGCATTTTTACACGTCCATGCCATGCCATACAGTTCAGTGTCAATAGTTGGTATGAAAACGTTTTTTTTTTTCTTTGAAAAATTATAAAACGAAAAACCATCAAATTAAACCACAAACAAATTGGTTTAAATTATGTTTACACCGCTGTTCAGTGTGCATACACAAAAACGTATCATTTCATTTTATTTAATTGATTTTGTATTTCATAATTTCGTTATTTGGGTTATTTACAAATCAAATGACACACGGCCTCATACTGAATTGTAGGCCAATAGTAGTTCACGTGCAGATGTACGCAACAATAAACCAAACCAACTACTTGGGCAGTTGACAATGCCAAAAAGTTGGTGGTCAGATTCCAGGATTCCTGAGAATCATTCAGCATAGTTGATGACTTTCTGCAGCGATGTTAAACGCACTTGAAAACTTTAATGGCCGGCCGGGGCAGGGCAGAACTTCCAGCCCATCTTGACCTTTGTTGTATGCACTGTACCAATTCACCATAAAACTTCTCTAGCTGTTCGATTGATTAGATACCCGAAATTCCATTTGCACTGCAAAATTGGAGACAAATCCTTTGTTCGATATCTTTATCGATTGGAAACATCGATAAACATAATTGAGAGGAACGGGCAACATCAACACTGTAAACCGAACTCAGTGTCAGTCAGGAGTGCCAACTTAGACACGCAATCGGACACTTTACTAACACAATGTAAACGGCTGTAGAATCACAAGTTTTTTTTTTAAATTAAAAAAAAAATCCTAGTTAAGGAAGACGATTCTTGAGGCGGCCTCGGCTGGCTTTGCATACAGTTCACGCAATTTTTCAAGACCTTGGTGACGGTGTCTCCTTAAGGTCAGGGGTCTTTCGTGAATTGTACCCGTACCCACAGCTGCGAGGTGCCGTTTCACTCTTTTTTGGTACAGAGAACAAAAAGTGATAAGTCCAGGCACCAGGATCTTGAAATCATTACTCCCACCGAGAATATAGCAACGGTTCCAATTAATATTTCCAAATCGATAGCATTCACAATTAGATTTACAAAAATTGCATTTCCATAATCTCTGCATTATATAATCAGCCCATCAATTAAGTTCTAATTTAATACGATAAATGCGTGTGTGGATGAGAGCATGTATGCCATTTTTACAACAATGCAAACACATATGTTGCTGTTCGATTTAATGCGATTACAGCAACAACAACAACAAGTACTTCAGATCACATCATCACTTCACACTGTAATACAACATGACTTTATTGTTGTTGGCGGGGTGGTGGCTCTGTAATTGATGTTGTCTGTTGTTGTTGCTGCTGCTGATTCCACGACTGCTGCTGTCGCTCTTCTATGTTGCTGACACGTATCACGATGGCAGGAATTCAATTTAATCGTTAATGGTTGGTGGTGGCGGCTGTCGCTGCAGATAGTCGTGCTGGTTGGTGGTGATAATGGTGTTGTTCAACAACGGCTCTTGGTGTTGTGGCTGCGGTCGGTGTATGTGAGTGTGTGGTGAACAAATAAATTTGCATTAGTTTTTCCCCCCATTTCATTTAATTGTTTTGTATGTGTGTGCTGTGTAGTTCTTCGTATTGATTATGGCAATGTTTTTGTACACATTGTGTTAACATATTTGTATGTACGTACACAGGTACGTATGTACATATCTATTAAATGTTTTAGTTGAGATGGTACTTGTCGTTCGATTCGTATCAATTGTGATTGTTAACAGGGCACAGTGTTTTGAAGATATAAACAAAGTGGTGATATTTTCAATGAAACCGCATACCGCAATCATGTACGTTTCACCTGATGAATTGCCGGTGTAACCGATCATACACGTGCCATGTATGGGGAAGTAGTTAAATATTTGTTTATAGAAGTATTAATTTTCAAATTCTGATTGCAAGTCCTAAAAGTATTGATCTGGGACCGATAAAGTACATATGTATCGTTACCTTAATATGAAAAGGCCCTAAGTCATGAAAAACACTTCTTACAGAAGGGGAAAAAAATCGTAATTAAACTGCAAATAATAAATAATAAAACACAAACATTGTCAATAAACATTTTATTGAAATTAAACGAGGAATTCAGATTTCATGTAAAATGTTTTCCAACAAGAGGTGATATTTTGAATTACACGGTATTGCGGTAGCTGTCACTTTTGAAGCTTTTATTCGTTGACATTTGACAAGTAGAAACAAGGTCATTACTAAAAAGGGACGATACAAGCTTCAACAACGCATTGCAATTATTAAAATTCACTACGAAAATGGTGAAAATCACAGTTGTCCAATATGTCCCGAATTTATAATTTTAATATTAAAAAATATCTAGAGAACGTTGGAGGGCTTTATTTGAATATTTGGGAACTGTAACTCTATCTGTGACTCAGGCGTTCATTTTGAAATCTTTTTTTTTTCTTAATAATATGAATTTTGTACCTAATATTAACAAATATTTAGGCAATGTTGAAGGGCTTTACTTGAATATTTGGGAGCTGTAACTCTATCTGTGACTCAGGTGTCCATTTTTTAATTTTTTTTTTTCTTAATAATATGAATTTTGTAACCTCAAAACCACTGTGCGCCATCGTTTTTTTTTCGAAATCTAACAGCGATAAATGCCTTTTATTGGAATCTCATTATAGCCGTCGGCTGAATATGTAATTGAGTTTTATGGGTTTGAAAGTGTTAAATGTAATAGAAAAAAATTGATTTGTAAGTGATATGCCGACCAAACGGCTGGTCGGCCGGTTGATATTGTCGAGTGGTCCCTCTTAGTCTGTCTGTCTGCCTGTGATTGTCCAAATATTTGTCTATGCTACAGGTTGGGGCCAAACAATCAAATCGTTGTCTTTCCAATCAAAACAAACAGAAACGAAGCCCGCTCAATGGGAGACGAGGAGAGAACTGCAGTAGAGGACACAACATAACAAAAACGTTTTCAAAACGAATGGAATTGGATTGAATTTCGTAAAAGTTTCAACTCATATCACAAAACACTTGCCACATACTATTTTTTTTTATCAAAATTCGTTGCAACATTTGGTGGCTATTGAGGCTGGTATGCGGAAGGATTGCCCGACATTAGACAAAAACAAACTAAATCAATACTGAAATCGACAGCAACAACAGTAGCAACATCAAAAAATTCGAAAGAAGAAAATCAAAAATGTAACATAAACTCGTGCAATCGACAAAAAACCACAACAACAAAAATAAACAAAATTGTAATACTCATTCGTTTCGCCACCAACAAATTTAAAAGAAAAACAATATTTGTAACCCCCCCCACACACACACACACATGCCACCACTTTTACTCATAGCCTGAGACTGGGGACACGGCACTTTGTTGCTGCCCCAACCGACCGGGCGGAGAGTATTTACGAAAGTTACTGCACAAAGAAAACACACACAACGTGAGAAAAAGTGTATGCCGAACATGGCCGACTCAGTGATACGCTGCCGCACTAACAACTACTTACTTAATACCGTTAACATTTCATCAAGGAAAAGACAGGGACCTTCTCTGAACCGGGACCTACTGTTTAAAGTCTGCTAATGTTTTTCTGGAGAAGTTTTACACCCTCACTCGCAAAGTTGCCAGCATTTAGGAGGTGGAAAACAGATGCTGAAAAATTATCTTAAATGATCTTACCCGGTTTCGAACCTGGGTTTACTTGTATGATAGTCGTACACACTCAAATAGTTTAAACACCTATGGGTCTGAATTGGCCACGGAGATCTTGTGATTTAACATATTGCGACTTCTTCCTTTGGGGCCTCGAAGAGGTGATCACAATTGGCCACGGAGATCTTTGCGACTTCGTCCATTGGGGCCACGTGATAGATAAGGTCTACGCCCACAGTCCAGAGTCGATTCAAAACCTCAAAGATAGAATTCGTGAGGCTATTGAGGAGATAGGGCAGCCACTTTGCGATTTGGTTATGGACAATTTCATGAAGAGGATATGGTCCTGTAAGCGTGGTCGTGGTGACCATTTGGCTTTATATTGTCTTTTATTATTAACGGCCTACTTTCCTCTTGGTTATGAAATAAACATTCGATCATTTATCTCAAAAAATTTCATTTTTCTTTGAATACCAAAACAACAGCTCTTGTTGGAAAACCCTGTATATAAAAAAATAAAATTGTCCAAAAAAAAAACTTCTTGCCCGCCCAAATGATTTTATTGTTATTTATCAGATAAAATTCCTTTCCTAAATTCCGTTCCTAAAAATTTCATCAAAAAATTCCAATGTTTAAATTTTGGAAAATTAATGAGTCACTCGGTTTTCATCGTTTGCCTGCCAATGTACTTGGGAGTTTTACATTTTTAATGGAAAACAAGAGTTGGCCAAAAAATCGGTATCTGTAAAAGATTCTAAATGAAAAAATCGTCATTTTGGTGAATTCATGCAAAAAAAAAACGTCAAAATGACGAAAAACGTCACGTGTGGCACCACTGCTAACGATCGTATGTGACTGCTTAAGGCCCAATTAGTCTTGAGTCTTGGCGGCTGTTTGAGTTGGGGTTGCATTTTGCATGTGTTAGAGAGAGAGACAACTAAAATTGACGGTAGACTTCTGCAGGTTGCAGAATCAACCGTCAAGACCGATCAGCTGTTTATTGTTATTGCTTTCACTTCGACATTTTGCGCGCGGAAATTGTTTATAAGTTGTAAATTAAATTTTATAGTTTAAAGTTATGAGTAATGTATTTATAAACGAAGTCAAGTTATATTTTCTACAAATGCTCTTCAATTAGCTGTTTTTGTTTTGTTTTGTCTTACCGTCGTCTACCGTCATAACTAATCGCACAATATTGAGCCTACCGTCATGACTAATTGGACCTTTAGACAAGAGTTTTCGACTCAATCCAGGAACATCGACTCTCCATCGAAGTCACCAACTCAACATATACTCCAGTTGAATCAGAAATTAAAGGCACAAGACAAACGGCTTTGTTATCTCTTCTCACATCTGAAGATCGGAAATCATCGAGAATACGTTGCATACTGAGATAATGAGAGATTGGTACGGACTTTGAAGCGGTGGCATTATTGGTCATCATTGCTGAAAACGACATTTCGGAAAATAGTAGGCGTTACAAACACATTAAATATCTTTTGTGGCATGGACTTCGATGACACGCCATGCTACACAGCCCACGTCACACTCGCGTTGTGAAATCATGTTGTGAGACGTTTTGTCGATGCAAATTGGCCACCTCGTAACTGTTAGTCTTCGTTTTTTTTTTAAAGGCACCCTGTTATGTGAACATTTCTGGCCCTTCTGTCGAATATCGAGCAAGCTAAGGTCTGGGGAAGTTGGGTTGACAGCATGAACTACCCCCAGTCCAGCCAAGGCAGACACATGAATGACATCATCTTCCATAAATAATAAATCAATGCACGGGGTTTTTGTTCAGTTTTTTGAATCTTTTTAAATAAACTCGTATACAATAGGAAGATTTACATCAGCAGTTGCATATGTGCTAATGTGCGAAAATGCGAAATGTTTTCACAGCACAGTAGCAACCACATGGGTAGCTCACTTCACATTTGCATTTCGCAACGCCACAACAAACATGATATTTGTTGCACAAAACGGCGTGTTTGCCGTTTGTTTCAATTTGCTCAAAGTATATTGAAAATGAACCTAAATTATAATTTGAAATCGATTCTTTTTAGTTTTTGGATATTCAATTAATATTTTCCAGAGTTACAAGCGTTATGATAAACTAAATAGGCATAGGCAGCAATCTTCTAGTGGTTGATATAAAACCAAGAAATTGCATAAAACCTGAAGAAGCTCAAATAACTGGCAAATAGATAGAAAGAAAAAAACAACAACAACAACACAGCAATAATGCGATAAATAAAGAAACAATTCAATTCAATTTTATGCATTATTATGTAATTAATGTTCAAATCCCCCCTCTGAAAAAACCTGAACAAATTCATGAATGAATGAATGAGTGAATGGACAAAGAAATTTTCAATAATCGCCATCGTATCGAATTTTATACGCGAAGATTAATTTTATGGCCGCATTTAACAGTGACTCTTTGGCTTATGCCAAAACCATAAAAAAAAGAAGTAAACAAAAAAAAACAAACAAACTGCATACGATTTGTCTATAATTTGTATTTTATGAGTGTAGATATGAAATTATGGTAATAAATGTTGACGGTCAGGTGCGCAAAGTAAAGGTGTACAAAAAAAAAGCCGTACGTGTGTCTCCCTGTCCGCCGCCGGCTACAAAATCAAGTTCTGTCTGACCTCCTCCTCCTATTATTACCGAACATTTCAATTGCAACGTGGCAGGAAAGCGATTATTAGACGAAAGACTTGAACAAATAAACTGGATTTG
Source organism: Hydrotaea cyrtoneurina (assembly GCA_958296145.1). Classification (NCBI taxonomy): domain Eukaryota; kingdom Metazoa; phylum Arthropoda; class Insecta; order Diptera; family Muscidae; genus Hydrotaea; species Hydrotaea cyrtoneurina. The sequence goes on along the minus strand of OY282512.1, from coordinate 139,010,238 downwards.
AAGATAGTAATTATAATAGAGAGAGAGAGAGAGTAAAAACAAAATAAACTGGATTTCCACTTTTGTAAAGGCGTTTGAAGATGACTACGTAACACTATGGCATGGCAACTCTACATACAACTTCCAAAAAGACTTTCGTTATTATTTACCCTTAACATTTCATGAAGGAACAGACGAGGAACTTCTCTCGAGTAAGTGAGCTGTGGACGATATAATTTGACAGGGAACCTGTAGAGAAGTTTTTACACGGCTATTACTCGTAACAGCCGGTTAACCCTATTCGTACCAGGCAGTGACATCGGGTCACTATTGAAATTAATACTTGTGTATGTATTTTATTTTCTATCAGTTATTATCGTCCCATACGCTTCATTCTTTAAAGAGTTTACTTTAATTTTTTAACTTTTGTTTTTAAAAGCCATTTGTGTTTTACTGGAGTTATACATATTACGGTACCAAATTTTGCTTGGTAGGAATAGGGTTAAATATGTTTGAAGGTCTTCCCAGGTTTCGAGCCTGGGTTTACAGAGTGATAATCGCTCAGACTACTCAGACTACCACGTTCGTTTATATACTTCCTTAACACACATTTCAAAGTCGAGTATAACCGATTTGATATAGAAAACTCCGATTAGGTAGAATACAGATTTTCTAAATGTGTAGATCATTATAAAAAGACATGCTAAGATTCCTTGTTCCTTTTACATGGTAAAAGATCACGTTACCTTCATATCTACTTTGGCGAAGAAGTCTTGTTAACAGGCCTTCCATTTATTGCATGGCCCAGGAACACGAAAGCCAGCCACTTCGTCTTAAGGTCCAATTAGTCTTGACGGCTGACGGTAGGCTCAATATTGTGCGATTAGTTATGACGGTAGACGACGGTAAGACAAAACAAAAACAGCTAATTGAAGAGCATTTGTACAAAATATCAGTTTACTTCGTTTATAAATACATTACTCATAACTTTAAACTATAAAATTTAATTTACAACTTATAAATAATTACCGCGCACAAAATGTCGAAGTGAAATAAATAACAATAAACAGCTGATCGGTCTTGACGGTTGATTCTGCAACCTGCAGAAGTCTACCGTCGTCTACCGTCAATTTTAGTTGTCTCTCTCTAACACATGCAAAATGCAACCCCAACTCAAACAGCTGATCGTCTACCGTCAACCGTCAAGACTAATTGGGCCTTTACGTTTTGTCTACAATTCCAAAAATAATTGCAAATTTCCCAAGAGAAAACGTTATTTTACCATAGAAAAAGCATCAGATGTAATGTAATTAAACAATATTTAGGAATTGAAATATTTTTTGATTAAACATTTTTTTACTTTTTTGCAATTTCCCTCGCTTTTTGGTGGTCCCCGATTCTCTCCTATTAAGTCTGTATCAATAATGTGGTTATGGTACTCGTAAACAAGTATCAAAATTAAGAGGTATCGTAAAAATAGGTTAGAGCTAAGCCACGAAACATTGTTATTACATGGTTTGTTATGGAAATCTTTCAACATACCGAATACCGTCCATTTCAGAATTGTAACGCATGGAGGGTGTTGCCATTAAGTACAACAAATGACATCGTAGTTTAACCAGAGATTTGTAAAATACAATTTAAAAAAAAAGCTGAGTCTAAACTTCAAATACGTTTTCGAGGGCTCAGCCCATCCACCCATTGGATAGAGTCATTCGTGTATCTGTAAATCGTGGTACTTAAAACGAAGTTTGTCGGCATTGGGGGAAGTTCGTTTCATTTCATTTGTGTCTTGTTTTTTTATTGAAGCGAGTTATCGGAAGAAACCTTCTTTAAACTGAGGAAGTCTTTGCCGCTCTCATGTTAGATGCTGCCTCAACGAAGGACAAAAAACCGTTGTCTAGGAGTCACCACGAGGTGGTCTGTGGGGCAACTTGAGATTCAGCCAATAAGAATTGCACTCAGTTCACCAAGTATTTATTTTTCTTAGAATCCCCCCCCCCCCCCCCCCAAAAAATACTGCCTCACCACCAGAGAACCAATTTTGCAGCATTATTTACGTTCCACCACACATGTGGATTGGCATGACGAAGCAGAAGAGAATGTGTAGCAGAAAATTACATAAATGTAACTGAACTATATTCACCACCATGCCATGGTGATGGCGAGAGAAACAGAAATATTACTCAATTCTTCGCATGCTCTTCGTTTGTATCGTCTTTCGTCTTGTGCTGCGAGAGATACCCACCAATGGCCAATGAAAGTAAAAGTTTAACATTTAACAAAAAGAAATAATGAAAACAAAGACGCAAAGGAAGGAAAAGAAAAGAAGAAAATTGAAAATAAAAGTGAGCTTAGACGTGCACAGCCACAAGTAGGTAAACTAACGGTAAGGCGCGCACATTTTTCCACAGTTTTTGGCTTGGCGTACGAAGTTGTGCTGGCAATATTACCTGATGTTGTTGTGGTGTTAATATTCCATTAATCTGGGCTGTGTTGTTGGCATGTGAAAGAAGTTAAGAGCGCACGTTGTTGTAGTTATTGCTTATGGCCGATGATGTTGTTGCTGTCGGTAGCACCCTGCACATGTGTGTGAATTTAATATTGTGTGACTTTTCACAGCGCATACAAGTGCTTTGGCGTTGTCTGGTCTTAGCTTTGGCGTAGTTGACTGACGTCTACTGTTGTTGTTTCTGTTCGTTCACTCACAGTTTTCGCTTCTGACTCCACCATCCGTCTATCACTCACTCACTCATAGCCAGCGGATGAAGGAACGAATGCAACAACCACAAACGATAACGACGATGACGCCGCTTCATTCAACTGCTACTAACTGCAGTTGACGCGCGTGCCACAAATTACCGCAATGTTATTGCACTCGCCGCCCGTTAATGCTATTGGCTTTCGTCTACGTGCAGACAGAGACGACCGAACGAACGAACGAGTATTTATTAGATGTGATGGCTTTACGTTTTCTTACGGTACGCTTTGTTTCTTTGCATGCCTTGCAAAGTGTATCCAAGATATCGGATTTGCAGTCGTACGCAGCCGACATGTCAGGAAATATGTTATGGAATATTCAGATAAACATAACTAACATAATATATTTCCATACATTTTGTTTTCTGTTTGAATTAGAGAAGTGCGTTTGCCATTTATATTAGGCCTATGTACATGTACGCTAACATATCGTCCGAGTAACTACAATTGGTGACTAATTTCTATTCGTATAATTTAAATTATGGTGGGAAATTGTATGTTGTATACGATATATTTTGAACGTTCTTTAACTGTAACTGTGTGTTCAAACTTTAAAGAGAGATTCGAAAAGCCAAGGCTTTTTCTAGAGAAGTTTTTTACATGGCTTAGAGATTACCCCTGTTACACATTATCAAGATGAAAACGGCCGCTGAATAAAGTTGTTGCTGGGATTTCTTGTGTTCTATTCGTAAACACTAGCTACTACACCACAGCCGCTCAAACCCTGTTGATGTAAAAACAAACAGAGTACAAATCTGTGCACCCTATTAATGCTCCTCAGTTGCCATGAGTTAATTCAGAACAAACGACATTGACAGTCTATGTAATTTAGTGGCATAGTCAAATGCAACTCTGTTGTTAATTAAAATGCAAATATACATGTTACTGTACACAATTCACAGCGACTCTGTAGTCAGCCAAGAACCATATGTCTCTATGTCACCTCTCTTTTGCTAGTGACAATTGTGGGGTTAACGGAGCATTAGAGACAATAGTTCTAGTGCATATCTGGTGACATTGTCAACGAACTCGCCAATAGTTTTATTTTTATTAAAATGACCGCGGCAGCTGACAGCAGAAAAGACTCGCCACCGCCGCTGACAAATTGGCTTGGCTCGGTTCTATGGTGCTGTTTGCAATTAATTTGTGTTGTTTGTAAACAAAAGGTGATTGGAATTATTTCATACAAATACACATAAAAACTAGTAAAAGCAACTGGAATAAAAGACCTGTTAAAAAATAATGCACATTATACAAAAATAGAAATTTGCAATGTGAACATAAAGTCAAAGATGTTGTGGCAAATAGTGAATATTTTGTGGAACATTTTGAAGAAGTTTCAGAACGACTTGACATGGTCAATAAATAATAATGAAAGGTTTAGCCAGCCTCAAAGAAACTATGTGGTTTTGTTTAGAAAAATGTAGACAATAGCCACTAATAAGTACTGGTGAATCTTTGGTTCCAGTGACACCATTTCGTCTCAATACTGACTAGGTACTGACTCAGTAGTGACACAGTCTACTGGTGGATTACCAATGACAAGCCAATGTGAATTGTCAATAGAAGATTACACTTGGTCAGTAGTACTACTGACAATGTCACTAGAAAATAACTAGAGATTCACTAATGACATTTCCTGCCGGGGGGTGTCACCCCAGAAGTAGAAGATCAGTATTTGACAGAAGTATTTTATTTCAATGGAAAAATATTATTCCACTTATTAGATTATTAATAACTGGAATCAAAAGCAAATTGCTTCTAAATTAACTAACACTTTATTGTCTCAAAAACAGAAATGCAACGATTTGTGGAGTGCCGCTTGCGGCAAAGCCCTCGAAACATCCGCCCAGTGAGAAGGTACTACAATTACTTCAAGTAGGTCTGCTATCAAAACTTACGATTAGATGATATTTTGCTCAACACGACGTGTCATCCATCCATGACAAACAGCATTCCTGTGCGATATATCACCTGCGCCCATGTGCACAAAGGTGCGTGCGCGCCTTTTCGGAAGTTTCCCATACATTTTTTTGACTAATTGGAATCGTAGCTCACTCAATAAGGTCTTATGATTTTCCATTGACGCCATAATTAAAACGCTGTTGCCGGTCTGGCCACCATTCGCCGTCCGTCCATCGTTCACACTATTAAGAAGCAAAAACAACGAAAGTGTTTGCAAAACACTTTCACCTTTTCAGTGGTTCGTCGAGTTCGCTTAGGTTAACATTTTTTTTTTTGTCAAGAAATTCAAACAAGACACAGAAGTATCGCATAAATACTATGCGCGATGATGGCGATAAACTATAAAAATGAAACAAACTGAAGGAATTTAAAGATAAAACAGAGACCACAAAAAAAACACCGTTAAAAGTTATGTAAGAAAACGGTTCTATAGAGGGAGAGAGCGGTCCAAGAAAAGACCCTGAGAAGACAGTCATTCAACAAAGCGATTATCGAATATAACATAAAAGAAGGTGATGTGAACACCACGATGTGGTAATATATACATACATATGTATGAGGGTCGTTTGATAAGTCTTGTCGGGCTTATATAGCGAGATATAATAAAACTGCAACAATTTGTTGTAATCAAAAGGCAACCTGAGGCAAAAAAAAAAATAGTCTGGGACTAATTGTTTCTAAAGATTAAAAACAACGACTAAAGATTATAGAATATAATATTCCTTTTTCAATATTAATGTGTACAGTAGGGCGTACCTCAAAAAAAAAAGTTCGCCGTACACCTTCGAATATAAAGTATTATTGAAAGGTAGTTTCAACAAAAATTTTTTTATTTTTTTATGCCGAACGTAGGGGTCGCGCTTTTACGTTTTTCTATATAACTTCTGCATTTATAAACGGATTATAAAGTGTGATACATCGTTTTTGTCTCGACGAGGCCAATTTTTTTGTCTTTGATGTCATTGAGCTCAAGCACCCCCTACTGGTACTTACCCATCATATCTCAGTTGGTACTACCCTAATGTACCACTCTAATATCAGAAAATTAAAGCTCGCATAAAATCATGAAACTCTTCCTAAGGAAGTATGTCGATTTTCCCAGCAGAAAAAGTGTCGTCGAGACAAAAACATCGATGTATCACAAACTACCTTTCAATAATACTTCATATTCGAAGGTGTACGGCGAACTTTTTTTTTTTACTTGTAACCTGGTACGCTCTAGTGTACAGGCTAAAACAAATGTTTTCTTTTAAAAATATTTGAGCAAACAAATTATGAATCAAACATTTATTATTTTTTAGTTTATTTTTCAATTTGTGAATCTTACGAGTAAAAAAAAACTACGTATGTATTTCCCTGGACATTACATGAAGGAACTGAAGACGGGAAACTTCTATCGAATCAGTGAGCTATCTAAAGCTAAGTGGACACCGTTTACGGTCGCTAAAATTGTGATCTTACCAGAATAGCCAGGAACTGGGACCTGAAATATAATATTTCATCATGACATACATTTCCAGCATTGGCATCAATACATTTCCACACACACACAATCCAATCAACATCCCAAGCAATAGGAAGATATTTCGGTTTGCCAGAGGCCACAAACAAAAACATCGCCCGTGTGTGGTGTGTGTCTTGCATAATATCTGGGATGTAAAACAAGACACACTGGTTTCACACCATTTCACTTGTCACAGAGAAAGAAACACACCAACAAAAAAAAAAAAAATCGCCATAAACTTCAGGTCCAATAAAACGTTACATTTAACTCGACAACAGCTCTGCAGCATCCAGCGTATCATGTAACCATTCCATCGATATTTACCTTTTGATGCCCCGTACAAGAAATTGCTTTGTTTTCGGTTTTATTTTGTTTTGTTTTTTTTTTAACATTTTTATGTTAATTTTATGGAACGGCTTTTTGGTGGAAGAATCAACAATTAAAGAAGAGCCTACGCCCCGGTTCCAATATAAGCAAAAGAAACAAAAAGTGAAATAAAAGTAAAATTTAACTCACAAATCTTTGGGCCAAAACCAGCAAAATTTCGTTAAGGCGTCCGACAATAAAATAAACCAGTTTGTGGGCATATTAAAGTCCAGCACTCGCAACGACCTGCCTACATAACTACACCTATACTGGCAGACAAATTTACACTATAGTATGTGTGGCTGATTGGTGTTTTCGAATTAGGTCAGCAAGTCCACAAGCACTGAAATTGATTCCAAAACACAGCAAACACACACACACAATCCAGTTAAATATTGAGGAATACCAAGGCACCAACCAACACCACAACGACGACGACGACCGATATCCGTGCGTTGTAACGCATATCTGACTGATTTGTATTTCTATTTGGGCGCACGAACTAACCTTTTTGTTGGTCTTTGGTTGCAATCGAACAACAGGTGATCGAACGTACACACACGCATACACACATGTCCACAATTGGTGGACATTGAATGACTACAACGAATCACAAATGCAAAATGTACAACTTTTGACAATGGAGGCGCATTAGTATTAATGACATTTGGGGTCTTCTTAGATGAGCACTCATTTTCGTGGTTGTTCGTGTTTTCGGGTGACAACAGACGAACGGACCATGGTCAAATTGGCTTAGAATTTAAATATTGGAATTTATTTCGTATGAACAACAAAAAAATATTTTTGTATTCATTGGTGAGAACCAAACAAATGTTATAAATTGGAAATTTCATACAAATCGACTGGATACGACGAACTTTAGGGATAAGTCATGACTATGTTTGTTATGACAGCAGCGGTTAACCTTGCATTACCTAACGCTAATGTGTAACTTAATGTTGAATATTTAACATTCACCTTAATCAAAACAAATAATAAATGTTGATCCAACGGAGTCAAATAGGTGACCCATGTAGTTAGCCAAAACGACAACCAATGCGATTTTCAAAACTTGAAGGAAGAGGCGGAAAAGTTCTTTCATATCAGTGCGCTATGCATATATTTCGCGCATCTTCTTCTTTTAAAAGTTTTTTTTCCCCCATTTTCCTAATAAAAAAAAACACTTATTTAAAAAAAAAACCCCAGAGTTAAATATAATGTACAGGAGTTTCCAACAAGAGGTGTTATTTTGGTATTCAAAGAAAAATGGCCCCAAACGAAGAAGTCGCAAGGTGTTAAAGTCGCAAGATCTTCGAGAGATAACACGGTCCGAAAACTTTTTAGTTTTGCGAACTGTGACTGCATGATTTTCACTATTTTTGTAGTGAGTTTTAATAATTTCAATGCGTTGTTGTAGCGTGTATCGTTCCATTTTTAGTAATGGCGTAGTTTCCACTTGTCAAATGTCAAAGAATAAAAGCTTCAAAAGTGACAGCTACCGAAATAAATTGATTGAAAATAACACCATTCGTTGGAGAACCCTGTATATAAGATAAATCGAAAAAAATTTTATAAGAAATACAAAAAAAACATTAACACAACAATTATAAAAAAAAATGTCTCCTCAAAATCTAAGACTAAGAGAAGTAGTCAACTTTGGATATACTTCTGAAATTGTCTGGGTTTTGATAAAAAAAAAAAACCTTAAAATAATCTCTCACTCCTAGCCTACAATCAGTTTTATACAAAGTACAACATTTGAGTGCGAATAAGAGTGTATTTGCAGCTGTTTTCGTATTTTTTTTCCCCCATTTACGCTCTTTAAGATGATAACAATAGCCGAGAGAATAAGATGAAGTGATATATAGAGATTCACAAATTAAAAAAAAAAAAAAAAGTGCATAACCCACAAACAAGTTAATGTTTGTGGTATGGAAATATATGTTTGATAATTTTTTTATGAAATTTGTTAAAATTACCATTTTTTCCAACGAGAATAAGCTTTATTGATTTGTTTTCCTCTAATCTAAATCGACCAAATCGATTTAGACTTATGGTTTCTTGGTGAAATAATCTTAGAATTACCTGTAGATTGTTTTTATGCTATTCGCTTTGCGCGAACAAAATTTAACCCGCCCTACAGTTTACGTACCTTCTCCAAGAGACAACTTCTCATACATATTATATATTTTGTACGTATGTACATGTCTGGGTCCAGAGCAGAACCTATCTCTTATTGGACCTTAGCAGAACTGTGATCATCGACCTCAAAGAGAATATATTTGAAATCGTTTGAATCTTGTTTTGTGCTTCTTACATTTGTTAAAATGGAATTATTGATCAATTGTATTTGCTGTCTCTTTTAAAGGTTTCGCATTCTACTCCATGGTTTTCCCTTCCATTTCCTCTTATTTTGCTGATGTTGATGGAGTTTTTCAGTTGCCTGAAACCTGAAGTTTAAAACTTGAGTTATTTTTATTTTACATTCCCTGATTATTGCGTCTGATCCGTGTAAGTCTTCTTCTCGGCCGACTCAGAATGACAAATACGGATTTCCTAGTTTGGAGAACGTTATCCATTGCCCTAATCGAAACATAAAAATTAAAAAAAAAAATGTCTGGAAACAAAAAAAAAATATTTTCTGTTGATCTCGATCAATGAGTAGGCATTAACTCAATCAACCGCTGAAACGACTCTTAACCTCATCAAAATAAACTTCAAAAACTTAATTTTAACAATGAATTTATTGAGACCCTGGAAGTTTTGCTACTATTCACCAAACTCCCCCACTGTGCACCGAAAATGTCAGCCCTCTCGTATCAATAGACATTGGAAGATCATCATAACGCAAAAGTGCGATTCAAAATCTCATAAGATATGAGTGTACAGTGTATTTGATCCACATTGACATGACAGCAAAACGTTTCACTTTTCATTTCGATAATGCCAAGTACATACAGACACATGTCAGTCAGTCAGTATGTAAAATATGTGTGTACGAACGTATTACACGACAGCCATTCATCGGTAAAGCCCCAACGATGTCAAGATAAAGAGTTGGGAAATTTTGTTGTGGGGCTTGGTTGTGAAGAATATTTCAACAAACTTTTTTAATCCAATTCACATTAAAGTGTTAATGCGTAGCAGATTTCAACCAAAAAAATGTGAACAACAAGTGGGCCGGACAAACTGATACACGCACACACATGCACACGTGTATAACTGATGATTGGTAAAAGAAATCCAGAAATCTCCCGACAATATTGCCAGCTAGACGACCGACTCGGGCTACCCGCAGATATCTGTTGATGGCTTCGACAATGTTGATGATACCCGGTGATGTTAATGATGCTGAAAAATCATCAACCAGCGAAACAAACAACAACAACAACACCACACTCATCTGAAATGTTGGCAAATATCGTTTTTCAATGTTAAGAAATGTAACGCGCACATGTAGCATGTCCGTCCGTCCACCATTAAGTGAGTGTGAATCGAAACCAATGGAACACGACAAGACCAGAAAACCAAACAGCGTCCATTCATATCAATAAATTTCAACACATAAAAAGGTCAATGCGAGAGGAGGAAAACATAAAAACATGGCCAACAACAAGCAAGCGTTATAAAAAGTGAAATTTAAATGAGATACAAAAACATAACAACAACCATATAAATAACCAAAAGATGCAGTTAGTCGACTCTCGTCTCTGTGTGATGACTCTGTGGGAACGAAAGACAACAAAAAAAGACATACCTGTAACGTGTGGGGGGAGATGGGGGGTCAAAAGACATTTTGTTTAAACGAGACTTTAAAAAAAAATAATAACAAAAACGTTTTTTGTTTTCATTGGATTTTGTTTGTTCCAAATGAACACAACAACGGCAAATTGTCATTTACAATGAAGTGGTGTGGTATGGAATGCAAAGCCATCCAGCCCGCCAGCCATCGGCCAAACATAGTTGTATTGAGCGCATGGAGTCTACACCAATTCCAATACAAATTCAATTGTCATGTTTTATTGGACTGGCTGGCATTCCGTAGACCGCCATTAGGCAGGCTCAGTGCATTTAAGTTGGAAATTGGAGAATTAAGGACAATGTCATTTGTTTGCAAAAAGAACAATTTGCTGGCTAGTGGATTAATGTCCCGCTTATACCCACTAGGCCATATCAGTTTTTGATCTTGGATTTCCAAAGATCGAATTTTAGCTGATTTCAAGTCCGTTATCAACTAGTGATGTATTAAAACCTTTTTATATTTTTCATTTAAACACGTAGTTTTCGCAGAAGTAACTTTTAATTGTTAGTGTATAAGATTAATACAAAAACTGGACATATCTCCAGAAAAATGTGCTGTTTCCTTGCGTTTATGGTTCGTATTTCTTTAGGTTCTCATGACACCAGCGTTCCAACCAAGGGCGATGATTGCCAGAACTTTCCGTTTGCATGAAATGCAAGAGCTAACAAGACGCCACTACAGAATACGCAGCCCGTGAAACAATGGACTATATTATAAAGGGTTTTCCAAGAAGAGGTGTTATTTTGGTATTATTATGACGGTATTTCGGTAGCTGTCACTTTTGAAGCTTTAATTCTTTAACATTTCACAAGTAGAAACAACGCCATTACAAAAAATGGAACGATAAACGCTTCAACAACTCATTGAAGTTATTAAAACTTATTTTGTAAATGGTGAAAATCTTGTTGTCGTCGTGAAGCACCTTGTCGGACCGCAATACAGAAATTGGTCGAAAAATTCCAGCTGTTCGTACAAGTTAGTGATGTGAAGAATAGAACCCATGCAAGTCGCTCAAGAACAACTGAGAATATTGCTGCTGTAGCCCAAAGTGTTGAAGAAACCCCAGGTTTGTCCATTCCTCGTCGTTCTTTGGAATTGGGCAACCCACAAACGACATTACACCGTATTTTGCATAAAGACTTGGGCTTATAAAGTTCAGTTAACAGAAGAATTCAAGCCGGCCGATTATGAACAACTTCGTGTCTTTGCTGATTGGGTCCTTGAAATGCATGAAAATGATCCGGAATTCCATCGAAAAATCATCTTGACTGATGAGGCCCGCTTCCACCTCGGTGGCTACGTCAACAAGCGAAATTGCCGCATCTGGTCCGGCGGAGTCATTTTACTTTAATGAGGTTGGATCAACAATTATGGTGAATGGATTGCGCTATCGAAAGATGATTAATGATTTTTAATGGCCAGAGTTGGATGATATTAATCTGGACAACGTTTTCTTTCAACAAGACGGCGCTCGTGCCACACGAGCAACGAAACCATTGCTCTTTTACGGGACCAGTTTCCTGACAGTGTTATCTCTCGAAGAGTTGATCACCATTGGCCACCGAGATCTTGTGATTTAACACCTTGCGACTTCTTCCTTTGGGGCCACTCGAACAGCCCAGCGTCGATTCAAAACCTCAAAGAAAGAATTTGTGAGGCTATCGAGAACATAGGGCAGCCACTTTGCGATTTGGTTATGGAAAATTTCATGAAAACGATATGGTCCTGTATGCGTGGTCGTGGTGGCCATTTGGCTGATATTGTTTTTCATTATTAAGGGCATACCTTCCTCTTTATTATGAAATAAACATCCGATTATTTATCTCAAAACATGTAATTTTGCTTTGAATACCAAAATAACACCTCTGTTTGGACAGGGTTCACTAGTTTTCGAAAACTAAAAATTGCTCTCATGAACAATTCTAAAAAGAAAGAAAATAAGATTAGTTCGGTTGAATGTTACTTTGTTTCTATTTCTATTAATAGATTTTGTTTTTCGACTTGATAATTATTATTTGACTTTAAAAAACAGTTATTTTAAGAATAATTAATTATTTAATAATATTATCTACTTGTTAAGATACCATGTAATATAGATTAATTGGAATTAATGAAATGAAAAACAAATAATATTATTTGTAACAATAATTAACAATTTTTTAAATAAATTAATGAAAAATCGAATAATCACTACCATCATCGATTTGATTCACAATTTAATGATGGAATCCCATTTTAATTCAATTTTTCAAAATTTATTTCCACCAATTCGAACGAGCCGTTTTCGAGTCATGACAAATTTTAACCTTGAAAAAATTCCCCCATTCCAATTGGAAATGGTGTGTGTAAAATATCTACTCAATGCTGAACTAAAGTCTGAATACCGCCAAAGATGACGATGACGACGTCGATGTTGGTGGCGCATGATGATATGTATGCATTGGTATCTCTAGTTTTAAACTATAACTGCCTGGATTTCAAATCCACAACAACAAAAACAATTAAATATGAATGAAATAGAAATTTTACAACGACAATAATGTTGGCGTCATTGTTTTGTTTTGGCTATTTATTTATTTTAACTGATGATTTGACTGACCGTTGCTTACTATTGTCGTTGTTGTTTCTTTTGGGTATTGTGTGTTTCCTCTCTGCCAACTGATTCTTCACTATCACCAACACTGAGAAAGTGTTTAGCAGTCCGAAATTCGATGGGTTTCTTTCTTTAAGACTTATTAACAAACACTTTTTGGTTTTTTTTTCTTCTTCTTCATTTTTTTTCGATTACACATTTCTTTTGGTGCGAATGGGGGCCAAGCCACGGCCAACCACGCTCAGCTGTGTGTCGCGAGGGACGTTGGAAGGGGTGGATCGAGACGTTCATTCAGTTCGCCGCTTCATTTGGATTTCTTCATTTACAACTGCCGTTGCTGTTGCTGCTGCTGCTGGACGTGCGCTTTCTATTTGCGTTTATTTATTGTTTACTGTTGATAGATGGATTCGTTTAATTTCGTTTATTATAATTCAACTTTAGATTCCGAAATCCAAGACCAACAAATAACAACAACAACAAAAAAGAGTATTTATTTATAGGTACACATAGTTGTTATTTGTGGCCGCCTGGCATTATTAACATTATGAATAATAAATTGCCCAGAAACACGGCGCATAACAATTGGCCGAACAAAATATTGTCGATGTTAAGTGGTGTCAACTACAATGTGTTGGCTACTTGAGGTTTTTTTTCGAATCTTTTCTAGATTTGTTATTTTTATTTTATTTTTTTTGAGAAAGTTATGACAACACGATCATGCTTAAATTTCTGTTTGCTTATTCATTTATCCATGAATTCTGTAAAAAGCACCGATAATTTATCATTTTAGTCCCGCTTAGCTGGTGTCAATACATTTTGTTTTGCCACCCAAAAAGGGATGTCAAATATTTAAACTTTAAATTCACCGCATTAATTCGTGTCGGTTATTTTGAATTAGCTGGTAACGGCTTAAAGCCAATTCAGAATAACATGCAAAATCCATAAATTAAAGAAAATCTGTATTATCCGAACGCGAACTTCGAGCATTGCCAAAAATAATTTGCAAGTATCTATGTTTTCTATGTTTAAAACTCTGTCATCTTGAGATGCGGGAGACTGTCAGAGTACAACAGACATTTCTGAGCTATAAAAACTATTTTGTATTTTATAAATTTATTTATAAATAAATAAAAACTTTTAGAAAATACATACATCCTCCGTTCAAATACGGCTTTAAACAATACAAATTATTTTGTGCTGAGCATCGTGATTTGAAAGAAGTTTCCCGCCACATTGATATGGAAGCGATTTCCCCCGCTCCATGGTATTATTTACTTCCACAGTATATGAATTTCGAAAGTTATTTTGCTGTGACTCTCTCAATACAATCGAACAAGCCAGTAATTGAAATACCATCAGCATGTTCGGTGTGATTGTTGGCTGGGCTAACACGTGTCACGTGTACCCGAACATTGCCAGCAGTAAGCCGTTAATGCCCAACTCAGATTTGGTTTTACAATCGCAAAATCTTAATTAAGTTGAGGCCACAAATGTTGTATTAAAAAATAGTTCAACATTTTTATGACTGTTAATATGGATGTAGGTATTATTTTTAGCTGCTGTATAGCTGTCTGTCTGTTAATTAAGCCCTAAATATAATAAGTGATTCGTTTATTACATTTGAAAAACACTTTAAAAAGTGTCATAAAATAAAAACGGCCGCCATTTAATGACATTTAAGCTCACGCTCCAAATATACAGCTGTTAGAGGCAACGAATACAATCCTGAGTTTTTCTTTGGCGACCGGGGCCCATGTGATTTTTTATGTATTACATTAACATAATCAGAGGTCGAACGTTTCTAAAATATGTATGTATGTCTTAGAGACTCCACGCCCCAGAGCTAAAATACAACATCAGTATTGTACATTCTAATATAACAAAACAGCAAATTATACACCTGGCAACTCTGCTTACTTTTGATTTCAACAACAATTTGTTTTGCATCGTTCAATTGTTTACAAAGACACTAAACAAAACATGAAATATGCCACCAAATGTCAGGCAAAACGAAAGAAAGCCACTGAGATGCATGCGAATAATAACAAAACAGAAAACAAATCATCAGGTGTCATTTCAGATTCGTTGTCGTCTTCTCTGACATCTTTCATTTCATTTAATTTTTATTCATCTTTACTTGTAATTTAAAGCCTTACGGCAAATTTAGGATAAATTACAAAATGCATTGATAAAACAGCAATTCGCACCTACTCAACATATTTACAATGCTTTCCTTCTTATTAATTAACATAATAGTACAAACTGTACAGTAAATAAATAAATAATATAAAATTAAACATAAACAATGTTTAAGAGTTATCAACCAAATATATAACCTACTCATAAATGTAAAATTCAATATAGAAATTAACAAATGAATTTGTCCCATCATAAACTAGTCTCAGATTATTGGCACAATTTGAGGAAGTTTTAGAAGCATTTATACTGAGTCTGTTAGAAGACATCCAAAACCGCAGCGTCTCTAGAACAAGATCAATTTTTGATTGTACAACACTAGTAAAACGACTATCTCCCTTAAACAATAACTGTATGTCATCAGCAAACGCAAAAGGTGCACACCAGTCATAATGTTTGAAGAACAAATCGTTAACATAAAGTACAAATAATATACGGGCAGTAAACTGCTAAATCGTCCTCCAATGCATACCGATTGATGTCTTCCTGATAGATAGGATTGAAGCAGTTGACATGCACTATTGGAAAACATCAACTTATGTATAATAATGGAATAATCTACTCTGTCAAATGCTTTCTCTAGATCTAATGACACAAGGACGTAGTATTTAGTGCCTTCCATATTCTTATAAATAAGAAGAATAGAATGGCGCTCAAGAAATTCCGAAATTTGCACCTTCATAATGTGCTCAACTAATTTAGACAAAACGGGCAAAATAGAAATTGGCCTGAAACTTTTTGAGGAAGAAAAATCCTTTTTCTTCAGTGGTACAGTCTTCGCAGACTTCCATTCGGTCGGAAAGAGTGACGTCATTAATATAGTGTTGACTATGTGCAGGAAATATGCATTTAATGAATTTCAATTGAAAACCATCAAAGCCCGCAACGTTGGACTTAATTGCCGAGAACGCTTTACCCAAATCACAGAGGTCGATGCAACGAAATGAAAAACAATTTTTATTCGGCATTAATCCATTGGTACTTCTAGGCCCAGATGGTGTAGCTCTCCTAACTAAATTTTTTGCCTTATTTCTTGCTTTGCAAAAAATCTCCAATTAGCATTGGACTTGTTGCTCAAGTAAGCCTTGAACGCCAAATCATGAAGAGAAATATAATATGCAATATGAGGATTGTTGAACCATGTTTCAGTCTGACTTTGAACTAATTTCCTCCTTAGCGGATATAGTGAGTGAAGCGACGAAAGACAAGAATTAAAAAATTCCCATTGGGCATCGACATTGTTCACTAAATAGAGAGGTGAAAAATCGATATCCGACACAGCCCTACCAATATTCTCGTAACTTACGGCATTATAATCCACATAATCCGACAGGAACGTCAATGGATATTATAATAAAGGCGTGTTTTGAAATACCAGGACAAATAAACTGATCGGAGAACACGGCAGAGTCCGGGGAAGATACCAAAAAATAATCGATTAACGATGAAGAGTTATGTGAAACACAAATATGCGTAGGCAGGGAATTGTGATAAATAGACAAATTAAGTCTCCTACAGGCCTGTCTCACACTGTGAGAGGTGTCAACATTAAACAAATTTGTATTAAAATCACCCATTACAACAATTTCTGAATATTTCACAAATAGATCAGCGACATCCTGCTCAAACTCCTCAAAATCGCCATGTGGAAGGTATACCACCCCAATTAAAATTGTGCGTTGATCCAGTTGTGCCTCTATGAATATAGATTCAACTACTCTAGAACTACTATTTTTAGAAATATACAAAACAACTCCCCCCCCACCCTTGATTTGGACGATCACTACGACAACAAGAAAAACCAGAAATCGATACCTTACTAGATGGAATAGAAGGTTTGAGCCATGTTTCACTAACGCCAATAACATTTACTAAACTGTCTTCAACAACAGTTTTAATTTCAATAAATTTAGAAGAATGCTCACACAAATTGAAACTTTGAGAGTTGAAATGTATGAGATAATTATTTGTTTTTCAAACCAGGCAGCGCAAAACTTATGAGTTCTATAAGGCAAGGTTAAGAAAGACTGCAAAGTCTAAAAGAGAATGACTTCGCAAAAACAAAGATCAAACAATTAAAAAAAAAAGTGTAATAACAAATCAAAAGAAAAAACATTAATTATTCTGGAATATATGGTATGATTTCTTGTGTTTTTCTTTTCAAAAGAAACGAAAATCTTAACCGCGCTTGGCCATCATATAAATTTCACTTTCATTTGTGTAAATTTGCCACAAACTGATGCGAATAGCAGACAAGCATTCAGCCAATACAATCACCACGCGCCCGTACACATCCACTGGTAGCCATTGGAGTTTAAGCTGCTGCCGTTCGGTTGTTAGCTGCTGTTCATGATTACCGTCAGTCGATTTGGTTTTATGCCACAAAAAAAAACCAAAGATTTGGCTGAGGTTGCCGTTATGTTTCCCAAAACGGAGTGATAATATTTTGGCCTCAACTTGACACTTTTTTTTTTGGCTTATTGCTACGAGCTATAGCTCCTGCACTCACCACGCCACAACATCGTAATATAGTTATTTTATATGTTATTCATGGTTAGCTAGTCAGCTCCAGTGTGGTCGGCGGTGCATTTAATATTTTCGGTCTTATAGATATATGGCAATAACGTAATCTCTACATTTGCAAATTCCATATTACGCAATGGATGTCAGACTCACATGAATTTTTTCAAATGGCCAGCACTTTGACGTTAGCACGAGTCGGAGTCGTTTATCATGTAAATTAAATACTGATTTGAATCACGTTAACTATTTCTCTAGCCATGTAATGTTTACGATCTATTTTGTTGAAAACGTGCAACAAGTGGTGGTTTAGGCATTTAAAGCGAACCGAAAATATTATTCCGGCAGTTACAATGTCACTCTAGAAATATTTAGACTTCTTGAACGATTGCAAAAAAGAAATTCCAGGTGAGCTGCTAAAGTGGTATTCGAGAAAGTCTGTAGCATTCAAAAATATTCTGACAAAATGTTTCTTCCTCACGTTGATTGTTTCTAATCAAAAAGTGTATAGAAAATCACGACTCTAACTAAAATTAGACCACCTTGCTGTATGAAGGTACGGATGATTTTTTCCATAACGGAAGAAGGAAATTGTTTCCGATCGAACTCATTTAATTCGAGAATTGAAGACACCCGACCATCCGCTTGGCAAGCGCTTCTCAGTTTGGCCCTAACACCAGCTCAAAATGGACCAAGTTTTAGATAGATTTTGCTTTTCTGTCGAAGCGCATTTTTATCTCGGCGGCTGTTTTACCAAGCAAAACAACAACATCTTGTAATCGTCGAGAAGCCAATTCATCCTTAGACAGGGGCATTTTAATACGGACTGGATGTGCTACTTCAATGCCAGCCGAGGCTCGTGTTGCATAACTAATAGGAATGTCAGCTTTTTGTAATAAAACAAAAATATACCGAAGAAAAATATTTTTTTTTTTCAATTTATATTTGTGATTTGACTCAGTATCGGTTTTAAGACTGCGGCCGACTTTACTCTTATTCTTTTCCACGTAACTTGTTCAATCTCTATCAAAATTGTTCTACATTTTGGAAACAATTTGATACTACAAATTATACCTCATAATGGGAGTCACAGAAGTTGCTATCCTAAAGTCCAACGATTTTCATTTCATGTATTTAAATTCGTGTAAACAAGCCTATCGCCCATATATGGTTAACTACTGACGCGAAAACTATTTTAGCAAAAACGTGACTGATATTTTGCTTATAGACAATCCGCAATTTGAAACAAACATTTGTCTAATCACATTCCAATCCAATAGTTTAAAGTCAGTGGAACTGTGCAAATTCGAAAACGCTACATTTCCAACGCTAGCCTATTCATGAAATTCATTACACCCTCCACTCATGGTACTTTTTCTAGGTGTTTACATTATTTTTGTCAAACTGTATTGGAACCATGTACCTTTCAGATTCGATTATCTATTCATAGAAACGCATTGATATTCTTTCTATAAACAATGAGAAATATTGCAAACCGAAAACATTATACGATAATCGAATGACGACAGAGTTGCAAACAGAATTCATTATTCAGAACATTTTAATGAAACTAACGTTGAAGTCTGTCCGAAGGGTTGTTGAACCGCCAAAACCAAAAAAAAACTATTTAATGAATTGACTACAAATGCAATGATTTCTGATTTCAATTACTGCGAATAATTGCATTCGAAACGTTAAGGATTGTTTACAAATATCAGACTTGCTTTCATATCAATATTTGCTGGAGTTGTTTTTAAAATAATCAACATGGATTTCTTTTTCTACTCACCAGTAAGTTGTAAACGTCGGCCCCAACAATGGCCCCATCTTTAATGCCATGATAATAACGTTTAGTTTGTTGAAATGGTAACGCTAGCGGAGTTGCATTCGACAAGGAAGCGGAAGTTGTTGCTACATTGCAGCTCAACAACCTTGAAGCCGTTGTGGCAACAATACGAGTTTTGTTTGCATTGCCCGCACTTGCAAACGATCTTCTGCTAGCTGCTGCCGGTGTCGTGGGGGCGGTGGTATTATGTTGTTGCTGAGTTTGCAGCACAAGTTGACATAGATATTTGTGATTGTGATAACGACGCGAACCGACTGCCACAAACAGTCCTTGGCGACCGGAAGTACTTAGACATGCCATAATTGATAAACGATTTTTTACTTTTGGGGGGAAAAAAACGAATAGGGTCGGGTTGTGCAGAGGTGGTACGATCCTGAAGACACAACGGTTTAACAAATGAAAAGCAAAATTTAGTAGGAAGAAGGGAAGAAACACACAGTTTGATTTGAACACTTGTTAATAATAATACGTCTTCATTGGATTGGTCATACGTTTCAATTTCTTTTTTTTCTTTCGTTTGCTTTGTTTTTGTGGGGAAAAGACAAGATGGATTTCCGTTAAAATATTCGGCTTATATTAACACAACGATCGCGATATTGACATTCAAGTTGTACAGACACACACAATTTGTTTCAATTATCTTTTCTACTTTGTTATCAAATGATTTCGATTGTTTCAACTTTTCTGCTTAAAGTAAAAGTTAGCGACCATTTAAACGTTGGGTTTTTCTAATTTTGAATATTTTTTCTTTTTTGTTTTGTTGTTGATTGGATTTGGTTCGGCTACACGACGACGACGACCGGAGGACGGTTTAAAGAAAATTTGGTTGCGTTTGGCTCCAACAGCTTCAGCAAAGTGTTTTTTGTTTTAAGCTGCAAGTGCTCTGAGCTTGTCTTAGCAAGTCGCTGTCGTTCAATCGGTCGCTGTCCGTAGTTGGGCGGCAGAATTAAAGTTTAAACTTGTTTGGTAGTAGTGGCGCCTGCGCTTAGTTGTAAAAGCCCAAAGCTCAACAACAGCCCTAGCCGCTGTTGTAGTTGGGAGAGAGAGAGAAAGAGATTAGCCTATGATTCTCTCTCTCCCGCGCTGACTTTGGCTACAGTGGTGAATTTTCACTGTTGTCCCTGTGCAATTGAACTTGGCTTATGAATGCTGTCGCTAGAAACGAGTTGTTGCCTCTCCATTCAGGCCAAGCTGAACTTCCTTAATAGATCGATGGCACTCTTCTCGCAGTTGCAGCGCTGATGATCTTCACGGCGTGCTGATGTTTGTTGAGGATGAAAGACCAAAATTCAATTCGGTCACCTTGATATCGTTGATGTTATAATTTCGGCTAGGGGTTTTTCGTTAGTTCGCTGGACTCCCAATACTTGCCAATTCAGCAGTGGTTTTATGTTACCGCATACTACATATATTGCACAATATGCTACCGAAGATCTGGACAAAGAAATTGTTTATTTATTGTACAAATTGATTAAATTGTTGCTCAACGATAGTAGGAACTATTTCTTTCTTTTTTTTGTAATTTAATGACTTTTTTGACGTAATGACCAAAACATATGATTCTCAAAACTTTCCATATGCTCGAACATGTGTGCGAAATTCAAAGTCAAAACAAAAAGAAATAAGGTTACCGTATCGCAAAGTTGGCATGGGAAAAAGCTGCTGTTTTTCAAAGGTACCAAAATGGAAAGCTTGCATCTGATTAACGTCGTAAATTTTTTTTGCATATTTTGAATGTTAAATTCAAGAAAAAATTTCAATATATTTACAGACGAAATGGGCAGTCCGTACATTTTGGCAAAATTTTAACGAAACTATTGCAATTTGCGTGGAATTCATTCACGTTTGTTTTTTTTTTTTTTAATTTGATTTACAAGTTAATTAATTCGGGTAGACGTTAGTAATCACAGTGTGATGTTATTGTAATGTGTACTCCAGAAGATAAACATATGGTGTGACACCGATTAACAAATCTATTACAATTTGTACAGAGATAAAGCACGCAATTAGCTGAATTTTTATTAATCAAATGTAAAACATTTCATTGGATTATATTCTATGCCAATTGTGTTTTCACAAACTCAGACTACGTAGGAAACAACGTTTGCCTTGTTCGTGTTAAAAAAAATTATATCCAAATCTAATATTAAATTAGAATACTTTGCAATCAGCATACGTCGTACGACACGCTATCGATTTAAGCAAAGCAATATTTGGTTTAAGCTTTTGGTAGCATTGTATAATCTGGCAACACCTTCGAACATATGTTTTCCGAAAGATTTCTGTTTTCGTAATAGCTGCATTAAATTTTTTGGGAGATTTCCACGATTTTTGTTAAATTTAAATTAAAAATGTCACGCAATATTGTGTATTATGTTTCAAACTTCTTGCAACGTCTAGAGTCTCTACTTCCATCGCTATTCCCTCAAGGCTCTTTGCCTCCAGGTTGGTAAACTTATTCTTTATATATTTCGCACTGCTAACTGTCCTCGTTTTTCAGCATTTGCTTTGGCCGGTATGCCTTCCATATACGACAAAGTAACCGGAGCAGCACCCTCACGATCCCTTAAAGACCTGATCGGAGATGGTATTCTGTGGGCTGTGCCCAAACACCGCCGCACCATAGAAAAACGTTTAAATCGTAAATTCGGCTATCCCGAATATAACTGGAAGATGTTGCGTGTCAAGACACATTTGCGTTCTTGTAATCAATGTGGTCACGACTTCGAGGCCGGTCACTTATGCCCCCATTGTTACCATAAGGTACGCGAAGAGACTAAGCAAATGCAGGACACGATTCAAGAAAAATTGGGACTAAATCCGGTGGAACAGGATGTCGTGGTGTTGTATGAGGGAGAACGTAGCGAACAACCATCCGAGTTGCTGAATGGTAAACGTATCGTTGAAATGCCTAAACCACGTCCCATATGGTTTACAAAGAATCTGTTGCAGAAGACCACACAGCAGCCTTCGAATTCCAAAGAAGTCAAGCCAAATGATTTAGCATAAAGGTGGAGTCATAATTTTTGTTGTTAAATAAAGTTTAAAGAAGTTTTTAAAAGGGATGGTATTGTGTTACATCAATTAGTAGGACATCAGTTAGGATGCCGTTCACATACAAAACAGCACTAACTCTTATTCAGAATTTCTTCGGGTTCATACCGAAGAAATACACTGACCACAATACTGCTATATGTCGACAGCCGTAGTGCTGCCAAAGCTCTACAGGTTAATAACAAGTAAAAATATGGTGGCATTCAGGAGAACATCTGTATCAAACCCATTTTAATTCTCCGGGTTCCATCACATTGGAATTAGTGGCAATGAATTTGCCGACAGAGTCGCAAATAATAACTGAAATACCATGCATTTATTTGGTTGTAATTAAACCTTTCACAAACATCTTCAACTGTAAGCTATAACGAGACTGGCAGAACTGTGGTAGTTTCTTAAGTCTACACGACCCTACTCTTACCAGAAATCAATACCACGTCCACAATGCAAGGCAGCAATATATTATGCTTGCACGCCTTAGAGTGGGCAAAATTCTTTTTAATACACAACATTACTATAATCGAACATTGTCAACAGAATCAAAGGATTCAACACGTCCTCTTGGAATATCCTATGTCTAAACTAAAGAAACTATTACGAACGCTCTTAGACTGCTCTAAACCCAATAAATTGATAGAAATTAACCAGTCTTAATAAACATGGTATTTACACTAATCAAATCTAATATGGTCTCGCAAAATTTGTAAAATAGATTTAAATAAATAAATATATTTTCATATGTCTTCCAATAACACCTGATGGGACACATCGAAGATATAACAGATTATATGTCCAACTTTGGAGGTCCGTAACTCGGAAATATTGGTCTCCGGGGAAAGTTTTTCGCATCGCGAATGCACGACCTAGATACGAAATATGCCGCCAAAGTGCAATTGTTCCCCAACATTTCTATGCACACTCACTAAAGAATCCCTGCGAGTATTTGGACAAAAGTCCATAATTCTCCAGCACACGTTTGAGATAACTAGATATTTTTAAAAAATTTTACAACATTAAAAAAACTCCCCGAAATTGATCTACCATATCATATTGGGAGATAACTCAAACTTCAATTGCATCAGGATTAAAAATTGTTTTTAAATTGCAACAGCAATTTAAAAAAGGAGTAATTGATTGTTCAGTTTTTTTCTGCCCCCCTATGGCACAGGTCCAGGTCCGGGTAAGCGTCGTTACGCCTTCGTGCAAGGACAAGAAATCTCTAAAATAACTACAATTTGACTAGCAACAAACAGCTCTTTTATTACAATGAAATGCCATTTCACTCTTTTGCAGTTTCTTCAAGAAACCATTATTGAACTCTACTGCAGTCATGGCCTTTCTTCCCTCCACGCGTAAACGACTAACTTCCACAAACGAGCAGTCGGCGCATTGTACCCTCAGACATTTACGTTCTCTGTTGTACACCACAGAACCGGGTGGAGATTCCGAGTGACAGTTGACAGTAGCAGTAGGCAAATTAATTTCCAACAGTTCAATAGATTTTGTGTGCAATTTCGATGATAACGGCCTAAAAGTATACAAGGCTCGATGACGATTATAAACTTCTAATGCCGTCCAATGATTCCAATCGATTTCGGTAATTGCAGAGGTTACTTTAGGAGCTGAAAGGGTTATTCCAAAAGTATAAATATTGTTTGGCTAGACAATGTTCAGTCCCTACCATATGTGGCTCTCTCATCACTTTGCTTTATAGGACTCTCAAAACTTTGTGGATAGCTGGAAATGACATGCCATAACAAATCTCCACCTATCACCGATAACTCCTGGTGTAATTCGGGCATAAAAATTCCCGGCTTTATTAATACAGACTTCTGTGCAAATATCTGACAAAAGTGAAAACGAATTAAATATAAATCAAATAAGTTTAGAATTATTATTATACTTACATCTCCTATATCAAAACGTTTGGGCTCTATGCGCATTATGCTCACTCCGGTCTCTTTGTCACCATTCATGATGGCGTATATAATAGGAGCTGCTCCTCGCCATCGAGGCAGCAAACTTGCGTGGACATTAATCATACCTCTGCAATTAAAAAACGACCACACTTAAACAGATTCCATAATCATTAGATGAGAAATTAACTTATAATGGAAATAGGTGTAGGTAGCAAATTAGATGAGAAATTAACTTACAATGGAAATGCTTTTATAATGGGTGTAGGTATCAAGTGGCCGAATGACACCACCACTCCCAAGTCATAAGGCTTACATATTTCCGTGTTAATGGGCCATTTGTGAAGAGGAAGTTGTTGTTTCTCGGCGTAGACCCGTACACAGTTTGCTGGACTCTTAAAGGAGGTGACAACGCCTACATCGCCGTAACTGATGTAATAAATATATAAAGAATCAGAGAATTTCTGGGCAACAAATTTCAACTTCTAACCTGTTATGCTTGTGTAACACCTTCAGGCTGGGCAAGGAAAAGGTGTCCGTACCGAAAAATAAAACCTTTAATGCATTTGTTTCTACTTTTGTTGCGTAACTCCTCCTAGTATGGAATAGTTTTCTTTTATATTTAAACTTTGCAAAAAAATTAATAGGATTCATATTTTCTAAGATGAACAGATGATTTTGTTGTTCTTTTCATGTTCCCTTACAAATACGACAGGTGGCGCTTTGATGTTCTTCAACAGTAACAACGTTGCTGTTTATCGGAATCGGGACGGGTAGGAATGGAAGACAAATTTCAGAATTCGACTGGTCGAAAAGAGAGCGGCAACAGTCATTTTTAGATCAACCCACACAAAAAACGTTGATGATAATGATACACCCACTGGATCCATAAAGTGACGAAAACACAGTAACGTGTTAACAGATACGCTGCTCAAAGTCCGGATATCGGGGAATACTGTGACCCTTCTAATTAATTAAATTAATAAGTTAGGAGGCAATTAGAAACAATTTTATTCTCCCAATAAACAACAAATACAACATATGACTCATGCCCAATAAATGAGTCGAGGTTGATCATCGTTTTTTCTGTCAAAGTAATAGTTTTGTAATTGTGACGGCAATCAACGAAAGAAGCATCAGAAGTATTTTGGTTCGCCAACTTCCATCATGGTATAAATAAATAATAATAATACATATAAATAAATAATTATTTTAAGATAAAAGTACACATATTGATTTCAATATAATGAAATACAAAAATTTCCCTTTAAAAGTACTTCTATTCCATTTGCTTCCGGATATCTTTCTGATTTTAGCATCTTCTTTTATTTTCTCCGAACACATGTTGACTTTGCGACAAGTACCGAAACATTACACTAGAGTTCGTTAAAAAGATGCATGTATCGTGTTAACAACGCTTAAGCGTGAACGGATCTTTTCACTGACTTTTTCGATGTGGCATCTCACATTCTCCGATATGGCACATGTCTTTAAGACTTCCAGTCGTCGGCTACCACTCCTGGACGTTGTGGATGTCAAATTACCGATGCAAACAAGGGTATTAATGTATAGAAAAATAGAGAAAGCGTAAAAATAAGATGAAAGCGTAGAAGTGGTAATCAGGAATCCCAGAAAAAAAAACTTTACTCTAATATTGGAAGATTATGTTCATGGATATGTTAAAAGATAATATATTATATAATCGGGTCGATTCATTAGCGTAGTTACTCTTTGAATGATTAACAGCATGTTACAAGTAGAGTGACTGTAGACAAACGGATTCGCAAGGAGCTTGTGTTGTACAATTGCCGAAGCGTAAAGTTCATATTTTTATCTAATCAAACGATTAGTGGCATCCGATGGGATACATTTTTACTCTTACTCTAATATTGGAAGATTATGTTCATGGATATGTTAAAAGATAATATATTATATAATCGGGTCGATTCATTAGCGTAGTTACTCTTTGAATGATTAACAGCATGTTACAAGTAGAGTGACTGTAGACAAACGGATTCGCAAGGAGCTTGTGTTGTACAATTGCCGAAGCGTAAAGTTCATATTTTTATCTAATCAAACGATTAGTGGCATCCGATGGGATACATTTTTCACTTGGTTTTCGCAACTATCTCACACTGTATTTAGATTTTGTTCATGCATTTTGAACGTGTAAAGGGCGCATAATAGGGAAACGTCAATGTTGGCACTATTGGCCTTATTTGGGCACATGTGTCACTGCGGCACAAATTAAAGTTTTCAAAATACCAACACTGATGAGAGTTTTCTTTTGTTTGTTGGTGGCACTTGCATTATTTTTTGATGGGCATTTTGAGAATTTCGCTTTTCCATTAACTTGCTTAATTATTCCATTCAAATGACCAATAAAACGGTATAAAACATAATAAGGATATAAATCGATACACCGATTAAGTAACCAAATCATGGAAACTACGCTTTCGAACCAAAAACAACATTTAGCATTGAGAGTAGCATTGGATACCATGAAAGATCGGTGCATACTTCAGCAAAAACGTCTGACCGAACAAGAAGAGGAAAACCAAAAACTACGAGAATGTCTCACACAACAGCCCGTGACACACAAGACTACCAATGCAGGTGGGGTGGCCGAAAATTTCGAATTGCGTTTGCAATTGAATGAGTTGCAGCGACAAAATTCCCAGTTGAATGCTCTCAATAGTATGGTGTCGGCCGAGAATCGAAAGTTATGGTCGCGACTTTCGCAAATGGCCAAGGACCAGTCGTCGAAGCTCAAAGATGGTGACTGTACATTGATCGCGTCCGATGTTAATGCGGTTGGCGATGGAAGTCCTCGTGGCGCTTTATCCAATAATCAGAACCTCATACGTTCGAAAACATTTACCCAACATTCGCCAAATCCCAACTTACGTCATTTGCGTCCGGCTGAGAGTTGCGAATCGGAGGATATGCGCGACGTCAGCTTAGAAGAGGACGTTGCATTGGAAGTATACGGAGATGGTGAATCAACCAATGAGGAGGCCATGCATCAGGTTGCTATGGGTTTTGGCTACTTGAATGTAGACGATACAAGTGCATCGAGCTCATCGCAAGAACAAGATTTCAATGTGGAGGCTAAGAGATGCATTGATGGCTTGCAGGAAATGCGTCGACAAGCAATGAGGCAACAGAAAGAATTGAATTCAGTATTTGCCCTATTAGAGAGCAGAATCGGTAAGTAAACATAAACATATGTGTGTTAAAATATCATGTCCAGATAAATTATTAGTCGATTGGAGCCGGACATGCCCCGATTAGTATGTATACTTATATAGTCTTGAGTAGAGGGAAGTTCCCTGGTGTTAAATGACGGTGTCTATTGAATTTTACTTGTTTTCTTTAGGAATTCAATCAACAGAAAACACTAACAATCACAATCATTTAATGTATCTGTGTCGGTATGTTTAATATTTTACGTTAATTTTTTCGTGGTGAATCATAAAAATATTGGAAGAGATATCGTTGCAGCCGCAAATGTTTTGCTATTCAACGAATCACTGAAATATAATTTGCAGAGTCAGCTTATTTTTTACTATGTACGCAACATATTCGTTTAGTTAATAATGCTGATATTTGTATAATGCGTTTGTCGCTTGTTTTTGATTTTATCTGTGTGTATTTTTATATGTTATCTCGTTTAAGGACACTACACCGACAAATGTCTATCTTTATATGGAATGGATCTTTCGTTTTATCCTATTTTTCTAAAATATACTTTTATTTTTCCATAGACTTCCTTCAGATGGTGCATTAATCACCGAGTTTTATCAATTTCAGTGTGCCATCGTGCCAAATGTGCCATAACTGGGGAAATTGTGTATGCAGAAGCAATTCGTTGAATTCATGATGCATTTTTTTTTTATTTTTTTCTTCAACATTTTAAAGTTCATGTAATTTGTAATGCTACTGAATAATCTGCACAAGTATCACAACTTCTGCACCACATAGCTCTGTTATCGAAAGTTGATCTTTTTCCAACGTCACAAAGTCATAAACAAACTGTCATACATATGTCTGTTGAGTCAATATTACGATCATTGTTAAATTCGTATAAACTGTGTATCTACTGTCGGTTGATCATAGGTCTATAATTGGCATTTACTCTATCCACTTAAATACAGTATGTAACATTTCGTACTAAACTAGAAAAAAAATTGTTTATGGATAAGTGTTTGTTAAAACAAACATGTTTCTTTAAAATTGACTTTTTCGTCAGATGTACCTTTATTAGTTTGACTGTAAGCAGACGTCTGATCAAACAATATAATACACCAAATAAAAGTAAATGAATTCTTTGAACAAGACAATGGTTAAAAAGCAGTGGCTAGCAATTTTTTTTTAAAAATCCAAACATTTCTGAATACCTGGCACCCTACTGAAAAGTAAGCCATATTGCAGAAAATCCATGGATAAATGTGAAAGTTATGGTCTTTTTTTGGAGAAGTACCAAAATTCCAAAAAAACACTGTTTTTCATCAGTGCGTCCGGCTGGTTTATACGATAACTTTCGAAAGAATTAACAAAATTTCAAATGAATTAATATTTCCCCGAAACAACTAATGGGATTGCATATGAGTTGTATGGCCACCTCGGATCTTGTACTACTTCGCAAAATAGAATCTTACCCAAATACTATACATCGTAAAGCTTTAACTTAAGTTACTTAAGTTGGCTCTACAACCCGTTGTTGGTCTTTAACTAGCAAAACTGGAAGTCTAGACACCTTCCTTCTGGTGTCTCTCATATAAAACCACCATAATGAATTATTATGTTGGTTGTGTAGAAATTTTATCGATTTGAAAGAACTTCCATTCGCTTATCATTTGAGCCTCTATCGTTTTCCCCTATAGTTATTAGCCAGTTAAGATGTTTACATATAAGTTGCTTTGAATCAATGACGTTTACGTTGGTTGCCGTTTTATACTTTTATGCGCTTATCAGACATTCACGTCACCAATACCACTATTATGCAGACAATTCGTCAGGGTCATATAGCAAACGGTTAACTAAGTAATGTTAACTACGATGTTGACATAGAATGTAGTCATTTATAAATGAATGTGGTCATTTACGTCCACATATAAACGGAAATTTAGTAGTGCTCATGAGGTCCTACCTGGAGATTGTGAAATGGCTGGGTATCTTATTTTTGCTACATACGCTTCGTCCTCCAATTTGTATACCTTTTAAAACATTTCCAGGTCCTCAATATAATCGCTGGAGCTGTGTTTCTTCCGATGAGGTCAATTCTAAGCACAATTTATAAAATATTGATGTAATTTTTCTTACCTTTTGTTTGTGCAGAATTGCAACCAAAGCGCCAGATTATTTGCATATTGGTATTTCCCTTAACATTCCATGAAGGAACAGACGGGGAACTTCCCTCAAAATAATGAGCTGTTCACGGTACTATTTTTATATATGTACACCCTATTAATGCTTTGTCAAGTTTTGCATGACATATACAAGTTGGAATTGGCACCTGAACAAATTGTGATCTTCTTACCAGTATATGAAACCGGGTTTGCTGTGAGGTCGTTGCACATTTTATTCTTGCATTATTTTACTGTAAAGAATGCTGTAAAATCCGTCCATAACAGGAGGTTATACTAAGGTTTCAAAATAGGTAGTGGCACCGTTTTGGCAT
This sequence comes from Hydrotaea cyrtoneurina, assembly GCA_958296145.1. NCBI lineage: Eukaryota > Metazoa > Arthropoda > Insecta > Diptera > Muscidae > Hydrotaea > Hydrotaea cyrtoneurina. The sequence continues at coordinate 138,980,054 of OY282512.1, read as the reverse complement.
GTCGTGGATAAATAAATGTAACAGTTCAGATACGGTATGCTTTTGAAAAGGCTGCAGACAACACAAGTACAAAGGTGGAACTGGTGGGTTTTGTTCCATTGCACTTCTAACTCTGTGCCATACTTGAAACAAAAGCATCACGACAGGATCCAGTAATCCAATCTTTATTTCGTCGCACATCCAAAAATTTAAGTACATGAAAACGAATACCCTTTTTCTGGGGGGGTCTTGTTCCATTGCACTTCTAAATCTGTTCCATATTTGAAATAACAGCATCACCATATTTGAAACAAAAGCATCCAACAATCGAATATTTATTTTGTCGCACATCTAAAAATGTCCAACGTCCTCGAAGAAGTTTTGTCTTGTCTTCGGATATATTACGTATGAATTTCCCATAACATTCCATAAATAATCAATTGGGGGAATTTCTTTCAAATCAGTGAGCTGTGCATAATATCCTTTTCATACAAACTCACCGACATCCACCCACTGTTTTAAAGCCGTTTCTGAAGGGCTTATGTTTTTTTTCTACAGAATGTTTAGCTTGCTACAAGCTGTGCATCGAAGATCTGATTAATTTAAAAAATTGTGTGTTCCATTCTCAAATTAAAGGACCAACTGAAACTTATAAATTCCTTAGGTAATTAATGACCACCATTTCAAAAAGAATCGCCTTTAAACTTACTCAATTCATTGATTTTATATTTAATTGACACATAATTTAATTGAAAATCCCGATTTTTGATACTCTGGATTAACAATATTTAAATTAGAAATTATACTTTAGTCATTTGTAATTCTATCGTGAATATCACATATTCATTTCAGTATCAATTAAGTAATTTAATTTTTGTTATTGTCATTTCAGCTCTACAACCCTGCCCAGAATGTATAAAGAAAAGCCAAAAGCCCGAAATGGCCGACAAAAGTCTGGAGACCGATGAAAGTTTCAATGATTCCAAATATGCAAACCCACAACATCATCGTGAGTTCAATAATTTCACAGATACGTCGTCCAAAGCCACCAGTGTGTCTACGACACAGCCAGCACAACTGTTACAAACTAACCATGTTAATATAATACAAGAGAAGATCTTGGCAGATGACTCTAACAAGATCTGTCCAATGTGCGGTAAACTGTACGATTGCGGTGTAACATTTGAGTCATTCTGTGAACATGTCGAAGAGCATTTCCGCGATGACACCATCGATATGGATCACGCTATGGATCATAATTTTGAATTTATTTCAAATACTGTAGGTGATTTCTGACCCAAAAGGAATCGTATCTACTTCTCATCCGATTTGTAGGCTGTATAACTATTGGATGCTAGACGATATCAAAAGTGATTTTTTATGTGACAAATTTTTCAATGTTATGAATAACGAAGGATTTGTTTATTTTGTATTGGAGTACTTTTTTTTTTACAGAAAACGAGCGACTGATTGATAGAATTTACACGAAGTTAATTTTGTTTTGTATGATATTTCTATGATTTCATTATACTAAATTTTTGCAAAATAACAAAGCATTATTTCAAACGGATCGGATGCAAATTCGTGGGACTACTTAAAATATTTACATAGTTAATTGTCTCCTCTGCCTTTGGTTATCTGTCGTATGTTATACATAAACAATACAAATAACTACAAACATATATACATATTTTATTATTACAATTATTATTACTATTGTTAGCTTTAATTTTATGCTGGAATAAAACTGATTTAAATGCGAAAAATCGATAAAACAAAAATCAAATGATACTTGTTTGGTTCAATTTCAGAGGTGAAGATTTGCAAGCAATATTTTTGTGTGGAGAATTTGTGTTCCATACACTGCGAACTGGGAGAAAATTGTCGGTTGCGGTAAACGCAATAGATGTGATACCAAAATCTCAACATTTCATACTGAAATTAAAAAAAATCATTTCTTTTTTAAATTCTTTATTTTAAATTACTGATGACAGACACGTAGAGTGTGCTGAGGATTTGGAAGCAACATTGATCCAGATTGTTAGCGGCCGAATAGTCCTGTGAAGAAAACAACTAGCCACCAATAATAGATGATGGCGTTCAATGGCTACCAACTAACCCAGAAGAGGTCAAACCTGCATTTGGTCGGTTTAAAAACAAGATAAGAATAGGAATAATATACTCTCTAGCGTATTGTGCGAAAAAACTATACATACCACCTCGTCAGCCACATATAAAGCCGCCTTCGATACACCGGTAAGAGAAAATTTGTTTGGTACTATGTCTGCATATGAGATCCCATCAAAACTTGTACGCTTTTTTGCAATAACTCTATTTGAGATACTAGATCCTTATATGAATTGACCTCTCTGAACCATTCACCACTACAAAAGCTCATCAATATGATGGCAGGTTATCGTGGAACTCTTTACTGATGGAGAAAACATTAGAAAAAACTGAAGTTAATAAAGCAGGCACAATGAACACCAAAGGCTTTCTTGCATATGCGGATGGCATTGAGATTGGCGCTTGTTCCAGAATCGAGAAGAAATCGTCGAAGATGACTGAACGAAGACAAGACTAAATGTATGTTTCGAAACGTAGCGACGACAAATTTTTACATCTTGTTAAATGAAGATTTTATGTAATGTTCACGATTATAAGAAACTATTCAACCTATTGTACGAGAGATGAAGTGATCCCGTCTTATCAATATGGCAGGCCGCAACTATCGACCAAATTTTCCCACTCCGCCAAATCCTGGAAAAGGCCCATGAGAAACAAACCGATATAAACAATATTTTTAGCAACAACAAAAAAAAAAACAATTTCAGACATGTCCTTGATGGAAAAATCATGTACAAGACCAAACTGCTGGGAAATAATGTATAAAGCTGGGCAAGACCAAATAAGTATGTATGTAAGTACTTGTTTCATTTCTTTCACACTTGTAATTTATAAAACCGAAAAAAAATAAGTATTGTATTCGCATAGTACTCAAAATCTCTTCGGTTTACGTAGCTAGTAAATGTATTTGGTTAAATGTGCGATAGTCACTCCCCCTTATAATATATATTAAGCTAGTAAAACATTTTTTTTTGTAATGTGTAAACACTTACAGATGTACTTTGGTCCCTGAGTTCAGGAATGGCCGATCATTTTTTTATAGATAGGTATTTTTAAATTTACATTTTAAAAACTTAAATTTTATGAGACATAATTTGTCATAACTCGAAATCGTCTTGTCCGATTTTGTTGAAATTAAATGGATTACTAAATAGTTTTTAATGTCGTTTAAATCTGAATGAGTTATTAACACATTTCAAAGTATTTAAGTCAAGATATTTTAAATTATTAAAATTTAGGGTTTTTGCTGATATGTACTTTTCCTTCAGAATTGTAATTGTATTTATAAAAAATACTTAGATTCTCGTGGTAATTTATAATGCTCTAGATATAGGGCTAGGTTAAATCTGTGCAGTAACCTCTTACTTGTAAACAGAATGTAATATAGTGGAACTTCTATTAGTCGAATTTTCTTTAAGTCGAAGCACTTCTAGTGGCAGTTAAGGATACAAATTCCCTTGTAAAGGGTTTATGTGTTATTTTGAATCACTCGGTATTTCGGTAACTGTCACTTTTGAAGTTTTATTCTTTGACATTTGACAAGTACAAACAACGCCATTACTAAAAAGGGACGATTCACGCTTCAACAACGCATTGAAATTATTGAAATTCGCTACAAAAATGGTGAAAATCTTGCAGTCACAGTACGCAGAACTAAAGCATTTTTGGGTCGCCGCAATACTGAAATTGGTGGGAAAATTTGAGCTGTTGGGAAAAGTTAGTGATGTGAAGAATAAAATACGTGCATGTCGCTCAAGAACATCTGAGACTATTGCTGCTGTAGACCGAAGTGTTGAAGAAAATCCAGGTTTGTTCATTCCTTGTCGTTCTTTCGAATTGGGCATTCCACCGTATTTTGCATAAAGACTTGGGTCTTAAGGCTTATAAAGTTCATTTAACACAAGAACTCAAGCCGACCGATCATCAGCAACGTCGTATCTTGCTGATTGGGTCCTTGAAATGCATGAAAATGATCCGGAATTCCATCGATCCGGAAAATCATCTTGACCATTTCCACCTCGGCGGCTACGTCAACAAGCAAAATTGTCGCATCTGGGGCTCGGGAAACCTAAGAGTTATTGTTGAGAAGCTTCTCCATCCTCAACCTTTGACTGTTTGGCACGGTTTATGGCGCGGAGTGGTCATTGGACCTTACTTTCTTGATAATGACGTTTGATCACTCACTTAAATAAAATAGAATCTGAAAAAACGTCTAGTACATGCCACTGGCAGCAGACGACATCAATTGCACCATACAATTATAGAGATACACTACAGACTAATAAAGATTTAATACATGTAACAGACGCAAATATTTCTTACAGCGCATTGCAACCCCAGGCAGTATTAGAGTATTTATATACAATCGATTGAATGTGTGTGTGAGTGGCTTACGCTGCAGATAGTGAACCACTTGAAGGGTTCGATCGTCGATTTCCAATGCATAAGCGAGTACAGCTCAGGCTGTGTCATTCTGATAGTGACACTTGATGTTCCATAGTCTTATCGCCCATACATACAAAAGGAAAGAGAAAAAGACTCATGTTCATTTCCAGATACCAGAAACTACTTTTGTTCGTCGTCATGATGCACAGATACATACTAAGTATGTACTTATAAACATTGTGACGTTAGACGAAGAAATCTCCCGAAAAGTGCTAAAGTGCACATTTTTGGAAAAATCTGTTTTATTACGACGTCCCAAAAAATGTTATTTCAGAAATTTAAAAAAAACTATCCATAGAACAAAAAAAAAACACCACAATCCTCATAATAGAATATATAGTTGTTATTCATTACAATTTTTTTATTCGATTTGATTTACAAAACGGGTACACTTTTTTAAGGATTCATTTGAATGCGATGGTGTCAATCTAGTCACATAGTCGAATAAGATAACGATAGTCACAGGACTGTGCACTAAAAGAATGTTTACCCGATAGACGACGTTAAAAAGGTAATCATGCTGTGTTTTGGAATACTCGATTATACAGAGTCGTGGTATGCTTTGTCGAATGTATGTACGTACATATGTACGTATTGTTTGTTGACCTTTGCGATAATTTATTTGTTTATTGATTTGCGAGGCACGATTGAGGTCATACAGTGAAAAGCAAAACTGGTTTTGTTGTTTTTGAATTTATTTATTTATTTGTGTTGTCCAGCATAGGATTAAAATCTTCCATCATCTTCGGGTGGGTTTCTACACGAAATGCAATAAAAGAAATGATTAATATACATACTGACTAGCAAGTGTCCGCTAATCGCAAAACTGTCACATCAAAACATGATATCCAATAAATTTCAGACGAATTATTTCAATACTGTTTGTTTCCATACTTTCAAAGAGGGCATTACACATTAGTTTCATGTAATAAAGTCATTAGTACTGTTTTTTAGTTGAATGATTTATGATTTTGTATTTGATTGCACTGTGCAACAGACATTTTGTACGACGGCTGTTGATAATATTTTGTCGTGTGTTTTGTATTTTTTAAACATAAACATTAAAACATCGACACATGTTGACCTTTGACTTCGATGCGTCGTATTTTCTAGTTGTTATGTTTTCATCAAATTGTCACCATAGACTGAATGTCTCATTCCGACATGTATAAGAAAATAGTTAATGAAATACATATGTAAAATTGACTTAACAGCTACGATACTCACTTTTTTTCGACATAGGACAAATTTCGCTTTACGTTTTGTTTCTATTTTCAAGATTTTTATTGTGATTTTTTTCCTATGCCCTAGCAATCATAACCGTTCGGCTAGGTTTTACAAAATTGTTATATGCAAATTAAAAAATATACCACAAATTTAGTTTCTGTTACGTGTCGTTGATAAAGAAAGGAACCGCAAGGGTTTCTGTGTAGTTCATCTCATCGTCACTCGGACAACAATACAAGAGGATATTTAAACATTATTTGTTTTAAAAAAAGTAGATATATGTTTGAAAGAAAACATTATTTGCTTTGAAAACCTTTCAAATATTCGCCCATGTCCTGACGATCGTACGATTGTGAAATCACATGCGATTTGCGAATCGCGAATAAATTGTCTTCCCCCTTTATCAAATTTTAGAAAAAGGAAGCAGAAAAAAGAAGCGCCAAAAACATCACACTTTTTAAATCCACGTTTTTAATAAAAATTGTTTAGAAAACTATATTTTTTGTGATCATATAGGGAGAAAACATATTAAATTGTATAAGTGCATCGGTTTTTGATGCTATTAAAATAAATTCAAAGCAACAAATATGAGTTCACCAGGTATAAAGCATGCGACAGACAATCGCCAAATATTATGCGATTGCGATCTCTGTGACACCAATTTTGCGATTTCAAATCACAGTCGCAAATTTTAACAAAATGCGATTGCCATGTCAAGTACTGACATCTAGAGTGTGTAGCCGAACTAATCTGTAATTGAACTTGTCAGAAGATAAAAAAAAATATGTGAAAATAATTAAGGCTGAGCGTGACCGAATCAGGAATTTTGGACACTTTTTTCATAAAAATAGAAAACAAAATTGCTTTAATTTGATCTCGCCTCCTAATGGGTTAATGTATCGAAGATATATATACATACATGGCTGGAAAAGTATTTCGATCAGCTTTCCAACGATACTCAACTATATCTCCGGACTTTCTTGGCCTGTAACTCGGAAAGTTTGGACTCAGCGATTTTTTTTAATATTCTTAAAATCAAAAGTGTACTCTTTGATGAAAATTTGAGACCAACGTCAGTAAAGTGTCTTTTTTTTAGGCAAATTATTTTCGGTAAACAGCTAACTCGACATTAAAACATCTGAATTTGAAAGTTAGCCTCCGTCATGTAAATGTTTGTTTATTATAACCAATCGAACAGGACTATTATTAATCATTGATGTTAGTTCGTACAGTGTTATCGATGAATTTGCTTATTCTCTGCTTGGATAATGTGTGCTGATCCATTCATAAACAATAACATTACACCCAGAGTGCTAGCAATATTGCGAAAAGAAAAATATATTTTACAAGCCGAACACTTTTAATAACAAGTGATTTTAATAAAAAATATCACGTTTTCAACTTCATTACTTTTTTTGTTTTTCAAATTGTTGATTTGTATTCACGTGACTTATCCCGTTCGTTTGTCAAATGTAATCCCTTATTATTTGGGAAGATGTGCAATGAACAACAACCCCAGGTACACGTCTTCTGGACTCAAGAAATGTTCTCAAGTATATTTCCATTAACATAAATATCACACGCTTGTGATCAAAACAAAATGTTTCTTTAGATTTCCAAAAAAAACTGACGAGATATATAAACAGATCAGATCACTGCCTTGAAACCAAGATTAGTTGTCAAAAAGGAAAAAAATACACCCACACAATTTAATATTCGCAGACGGACATCGTAGTACGAGCACATTGATCTTTTCTGTTTTCTTTTTTTTCCCCCATTCACGTTCAAAGAACAGAGGACAAGGAAGGAGAAGTATGGATTTGATTTTGTTCGGTGTTTTCATTGTGTTAATTGCGGGTAAGTAGAGATTTATGATAACTATTCTCTCTCTCTCTCTTTGCGGTTTTATCTATCGTTACAACAACAACAAAATACTTACTGTAGCTCAATATCGAAATAAATTTACTAGGTCCAGTTTACACATTGAATATGATAATGAGATGGAGTATTTATTCTGATTTAAGCGCACAGAGCTGCAAAATGGTGTTAATGTTGAAAAGTTTATGTGGGTCAGTCTTTAATGGCCAATTAATTGGTGGTAAATCAACGATTTCTTTAAACTCTTCGATTGGGGCATGTTTTCTATGTATGAACATTTCATGCATCATTGATTAATGGTCGTGCTTGTAATCGGCACCCAGACTTCACTGTAGTCTTATGGCAAAGTGCTGATGTTTGAAATGTTCGCCGCTCAATGAGGATCATGTTATTATTATTTAGGGTGATAATTTATTTAGTTAAACATAGAAAATAAAAATGAATGTATGTTAATAGCAAAAGACGCCCCAAGTCGTTTGTTGAACATTTCCAAGAGGGTATTTTATTTAATTTCATTTGTTGGTTCCATTGTATTATTTTTTAATATTTATTTAAACTGTATTTGTTTTAAAAAATCACTCCTTACTTTGACAACCATTCAAATACTGCCATGCCAATTACTGACATCTAGAGTGTGTAGCAGAACTAACGTGTCAAAAAAACAATCTTTGGTAATAGATCGCATGTAAAGTTTACAAATTCATTTAATAATTTCCAAAATGTGCTAGAAATTAAAAGTGTTTATGTTTTTGTTTTAAATAAGGAAACTTCAACCGTCAAATTTATCAAACTAAATGAGAATGGAAGTTGAAATGTTTTCAAACAATAAATATCTAAAACAAGTTGATTTATGTAAATGAAGATATTGGGGTGCTCCCCCAAATGTCTTATAGTTCCGTCTAATTATTCATAAAAAATCTGAGCTAAATTGTCTTTTGGGCAAAGAACATGCAGACGTAATACAATTTCTAGAATTTGCAGACGTACTAGTACTTCTGCAAATAGTCTTAGGGTTATCCATTTTGCTTTTTAAAAGTAAACGTAAATAAAACACATGTAAAATAAAATAAAATAAACGTTGACATTATGTGTGAAACACTACATCATTTAAATGACCACCACGAGTATTGTTGCAAGCATTGATTCTTTTGAAGTAATTTTGGAGCACTTTTTGGCACATATTGGGCGGTATCTCCGCTATAGCTTGACGAATGTTGGTTCTTAAGTGCTCAAGAGTTAAAGGTTTATCTGCATAAACACGGTCTTTCGCGTAGCCCCACAAAAAAAGTCTAATGGTGTCAAATCCCATGATCTTGGTGGCCAGTTGATATCGCGACGAAGAGAAATTTCGCAGCCAGGAAATGCCTCTTGCAATAAAGCCATATTCGCTCGAGTTGTGTGGCACCGTCTTGTTGAGACCACGTTTTCTTCAAGTCCTATTCTTCAATAGCAGGCAAAAAAAGTAGGTTATCATACGACCATAACGCTCCGAATTGAAGGTGACAGTCGTTCCCTCGTCGTTTTCGAGGAAGTACGGTCCAATCACACCTTCGGACCAAAGAGCGCACCAAACAGTGATTTTTTGTGGATGTAATGCACTCTCTTCAATTTTCTCAGAACCCCAAATACGACAATTTTGTTTATTAACATACCCACCGAGTGAGAAATGTGCTTTATAATCTCCCCTTAAAGCACGATATTTGGTTTTAATAATTTGTACGCGTTGTGTGATAGTTAAGCAATCCATTTTCGTCAATGTCAGACTTCCAACTGAAAAGAAAAAAAAATGGTTTAACAACTTAGTTTGACAGATGTCGAATGCCAGTCCTATACTTTTGAAACCACGAAATGGATAACCCTTTATTAGAGAATAGTCTTACCTCTGCCAAAAATTTTCTCATTAATCTAACCAAATATCATTTCACTACACAAAGTATTTCGAAGTTGAATACTTGTTGAAATCATCATCCCACACATTTTTCACCATTTCTGACTAAAACTCACTAAATGGTTTTTTTTGTTTGTTTGTTTTTGGTGTTTCATGGATATGACGTGGATTATCCATTCCCCAAATTCATCAATATAGCTTGTTATTGCCGCACAGTGGTCCATAATCTATTTCCATCTGATAAAAGTTTGTAACATTTGATCTAGTAAATATTTTGGAATTCTCTTAAAAATTGGTTGTAGACAAGGTTTGACTGATTATTTTAACATTCAAAATAGGACAAAATTGACTAATTTTCGTTTTTAGGAGGGAGGAACATTTTTTTTTAATTTTATTGTTTAAGGTTGTTTACACTTTTGGACGCAATTGTAATAGCTTTATAAAAATTTGATAAGAAAAAAATGTGAATTGTTTTTTTTTTGCGTTTTCACACATTTTTCCTGTCAAAGGTTTATAAAGCATCCAAAGGTGTAAACAACCTTAAACAATAAAATTAAAAAAAAATGTTCCTCCCTCCTAAAAACGAAAATTAGTCAATTTTGTCCTATTTTGAATGTTAAAATAATCAGTCAAACCTTGTCTACAACCAATTTCTAAGAGAATTCCATTTTTCTGAATACCGGGGATAAAGATTTAATTTTTCATATTTAAAATTTGTATGTATTTTTTCAGATTTTGAATTATTTTTTTGATTTTTCGACTTATCCAACTGACTCCATCTCATACTTTTAAAGAACACTTTTTTTTGGGGTTTCATATCTTCATTATGACGTCATCATTTTGTTTGTTCTAAATATACTTTAAAAGTATGGAGTATTTTGGTGAAAAACTGGACTTTTTAAATTTAATAAATGCAATGCTGATTCCCCATATCAGCATAACTTTTGTCCGTCTGAAATTGCCCCCCTTGGAAGATAGGGTATATTTAGTGAAAAAAAATAAAAAAAAATCCTCCCACAGAGCGAATTAATTCTTGTTTCTCTTTAATGTTGTGCACAGATGAAAAGCTGATCCAATTCTCTTTCTGCCAATGCTAAATTGTATCTCAATCGGTGCTACGGACCCTCAAAACGTAACTTACCTTTCTCCTAAGGTATAGTTTATAGCAAGCGCAGTCCACTTTCCAGTACATACTAATCATGTACTAGATCAAAAATTCCAGCCGGTTGGCCGGTGGAATAGGATTGTGGGCCATAGTGCGCCGCCTGAGGATGGGATTCGTTGTTTACAAAAATGTGCTTCCAAAAATCAGGTTCAGTGTCAATTATTTGAGGGACTGTTTGGCCGAATGCTTAGCAATGTGGTCGGTCTACCGGCAATATTCTACTTAATTCCATGTTTATATACACACATACATGAAATATTTTTGTAAATATCGCTAAATGTTTCTCATGTTCTTAAACAAAATAGACATTTTCATAATTTCAAATTGTTGTTTATATATTTTGTAAAATGTTTTACAAATTTTTCATATGTACATTTTATAAAATGTTTCATATGTTTATGTATAGAATGGAAATATTTCGTTGGCTGAATCAAATGTGCAATAAATGTATGCGCAAAAGTTAAGTGACCCCCTATGACACTTTTGTATGTATGTGTACGGTTTGACCCAATATTTTGCTAATCATAAGAAATTAAAAAAACGAAAACATCTATACGATGTTATGGTCAACAACTTTAACAGGCCACTCGTGCAAAACAAAAGTGATGTTTCAACATGTGCTGCCATATTTCATTTCATTCAAAATGTTTGACTTAAAGTCACGTGAAAACAAACAAAACAAATTAAACGAAAAAAATAAATAAAATAAATTGATTGCGATACATTTGATTAACCTACACGTTTTTACAATATTTTAGATTTATATGTCTACATTTGTTTTTTTTTTATATGAATTGCCTTATTCATCGCTTAAAATTAATGTCCTGCCAAAATAGTAATAAAAATCTTTCCATAGACAATAAACACATACATACATATACACAGACTCGAATGTATTTAAATGACGTTATATAGTTTATATGAATGTGCCAAAACCTTCTGGAAAATATTTGTGAATTTCAATAACTTTTTGATGGTTGACGTAATTTCAAATCGAAAACATGGTCTAGACATGAAGTGTCAGATGATATAAACTGTTTCGTGGTCGAGTTTATCGACGAAGCAAGCTAGTATAAGCTTCATCATCACTGATTTTTGGTATTTCCACATGAAAACTGCTATATTTCTGGAGACAAATTGGGTGTGTTTGACAAGTACGGGTAAAATATCTTATACATCTTACAATTGACCTTGGTCCCCAAATTATCTGAAAATGAGCTTCTGAATCCAAATATGCATTCATTTTTAAAATTAATCTAAAGAAATGAAACCACTAGTTGGATCACGTGGTAGTATGTAGAATCAATTGCAGATAACTCACTGTAGCCCTATGTTTCCAAGGGGAATTTCTTTAAAATTGTTTCCCTTATCACTCAATTCGCGATTATTTCTCTGCCAAAAGATTTATTCTCTACCAACTGTTACCCTCAAGGCTGATTTATTTTTTTATTTTTTGCAAATTGCTAACATCACTTTTTAACTCTATAATGAACATGTCAACCTAAAAACCAGTATTCTAAAATCCCAGTGGGAACAAAACAAAACAGTGCCATTTAAGAATAACTTAAATATTATAAAAACGTGATACGTTATGAATGGAGACATTTTAGAACTCAGCGACCGAAGAACAAATACATCCGCATGAGACGGGAAGTAGCGAATCAGATCGAATTGGGCAAAACTTATCATTACGGAAACAAAAAGCACATCTGTCATCGATAGCCCTTTCTGTGCTGCTCTAAACTGGAAATCACATTAAACTTTTGTATGGCAACATTTTTTGGTTTATTTTTTGAAGACAGTTTTGAACAAAAATGTATAAACATAGATGACTGGCACAAAGTCCAAATGTGAAAAGGCGCTGTGAATAGAGAAGATTAATATGAAGAGATTTGGGAGGGGCAGAGAGTATACACCTAATGCGAGTATGTTAGAAATGTTCACTAAGTAATAAAAATTGGTGCGTACACGCTGAAAAAAATTGTCATTTTAAGTACTTTCAGCAAACAAATTCGCATCAAACATATAAATATTTTTCCATACCACAAACATTAACTTGTTTGTAGGTGATAAAGCTTTACTTGCTACAAAGGCCAAACACGCGTTTTACTTGTGTGCAAACATTTAAAAAAGACGTATTTTTCAGCGTGTACCAAAAGTGACTTAGTAATAAAAATTGGTGCGTACCTATTTAACCAAAAGTGAGCTGAAAACCAAAATTTTCTTGTCAAAATCTGGATCGGTGGCCATTATTTTGGTAATAAATGTGCACGATTTGCAAACGTTGTTCCGGAGTAAGTCTAATCATTATGAAATGGCAAACCAAACGGAGCATAAATCAAGTGACAGCTGTCAAAAAGACCAACTGAGAAAAATGTGTAACCAAATCGAAAAACCACACATCTAAAAAAAAACACCCAGTGCATAAGTAAAGAGGTGTTATTTTGAATCACCCAGTATTTGGATAGCTGTCACTTTTGAAGCTTTTATTCGTTGACATTTGACAAGTAGAAACTACGCCATTACTAAAAATGGAACGAAACACGCTTCAACATTGAAATTATTTAAATTCACTACAAAAATGGTGAAAATCATGCAGTCACAGTTCGCAAAACTAAAGCATTTTTAGGTCGCCGTGAAGCACCTTGTCGGACCGCAATACAAAAATTTGGTGGACAAATTCGAACTGTTGGGACAAGTTAGTGATGTGAAGAATAAAACCCGTGCATGTCGTTCAAGAACACCTGAGAATGTTGCTGCTGTAGCCCAAAGTGTTGAAGAAATCCAGGGTTGTCCATTCTTAGTCGTTCTTTGGAATTGGGCATTCCACAAACGTTATTACACCCTATTTTGCATATAGAATTGGGTCTTAAGGCTTATAAAGATCATTTAACACAAGAACTCAAGCCGGCCGATCATCAAAAACGTCGTCTCTTTGCTGATTGGGTCCTTGAAATGAATGCAAATGATCCGGAATTCCATCGAAAAATCATTGTGACTGATGAGGCCCATTTCCACCTCGGTGGCTACGTCAACAAGCGAAATTGTCGCATTTGGGGCTAGGAAAATCCAAGAGTTACTGTTCTCTCCATCCTCAACGTGTGACTGTTTGGTGTGGTTTATGGTCCGGTGGGGTCATTGGACCTTACTTTTTCGAAAAAGAGGTCGTCAATTACGGTGAATAGATTGCGCTATCGAGAGATGATTAATGATTTTTTGTGGTCGGAGTGGGATGTTATTGATCTGGACAACGTTTACTTTCAACACGACGGCGCTACGTGCCACACAAGCAACGAAACTACTGCTCTTTGACTAGAAAAGTTATCTTTCGATCACAATTGGATCTTGTGATTTAACACCCTTGCGACTTCTACCACGAGAAAGATAAGGTCATTTATATAGGAGATGCCAGTAGAAGTTTATCTGGTGAAATTCGTTCTTCAGCCGGACTGTTCGTTTGTGGAATAATCTTCCTGCAAGTGTTTTTCCTGCCTGCTATGACATTATCAAATTCAAGGCCAACGTCAACAGACACTACTCCCTCTTTCCCCCCTCCAATAACCTTCCTTCCTATCGCTAACACAGTGCATTGCATTTATAGGGGGCATCCCCTGAGTGTTAGTCAATTAAAAAAAAAAAAAATTGGGCGGTAGGAAAAATTGCCCAAAATCGAAAATCCGCCAGTTCAATTAGGTTGAAGTGGACGAATTCGTCTACCGTAGAATAGAAAAATAGATGCAGACGGCATCTACTTTGTACTAGACTTACTTTTCTTACATATTTATAAATCTAGACATCTAAACATCATGTTCAAAGCTTAGTCTAAAAAAGTAAAGTCATGCCTGAACAATTGAATTGACATTATCCATTTCATATCATCGACATCGAGATCACATTTATTCAACGATTATGAACAACAAAATTATAACATTGTGAAATTGCTGCACAAAAATACAAAATTCTTGGTGATATCTTTTAATTGTTTAATTATTTAATTAACAAAGTTGTGTGTTTGCACGTGAAGCCAATAAAAAGAATATTTCAGTGTGGAGATACTACCCAATGAGAAGTAGCTAAGAACATTTGCAAATAGTCAGTTATTGTATTAGATTTATGTTCATAATTTCCACAACAAATGGACAGAGTAATAAAAAATAATTAATTTAATGTCTTAACGACCGTTTCTAAACGTCAGTAACTTTAAATTGTTTTGTGTTCTATTAATGAACAATCATTAACTCATTCTACATTAAATCTATGTGTCTAGCGCTTGTCTCCTATTTCTTTAGGATGTTGATAATTTCTAAATTGTAGTTGTTGTTGTTGTTGAAATGAATGCCATAGAAACTGAACGACAGTAGGATGTTGGACAGTCGTTTCGAGTTAGTAATAACGAAGTTTTTCGTAAAATATTTGTTTAAACATATTCTTCATAGATTCAATGGAAATGTCATTGTATCTATGAACTCAGAAAGAGGTTTTGCTAACTGGAATTGTAGTGTGATGGCAACTCACACTATCTATGACATGGTTGGGTGATCCTACTGTTGGAAATAGCTCTATAAAGGGATTATTCTTGATGGATTAGGCTGCAGCGAAATATGGGTCTATGTAGATCGTTTTAGATTTTTTATGAGTTTAAAAAAAAAAAATGTGTAACAACAAACTTATTCTTTGGCTTACATCTTAATATATATTTACCCTCGACACTGATTCACTGATACACTGATTCCCTGATTCACTGACTCTGTCACGCAGTACGTAGGAATTTAAATAGGCATTCTATAATAATTCTATAAATAATAATAATAAAAAAAATAATATTTTTTTTTGTACAGAAATTGTGTTTTCCCCAAATTTTTTTTTTAACAAAATTTTTTTTTTCCAAAATTTTTTTTTTCCAAATTTCTTTTTTTTTTCAAGAAATTTTTTTTTTCCAAATTTTTTTTTTCCAAATTTTTTTTTTCAAAAAATTTTTTTTTTTCCACAAAATTTTTTTTTTTCAACAAAATTTTTTTTTTCAACAAAATTTTTTTTTCAACAAAATTTTTTTTTTTCCACAAAAATTTTTTTTTTCAACATTTTTTTTTTCAACAAAAATTTTTTTTCCACAAATTTTATTTTTTTTCGAAATTTTTTTTTACAAAATAGTTTTCTCAAAATATTTTTTACAAAATTTTTAAAATTAAGTAACAAATACTTTCTCAAGCAAATTAACGGGCGCCATAGGCGCATTACAACTTACTAGTTTTTATATAACTCTAGAACTGTCATTCGGATTAAAAAACCTTGGCTAAAACTAGACTAAAAATACTCTAAATCTAAGTTTTTCAATATTTATTTCACCAAAATCTGTTTTCGCCTCAAAATATTGCATTACAAAAAGAAATAAAAAAAAAATATCCTTAAAAAAACTCGATAATTTTTTTGTACTCAGGGAGTCACACTACATAAGAATTGTATAGTAGTTATTCATTAAAATTCTTGTTGCTTAGTGTAATAAGAACATTTTGACAGGTTTTTTTTGACATAGAATTTGTGACAACTAATGAGCTGACCGTATTAATTGTTGTAACTGATTTATTATCGTAGATCATGGCCCAATAACTAAATGGCACAATAAACAGGTGATTACATTTTTTTCATTTTGACAGAATTTTGATTGTCAAACTCATTGTTGACATACCAATTGTTGGTTTAGTTTTTTTTTCAAATACATTTTCATATTAAACATTTAAAACAAAGAATTATATTACAAAAAGCCAAACAAAGTTTGGGGCTTTCAAAACTATCTTAATATATATTTACCCTCGACACTGATTCACTGATACACTGACTCTGTCACGCAGTACGTAGGAATTTAAATAGGCATTCTATAATTCTATATATAAATAATAAAAAAAATAAAAAAAATTTTTTGTACAGAAATTGTGTTTTCCCCAAATTTTTTTTTTACCAAAATTTTTTTTTTCTAAAATTTTTTTTTTTACAAATTTTTTTTTACAAAATTTTTTTTTCAACAAAATTTTTTTTTCCACAATATTTTTTTTTCAACAAAATTTTTTTTTTCCGCAAAAAATTTTTTTTTCAACAAAAATTTTTTTTTAACAAAAATTTTTTTTTTCAACAAAATTTTTGTTTTTTCAACAAATTTTTTTTTTTTCCACAAAATTTTTTTTCCGTATTTCAAAATGCCATTTATGTAGGTTATTCATAAACAGGTTTTTTGTTGCCCAGTGTAAGATTGAAATGTAGTATGTAATACGACATAGGTTCGACATTTGGCAACATCATAACCTTAAGATATTAGTGGTCATGAGTTTTGAGCTTAATTTGCGAAAACTTTTAATTTAAAAGAACGATGCACGTCTGATAAGAGCGTTATGTGAGAGCAATGAGAATAGTTTCCTAAGTTTATGAACAGAGAGTGTTGATGTCAAAAACAGGAAAATTTGGGGAAATGCGGAAATATTTAGTTTTAAAAAGCAAAAGGTACCGTTTATTTAAAATGAATGCCCGATTTTTAACAATCTCACTGTGGGTAGTTACTTATCCGTGGGTGAATTTCAATTACGAATGTTATTGGGCCATGATAAATGCAATTGTTTTGGCCTCAATTGAATGACATGAACCGGTACGACAGGTCGTTCCCTCAAGCTGACACAACGTGCCACACCAGGGGTGTTGCATTGGAGTTGTGGAAGAAAGAGTTTCCTAAACGCATTACTTTCGAAGATACGTGTCTTAGTATTTTTTTTCATTGGAGCTTCGTTGTGATTGTCGGACATGTTATCGGTATGTCAATGGAAACATAAATTACATGTGTGCATTAGCTGATTTTCGGGTCGAATTTATCCAGTCCATTTTAGACCACATTGAAGCTATTTAATTTCCGAGACTGTTTCCAATTTTTACCGCAGGGCTATACTCAAGCAAAGCTAATTGCAATTAGCAATATTTCGATTATCGCATGTCACAGTTACAAGGGTGGCATGTTTCCGATCATGGTACAATAACTAAAGGTAGAGTCATTAGCCCAACAACAAAAACTCAGATACAACCCTGGGTATTTTCTGATATATAAATGGCATTTTGAAATATGGAAAAAAAAATTTTTTAGAAAAAAAAAAATTTTGTTGAAAAAAAAAAATTTTCTTGAAAAAAAAAAATTTTTTTTTTCCGCAAATTTTTTTTCCGTATTTCAAAATGCCATTTATATATCAGAAAATACCCAGGGTTGTATCTGAGTTTTTGTTGTTGGGCTAATGACTCTACCTTTAGTTATTGTACCATGATCGGAAACATTCTCGTATAATATACCAAAATCGTATAACTAAAAAAACATTGGTTATTGTAACAGAATGTGTTACGACCCAAACGAATTGTTTGTAGTGCTATTCGATTCGTACCAACCGAATATTTCGCTGTCTGTAAGTGGGAGTGTTCTGGATGTTATATAGTTCGCCGATTTTCAATACCCCAGTCATTTGTGATTGAATGCAAACATGTACAATCCTTGGTATTACGAACTGTAGCCAGAAATCACATAACCGATGGGCTGGGGAGATGATTTCTTAACGACACCAAGCCCACGAACAGCCAACATAAGACAGTAAGTGTGATGTGACATTAGTTATGACATCCATTCCATTTTTATTCATATAAATCACCCGAACACGGTTTGAAAATCACAAGTTTTGATTTCATTTCTCATTGTGATGTTGATTTCTTTCTTTGTTACATAAGTTTGTGTGTCGTCAAATAAACGGAATTTATAGTTTGAATTCCGGTCGAATTAACAAAAAAAACCCATAGAAATGTTAATGCATTTCAAGCGCCAAATACGCATACAGATGATGGAATCAAATTTTGATTGTCACATTTATGTAAATTCGATAAATAATGTAACTTTTACACGTGTGTTTTATGGCAATTAAAAAAGTAACGGAGTCTACAGCGGCTTCTGCAACGCGTGATTTAATGGAATTTACAACGGCCCGGTTTCTCAGATCTAAAACAAATTTGTGATTAAATGTCGTTATAGTTTTGAGAAGGAAGAAAAAAAAAAATACCACGATTTTCATGATTACCGGGATTGTCAAAAACGTTTCTATAATTCTCGGTTTGATAGTTTCTAGTGTATTTCCGTGATGAGGGCAATTAAGACAGGGTCCTCCAACATGAGGTGTTATCTTGAATCACCCGGTATTTCGGTAGCTGTCACTTTTGAAGCTTTTATTCTTTGACATTTGACAAGTAGAAACTACGCCATTACTAAAAATAGAACGATACACAACAAAAACACATTGAAATTATTAAAATTCACTACAAAAATGGTGAAAATCTTGCGCTACATGCCACAAAAGCAACGAAAGCACATCGGTGGCTACGTCAACAAGTAAAATTGTCGCATCTGGGTCTCGGAAAACCTAAGAGTTATTGTTGATAATATAATAATCAATAAATCAACGTGTGACTGTTTGGTGCGGTTTATGGTACGGCGGGGTCATTGGACCTTACTTTTTCGAAAATGAGGTGGGGTACCTCATGGTAAACTCGATTTTTAATGTTAAAACCTTAAAGTATACGTTCACTGCTTTCCTACAAATTGTTGGCTAATGGAATTGGTTTTTGGGACCACTGTGGGCCAGCAGCATTACTGGACCGTACTTATTCATAGACGGTCAATGGAGCAGAGTTCCAGTGCCATTTTGCACGCTATACCTTGGGGAGCTTTACTGCACTCCTAAGAATGAAAGTCACATCTCCATTTTGGTAGATATGTACTTGACTTTTACGTCACATATATTTCGAGCATTAAAATTAATTATTTTTTAAAAATCCCGAAAATTATTGTCAGATATATTACAGTTGAAAATGGGACTTTCCCATTTCCGAATCTGTCCATACCTCAATTTTGCGATTTGGCCGTACTAGACTTGTTCAGTTTCTAGTCTGGGCCACGCTCAGTTTCTTGCATATAGGGACGAGCCAAGCACGACTGCTGTCTTGGAAGACAAAATTACGCAGGTCACCGGTGAATTTGTTGGAAAAAGTCACAATGGGGAGATAATCGAGATTCAATTTCATATGTAAGCATACTTGTCTTCATTAAATCACAACGATATTAATATTAATGTCTTGGGAAAATTGTGAAAAAGCTAATTAAAATAATTCAACAACAATTGATTTCTTGTTTATTATATACAAGTTTTGAAATTAAATGAACACTATACATAAGTTGTTCCCGTCGTATGGCAGTGAAAGTTTTCAATATTACAATTTTCCAGGTTTAAAATATTTAACATGATCTTGAGCAACACAAATTGTCATTGAGTCAGTTGCTTTGCCTTTACACGAAATCATAAACAGATGAATTTGATTTCACGTGCCTGAAACATTGTTACACTAATCCAGTCTGACGATGACTTTACATATTTATTCCATATTCATAATTCCCTCAATTTGGAAATAATGGTTGAATACCGTTTAGTTCATTCAAATGGTCGCGTGATGCCATTGTGGTGATCTTTCAAATCGAATAAATATCATTTACAAGAGCCGAACCATTGAAAGGGCTTCATCCCATTAAAACAAGAGCGATGAATAACTAATTTCCACTATTTACATACCTGCATACTTTAGGTATGACGATTGTTATGAATCACATATTTTGTGTGACGAAAGTCTTTTTTCTTAATAATATCGTCATTTCTTCCACAGTGGCTGCCAACGACGTTTTTTTTTTTGGTAACAAAAATCGTTATTCACAGTGGCAGCGAAATACTCTTTTTTAGACGTTTGGTTATCGTTTGTCTGCGCAGGTAAGCCCGACACGATTACGGTCCCTAATGTTGCAAAAAGTGATCGAAAATTGGGCCTCTCGCCTGGAATTTATTCGAGCCACTCGCGGCGACAACTTGCACGACATCATTTTTAAAATATAATCCATACATTTATAATAATGATAAATTCTTTGCCATAACATTAAATTATTTGCGTTTTATTTCTTCTTGGAAACCACATGTCTAAAGGCGCGATCTTAAAGTGTCACTCTTGTAACTGTGACATGCGATAATCGAAATATTGCCTAAAGGCGAGATCTTGAAATAGGCAACAGTAAAGTGTCACCCTTGTAACTGTGACATGCGATAATCGAAATATTGCTAATTGCGATTAGCTTTGCTTGAGTTTAGCCCTGCTGTAAAAATTGGAAACAGTCTCAGAAATTAAATAGCTTCAATGTGGTCTAAAATGGACTGGATAAATTCGAACCGAAAATCAGCTAATGCACACATGTAATTTATGTTTCCATTGACATACAGATAACATGTCCGACAATCACAACGAAGCTCCAATGAAAAAAAAACTAAGACACGTATCTTCGAAAGTAATGCGTTTAGGAAACTCTTTTTTCCACAACTCCAATGCAACACCCCTGGTGTGGCACGTTGTGTCAGCTTGTGGGAACGACATGTCGTACCGGTTCATGTCATTCAATTGAGGCCAAAACAATTGCATTTATCATGGCCCAATAACATTCGTAATTGAAAGTCACCCACGGATAAGTAACTACCCACAGTGAGATTGTTAAAAATCGGGCATTCATTTTAAATAAACGGTACCTTTTGCTTTTTCAAACAAAATATTTCCGTATTTCTCCAACTTTTCCTGTTTTTGACATCAACACTATCTGTTCATAAACTTAGGAAACTATTCTCATTGCTCTCACATAACGCTCTTCGTTCTTTTAAATTAAAAGTTTTCGCAAATTTAGCTCAAAACTCATCACCACTAATATCTTAAGGTTATGATGTTGCCAAAGGTCGAACCTTGCGATATGTCGTATTACATACTACATTTCAATCTTACACTGGGCAACAAAAAAAATTTTTATGAATAACCACTGATGTTCTTTGCTGCTCGATTTATTTTATTTTATTTTATTTTATTTTATTTTATTTTATTTTATTTTATTTTATTTTATTTTATTGTATTTTATTTTATTTTATTTTATTTTATTTTATTTTATTTTATTTTATTTTATTTTATTTTATTTTATTTTATTGTATTTTATTTTATTTTATTTTATTATTAGAAATATTTTAGACATAATTTGTCATTACTCGAAAACGACTCGACCGATTTTGATGACATACATTTTAAAAAATGTAACATTCAATTATCTTACAATTTTCAATAGTTTATCATAAAACCACACATCCGGTTAGTGGGATAATATTTTGATCTTGAGTAACACCCGGTCTTTCGCGTAGCCCCACAAAAAAAGTCTAATGGTGTCAAATCGCATGATCTTGGTGGCCAGTTGAAGTCGCCACGACAAGAAATTACGCGGCCAGAAAATGTCTCTTGCAATAAAGCCATATTCGCTCGAGTTGTGTGGCATGTGGCACCGTCTTGTTGAAACCATGTATTCTTCAATAGCAGGCAAAAAAAGTCGGTTATCATACGACCATAACGCTCCTAATTGAAGGTGACAGTCGTTCCCTCGTCGTTTTCGATGAAGTTAGGTCCAATCACACCTTCGGACCAAAGAGCGCACCAAACAGTGACTTTTTGTGGATGTAATGGACTCTCTTCAATTACTTGCGGATTCTCAGAACGCCAAATACGACAATTTTGTTTATAAACCTACTCACCGAGTGAGAAATGTGCTTCATAACCATAAACCATAATCTCCTCTTAAAGCACGATATGTGGCTGTGCCAGAATCACCATTTTTGTAGTAGGTTTTAATAATTTGTACGCGTTGTGTGATAGTTAAGCGATCCAGTTTCTTCAATGTCAAACTGAAAAGAGAAAAAATTGGCTTAACAACTTAGTTTGACAGATGTCGAATTTCAGACCTATACTTTTGAAACCACGAAATGGATAACCCTTTATATTCGATTACTCCATATGAGGCAATTTAGGTTGTTAGTGAAACCACCATGTTAGTTGGCTGAACAACCTGATGTTGCTTTCTCTCCAGTTTGTAGATCGAAGGATTTTCATATCTGTTTAAACCGCAATTTCTGACTTCCCTGTGGGTTGTACCGAAATTTATTATACTCAATACTATTTCCGTATGTATGTACATAAAGGGTGTTTTTTTATTCGGGTTTCGAACTTTAAGTTGGCATCACTTTTTTAACTGGCGGCCATTTTGTCAGCTGTCAACTGATTAATATTTAGTTTGGTTTGCCATTTCATCATGAACAGGTTGACAAAAGAACAACGCTTGCAAATCGTGCAAATTTATTTCGAAAGTAATGGTTCAGTTCGCGAAGTTCACCGCAAGCTCCGTCCGAATGAATCGATTCGCCTCCGTGCACAGCAATTGGAGCTTTGTCCATCAACTTCTGACTTCCCTGTCTGCTTTCCGTGGCAATTGCCCTTTGACGTGTTTTTACCTGGGACCCCTGGCATCCGTTATCTACATTTTGGATCACGACATTCGTTTTCCACGTAAAGGTGATCTCAAAAGGTCGAAGCATCTACAGGGTTCTCCAATAAGAGGTGTTACTTTGAATCACCCGGTATTTCGGTAGCTGTCACTTTTGAAGCATTTATTCTTTGACATTTGACAAGTAGAAACTACGCCATTACTAAAAATGGAACGGTACACGCTTCAACAACAAAACCCCAAACAATTGTTCGGCGTGCCCCCAATAAATGCAATGCATTGTGTTAGCGGAAGGAAATTGGGTTATCGGAAGGAGGCATGAGGGAGTAGTGTTTTTTGAAATTGTTTTCCATTTCAGAATGTCACAAACACACTTGCTGGAAGAATATTTCACATACGAACGGTTCAGATGGGGAAAGAATTTTCGATTTACAACTCACGGATGAGAGTCTCTGGAAAGCCGCGTATCATCAAATATCTGCTGAGGTCTAAGGCGATTAATATAATTTGAATAATCAAAGTCCTCCCTATCGAAACATGTGTTTGAAGGCTCATCGACCGTCTGTTAACTCTTTGATTTCTCATAAGTTGTATTATTGTCTGGTTGTTGACTTGTAGTATATATTTGCCAAATTACTTTGCAATCACTTGAAGACGTCGACTCGTTGCCTACATGAACATCACTTGCTGCCGACACTGGGGTCAATATTCCATGCACCGTAAAATTATTATCGTTTTTTTTCTTCTTAACTTCCATATTTGTTTATTATATTCAGGGAACACCCCTTATCCAAGTTAGGTACCCTGGTACACTGTGTAGAATGAAAGGTGCGTCGACCCATACAGCACTCCCGCCTATACGGGCTCTCGGGAACGAGCCCGTTAACTGACGGGCAAACCTACCAAACCGATTAAACCAATATAAAAAAAATGAAATTTCATAAAATGTTTATTGCGGTTTTGTTGCATTGTGAAAAATCGTCAACCAAGGAAGTCTTAAAAGTGACAAAGTACACATTGAACAACAATAATTGTGTGTTGAAACATTCACGATTGTTGCATGTTTTACAATCTTCTGGAGTGGAATGTTTTGTGGATACAAATACAATAAATCCATAAATGCGTTATCAACGTCAATCATTTATGTGGCAATTCCTGAAATTTCACAAAGAATCGCATCATCTTAGAGTCATTTAATTGTGTGATTGTTATAACTACATATGTAATAAAATTGGGTATGATGATATCCCAACGTTTGTATGTCGGCCATTTTAAAATCTCTTGCTATTTATGTTAGAGGTGGAACATATTGCAAAAAACACCCAATCATATTGATAATACTTAGACAATAAAGTTGTTAGTCAAGGCATTGGTAGACCTACAATTCGAGAACTTTTATTCAATGGATAATAAATTACACATTTAACTGGATGATGGCGGCTAAGTGTAGCTCTTTTTCAGAAATTGTTAAGCAGCTAAAGAAAGAGATCTACGTTTTTTTTTACAAGAAAAACCTTATTACTTACGTATTTCCATTAACATTCCAAGAATGAACAGGCGGGGAGCTTCTCTCGAATCTGTCTAAGGGCTAATGTTTTTCTAGAGAAGTTTTTACATGGCTTAAAGATTACTCTATGACTCGTAAAGTCGCCAGCATTTACAAGGAAAACATCCGCTGAAAAATGTTTGATGGTCTTGCCCGGTTTAGAACTCGGGTTCTTCTGTGTGATAGTCGTACACACTACTTACCCCACCATGGCCGTCCACAAGAAACACCTAGTCAGCATAAATATATTTTGTATTAGGCGTGTTTTTGGTTACAAGCTAACGATTATAATCGTTATAATCGGAGAATACGTTTCTGAAAAAAACAAGCGTTGTTTTTCACCTAAATGTTTTTCACTAAAAATGTTTTTCTCCCACCTCTTCACATAAAGCTCGGACTCATAAAAAACTTCGTGAAAGCTATCAACAAAGATGGCGAAGCGTTCGCCTATTTAAAAACCATTTTTCCTCACCTTTCATCGGCAAAGATTAAGGAAGGCGTTTTCGACGGTCCGCAAATTAAAAAGTTGTTGCAAGACCAACAGTTTGAGCACATTTTATCACCAAATGAAGCTGCAGCTTGGAACTCATTTCGGCAAATTGTTTCCGGATTTCTTGGAAACAACAAAAGCTCAAATTACAGAGAGATCGTCGAACAAATGTGGGTTGCATTTCTGTAAAAAAATCTTACAGGTAGCCAACGGAAAACCCAAATAATTAAAAAAGTCCCCTTTCCTTTTAATTGTTCACGCACATTTATTAGCGTTTATTACTTTGCTTACGCAATCATAAAAATTAAATAACCCTTTGTTTATTCCGTTTTGTTAATTCTGAGAATCAAAAAAAAAAGAAAAAACCTTACCATAGACAAAGTTGTGCATATGTCGAGCAAATTTTTCAAATTCATACCTTTACTCAATTGCGAATAAAAGCGAAACGCGTGCATCGATTTTCATGATCTTTGTCTCATTTTGCTCATAGGTTATGTGACTTTACGTAAAAGTAAGATTTGACATTTTTCTTCATTTTGGATTTTTTATGGATTTTTTAAAAAAAAAAAATTTAAATCTTTAGGCAAAAAATAAGTTTTTTCCTTTATATATTCATTTTTAACTTGGAAACTGTTGCTTGTATAGGAAAACAATATATGAACAGATTAAGGGAATTGTAATTTTAAATTTTTTAAAATTTAATTCAATTTTTAAAATTTAAAAAAAAAAATAAAACAAAAACCAAACGAAAAAAAAATTTTTTATTGCGTTTTTCGAGCTAATGTCAAGGTTATCTACACAGAAAAAATTATCGCATCCCGAGTACATTTTGACTGTTGACTAGTGTTATCGCTTGCTTCATTGTAAAGAAAACCAGCCATACCAGCTATATTGTCAGTTGAAACTGGGCAGCTGTGAAAAACTGTTAATAAACTTTTATGAAAATCCAAAAAGAAAGAAAGTGCATAATAAGGTAGTTTTCATTGCAGAAATACAATTGTAAAGCGAACATTTTCCTACGAAACAATTGTGTTCAGCTCCTCCGGTATTCCTTCACAACGAATGACAGCTTGGTCTTTATAAATGTTTTGACACCATTTAATATTTACATTTTGTTATTTCCCTGTGCGGACAATGTCGTATCTGCAGAAAACTAAAACTTAAGCGATAATTTGAAATGTTGCTTAATATCGCTTGGCTCTCAGCAAGCGGTGTAACGAAAACACGCCCACTATTATTTGCTGTCAACTATCATTTCCAATTTCCAACAATGGGTACTTCCCTCCTATGTATTACATAAATTGTAGTTTTGAAATCGACTCAGAACGAGTAATGCTTTTTCTGGAGAAGTAATTAAATAGTTTAATGATTACTCTCTTACTGGTAAAGTCATCTGCATTTTGCATATTCTTACACGGTTATGAATCTGGGCTTCTTGAGTGATGGTCGCCTACCCTACCAATCGCCAATAAATGCAATTTTACCATTAAAGAAATATTTGTATCGATTTTGATTCCGCTAACTAACAGTGGCTACACGCTGAAAAATACGTCTTTTTTAAATGTTTAGACACAAGTAAACCGCGTGTTTGGCCTTTGTAGCAAGTAAAGCTTATTTCCTTCTACACAAAGCTTGGTTGGATGTAAATATAACTCATTTGCTATTAACATTACGTATTTGTTTATAAGCAATAGCGTGTTTGGGAAAAACAGACAACGAACTTATTAAATTCAACATTTGAGTGAGAATAAGTGTGTATTTGCAGCTGTTTTCATAATTTTTTTTTCATCTACGATCTTTAAAATATATGCAATAATCGAGAGAATAAGATGAATTGTTATATAAAAAATTCACAAATGGAAAAAAAGTAAGACAAAAATGCATACGTATACATTTGATCTTTATCACCTACAAACAAGTTAATGTTTGTGGTATGTAAAAATATTTATATGTTTGATACGAATTTGTTTGCTGAAATTTGTTAAAATGGCAATTTTTTTCCAATTCTTAAAAATTAAAAACGGCTTTGCAAACAGCTGTAAAGTCAAATGTGTGAAAATATGAATATAATTTTCACACATTTTTCTTAACAACGATTTGTAGAGCTGTTCTAAATTTGTATGAATATGAGGGTTTATAAACATTGATTTATCGCCGAAAATACATAAATATTTCTCTCACTTTAATAAATTTTCTGAGTTTTATGAAGTCTTCACAACTCAAAACGCTTAAAAAAGTGCAAATTATTAATATATTTCTCATATATTATTTATAATCGTATAATTAGTTTACGAACTGTTTGATATACAACCATCAACATTATTTTCATAAAAATATTACTCAAAACCAGACAGCGATGATGATGATAGGACCAGTAGTGAAGGCGATCATTCTGTGGCCCGAGACCATAACGACCGATGTGGAGTGACGACAAATTTCAGTTTTAAGCACAATCGTGTTCCGTAAAACAACAAATGACGAATTTTAGCGACGGTTTCAAACTTTAAAAATAAACTTTGACAGTTATGACGTTTGAGCACATATATACAGTGAAACTTCTTTAAGACGATATTTAAGTCCAAGTTCTTCTAAGGAGACAAATTCCCTTAAAATTTGTTTTCAGTAATTCTCTCCGTAAGTCCAACTTTTCTACGGGAGTTATGGTGGTGGTTCGAGTTATGAGAGTTCTGGTCCCATTACACTAGTCAACAGTCAAAATGTACTCGGGATGCGATAATTTTTTCTGTGTAGATAACCTTGACATGAGCTCGAAAAACGCAATAAAAATTTTTTTTTCGTTTGGTTTTTGTTTTATTTTTTTTTTTTAAATTTTAAAAAAAATTTTTTGGTTAATTTGTTTCGTCCGGCATAACTCGGGAGCCACTAGCCCGATTTAATTGAATTAAATTTTAAAAAATTTAAAATTACAATTCCCTTAATCTGTTCATATATTGTTTTCCTATACAAGCAACAGTTTCCAAGTTAAAAATGAATATATAAAGGAAAAAACTTATTTTTTGCCTAAAGATGTAAATTTTTTTTTTTTAAAAAATCCAAAAAAATCTTATTACTTTTACGTAAAGTCACATAACCTATGAGCAAAATGAGACAAAGATCATGAAAATCGATGCACGCGTTTCGCTTTTATTCGCAATTGAGTAAAGGTATGAATTTCAAATATATTCAAATTTCATATATTTTTGTCATCCAACAAATTTTAATTTTTTTTGTAATAAAAAAGAAAAACCTTCCCATAGACAAAGTTGTGCATATGTCGAGCAAATTTTTGAAATTCATACCTTTACTCAATTGCGAATAAAAGCGAAACGCGTGCATCGATTTTCATGATCTTTGTCTCATTTTGCTCATAGGTTATGTGACTTTATGGATTTTTTAAAAAAAAAAAATTTAAATCTTTAGGCAAAAAATAAGTTTTTTCCTTTATATATTCATTTTTAACTTGGAAACTGTTGCTTGTATAGGAAAACAATATATGAACAGATTAAGGGAATTGTAATTTTAAATTTTTTAAAATTTTATTCAATTAAATCGGGCTAGTGGTTCCCGAGTTATGCCGGACGAAACAAATTAACCAAAAAAATTTTTTTAAAATTTAAAAAAAAAAAATAAAACAAAAACCAAACGAAAAAAAAATTTTTTATTGCGTTTTTCGAGCTCATGTCAAGGTTATCTACACAGAAAAAATTATCGCATCCCGAGTACATGAAATTTTTTTCAATTTGTTGAGTAGTGTTTTCATGAAATGTTCACTGTAGTAGTAAAGGAAGAAGTAAAAAAAAGTCACACTCGGAAAGAGATGTAGTTTGTGATTCTTAGTCCATATTCACACTAGAAAATTCACCTTGCGGCAACTTTTATGTTTACCTTTTAAACTTCCCTTTTGTGTTTCAAATACAAATGTCTTTCAAAATATCAAAATACGAAAAATTTCCAATACGAGTAATTTTTTCCCATTTCCATTCCCCTTTACGCTTTTTTTATACAAACTGAGAATTGAGGCAATTAAAATTGCCTAGAGTGAATTGGGTCTTAATAGGGGACATTTGGAAATTTTCGCAATTTTTGTATTGATTTAATTATAATTATTTTTCCCTTTGGAGTTTCTGGTCTATAGATGTTCTCAATTTTAATATCAATGAAAAATTTGAACAAAAAAATTGCAAGAAGTTAAATAACACAAAGACATAACATTTAAATACCAATAATAATACCAAAGCTACAAATATTTTGAATTTGGAATAAGTAGATTAAAAATTTTTTAGAACTTTTTTCAAATCAACACCAAAATAGCAAAAATTTCAAAATTGAGAGGGAATGGCTCTCCCCTAAAATTTTAAAAACTACAACTACGTTACGAGTTTTGGTACATGTGCTAATGGTACAGAAATAAACATTTCCTGGAAATAAAGTAAGCGTTAATCTCCTTTTTAAACATGATGATAATCTCTTATGATGTCCTGAAAAAAGTTCCATTTCACCACCGCGGACTTGGATATGGGATATTAAAATAGAAATTTCGATATCTCGTGTAGTTTTGACTATTTAAATCTCAAATGAGCACTTAATTTAATAGCACCAAAATTTAATAACTTTAATTTAATCTAAAAAAAACTAAAAATGTCAAAGTTCATGAAAATAAAATAAGTCACCCTATGGTGACTTTTGGCCCACCCTGTATTACATAAGTACTTAGGTTGACTCTACAACCTGTTTGTGGTCTTGACCAGCGTAGTAAATAATAAACTAAAGTTCTTGGAATAAATCCAAGTACTTCGGTCTTGGATATCTTGATCAACTTGGTCCTTCCACAGCAGTTTCGGTCTCACCTGTCTGCAAAACATTTTTTGCAAATGAATGACAAATTGATATCATCACTTTATCCAACGGTGGAGGGTATACAAACAATTCAATTTAACAGGAAATGTAGTTAGTCTTTTTGGCAAGTCAGCCATCCACATAGTCGGTTTTATTGTGCGCCTGGGTATGTGTGGCATAATTAAATAAACAATTTGACCGGCAAACGATCGCGTAGAATGAGAGATGATCTCTCAGACACTTTCAACCATTTGAGTTTTGAAACACAAAGAGAGAGACAGGGAGAGAGAGAGAGAGAAAAACACACACCGGTAACAACATAAGATTTTATGCTAAACATTTCAAATTAAGTTAATACTCTCTCAAAGTTGTTTAGAAATGTGGCCGAAACTCTTGGCGACACCCAATACCAACAAGATGCTATTAAATACGGTAAAGTAAGTAGTGCACCATACACACGGTGATGATGATGCTGATGCCCACAATTCCTCAAAAGCGGTGCGTTATGATCATGATCTTCATTGTGGTAAATACCAATCATGTGTATGTACGTACGTACATCTATGCATACCAACATACAGACATATGTATAACGATTAAT
Source organism: Hydrotaea cyrtoneurina (assembly GCA_958296145.1). Taxonomy (NCBI): domain Eukaryota; kingdom Metazoa; phylum Arthropoda; class Insecta; order Diptera; family Muscidae; genus Hydrotaea; species Hydrotaea cyrtoneurina. The sequence goes on along the minus strand of OY282512.1, from coordinate 138,949,466 downwards.
CCAAAAAAAAAAAATTTGCATTTGAAACAAAACGTTTTTCGGTATGAAAACCGAAAACTGGAAAAAGGTTTCTGCTTTCGGTTTATCACTAAATGGATGGATAGATAGTGTTGGTGTAGATACCTATAAAATATCGCTGTCACAGTGCTACGCATTTCAGTCACTCATGTGGTGAGCTTCACAAAGCGTCAAAGTTCAAATTCGTAAACAACTCGTACAGAAAACATTTCTTTTGCCAAAAAAATAAAAACAAAACAAAAACCATCGCGAAAAGGAAATAAATAGTAAAGGAACCAAAAAGGATAAAAAAAAATACCCAGTGCGAATTTTCGAAAATATTGCAAAGTTCTACAATAAATAATACACATTGACAATGGTGGCGACCGCTGCTGTATTACAAAAGCTATACTTTTTATTGCCATTCGCATATCCGCCAAATAATTCAACAGGTATGGTAGAGAAATTGAAAAAAAAATATCAAAAATTAATACAAATAACAAAAAGGCTCGTAAATAATAAAAAGACTATTGGTGAAACGGGCCAAAGCAGTGACCTGTGACTTGCATAAATGTGCGGTTAAACCACTCCCAATGTATGTAGTAAAATATTTTTTAGAAAGCTTTTGGCTTTCGAGTTCCGGTTCTAATAAATACACATTTCGCTTTAAATACCAATCGCAACATGTCAGACAATTGAAAATCGTTCTAAGCAATCAATTATGTATCTCCGCAGACCTGCATATTTAAGTCACCGGCTACTGTTTTGGTCTCCTTGTTCAGCTCACCCGATTAATTAGCATTTAGCAGTTTCAACTATAAAGTTACCATTAAATCAATATCTTTGTTGTTTTTTTTTTGCTTTCACTTTTCAAATTAAAATCATATACACAACATTTCGTTTATATTTCCAAACGATTTACGATTTGGCCGTTTTGTTATGTTTCTTTTTATTAGCTCACTCTCAACATAATAGCGATATTTTTGGGTTAGAAGCGCGAAACTAAATGATACCCTACAGCAGTAGACCGCTTTGAACTTTAGAGAAAATAGGATTTCTTCGTAAAAGTGCAGAATGTATTTGTAAAATAAAACACGTACTTTTGACAGATTGGTGATGTTTTATTTTAATCAAACACTAATTAAAAGAAATTCATTAATATTTCTAAAAAAATATTTCATCCGTTTTTCTCATCCCATTTGTGTTCAGCTCAATGTCCCAAGTCTGATTTTCGTGTCGCATTTATTGTGCCAGTCGTGCCGTCCCTTTTCCGCACGCAATCATTTTGATTATGTGAGTAGTTTCTGAAAAAGTGTTGTTTAGAGGCGTGGTAAATTTATCTGCCCGCTTTGTTGACTCACATCATGCGATGAGTTGATTAAAGCAGCTCACAGATAATACCGGTTTTTAATCCGTCTCTTTTCCTCACAAACTCCTAATCTTGTGGGATTCTTACTCCACCTTCTAACCCCCCAATTTTTAAAATCTTTTAACGAGTGTGCCTCTAAGATCGGGTCTGAAGTCACAGACATGTCTCTCAAATCAGTGACCGGGACCTGCTGTTTAAATCCAACTTCGAAGGGCTAATGCTTTTTCCAGAGAAGTTTAACATGGCGTACAGATTTGGGGTATTTTGACTGTCAAATTCTGATATATAAATGGCCGACTGCAGACACTCATGGCCCAATAATAGAGGGTAGTGGCAATTGCCCAACAACAAAAATTCAGATACAACTTTGGTTATTTTGATTTTCAAATTCTAAAATATAAATGGCAGACAGCAGTCATTTAAAACTCATGCCACAATGTTTAGCGATCTATAACATTATTTTTAATAGTTTTGAGAGTCACAAAATTCTTTGTTTGGCTTTTTGTATTTTAATTGTTCGATTTAAATATTTAATACGAAACTGTATTCGTCATTTGAAAAAATAATTAAACCAACAATTGAAATGTGAACAATGAGTTTGACAATCAAAATTCTGTCAAAATGAAAACATTGTAATCAGCTGTTTGCATGCGCCTACCTTTAGTTATTGTACCTTGGAAATTGTCCAACAACAAAAACTCAGATACAACTCTGGGTATTTTGATTGTCAAATTCTGATATATAAATGGCAGACAGCAGACACTTTATTTTTAATAGTTTTGAGAGTCCCAAAATGCTTTGTTTGGCTTTTTGTATTTTAATTGTTCGCCATTTGAAAGACGAACTTAACCAACAATTGAAATGTAAATCAAAATTCTGTCAAAATGAAATCATTCAATTGATTTCCTTTGAACAGACATAACATTTCATTGAGTCTATCACAACTTCTCGGAATTTATAGATTGTGCATTTGATCTTTGGTTTCGGTTTTATAATATTTCTTAGTTACCTGCTTAATAAATGATTTCCAAGCTTAATAAATAATTCTGCTTGGCTTCTCCAGTTCGATTTTCATGTCTTCATCCACTTGGTCCCTCGACCGGAGCCTCTGCCTTCCCGGTCTGCGCCTTTCGTGGTTGTTTGTCGTCCAACGCCTTTCTGGCTGCAGCGTTTGAATTCAATCGATTATAATATTTCATCTCATAGAAGTTTTTGGTTGTGATGTTCTGTTTGTTCCAACAGCTTTTGCCTTGTTTGGCATGTACATTGTTTATGCTGCTCTTTTTTTTTAATCATTAAAAAAAGTTAATGATTCATAATCATTTGCATCGTTTTTTCTTTAACATTTTCTACATCTTTCGATAACAATTATTGTATGGCTATGTTCAGATTTTTGCCAAATTCTTATGGATTTACAATTTAACGGGCAATTTGTCAAATTCTATGATATTCCACAAATCTGACGGAGATTATGTTGATTTCATGGCATTCACTCCCTTTAACTTGTGGCTTCTGAAATTGTATGGTATTCTTTAGATCATTCAGAGTTTACAGAGGTTTAATGACATACGCCTTTTATTTGAGTTTCCCATTGAGGTCTTATCTTTTTAATCTGGCGACTTTAGCTTCAGTTCCTGTTCTGTTTTGTCAACAAAAGTTCTGAAACACAATAGTAAGAATAATTGATTGTTGTTTATTTTTTTGTTGTTATTGTTTTTTTGCGGACCACCTGTGCAATGACGCGCAACAGTGTGATGGTAATCAGATAATACCTTCATGATAAAGACCCTCTAAGGGGCAACAGGGGAGTTTCCCTTGGTACATCCAACACGTAAAAGGCATCTCTTCGGGCTCTTGGTATATTTAAAGCAAATCCGTTGCAGTGACAAATTATGTTCAGCTGTGTGGGACCTATCAAGTGAATTGCTGTAAGGGCGGTGTTATGTCTTATTTTCAAAAATCTTTGATAAACTGAAATTACTAGAAAAACAATACACCTATCCCCCGTTTTACACGGTACTCGTTTAGCACGTTTTCGATCTTACACGGTTTTTAATTTTAAAGTTTAAAAAAAAAAAATTTTTATATTAACGAATTTAATGAATATTTGAAACTGTTGTGGAAGGTTGTTTGTTAACCGCCACGTTATTCTGTTATACAAATTGATGCAACACTATAAAAGTAGTAGTATTTATGTACAAAAAATTGCAACCCTCTGAAGAAGAGTACCAAAACAGGCATCTGATTTCAAAACAACCCCGCATACTGGCCGTTATATTTTAATACGTATAGGTTCATATGTATGTATGTAGTGATGTTGATGAGCAAGAACCAAATGCATTCACAGCAAAAGTTGTTCGAGAAGGACTAGAGATAGGAAAACGGTTAGACAACTTTTTTCTACAAAATGATCCAAATGTTGAACGAGCTCTCCGATTTCAACGAAATATCAACAATTGTTTAAGTCAATATGAGGAGGCTTACAAAGATCTTAACAAAAACAAAACGCAATTGCTCATAACAGATTTTACTGCAAAGACTCAACATATCAATGTTAATTCATCAAATAAAGATACTGAGTGTAATGAGTTAGTAATATCCAGTGGTGAAAGTGATTTTTCACCAGTCAGTAAAAGAAGACGTATGGTTACAGCTGACAGTGACAGTAATGAAACAATCTGAATGTATAAGTCATACTACATACATCCAATGTTATTATCAACGTTTACTAAACGTTTACTGTTTTGAATGAATTGATTTTTTATGTTTCTTGTAATTGAACTGCTATTTTTATTATTTATTTAATAAATTACTACTTTAAATCTACAAATTTATGCCTTTTTTCGTTTAACACGGTTTTTCATACAAAATTTTCATTTTCGCTTTACACGGATTTTTCAGGAACCTATCTACCGTGTAAATCGGGGGATAGGTGTATAGAATTTTCTGCCGAGGTGGTTTAAGTCTTGGATATAAATTTTCTTAGCTCTCATACAATTCGGCTCATGTTCAATTCCAAACGACCATAAGACACAAGTGTATCAGCAATCTATCATCATTAAGAGGCTGACGGACAGGGCTATATTGTCTTAGAAATTGCTAATGCTTGCAAAATATTTATACGATGACAGATCCGTGCTTCAAAGTTTTTTAAACGGAACAACAAAGTGAAAATACACTCCATCTTAGGGTGGAGGGTATTCAAAGTAGATAGCACAAATATGTGTAGGTATTAGCTACATGAGTCATGAAACTATCTTCCCAGTAGCGAATGCTGGGGTATAATGAATGTAAGTTTATGCATGCCTTCTGCAGAGCAGAGCTTTAGATTTTGCTGTTACGTAATCATTTGGATACTAAAATGGCTCCAATTTTTCGTCCCATTGAGCCTGATATACAATTTTACCAAATCATAAAAAAAAACTATACTTGAGATCCGTGAAGAAATCTGACCTTATTCAATGTTTACTGGTGTGCGGAAACCCAAATATAAAGAAATCTTTAAAATAAATTCATATTATTATATTATTCGATGAGATTGTACTAACTGGTAAAAGTACAGTGCACGCTCGATAATGTAAACTAATTAAAACCCAAGGAGTTCACGTTACATAAGTGTTCACGTTATCGAATGCCAACCAGTATGAAATGGATATTTAAATGTTTCCACATTTAAATTCATATTTTATTGTTTGTACATTTTTGCGGAATTCGTTTAACCGCCTTTTATGGAAATTTCGCTTAATTGCAAATAGATATTAGTAACGATTGTTCTGGAGAAGTTTCCATGCACTGTACTTCGCTTGAACGAAACGACGCTTTATTGATAAATCGTTTATGTGTAACACAAACTTATATGATACCAACTCCGCTTGGGAGAAATATGATAAATGTAACGGCGAAGACAAATAATGTTGCGTCGTCTCATTGCAATACTACTTCAGGCAACCTATTAAAGTACATACACAATAATAGAGATGAATTTAGAGATCAAGAGATAATAGAGTAGGCGGAAACGTTGAAAATGCTGTAGTAGGTTCCGTGCACTATTAATAATTTTAAAATGTCCAGTTTTCCGGAAACCCAGATTTTTGGACACCCTAGTATTCAAGTATCAGAAGATATGTTTTCCCAAAAATCAAAATCAGACGAGAAAGAATTACCGAAGAATATTTCAACTTCGACAAAGTCGGCTTCAATAACATTTTAATTACGGGCTTATTGGCAGGCCAAAAATGAAATTGTTTAAAGTGTCCCTTGCTTCCTTAGTGTCCGTTCAATCGCACTTCCTCATGGACGTTAGAATCATATGCACAAGGTCAACATGCCCTAGAGTGTGGCCAGGTCATAGGGTATGAAATTTGCTAATCGCTATGGTTTAAAATTCATATGTGATTTGTATTCGATTTTGGGGAATTTCCATAATTCTCTCATCAAATGAATAAATACCATTAAAATTAGTTTGCCGATTCAACAAAACAAACAAAAACAAAAAAGAAAGAGCCACAAAAAGAACAACAATAACCGATGAATGGGATTTAAAAATACAACAACTGTTTTCATTTGTCTAACTTTCAGCACCTACACCTCCAGTTGGCGCCGACTGGTCTTATGACAACACTCATCTCTGGGGTAATGACTATCCGAAGTGCTACGGCAGAGCCCAATCGCCCATACACATAAAAACATCAACGGTGAGTTGTAACATTTTCAAAATATTAACGACCCCATATATCACAATTTAACGGTATTTCACATTTGACACCGAACAGGAATCGTAAGATCTTACGAAGCTACGCTTTGTATCGTTGACACCACGACATGTGAATGAAATGCAATTTTGATTCACCGCTTCGTGTTGTTTTTTTTATGGCCGACATGTGTATAGCGGATCTGGTTTTATATAAACAGTTTCATTCAATCAAAACTAATTAATTGGGTTTTTAATTTGGTTGAGGTATATCGAACAAGGTTAGTAGGTTTAGTATATGCAGTCGTATATCCATAAGAGTTCAAGACCCGGAGGCTTTAAGTCAACGCTTTGTGATAATATGTTGATGTATAACGAAAATGTCACACCTCGTTTGGCCGCTGCCATAAAAATGGAAGTCTTCATTAAAATAAAATCAACAAGCCTGACACTTGGATTGGCATTGCTCAAACGTTTTAAAAATTCGTGAATCAAATCACAAATGGTAAGGTGGGGGATTAATAAAGCCCTAAACTAACAGCATCGTGTCTCGCGACAAAAGTAACATCTCAAATGAATCTGGACTGGTTTAATAACAGATGTCACTGGTTAAATTATGCTGCTCGGGGATATTTCTCCTTCCAGTAACTCTACAAAGCAGTGACCGGTCAGTTTTTGTCACATTTCCGATATTTAGAATCGCCTACACGCCACTTCCTCATCATCACCAAATATTTCCAGTTCCAAAAAATAAACACCTAACGTTTTAATTTATCACTTGCCTCGACTAGCTTTTGGGTTAACAGTTCAGCGTTTGAGCATTCGGACATAAACAAAGACGCCAACCGTTACGCTCGTTAATTATTTAATTATTAATTAATTACATGGTTGTTTTTTTGACCCGGTTCATCAATTACGAAATTATATATTTTTAATACAAAACATTTAATGGAACATAATTTAAATTTTAGACATACATCGTGCCACTGCTGCCAATAAAATTCAGCAACTATGACATACCATTGTCGGGAAACATAACCCTGAGCAATAATGGCCATTCGGGTAAGTGACACTTCTTTGATTTAATTTGATGGCATTTTCAGAGAGTCAAATCATTTTTTTTTTGTTTTAGTTGAATTTTCGGTGCCGGTCACTGTAAACGGGAAATCGCCCTCAATTAGTGGTGGCACTCTCAAGAGTAAATATGAAGCTGTCGGTGTCCACTTCCATTGGGGTAGCAATGGCATCAAGGGTTCGGAACATGTCATTGACAATCGACGATTCGATGTTGAAATGCACATTGTCCACAAGAATATCAAATATGCCACAGTGGCTGAGGCGACACAGCATCATGATGGTTTGACCGTATTGGGCATAATGTTCAAAATAACCCGGGTAAGTTTGAAACTACTTTCTTAACATTTCAATGATCTAAATGAAAAGGTTCCCGGAATACTATGTATTCCGGATAACTGTAATCCGCCTAAGTGAAATATAAAATTATGCAACAGAAATAAAAGTTTTAGCGTAATCTTTAACCACTACAAAATTCTGATGTACTATGGTCACCTGATCAAATTTTTGTTTCTATGGATAGGTTTTTTTTTTAATAAATGCAACTTTTGTGATACAGAAACCGACTGATCTTGATGGAATAAATTTTGAAGACTTTAGTGTCTTTTAATCTGAATGAAAAATGTGCGAAAAGGAGCCTTCACTAAATTATGAATAATAAAATTACAAATTCCTCCATAGATTTCCTCATTTTAATTGTTAGATATGTAGCTTTATGATAAACTATTGAAAATGATAACCTCATATTTTTATGATTTTATTAAAAAAAAAAATTCCGAAAAAAAATGTTGTATTCAATTTGTTTACGCTGCCAGTTGAGTACACATATTTTCTTCGAAACAAAAGAAAAATATCGAAAATCATCTGAAACTGAGTGTCTACATTTGAACGTGCATGTTCATTTGAAAAATGAACAATTGTTGCCGTCCGCCGCAGTAAACAAAAATTTTCAAAGCATTTGGGGAAAAGTATGGACAAGCAAGTTTGTTTTCAGGAATACGTCAACATTTTGTTTTTTGTACTTTAAATATGTTTGAAGAATTCTTTATTGACAATAATGTATAAAATTGAAAAAATTTTTATACGAGAAAACACAATTACACAATAAAATTATCCCATAATTTGACAAAAAAATAATGTTTTAGAGAACTCTAACTCTGTATGAAATCGGCCGGCCAGTAGCAAAAATGTGTGTGGATTGGTAAAAAAAAACGTGTGAGTGTGATGTATTTTTCGAACAATTACTGCCCAGTGTAATGGCTGGGTTATAACTCTGAAATTGTCTATCAGATTTAAAGATGGAAAAGGCAAAGATTAAAAAAATTTAGTAAGCAGTGTTGTATATAAGTTGTATATAAGTCGAGTTATGACAATTGAATTTTATTAAAAAATATTCGATCATTAGAAAACAATTTTGTACTTAGGGACCATACGTACAAAAAATACTTTTGTTTTTGTTGCATAACGACTAATTGAAATTGAACTTGAATTTTGGAATACAAAATTATTAACATCTCTTTGTCTCTTTTCCGCATAGACCATCGATCGTTTCTATCCCGGTTTAAATAAAATCTTCAACCGACTACCCAATGTCCAGCAATATCAGTCATCAACGCCGCTAAGGGGCCAACTGACACTGGGTCAACTGTTGGGCGATCTGAATACGAAGAAATACTTCACATACATTGGCTCCCTGACCACACCTGATTGTGCTGAGGCTGTTACATGGCATGTGTTCCCCGAACCGCTGCCCATCGCCTACGAACATATACAGAAATTCTGGTCAATCCTAGACTCCAACAATCTACCGTTGATCAATAACTATCGACCTGTACAGCCTCTCAATAATCGTCCCGTCTTGTACCGGGTTGGAGTAAAACCTGTTAATTTCGTCCATGGTTAATTCCACCTCCCCCTCTCCCCCTCTCTCTCTTTATCACTATGTCTTAAAATATTCTACGCTATATTAGAATTCACGTTATATTATTTATAAAGCCATACCAGAAACTCATTCCAGCACCATCCATTAATTAATTATAAGAATGTGTTATATATATATATATTGTAATAATATTATAAAATACATATGTATTACGTACTAGTACTAGATCGCCGGTAATTTTATTTCATCCAAATTTATCTATATCTATCGTATATTGTATTTGTATATGTTAAATATTCAAATAAAATTAAAATTAAACAAATCCACGATGACTGGCACAGTGACCTAAGAATGTTATGATCGGGATCATCAGATGGTTTTCGTCTTTTACAGTTATCTAACGGGTACCATTCGCTAACGATATCACAACGTTACCGACCGGTCGCAGAGTATATTGGTTAGGACCAGCTGCATTTTCGTGTATGTGAAGTTTGACTCCATAGCTTCTTATTCAACTTATAATAAAATAAAACAAAACAAAATAAAATAAAATAAAATAAAATAAAATAAAATAAAATAAAATAAATTTTTTATTGTCCATGAAGGGACAGAAAAAAAGGGAAAAAACGCCAACACTTACGAGGTGAAAACATCTCGAGGTCTGATGTTTTACAGGGTCCGCCAAATAATTCTATACAAAAATTCTATAAAAAAAAACTACTTGATATTACTGGTACAATCCTTCCGGTTAATAATGGAAAATAATTGCATTCAAATGGCTGCCTCGGCTGGCCATGCAGCTGCCTAACGACATCAGCTCGGCGACTGATAATGCGATCTTCAAAAACAGGGCGCAAAACATCGAGTGTAGCTTCAGCTGTGTGGCACGTGGCGCCGTCCTATTGAACCCAAATGTTGCCAATATCCTCCTCTCAATTTTTGTAAACAAAAATTCGTTCAACATGGCCCGATAACGAAAACGAAATATTTTTGTTTTTATTTCCCGATATGTGCAATACAAACAACATACGGTGGTAGTATTTATTTATATATTAATCCCCTGACGATGAAAGAATTGAAGATTCAAAGAATTGCGAAATATCGGGAAATAAACAAAAATATAACATCAGACCTCGATTTTTATAAACATTTACCAAAATTTACCTAAAGGTCGAAGATAAAAACTATTAATTACAAAATAAATTAAATTAAATTAAATAAAATATATATTTTCCACGAGTCGCTAAAATGTAGTTTTTGAAACTTATGTCAACAGTATACAGCCTACTGATAATGTTATTGACACTTATGTTTAGTTCACACTATGCCACACTTTTCATTGTCATGAGCAATCACTATACAATTCCCCTGAGTAAATTTGTTTTCTATGGATAGGCTCAGGTTTTTTAAAAAGAAACTCGCCTTTCCGGAAGTTCTTTCATGCTCGGATACAATGGCTGGCGATCATCTCTAATAAAGTCGTTCCCCATAGTGACGCACGTTTCTGTAGCAGTTACATAAGCCAACTTCAAAGATTTTTACTATTTCTATTGCCGCTCAGTCATCTAAGAAATAATTATATTTACATTACTTCCCCTAATGGTTTTATTATTTCTTTTAAGCCACATTCGTAAATAGTTCAATCACTTCACATAACTTTTTTGTGTTGTTTTAAAAAGTAACAACAAATGTTTACCCGTAATTCTTTTTTGCAGCTGTGACGTGTAGGAAAGTTTTAGAATTACTCAAGTGTAGTGTTTCACAAAAACTTGTAGTCATAATTCAAGAATTCTGCTGACCCAAAATGTTGTAGAATACAGATTTATCGTCGATTGGAGAATTGGGCCAATGAAAGCCATGCTCAAATCCTCAAAAACCAAACCGGATACATACTAATATCAACTACCTGTTCATAAATTCCAAACAAAAAAAATATAAATAGTACAGTGCTGTGCAGAACAATAGCAATATATTTAAAATCAGCTAATTACGAAAATAACTACTGCAAAAAAAAAATGTTTTTTTTTGTGCTTTCTTATGGGAATAATTCTGAAACTCATTATCAGTTCTTTCAATGGAAATTTTCCATACAGATATGTATTGCGAAACTGGTTTTTTTAAGTCTTGTGTACAACTAGATTTTATACCGAAGAAAAAATTCCTACGATTCATTCCAGTCTAACATTGTTTATTAGAATTAAATTTTGAAATTTTAATGGTATTGTTTTGTACACTACTATGAGTCAACGAGTCTTGCTGACAGCAAGTAGAATTTCTACAATAACGATAAGTGTGTAAGCAATAAAAATTAAGGAACGCAGTTAGATTGCAAAATGATTTGCCACCTCAGCCCAAGATAATCAAGACAATAACCCCAAATAAAAATGTGTCCGGGCAGACTTTCTAAACCAACCGTTGAAAGAAGCGCCAAGTAGGATATTAAGATTAAAAATATAAAGATTGCAAGATGTATGTTTAATTATAATTTGAGAAGGTTGGAACTTTAATTGTTAAGTTTGCTGTTCTGTTAGTTTAGTGACGAATGTTAGTCATGGATTTAGTTTAGAGAACCAAAAGGGAAGCTTATTTAAACTTTCGAGGATAACTATTACAACACATCGCATTATAATAATAATGTAAACAGCTCGTTTCTTAAATTTGCTCAAAATAACAGTCGAGTCAAAAGCTGCATTTTGTAATCATGAGATAGTTTTCCGCTTGCCAGATGCGATTCGACAAAAGATTATTTTTTCGAGCAAAATCGTTGTTTAAAGGCTCAAAGTGAGAATCAATATCGAAGCGGATGGTCGTGGGCTGATCATTGAACTTGTAGGCCAAAATTTCTATCAGGCTAATGCGTGAAATAATGAGATAGATGAGTGAGTCGATGTTCCAGGACTGAGAAGCACACTCTCGGCTGTGGCATACACATTCTCATGGAAATCCTTTAAAATTGAGTACAGCAGATTCGGTGAAACCTAATTTGAATAATAATAGGCCCACAATAGAAACTTCGTAGTTTTCTCTTGGCGACGGATTAGGGATTAATTTAATTTTGATAAATGGATCGTTTACTTTCTTACATTTCAACTGCATTTAAATCAACCTACCTTCAACGTTCCGGTAGACACTTATGTCTACCGGTACATAGGCCTAGCTTCACTGTGTCTTTAGTGTATGCAAGAAATATTACGCAACTGCCCATTCATCTGTTACATGAAACGTCGCATAAGTGTCCAAACGTTTAGAGAAAGTGGACGAAATTTGATACTTGTATGTAATATCGCACTATGAGCCACTGTTAACGAGCACAAAGAAAATAAAAAAAAAAAACTAATTGAAATATATAAGGGTTAAGTAAGTATTACAATTGCGAAGAGGATTTTGTTGTTAAGCAGCGAAATCAATACAAAGCATATCAGCACGATTCTGACTACTTCCCCGGACATAATTCCCGGGGAATTTATTTATCCCGGGAATAAAATCCTTATATTCTAAACTAATGGGGAGAATAGTAATAAGGTAGAGAGAATTTCGATTATGCAAAGTTAATTGTTTTGTGTCAGCGGTTTTGTTTGGCTAACAATTTGCAAATTATTTCCATGAAGTTTCAAACGTACATTGTGATAGAAGCTGAAGCAGAAGGAGAAGAATCTACAAAGGATAAATGAGAAACTTACTTGATGCCATCAACCAACTCAATCTTTGTATTACAACAGGAAGCTTGAATGTAACGCTGGTAAGTGGTTTCGCTGCTACTTTATTTTCAAGATATTCATCGGAATGACCAGTAATTTCTAACCAAAAATAAAAAAAAATTTAATTGATTTTTAACCAACAATAAAAAAAATGTTTACAGGTCTGTGGTCAAGAGCTGATGATAAAGTACGTGGACGAATCGTATCCCGTTGCGTGTCATATCTCATGCATTTGGATTATTTGGAATACTATTGTAAACAACTTGCAATGAATTTCAGATTTTTCTAAAAAAAAATGTGAATAATCAAAAAAAAAAAAAAAAATACTGTAAAAGCAGAACTCCCTTGTAAAAATTCCCAAAAAATCACATCACATTCTCCCTTTTATTGATATTCATAATGCCTACATTTTACCCTGGGAAAAGATTCTCATTTTCGAAGTTCTTTTGTTTACGAAACAAAAGAAAAATATCGAAAATCATCTGAAACAAACTGATGGTCTACATTTGCACGTGCCTGTTCATTTGAAAAATGTCGTCGCAAGAGAAACGTCTTGCAACAATAAACAAGAACACAACATTGCCCTACGCCAGAAATTGTAAAAGAATTTGGGGAAAAGTAAATTTGTTTTCATGAATACATCAACAGTTTGTTGTTTGTACTTCAAACATGTCCGAAACATTCTTTATTGACAATAATGCACAAAATTTTACTTTTACTTTAATACGACAAATTAGTCAAAACACAATTCCACAATAAAATTATCCTATAAATTGACACAAATGAAGTATGTTTGGGAACTCTAACATTCGTTACTGTTTACATGTTTCATATTTCACTGACAAGGAATTTTCGTTGGCAGTCGGCCAGCCATTAGTGTGTATTCGAACAATCACTGTCCAGTGTAATGGCTGGGTAAGGAAAAAGGAACAAATTCCCGCGGAGATTTTATTTAGAATATAAGATCAGGGAGAAGGGAACAACTTCTCGGGAAATTGTTATTCAGAATCGGGCTGAATATGTACGTACATTAAAACAAGTCGAAATTGCAGTGTAACTCTCCAATGAAATGTTGTTCGTAGAATTTTCGAAATTTTGTATAACAATGTGCACCCTAATGTACTTAAATACACCTAAATATTGTTTAACGTTTTTGTGTTACGACCTAATTAGTATTGAATGGACCAAATAAAAATGAATTTTTATTGCATTCATCTCGCTGTTTCGCCAATGTTTTGCTGTCTTCTTCAAGGGGGATTCAGAATAATATGAAATTTACATTGCCTGAAGGCGAGCTTCGATCTGCCTGTTAAATTTTAATTTTAATATTTAAAATTTAATTAAATAAATCGTTATTTTTTATCGCCAATCTGAATAGTCAAAAAAAAATAATTAGAATTCCCCGACATCAATAATTTTGCAATATTTTAAACTTTCTTTTCATTCTTATTATTCTGTAACCACAACTTCTCAAATTAAATATTTGGAATACAATTTTTTTACTAGAATTAAATCGGAGTAGTCAGCATAAAGATAATTAATTTTTTGAATTAACCCATTCATAGCCAGCAATGCCATATGGAACTTTACGAAAAGAATTTCGTAAAGTTAAAAATATCAATGGATTCGAAATCAGGACCCCTTTTTATATGATATAACATATTTTTTTAAAACTGTATTGGTCATGAATGGGTTAAGTAACTTATGTTAGGTTTTTATTCTGTTTTGTAGATCTATTTCTTTTCACCGTGTTTTTGTTTCTGTTATTCAGGTTCTAGATAATTTATTATTTTTATTTTTTTTGCAAAAACATTTCTATTTTGAAAAAAAAAAAAAAACAGAAATAATAAATGATCGAGAATAACAGAAACAAAAACTCTGTGGAAAGAAAAAAGATCAACAAAACATATTTAATTATTTCTAAAGCAAATGTTGTGTAGCTCAAATAGTTCGTTAATTGAAAATAAGTTTTGGCCGAAACGGGGCACATCCCGCAAATTTCGTGAGACTGGCTGCTACCGGACAACACTCACGATCCACGTCGTCGTACGTAGTGCATGTGTCGAAGTGGGTGCCGTTGCCGAGAGTGTGTGACTCAGGAACAACGACATTACACGCACCAGGATGATGAGCATGTTCCACAAAGAACTCTCATTATTCCCACACATGGTGCATAATCGAATTTGTGTTATTAGCCGTCTCGGCGATATCAATTGCCGATCACGGAGCTGTGATTCGATGCCGTTATACCTTTTTGTAGGGCACCGTGAATGACCAATGTTTTGAAGAAATTTGAATACCGAACTTATCATATTATTATGATCCAAATCACATGTAGTTTTTAAGAGTATTTTAAATTAGATACCCGAGGATATGAAGCTGGTTCTATTGACGATAACGAAGTGCATTTTACAGGACATATTGAAAACAGCGTTGTTATTGCACTGTAAACCAAAGGACACTCTAAACAAACAAAAAAAAAACAATTCTGAGCTCAAAAATAAAAAAAAAAAATCAGATTCGCTAAAAATAATACGATAAAGTTTTGCTGTAAACAATTATGCCTTTGTTTGTTTTCCAGAACTTTTATTGAGAAAACAGATCACTATGCATGTCAACAGACTAAAAAAATTATGGCCTTAGTGGAGAAATAATAAAACAATAGCGAAAGTCATAAAATCTTATTGATCTTGAAAACAAACACAAAATTGAAGGATTTTTAACAGATATATATATTTGTACGTAAATTCTACATTAAATATGTAATGAATACCTTATGAATAACTGTCCCTTCTTTAATGCCACTCCGCGAGAATGTTAGTACCATGAAGAAATGCTTCGGGAGAATAAGTGTGATCTGAAGGAACGACGTCTTATATACAATTCACGTACTACAATTCACCATTATTAGGCCTCCTGCTTTAAATGCAACACCGGGAAAGGCCATGATTGGCCAGATTATTGATAAAACTTAATTGACTCTCACTATATTCTAAACCACCTTTAGTGCATGTACTTGGGTAATACGGAATGTATATATTGCGAAATTTGTTGTCCAGTGTTCAAATTCAAAATTTATTTTATCCAATATCGCATAAGATCATTTGGGTATTTTTTAAGAATTATTAATTGATTATTCACAAAAAATTCCCACCACGTGAAATCAATAAGAGACCCCGAAATAAGGCAATAACTTCGAGACAAATGCAATCCATTGTTTGATACAATTTAAATTGATTATAAATGTCGCAGTTAACGTATGGGAAAAGTCGGTCGCGGTGAAATTCGAGTATATATTTTCGGTTTCAATAGGTACACGCCAATTTGTGTTGATTGGAGATGTTGATCGGAGTAATGTCACCGCCTTACCATCAATATGTTGTTGACCCCAATAAAAGTAAGGCCAAATACGCATGTACGACGGGAATCAAAAGCTCACTCACAAAATTTATTTCTCGTACATTAATCTGTAATGGCTAATGTTATATAGACCATATGTGCTTATAATTACATCATTTTTAAGCCAGAATACAAATAAGAGAAAAAGATTTGGGAATTCCAAAAAAAAAAATTTTGACCCAAAAAAAAACAAAGGGGTTAACCCATCAAAATTTTAAACTTTCTTTAAAAAAAATAGATTTCTTTGAAATTTTACTAATGCGTAGCAGACCGATGTTTTCATTTTTTAGATTGACCAAATAGTTTTACAGAAATTGGCTTTAGAAAATGGGTTTTCTTAAAATAATGGATTCGAAAATCCCTTGAAATTATTTGGCCATTTTTTCAGCAACAGAATAAGGCAACGCCACAAGAGTAGTTCGAAATTAATGCTAGATTTTAGTACTATTATTAACCCACTGACAGTTTTATGCTACGACCATTCAAAAGATTTATTGCCTATACGATTAGCCACAAATATTCGCAATCAAAATGTTTGAGCAATAAAATCTTTACGCAACCAAATGTTTGTTTGTGCAAACATTTGGTTGCGCAAACAATTAGATCCAAAAACATAAGGTTGAGAAAAAATTTGGTTGTACAAATAGTTGGTTTCATAAACATTTGGTTGCGCAAACAATATGTTGGCTCAAACAGTTGGTTGCGTAAACATTGGGTTGAGCAAACAGTTGATTGCGTAAACATTGGGTTGAGCAAACAGTTGATTGCGTAAACATTGGGTTGAGCAAACAGTTGATTGCGTAAACATGTATTTGCGGAAACATTTGGTTCACTGCAACATTTGATGCTATCTTCCTATGTGAGATCTTTCTAGACCTTTCTCATAAATTTCTCGCACGATATCTTACTCAAGGGCCAGAACCGTTACAGAATTGTTCGCATAACAGCAGTCCCTGGCGGTTCCCCATTAAAAAAAATCTAGTATTGCCAAATCGCAGCTACGAGGTGGCCAATTGAAGTTGTCGAGACGGCTGATAACACTATTACCAAACATGGAGCGCAAAAGATCGTGTGCTGTGTGGCATGGGTCTCCATTCTGTTTACAATTTCCGGCTCACAGAAATGGCGTTTCAAAGGAAAATGATATGTTTGTCGAAGATCACGTGCCAGTTATCCGATAACCAGATGCGGCTGTTTTGCTTGTTAACATAGCCACCGAGATGGAAATGTGCTTCGTCAGCAGCAAAATCTGTGACCATTTCGAGCTGCTGTGAGATCCTGACATGCCTACATCAGGCGCGGTAAAAGCCTCGTTTCGGCCAAAGCTTCTTTTCAATGAACCCATAAGATTACATTATTTCACAAGTTTGCTCATGAGTAAAGCGATTCATTCCGTTCCGCCGATACATGATACTGACTTTCTGTCAAGATTTCTGGCTGGAAAGAGCTCTCACTGTCAAAACAACAGATGATTCAAAAATAATCCATTAAAAGGACCAGATTTTATTCTCCATTTTCAGAGAGTCAAATTTGAAGGAGGCAGGAAATGTACTTTCCGTGACTCAAAATTAAGACAAAACATTTTGATCACTAAGATGAAATGAAGAAATATAAACCGTATTGTTGGCATAGTCTTCCATATCTTTAAAATTTACTTAATAATTTGATATTTCTAGAAAAACGGCAATCATAAATAACCGCCAATCACCCCCTCATTTGTTCTCCAACAATATTAAATCTTTAAATTAAATGCATTATTATAACAATAAATTTGCAAAAGTTCCTTTCAATAAATTCGATATTCATTCTTCTTCATTTTAAACTAAAAGTTGTCACATCATAAATCGTGATTTTTATCTCTACGTTACAATGATCATTATTACTACATCCATGTGACATCTTTCAAGCACTTCGTGACTTGGGAAACCTTCAAGGAATCGTCAGCGTCATCACAAAAAATATACAATAAAACCGAAACATGGCACCTACGGACATATTTACCTTCATCATACCTTCACATCCCCCAAATACGAGTACACTAATTAAAATGTAATCTCTTACTAATGCTGGTTACTGTTAGACACAGTTAGTGTTGCAGACAAAGCACATTAAACGGTTTAGGTTGCGCGCAAACAAACAATTAGGCTTTCGTTCGTTTATATTGCACACAATTGTCAGATAGTGTACGACTGAATATGTAAATAAATAAACGACAAACGGTCGGACGGACAGTCGTGAATATGACGTGTATTTATCTTTCGTACCTCGTGCGATTGCGCGGCATGCTCACATGCAGCATAGCCACTTACCGACAGACAGACATCTCTACCTGTCAGCGCTTGCCGCCTTGTCAGCCTATCCAATCAGTTTGCTTTAATTCGGAGGGTTTGAGTTATAAAACCTTTGTGCGGTGAGTAAGTCAAAATTAGAAAAAAAAACTCCATCTTTTGTGATTGTTTTGTTTGTGTCTTTCATATTTTGGTTTTTGGAAAATGAGTCGAAATTTTTATACCGGCAAATTTGTTAGCTATGAAGAGATTTCTGCAAGACATAGATACCACATGATGGAAATGTACATTAGACTGGGTCAGACTACAAATAATATTGCAAATGATTAAAGTTGGGATTTTTTCCAAGCGATCGTTGATTAAATGAATTTCTACACTTTTGGTCGATTTTCAAATGAATTTCGAACTACATAAAAGTGAAATGAGCCGCAACGATTTTTGAGTTATACGCAACTCACAACTTCAGAGTCGCATAACGTTTTTTTCTCTCCTGTTTGGGCTTCAGACTATTAAACTGCAACTAAAAAAAATTCACAATTTTCGGAACTTTTTTGGAGACAATTACCCCTGCTTGGACGTCGTGGGCACCGTCAAATTAAACGCGCCGTAACTGGAACATGATTATTGAATTCAATCGTCGGACAATAACCATTTATAATATAAGATTGTAATTTCTACACAATTACACATACATATATTTTTTTTGATAATAGCACTGTGCGACAGCCACAATCGGTTTGGGATGAAACCACCGGGGAAAGTTATATCGGTCAAAAAAAGGTCATACGTGTCCCAGCGTTTCGTTGGGTCTCATCTAGGAATCGAGATATATCGATTTGAAGTTAGTAAGTATCGTATAGTCACATAAGTATCACGTAAAGTCACATAAAATTTATTTCAGCTAAATCGGACGAGTGGTTCTCGAGTTATGTCAAACAAAAGAGCCTAAAACGTGACAAATTCCCCTATACGATACTTACTAACTTCAAATCGATATATCTCGATTCCTAGATGAGACCCAGCGAAACGCTGGAACACGTATGACTTTTTTTTTACCAATATAACTTTCCCCGGTGGTTTCATTCCAAACCGATCACTGACCCTTACCATTTGTCGCAGAGTGTAGTTAGAGAAGGGAGGGAAAAGGGACCAAAAAGGGATAAAAAAGGTGATCAAAATATTTTTTTTTTGGGATATTGACAATTTTGATATGGTCACAAATATGAGTATAAAAAGGTAGCCTGATTTATTCGAATGTTATATATGTGAGATCTTATTGAAGAATGAGACACTATCATACATTTCTAGAGTAAATTTCCCTTTTTGGTTGTACAACTTCATTTTCTTGGTCTTTGGTTAATTGAAAATCAAAATATTTTGATTTCAGCTCAAATTGGCCACGTGTGAGGGCTTGTCATTCCACTTCTTTACTTCATTCGCAAAAAATAACATAAAATGAAAGAATGTGTGGAAAAAGTGATTGATTTTGTGGAATTCAAAGTATAAAAAACAATTAATTGAAACAAAAATGTATAAAATATTAACATATGCGTATATGTGGACGCTACGAAAAATATTTGCAATTGAGATTGGACAAGAAATTGGTAGAAAAGTTGTAGCGTATGTGGAGAACGACCAACTTGTTTGTTAAACTCAATTGTACAACCAGTTGTAACGTAGGAGAGCCGCATTAGACTGCTATTTATTTTATAATTGAATATTAGAATTTATAATATAATTGTTCGAGTGAAACAAAAATTTGATTATTTTGTTCATAAAATAAATTCCCGAAAAATGTGTACAGATCAATTTGAAAATGTTTTTTTCTCAACCGTATTGTTTAACTGAAACACATTTCACTTAATCAAATAACTTTTTAGAGAAATTTAAACAAATTGAGTTTTTCCCCGATTTTCCAGTTAACTGAAAATATGAACATTTATATATTAATAATACAAAAAAAGGAGCTTGTGAGTTTTAGGGGATTTTATATGAAGATCTTCATGTGTAGCCCTCCAAGTTAAAGTGATAACAATTTCTTAAATACAAGTTTTGTATCCAATTTCTGTTTTTTTTAATTTAGTAAAATAAACTTCTAGTTAGCACCCAGTCTAATGTGTTTACATCCGTTTGCACGTACCTGCGTACACACGAGTGGGTACAACAAGTACACATCACAAAACTTTGACTCAAATACAATGTAAGAGTAACGTTCGCACCAACAATCACAATAGAGGCGAAAGATTTTTCAAAACCATTTTTTTTTTCATCTGTTTGGTCGTTTTTTTTTTTGAGCAAATGCTGCAAAGTCATATAAGAAATAATGGTAACAATAAAATTCGAGTTAGTACGCTGGGAATTGTGGCTAAGACATGAGGAACAGCGACGCATTTGCGAAGTAATCAAAAGTGAACTTCGGAAGAGAAACGGAAACTGTAAAAAAAAACATTCGAGACGTTACAAATTTGAAAAATATACAAGTGTGGTTTTTTTGTTATGATTAAACGATAAAAGAAAAAAAATCAAATTTTGAATTTTTCAATGAAGTCGATTTTAAACTGTCTGTCTTGTTTATACGTTTTAAAATATAAAAATATACAACAGACATCAGACACATATGACAAAATAATATAACAGCCAATAATTAATAATACATATATTGAAAAAAAAAACAATAACAGAAAATAAAAAAAAGGCAAAAATCTTTTCAAAGTACCCCAAGAAACGCCAAACAGATTATGAGTTTTCCGGTGTTCGGTAGTCTTTACCATCGTCTTGTGTTTCTTCTACCTTTGGCGGCGGCGGTGGGTATGTATTGATTGAATGTCAATCAAAAGAAAAAACAACAACAATGGATATTGAATTGAATCTTTATATACAATTAATCAGGTGTAACGTTCTGTGTCCAAGCAGCAATCATCAAGTTACAGACGTCTAAAAGTTCTTTACAAAAACAAAAACATGTTTACAGAATATACTATTCATCATCTAGTGCAATAGAGAGTTAGGAGGAGGGGAGGGTGTACTGAGAAACTAAATTAGGTTGGTCTAGCGAAGTACATTTGAAATTCAAAGGGACTTAACTTCCCAGCCACGATTGTAATTAGTTATGAGAGAATGCGTTGTAATGACCTGTACTACAGTGAGACCAAGTAAAAAACGCAAGTCCAGTTTCTGGACAACATAAAGTGAAATAGATGAAAACTGTGTCGAAGCTGTGCTTGAGAATAACAAGCCTATGAAGGTTGCTTTTTTCCACTACTCGTAAAATACAGACAATATCCGACGTTACATTCTAAGTCTACAACATTATATTCTGATAGTGGTGGGACAATAATTTAAATAATTTATATTTTCGGCTTAGCAGAAATTAATACACCCTGCACAATGGTGCCGGTTTTGTGGTTTGACAGGATACGTGGAAGCCAGCTGAGCCAGTCACATGAATGAAATAAAGTTCCATAAATAATGGGAATGTTTGCTGTAGCGAATAAACCAGTGACTATGACAATTGGAAAGTGATGGGTACAAATCAGTTGGCTCCAAAATCGAGTCAGTATATATCCACGGGTACATATTGTATTTATTTATTTGATTGTGGAAAAAAATCCTTACAGACTAGTTTACAAAAAAGTATTAATGATATTAATATTATAAATTCAGAATTTTTCAATTACACTAGAGCCCCGACTTGCGTCGTTAATGGGGACCGGAGGAACGCGACGCAACTCGAAACGACGCAAATCGAATCATGCAATCTACATGTAATCATGTAATCTACAATGCAGCTCGGACCGACGCAACTTGAAATTGCAACGACGCAAATCAAATTTTTCCAGTTTTTAAAAAGCGACGCAACTTGAAACGACGCAAATCGGGACGACGCAAGTCGGGGCTCTAGTGTATTGCCAAATACATGACTAAGAAAGTCAAATCTAATTTCATAAAGTGAATTATTGAATTAAACAATGATGTCAATGCTATGTCAACACGTTCATTGCATTGTGAATTTTTAAATTATTTCTAAATATATGACTGGGAAAATCCAAATCTAATTTCATAAAGTTAATTATTGAATTAAATAATGATAAAGCCCTGACAATAGGTTTATTGCATTGTTCCTTCCTCGATAGACGACATTTGCAAATAAATTTACTTTTATTCCACATATAAAGTATCGTCAGATTTGTTCGCATTTTAGCTAGTGGATTTTGTATCTAATAAATGTGCATCATCTGAACAAATTGGAATACAATGTTGGAGGGTTTATGTAAAACAAGCCGGGCTTGCGATAAATAACTCTGGCCCTAACAAAATTTTATTGAATGGCTTGCGACGAAATCAACATTTCGATAGCCATGAACAGGGTGATTGTTTTATTCCTCCACATGAATAGGCTTTCAAAAATGTTACCTTCTTTGTTTAGAAAACCGGATTCCAAATACTCGTCGTAAATGGGTTTGGTAAATGAAGAGAAAAAAACCCATGTTAAATACACGACTTTAAGTGGGGATCGTTAATGCTTGTCGTATATCATGAAGAATGTTTAATTATGTGTCGGCACTGCTTACGATGAGCACAGTTAATATGAAATTAAATTCATTACTGTCATAATTACACGTATTTGGCCTATAAACCTGTCCCATTCCAAATTTGCTCGGGTACTACATTTAATACAAAAATTAGCTTCATGTGCCTCTTTAAATAGTTAAGTAACCAACAATCACTTTTTTTCGTATCCTTTACTTAATTAAATTTATAATTTACGCAGTTCAAGTACAACGTGAATAATTCACGTATGAATTTAGGGTGGCAACGAGGTCTATCTTTGTAATGTTTTTAGCTCGGAGATATTTATCAATTCAAGCACGGAATGTAGTGCGCTGAGAGTACCTGAATGGGGCCCTTCATTTCTTGAATGGCTTGGGAGGGTAATACTGCAAGTGAAAGAAAGTCACTAGGGAGGATTTCGAAGTACCAAACAAGTTAAGGCTTAAACATTTTCCCCCGTATTCAGAAAATTTTAAAAAACTTTTACAAACCTTTGATAAGAAATGTATATGAAAATACAAAAACAATTTTCACACATTTTTCTTAACAAAAGTTTGTAATGTTTATAAAGTAAATTTCAAACATGAAGAATATAATTGCGAACAAATATTCCGTTTACATATTGTAAGAAAACAACATTTTTCTTTCACAGGCGTCCTTCAATTGTTTAAATATGAATTTATTTAAAAAATTTCATGGATTTTAACCACATGATATATTGTGACATCCTCCATAATTCCATAGTTTTAATAAAGTTTGAATTAACCAACTCTGATTTACATGTCAGATGTTGCATTTGCATTGGCGCCAGCATTGGTTTACTCACGTATCCATTGGGTGCATATGGCCTGGGCCAAAAAGTGTAATGACGTTTGACATCGCTATTGCCTAGAAATGGTTTGATTGGGGATGTGGATGAGGCACGCATTTCTTTGGCAGTGTTTGGAAGCATTTTTGTGGAAAAGTGAAACTCATCGTGTGATGGAAACGATTTTCTGTAAGAAATGTTAAGAACAATTATTAACATTAGTTTAAATTGTTAAGAAAACTTTCTTAGAAGTAATTAAAAACGTATTTACACCGACAACAGATTCGTTGGCACAGCCTACTTTTATTGCCTACCGAATTGTTGTGGTTGCTTGCACGAACCAAGCAGTCCATCAGTACAACCGAATGTTAGTTGGTGCATTTGAATTGTCAAGGAACTAAAATTATGTGCAAAATAAAGTGGTTATTGAATAAAAATTTGTACATATCGCTCATTTACTTGAATAGTGGCATAATTCAAAATTGACTTTATATATTTTTGGTCTTGGAAAAGCTGTAAATCTCTAATTTAAATTGGCTTTTGTTCTACTGAGTATTATGGATTCATATGACAGGACTCCATATTATTGAAATAGCCTGCAGTTCTTTTTCTATATTTGGAAAGTACGACGAAATTGACTATTTTAAACGGCTCTCCGGAAAAAATCCTATTTTGAGTTATGCCACTATTCAAGTAAATGAGCGATATGTATTGTACATAGTTTTTATAATTTGAATTCAGTTGCCCTGACCGTGAAAATTGGTTTGATGGTAATGAGAGCATCGATTATTCAAAAGTTGTTCGGTAATTTCATTAAATTGTTTTACAAATTTTCAAAAAGTTTGTTCGTCATGGAAATATGATGAAATTAATTCAGTCTGAACGTATAATTGGAATTCTGAATAAATGAAGTAAACAATTTATGGAAGTATTTACACGATTTTAAGAGATCCAACCAGTCTGAGGAACAGGAATATTGATATTGACCCCGATTCAATATTTGTATGAATACCCCAGTAGGAATTACAAAATACACGATAAGCGCAGGTTTAATTGAAAATAAATATTAGTAACGATTGTTCTGGGTGATTTTACACGCACTGTTCTTCGCTTAAACGAAAAGCCACTTTATTGAAAAATCGTTTATGTGTAAAACAAACTTATATGATACCAACACCGCTTAAGAGAAATATGATGAATGTAATGAAGACAAAAAATAATATTGTACAATACTACTTCATGCAACTCATTAAAGTACATACATAATAATAGAGGAGAATTGGCAGACCAATAGATAATAGAGAAGGTGACGTTTATGTACATTGGAAATGATGAAAATGCTGTAGAAGGTTCCATAGAATTTATTATGAGAACAAATGATCTCAAGAAGTTATGTGTCAACCACATTTAAGATGAATATAAGTGACTATTTTCATCCAAGCTCACTAGTTTTTTATTTCCGCTTAACCGAATTTGAATGTATTTAACAGTTATGGCAAAAGTTTCAAGTTCTCAGTTTCTTTCAATGAATGAAGGTTCAATTATCCAAAGTCCTTTTTATTTCAAAAAGTCCAAAGTCCCAATTTCAAAAGTACATTCTCAGTTCATTTAAATGAAAAAAGGTTCAAATATCCAAATACCTTTTTATTAAAAATTCCACATAAGTGATTTTTTTTCGTTTCCGCTTAAACGAATTTGACTGTATTATAAAAAAAAATAATTACAAAATTTCTATTAGAAATTTATTTGGTATTTGCGATGTTATTGCTTCCGGTTTATCATTATTATAGGCAATAGATTCCGATTCTGACGGTCGTGCTACTATCACACAGTAAATGATCCGACCATTAAATGTTTTTCAGTTGCCACCCCGTAAATACTGGCAACTTTACGAGTAAGAGGGTAATCACTATGCCACTTAAACACTTCTCTAGAAGAAGCATTAGACGTTCGGAGCAGATTTTAAACGGTAGGTCCCGGTCAGCTGTGGGTATACAAATTTTATCGTATCACTCATACGAGAGAAGTTCCCCGTCTTTTCCTTCATGGAATGTTGAGGGAACAAGTACATACGATTCTGATGTAATGATCTCTAATCCGATGCAACAATCTGATCTAAACTGATTTTTTTTATTTGTTTACGATAAAAATTACAATACAAAGTAAATTTATATACTAATTTTGGATCCAAGGGTAAACCGTGTGACACTCTACCAATCCGTAATCTGTTTTTTATTTTGGTTATTTTCATCACCAATTATTGTTAACAATAATAATTTTCTTTATAATAACAAGTTGATAATAACAACCGACATTTGTCACAACTTATAATATGACTGTATACCAATGGCATCACCTATTTAATATTATCAGATGATATGTTGCTCTATATAATAATTAAGACTATACCAAGTTTGTATGCAACAGAAAGTGTTATTCTTGTCTAAGCGAATTTTTGAATTTCTCACTGTATGTTGCTATGTATGTAATTACCTTAATATGTGGTGTGGTACATTTTCATGGAATTGAATTGACGTGAATAGAGTATGTGTGTGTGCATTCATTTTTGAGATACAAAATGATGTTTACTGGCTTGCCTAATGTTGCTACCCCAATCATGTAATGCTGATCAGCATATTAAGCATGTTTTTATTATCTAGCACTTTCGCTAATTTAGTAACACACATACATATTAAGCACTTCGAGCTAAGTGTTAATTTTGTCGAAGAAACGCCAACGCTTTTCTTTTGTTTGGACTGTTTTTACCCCTATTAAGATTGGCGCCAAGTTCATTCATTTGAAATGTTTGTTTATCGATATTATGTATGAATTTGTTTTTATCGCTGAAAACGAGAGTATTAAATTGGGAACAAGCAATTATGTTCTTACACGATGAAAATAAATTTGTTAAAAAATATCAAATCTAATTATAAAAGTGTTAGACCCTGTTAACACCGGACTACTTGTAGGAACAACTATCTTTGAATTTTGTTTCATATTAGAAAACACACATATGTTAAATAATAACAATAAATATTGTTTAAAGATTTAAGAATTTTTATTTACAAAGTTCTTCAAATATCAAAAAGTACAAATCTGTACGGAATTAAAATTGTATGTACTTTTTTAAAGTACTTTTATCCATCACTAGTCAAAACAAATTAAACGTTGGAAGAGAAACGTCAGAAGTAGCATGAAAATCCATTTCAAGCAACTTTTGCTACCCCTCTTGCTTCTCTACATCCCTCATCCAGAAACTAGTGTCGCTTTGCTTCTGTCTCTCCGACAAGTTGCCGCGTGCAACAGGGTCTTAGATGTCGTACAAGTATAGTTAAAGATTCTACAATTAAAGTATATACAGTTCAACCTCGATATAACGGCCCTCAATATAACGATTTCCTCGATTTAACGAATTTTTTTAAATCCCCAACAGCGCTCCATAATATCTAATACAAAATAAACCTCTCTATTACGAATACGTTTGTCAAAAACCTCGTTATAACGAATTATCAACCATTGCAGTGACACAGACACACACGAAATTATTGTGTTTTTTTTTTTGGCTTAAGCAAAGTTTTCCAAGTTTTTCGATAGAAAATCATATTTGTTTGATGCTTAGTAAAATAAGCACTGATAGT
This sequence comes from Hydrotaea cyrtoneurina, assembly GCA_958296145.1. Taxonomy (NCBI): domain Eukaryota; kingdom Metazoa; phylum Arthropoda; class Insecta; order Diptera; family Muscidae; genus Hydrotaea; species Hydrotaea cyrtoneurina. The sequence goes on along the minus strand of OY282512.1, from coordinate 138,922,072 downwards.
TGTCGTTGCTGTTAGCTGTAAAGTTCTAATGGCAGGGGAAAAAAGAGATGTTCAAATTTGCTTTAATTTATTAGCGGAAATCGTTCGCTATAACACGGTATGTAGATGATGATTAATAAACAAGGTTTATTTATCTCTTTATAACGAATGGAAGTGCAACTTCACCTCGATGTAACGAACCTCATTTTAACGAATTATTCAATATAACGTTTTTTTTCTGATCCCCTTGAGATTCGTTATATCGAGGTTAGACTGTATTACAAATGTATTAAAGTATATATTACAAATGTAATTAAGTATATTAAACTGGCAAAGTATATTTAGACCCACTAAAATTTCATAGCAAATGCTTCAAGCTCATTTTCTAAAAGTGTCGTCTTCATAGAAATAATGAAAATGATTCGTTTTGATTGTTCTGAATTTCACCAATTTTTGTTCTATCTGCAATTTTACAGCATAGTCCAATTTATACCAGTAAAACTGTGGAGGCAAAGTAAAGGTGGTATTCAGAATCAAAAATAAATTGGTCCCTTTTTAAAATTCAATTAAATTAGCAAAACCATTTCAAAATATTAAATTTCTAGTAGTCTTTTTCAAGTTATTATTGAAGTGGATACAGTGTTTACTTCTATTTAATAATTTACATCAAAGTGGTGATAAATATACCCCAAATAAATGTAAATATTCATGAAATTAATGTGAACTCTAATTTCTATCATATTTCATACATTTTTCTTAACAAAGGTTATTTACATTTTTATGAATACGGGAATGAATTTCTAGTGGACTTTTTCAAATTATTCTAAATGAATTACATCAACGTGATAATAAATGTACCCTAAAGGAATGTAAATATTCCTTGAATCAATGTGAACTCTAAAATCAATAAAAAGTGTTGTAGTTAAAAAACTAAAGAAATTTGTTACCAAAAATTCATCATATTGACGAAGCATTTTCCTACTGTGTAACGCGCAGGCCTATGAGTCCGCAGAACGTGACTATGACTCACTGGTCTTTCGCTGTCGAACACCAAAACCCAAAATTAATGTGTCATATATTGATGTTAATGCTTCAGTTGAAAACATCGTAAATTTGGTTTCTTATATTATCTTATTATCTTGAAAAAGATTGCAACAGTTGCGCCCATCATCCGGACTTGATCGCCAAATTAGACCTGGGTGAAAATTCACATTTTCGATTTCACCGCTGAACGCCGTGGATATCATTCAAGAGAGGCTCAATATCCAAAAAGCGCAAACATAATTGTCATTTATCTAAACTAACAAAATAAAACACGTCTATTATGCTATTTGAATGTTTGTGGCCGTCCATTATTCGTCCGTCTGCATATCTTTCTGTCAAATTGTTATAGTTTTGTTATGTTTGCGTGTCAAATACACACAATTTAAATGCGTTTTGCCTCTTTAAATGTTGTTTTGTTTATTTAAATTTCTTCTATAAATTTGTTTAGTAAGACAAACAAAAAACAGTTTCGTTTTTCCGACTTCAAAACGAGCTCAAGTAAATTTTGGTTTGGTTTTTGTTATTATTTAACAAAGAAACCGGGGACCCGGTAGGCAATAGGTCTCAGATGATTCGCATCATATATGAAGTTATGTGCAAAATGCTGTAATAATAAAATGTAATGGTTGCGTTAATAATAGTTTCGTGTACTCTAGTTTTGTGTGTTTTTTAATTTAAATATTCACTCATTCATTTGTTTTTGTGTGTATTTGCAGATCATTTCAACTATGACGAACCGGAGAAATGGTACGCGGAATTTCCACAGTGTGGCGGTTATAAACAATCGCCTATAATTATATCAACACCAAAGGTAACTCTTAACAAAAATTATTGTAATTATCTCGAAAATTGTTTTTGTTTTTAAATCTATGATCTTGCAAACTCATTGAACAACACTAACAACATTTAACTAACAAACGGGGACGTTACATAAAATTCTTACACACATTCAGGCCTTTATCAAGTGGATTGTATGGCATCGTCTGCAGTGGTACATATTTTGCAATATCTGAAATTTTTACATGTCATCCAGCAGCCAACTGGAAATTATTAAAATAATTTACAAAAGATTGCGGATGTAGATATTATATTAATTTTAGGCTTATTTTCTTGCAGTAGTAAATATGTGTTGCAACGAAATAATGACTAGCATACGAAGAGCGGTCATATCGGTATGGAAGATCGTCTGAAAAGTGCGTGCGTGCGTGCAGAAAATCATTCCAGCGCCAGAGTTGATTTTTTTCTTTAAAGAAATCCGTAATTTTTCGAGTCAGTTAAGATTTGGCAAAAACCATAATGTTTGTATTGTGTGTAAAACTCGTTTAAACCATTATTGGATTAGTAATCGAAATCTAATGCAGAAATCTTCCATCAGCTTAAGATGAAGGAAAATTTTTTAGGTGTTTTAAAGTCAAAAAAGGAATAGAAAAAAATGAATGTATCAAATTATTGGATTAGTAATCGAAATCTTATGCAGAAATCTTCCGCCATCATCTTAAGATGAAGGAAAATTTGTAAGTGTTTCAAAGTAAAAAAAAGAAATAGAAAAAAATGAATATAACAAATTCAAACCAATTTGCGACAGGTGTGGAAGGCTTGGAGACAAAAACTTCGCTTTCCGGAGAATTTTGCAATGGCACAGTTCCAAGTAATTTTTAACTACGATATACCAAAATTGTTAAATTTTTTTGAAGAGATTGTAAATTTATTTGGTGCTTTAAAAAACACAGCATATAATTGGTAACCAACAAAGCTGAATCAAATTCCCGCCAGTTGCAGAATAGGGGACGTAAGTCCCCCGAAAAAACTAAAAATGCCACCCCCACCAAATCACAAAAATTGGTATGAGAAAGGGGAAAAATGCTGCCGCTAGTGATACCAAAAAAATTGCCCCAAGACCTAAAAAATCAACATATGTGACCCGGTCTACGAAAAGGGACCTTCGGTGTAAAAACAAGTTTTCGAGAAAACAGCTGTTAAAGATAAACAAGTCATGTGATCAGTTTCGCTTCAGTTGTTCCCTTCTCTCTGTATCCCTACTCATCCTACCGTGTTTAAAGATATTCAGTGTTGTTTCTGTCTCGAAAAATATCGTATTAGATGGCGTAATTTCGTGGTTTTACCGAGTTCTTTTTTAGTTAACGACCAACAGTGAAGAGGTGATTACGTTTACTGAATCATTTTTATGCGTCTTTTGATTCCGAAATAAATTAAAAATGAGTGTAGATGAAGAGGTTAGTTTCGTTCTTAGACAATATATTGGTGAAGACGAACAAGATAGTGATAAAACCGACATTGATAACGATTTCGACAGCGATCATGATTTACATCAGGCAGGAGATAATACAGAGGAAAGTTTCGTTAAAATGGACTTATCTATTATGGATTTAGAAGAAGAAAAGCTGATAACAAAATATTTCTCTACCGATTGTTGTGTTAAGAAATACAATACACTTATACCACGAGATCGGATAGTTGATAGTAGAATGAACTGTCTCGAACTTTCCAAAAACAAACTAGATCTAGTGATACTAAGTAATATCGAAGCTGGAATAAGGTACGAGTTGGAAACTTCTGCTTTGCGCCATTAGAAAGAGCACACATTAGTCTATCCGAATCGCCAAAAAAGTGAAAAATGATATTTTCACACCGAAGGTCCCTTTTCGTAGACCGGGTCACATATATAAACAAATAGTGAGAGGGGCCCTAGGTCACTCCTTAAATTCGATCCCCTGCCCATTATATAAGTGAGGGTAGTCAAACTTCCTGAAATTGCATAACGATAAATAAAATTCAAATTGTATTGCCATTAAAAACAATAAATTTTTACTTAAACAAATGTAAATATTAAAAAAAAAAATATTTTTTTGGAACAAATACACTTTTGGGATCTCAGAAAATATTTTTTCCTATTCTGTGTCATTTTTATGCACTTACCTATTATATGCACTGTGAATTATTTTTTCCATTTTGAGGCGTTTTTTCCTAGGGTAATTTTCCCCCTTCTCATAACGATATTCGTAATAAGTGGGCAATTCTGAAGGGGGTGGAATTTTCAGTTTTTTGGGTAGTGCATTTCAGCCGAAGATTTCAGACCGCCGGAGGAAGCGGTGGCGAATCTGCAACAAATGCATACCAATTGTCCTTTCTAAGGCATCCAGTGTTTCAGACAGTTTCCAGTAAACAACTAACAATGCCAGTTCCAAAATAGTTATTTCGAATAATTAGCTGGGCAAAAATCACAATGTTACCGACAATTAAGTTGTTTTCGAAATGAATTTGATCTTATTCCGTCCTTCAATTTAGATTTTATTGTTTCCAGCACAATCATAAAGGCTGCTTTATTAACTCTCAAACCTTTTAAAGGAATAAAAAATATACACGTCCATGAAATACAGACATATTTTGCCACTTGCTTTTAATTTTTTAATTGAAGACAGCTGACTCCTTCATTCTTATATTCGATTTCGTTTATTTTCTTTATCACTAGAAGTAGAATCAATTTAGAAATAAAAACAACACCCACCAATTAAAATAAATAAAATAGAGATGCCAATTTGTTTATGCAAATTATCGATAATCAGCCGACGTCGTCGTCCCATTGTTTTACAACGGCAAGATGGGACGACAAAAAGTGACATTGATACAAGAACGACTACGTCAACGTCTCCCGTATTAGGGCGAGTATTTAATACACATATCAAAAAATAAAATGTATCACTCGACGTCTGCGATGTAAGTCGCTTCTAATGCGTTTTTAGGGAAATTTTACCACACTCACTAATGTACAGCATATCAAGTTTATCCAGATTTTGTGTATATATTCCATAAGGAATCTTTTTTTTCTTGTCTTTTGTTCCCTAGTCCATCGATGTGTTAATAAATCCCTTGGAATTTGGTTACTATGACGCACCCTTATCGCAAGCCATAAATCTGAAGAACAGTGGTCACACAGGTATTTATAAATTTACTTACTAAAGGGGGCAGTGATTAATATGATCACATTGAGTCGTTTGATCTGGCTAAGCTGACAATTTATGAGTTATATGTGATGTCTTCTTCTTCCTTTTAGTGGAATTTAAGGTGCCACCGACAATTCTGGGCGAGAAACCATGTCTAAGTGGCGGCATACTCGATGACACCTATGAAGTGGAGCAGGTACATTTTCACTGGGGATCATCGACACGCAAGGGTTCCGAGCACATACTTAATGGTCATCGCTTTGACATTGAAATGCACATCGTACATCGGAATAAAAAATATCCGAGTGTGAATATAGCGCGACATTTCGAAGATGGATTTGCTGTTGTGGCGGTTTTGTTTAAAGTTGTAAAAGTAAGTATATATATAGATATTTTAATGGTATCTGTTCACAAGATATCCGTCGCCTGGTCCCTGACGTTAGAACATTTAGCCGGAATACGCGGCTATCCAGGGTCTCTCATCCGTTCGTTGTCAAATGGCCGGTTGACCGGAGAAAATTCGTTCTTCAGCCGAACTGTTCGCATGTGGAATAATCTTCCAACAAGTGTTTTTCCTGCCTGCTATGACATTATCAAATTCAAGGCAAACATCAACAAACACTACTCCCTCTTTCCTTCCTCCAATACCAATATTTCCTATCGCTAACACAGTGCATTGCATTCATAGGGGGCATCCTCTGAGTGTTAGTCAAAGAAAAATAAAGGGGCATAGTGAGCCGACACCGTCATTCTGCAGAGATTTAATAGTTCGGCGGACATCATAGGGCAGTCAAAGTTGTCTTTGTAATCCACGTAGATGTATAATGTATAAATTTGCCTTTCGTGGGTATTTTCCAGGAGGTGGCGTAATGAGAAGAAGTGAGTAAAATAATCACTAATCAAATCAAAGTTGGGCTCGTCACCCTAGTATGATCCATTGATGTTGATGAACGTTCGCAGAATAAGTTGCATGCAATTTGAGTTAATCTTATACCAAAGACTACAGACAGACATTTAAGTCTTTTTGATGACACTAATTCTTGATGTTACTAATTCTGTATTAGTAATTGAATGGTAGGTTTGTAGAAAAAAAACATAGTTGTCATCTAGTAGGAAAAGTTCACATCTGACGTAGGTAAACGGCTCTGACGCTTGACCGTCGGCCCCAGGCATTATTTCTATATAAGCGACCATACAACATTTATACTAGTTTTTCATTTCAAATAAGGTCTTCTGGCGACAATAGATTGAAATTACCGGGACGTATTTCTAGGGAAATTTACCGATTTTTTACTTCCTAAATGAAACTACTACCAAAGAAAAATGAAACTATGTACGGTTTTACGTCCTTTTAAAAATTATAACCGAGAACTTGTATGATTTGTATTTGCTGAAACATTCCTGAACTTATCGATCTTAGGTTAGGTTAGGATAGGGTGGTACATCCGAAGATATGGTGGTACACTCGGATACCCATGGGGCCCATTGTGAATCCCTTCTACGTAGTTGAAGAGAGTAGAGAAGTCTGGAGATCTGTTATCGCATCTTCTCGCCCTTACTGAGCAGTGACCTGTGATGACTCCTATTGCAATTCTGAGACTTCTTCTATCCAGTCCCATCGGTGCACTTAATCTCGCTATATCTAGAGTTGGGCTTCGGGAATTTCCCGACGCGAATTCTCTAGAAATTATCCAGATTTTCCCATCCCGAATCTCGAGAATTGAGATTTTTAACATTTCGGGAAATCCCGAATCTCGAGAATATCTCAAGATTTCTCGAGAAATCCATTTTCTTTTAAAAATTGTTTTGTTGACAAATATTAATAGAAAAAACAATTCTTTCTCTTACTTTTGAAAGAATTGCTTACGTTTGCAAGTAAGAGAATACACATAGGATAGGTTAGGAAGGGTGGTACATCCTAAGATGCACCTCCACTCGGAGACCCATAGGGTCCATTGTGAATCCCTTCTGTGTAGGTGGGAAAATTATAGCTGAAAGTAGTCGATTAAAGATATATAAAGTAGAAAATTAGTGAGAGTAACTGGAGTACTGTTTTATGTTAGATGAGAAGTCTGTTCAGTCTATCGGGTACCCGCATCCCCCGTCGTTCATCCATCTAATACCCCTTATATAACTAATTAGGTTTTCTACACTTGTCTTCGAGATGTTCCCTAGTTCAGCAAATAATCTATACACTAGACATTTTTGTCTATGGCGTTGCAAACTTGGACAATGACAAATGATGTGTTCTATTGTCTCTAATTCGTCCTCATTCTCGCACATCCTGCAGAAGTCTGGACATTTGCTATCCCATCTGCTGGTCATAGCCCTAACTGAGCAGTAACCTGTGATGACTCCTTTTGCAATTCTTAGACTTCCTCTATCCAGTCCCATCAGAGAATACACACTTAATTCAGTAGTGTCAAAATTCAAAACTAACTTTTAATTTTTCTGCTCAAGAAAAAGCTGTAAATCTCTTCTTTAAGTTGACTTTTATTCTGCGTGTGTTTTACAAACATATCTCAGGGCTGCACTTTATTCGGGAAACCCATGATGTTTTCCTTACTTGCTAAGTAAGATCTGTTAACGGTTCTCCTCAAAAAATCGTATTTTGAGTTGTCACGCTATTGAAGTAAGTAATACAAATAAATAAAAATAATATTTTATGAAATTCGTTGCTTTTACACTGATTTTAGACTTTTTTTGAATTTTCCCGATATTTCGAGAATTCTCGAGAATTGAAATTTTCGTTATTCGGGAAATCCCGTATCTCGAGAATTGAAATTTTCGTTATTTCGGGAAATCCCGAATCTCGAGATTGGGATTTCTTCGAGAAATACCCAACTCTAGCTATATCTATCCTAGTCTACACAAGGTCGAGTTGATCTTATTACATTTAAATTATACAGGATATTTTTTTTCAAGATTAATTTCGTATAACTTTTAATTAAAGCTTTATTAATTATTTCAAGTTTTTATGTTTACGTTTTGGTTAGAAAATACAAAAGAATATTTTTATATTTTTCATTATTTTTTATAAACATTTTTCACATAAACATGATAAATAGGATCATCGACCAAAACTCGGACTCAGTTAACTGAATGACACTGATTTCAGAGAAGACAGTGGTGACATCATGAATGTCATGTTCCGTCCTCCTGATGTTTCAGGATATTCTCGTCCTTACGTTCCTGACATAGCTGGGCTATGCAGTTACACTTCCCCTATTATTTGTTTTCCCCACCGAAAAGTTTAGTACGGTTTAAAAAGATCCAGAAATTATGTTGATACGTATTCCAGCAATTACTTGAGACTACCGTAGAACTGTCCTAAACATTACGATGAGTTTGAGGGATCTGCTACAACCACCTTACGTGTGGTAAAATTTTTGAGGTCATTTTGTCACTGGTTACTTCGATTTCTGCCACTGGTTCAGGTCTGGCTCAAAGGATCATAACTTTGGACTCAACTGACTAATTGGACTACTAGCCATATTTGAATTGGATGTTTGACGCTTTTATCCAGGAATAGTCCAAACTAGTAATAGGTTTATCATAAAATATTCTTTCTAATTTGTTTGTATATTGGTTTCAAATAAATTTTAGAAATTCTATTGTCTTCCATTTTCCACAGTCCGAAAATGTCTTCTATCCCGGTTTGAATTTGATCTACAATAATTTACTGAATATACAAGCGTTTAATACATCCACCAATACCAGACAACTGATAAGTTTGGGCTCATTGCTGGGTAACATAAATCGTGAAGATTTCTATACCTACCAGGGATCGCTAACAACACCACCGTGTTCCGAATCGGTGACATGGATAATATTTGCTGATATCTTACCAATATCATACAAGGAAGTAAGTGAAATTATGTGGCCCACTAGGAATACAATAAATGTATCTTTCTCTTTTTGCAGTTACCGAAATTTTGGAATATTTTAGATGAACGCAACCAGAATTACGTCAATGTCAGACCCGTGCAGAATAATGGTTTCCGCAAAGTCTACCATCGCAAACCGTTGATAACATTCAAATATTTCGGCTGGCTGAAATAGTGAATTTCATAAATATCACCAGTATCGTCTTCTCTTTTTATATTTAATGTAATTTATGCGTAGGTATGTATGTATGAACGAGTGTAAGTTGGGTAAATTTTACTTACTTACGTACTTGCATGTAAAATGTTTGTCTTAAATTAGCCAAAAGTTTTCTTTTTTTTTTTTTTTGAGAAAAAAAAACATGTACAAATTATTATAATTTTGTTAATAAAAAAAACACAATCCTATTATAATAATAATTTCTTAAATGATCCCCTCGGTGGCACAATTTAGTTTCACTCTTTCGCTGCTTTTCTGTTTCTTTTCGGGTTTCGCACAAAGAAAGACGGACACTTTTCTTTACATCCATCCATTACGCAGCATAAATAATTAGTCCAAGTTCAGCTACATTAATTTTTGTTGTTTTTTCTTTCGTTGTTTCTTTATTAAAACTAAACTTGAAAGTCGAATTCACAGGCAAAACATATATGGACATTAGGGAGGGTCACGCTCGATAATACGAAAACGAAACGGAAATAATAAATAAATCCCAGCTAGTGCGGATTGGGCCTTTTCAAATAGTTCAATAGTGGTAGGTGCTTCCGATTACTCGTGGCAACTCATTCTACAATTCGTCCAATCGTCCTGCTCGCGATTACCCATAATACCTGACCATGGCTATGGTAAGTTTCGTATCCAGATCAATTTCAGATTGAAGCACACACACTGTGAATCATATTAATTAATGTCTTCGTCGAATATTCGATCTACTTCACCAGCACATCGGAAATTATGCGGGGAATCATAAGAGATGAAAAAAAATCTGACCGACAGCCTATTTTTTCTTGTTGTTAGGCACCTCATTTATTTTTGTACATACGCCATTTTTATATTTGAAATTATAATGACAGTTCTCATAGCCAGTTAAAAGTGAATTTTTGTGATTTTTCTAATCACATATTTGTGGTTTGAAATCCTAAAATATAATATTGCTCAGAAACCCGATCCATGATGACATTAGACGAAATTAACTCAACTTAAGGAAATTCTTTGACAGTTCTTAGTATATATCTGATTGAATTCATTCACAATAATGAGATAAAGGGGCCCTGGTAGGCCAAATGGTCTGTGCCATCCGGTTTGCCTTGGACCCAAAATTAGAATATAAATTTACTTTGTATTGTAATTAATAAAAAATAATGAGACAATCGCCCATCTCAAGCTTATCTGTTAATCTGAAGAAATTATACATCTCAGAGCCCTAGGCAATGTTTACATATTAAACCAGTTGAACTCAACCGACGTAAATTCTTGAACAGTTCTCAGCTTATTGCTGTTTAAATGCATTCACAATAATGCGATTATAAGTCTCCCAGGCCTTTCTAGTCCACGTTTACATCAAAATATTAAAATCCTATCATTTTATTTGCGTAATCTCTTTATCATTTTGTACGACCCGCCCTAATGCTCACACATACCACATACAAATCATCATAGCAGTGGCGTTAAAAGCAATAAATTGTGTGTTAAAATGATTTATAACTCAATCAAAACAAAAAATTGTCTTTTTTACGATAATTACGAGATTTTGGCTATTTTCGAGTTTTTTTTTATAGGTATTTGATCATAAAGTTTGTAACCCAAACAAAAATTTGTCAGATACCCTACGAATGGCGCTATGACGCAGGCACGTGCTACAGGAGATGGAGTATTTAAAAGAAAGTGTTAACTAGGAGTCAAGTAGGAGTCGATGCGACCAGTATCAACAATTTCCAGACTAGAAGGTTATTAAACGCAACAAACATTTCGGCAGAATAGACTTGAACGGCTCAGCACCATGGAATGTTCTACAGCTGCCGCACTGGTCTAACTTCACGGTGGTCTTAGCACCGCTTACGTTTAGTACATAATCAATTACATTTTATTTAGTAAATATAATCGAATGATTATATCATTGGCTGTGGAATAATTTGTGAATAGTAATTGATTACGATCCTTGCAGGAGTAAAAGAAAGGAATACAGTGTACTCTCTTCTTGCGGACACCTCTCTTAAGCGGACACCTTTTATAAACGGACACTTTTTCCAGTACCAATCCACTTCAGTCCTCTTTTGTACCTCCGTCATAAGCGAACAAAATTCTCAGCCCTTAGGTCCCGCCTATAAAATAACGGAATATAACTCCCATATATGGGCAGGGGCTACAAAGACATCTTTGCAGCTTCTGGACCGTGTACAGATGAGAGCGGTGGTGATGATAGGGGATGGTAGGGCATCCAACTCTATTGTCGCCCTACATCATCGCCGGGACGTGGGTTGTGTATCGATATTTCAATGGTATCTGTTCGTCAGATATTCGTCGTCTGGTCCCTGCAGTTAGAACATTTAGCCGGAATACTCGGCTATCCAGGGAGTCTCATCCATTCATTGTCAAATGTCCGGTTGACCGAACGACGCTCGATAGAGATAATTCGTTCTTTAGCCGAACTGTTCGTATGTGGAATAATCTTCCAGCAAGTGTTTTTCCTGCCTGCTATTCAAGGCAAACATCAACAAACACTACTCTTTCCCTCTTTCCTCTCTCCAATACCCTTCTCTCCGTTATCGTTAACACAGTGCATTGCATTTATAGGGGGCATCCCCTGAGTGTTAGTCAAAAAAAAAGTAGAAGTTAATAAAAACAGACAGTGAATACCAAATACTTACAAATTAAATAAAAAACAGAGCCTCCTATCGACGAACCAGGACTTCTTTATGGCGCTGCAATATGGAAACATATCAACAAATTTCCACAATGCACCGTCTGTTCAAATTTCTAGCTGGAAACTTAACAACTCATGTCGAAAACCTTTTCTTCCCGTGTATGACCACCTTCATTAAAAATGATGACACAGTGCAACTTTTTCCATGGCGGAAGGTGTCAAAGATTCGGTCCGGCCGAACGCGTCTTTGTGTTAACATCGTTTACCGCAGTTGTGTTTTGTTAACATATGCACATCCAATGTCGGGTCACACAGCACAGTGTTCAGGAATAAAGCTGGTTTTCAAATAAAAAAATCTTAATCTGCCAGATTTACAATCCATCTTTTGTCTGTGGACATAATATATTTTAATAGCGTGGAGGTTGTGGCTTTGGTCTGTCGCTGTAGAAATCTAGCCTTATGGTCTGTGTCACCCGGTTTACTCTTGGACCCAAAAACTTGAATATACAATTACTTTGTACTGTAATTAATAAAAATAATTCATCTTAAGGAGGAAATATTACGGACTACCGAAATATATTGGCCAAACCAATCAAAGTCATTCTAAAAATAAGAAATTAAGCAAAAATACTAACTAACGGAAACCAAATCTTAATGGAACACAGTTTATAAGAGTGGAGTTTTCCCGTAAGCGCCCTGTCGCCGTAGGTACCGGTAATAACATCGTATGTACTAAATCAAGTTGTTATCACACCGATTATGGAAACTCCCTGGAAACTTTTTCAGATGAAAATCCTTCAATTCTAAACAGACCGGGAATTATATCCCTGGAAGTTGCGCCTCCTGCCAAACAAGGTCATAATCGTTCTTACTATTGAACAAAATATCACACATAAATATGTGAATTTCATTCACATTCGAAACACTGTGTCCAAGCGTACGCTATTGTTTGATATGGTATTATGGTCATTTGCTACGCCACACATTAACTCTACGCGAGAGCAGAGACAATTTTGATAACGTAGGGCTGACTGTTGTTTTTTGTTTTTTTTTTTTGTATAAGACCGCCCGAGGTATTAACATTTACTGGCGACAATGAAAATATGAATGTTTACCACTCTCTGAACGATCAGCCAGGGGTGATACCAAACCGCCGCAGAAAGTGAATTGTTTTAAAAGAAGTTTTGTAATAATCCAAATGTTGTAACCTTTGAATGTTCAAAACCGGTGGGGTGTCAGTCAACACAAATTGAAATCAACGAAATAAAACAAATTGAATTATGTACGTACGTCGACGGTTTGTATCTACAATAATATGTATGTATGTACGAGTCTTTTGTTTTTACATGGTTGGTTTGCGTCCAAAATTAATGTCCAGATGTTCCGGATGATTTCCCACACTTCAATTAACTTGTGATCGTTGGGGCTGTTATTGTCGATTTTTTGTTGTTTGTTAAATATATAATTTCAAAAAAATATTGAAAAGCGGATGCATAGAATGGACACATGGACTTACTGGGGTTTTTAACGCTCTGAAAGGTGATAATATAGTTGTTATTTTATATTTCTACAAAAAATGTCATATAATCTCTATTCTTATCTAAAATTTTACTTTGGTTATTTTGAACAGCCATCCAGTCCAATTATTATCGGCTTTTTTGTATTTGTCGATAATTTTCATGAAAGAAAACAAAAGACTTAAGACACAAACGCCGTAGTTTGACGAACTCCGCCACACAGGCTCAAAACAAGTTTGGTGCTGATTTTTTTTAATTACAGAAGAATTAAGCATTGCTGTGAGAAATATGTATGCAGAATGTAGTACCAGTTCTTTATTCACCCCGAGAGCCTATTCTATGGAATTTGGTGTGAGCTGATACCACGGTCATTGAACCAAAATATAACACAGTACACTAAAATCATCTAATCTGTCATTATTTCTGTCAGCCAATTTGCGGAGAGAACTTTAGACATGACTTAACCAACTGAATGCTACCAGTCTTAACATACTCAAATGGTGGATCAGCTGCCTTCTTATTTGTGAGGTGTGCGATTGCTGTCTTGACACCTGTTGAACAGGGGAATGTGAATTACGGCTCTATGAAAAATGCACCAATTGAAAAACGCCCCAAAGGAAATAAAGAATGCCCAAAATTAAGAATATGAAAATTTCTCCAAACAATTTATGAAAAATTACCTAATGCATAATCTGCCAAATATTATGAAAAATACCCCAAAAACAACATTATTAAAAAAAAATATGATATATGATTCAATATTGTTTTGATAATATCCCCAAACAAACGAAAAATTCCCCAGAAATAAAAAATGCGGAATTTTTCATATGAATAAAAAAGTAGCTAAAACGTAGGACAAACTTTTTGGATCTATGAAAAATACGCAAAAAAATCCTTTTTTCATAACGAAAAATTCCCTCAAAAATTTGTTTTCATAAAAAAATGCCCCAAATGAACAATGAAAATTCCCAAATTTTTTATTTTTAGGGATTTTTTTTTGTTTTTTGGGGTTATTTTCATAACAGAAAAATCTCCAAAACAAACAAAAAATTTACCACAAATAAAAATATGAAAAATGCTTCAAAAACGGACAATGAAAAATTACTAAAAAGTATGATAAACTCCCCATTTGGCTCTATGAAAAATGCCCCCAAAAAATGAAGAATTCCCCAAACAAAATATCTTTTTTTTTTATAATTTTTTTCATATAAGAAATGCCCCAAAAAATAGAAAATGAAAAATTCGCCAATTTTATATTTTTGGGGTTATTTTTGAGAAGTAAATCGTACAACGGGAGTGTCCGCGCTCATTTTTTTTAAAACGGTTTTTTTCCATAATATTTGGGGGGTTTTGCATTTTTCATAAAATGTTCATTTACTTTAGGGAATTCTTCATTTAAGACATTCTTAATTTTTTGGGTGGATTTTTCATGGAACCTGAATTACAATTATGCCGGCAGGAGTGATTAGTACTCAGATATCCTCTAAGTTCGATGAATGTATTCCACATTTTCGTAGCCATCACCAAACCGTCATTTCCATCTCTAATGGGGTCCGTACTACTGCTAGGCATCTGAATGCGTCCATGTACAACTGGGTCTGATGGTGAACAAGAAACAGATTAAACAAATTAATGTCCCTAGAAACGTGGCGCAGAAACAAACAAACGAGAAGGGGAAAGAACAGAGCTATGACGTGACTCCGCATTTGTATACTAGAACTCCAAATAATTATATACTACACTCAGAATAGTTTAAAAATATAATCGTTAACCAAAATATACACGTTAATTTTTGAGTTCTAACGAACCTTTCACATATTTTTTAATTATACATTTTTATCAATCACATATTTTGCCTTCTACTTATTTACTGTTTTCTAAACAGATTTGTTTGTGGTTTTTTAAGTCTCAGTTATGTGTTAAAGACTTCCATGATATTGTTATGGTCCAAAAGAAGAAAGAAAAAAAACATGGAACGAATCGTACTACAGATAGGATATATTATTTATTCATTTATATTGTAATACTAAAGCCTTCAAGGCCAAACATTGTATTACATGGCAAAAACAACTGAATGGAAACTTAAAACTAAAACTTAAAATATATTCTATCAATTTTAAATGATTTTCTTCCCAGCCAAAGTGTATTGGGAACATTGGTTTGCACTTAACAATGGATAACAATTTCAAAAGATGCATAACATTGCAAATAAAACGGTGTCCCAATAAAAGTGGGTGATTTTATTTAAAAAAGGTGAACGATTTAATTTAAACGTATACTTGATATTTTATGGAATAAACTATTTGTCTGAGCAAAGGCCCAAAAGGCAAAGGCTGTTTTCTCTGTGATATTTTTACACACATGTGACTACTTCACCGATGACGCATCTTTGGCCTTAGAAAGTATTTGCGTTTTCGTCAGATATACAAGACACTTGACAAAACCTCATAAAACAAATCGCATGGTCTTTGGATTTTTGGCATATGCTGCCGTCTGTAGATTGTTGATCCAACAATAAATATTGTTTTTTTTTGTCTGAAATTCACTTTACTGGGCGTAAATAAAACTGAAAATGCCAACACCTTCAGAATGGCCCACTGGTTAAGAATATCCATATGAGGAGGACTCAAAATAGAAAAAAATTACCTCAAACTGTAGGCATACAAATTACACAGTATAGAGAAAAAATTCGCGATGATTCAGATGCATGGGCACAATTGCAGTTTACAATTGTTCCAATAATTTTATTTTTTAAATTTGTTTTTATGGCCGTGAAAATTGCATTTCATTCAATCTTAAGCAATTTCATAATGTTTGAGTACCCACACTCATATAATGGGAGGCGGATCGAATTTAAGGAGTGACCTAGGGTCACCCATGGCCACGCCGGTCACCCATGGCGAGTCTCACAATTTTTTTTATTTTTTTTATCCTCATGCAATTTTTGAAGATCACACTTCATTTTATTAGGACTTGGGGTCATTTTTGGAAGTCCTTAACTGTCGCCCCGCAGCATTTAGATTTTCGAGAAATGTCATTCAGGCGTTTTCAATTAAGACACTTAGGAATCTTTAGGACGAGATAATCCTTCTTAGAGAAGCAATACAAGAACGTGTGTCAAACGAAAATGGAAAAAGTACTAACTTGTGTTGTCTATTGTTTGGGAAAAGAAAACAAACGCTTAGGTCGCTAGAGGACACCGACGGTTTGCTAGTAACTCCCTGTGCCACCAGCATGTCAGGAAATTGAAGATCACTATCCCCGAAATTTATAATCAAAATATTTAAAAATATATTTCATTACATTTACTTTGTTGTTACAGCTGTTTGCAGAGGCGTTAACTTGGCGTTGTACATGGTCAAATTAGGTTTTTGATCAAAGAATACAAATCAAAATAGATACGCGAAAAAGAAATCAAAAGACATTTGTTTATTAACACTTGATGGGATTACGGATTTGTTGCTTTTCCCCGACATTGCAGGGAAAATCAAAAATTTGATGGTGAAGATTGCAAAAGTTAAAAAGTTGCAAAATGACATTGTTCTTGAATTAGTCTTAAATTAATTTGATTAACTAAACATTTTTGGTGTTTTATTTTGTATTGTTTTATTGTCATTTCAGGAAAGAGGAAGTGTAGGGTTAAATTTACTTCACGAACGTTGCTCCGATTTGTTTTCATCACACAGTACACCTTTGATTTCAAGAAGATACAAAAGCAAAATCCCCCCATGTTCAAACTATCCGAGTTATGGACCCTGAAAATCCGAAGATATAATTATCCTTAACTCATTTATTTTACCATGTAATTATAGTGAAATTTTTATATTATATTCGTAAATAAATAATTAAAAAAAGTAATTTTTTATTCCATTTTTTTCACTCAACGGATTGACGGCTTTTTTACAACTTCTTCAGGAGTATTTATTTATGTCGTATCGAGAGGAGGCAACATCAAATTAAAAAAAAAAAATGTTATTTTTATAAAAAAAAAAATGGTCCAAATCCAAGATATGTATTTCTTGTTATACAATTAAAGCCAAGATCTTGAGCTTTAACATGTTACCACACCATTAATCCATTAAATGAAGACATTAAGCACCGAAAACAGAGTTTTAAATTTTTATAATATAAATAATATAACATATCTTCAAAAAATTTCACACATTTTTATAACAAAATAATGAAGCAACACAAAATAATAAAAAAAACTATTAAAAAAATGTTGATGTCGCCTTGGCATGGGTTAATGGATCGGAGATATATATACACAACAGGAAAAGCATTTCGATAAAATAAAGGAGTTAGGGATAATTATAAATTATTATCCATTTCGTGGTTTCAAAAGTATAGGGCTGGAATTGAACATCTGTCAAACTAAGTTGTTAAGCCAATTTTTTTTTCTTTCCAGTTGCAAGTCTGACATTGACGAAAATGGATCGCTTAACTATCCCACAAGGCGTTAAAATTATTAAAACCTACTACAAAAATGGTGATTCTGGCACACCCACATAACGTGCTTTAAGAGGAGATTATGGTTTATGGTTATGAAGCACATTTCTCACTCGGTGGGTATGTTTATAAACCAAATTGTCGTATTTGGGGTTCTGAGAATCCTCAAGTAATTGAAGAGAGGCCATTACATCCACAAAAAGTCACTGTTTGGTGCGCTCTTTGGTCCGAAGGTGTAATTGGACCTAACTTCATCGAAAACGACTGTCACCGTCAATTCGGAGCGTTATGGTTGTATGATAACCGATTTTGTTTGTCTGCTATTGAAGAATACGACTTGGAGAATATGTGGTTTCAACAAGACGGTGTCACATGCCACACAACTCGAGCGAATATGGCTTTATTGCAAGAAACATTTCCTGGCCGCGTAATTTCTCGTCGTGGCGACATCAACTGGCCACCAAGATCATGCGATTTGACACCATTAGACTTTTTTTTTTGTGGGGCTATGCAGATAAACCTCTAACTCTTAAGAACCAACATTCGTCAACTTATGGCTGAGATACCGCCAATATAAGTGGTCCAAAATTACCTCATCCAGAATCAATGCTTGCAACACTTCGCGTGGTGGTCATTTAAATGATGTAGTGTTTCACACATACTGTCAACGTTCAAACTTTATAATAAAAAAGAATTATCTTGAAAAAAAATATTTGATATGTGTTTTATTTATGTTTACCTTTTAAAAGCATAATGAATAACCCTTTATCTTTCGGATAGTTTGGACTTGGGGACTTTTTGTTAAATTAATTCCTTACTCGAAGAATTGGAGCAATGTCGGTAAAGTAAATTTGTTGTAGGAAACTACGGCGCACAACGGATCCTCTACGTTCCCACGACAATGGGATATACGCTCCAGAACGACCCGAGTTCATCTCGTCCAAGGATTGTCAACCCAGCGACAGCTGTATCTACAGAAAGTTTTTTCCCCAGACAAAATCTTTCGGCAACGGCAGCAGAACTGTGACAACAACAACAACAGATCGTCCACAATTTTCTTTAAAAAATGATGTTGTACTGGATAAACTGTTGGAATTGATAACCGTATTGGTTAAAGTTTGATGTTAATAAATTGAAATTTAATTACACCATCAACATCAGTAATCTGTGGAAAATGGACATTATCTTCTCAGTTTCCGTGTCTCCTGATAAAAGCGAGTAAAAAGTAAAAACACACTCATTGTTGTAGACGGTCACGATGATAATTTCTTTTCTAGAAAAAAAACATTATACTTGCGCGTATACACTTGAGTTAAGTGAACATTTGGAGTATCAATTTCTTTGTTTAATTGATCCACTTAAATTTACCAAATCCTGTAGAGTAGAACAGTAAAAAAAACTATTAAATGAGTTTAGAATACATGGAATTAAAGTATGACTACTTACTTGAACGAATTTAAGACTAAATCAGGATCCAATCACTGGTCAGTACTACCACTCATTGTTTTGTGTTCTGTTCTGTAATGTGTTTAAAATTATCAATAGCACAACATGCCCAGCTAAGTCAATGGCCAGGTTAACACGTCATCAAGCGAGTCAACGGGATTGTTCCAAATGGAATACGTACATTTTTGATTTAAAAATTTAAATATGACATTACGAAAATTATGACAAGGAAATATAAATCATTATTATTATCAACATTCTGCAATCTCTAGATGTTAAATTAGGTATTGGCTCTCTCATATACTAAATAGTAGAACTATGTGGATCCCCATCTATAATAATAATATCGATTACACGTTATTTATGTTCGAGTGTAACAAATAATTGTATCCGCTTTTTGTTAATCACCACTTTTAAAACGTTGATTTACATGTACATGTATGTCAACCTTTACAAACTTTAAGTCAATGTTGCTATATTACAAACATGACTCAACTTAAACGTAACCAATCGAACACAGCTATTACTGGCTAAAATATTACTCACATATTAACGTGTAAATAAATAAAAATAAAAAAACTATAGCATATTTTATGGGATTTTAAAAATATTTATTTTCACAAATATTCACTAAATGTTTTCGGTTTTGTTTCTATATTTTGTTTGTTTTATTTAATTAATTTATAACTAAATTATCGTGGTCTTTTTTTCACACAAAAATAATTAAAATTCAAATGTCCTTTGATTGTTTACCTTAACTAATATTAGGTACCTTTTGTTTGTTGTGTGTGTTTCAATTGAAGGTGTTTTTTTGTTTTTTTTTTTTTTGGAAGAAAAAACTCACTCGAATCAATTGAGGACAGTTAAAAGAGATTTTTCGTCTTAGTTTTCTTTGGTACGATATGCTTTTCTGATCATAAAAGTGTTCATTAAGCACCAACGTGTGGTTTAACAAGTGCAGTTTTAAATAAATCATTTTTTTTTAAGTTTTAATCGCATAAAATATAATAGTAATTGTGCAATTTTTAGCGCGTGTGAGTTTCCATGAGTCTTTAAAACAAATTTGAATAAAAACAAATCACAGATTTGGCATTTTATTTATTATTTTTTTTTTAGTTGTTGTTTAACTAAAGATAGCAGAGAGATTAGAGTTTTCAAAAAGAAGCAAATGGGCGATTAAATTTAATTGATTTCGATGAATGATGGATTACGCACGCTTCAACATTTGAAATCAATTTAAAGTTTTTGCCTGTGAAATACAAGAAAATAGTTTGCGGTTTTACGTTGGTTTTAGAATAATTTCTGTTTTTTTTTGTTATGTTTTACATAGAACGCATTTGTTTCATGCCAATTTTGAGGAATTTTTGTTACCAATATTGTTGTGGAATTAATTGAAAGATTTTGCTTAGAACTTTTTTTTTTTAGAAAATAACCAATAGTTTTGTTTATTAACAATTATTTGTTTTGTTTTTTTTTTGCATAAATTCCTTTGTTTTGTAATGCATTATTTAACAATTAATTACACTTTATTATGTACAAATAAAAAATTAAAAAAAAATCATACGCATTAAAAAATAAAGAGGGGAAGAAAATAAAACAAAGAATATTTAACATTCTTATGGCTTCTGGATGACGACTCTTGAACACATGATCGATGTGGATTTGAATCAAAATATAAAACAAAACAGCAAATGTTTGAATTTTCCTAAAAATGGATGATCCGGGGTTTTTAGTAGTTCAGACAGTAGGTGGTGGTAGTTTCTTTTTTTTTGATATTTTACAAAAATCGCTTGTAACGAAGATGACTGTGTTTTGTATGTGTGTGTGTGTGGGGAGAGAACGGATTAAAGTTTTGGTGCCGGCAGTAATGATGACTCCCTAAAAACAGAACAAATGATGACATTAAAGTTACATGTGATGACAAAACAGTTGTTAGAGGTTTCTATGATAAGAGAACAAAAGTATTACAAACATAAAATAAAAAATTAAAAGAAAAACCAGACAACAAATACATTTTGAGTACAAGGCTTAAATGATTGTATTTTTAAATTTTTTTTTAGTTTAATTTTGTGCAAAATTTCCATATACTTATCTCTAGATAATTTTCAAATATGCATTGTATTCGACCAGGCCGAATTCTTTATACCTTTCAGCATTATTTTAAACGTCAATGGTACGTTTTAAAGAGAAGACTAAAAGCAAAGCTTCATATCAAAGCAAACAACTAACATTAATTGTTCTTTCTAATATTTAACTATTTTTGAGCGACAACTACAACAATACTTTTAATTGCATCGATTAAAGAAAACAATTTAGATTTCATCCCGTTCTAAAGCCTCAATAGTGTAGACCATAACAACAAAGCCGCCTCAAGGCGCAAATATCCTCTAATAACTAAGAAAATTTTAACCTATGTTTTCTTTCATATCTCAGATGTAAGATGTTTACATTTCTATATGCGATTTATGCTGAAAGGTATTGAAATTATTTTTTTTGTAATAAAAAAAAAAAAAAAACAAAAATTCTCATTTGTATATTTCAATATAGCCAATTACATTTAGTTGACGTTGACTTCCTTGGGAACAAATACAATTTGGTGGTGCATTTTACATATATATTTTTGTCGTGATATCTCTTAGATTATTTACATTTACACACATTTGTATGTGGAACAGTTTATACTCAATTTATATTTTGAGAAGATGCTTGTGTTTAATGTCGTGTGGTTGTTGTCATACATTCATTAACACTTTTGCAAACTCGGGAATAACACAATATGAAAGAAGATGCTAATTAGTAATAATAATAAAACAATACATATCTATTTTTTTTTTTGTGAAGGATTCAAAGGATACGTAGTGCGACTGGTAATGATAAAATATCTATTAAGTACTGGAGGAGCACAAGAAAAAAAGGAGACAACTCAAATAATTGGATAATTAAACAATATTTCCAATTTAGGCATTTTCAATCGTTTCCATGTACAGAGCTTCAAGGGACAAACGTGTCTAAGGACAAATTATTTAATATTTTATATATGACAATGCAAATGATTGCTCGAAGAAAAGATATTCCGCGATAATGGCGTATATCAATATATCATAATAATGGCCTAGCCAAATACTTTTCATTAAAAACCCAAAACAGAGCAATACCTCATCCTATGTCACTCCCTTAATCATCATCCAGTCACACCCGTTTATGACACATACATTTCTTTGCTTTTTTTCTCATTTTTTTTTAAATACATTTTCTATTGAAATCATTACCGTAATTAGTTACAAAACAAATAAACTAAACTAAATCGAATAAAAATAAATAAAATATTAATTATCACTTCCAATTGAGTTTAACATTATTATGCAAAAGACGAGAATATTTTTCTAAATAAAAAAAACAAACAAACACACAACTTACATGTGCTCGGGATGACAGCGTATGCATTCAATCAAATCTTGAGGCTTAAGGGCACCAGAGCAGATTTTGTGAATGGCGGTGAACAGAGGGAATCTGAAATACAAGTACAAGATTACACATTAAAACAAAGAATTCCTTTGTCAAACAAGTGAAAAAAATACTTTTCTTCCAAACTTTTGTTTTTCAACATATAGTTGACTTCTTCAGCTGTAAGGGGACCCTGCAATTTTTGGCCATTAAGCAATTCAGTTTCCAACTGAATAATGGTCTTGCCCGACTTGACAAAAGCTTCACCGACTTTACGGTTACGACCACCATAACAGGTGGTAATCAGATCGGCGACACCGCAACTTTCAAAGAAGGTGGACAATTTGCTGCCGGGATACATGATTTCAACGAAACGAATCATTTCCATCAGACCCAAACGGATGACAGCAGCCTTGGTGTTATCGCCCAAGCCCAGGCCATCAACGAAACCAGCGCCCATGGCCACAATGTTCTGAAAGAAAAGAAAACATGAATCAATTTGAAATTCCATTAAAGCATTTTCATTCCTACCTTCAAAGCACCACAAATTTCAACGGCATCCGAATCATCGACAACCACCACTCTGAAATGGTTGGCCTGGAAGAGATCACGCAAGATTTTGCCATACTTGGCGTCACGGCAACCAATAGTTGTTTCACAGAATTGTCCCTCGGCCACTTCGTTGGCCAAATTGGCACCCATGAGTACGGCGCAGGGAACTTTCAAGTGGCGTGTAATAATGTGTGAGATCAGGTCAATGCCACCACCTTCGGCCTTATCGAAACCTTTGATCAAGGAAATGGCTATAGCATTGGGCTTCAGTTTACCCAAAAGTTGTTTGCAGAAATTGGGAATGAATTGATGGGGCACAACGAAGATCAAGACATCAGCATCTTTGGCGGCCTCAACGAGATCGGGTACAGCAACCTAAAAAAATTTAAACAGAAACAAAAATTAAATAAGTAACATATGGAATTGAAATATAAATAGGAAGGGACGTTCATTAAGAGATAAGAACGATTGAGCAAACAATTTGCTGATAGTGGTTGCTGGTGTAAACTAATTAGCAGACCATTAGGCTGGTGGTGTTCTTTCGGCGGACATGAGGCGATTGTTTATAAGTTCCGGCACAAATGTCGTCATTTACGTATTAACAACTACTTGAACAGTATTTGTTTCTGGACGATAATGGGCATGCCACTTGATATGGAATATATTTCAATTAGATTTATCGGTAGTATGTAAAGAACATAATTTGTATAGGAAGTGTTTTGATTACAGCTTTTACCTTCACTTTTATAAAAGAAAGACAGCAAGTAAACTGAATGGTAGGACATCACCACATATATGTATGTCATTGTTGCTCTATTTATGTGGAATACTGTCATGGTTATATTTCCCACATAATTATTAAGGAAACCGGTTTCATAATTCGGACAAGGCTTCTTTCAAATTCGGCTCATTCGGACGATTTTCCATTCATTTGGAAACCAAGAAGTCATAATAAAAGGAATACATTTAAAAAGACTAAACATATATCCTTCAATACTACTTTAAGAAATCTTTGCGATTTCCCAACATGTCCAGAGGCTTTGGATTTGACTGTCAAAAAAGATGACGAAACGCCAAGCCATCATCACCACTAAATTAAAATTGAGATATTTTGTGGGAGACCTTATTTGACATGATTGTATGATTATTGACTATTCCATAAATTACTTTTTTTTGTTAAAGAAAAAAGTTGCCCATCAGGTTTCATAAACAAAGTTAAGTTTAATAAAACGGGAAAACATAGACGATCGAAATCGGCACATAAATAAATACGTATGTATATGTATATGCGCCGTTCCAGAAGGAAATAATAATTAAACTGTTTTTTTTTGTAATTGCAGTTACCTCCACAAAAAGTTGTGGGACATGACAATTCCTGAAATATTTCAAACAAAGTTACAAACCGATTAAATGAACGAGCCTTTTTGAAAAAGTCAATTGCTCATAATTTTTGAAAAAAAATTTCATGGAATGACTCATATAAACATTATACCTACATACATATGTATGATGTTTTAATTTCTTTGATATATTTTGCATAAAATTAATGTGAATACAAAAAACGGTTCGGCGCATCCACGCCTTAATTTAAGCTTTGTGAAATTTTTCAATTTTGAGTTTTAGCAAATTTGTTTAGCAATTGTTGATTGTTTACATATTACTATTTTATTATGGCATTCACAATTCAAAGAGTAATAAACCTGCTCCATAAAGGGTAGACAGGCTCATATCAAAAAGTATTAATAATTCACTCTAGACCCCAAGGCAATGTGGAACAAATATTTCCCGTTACGTTAATGAAAGGACTATTGGATAGTCTGACTATCTGCTGGGCTGGTGAACTATCGAACGTCGAAACCAAAAACTTCGAAATATACCGGATGGTTTATTGAAAAGAAGTTTTGTTAGTAATGCCAACTACTGCGTCTGCTGCACGCAAGCAAACAATTCTGAGACTGGTTCTCAAGGTCCCCAAAAATGTGAATGCAGTAGCCGAGACAGTGTGATTCCGACCTGGAACATCGACTCGCCATCCAAAGCAATCAGTCATTACTTCAAACACTAGCCTGATAGGAATTCTGACCAAAACAACCCTCGCAGTATTCGCTTACAAAGTTCCAATTGATTCAGCAATTGATGTGACACGACTTTCGCGTTAGTATCGCTTCTTAAAGCGTGTTTCATAAATAATAGGAATTGATCTTTAGAATAAAGCAAAAATATGCCGAAAAAAATTATTTCCGTTGATTTTTTTGAAACTTCTTATGGATCACCTTTAGTCCTTTGATCAAAATGTTATTGTTGACGAGTGGTTATAGTCCTTAGTTGACAATTTGGGACCAAAATTGTTTCATTTACAGCATGTTTTTATAAAACGAATGGGTCTTTCGTTTCGTTAAAGTAAGGAACAGAAATTCTGTTTCGACCTTTTTGTTTTTGTAACACGAAAGTCTCTTAATAGATTTTTGTTTGCACTGGCTGATTGCAGTTATAAAAACTCCATTGATTTTCATTTCGGCCGCAGACTTCAAACTATAAAAACCAAATAATTGACACAAAAATACAGGTCCAACAAGAGAATTGGTATTTCGGTAGCTGTCACTTTTGAAGCTTTTATTCTTTGACATTAGAAACTACGTCATTACGAAAAATGGAACGATACAGGATTCAACAACGCATTGAAATTATTATAATTCACTAGAAAAATGCTGAAAATCGTGCAGTCACCATTCGTAAAACTAAAAAGTTTCCGGACCGTGTTATCTCTCGAAGAGGTGATCACAATTGGCCACCGAGATCTTGTTATTTAACATCTTGCGACTTCTTCCTTTGGGGCCACGTGAAAGATGAGGTCTACGCCAACAGCCCAGCGTCGATTCAATACCTCAAAGATAGAATTCGTGAGGCTATCGAGGACATAGGGCAGCCACTTTGCGATTTGTTTGTAGAACATTTCATGAAAAAGATATGGACCTGTCGTGGTGGCCACCAGCGACCACGTGGCGGTCACATTGTCCAAATTCCCACCACTGGGGTCTGCGGCTTTCAAATTACTACAAAGGAAAATTTATTTTAGATTAAAAGTTTCGTTTAATTTAGTTTATTTTTCAAATAAGATTCCCGAGCGAATTAAGTTCCGAACACGATCTTGTGAAATGCGCTAAACGTGATCTAATAAAAATATAATATTTAAATTACTTATTAAATATCGAGTCTTATCAGAGCTCTTACGCATTTCAAGTGCCCAACAACGAAACACACCCACTTTAAGATTTGGTTGACATACATACATGGGATCGATAGAATACACGACCAACGTACTTAGTTAGACAGTCTTTGTGGTCTTATCAGTTGTTAAAAAATATTTAAATATTGGTTTTCTATTCAAGTAGCTAGACATGAGGTTGTTGTAAACAAACAAACTGAACAAATATTGTTTAAGTTGAGGCATTTCGAATTCCACCAATCTACAACAACACCGGAATCCCACTTTTTGAAACAAAATTGAAAAAAAAAATTGGGAAATATGTTAATTTTTTGACAAGAAAATGTTTCTATTCCAATTCAAAATGAAATGGAAACTAACGTGTCTCAAAATACATAGCAAAGACATAAAGCCCACTTACTTCAACAGTGTGACAACTCAAAATACAATTTTTTCCAGGAGAGCCGTTTTAAGTATTCAATTGCGTCTTATTTAGCAAATATAGGAAAAAAAAACTCAGAGGTTTTCAGACCAAAGTAGAGTCCATATGTTAAATAAGAGACTTACAGTTTTTTCTTGAGCAGAAAAAATAAAAAGTGAATTTTGAATTGTGACACTATTGAAATGAGCGATATGTACATACACACGCGTCGATCATTTGCAAGGTGACTCTTATAACTCGAAATTCGTTATTTTTTTCATAAGTACTACAGAATTGTATTCTATTCCCTCAACATTCTGTGAAGGAACACACTTCCTACAGCATTTTGATAAAAGAATGTTTTTTTGAGTTATGACTGTCTTCTAACAAAACAGCGACCTATAGCTATAGATACGTACATTGATAAGAAATATTCTATTTGTTAATAATAACAAAACAAAACAAAGCAAAACAAGACAAGACACTGTCACTGACTTCTTGGTTAACTGCCAAAAAATATAATTATAGAGTGCATATTAAATGTTCACTTTCTCTTTTAGGCCTTAACAAATTGGATTTGTTTATGTGATAGAAAATTAGTCTACGCATCTCCGATTAAATAACAAATTGTTAAAGACGCCTATTTGGTTTGCCATAATGTCTATAGTTCAAAGAGAAACCTATCAGATAGATAAGGTCTGGATTTAATCGACTAATTCCAAAATTTGTCGACTAATGACGGAAGAGCACCTCTTTTCAAATCACCTCTAGCGGTACATTCAAAGTTCGCTTTTTATCGCTAGTGTCGTTTTTCTAAATATTTTGGTGATAAGGCTGTAGTATTTCGAATGCTATAGCGGATGGACGCTTGTGTCATATGGAACATAAAAGCCCTTATTTGAAAAATTAAAAAAATGGCATACGGATAACAAACAGCTGTTATGGCAAACCTATATTATAGAGTACCGGGGTAAGATCTTCTAATGAAAATCATATGGATTTTTTAAATATGTGTGTTGTACCAGTATTTCCAACGAAAATCTGTCATACTAATTACTGACATCCATAGAATGCAGCTGAGCTAATGAGTCTGAAAACGACTCGGGTCGTCTGCCCTGTAATGCGGTATGATGTAATAATGGAATTTTTTGTATCACCTTGCGATATTCTCCGGAGACTTGATATACATCATAAGGAAAGTCAGAAAAATGTACTACTTTAGATTTTGTAGGATTGGGATAAGCCCGTTATCCATTTGGTCCATTTGGAAACCAGATATAAATCGCTGATTAGATTACAGATGCATGTCTGCACATCAGTTGGCTTAGAGCTAGAGTAGAACTGCACAGAAATACATGTGGATATTACTATTAACTGGGACGTCAGGAAGGTCATTGATGTACATCCAAAACAGAATTGGGCCGAGATCTGATACTTGTGGGGCATTCGAACAGCAGTTTGTGACCGATTATACAGATAAAATTACATTAAATTACAGCCAATGTTAGAAAAAAGAAAGACAGAGTTTATTCAGTTCTGAGATAAGTATCTTTTGGTCAACAGTATCAAAGGCTTTACTGTGATCCAGCAGTACCAAGTATGACACCATTTTATCATCAAGTTTCTGCCGAAGATCTTCAATTACATCAATCAGAACAGTAACACAGCTTATTTTCTTTTTGAATCCACATTATTTGTCAGATAGTAGTTTATTGTTATCAATAAACATGCTAATTTGATCAGTTATGATGTGTTCAAGAGCTTTTGAAAGAGAATACAGTATAGCAATAGGACGATATTCTGAATTTTGTTTTGGAATAGGAATAATTTTTGCATTTTCCATTTAAGTGGAAAAGTCAATTTTGTGAGAACAGTATTGAACATAAAAGTTATATGAGGGTCCAGTTTTGGTAAAATAATTTTCAGGAATATTGGATTATTTTCGTCAGCACCAACAGCATTTGATTTTATTGCGAAAATACTCTTAAGCACTTCAGCTTCGTCTACGCAACTGAAGGAGAAACAGTACACATATTTTCACCGATATTCTCAGCTGATGGGACTAGGTTTGCTTGTGCTGGCTTTGGCAGCAAGTATTTGCCTAGGTTTTGAGATAATCCTTTTCGAATTCGATTGTTATCAGAAATTTGCTAGTTTTACAAAATTAAAGGTGCCTTACATGAAATGGAACTTTTCATTTAACAGATGATCTGTAATAAATCATCCCTAGCAACTTTCTGTCGTGTTTGGCCCCTGCTATAATTCGGCCTTTTCATGTCAGAATAGACAGCTGGCTATCTTATTTTCTTTGCATACCCCCTTGATCCACATTATAAAGGAGTTTAAGAAGAATAATTCTGTCCACGATGAGTCAATTAGATTGTGATTTTCTTTTTGTTATTCAAAAACGCAATTGCATTACTTGTGAGTAGTATTTTGTGTATAATACATATATACTTTTGTTTTGTCAAAATGTGGGAGTATTTTAAGACGGTTACTATTTATAAACGTAATGGGGATTTTTAACCACAAACATAAAAACACACAAAATAGGTACCGATGGAAAGTATTTTCCACACCACATCCAAAATACGGAGGAGCACTACAATTCAATTCAATTTATTTCTTATAATATTTATTGTGTACATTTATCTTCAAGAATTAAAGAGTTTAGGAATTGTATTCCTTTTCTACTTTGTAGTTTCAAGGTAATACTTAATATCACTTTTGCAAATGTAAGATGCTTAATATTTATTTAATGGAAGGAAACAATTTCAAAAACCTATTTAAAGCAAATTTTATTAAAATAACTAAAAACTAAGGTAAAACTCTAAAGTAAAATTATACTGAAACTATTTGATTGATATGTGTGTACTGCGACTGTTGACATCTTAGTGTGAAGTTTCTTGTAATTCTAGATATTTTAACAGTCACAAGTTCCGCGCCAGCTGGTGTGTGTAAACCACTAGTAGAGTAGTGCCATGGTAGCTTCAATATAATTTTTCAAACCTTATTTTGAGCTATTTGCAGTTTTTTAGTATGACACGCTGCCATTGAAGACCATACAGGTGCACCATAAAGTAATAATGGTTGGAATATAGATTTAAAAACCCGCATTTTGTTCTGAATATTCAAGCCGGAGTTTCTATTTATAATAGGGTACATCATTCTAGTAACCTTATTGATTTTGTCTACCACATATGGAATATGGTCTTTGAATTTCAATCTGGGATCCAAAACAATACCTAAATATTTTACATTTTTATCCCAAGGGACGTTGTGATTCATAAAACGGAGAGGTACTTGTGGCACAAAACATGATTTTCGTTTCCTTGTAAAGTAAATTGCTTGTGTTTTATCTGGGTTTACGAGAATGTTCCATTTTGTGAAATATTTGTGTAAATCGGCTAACGCAGATGATGATTATTTTTAAGATTGTGTTAGATTTGTTGTAGATATTATGCGCTTATTGTAGTTCTCGAGGTAGGGGACATATATTTTTCAAAACACATTAGTTTTGCAATGTTTTGTCTTTGAACTGCCAAAGAATGACAATAACGTAACATTTTCGAAGTGCGTAGATTCAATCAAACAAAAAATAATTACTGAAAACGGTCTAATATGATGGAATTAATTACCCCCAGCGTTTGACAATAATGACAGTTTTTCATAATAGAAGTTTACTGTAGTCATCCTACTGTACCCTCGCATTTTCTTCACACATACATTAACAAGAATTTCATATCGTTGGCATAATAATTTTCAGAAAAAAAAAACACTTCGTTCAAGATTCTTATCACCATTTCAACAAGAAATATAAATGTTTATGATATGAGTTAAACAAGTGAAGTTTTTTTTTTATATATTTTAAAGCAAACATTTCATGATAACCTTCAAACGATCGTTGCGTTCAACTCAAAAAACATACATATTTTAGAATATTTATTACAGACTTGTTACAAAATCTAATATTGTTTACAAAAGTTTAATGAACTTGTGGTTTGTTTGTCTTAAGCTTGTTGTTTACAAACTATAAAACGTGTCTCACAAACTTACTTACATAACTAATTTACAATATGTTCACACTGCACATGGGCGGATTTAAAATGTCATTGCATTTACATCGCACACACAAGCATTAAATTTGCGCTAATACTACAGCGAACATATTGTAATTTTACAATTTGTATGTGGTGTCAAAAGTATAGGGCTGGAATTCGACATCTGTCAAACTAAGTTGTTAAACCATTTTTTTTCTTTTCAGTTGGAAGTCTGGCATTGAGGAAAATGGATCGATTAACTATCATACAACGCGTAAAAATTATTAAAACCTACTAAAAATGGACGACAATTTTTCGAACAAAATTTTCCTCAGCGATGAAGCACATTTCTTACACGGTGGGTATGTTAATAAACAAAATTGTCGTATTTGGGGTTCTGAGAATCTTCAAGTAATTGAAGAGAGGCCATTACATCCACAAAAAGTCACTGTTTGGTGCGGTCTTTGGTCCGAAGGTGTGATTGGACCTTACTTCTTCGAAAACGACGAGGGAACGACTGTCACCGTCAATTCGGAGCGTTATGGTCGTACGATAACCGACTTTTTTTTGCCTGCTATTGAAGAATACGTCGTGAAGAAAATGTGGTCTCAACAAGACGGTGCCACATGCCACACAACTCGAGCGAATATGGCTTTATTGCAAAAGACATTTCCTTGCCGCGTAATTTCTCGTCATGGCGACATCAACTGGCCACCAAGATCATGCGTTTTGACACCATTCGACTTTATTGGGGGAATACGTGAAAGACCGTTTTTATGTAGATAAAACTTTAACTCTTGAGCACTTAAGAACCAACATTCGTTCAGTTATGGCGGATATACCGCCCAATATGTGCCAACAAGTGGTCCAAAATTACCTCATCCATAATTAATGCTTGCAACACTTCGCGTGGTGGTCATTTAAATGATGTAGTGTTTCACACATAATGTCAACGTTCAAAGTTTATAATAAAACAGAAATATCATGAAAAAAAATATTTTATATGTGTTTTTTTACGTTTACTTTTAAAAAGCAAAATGGATAACCCTTTACATTTCTTTAAATATTTTGCTGCAGAATATAAATAAGAAGTTTGACAGAACAACTTTGTATTTTATGACAAAGGTGTTACTTTTTTACAAAAAAAAAAGTTATCTACTCAGAAACAGACGCAGAAGAAAATATAATGTTGCTCAACATTTTGTCGCAACAGTCTTAGTGCATAAAGCTGTATATAAACGGTCCGCCATCTAACGTTTTTTTTTCAACTACTGCTTATTTCTTTTTAGTTATTTTCGTTATCGGGCCATGTTGAAGAGGAGGATATTGGCAACATTTGGTTTCAACAGGACGGCGCTACGTGCCACACAGCCGAAGATACACCCGATGTTTTGCGCCATGTTTTTGAAGATCGCATTATCAGCCGCAGAGCTGATGTCGTTAGGCTACTGCATGGCCAGCCGAGCCATTTGAATGAAATTATTTCCCATTATTAACCGGAAGGATTATACTTTCAAATAAAAAAATAAATTTGAGAAAATATCCAGTAGTTTTTTTATAGAATTTTCAAAAAAAAGTTATTTGGCGGACCCTGTACATTTTCTCATACCAGTTTTTCATGTGAAACAATTAATTTTATTTATTCATTTATTCATAGTAATGCAAAAGACCTAAGGGCTAAAAACGTATTGCATAGCTTAAAACTCCCCAGTAGAAAAATAAACCTAAAATTAATACAATTACAAAAAAAAGTGGACATACACTTGTAATTAATTCTCTTATTTACTCTTGTTTCCTTATTTCTTTGTTATTTTACGAAAATCTCATGTAACCCAAGCATCCCCCAAAAAATGGTTATGATCTATAATATTTCTCTAACAAATATTTTCGATAAATCCACATGAAATCAAAAAATATTTGCCATTTGTCAGCGGCTGTTTCATCGCGATTATGTTGAGGTGAAAGCGAAAACGTGTTACAAACTGCTCTGACAAGAGCATAAATCGCCCAGAACCGGTTTCGCAATTTTAGTTTTAAGACAAGTTCACCAATATTTTTGCTTAATATAGTGTTGGGGAAAGCACATGGAAATAATTTTAAACATTCATTCACTTAATGAATATTTATAGTTAACAATTAATATGTGAACATTTAGCAACGTTGCGCTTAACTAAGATCTATTAATTTGCAAATTTATAACGTTTTCTTTTTTAAAGTTCAACCAACCATTGAAAGAAACCAGTTACTGCGTTTGCACTATTTTTTTCTTGCAAATTCAATATGGTACCAACTACTCAAACGTATGGTCAATGCCGCTTCGAATCAGTTACTTCACACTATTCAACGGCCTTGACCTATACACACACATTCCTACCAAAAATAACCATTAAAGGCACTGACAGATGCACACACTAAACGCTGATGTAAACATCAAGCAAAAATGAAAAGAACGTAGAATTATGAAACATAACAAACGGAACACACAAAAAAAAGAGAATGTTTTACAAATGTTGTTGGTAAAAAAGAGAAAATAATGAAAAATTACATTAAAAACAATTTCACTCTCAAAGAGATTCGACCAGAGAAATGTGACGTCAAATTGCTTAATGTTGCATACAGTGAGTAGGTGAGTGAGCCAATGTGAGGCAGCCAGCACCAACAACGAAGACATTCATTTTGCTGGCCAACATTCGATCCACCGACTAACCCGCTCGTTTCCACGCCCCTCAATATGCATTGGGATAACATTGAAAATGTGAAAAATCGCACAAACAAAATTTGTTTGTTTCTTTTTTTATATGTTTTTTGTTTTTCTTTTGCATATTTAAAAATAACACCGAGTTTTCAATGTCAATGCTTCGATTAGATAATAACACAACATACAGTCAAACATACGAAAGTCGTGAAAATCAACTTTCATTTACAAGACAAATGCGCCGACCGAGGAAAAGTTTGTTTACGTAATTTTTTTTTGTTCGTTTCGTGATTTCGGGCTGGCACCTTTTCATGCAATTACAATCTCATTGTTTTTTTTTTTTTTGTTTCTGTCTGCTTTCCACAAATGATTTGTTCACTTGCCTTTTTATAGAATATTTGTTTTTTTTTTTATTGTTTACAAATAAAAAAGAGAGTAGAAGTGTTTGTATTAAGCTGCAAATGCAAACGATTTAGTGTTGCCAATCTGTCAGTGATTAATAATTAGGAATTTGCGATTTTCGATCAAAAATATTATGCATAAAATAGGCAAAACTTACATTTGTCTTTGTTTTACACAAATGTTAATTTTTTTTTGTTGAGATCTTTTATATCTTAACCCAAAATTAATATTGTAAAGATATTTTGTTAAACGAAAAATAAAATTTATTTGAAAAGCTGACATTTTGAAAACTAGAAACATTTTTGTTAATAAGTTTCTTCTTAAACGCTCAGTGCGAGATGATTCTATTATATCCCTGTAGTCTTCGTTCAAGTTCTTAGTACATAGAAGCATACTAACATAATTATCATCTACTATTCCAAATATTCTATAAAAAGAGCAGTGACAATCAGAGGTGAATCTGGCGAAGGCTTTAACGTTTTCTTTATTCCAGTAAATTAATATGCATGTCCAATATCTCAAAAAGTCTTCATTGGAGTTGTTTTCATATAGAAATGTATGTGATTATCATAACTTATTAATTCATGGGTTTTTTACGAAAACATTTTGCAGTTTATGCCAAAATTAAAGGCCCCACCATATGGTAAAATGTATGTGAACGATTTGTAGTTTGAACGTTTTCAAATTGTCAAAAACTTGTATCTTTAAGTCTTGAATGTAAATGGACAATGAATGTTTGATGTTTGTGAAAAAAAAAAATATTTTAATATGTTTGAGGAACCAACGGGGAATATATCTCATCCTTTCACTGTCAAATGGCCGGTTGACCGGACGACGCACTATAGAGAAAATTCGGCATTATGGCATTATGCTATGGCATTATCAAATTCAAGGCCAACGTCAACAAACACTAGTCCCCTTTTCGCCCCTCCAATACCCTTTCTTTCTATCGCTAACACAGTGCATTGCATTTATAGGGGGCAACCCCTAGTGTAAGTAAAAAAAACAAAAAAAAAACAATCATCAGTTACTTGAGCGTAACCTGATCACTAAGAGATACTAATTCATCTATAGTGTTTTATACTAAAATGTGACCGATTTGTTGGGTAATAATCGTGCATACCCTGTCACACTAAGGCTGAACATTCTTCGATTACTAAGGAATGTCACGCCTTGGTCTTCTTTCTAATCACCAAGTTTTTAAAATCGATAATGTATGTGACTCTAAGGGAGTACTACGAGGCACGTTAGATGATTAAATTAGCTTATGACTTTCACTTTATAACAAACGAACACAATACGATTTCAAAATTACACATACTAAACTTGTACATGTGTGTACAGATGTTAGGATTTGAATTTGTTTGATAAATTTCCAAATAACTTTCAAATGCCATGTCTCTGTCAGTCTTTAAATGAAGTAGCTGTCACTTAAAGACATCATAATTATTGATACAGATGGTTACAATTAAATATGTAGGTTCGTATCTGAAATTGCAACATTTCAATTTATATATTTTAATAAATTCTATGTTTACGGCATTTCGAGTTCATTTTATGTACATAAATTCCGATTCTCTAAACAAAAAACATTTAGAATCTTGGCAAACAGATGTTAAAATCCCTTTTGAACATTTCACATAAAACTTGGCAACTCTTAATGTTGCAGCCACAAACAATAAGATGATGTACATATGTAAGCAGTATGCACATACATGCACTCGCATCGCATTTGTTAAATGCTCTTGAAACTTTTTTTTTTTGTACGATATTACATAAGAAAAGGAAATAAAAACAACAAATAATATTAAATGTTGTTTTCCATTTGTGCAATAAGATAAAGATAAAGTGGAAATAAAGATAAAGAATGAATAAAGGGTGGGCAGATAGTGAGTGGTGGCAAGAACGAAAGTCTCTTTATCATCGCATTTACAGCCATGAAAAGCAACCGTGTGAATTGCCTTCAATATTGAATATTGAAAATCAAAGTGAAATGGACGTCGGTCGATGAATGGTTGTTGGTTGACGGTCATGGTACAACAGCGTTATCAGTCCCTTCCATATATAGTTTTGATGTTTATATGGCTCATTTTTGTTGTTGGTGTTGTTATTCGTTCTAGCTAGAACGAGTGTTTTATTTTGATCGAAATTTGCCGCTGATAAGGCTGTTCTATTCTATTTTTTTTTTCATAATTCGGTTTATGAATTAATTACACTTATGGGGAATATTTCGATTATTTGTACATTTAGGCATAGGTGGAGGGATCGGGTGGTGGCCATATAAGTACTTACCACATTTGGGGGCAATTTGTGTCCTGGCAAATATTTAACATTCTCATGAGTGGTGTTAATGATTTCTGTTAATTTCTTGCCGTCGATCATTTCTTCGTAGACGAACATGGTGACACGCTCCTCGAACTCGGGCAAGTTGGCACAGTTGGCACCCACAATCTTGGCTATAGCAGAGCCCCTTAAAAA
The DNA here is from genome assembly GCA_958296145.1 of Hydrotaea cyrtoneurina. Lineage (NCBI taxonomy): Eukaryota > Metazoa > Arthropoda > Insecta > Diptera > Muscidae > Hydrotaea > Hydrotaea cyrtoneurina. Next base: position 138,885,693 of record OY282512.1, on the reverse strand, counting down.
GAGAGAAGAAAGAGACAAACCGATTAAAAGGTTAAAACCGACCGATCCATTTGAAATGTTGTAATCTTGTGGTTTTGTAAACTCAAATTATATAATTTGTTTGTTTTGTTTTCTTGGTTTTACAACAGCAAGCCAACATTAAACTCCAGTACTTACCAGTTGCCGGATCCGACAATGCATACGCTGGTCTTTTGAGCCATTTTTATGCTTATTAGTTATTTGTTAGGATGTTAATTTATTTTTGGATGTTTTAATAAAAACTTTCAGTAAATTTTTACGTTACGTTGTACTTTTTTTTGTTTTGGTATTTTATTTTCGCAAAGATTGCGTTTATTTGTTGTTTCTTTTTTCAGTTTTGTTTCTATTCGAACACAAAAAAATGACACGTTATACACGTCCAGAGCAGCAACTACGACTAAATGGCTGTTTTTAATTTCACTCTAATCGTCGGTTGGCTTCGTTCAGTCGATGCCGTGTACAACTAATAGAAATACCAGGAGAGCATAGGTAGGGTCTGTTGAGAGTTAGTGAGTGTGTGGTTTCTCTGTTTTCTTTGCCTAACACGAAAGTCTGCTGTGGCGGTTCTCTTATTTCTCTTAACATGTGTTTAGTCGTGGTGGTGATTGTGTTGTTGGGGGACTACAGTATCTCCTCATTAATAGAATGCACTTTTGGATAAACACAGTGTAGGGATTTTAGTACAGATTAACAACGACCTAACAAGACACTACTGTGATTAAATATACTTTTAAATATTTGTATATAGTGGTACATATAAAGAAATACTTAACGAGTACCCCTGCTGAAATTTTACATATTTTAGGGTTTCTTAAAGTAAATTAAGAATCGAATGATGGATTATCAGCTTTGTGTGTACACTATTAAATGTTGTATCCGTGAGTAAACAGTAAGACGATTTAATATATCGTGGAAAGAAATAGCTCGTATCTTTTATTTTGCGTAACAGTGTTTGTGGGATCTACAACTAAGCGTTTATTTGTCTATTGGCCTCTCATAATATTTATTATCAAAAATAACTCGAAAATGCTCTCCTGATAATTTAGAAAACTGCATATAAGTCGTGTTTCTTTGAGAGCACAAATATACTTTTGTGGTAAAATTCCATTCATACATTTACTTATATACATGTACAAATGTGTATATGTATTCTTTTGTGGAAATAGGAGTTTTTGACCTTTTGTCATATCGTGTAAACGTGTTGCATTTGATTTTAAGCCATATTTCTGGTAAAATTCCATTCAATCATGCACATGTCATACATATGTACATGTAAACTACGGTGGGTGGGCATTTAGGAATAGTTTTATGTTATTCCATTTATCTTTTTTATAGTTTTTACTGTTGCAATTGTAATCAACCATTTATCAGATTAGGAAATACGTCACCGCAACGAGAAAAAATGGCACATCAGTCAGCCATTGTGGAAATTGTAAGATGTTGGACATCTGGCGACAACAGAATTTATTAATTTATTAATGCGAAAATATAGAGTTTTACGCCAAATTTGTTTTTCTTCTTTAACAGTAATTTGATCATGCGTTCTCGATCAGGCGAAGAATAAACTTCTTTACTTGGAAAAATGCAATCGGGAAGTTCAGCTTATACGTCGACTAACACGCGAGCACCGTGGATGGTTCACGTTTAAATTCGACTAACCAATGGGCAATACAATGTACTCCCTCATAAGCGGACACCTAAGGGATTGAGGATTTTTTCCACTTATGAGAGAAGTACACAAGAGGACTGAAGCGGATTGGTACTGAAAAAAGTGTCCGTTTGTGAGAGGTGTCCGCAAGGAGACAGTACACCGTACGTGAATTATGTGTTTATTCTCCGCTCGACAATGGCTTTCTAAGTATCAAAATTTTTGCAATTGATAGTTACTCTACAAAGACGGACCTGTCAAAAGAACCTAATGAATAGTTCAATTCCACAGATTTATTGGTGTCATGCCTGCAGCCAAAAACTAATAATCTACAGTGCATCCTTCATTTCTATCAGAAGACGAGAAACTCATTTGCATAGTTGCCGCCAAACAAATGTATTTTAAAGGGTTTTCCAACAAGAGGTGATATTTTGAATCACCCGGTATTTCGACGGAGCTACGTGCCACACAAGCAACGAAACCAATGCTCTTTTATGGGAAAAGTTTCCGGACCGTGTTATCTCTCGAAGAGGTGATCACAATTGGCCACCGAGATCTTGTGATTTAACACCTTGCGACTTCTTTCTTTGGGGCCACTTATTAGATAAGGTCTACAGCCCAGCGTCGATTCAAGACCTCAAAGATAGAATTTGCGAGGCTATCGAGGACATAGGGCAGCTACTTTGCGATTTGGTTGTGGAAAATTTCATGAAAAGTATATGGTCCTGTAAGCGTGGTCGTCGTGGCCTTTTGGCTGATGTTTTTTTTTTATTATTAACGGCATACCTTCTTCTTTATTATGAAATAAACATCTGATCATTTACCTCAAAAACTGAAAATGAAATGCCGTTCGGAGCTGACTTTATACAGAAGTTCCGGTCAGCCCAGTATACAAATAATATCGTGCACAGCTCACTGATTCGAAAGAAGTTGCCCGTCTGTTCCTTGGGGGGGATGTTAAGGAAAATAAGTAAGTAAGAATCCGTTAGGTGTGGTCTATCCCAACGTTCACACGCATTTGTTTTTTTTTTTTATTAATGATGAACCTTTGTTATACTTCTGAGAATTTGACTGTTTTGAATGTATTCCAAATTTTTGATTGATATTTTTCAAAGCATACCTCTAGGACGGCAAGAATGCAGCATAGTCTTGAAAAACCTACTTCGTGTCTTGTGTTCTCAGTTTTTTGTAATATTCCTAAGAGTATAAAATTAGGTCTGCAAAAAAGAAATCCGAAACAGGAAACATTTGGTATGAATTGATAATTTACGAGGTATGATGGAAGACTTGAATCGGCTAACATGTCTGGAGCAACAAAACTGGTTGTTAGGCGGGGTGCTCTTCGGTGGCACCTTGAGTGTAATGTTGCATTGTAACCAGTCGCCAGGTGTTTTGATTGCCAGATGTGAAATAGTACTTATAACCACACGCTGTTAACATTGTAGAATCTTTAGTAAACATGGCTAACTCAAACAGACGTACAGGTTTAAGAATTAAGTGCGGCACGGTTATAACGATGTAAAGCCTCCCAGGATTAGATTTCTAAACAGTGGGATAAACCAACTACTTCGCATTCACAACTTGTGATAAACCGATTTAGCCCTTGACCAGTAAGGGAAATGAGTGGGAAATATGGATACACAAATCATCATGGAATGTTACAGGAAACAGGTTCGAAAATTCCAATGTTCAAAAAAAGTCTAATTATGTCTCCGAAAATTCGGGTCCCGTAACTCGGAAAACATGGACCTGGATGTCTTTCTTTTATAATTAAATTCCTACCCCATAAAAAATGTAAATAAGAATATGAGTTACGAAAGATGTCTCATAAGATCCGAATCCGATTCTTAAGCCACCGCAAAAATGTAGCATGCCATATAGAGGAAATGGGTTTACAGAGAAAAAGAGGAGAGATTATTGCTGCCAACTAACCACACCAGCCCATACCATTACAACATTCCTTCAGTAATAACCACGAACCACGAATAAATTAAGGATGATTGGTTTATTAAAATATATTATTTATAAACTGCATTTGATGTTTTTTTTATCTCAAACGATGATTATCAGAAAAATCATTTAATCTCTTTTCCGGCGCAAAAAAAAACCAAAACAATCTTCGGAACCACTTCTAAATTCTTTCACACACAACGTACACTGTTTTATGTTAATACTTTTATTTCGCTTAGTTATAAGCAATTCGCCAATCACTTATACACTTTGTATCTTATTTAATATATTGCGTTATATTTCTAATAAATTTCCGCAAAACAAACGCAAAAATCGCAGAAAAAAAACTGAGATGTTTACTCCAGTATGGTGCCAACCGAACTTTATCAACGCCGTCCTCACAACAAAATTGGACGCAGGCGAAGTTGGCTGAGCCGACAAAAAGCCTCAAATGCAGAACATATGTTTGGTTAACTCGAGATATTTTTTTTTTTAAACTTAAATTATTCCGAAATTGTTAATCAATATTTCGAAATTTGTAGTCTATATCTTGAGAACCGGTCAACTTGTGAGATTTTCTGAACATGAATGATATACACTCTTTAGTTGCATGGTTCTCGTAAATGTCTTAGCCGATGATAATCTAGTGGTCAGATGATATACGTCCATTTATTTGCAGTTAGACCAGTGACATCTAGAGTTTGAGACTCGGATCGCAATATACTCAGTTTGAATCCGAAACTAGCCGTCGGTTTCACAAAACGAATTGTCAAAATTTAAATTCCCATGGAGTTTCTTTATTATTAACTGGAGTTCTTTTACTGGAAAATAGCTCATTCTTTTTTAATGTAAGTTTTAAATTCCAGAATCCTGAAATTCTTAACATCTATTTAAATACTCTCCCAATTTTGATGATTCGTAACGAACAACGAAATACGTTTTATGTAAATTTGATTTAAAAAATAATTATAGCAATAGCAAATTTATTTCCAACTTTCAAAAACTATTTTGCTCACTATCGATTTTTGTGTGTTTGGTTCCAAACAAATGCGATAGGTGGCGTGTTGATTTTAAACACTTACCAACACTTATGTTGTGAATCATCCCTGCTAATACGATGTGAAGGTTACCATATCTGTCGGAATTGTGAGCCATTATTTTGTAACGGTTTGTGTGGTTTAAACATCTTGAAATTTTATCTAAAATTGGAAAAGACAACGAAATAAGGTTTTATTGGACATTTCCAAGATCGCCGTTTAAAAAAAGACGTAAAATTTTTATAAAAGATTAAATGCATTTCAGTAGCACTATTTTGGAGTGCAAAATGTATAACTTCAACGGATGGGAAAAAATGGAATACCTATATCGAAAAAATGACCCTGTTTCGACGACAAAAGAAAAATGTAAGTTTACTTATAAATTGCGTAACATTATTCCAAAAACTGAAATTTATAATCGCCCAATCTTTAAAATGAGTTTACTTGGCATTACAGTTATGTTGCTATGAAACCCTAACTTAAAATGAAATCTTGGAAGAATGATCATGCCAATTCAACGGTATCAACATTTATTTCTGGATGATGATCGCAGCAATTTATTTTTGGATAATCGCACGAGTCGTTACATACGTTTTAGATATGTGTCCATATTTGATAATTTGCATTGCTGTCATTTGTCATTTTAAAATTATACATCTGTATGTATGTATGTATGCATATTAATTGTTAGTATTATTTTACTGTCAACGGTGAAAAAGCCATTTGAAAGATAAGTGTGAATCGATTTAATTAAATGTTTATAATAAATTCATGTTTTTTTACTTGACAAATCTAACGGCAGTCCAGACAACTGGATAATTCCGTACCCTTCCACATAGAAGGATATAATGGGGAAGGAGATCTCGCACACATTCTACCAAAGAGGCACATCTGAAATTTTGCCATTATCGATCGGTTCATCAACACATAATATATGTAGGTACGAGTAGGTTCAAGTTAAATTCTGTTACTATTTTTTTCTAAATAATACATATGTACCTTGTTTCTAAAAAATACTTTAAGAGATGCAGAATAGATAATTGAGTTTTCTGAAAATTACAAAATGTTGAGTTGTGCCTCTTTAGTAAACTGTGTGCGATCAAGACAATGTTATATGAACCATAACCTGACCATCTCCAAAAATTCGCCAAGCATTCCATTACAGTGGTTTTTGTAGAGTTTCGAAGACTTCATGATTTATTGGGTTCGGTCTGAGGTCATAAACAATGTTTGTAGTTAGTGTTGTTTATTATTTATTACACAATTCAAGTACGTACACATTTCGGTTGATGAAATATTTCAATGTTTCACCAATCATCTTACAATTGACACATATTGTAAAGTTTCCCTGAAACGGATTGACAAAGTCAATCAACATCAACAAATAAATCCATAAGAAAACCGAAACAATATTTCTATGATGGACTAACTAGCGAATGATGGTTTAACTAGCAAAAACATAAGGTGAAGGGTCAACTATAGGAAATTGTGAAATAAAAAATAATTTTTACATTTTGTTTGTTGGTGTGCAAATCGTAGTCTTTAATCAGTGATAAACCAGTTGTAGGAAGTATTGAGTAAACACTTTTTCACAGAAGAGACTAAATGGCTGAATTCTCGACCGGGACGTCTCCGATGGCTAAGAAAAAACAGTAGCAGGGCTAAATCTCAGTTAGTCATGTGGGAAAATGGCCACTTAATTGCACATTTCTCATTTCCCGTCTCTAAAGATGCCCGTCAGTCTGGTCTTACTTGAGTTTGAGTGCCTTTTTCGAGTAGGCAATAATAGACGGTAGTGGCAATTGCCCTGCCACAAAAATTCAGATACAATCCTGGGTATTTTGATTGTCAAATTCTGATATATAAATGGCAGACAGCAGACACTTACAACTCATGACACGATTTTTAGCGATTAATTTAGCTATACGATTATTTTTAATAGTTTTGCTATTTATGGCTTGGTTTCTTTAATAGGGTCGAATTTGTATTCCACACAATTGTGTTGATTGACCGGACGTCCTCTTTTTGAAATTATAGTCCAAATAATAAAATGTATTAACTTATTAATTTTTATAAATTTGCATTGCTACTCTGGCACAGCTTTGAGGGGCTGTTCAAAAATTATAATTCTTATTGATTATTGCCATCACAATAGAGCGCGATAATCGATATTGAATTTCGATTGCAAACATAACCTCACTATCGCAGCGTATCGCAGTGAATGCACAACTCACTTCCACGCTTCCACTTTTCACACGCCACATTCAAATTATGTTAGCCGCTTTTTGTTTTGCATTTACATATGTTATTGATGCTGTCTAGTATTATTTAGTATTAGTCTAGTGTGTTATTTAAATTTTGCTGACAGTGTTTTATTTTTATTTCCATGCGATTTTAAGGAAACAAACTTAAAGTGGGCGCGAATAATGAATGGTCGTCATTATGGAATCTTTTGTTGATTGTTGATCTTTAAATTTTTTGTTTGTTCTGTAGCTGTTTTTTCTTAGAGACCGAGAACAATGCCAAAAATGAATACCGGTATCATTGACTAGAAAGCCATGCAAAGAAAAAAAAAAACGGAACACGAATGCCTCTTAGGCGATATAAAATGTATCTATTATTTTGAAGCATTCAAATCGTCGCACTTGCTGGTTATTTCAAGTTCATTTTGGAATTGAATTCTTTCTTGTACTTGTACGCGCATGTCTCGGTGCGATGTCTTTGTCTCCGAATGTAATTAATTGAGCAATTAATTAAATGTTCCGCAAATGAATCGCCAAGATATCTTCGAATCTTACAATTTGGAATGCAATTTTTGAGGGTTAATTCGAGGGAGCTGCTATGACATTATCAAATACAAGGTCAACGTCCACAAACACTACTCCCTCCAATAGCCTTCCTTCCTTCCTATCGCTAACACAGTGCATTGCATTTATAGGGGGCAAACAAAAAAAAAACATGCATCTGCAGAATAGACAATTCTAAATTAGGGGACATGTTTCTGCTTGCACTTTATCGCAAAGCCTTCTAGATAGCCTACAATTAGGAATATTCCAAAAGGTGGGCAAACATGACGCCAAAAGATCAAATTCGATTTATTTTTCAATTTCAAAAAATTAAAATGATGAAAATTTTTACTAGGAAAAAAACTTCATACAATTTTTAATCTTCGCTGCCCAGTATTGTTTTTTCTATCCTAATTATTGGCAACAAAACTTTGTCGTATATGGTTGGCGATTCAAGTTCATTGTTCGGGATTGATGGTCACCATTGCCATGTACAGGTGTGCTACGTTTTCAATATCAAATTTCTCCTAACCTGGTCAAGTCAATTAAGAACTGTATGAAAATGGCGACTGGTTTTTGATAAATAGAACGAAGTGGTGTGGGCTTTTAAAAACAAATATTTTCGTACGGTACCAGTTCAATGCGCAGTAATGGATTATGGATTTTCGCATAATGTTGTTTATTTTAAAATGCAGACCACAAACAATTTCTTAAGTCTGTATTCCAACCAACCCAAACACTCTTCCACAAATAGCAGCTGATCGCTGATACACTAAGAGAAAAATGACGATCTTAATTAAAGAACAAAATTATTTAATTTAGAATGCAGAAATCTTCAGATTTCTATCTTGAAATTTGATCAAAATGATTACCGTTCTAAAATTTAAGCATAAACTCGTAATATTTAGAATGAATTCTAAAAATCAAGAACGTAACCATAATTTTAAGATCGTATTCTTGAATTTAGGAATATTTGTTTTAGAATATATACTCGATATTTTTTTTTTTTTAAATTCGTCATCAACATCTTCTTAATATATATTTACCCTCGACACTGATTCACTGCCTCTGACACGCAGTACGTAGGAATTTAAATAGGCATTCTATAATTTTCTATAAATAATAATAATAAAAAAATATTTTTTTTTTTTTGTACAGAAATTGTGTTTTTCCCAATTTTTTTTTCCAGAATTTTTTTTTTACAAATTTTTTTTTTTTACAAAATGTATTTTTCAACATTTTTTTTTTACAAAATTTTTTTTTTCCAAATTTTTTTTTTTCAACAATTTTTTTTTTTCAACAAAATTTTTTTTTTCCACAAAAATTTTTTTTTTTCAACAATTTTTTTTTTCCACAAAATTTTTTTTCCGTATTTTAACGGGCGACATAGGCGCATTACAACTTACTAGTATATAATATTGAAGAAGACGTATTTATAAAAAAGACAAAGAAAATTATTGTAAAAAGAGGCAAATCCAAAAAAAAAAGGAAAATCAGAACACAGATGAAATGGTGTTGAGTGACGATTTAATATCGCTGGCAAATGGACAATACGATGTGATCAGCACGCCGAATGAAATTGCATCGGAGTTGTCAGACGACGCAATGTTGGAAAACCTTTCACAGGAGTGCCGAATGGAGTCTGCTTTCAAGTATCTCTAGGGTAAGTATTAATTACAATACAAAGTAAATTTATATTCAAATTGTGGTTCCAAGGGTAATACAGGCGATACACAGACCATATGGCTAGATTTTTGCACCGACAGACCAAAGTCTCTGGTAGGCATCGAACCAAAAAACCCCCACGCTGATAGGCAAGCAGGCTACATACAGTGTACTCTCTCATAAACGGACACTTTTTTCAGTACCCATCCGCTTCAGTCCTCTTGTATACTTCTCTCGTATGCGGAAAAAATTCCCAGTCCCTTAGGTGTTCGCTTATGAGAGAGTACACCGGATACATAAAACTATTGCGTGACTAACTGACTGATTCATCACTGTCCAGACCAAACGGCTGAAGCTAGAATCATGCAATTTGGGAAGTATACAGCCCTTGCAGCCTACTTATCCAGTTAGAATGGATTCGGATTGGAACGGGACAAAAATGGGGTAAAATTTGTACCCAAAACCAACGAAATACGCAAAAATACCAAATAATCGAATATTATGATTTTTGTTGGAAATTGGTCCATGATTAAATAGGTGGCAATGAGTTAGAGGTGGGACAAAAAAGGCCGGATAAAAAAGGATAGACACATTTTGTGGGCAAAAACATGTGGACGATAAATAGAGAAGGGACAACAAAGTGACCAAAACGTACCAAAAAAATAAAAATGTCTGAAAACAATTTGTATCGACAGGAATGGGCCACAATATGGAGTGAATAGAAAATGGACCAAAACTGGTATAATATAAATGAGAAATAATCTGCATACGAGTATCTACATACAGTATCGGACTAAAAAAACATTTACTATTTTTTACATATACGCTTGGGTCTCTTTTTATGCGGTATATGTGTTCCTCGGAAAGCCGCATAAAAAAAAATCGCATAAAAAAATACACTTCTTCCATACAAAAACTTGGGATGCGTTCCAACATCTTCAAAAACCGCATAAATTCAAATAATCCTTGTTAAAAAAGGCCAAAATCGCATAAAAGAAAAACCAGCTAGAATTAAACAAAACAAAACAATTTATTTTTTGATTTCAATAAAAGTACTCTTTGCAAAATTAATCAAAACGATTATACTTTAAGCTTTAATCTTTTAATAAAATCTTGTCCATATTTTAGCAAAGAAAAATATGGACGCGCGAATAAGAAGAATACTTTACACGGATTTTCTTATTTGCTCCTCATTCTTTTTTATTGCTCTAATTGATGATTCGCCAAGTTTGAAGTCTCTTCCTATTGCTGCATATCTATCTCCTCTTTTAAAGCGGTCCAACATTTTAATTTTCATTTCCAGAGAAATCGTTCGTCTTTTCCTCTCCTTTGAATTCATCTCTTCAATTTAATTTGTATTAAATTTTAATAGAACACATATGAGAACAAAACAACACCATATGTACATTAAAACAATTACCTTTCAAAAAACGCAGAAAAATGTCCAAAACTAAATGTTATTTAAAATATTACAATGTTTGCATTAAACGTTGATCCGCTTTACATGTTCAGATGTTGCTAAATATGGAAATGATTCAATCAACAACCATAAATTAGAAAGTTCTCACCGTTGTATGCGTCTTGTTACGCAAACAAAACTAAAATGGGAATCACCGAATTAGCAACAACTCACCACGAGCCACTATATCTGTCTCTTTCACATTAAAAAAAACTGAAAGACAGTAACAGTGTTGCCAAAATAAGCATTTTTAGCAAAATCACAAAAACCAAAAAATCAATTTTAGAAACCGCATAAATTCAAATCCGCATAAAAAGAGACCCAAGTGTACTGGTTTGTTATATCGAAATAGTCATTGAGAATCTATTTTATATAAATTAGTAAATTAGTAGTTAAATCTTAAAAAAAGAAATGCATTCCACATTGTTCTGGATGTATGGTTCGTTATTTTTACCTTAGAGAATTCATGCAGTACACAAAGGTATGTATTAATGAAAAAACAAAGTATGCTGTGATATTTGATGTTATTTCTAATCACTTTAGTTTTTCAACGATTTCGGTTAGATGAAGGTGGGAGATTATAACATTGATAGTAAATTTTTATTATTATTTTTTTTAATTTTTAGTTTAAAGTCCAGTATGGCTAGAAGTGAATATAAAAATCACTTTAAAAACATAATTATTAAACATTACCAATACGGTTTGTCACAAAAAGTCTACATTGCCAAAGTCTACAGTCAGCTTTATTATAAAAAAGTTCACCACCACCATGCACGTCATCCAAAGATGATTCCAGAATTGTTACAGAATATCAAAAGCATCCAGACAAATCTGCTCCTAGTGGTGTAAGAGCATATGATGATTGACCGAAAAGTTATCGCGCCGCAAAGAAGCCATTCATTTCGGATAAAAAACGAAAAGCTCGTATCGATTTTGCACGATAGCATATCAATTGGTCAAAGGAGAAGTGGAACACTGTATGGTTTTCTGACGAATCAAAATTTAATTTGCAATACTCTGATGGTATAAGAAGAATACGACCGGTAAATAAACGACTGGATCCCTGTAACTGCCAAGGTACTGTGAAACACGGATGAGGGATTGAGATGGTACGGGGTTGCTTCTCTGGAAATTGTGTTGGCCCCTTACATAAAATAGACAGATTTTCGCACCAGAACATTTTGGAAAATGTGACGCTGAATGGTGTATGCACCTTTCTCGGCAATTCCAACAGGATAATGATCCCAAACATACCTCAAAATATGTCCAAGTTTGGTTCGTAAAGGAAAGACTTAATGTTAAGAAGTGTCCAGCTTTAAGAGGAGATTGTGGTTTATGGTTATGAAGCACATTTCTCCCTCGGTGGGTATGTTAATAAACAAATTATTATTTGGGGTTCTGAGAATCCGCAAGTAATGGAAGAAGTAATCCGAAGGTGTGATTGGACCTTACTTCTTCGAAAACGACGAGTGAACGACTGTCACCGTCAATTCGGAACGTTATGGTCGTATGATAAGCGACTTTGTTTGTCTGATATTGAAGAATACGACTTGGAGAATATGTGGTTTCAACAAGACGGTGTCACATGCCACACAACTCGAGCGATTGTGGCTTTATTGCAATAGACATTTCCTGGCCGCGTAATTTCTCGTCGTGGCGACATCAACTGGCCACCAAGATCATGCGATTTGACACCATTAGACTTTTTTTGTGGGGCTACGCGAAAGACCGTGTTTAACTCTTGAGCACTTAAGAGCCAACATTCGTCAAGTTATGGCTGAGATACCGCCCAATATGTGCCAAAAAGTGGTCCAAAATTACCTCATCCATAATTAATGCTTGCAACACTTCGCGTGGTGGTCATTTAAATGATGTAGTGTTTCACACATAATGTCAACGTTCAAACTTTATAATAAAAAAGAAATATCATGAAAGAAAATATTTTTTTATGTGTTTTATTTACATTTACTTTGGAAAACGCAAAATGGATAACCCTTTATATGCCGACCACTCGAAATGTGAAAGGAAAAATCTAAAATGTTTCCGCAAATAGGTCATAAACCACAATAATCTGTTATATTCGGTTTTTTTTAATCAAATTTTATTTTATTTATTTAAATGGCCTACCATTTATTAGTTAATGTTTCGTATTTCCTTTGACAAATTAACGCCTAAGCTTACACAAAAAGTTTGTTTTAAGCAAATCATATATTTTATAATTTTAAGTACAACTAAAAGTTGCCCATGATTTAGGGGGGGGTTGGACCGCCAAGGTAATTGTAAACCATTAACGATTACGATTTGAATTAAAATTGTTTTGTAGGCCTTTCGAGCAACTTATCATAAAATAATTAATAGGCGAACTTTCTTCAGGCACACACATACTTAATGGTTGTAGTTGTGTACTTAGATGTGTGCCGTACAAATGTATGTGGTAAGGGCATAATTGGAATTAAAGAGTTATTGGAACAACCAACCGATCGTGTACAACAGCGTCATTGTCTTTATAAAAAAAAAAATATTTTAAAATTTGTCATGAATGAAGGAACGAATGATCTGCAATGTTTTTGTTGTTGTTTTTGTAATTATTCGTGTGTGGTGTATTTACATACATTAGAGTCGTATTTACATATACGAGGGTCGTTTTTAAACATACGAGGGTCGTTTTTAAATATACGAGGGTCGTTTTTAAACATACGAGGGTCGTTTTTACACATACGAGGGTCGTTTTTAAACATACGAGGGTCGTTTTTAAACATACGAGGGTCGTTTTTAAACATACGAGGGTCGTTTTTAAACATACGAGGGTCGTATTTAGACATACGAGGGTCGTATTTAGACATACGAGGGTCGTATTTAGACATACGAGGGTCGTATTCACATATACGAGTGTCGTATTTACAAGTACAAGGTCGAATTTACATATACCAGGGTCGTATTACATATACCAGGGTCATTTTTACATATACGACAGTCATATTTACATTTACTAGGGTCGTATTTACATTTACTAGGGTCGTATTTAGCTGTTTAGCAGGCCAAGACAAACAACAGGTTGTAGAACCAACTAAAGTTAAGGATCGTATTTACTTCTGCGAGTGTAGTACTCACATATACAAGTCATATTTACATGTACGAGGGTCGTATTTACATATATGACGGCCGAATTTAGATATACGGGGGTCGAATTTACATAAATGAGGGTCATATTTACATATACGAGGGTCGTATTTACATAAATGATGGTCGTATTTACATGTACAAGAGTCGTAGTTACATATACGAGGGTCGTATATTTATTTATTTATGTACCGATTTGTTTTTTAAATTAAAAAAAAATAATGTTATTAATTTATTCCAAAGAGACACGTTCCAACCATTTATGAATCACGATTTCATGCAGGCTGAACCTGTCATGAAACAGAAACGTTACCACCCTATCACAGTTTCATTCAGGCCAGCAGGATCAGGCTTCGCAATAGCCCATCCTGTTAAGCCAAGACTTTATTTACGGTTTATGACTCTCTCACGCATGGCTAGCTTGATATTCACCTTAACCTTGAAAGTTCACAATTATTAATTGTTTTTTTTTGAGTATTACTTTCTTGTGACTCAACGGTCATTTTTCATATGACGACTAGACCGCGCAGCCTCTTAAGGAAGGACCGATTGTTAATTGGGGAATTTTTCATATATTATTTGAGGGATTTCTCAGAATTGTTGGTAAATTTTTCATTAATATTTAAGAACTAGTAAGTTGTAATGCCCCTATGGCGCCCGTTGAAATATGGAAAAAAAATTTGTTGAAAAAAAAAAATTTTGTGGAAAAAAAAAATTTTGTTGAAAAAAAAAATTTTGTTGAAAAAAAAATTTTTGTTGAAAAAAAAAAATTTGGAAAAAAAAAATTTTGTAAAAAAAAAAAATTTTAAAAAAAATTTTGGTAAAGAAAAATTTGGGGAAAACACAATTTCTGTACAAAAAAAAAGTATTATTTTTTTTATTATTATCTTAATATATATTTACCCTCGACACTGATTCACTGATACACTGACTCTGTCACGTAGTACGTAGGAATTTAAATAGGCATTCTATAATTTTCTATAAATAATAATAATAAAAAAAATAATATTTTTTTTTCAAGAAAAAATTTTTTTTCAGCAAATTTTTTTTTTTAACAAAATTTTTTTTTTAACAAAAAATTTTTTTTTCAAGAAAAAATTTTTTTTTCAACAAAAATTTTTTTTTCAACAAAATTTTTTTTTTTTCAACAAAATTTGTTTTCCATATTTCAACGGGCGTCATAGGCGTATTACAACTTACTAGTTATTTATAGAATTATAGAATGCCTATTTAAATTCCTACGTACTGCGTGACAGAGTCAGTGAATCAGTGTAGCAGTGAATCAGTGTCGAGGGTAAATATATATTAAGATTCTTCATTTGGGGCATTCTTCATAGATCCCTTCAAATCACAACTCCGAAAAGGTCAACTGATATCGCCGAAACAGCTGACAACACGATTACCGAACATAAAGCGCTAAAGAACGATTGTGGACTGGGGCTTGTGAGGCAAGGCGCGCCATTTTGCTGAAACCAAAGATCGTCCAAGTCCATGACTTCAATCCCAGATCGGAGCCTGGTGTGTCATGCCTCTGTAGCGTCCTACGTTAAGCGAAATTGCGTTTAAAAAAAATTGGCCAATGACATCACCGCTTCAAACTCCTCATCAAACTGTGATAATCCGAGGATGCGCTGGCTCCTCTGCGATCCCGAGCGGGTTGTCAAGGTTTTTTTTTTTTTAGTTCAGTGCGAGATTTTCTTTACACGCATTTGAAGTTGGTGATTTTGGAACGCTGTGTAACAAGAAAAGATCATTGGTAATTTGATAAAAATTATGCTTATTTTTGAAGAGAGGAAACCTAGAACAGTAGCCACACCTCAGCGGTTAGAAATCTTATGGTGGCTGGCACAAAAACATTTCCCATGTTCGTCTTCTGAATTGTATGAAAAATCTTTGGTGTTGAATCAAATGACCTCTGAAATATTCCATGATTAATTCCGAGGCCAAAAAAGTCTTCACGTGTGCGCATTTATTTGGTTGATGATAAACAAACGGTTTTTAGAAAAGAAAAAAAAAAACAAATTGATATTTTCCCAAATTTGAGTTAGATCAATTGGCCTGTGAGTAGGCAAACGTCATATGTAGACATGAAGGTTTCTTCATTCATAGTTTGTTGGTTTAACATACTCGTGCCGGGTATTAATTGTTGTTGGTGAACATGGAATTGATGATGGTTTGTTTGTCAGGCATTATGTGTCGCGGATGTTGGACTCTTGGTGCCCGGAAGAGAGCGAGTACAAGAACAAACGATACTGAAGTAGGCATAATAATACGGAACAAATTTAAGTTCAAAAGAAGTGTATGTTCAATTAAAATGTAATTTAATAATAATTTGAAACCGGTGAAGATGCTCAATTAAGAGATTGTTTAAGAGAATTGATATTTGTTTTTTTTTTAATTTTTTTAAATGACCACCACGCGAAGTGTTGCGTGGACCACGTTTTGGCACATATTGGGCGGTATCTCAGCCATAACTTGACGAATGTTGGTTCTTAAGAGCTCAAGATTTAAAGATTTTGCTGACAGAATAACATATGATTTAAAAAGAAACCACTAGCTGGACGTGTAGATATATATATAGGGTTATCCATTTCGTGGTTTCAAAAGTATTGGGCTGGAATTCAACATCTGTCAAACTAAGTTGTTAAGACAGTCAGTTGCATATCTTCGTGAAATTAATTGAATGTTTTTTTTTTTTTTTAGGGCCAACACTCAGATGATGCCCCCTATAAATGCAATGCATTGTGTTAGCGTAAGGAAATTAGGGTATCGGAAGGAGGAAGCAGTGTTTGTTGACATTTGTTTTGAAGAATATTCCACATACGAACGGTTCGGCTGAAGAACGAATTTTCTCTATAGTGCGTCGTCCGATCAGCCGGCCACTTTACAACGAACGGATGAGAGTCCCTGGAAAGCCGCATATTCCGGCTAAATGTTCTAATATCAGGGACAAGACGACAGATATCGGCAATTCCATGGTGTCGAACGTGACCGTTGTACACATTCAAAGTGCAAAAAAGGTCAGAATAAAATATATTTTAGATTCATCTTATACATATTCGTACAGGTCCATAGTAGTACTATCACCGGTGGTTTAGTTTTTTTCAGGCGAAATAGTGATAACAAAATAAGGACAAAACAGGGAGCGGGTCGAACGCGACAAAAACAGAAGTAGTTTCCGTGAACATCTTTAAAAACATGAGAATCAGCGAAATCAAACAGAATATGTTATCGGTGAAAATTGTAAAATGTTAAAAAATTACAAAGCTTTCGTATCCGCTTTATTTCATAGAAATATCATGGATAGTTTTTGTACATTTAATTTTTAGGTTGGTTCGAACGTGACATGTCGAACGTGACATTTTTTCTATGACTATCATATAGACAAAGAACCGTTATTCTTCATTCCTTTTGATTCGTCTCTTCAATTTAAGATTTCTTATGCTCTTAGAAAGATTATTTATAATAAGCCTCTTTTTACATAAGCCTCTCTTTACGAAGGAAATTTTAAAAAAAATGTGCATTTAAAAATCTGAAAATGATCCAAAACTACAATTTTCCACTTTGCAATTGTTTTTCGTAAATTTTTGAGTAAATACACGTGAAATTCTTTAATTTCATTAAAATTTGAATATTTTTGTATAGTAATATATTACATTAATGTGATTTTAATAACTTTTAATTTTTTCATCACGGTAGACCTTTTGGTGGAATTACCCATATCTGAGGAGCAGATACCGTTAAAATATCTATAGACCAGCGATATACAACCCACATTCCGGCGATGCTGAAGGGAGACAATAGAGTCGGAGTCTCATCTGTAAAAAAAAAGCTGCAATGATGTCTTTGGAGCTCCTGCCCATATATGGGAGTTATATTCCATTTTAGGCCGGATGTAAGTGGTGTAAATATTTACGCGATCAGGTGGAGTGAAAAGCCTAAGCACTTGAATGCTTCTTTCGCCACTTCGAATATATGGCATGCCCAACGAGCATCACCCTGTATCTTCATGAGTGTCGGATTCGTCGATATCCAAACCATCCATAGAGATGGACGACGATGCTGGACCAGTGGAACGTTTGTGTGACAACAAACATAAACTTCATTTTCATGCCAACCTTCGAACAGACCAGCAGTCGGCAATGGAAATTGTTATGAGAACTTTGCCACATCGATTCAAGTGAGTATCAATTTTTAAATCCACCGAATTCTCAAGTGGATGCTAGATGCTTTTAATGTGATCTAGCAATACTTGTCATTAAATTTATATTTGAATGCAGCTGAAGATATCATACGACCATCGTATATACTTCCCTTCCCTTCCAACTAATAGTACACACACAGACACACACAGACACACGGATAGTCAGTCAGATACAAATCTTTTCATTAGTCCCATGGTGAAAATGATATCAAGGTCATATCACATTGTAATAATGCACAAGATACTATGTAGTATGTACATACATCCATACATACATCGTATGTTGATGTATGTTTTTATGTATTTATGTACCTATCCTAACATATGACCAAGCACTACTCTCCGCAGTGACCATGTTAAGACACACGTCTTTTATGGCCCAGAAGAAGTCGAAAAGACATGCACACACACACACACAGCATCACATACGACTCAAAATATCACAAATAATCAAAATCGAATGAACTCATAGACGAGATACATCGTGTTTTTTTTTTGTTTTCGGTCATTTTGTTTGTTTGTTTCGTTCATGTCCAATAAACTTTTTTACAGCCAAAACACACCAAAAAAAAAAAAAATGAGGGAAAAAACACCATTTGTTGTATTTCAAAATGTGTGTAATAATTAGTAATTATGACCGGGCCAAAGCAGTACAGCACCAACCATAGTTTTCGTCCACCCTCCCGGCCTACACCGTCCACCCTATGGGATGATATGCGAGATATAGAAAAATTAAAATTCAATCAAAAAGAATTAAACCAGAAAAATAGACACACACACACTTACTGGCGTACGGAGGGCAACAGGTTTTACCCAGTTTAATATTCTCCAACTAAGAATTATTTGTATTGAAATAGGTAGGTGTGTCTCTGTCTCTAACCCAGTGGCTATGGCTCATCTTGTTTACGCTGGCCAATGTGGGGGTCAAACTTTTGTTGGTCTTTCTTCGGTGTTGTGGCATTTTCTGCCATTTAATTCATCATCTTTGTCGTGGCGCTCTCAAGAGTTCCCAACTAGAAAAAAATGTGAGTTAAGATGTAATAAAGTATGCAAATGCGGTCGTTTGTGAAAAAGTTACTTCAAGTCAATATCGTTGCTAATAAACCGATAGGAGAAAATGCCAGATTTTTGTGGGGTGCCGTGACGGACCGATGTATGAGAGCAATCTGTTTACGATTCAGGACCTCAAGGCGAATATCAAGCAAGCCGTTGGTGAGAGAGCCAGAAACCTTCACTAAGGTCTTGGATTGAAGCCGAGTTTTTTTTTGGTCGGAAGCCTATAGTTTTCGAATTGTGGCCTTCCAAAGCTTTGTTTTTGTCGGAAGCCCATAATTCCCGAGTTACGGCCTTCGAAATATGGACATATAATCAGATATATCTTTGTTGTTTATCACCCAATTTGGACAAAATGGCTGTCGTTGGAAAGACTTCCAAAAATGTATAAATTGTAGGCATCCATTAAAAAAAATTAGAACAAAATCTGAGCTAAAGCGATAAACTGCTGTTGAACCAAAAAAAAAGTTAAATTTTTCTATGCAGTTTTCCACTCCGAATTGGGCAAAAAATTCGATTTGCCTAATGGTTTATTGAAAATAATGTACCGTTACTGATTTGTCCACTCAGAGAAAGGTTACTGATTTGCCCTCTCAGAGAAAGGAGGAGTCGGCTCAGGAGAAACTCGGCATAACGGGGCAGATTAGAAACCTGAGCAAAGAAGTCCGCAGACTTTATAGCAGACCTAGACGTAAGAAACTTCAAGTATACTGGGACGAATACAAGTCCAAATTTAGATTATACAACAAAACCATAAGAATAGTGAAAAGGGGGGGGGGGGGGGGGGGGGCGTGGTGACTCTACTGCGAACAAGTCGACACCGTTAACGACATGTCTAAAATAAAGAAATTTCTATCTGAAACACATATTCAGGTTAAATGTTAGAACAATCAATCAAATTATCAATAAAAACACATATCCCCATGAGCACAGAAGACCCAAATGAGGAACTTAGTCCGACCAGGGAAGTACAACATAGACCCGAGGCCATCACGCCAGAAATGGTTACAGGAACGGTTAAGAGCTTTTCTCCGTTTAAGGTGGATGCACCGGATGGCATATGCCCGGCACTCCTAAGATATAGGAAAACACCTAGCAGGCATCTTCTTATCCTGCCTCAGACAGATTCCGAGCGAACCGCTAAAATTCCAATAACACGCCTATGTCAAGGGAAAATCAGTAGAGGGCTCTTTCAACGCTAAAATATATACACTTGGAGGTTTTATCGACATAGAGGGTCATGTTATGCAGACGTATGGGTATACCAGTTACCAAAGTACTCAACGATTCTACAAGCAGAGCTCAGGGCTATCACAGAATGCCTAAAATGGCTGCGGAATGGGGTCACAGACAAAACTATCCGCATTTTCACGGATAGTCAAAACGCAATTCGATCCTTTAGGGATGACAGTGTCAAGTCGAGGACACTCATGGACTGTAAGTAAGCGATTAATGAAGTATCGAGAGATTACGACATATTTATAAACTGAATACCCGGCCACCAAGGCTTTCTAGGCTACGTTAGGGCCGACGAACTAGCCTAAATGGGAAGGGAATCCGATCAAAATACTCTGCAATTGTCTGAACGTTTTCTGGAGACAAAAAATTAGTTGTGTGAATGGATGAGGAGGAACCATGCCTTCAGGTGGCAAGAGGAACAGGTGGGAAGAACCACAAAGGAAACCTGGGGCAATCTCGATTACAAGAAAACAAGGAGAATACTCGGGTTTGATAAAAATGAGCTGAGTAAGCTAATTGGTATCATTACAGGACACTCTAGCCTAAGGGAACACATTTTTAGGATCGGATGGTCCGAAAAAGACGAATGTTGGGCATGCGGAGAGGACGCCGAGATGGTGGAACACTTCCTACGCTAATAACCCGCTTTCTCGCGGATCAGGACAATCCAATTAGGAGAGGGTACCTGAGATGGAATGCACATAAGGAATTTAAGAAACTTGATAGAGGGAATCGAATTCCTAACGTAATAGAAGGGCCAGAGAATCTGAAGAAAAATCCAGGAGCGCACAACAGGCCAACTTGCTGGACTAGGTGTATGTCAACGACATGCGATGATCATGCGTACATGACCGTTTTAACCTAACCTAAAAGCATATATGCACATAAGTGGTTGCTTGCGAAAAAAAAATTAACTTATGATTCGCTTAAAAAAAGTGTGTGCTTCTTTTTTGCTGGTGAAAACAACATAAATTATCATGTGCGTTCTCAATGATAATATTTATTTTCACAAAAAAACATCTAAAATGTGGATGGGCTGTTATTTTGCTCACACTTTTTGCACACAAAAACTTGTGTGTTCCGAAAAATCGGATATATTGTCTGTATATCAATAAGAACAAAATTTTTTTTTAAATTTTTTCAACTGCTCCAAAAACGCCGAAACACGTATGCATTTTTGGCTCTCCTGAAAAAAAAAATTGATTTTACGACTTAAGCGGTTGCTTGTGAAAACCACAGAATTGTTTGAGTAGGTTGGTACAAATCTCTATCGAGAAAATAATTCTTTACATTGTTTGATAATGTACTATCCACATTGCAAAGTTATCATCAAGTTCCCAATTCATTTACAATTTCCTGTCCAATATGACAATATCTTGCCATGGATTCCCGATACGTAGTCTTAAGAAGCAGACTGGTAATTTAGTTCTCATAATCTTATAAAAGTCTTCTATTCTATGCTACTTCTCACCGTGGTCGTTATCTTCGGCCCTGCTTAAAAAAACCCTTTTCTATCTAGTATTCCGATCCCTTACTAATAATAAATAAATATTTGTTACTCTTACGGCTATTTAATTAGTAATGGCTCATTTGTAATTTCCATATAATCGCATTTTTAATCATTTTGCATGAGATGTCATAAAGAGTCAAATGTGAAAAACGTCGACTTTGCATTACTTTTATTGATTTAAAGCCGACCGTGTACATATAATTAATACTGACGCCTTAGTTCCGCGGTGGGGAAATTCTAAAGCATTTTGAATGTCGCAATAGCAAACTATTGACTTAAGTGACCAGCGTTGGCGCAGTGAGGGCATGTGCCTGAAACATTTCACGGCAGAGCGTGATTTTCGAAATGTTTTATTGAAAAATAGTATGAATATGAAAAGAAAATATCTTTAATTTGAATTTTAATGACTGGATTAAAATTCTTGTGATGTTTATTATAGAAAATAAGTAGGTGGAACAAATTGCAGCCATTTAACACTTTAAAAGGATAAAGTTATCTGGAAACAAATAAAATGTGACATTCTCAATTATAATAAGAGTATTCAGAATAAGAGTTTTCTAATGTGGCAAACATTTGTGGGTTATGAGACAGAAGCAATGGTAGATGCAAGTATTGCACTGCAACATCTAGTGTGACAGCAGTTTTGGTCTTCCAGCTGAGCAAGGATCCCAAGTGCAGCAGCAAATTGGTAAAAATGTGATGCTAGGCCAATTGATGCAATTGAGTGGAGATTCGAAACACATTGAAACAAATAAAAAGAGGAGTATCAGCACTCAAATTCTCAAGCTTACACAGAGTTGTTGGGAGGTTGTACCGTACATATGGAACTCAATTCTCATGGAAAGGCGTCACTCTTTAGTTAATGCAATGGGAAATCGTAAAGTAAAAAAGATGACAAAGGTCATGCAGAAAAGCATTCATCTTAATATATATTTACCCTCGACACTGATTCACTGATTCACTGACTCTGTCACGCAGTACGTAGGAATTTAAATAGGCATTCTATAATTTTCTATAAATAATAAAAAAAATAATATTTTTTTTTGTACAGAAATTGTGTTTTCCCCAAATTTTTTTTTACCAAAATTTTTTTTTCCCAAAATTTTTTTTTTAAAAATTTTTATTTTTACAAGAATTTTTTTTTTACAAAATTTTTTTTTCAACAAAATTTTTTTTTTCAGCAAAAATTTTTTTTTTAACAAAAATTATTTTTTCAACAAAAAATTTTTTTTTCCACAAAAATGTCTTTTTTTCAACAAAATTTGTTTTCCATATTTCAACGGGTGCCATAGGCGCATTACAACTTACTAGTATTAAATATTAGAATAATTTCGTAGTCTTGCTTAAGTTAATTTATGATATACTAAGTATGATGAACAACATTTTATGCGTTGCTGCTATTATGTTGACCGCAGCTGTAAGTGCTTTAAGTGTATACAGTGAAATGCCTACAGTCTAGATTAGGAGTGACGATAGGCAAATACCGGCCGAAATGAAATACATAGGCCCAATAAATGAGTTGAGGTTGATCTTTGTGTTTCGTTTAAACTTAAGTTAAACTTCAAATTCAATAAATGAGTCAATGAATTTGATCTTCGTTTTGTAGTTAAAACTGAAGTTAAACTTCAAATTCAGTTGTTCGCAATATTGGGCGTTTAAATCACGGTTTTATAGACATATGATTGTGACAGCACTCAACGATAGACAACGAATAGTTTAGGTTGAAACGGAGGCTCGGTCATGTACGAATGGCCGTCTCATGTCGTTCACATACACCTGGGCCAGCAAGTTGGCCTATTGTACGGATTCTGGATTCTTCTTCAGATTCTCTGCCCCTTCTATTACGTTAGAAATTCGATTCCCTCTATCAAGTTTCTTAAATTCCTTATGTGCATTCCTTTGACGACCGACAAGTCATCTAAGGTATCCTCTCCTAATTGGATTGTCCTGATCTGCGAGAAAGCGGGTTAGTGGAGTAGGAAGTGTTCCGACGTCTAGGCGTCATCTCCGCGTGCCCTAAATTCATCGTTTTCGGACCATCCGATCCTAAAAAGGTGTGCCCTTAGGCTAGAGTGTCCTGTGATGACACCAACTATCTTGCTCAGCTCATTTTTGTTAAACCCGAGTATGCTCCTTGTTTTCTTGTAGTCGAGATTGTTCCAGTTTTCCTTTGTGGTTCTTCCCACCTGTTCCTCTTGCCATCTGGAGGCATGGGTTGTCCTCATCCATTCCCTCAACTAATTTTTTGTCTACAGAAAAGGTTTAGACAGTTGCAGAGTATTTTGGTCGGATTCCCTTCTCATTTAAGCCAGTTCGTCGGCCCTAACGTAGCCTAGAAAGCCTTGGTGGCCCGGTATCCAGTTTATAAATATGTCGTAATCTCTCGATACTTCATTTATCGCTTACTTACAGTCCATGACTTGACACTGTCATCCCTAAAGGATCGAATTGCGTTTTGACTATCCGTGAAAATGCGGATAGTTTTGTCTGTGACCCCATTCCGCAGCCATTTTAGGCATTCTGTGATAGCCCTGAGCTCTGCTTGTAGAATCGTGGAGTACTGTGCTTAGGTTAGGTTAGAAAGGGAGGTTCATAATAAGATGCAGCTCCACTCGAAGACCTTTGAGTACTTTTGTAACTGGTATTATCAGAGTTTTTTTTAATTCTCATATTTTTTCTGAAAATCGTGTAAACAAAATCCAGTTTAATATCATTCACCTGTTTTCTGATAAAAGTGGTGGTGTTGCCACATCAACGGACGAAAATGTGGATTATTTTGACTCATCAACGTTCGAAAATGTGGATTATTTTGACTAACCAATCACAATGAACGATTTTGAGATCTTTTCGATAAGAAATTTTTCCTGTTCGAAAATTGGGCCGGAATCTAATCCTTCATCCAATTGCATAATGCTAACCCCGGTTTCTTGATCTCCTGCTAAAATTGTGTGCTGTATCGGAGCTGCACCACGAGAGACCGCGGATTGCCGCGTATTTCGGCTAAATGTTCTAACGTACCGTTAAAATATCTATAGAACAGCGATAAACATCCCATATTTCCACAAGTACATGAAGAATATTTTGACTAACAACTAACAAATAATAATAATAATAATACTTATTTAGACTTCATCTCCTAAATCAACCAGAAAACAAAATATAGATTTCAATAATACTATCGATAACAAATAGGAATTTTGGAATCCAATTAAAATTGTCCATTCTATTGTTTAATGATATTCTTTCGCAAACCACATGCAAAATTCCAGAAATCTCCATTCTGCGAGATTAGTTAAATCTGATTTCATCAAAAAAAAAAACACATTTATCTGTGATGGAAATTAATTGATTAAAATTGTTGTCAATCATTTTTTTTTGTTATTTGGCTACAAAGTGATTTATTTTAATTCGGTTGCCTTTAAGCGATGTGAAAGTGCCAAAGTGGAAAACGGTTAATAGCCAGCGCATCCACAAAATGCCCCATCGAAATATCCATTCGATTGAGTTCCATCACATACTACGAAATTAATTCTAGATGTCAAACATAATTTGGAGAAAATATTGTGCAAAAGAAATATGTACTAACAAAAAAAAAGGGGCAGGTTTCACTTCCCAAGTATTGTTCCGTGACAGCCGAGGAAGCCTGGGTGGATAGTAAATCGCCATTTGCCAACACCAAGTATTGACTTAGAGACTGTTTTGGAAGTAAGGACAATATGTCCATGGTTGCCTTTCTGTGAAAGATGCTATTCGATATCGGGCAGTGTAAATTCTACGCCTTTGTTGCACAGTGTATTTTTATTTCAAAAATTGTTTACAACATTTGTTGGTTACTGAAAATATGTAAATTAATGCATAATCAAAAGAAACAACACGCTGGACATGCTTCCCTTGCGTATACGTGAACTCACGTGAAAAATCCATAAAAAACTTTGGGGTTTTTATAATTTAAACATGATTCTATAAAACTATTCTCGATAAGTGTGTTTAAAATTAAAGTCAGAAAGACAAAACGCTACAGCATCAATAACAACCTAGTCCATTTTGACTACATACATCGATCGGATCAAGTTTAGCTCTTATTGGAAGAGTAGCAATTATTGTCTGTGTAATTTGCCATGTGTCACTTTCATTTTGCATTTATAACCTCAACCAAGAGGATAGAAGGGTGTGCCGTACTAAACGACGGTCAAAATGTAGGAAGTTAGGGAATTCCAAATTTGGTTCATTAATCTTTCCAAGTTCAACAACATTTCAGACTTCCAGGCTTCTGTTGTCCTCGTACAACTGGCACTGGCTCAAGAAATTCTGCCAGTATTCTACTGCCGCACCACATCTAATTGATTGAGTATACGGCGCAAGATTGCATGACCACTAATGCTATTCTCACCCTCCACTTCCCAATTATCAGACAGCTTACCAAAGCCCCCTCTTTGTGGATAAAGGTAAGCGGCAACATTTGCAGGTCCACAGTAGAGACCCTACTATACCCGAAAGCTGTATTTAAATCATACCAGACAAGAGAGCCATAAATTCTGTAAGACCTTGAAATACGATGGACTTACCCTATCAATCTGGTTGACTTGTCTCGCAAGCGTACACAATTCGGAGGAAAACTCAGTGTTCTCTGAGATGTTGAAGAAAAACAGACTTCTCTCGCAAGCGTATAAGGCTAGGAAGAAAACGTAGAACTCTCTTGCAAGCGGACAAGATAGGGAAGAAACTTTCTTCCATCATTATGTACAAGTGCTTGACATTCATATTTTACAGATCGCCTTATGGTCACCTCTACACCTACACGCACAGGTAAAGCACGAAGGGTATTTGAGGACCAGCAGAACTTGGAGTTCAGCGGTTCCACAGCAGAATTAGATTGACCTTACACAAGAATGATGAAATCATTGAAATAAGCTCTTACCTTGCTCCTTCTACCAAGTTGGTTCAACAATGGAATGTTTTGCCCGCCCTTCTCTAAAAAAAAGTAAATCTCGCTGATTTAAAACTTCTTAAGATGTCTGACCCCAACTAATATTGATCAAGTAATTGATATAAGCCTACCGATATGAATTAATCTCATTCTCTCGGTTATTGTTATCACCTTAAAGAGCGTAGAGGCAAACAAATGTGAAAACAGCTGGAAATATATACTTATTCGCACTAAAAGGTTGTACTTTGTTGAATTTAATAAGTTAATTGTGTGGGTTTTTCCCAAACACGCTTTTGCTTACACACAAATACGTAATATTAATAGCAAATAAGTTATATTTACATCCAAATAAGATTTGAGCGTGTAGAAATTGACTAATTCGTTTATAGAAATTTACTAATTCGTTTATGGAAATTTACTAATTCGTTTATACGAATTTACTAATTCGTTTATATAAATTTACTAATTCGTTTAAATTTACTAATTCGTTTAAATTTACTAATTCGTTTATAGAAATTTACTAATTTGTTTATAGAAATTTACTAATTCGTTTATAGAAATTTACTAATTCGTTTAAATTTACTAATTCGTTTATAGAAATTTACTAATTTGTTTATAGAAATTTACTAATTCGTTTATAGAAATTTACTAATTCGTTTAAATTTACTAATTCGTTTATAGAAATTTACTAATGCGTTTATAGAAATTTACTAATTCGTTTAAATTTACTAATTCGTTTATAGAAATTTACTAATTTGTTTATAGAAATTTACTAATTCGTTTATAGAAATTTACTAATTCGTTTAAATTTACTAATTCGTTTATAGAAATTTACTAATGCGTTTATAGAAATTTACTAATTCGTTTAAATTTACTAATTCGTTTATAGAAATTTACTAATTTGTTTATAGAAATTTACTAATTCGTTTATAGAAATTTACTAATTCGTTTAAATTTACTAATTCGTTTATAGAAATTTACTAATGCGTTTATAGAAATTTACTAATTCCTTTAAATTTACTAATTCGTTTATAGAAATTTACTAATGCGTTTATAGAAATTTACTAATTCGTTTATAGAAATTTACTAATTCGTTTAAATTTACTAATTCGTTTATAGAAATTTACTAATGCGTTTATAGAAATTTACTAATTCGTTTATAGAAATTTACTAATGCGTTTATAGAAATTTACTAATTCGTTTAAATTTACTAATTCGTTTATAGAAATTTACTAATTTGTTTATAGAAATTTACTAATTCGTTTATAGAAATTTACTAATTCGTTTAAATTTACTAATTCGTTTATAGAAATTTACTAATGCGTTTATAGAAATTTACTAATTCCTTTAAATTTACTAATTCGTTTATAGAAATTTACTAATGCGTTTATAGAAATTTACTAATTCGTGTATAGAAATTTACCAATTCGTTTATAGAAATTTACTAATTCGTTTATAGAAATTTACCAATTCGTTTATAGAAATTTACTAATTCGTTTATAGAAATTTACTAATTCGTTTATAGAAATTTAGTAATGGGTTTAAATTTACTAATTCTTTTATATAAATTTACCAATTCGTTTGTAAAAATTTACTAGTTCGTTTATAGAAACTTAGTGTTACATTCGTCGAAAATCTGACACATAAGGGCCACCCTAGTGTGTTAGTACTCCACCTTTAATTGTTTTTTTTTTCAATTGCTTTCTGGACACCTTGTACTGGCAATTTAAAACAATTTGAGACGATTATAAAAAAACTTATAATCTCTAAAAGAAAATGTTTGAACATTTAGTTGTCCTAGGGAAGTATCGATCGAATAATTCCCAAGTATTAATTGATAAAAATTATATCTATACGACCGGCCGGCCAATGGTCAAGCTATCGATCAACATAATATGCTAGAGAATTCTAAAACAAAACGTCAACACGCTATTGACGTACATAACCACACACACACACATGTGTATAAAACTTTAAATGATGATTAAAAAACGGAATTTCAAAATCTATAGATGAAATAAAAACAAAACCTTATTAGCAATACATAAACTTTCCACTACACAACATTTCAATCTTGAATACTCGTCAAGAAAGATGTTCGAATGGGCCTGGCTGGCTGGTTCGCTCAAACTCTCGCCTGCTCTGTTTTACACGCAAATCATCTCTACACTTATGATATTAACTGTTATACACTCACTAAACTGAAGTCTACATAAAACTCGGCGGTAAATCTCTGAGAAGATGTTGGGCTTTCAAGAAATCGGCATGTTTTGACCACAAACTAAAGGCCGCACTGATCGCAGAGAGAAAGTGGGCAAGAGAGTGAGAGCGAGAGGAAGCAAGCACGAGTTTTTAAGCTCAACTTGTTGAGAGGTCGATGTTGTTGTTATCATTTTCAACAAACCATACGAAAACTTGCAAGCTGCTGTCGGTGATAAGGCAATGGCACAAGTTCCCCAACAAAGCCAAAGCTGAGATCAACAAAATCTTGGCCATAACCACTAGCGCGCTGCTGCTCTCGTGCACGCTCAATTACAGCCAATACCAGCGGTAACACGAAAACCACTCACACTCAGTTGTCGTTACCAAAGATTCGCTGCTTCGTTGGGCTTAAACACCCAAATCACACTCAGAATTTTGAAAAACTTAACTCAAGCCAAGCTGAGACTGTGTGGTCCCATATAAAAGTAAACCAACAAAGCCAAATCAAACTTATTACAGTGATTTTGATTTGAACGGAAACGTTGTGCTGTCTTCTTGTTTTGTCCGTCTGTGGAACACTTTGAAAAAGATTGAATTTAGTTATTTTTATTCAGTTTTTTTTCTGATACAGAAGAAGAAAAAAATAAAATTAAATAAAATAAAATATATGAAGAAAAAAAACAAAAATATCAAAAGAAAAGCGAATTATGAAAAATTGCAAAGAAGAATATTCTATTGAAATTTCATAAAAAATTACAAAAAAAAAAAAAAAAAAATTACTGAAAAAAAGGAAGAAAACCAAAATATATATCGGGCCTGGAACACAAGTGATTGAAATTATTGAAGCAGTATTCGGCAAAAATAGATTGCAAAGTAATAAA
The DNA here is from genome assembly GCA_958296145.1 of Hydrotaea cyrtoneurina. Taxonomy (NCBI): domain Eukaryota; kingdom Metazoa; phylum Arthropoda; class Insecta; order Diptera; family Muscidae; genus Hydrotaea; species Hydrotaea cyrtoneurina. The sequence goes on along the minus strand of OY282512.1, from coordinate 138,855,994 downwards.
TTGGATCGCAAGAAAAAAAAACTGTACAACAAACGATTTTCAAAAATAAACGGGAACAAATAAGTTTTATAAACCAAATAACAAGTGTTGTTCTAAAGTTTATGAAAAAGAAAATCTTCCCCCACCCCACAAACACAACACAAATCAACAAGGAATTAAACTAATTCTGAGCAAAGGATACTTTTGTGAAAAAAAAAACACAACGTTACCGCGTCTCCGCTCCACCCCCAACGAAAAAACTTAACTCGGCAAAATGGTAAGTTGATGCTTTTCAAGGACATTTGAATCATATAAACACAAACTACAGACTTAAAGCCGAACTACCAACCAAACCTTTGTGCAACAGATTAGCGCCTTAAAAATAACATCAACGAAGAAGAAGAAGTAGAAAAAAACCACTAAACTACTGCCGACAAAAATATATGATAATTAAATTGTTTATCTGTCAATCATACGTTTCTTCGTTTTATTATTTTTGTTGTTGTTCATCTTTGCTTAAAATAATTCAACATTTTGTTTACCCTACACAGTGATGAAAAGACAAAAATAAAATAAAAACAATAAAAACCAAAACTCGGAAACAAGTTCTGAAATATGCATTAAATTCAATTTCACAGCGACATTAATTACCTTGCAATTGGTCAACAAAAAAAAAAAAGAAAAATGTTTTACCTGAAAAAAACAACAAATCTTTGAATTAATAAAAAAAAAAAATAACATTTTGGTATCAATGCCATTTTATGGAGCTCGTTAAACACAAACAGATTTTGTTTTGTCATACAATTTATGCAGTTTTGTGTAATCACAATTTATGCAATTTTTAACTTGAGATAATTTAAATGTCGTGTATGTAGAGCGTACAAATAAAACAAAATTATTATAAGAAATAAATGTAATTGTAACTCGTTATGAAGAAGTCCCTCAACATTTGGTGTCAATGTTCCCGTTTCTGGGGTGGTTTACGAATTTTTTAAATGCATCAATTCTCAGACTGAGACTCCAATCAAATACAAATTTTAACAAAAATTAAGTGAAGAAAACTGAACTAATTTAAAAGTGATAATTTTGTTTGTAAAATTATTTTCTATTTTGCAAATTACTAATCTCGAACCTTAATAAGGGAAATTAAAATTATGGTAAACAAAACCAGATTAAATGTTATGGCTTAATTATTCCCCGTGATGACTAAACAAACTAGATAATTTTCTTGCTTTGGCAACATCTATCTATTTATTTATAAAAATTATATTATAATAAATTACATTACAATCTAATGACAGAGCACTGGCAACGATCAGGTCTTAAAATCGAAATCTTCATAAAATTAGAAGTAGAATTTCTCATATAGACTTTCTTAATTAAAGTGTAAATTGTAAATTCAACGCTGATAAATTTATTTTCAATCCATACTGTCGACTCCGCTTAACTGAAATATGAAAATAAACGAATTCGTTTTTAGTTTCGGTTATTAACGCATTTCGTTTAATTAACCAAATAATGTTTTGTCCAGGAACGATGTTGACTTTCCTTTTCATTTCACTATAGGAAATAACATTCATCTAAAGATCTGGCAACTACAATCAATTCGTAATTGTAAAACAAACAGAATTCTTAAATTTTTAATTTTTATTTTTTTAAATTTTAATTTTCTATTTAGACTTTATGCTTTAGTGGGCCATACTATTAGAGGGAGAGAGAGAAAGAGAGGGATAATATCAATACGAATTATTAAGCAGAACATACACTCACATTCGTACTAGAAATGTTTAACAAAAAAAAAAATTGAAATATTTGATGTTCAAAATCTCAAATCAGCTGTTTATTGGCAAACAAAAATTCGACAAATATTTATTTGACAAATATTTATGTGACAAATATTTATTTGCTCTTTATTTTGCAAACACGTGAAAATAAAAGCTGACTCAAGTCGTGGTCCCGTATAAAGTCAATTTATTGTTTGTAAATCAGCCCAAAATGTGAACAAGAAATTAAATGAAATAGTTTTTATATCAACTCTAGTCTAGGGGATATCGGCATTTGAAGGCTTACTTTTCGTCACAATCTCCAATCAGCTGTTTATTGTCAAATATAATTATTTGCCAGCAAACAAAAATTTGATAAAATATTTATTTGATAAATATTTATTTTGACAAATATTTATTTGACAAATATTTATTTTGACAAATATTTATTTTGACAAATATTTATTTGACAAATATTTATGTGACAAATATTTATTTGCTCTTTATTATGCAAACACGTGAAAATAAAAGCTGACTCAAGTCGTGGTCCCGTATAAAGTCAATTTATTGTTTGTAAATCAGCCCAAAATGTGAACAAGAAATTAAATGAAATAGTTTTTGTATTAACTCTAGTTTAGGGGATATCGGCATTTGAAGGCTTACTTTTCGTCACAATCTCCAATCAGCTGTTTATTGTCAAATATAATTATTTGCCAGCAAACAAAAATTCGACAAATATTTATTTGATGAATATTTATTTGATAAATATTTATTTTGACAAATATTTATGTGACAAATATTTATTTGCTCTTTATTATGCAAACACGTGAAAATAACAGCTGACTCAAGTCGTGGTCCCGTCAATTTATTGTAATTCAGCCCAAAATGTGAACAAGAAATTAAATGAAATAGTTTTTATATTAAATAAAAAATTAAATAAAATAGTTTTTATATTAACTCTAGTTTAGTACTAAGAAATCGCAATTCAATTTCCAGAAATTTAGATTTAAATTGCGAGAAATTCATTAACTACCAAAAAGACGGACGGGGGGACAAACAAAAACATATCGTTAACAGAGACGTGAATTATTTATACATTTTATAAACATGGTTCTATTTAACAGTATTCGTATAATTACTCATAACATAATAATGGGGAGTTCACTGAATTGTTTCCTTGTCAAATGAGGGCTGTGGAGTCAGAGTCTGATAAATTTGCGCGGAATCGGAGTCTGGTGTCGAGAATATTTCCATAAAATAAGAACAAATAATTTGAAAATATTTTTTTTATTTTTTTTTTTTTTAATTTGAAATATTTTTGATCTTTTGCATACAAACGCAGAACAGCGTGAGATAGGGCCTAAGGATAGCGGACGGAAATACATTTATCTAAATTTTGTTATAGAACAACTGCAGTTGGAGTCGAGCTATTAAAAAAGTGCTTGAGTCCGAGTCGAGCCGGGCTACGAACTACAGGAAATCCTCAAACATAAGTCAACAGTTTTCGAGTTGTCCCTATTTGCCGATGGTCTATTTTATACAATTTTTAGATGGCAACATTGTCATTTTTCTATTTCCATTGAATCCTCCAACAAATAAATACAATTTTATTAGTTTCTTAACACTCACTTTGTTTACATATCGAGCCCTAACGGCGAAACAGACGTAAGCTCGAAAAAAGAACATTTTACCGGAGAGTGTTTTTGATGTGTACTTCTTGTAAATATAATTTTTAATAATTTTGGGATTAGGAGCGTTGGAGAATTTATAGAATTACAAGTAGAATTTCTCATATAGACTTTCTTAATTAACGAGTAAATCATTCACTGCTGATAAATTTATTTTCAATTCATACTGTCGACTCCGATTAACCTGAATGTGTTGAGTTTCGGTTATTAACGCATTTCGTTTAATTGACCAAATAAAGTTTCCATCGAATTTCACGAAAAAGCGAGTTTCGCAAAAATGGCGCTTATGTCTTTTTCGCGATAAGGGCACAATATTTATTAATTTGTACACCCCGCAAACACGAATTGAGAAACATTAATTAAAACCTTAAGTCATGCTGATCCCCCTAATGACATGTTGAGCATTGCATCCATGTTGTTGTTAGTTAAACGCTTAGACCCAACTTATGCGCGATAGGAAATCACTTAAACCTACCACGGGTAACTAATTGCACTTATTAAATATCCAGCTTTTATATTTTTTTGGCTAATAAATCAAAGCGTTTGCTTAACTCCACAATATTGATGAGTTAAACGTTTGGTGCCAATTAATTCGAGCTAGAAAATGGGTTAAGCCTAAATTGTTTAATACAGCCTTATAATAATTATTTCCAGCTATGGAGTTTGTATACATTTTCGTATTATAATTAGCTCACATGTAACTAATGGTCCGGGTCTGCATTAAAAATTGTGCAAAAAAAAAAAGAAGTCAATGTCATTAGTTATGGTCTGCCAATAGTTTGTCCATCTTTGTTTGTCAGTTTGTTGTCAATTTGGACATGGCACTTTTCTTTATGTCCGGTTACAGTAAATCCCATAAAAACTGGCATGGTCCAGAAGCCTATTCTTACCCCCGTATTCATAATAACTTTAAAAACATTTGTTAAGAAAAATTTATGAAAACACAAAAAAAAATTTCACAAATTTTTCTTAATTTTTTTTTTAGACTTTTAGAAAGATTTTACCACTCAACTAAATGTTTTTCCATTTCATGTGAGGTTTCTATGATTGACTTTTAAATGAATGCTTACTATTGCCAACAGAGAGTAACCTCCAGTTGCTTTAGTTTTATTTTTAACTCTAACCAGTCCCCGAAAATTCTCCCCTCCCCCACATAAGCGAAAAAAGCAAACAAACATTACACACACTGGCCTAAACGGTGGTGTGAACATTTCTGATTAGCGCTACGAATAACCAAACAAAAAACTGTGTTTCTTTTTATTCTTCGTCTTTTCGTCAATTTTTTTTTTTTTTTTTTTGCATTCTCATCAATTTCGCTAAGAATTTAACACGCTTGAGAATTGCACCTTGACATATTGTTTGTGTTGGTACTTTCAATTTTACCCGTGAGCGCATTGAAAGAAGACGACTAAAGAGAAAGAACGTCAATGACATTCCGATGATCTTGGCAACTTTCTATCACAGTGACAGCCATGAGATTTGTCTCGCAAACATAATAAGACAAGTAGTTGTTGGTGCAATGCACAGATAACTATAATTACAAGAGGTTCTTGAATGACGGAACATTTTTCGTAAATTGCAAATGGAGAATATTAATACAGTATTGAATTAATTAATTACCTTGTTGAGAAGCTCAAGCTTTTTGAGAAATTATCCGGGTATGGTAAGAAACAACGTTTCGCTTAATTGCCTCCTTTGATTAGTTATACGAATTTGGTTAGAACCACGTTAATAAAACTATTTTTTTTTTATTTAAAAACTAGTAAGTTGTAGAGTAACTTCGGGTAATGTGGACTATGCGTCTAATGTGGACCACCGGCTTATTTTAGAAAATGAGAGAAATATTACAACACCGCCTTGATGTGTGTTCTGCCAATTAATAAAAACAAACGTTAAATATGATTTTGTGTACATAATTGCAATGTTAACATTTTAGTCAAGAGCCGATTGTTGATGCGTGTGGTCAACATTTTTTTAGTGCAAAAGTCGAATAGTGTTTATTTAACATGTATTGGGGATTCAACTGGTCCGTTATTTTCTATAACAACAATATACATTCAGTCGCAATTTCAATTGGTAAGTTTGTATATTCAGTTAGTTTTAAGAACAAAAATAATATTTTCAATAAAAAACTGAAAGGCGCCTAATGTGGACCACAAAAGGACGTATATTGTGGACCACTAGTCCACATTACCAGACAGAGCCTCACCTGGTTCCGAGAGTGCTTGTCATTTATCGGGATGGATTTTGGGTTTTCTTAAATCTATGGCATCCAAAATTTTGTAGATAAATATATATAAGTTTTAATTTGGAAAATATGTCCGCAACACATATACCATGTTATGGAAAAAATTTCTTTAATTTTCGACCGGTATTGTAGCGATAATAAAAAAAATATAAAATGGTAGTCCACATTACCCGAAGTTACTCTAATGGCGCCCGTTGAAAAATGGAAAAACAATTTTGTTGAAAAAAAAAAAACATTTTGTGGAAAAAAAAAACATTTTGTTGAAAAAAATAAATTTTGTTGAAAAAAAAAATTTGTTGAAAAAAAAAATTTTGTAAAAAAAAAATTTTTGTAAAAAAAAAAAATTGTAAAAAAAAAATTTTGGAAAAAAAAAATTTTTTGTAAAAAAAAAATTTGGGGAAAACACAATTTCTGTACAAAAAAAAAATATTATTTTTTTTATTATTATTATTTATTGAATTATAGAATGCCTATTTAAATTCCTACGTGACAGAGTCAGTGAATCAGTGTCGAGGGTAAATATATATTAAGAAGATAATTTATATGATTTTCTTAATTAAATATGCGAGAGAAATTCAAAGTCAACTTTGTTCCGGGTTAAAAGTTTAAGGTTAAGTTTATTCATTGAGCCTTTTTATGAGACATCTACAAGTAGATCATAATGTATTATCTTTTTTTTTTAATTTATACTAAACTCATCATTGAGTGTCATATTAAAACTAATGGTTAGCAATCTACAGGGTTCTCCAACAGGAGGTGTTCTTTTGAATCAACCGGTATTTCGGTAGCTGTCACTTTTGCCGCTTTTAATCTTTGACATTTGACAATTAGAAACTACGCCATTACTAAAAATGAAACGATACACGCTTCAACAACGCATTGCTAGCCAAGAGGGAGGATTCGTCCTCATAGCGAATTTCCGAACTCCACGGATATCGGATTGAAGTGGATTACAGAGGTTCCTGGTTATAATGACATGTTGATGCCATGCTAAGGTTCCGTGCAGTGCTACAGCTGAGGAATTTTAAAAATTCGCACAAACAGTCGTTTTTATTAAAAAAAAAAGTAACACAAAAAAGTAGTTTTATCACAAAAAAAGTCACCCAGTTTTTTTAAGCAAAAAAACGATTTTTTGTAATTTATGACGAATTTTTTTCTAAATTTTCCAAATTATGTTTATTTTACTTGTCTTCCTATGTGTTGCCAATGCTATTCCACATTAGACTTTGCGGAATAATGAAAACTCCATTATTAAACGCATTTGAGCTCCAGAACCTCTTCATCATTGGTACAAGTCTTCGGCAAACTGCACAGGTTGTTCATCGCCTCAAAAGTGAGCGGTAATTTTGGTATTTTTGTTGTTGTTGTTGTTTTTTTCCCAAAAATTACAGGTTTATTTACGGCTTTATTTATGGATTGCTAAAGGTGTTTTGTCACTTTACCAATGACCTTGAATTTTAGGGATAAACTGGTTGGGTATATGTTGTTTCCCCCCACCCCCTTGCTTCTTCTTGATGACATTCAGGTCTTGCCGAAATTCCTGACAAGTTAATGTCGCAGCAAGTGTTTCGTTGTTGCTGCTGCTTTTGATTCGATTTTCAGGGTCAACTTTATTTACAAGTAACATCAAATTTATTTAATTAACTGGATTGTGGTAAGCGGGACTTGCGATTTCACACAGACTCCATACCGCACCATTCAGTCCATTGATTCAACCTGTGCAAAGATCAAAACAGAAAATTTCGAAATTCATGTAAATTTGTCATGGGGATCGGATCGTCGTTTTCAATTCAACTTCGAAACAAGTTTGTGAGAGTATCACTCAAAACTGTTGCATCAACCGACCGACCGACCAACCACCACCGAAGATGATCCACTTGAAAATCGGTTTTATTTGTTTGTTTGTTTTTGTGAGCTTTTAAATATAAAATATTACCCCGTAGTTTTTTTTTTGTAGTTTTATGATAAACTAGATTTGTTCATATTTCGTATGATTTGTTGTTTTGTTATGTTTTATTGGAATGAGATTTCATTTCGGTTTTCTTCTTTTGCATCATCTTCTTCATTCACATTTATTATGCAAATTTAACAGATGTGTTCCCCCCTCTTTTGGTTTGGCTGCACATGTTGCGTTTTTTTTTTCACATCCGTCCCTCTACTGCCCACAAACCACAAAAAAAAAATCTGTTATGAGAAGGGGGGAATTTGGAATTTTAAACATTTGTCGAGTTGACACTTTGAATTTTTTTTTGTTCGTATTAATCGATTTCTTTTGTCGAATGCAAATTTTATTAGAAATTTACCAAAATAAAAGAAACAACCTCGTAGAAAGTAGATAGATGATATATTATATTGAACGATTTTCCCAAAACCAAATATCAGATCCACTTGTGGCGGAGTTTTGGAATAAGCGTTCTTAATAAAAATCAACATTCAACTCAAAGACAATCTAAGTTACATACACGCTGAAAAATCTGTCTTCCTTTAAATGTTTACACACAAGTAAAACGCGTGTTTGAATTTTGTAGCAAGTAAAGCTTCTTTCTTTCTACACAAAGATTATTTGAATCTAAATATAACTTATTTGCTATTAATAATACGAATTTGTGTATAAGCAATAGCGTGTTTGAAAAAAAAAAAACAGACAATCAACTTATTAAATTCACCAAAGTACAACATTTGAGTACAAATAAGTGAGTATTTGCAGATGTTCTCGTAATTTTGTTTAGCTCTACGCCCATTTAAGATAATAACAGAGACAAAAAAATGAAATGGTATTTAGAGATTCACAAATAGAAAAAAAAGTAATACAAAAATTTATACATATATAGGGTTCTCCAACAAGAGGTGTTTTTTTTAATCATCCGGTTGATGGCTGATGTTGTTTTTCATTATTAATTTTAATAGTTTTCACCCCCAGTTATTAAATTATTTTAAAAATATTTTTTCCATTTTTGCTTTTAATATTTAACATTTCTAAACTTAAGAGATATCGGAAAGTAACCCAATGTGCCCAATATAAAAATTCAAAAAAATACATTTTCTCCTCGATTTTAAAATTTTTATGTTTAGTGATTTTTCTTTGTATTGTTAAACTCCCCTTGAGACTCAAGTTCCTAAGAAACGTGGACGATTCTCTTGTGCACCACAGTCACACACAGTCGGCCTTGATTTGCACCAAAGTCCTCATGTGGAAATGAGGTAAACTTGGCCCATACCATAATTTGGCGCTGGTGGCCGGTGGCATTTACTCTGACGAGACCTAAACTACTGGAAAACAATACGCGACAATAAATAAACTGCAAAAACAATAACATTTGATATTGTAACCGTAAGAAATTAAAAGTTAATCAGTCAATTTGATTGCATAGACGACAACGATTTTGCCACACTATCAATAAAAAGAATACACACTCACACACATTCACAACACACAAATGCATAAACTGTCTGTCTGTCCGTCAGTCTGTGAATGGCGCGACTAAAGAATTGTGGAAATCAAAACGTTCGCTGGGGCCGTTGCTTTACTTGGTCACTCACTTAGTGACGCTGGCCGGGCGAAGGGGAATCTTTCGTAATAGAATATGTATCAGCGATAAAGGCACTGTTCCGTAGTCGTTTCGCTGTTTTTTCCATTAGCGTTTATCTAACTTTATGCTGTACATGTGATGACCAGATAAGCACACCCCTTTACCCGTTTGATACTAAAACAATACAGAAACCCAGCCATGTATGCAGCAGTAATCGATTGTTTATCGATATTTATGAAAGTTCTGTTCAACATTCGATGGTGGTGGTGGTGGCGGTGCGTTTTCGTGGCATCAGGAAAACAACCAAAAAGTTGGTGCATTTAAAGTTTTACGAAACGATATTGAAATTAAAGGTTACATGTCAATATAACAACAGCAACGAGAACGGGTGTTATGGTGTCAAGTTTTATTGCCCACAACAGCAAAAATAAAAGAGGAATTGATGACAAAACAAAAAAAAAACAGAAACAAAATAGTGACGTTCGTTGTGTATTTGATATATTCGGTGTGATCGGCTTTGTTGTGGGTTGTACTGGTAACAGCTGTGTGCGCGGTAGACAGTGAAGTGATTTCGTTTCTTTATCAATTTTTTGTTTTTGATGAGAAGAAAAAAAGAAAATGCAATTCTTGAGAACACATGGAATGGAAGTAAGTTTAAGCGCCTTGGAGACGATCAAATAATTCCATCAATCGGTTGTGTGTGTGCCTCTAATCGGGTTTCGTCGGCTACACGTACACGACGTCGGCAATGATTGACATAAAAAACAAAATTTTTTGATATTTTCGTTGATGGCGTTTTCGTTGATGGTCTCCAGTTACGCTTGTCAAGCATGACTCATTTAGTAGTAAAAAATTGTGCGAGATGGACAAGTGCGCGGGATTCTCCAAAAGATTCTCGTGCGTAAACCGATGTGGTTCTTTAAACCAATTTTATTTTATTTATTTATTTATGAATTCATATAGTAATTTGCATCCACATTTTCTTTTTCTGGACTTCTTTTTCTTTTATTAACCCTTTCCGTGTCAAAAAAAATTTTAGTCGAGCTAACAATGCGAAAATTTGAATTTAGTGTAATATGATGACGCTGATGCTGGGAAAAATAATAATTTTTGTTTTTGGTGGTCACAGCGGCTTTTAGAGGATGATAATCCTAAATGTCGAGAACCGAAAAACAACCACCAAAACCCGCTTTATGTTTTTTTAATTTTTTATTTAGAAAACATTTTTTTATACCTCTATCAATGCTATTAATACTGGTCGATATCGTTCGATGACTCAATATATTATTTTTTGTGTTTGTAAAAATATCAAAATTTGGATGTTTTTACAAACAAAGTGTCAACTTCTTAACAATTCGTTTAAAAATAACAAAACAAAGCGAAGACCTATTACGATAACATTTATAAATAGCATAAGTATCGGCATTTCATTTAAAACAAAAAAAAAATTAATAACTTTAAATTAATATATTGCAAAAGTCTATAGAAGTAGAGTACATTAATTGTCAAATATATTTGACAAATCCAACGAAAGGGTTAAAATTGCAGCACATGCTAACAAAAGCAAATCTTCTTCCTCCGACGACGACATATCAAACGAACACACAACGAAAACGAACAAAAAGTGATGTTAGCGGAGTGCAGCAAAAGTAGTATGAAAGTTTCAACCGAACACAACGAAGTCAAACACAAAGTGATGATTGCCGTATTTTGTGGTGCGTTTGCGGGCAAAACACGAAGGCACACACTAATACATATGCACGCGATTGATGGAATTATTTGATCGTCTCCAAGGCGCTTAAGAGAAAGTAAAAAAAAAAAAATCAAAACAAAAACAAAAAAAAAAGGAAAATAACCATTTCATTATATGTGTGACCCTAACATTCCATTCACCCAACACTAGAGAGAGGACGAGAGAGAGAGAGAGTAACTGAATAAGGAATACGAACTCTAATTTTAAGATACACTCATGGCCAGAGATGGTCCGTCGTAAACTGTGACGTATGTGACATACGTATACAACGGCATAAACCTAACGTATGAAACCCAACTGTGTGACTTACTTACTTATTTCCCTTAACATTCCAAGAAGGAACTTCTCTCGATTCAGTGAGCTGTGTACGATATTATATGTATACTGACTGACCGGGACCTACTGTTTTTCAAAGCCGGCTCCGAACGGCTAATGCTTTTCTAGAGAAGTTTTACATGGTTTAGAGATTGCTCTCGATTACTCATAAAGTCGCCAACATTTACGAGGTGGAAACAGCCGCTGAAAAATGTTTGATGGTCTTACCCGGTTTCGAACTCGGGTTCTTCTGTGTGATAGTCGCACACACTACCACGGCCGCCCACAACTTTGCGACAAGCAATCAAAAAAAAAAACTAAGTATAAAAAAATCTATAATGTTAAAATTGAAGATAATTTTTTATATTTATTTAACCACTGTGTTTAATTTATTCTAAACAAAATTGATATCTTCTTCGTCGCTTTTACTTGTAGACAACAATATACTTCGAATAATTTTTTTGAGCACACTGAATGCAATCTGTTTCGTAAATCGAATGTACATGGGACCTATTTGAAAATATTCTTTTGTAGCTGTGCTATTGATGCAGGGATCATCAGTATTTTTTGTGCAAAAGTCACTAATGATTTATGTCGACCAACTGTCATCCCCAGGACAAATTTGACTTTGTAGTTTTTGCACCTTGAACCGCAGAGAATCGTGATGTCCGTTTGAATTCTTCGTATGAGTTGTTCAAGTATAAAATCTCCAACTATTATGAGTTGTTCTGGTGTCAGTTTATTGAACACATTACTTATATGGCATCGATCATTTGCGATTTCGTATAGTTCTCGTGAAGCATCGGTAAGAAGATCAATCCAAGACTCTGTAGCATCTGCAATTGAGTAGCTTGATTTTTGACATTTTTTTTTTAGCACTGCTATAGGGTGTAATAACGTTTGCGGAATGAAATCGCAACAAACGCTGGGTACAAAGCAAAATTAAAAATGTAAACAAAGTACCGTTATTTTTCATTTACCACATGTTTTGTGATATTGCTATTTGATTGAAATCCGATATCGTTTTTCATTTTGTAGAGCAAGGAGAAAATCGAAGTTCGGTATATAGAACACTGGCGATATATGAGAAAAAAACAAACAACAGAAAGAAAACGTGGTTCTGGAAAAAAGTGTAGTTTGAACGACTCTTCTATGAGAAGCGGACTTCGAAAAATTACCGATGGTAAAGTCGCTAAATCCTATAGGGAGCTTGGGAAAAACTTCCAATGTGACGGAAAAACAGTGATAAAGTATCTGAGTGATATGGGAATTCAGAGAAAGTCCAGAAAAAGCAACCCAAGAGCGTCAGAAGCTCAAGAAGTTACCCAAAAGTCTCGACTTAGAAGTTTGGTCAAAAATACATTCAAAGCCAAGAGCGACATTGTATGAGTCCGATGAGTCATATTTCACATTTTTTTGAAGGAAAAATCACGTAGCCGATAAAATAAAGTATGTGGAGCATTAAAAATTTCCTAACAAAATTTCCTTTATTGTGGCTTGCAATTAGTCAGCATGAAATGTCAGAAGCAGTTTTTTTTTGAGTCCGGTTTGGCCGTCAATTCTGAAAGATATATTAATTTTTGTTTAACAAAAGTTGAAGAATTTATGAATAAGAAGCATAGAAACTTAAATGTAATCTTCTGGACCGACTTAGCATCAAGTCATTACTCCAAGAAGACATTGGAAGCCATGGACACTAGGGTGGAGTGAAATTCAAAAAAAAAAAGTTAACCTCGGAAAGAGGATGTAGTCTGGGGTCCTAATGAGGGGAAAAATAAAGAAAAAAATTTTAAAAAAATTTTAGGGGAAACATTTGGAAATTGATTTTAGAAAAATCTTAAATAAGTTTTATGTCAATAAATGTTTGCAATAGCGTAAACAATGAAATAAGGTCATGAAAACATTTATAAAAATTTTTCTCATTGTTCAAAAATTTCAAAAAGTAAAATAAGTCAAATCGTCCCTTCTTCAGAAAATTGACTGAACAATGAAATCGCCACCAAAGCTACAAATATTAGTCGATTATCCTCATATTTGCCTCAAATACTTTTGTTTGGGCACTGAACAAGCTCAAACTTTTAAATTTCGAATAAGTAAAGTCGTTAATTTTTAGGATTTTTCTAAAATCAACGCCAAAATAGCGATAATTTCCAAATTTCGAGGGAGTGGCGCGACCCCTAAATATTTTTTAAAATTTTTTTCTTTATTTTTCCCCTCATTAGGACCCCAGACTACATCTCTTTCCGAGGTTAACTTTTTCAAATTAAAAAAAAAAGCATGTTTTCACTCCACCCTAATGGACACCCTTCAAATTCCATATGTATGTATGTAAAGAAGAAAATCCACCCAATGTACCCCAATTACGCCCAATTGAGGATTTTTTTTTGGCAAATTTAAAACGAAAAGTATATGCAAATAACTTCAGACCCGAAACTACCAAAAATTTGATTCAAAAAATTCGAAAGGAGCTTCAAAGCATGCCAACATCGACATTTTCAACAGCCATGGAAAAAGTTCCTCAAAATGGCCGCAAAGCTATGTAGTACTAGTACAATGTATTACCTTACGAAAAAATTGAAATAAAATTTTTGTTTTTGTTTAAAAGAAAAAAAAAATTTTTTTTGTTGCGATTTCATTCCGCATACGTTAGTTCGAAAAGTTGTTTAAGGGATTGAATGAAATCTCCTTTAAAAAGCAGTTCACTTATGCGTTTTTGTTTGTTTCCGGAAAATTTTGCTTAATTCTGGATATATTCTTGCTAAACCATAAAACTCCATCTTGTAGCACGTGGCAATTTTGGCTTAGTTTTACCCAGCAGAATTATTTTCTTTTCATTACGAATTTTGTGTTGGCAACCCTGCAATTGAAACCACTTTGACAATCAGCCAATAGGAATACACTACACGGGACGTCATTCGATCAAACTGCACAGAACATTTTCTTCTGTGCGCGGCATGGCGGAATCTTTGTCTCTATCATTCTTGATTAATGAAGACATCCTCAGAGTGGTATTGCCGGTTAGAGAGTTAAATATTTAAATCAAACAATTAGAATACAAAAAGCCAAACAAAGAATTTTAGGGGGGCTCTCAAAACTATTGAAAATAATGTTATAGTTTGCTAAAAATCGTGCCACGAGTTGCCAAAATTTGACAATCAAAATACCCTTCTATTGTTGTGCCATGACGTTGAATTTTTCAATTCCGCTAAATGTTTCTTTACAAATAATTGTGTAACTATTCCCCTCACTGTGGTAACTCAGTTCTTGTACAAAACTACGAATAACTGCCTTTGAGGCTTTATCCATTCCCAATTTGCATTTAGACACTATTGTGTTATTAGAAGTTCGATATTAGATTAGAAACCACCATGACAAACCAGGTTTAAACTTATTAATGCGGTCATACAGTTATGGCAGGTGAAAGTGAAATCCTTAATTTTATGCATCAATATTGGCAATAGTCCAATTAATATCCGTTATCTATCACTGAATATCTTAACATAATTCGCTTTTGTATTGTTTTTCTGTATTTTTTTTCTTCGTCGTCTTTCTGGTTAATGCTAATTTTCGACGACCACAACTATGTTAAAGAAAACATCCAGTTATTGTCACACATCTGTATCACCCATTTGGTTTTGTTTTTTTGAATTTCAAATTAGGAATGCTATCGAACTCTGAATATTCATTGTTAGCGCGCAAATGGCGATTTAAAATTTTGTGATTTTGTAATTGAGACAAACATTTTTATTTTTTTTTTGGCAAATTTAAGCACCAAACCTTAAATATCTTCCTGCTCTATCACACCGTTTTTTTTTTTTTTAAAAAATCCCGTACATGTGTGTGTTTGTTTGGACAAAGAAATCGTGCTGGCGTGTGTGAGTTTTTTTGAAGGAGGTTCCGGCGATCTTGCCGTTTTATAGGTCTGAAATGCCGACCTGTTTTTTTTGCTTCGTCTAATTTTTTTTTATTGAAAACACGTGCTGTTCTAGAACACCAATATAATCGCATAATTAATTTATCACAGAAACGAGAACAAAACAAAAATTGTGTTTGCGATTTGAAAATGAGATAAAAAAAAATTGATATCTTGAAAATCTCAAATTATAAAACACAAAGGTCAGTAGCACGCACACACAAACGCATTGTGGTCGCACGTATACCAGAGCATTTAATAATTTGGTATCAACATATAACGAGGGTCGTATGACAATTCGCGTTTATTTGTTTCGAATGCTTTTAAAATGATCAAACACAAAGGTCAGTAATACACGCACTATTGTCGCACGTATACTCTGGTATTTAAAATGGTATTCATATATAACGAGGGTCGTGTCACAATTCCAGTTTATTTTTTTTTAATGCTTTTAAATGACCCCCAGCATTTTTTTTTTAGCAATTCCACTTATTTCTATGTTAAAGAATATCGATGGTATTTTTTTGTATAGGAACTTGATTTTTGGTTAACCAAATGCATTTTTTATTTTCATGGGTCAGACTGTGAACCCGATCTACTCCTTTGCGGGAGATATCTTCTACGGGAGATATCCGCCCAGCGGAGATTAATTTGCTCTTAAAATACCGCATGGGACCGAGAAATGTGTCCATATACGGGAGCTGCTCGTTCATGGGAGCTGTCCGCGAGTAGAGCTTTTACTATATCTGACTTTGGATTAAATTTTTTTTAAAAAAAAATATTAATGATATTTTGAAAAACATAAGTTTGTATGTTAGGGTGGAGTGGAAACATGCTTTTTTTTAATTTGAAAAAGTTAACCTCGGAAAGAGATGTAGTCTGGGGTCCTAATGAGGGGAAAAATAAAGAAAAAAAATGTTAAAAAATTTTTGGGGTCGCGCCACTCCCTCGAAATTTGGAAATTATCGCTATTTTGGCGTTGATTTTAGAAAAATCCTAAAAATTAACGACTTTACTTATTCGAAATTTAAAAGTTTGAGCTTGTTCAGTGCCCAAACAAAAGTATTTGAGGCAAATATGAGGATAATCGACTAATATTTGTAGCTTTGGTGGCGATTTCATTGTTCAGTCAATTTTCTGAAGAAGGGACGATTTGACTTATTTTACTTTTTGAAATTTTTGAACAATGAGAAATTTTTTTTTTAAATTTTTTCATGCCCTTATTTCATTGTTTACGCTATTGCAAACATTTATTGACATAAAACTTTTTAGGATTTTTCTAAAATCAACGCCAAAATAGCGATAATTTCCAAATTTCGAGGGAGTGGCGCGACCCCTAAATTTGTTTTAAAATTTTTTTCTTTATTTTTCCCCTCATTAGGACCCCAGACTACATCTCTTTCCGAGGTTAACTTTTTTTTTTTGAATTTCACTCCACCCTATTGTATGTGCCAAAAGTCTAGGCGATATAACAGCGTATCTCCACTTAAGATGTTTTTTGTGAAAATAAATATTGTCAATGAGACTTGTGTTGTTTTTATCAGTAAAAAAGAAGCATACATTTATTTTTAAGCGGTTATTAAAAGAATGAAATCGAATCATAATTTTTGTTCGCAAATAACAGCTTATGTGCATATACGATTTTTTTTTGCGAAAATAATTGAACTGTGACAGGCATTATGTCTACTTATGTCGTTTATGTTAAAAAACGATTTTTTGAGACATTCATAAGTTGTTATTAGCTATAAAAAAAAAATAAGTAACGGTATACAATTTTCAAATCGAATCAGCATCTAAAAATCTGTGTCATCAAAACCTCAAAATCGACAAGTATGCACTTATGCGGTTGCTTGAGAAAACCACAGAGTTGGCCTTATCAATCGAGGTATAATCACATTCATATTTTTTCCTTTCCGCTGTCAATGTAATTGTATTCACTTTTTTTCTATCTCTCGGCTGTCATCAGCTGTCAAATCGATAGATAACCGATCGATAACACTTAGAAGACAAGTCATATGTGCCGTTATTCAAATTACCAAATCTTAATTGTACGACCTTCGCATGTATGAGATTGAGAACCTTATCCTCTAATGGGAAACGACGACAACAACTTCAAATGTTGGTCCGGCCCATTAGCGTGATTCCAAAGTGTCGTTGGCCTTTATTAACAACAAAAACAACAGCAAACATATTGGGCCGTAACAATTTAGACTTAATGAACTCTCTGCGTGCCGGTGTGTGTGTGTGTGTCTGTGTTTGTGTGGTATTTATGAAAATTGAATGTTTGTTGATTTAACTGATGACTGCCTAACTGATTGACCGACTGACATTCGTTCGAATGCAGTAACAAAATCAATTCATACCAGTTTTTGAATTTGTGGCTGGTTTTCAGTTTTTTTTGTCTAAGAAAATTTCAAAAATTAAACAAAACACACAATTGAGTCGATATTCAATGGAAATCATTGAATTAAATGACATGGCGAAAATGATTCTTTGTATTTGAAAAAAATTTGAAAACACATACACAGAGACACAACCTAGCGTCGTATCCTAATACTTGGCCAAAGTAATTGTGTTGGGGACTTACGCAAATCACACTTTTTGTTTGTGTAAAGTAGTAATTTTGTTCAAAACAACAACAACAACAAAACCCAGTGTAAAATGACTTGTCTATTTCTGTTTGTTTTTAGGTTTTTGTTTAAGTTTTAATATTAAAACATTTTTCACATCAGTCGCCGCCACATTGAACAACATTTTGTATTATATTTTTTTTTTGTTTTTTTTTTTGTATTTTTGATAAATCATCTTGGTAAAGGGCTTTTGAATTTGTCAGAGATGTTGTAATCTTTTTAAATTACAGACATACACACACACACAAGGCTCCTTGGCGAGAAGACAGTCATAAATCAAAATTCATTATTTTTACTTTGAGTTGGACAGCAAAATAAAAACACACTCTACTGTTCGAGTGGAATGTTATTTTTACGATGCATTTGGGGGGTTATGACGTTCTTCTCGCAAATCAGCGTCATCCACTGACAACAATAACAAAATACTTTGGAAAATTTAAAATAACAACATGAACTGCATCACAACAGCCAACCACATTTGTAGACAGTTTTGTGATTAAGAATTGAAATGTTTAAGATTTGTTTTTTGCGAGGCGTCGGTGTTGGTCACTACTTCGGTGTGACTACAGTCAACGATTCGTTTGCACCACTTGTATGGATTAGCGAAGACAAGATGTGGAATTGATCAGTGAAAACTATTTAAGTGTTTTCTTCAGGATACGAACCAGGGTTTAATGTGTTAAAATCGTACACGCCAACTACCAAATCAGAATGTGTTGGCTGTAGAAGCACAATCTGCAGTACCAGTAGCTGTTTGTCGACTATATTGGGTAAATTTTCTATATTTTTCAAGATAATCCCAGAATTTTTTTTTTTTTTTTTTTGAAGTTTGAGATAGAAGAATTTTTTTTCGTAAGAAGAAGAAAAATAAATAAATAAAATAAAATAAAATAAAATAAAATAAAATAAAATGAAATAAAATAAAATAAAATAAAATAAAATAAAATAAAATAAAATAAAATAAAATAAAATAAAATAAAATAAAATAAAATAAAATAAAATAAAATAAAATAAAATAAAATAAAATAAAATAAAATAAAATAAAATAAAATAAAATAAAATACAATAAAATACAATAAAATACAATAAAATACAATAAAATACAATAAAATACAATAAAATACAATAAAATACAATAAAATACAATAAAATACAATAAAATACAATAAAATACAATAAAATACAATAAAATACAATAAAATACAATAAAATAAAATAAAATAAAATAAAATAAAATAAAATACCTAACTTATTTTTTTTTTCAAAATAAAAAAAAAAAAATGTTTCCAACTTTGAAAAACTTTAAATAAATTTCACTTTTTCAGTTCTAAATATGAATAAATACTGTGTAAACCGGGTGACACAGACCATATGGCTAGATTTTCGCAGACCAATAATATTTTCCTTTTTTTTTTGTAATTTTATTTACCCGTTTGGTTGGTTGTAAGAGGTCAATCTAGCCTATAACTTATTTACATATTTATTACAATTCAAATACAAGGTGTCAAATATGAACGCCTGGGTTGTTGTTACCCTGTCTCAACACAGGGTAAAATACAAGGTGTCAAACATGAACGCCTGGGTTGTGACAAAATGTTCTCCGAGTTTAGACAAATTTGAATAGATGTTAAAATATATACAGATCAGCGAAACTTTGTAATCGAATGGAGTTGTGGAAGGTTTCAGAAAAGACATTTGGTAAATACCCCTGCGTCAACACAAGATTTACCACCTCGCCTTTGAATTTTGATCAGAAAGTTGGAATGGTTATGACAATCCATCTTAATTGTAGTAAATAACAATCGCTGCTACTACTCTGGGAAAAGACAGAGATTCGCAAGGTGTACTTTGGATTATGTATCTAAAAAAGAACAAAAATGGTCCTTCGATTCTAACAGATTCCCGCTAGTTTCTGATCCATAATATGCTGACAGCAAAATTTTGCTATGGTCCGATCTCCGATCGAGATCAAAATTCTGTTGTTGATTTTTTTCAGGTGACAAACAGTCGGCATCGATTCAATACACATACAGTGAGATTTATGCAATTTAAAAATGTGCACTTTACTAATAGACTTGTCCGTCGTGTTCATATGAACATTTACCGGCAAACAACATAAACAAAGATTAGATAGAAGCCAATGGGGAATATTGGCCAGGTTTGGCAGGGTGCTTATGTTGCCGAACGAGTATGAGCCACATTGCAAATGTTGGATGTCAGAATTTGTTTAGCTGTTGGTGCTAATGCCGTCCATGCTGATTATTGGGGTTGGCGGTGGCGTTGTAGTGCCACCACAATCATTACCAATTTTCGGCGCACACTTTTTGATTTCCACATGCAACAACTCAACTTAAAGTCAAAAAAAAAATCATAAAAAGCCGGTTGTTTCAAACCCAAAAATAGTTCAGCAAAATAAAAGGCACACCATGAAAAGCTTTAATCAAATAAAAATTGAAGCTTTGTTCACGTGGTCTCCACAAAGTATGTTAAGCCCAAACGAGTGGCATGGATAGGGGCCAATATACCAGGCTCCGCAGTGAGTGTATGAATCTGTGTGCCCCGACAAATGTTAACGGTGTACTAAACCATACCGATGGAAACGGCAGCTGAGCTTATGTTCCATCCATGGAATCGATCGAAGCTAACAGAAGCAAACAGTCATGCCGATTGCAAAGCCATTGGGTTCAAGTTGTCTGACAGCTCTGTGCCACTCAAGCCGGGTTACACTGTGGATTATTGGTATAAGGAGGCCAAAGTATGTGTAGTTAGGTGAGTTCACACCGCAGGAGCCGAGAGTTGCAAACAAATTGTAAAGACATTATTTAGGTGAAGACACTTTGAAAGAAACGTTGTCTGTTTTGGGAAAAGATGAGGAAAAAATTACACAGTATTCAAAGGGGCAATACAAAATTTTTTTTTTTTCAAATTTCAAGAGAAAAAATATATTTTTTATATTAAATTTTTTACATATACATTTTTTTACCTTTCAAGAGATCAATTCTGTTCGTTATGTTCTTGTATAAATCGTGCTGGGTATTGTCAATGTATGTCTGAGTGTGTTTGGTGTTGGTGTGTGCATTGTCATATTCTTCAATGTAGGAGAATGCAACCGAATTTGATGAAGTGCTGTTGCACATGTGGAAGCTTTTCGTTGATTTGCACCAATTACTTGAGCGTTTCTGCTAGGCCTTTGCAATTAAAAGCGCGTTATTACTTAATCGGTTTTGTTTTGTTGTGCTGTTTCTTGTTTTCTTGCCATTTTTTTTTTTCAAAATAAATTTTGTAACCGCCGTTGCAGTTGCTCTTGTTTGTTGGGGAACTCGGTTGCACATTGTGCTCTGCCAGCACCAGTCTGTCTATGATTTGAAGAATTTGTGTTTACAAAAAAATCATCGGCACCGGCAAACTCGTCCAACGAGTCTTCGCGGTGTGAGTGACAATGTTGCCCCCTACCCGCTCCATTTTACATGACCACCACTTACATGGTAAACGCTGTGTTTTTCTGTTTGTATTATCATGTTTTAAATTTCGTAGTACTTTTTTTTACGGTCAAGTGATTTACAAAATAGACAGCTAAAGATAAACAAAAGCAAAACAAACACTACATTTCGAATGTTATTCGCACATTAACATTCTAACTTGACCCAAAAAAGGAAATCTATTTCTGTTGTTTCCTACGCCGAGTACAGAAACGGAAAATCATGTTAGGATTTACGAAATTCCTAAGTGGAGGTTATTTCCAAAAAAAAAAAAAAAAACGTTTTAGGATAACCTCATTACATTGTAGTTAGCTATGGAGGTGTGATAATGTTTTCCTGGCACTGCAGTTTCCTATGAGATTTTCTTCTATTCTGTCATGTATATGGGGACACAACAATATTAAATATGGACACAACATTTAAAATGTCGTTAAAAAGTAATTGCAGAGAAAATATCCGAATTTAAATACAAAATCTATTATTTTTTTGAAATTTAAAAAAAAAATATTTTTTTTTCTTCAAATTTAAATATGACGAAAATATACAAATATAAAAAAAAATTCAAATTAAAAAAAATATTTTTTTTCAAATTTAGAAAAATATTTTTTTTTCAAATCTTAAAAAGTATTTTTTTTTCAAATTTAAAAAATATTTGTTTTTACAAATTAAAAAAAAAACATTTTTTTTTTCAAATTAAAAAAAAAATCAAATTAAAAAAAATATTTTTTTTCAAATTTAGAAAAATATTTTTTTTTCAAGCTTAAAAAGTATTTTTTTTTTTCAAATTTAAAAAATATTTGTTTTCACAAATTAAAAAAAAAACATTTTTTTTTTCAAATTAAAAAAACATTTTTTTATCAAATTTAAATTTTTTTTTCAAATTTAAAAAAATATTTTATCTTTAAATTTGAAAAAAAATTTTTTTTTTACTTAAAAAAATACTTTTTTTTCCCAAATTTGATTTTTTCTCTCCAAATTATAAATCTTAAAAAATATATTTTTTTTCAAATTTAAAAAATTTTTTTTTTTAAATTTTATTTTTTCTGAAATGTAAAATTCTAATATAACAGAAAGCTCATTTTGTCGACAGGATTTTCAAACAGCCCGATTATGAATACTCCCGGGGAGATAATTCCCGGGGAATTTACTTTTTTTTAGAACAATATCCTCCTTTTCAAAACAAACCGAGCGAATAATAATAAAAAGGACATACAATTTCGAATATTCAGAGTCAGACGATTTGTTTGTTTCCTGGTCTGTTTAAAATAGGAAGATTTTCTTCTCTGAAAAAGTTAAATACCCCGGGAATTATCTCCCCGGGAGTATTCAGAATCGGGCTGAAAAAATAACCCTTGTAGAAGTTGGAACAACGCTATCAAAACGTTGGGAAAATATGAAATAAATTAGTTTTATTTAATTCATAAACAGGAAACTGACCAATCAGCCCAGTCAAATGAGACAAAAATAAATAAGAATAACAACTTTAACATATAACAAGAATAACAAGAATTTAAATTTTAAAATTTTTGTTAAATTTTATTTAGGGGTAAAAAAATAAATTACGAAAACTACTGAAACGATTGAAATAAATCGTGAGTTGAGTTTGAAGTGGACAAGCTAGTCGCCGAGTGAAGTCTCTGGGTTGTGGTTACCCTGTGCTAGGTACGTAAATGCTGCGACAAAATGTTCCCTGAGCTTTTTGAATTTAAGAAATTTCAAAATAAGTATAGATTTGGAAAACTTTTGAATCGAATAGACTTGTAGAAGAATACAGAAATGTCAGTTGGTGTATAACCACTGTCAACACAGGATTACATACGATGTGTCAAATTTGTCTCAGCTCGTAACTTTTACAAATGCGAAGCGTTTTCCATATTTGCAAAAAATACTAAAAAGAAGCATGAGTCAGGCTTTCAAAAAGTAATTAAGTGGCAACCCAGTGTCCACACAGGGTGTTTGATATACGGCTGGTCAAACTACAGCACGTCGACTTGAAATTTTCATATATTTGAACCAGAATATTTGAAGTTATTTAAGACCCAAATGAAATTAAAAGGTTCATCTTTACTGTGGATCAATATCGTCGGTGTGCTGCAAAAAGGTCTCATGTCCATTTTTTTTTTGTGAAATGGACTTGATGATGCAAATGTGTCGCAAATGTCATAGTCTATGCCTTCTAAAAAATCAAATGTCTATTTAAAGTAGTTTTGTAGTTATTGTGCCAAAAGAATTCATTTAATGCAAAAAAACATACACACCCACAAACTTTATATCATCAATACTTGACGTGAGGTATTTTTGCTGCATACCGACAATATATAATTTTTTATATTGTTTTCCCACGAAAAATTCCCTATACCTTGAAGTTCTTAGTCGTAACAAATTTCCAAAGTCAAATTTTTGGTGTTGCGCAAAAAATACATTTTATTTTTACTCTGGAAATTTGCTCAACAAAAGTACTCATTATCCACGATTGGTGGACCTGGCTAGATTGTCTTACAATTTCTATGACTTTGCAGTGTATATGTACTTCTTCCTTTCAATAGTTTAAGGTAGTTCAAACAGAATGACAAATTAAGCGCAGAGTTCACCAATCTAAAAAAAAAGGAAACCTCACATAAATGAAAATAATCCAAATTTTCTTCGCAGTGACTCGATATTAACATAGCGACATATGTACGACACAGACACAGAGACGTATGTCTGACAACACCAACATATTTGTCTAGGCAACACTAACCTATCAACTGGCCGAGATCGGTTACACGCAATGAATGGCCTTGTGAACATCTCCCATGTCCGAGTATTTCTTCATGTTTCGGCTATGAAATACATACTTGTTTTTATTTTTTTGACACAAAAAGAAAAAAAGCAACAACCAAACATTGAGCAGCTTTGTGAGGAAGCTGCTCCAACCGCAGTCGCATCATTACGGTCATCATCGTTTAGTGATTACTCATGAATTTGGGCAAGAGGGCCCCTATCGTCATCTACCCATTCGCATGTAAAACAACAGTCTTGTTGTCTGTTCGTTCCATCGGAATGGTCGTGGTCGAAGTGAATTCCCATTGTCGGTGATTGTTTCACACGATAAAAAGTAGTCTCATTCATGACGCATTGCAAGAATGAACTGATGATGGATGGATGGATGGATGAATGAGTCGATTACCACTTTGTAAATCGATTGAAAGAAAGTGTTTAACGCTTCATATGTACACAGCGTAGAATGCAATATGCTTGTGCATGATAACAATCAAGTACTACTGTGTTTCACTCACACACTGACAATGGTTGTGTTGGGGCAACTGAATTTGGCGCTAAATACTTGTTGGTGCCCACCCCCCCTTATACTTCTGCTACGGGTCAAATAAGTATTTTTTGGGTTTTTAGGTAATATTTAAAAATAAACAAAACCAAACAATATTTCAAACAAAAATACTACCGTCGTTTAAGGGTGGTGGGAACATTGATGGTACTCGAAATTGTTTCTAATTGGAAAACCGAAATGAAACATTTGAAAGCAACAAAAAACAACAAAAATGAAATATAAAAAAACACAAACATCAATGAAAAACTAGAAAAATAACATGTTTCTGATTCAAATTGGGGGAAAAAAATTAAAAAAAACCTTTGTTAAGAAAATTGTATGAAAATACAAAAACAATTTTCACACAGTTTTCTTAACAAAGGTTTTTAAATTTTTATGATTGTCGATTATCGTTATGAAGACAATACTGTAGCAACTGTTATAAAAACAATGTTTTATATTCCAATTTTGAAAAAAAAAACGTTTTCAAAAAAAATTATTTAACTTAGAAAACCGGTAAAAAATACAAAATCTAATTTGTTAAGTTTATTGTTTATTGCAATTTGGGTAAAGTTTTATTTGGGAACAAATAAATTCACATTTTAAAAAAAAGTATGTAAAAGCTATTTGCAGAACATACTTTTTAATTTTCTATAAAAAAAAAATGAAAACTATTAACATAATTTGTTTTGTTTTTAGATTTAAGAAAATTTTTTAATTATAAAAAATTACCAAAAAACAACATACTTTGTTATTGAAGAATAGTTTTTTTCAAATTTAAAATAATATATCAATTAAAGGATCTAAAAAAATAAGGATTTTTTTTTTTCAAATTTTGAGAAAAAAAATATGTAATGGCTTTTTGAAGACTAGCAAAGTTTTTAAATTTCCTCCTATAAGGAAAAAAAATAACTAAAATCAATAAAAACATTTTTTTTTAAATTTAAGAAACTTTGTTAATGTAAAAATAAAAAGTAATAAAAAATTACAAAAAAAAATATTTTTTTACATCTAAAAAATAAAAAAAATTATTAAATTTGTACTTTTTTAATTTTGTGTTAGTTCTAATTTTTTTTTTGCAAATTTGAAAAATACACAAGAATTTGTTTTTTTAATTTTATGTTTGTTTGTTCTTGAATTGGAAAAAAAAAATTTTCACATGTAGTTTTTTTTTAATATTACTAACTTATTTGTTTTAAAATTTTGAAGAAAAAAAATTTAAAAAAAAACCAATTTCAAAATTTGAAAAAATATTTGTTTCTCTTTTACATAAATTTTTTTTCTTAAATTTAAAAAATAAAAAGATATTCAATTTGTAATTTTTTGAATTCTTTCAATAAATATTTTTGTTTCACATACAATTTTGGAAAAAAAAATTTAAAATTAAAGCAAACCTTTTTATGAAATAAAAACAATTTTTTTTTCAAATTTTGAAAAAAAAAATAAAATAAAAAAAAATAATTTCAAAATTTGAAAAAATATTTGGTTTTTTGTTTACATAAAAACTTTTTCTTTAATTTAAAAAAGAAAACAACATTGTACATTTTTTTCTTGCTTTTTTTTTAATTTAAAAAATCAAAAAAAAAATAGCCAATTAGAAATTTTTTTTCATTTTGTGTTAATTTTAATTTTTTCTTGCAAATTTGAAAAATATGAAAAATTATTTTTTTGTAATTTCAATAAATATTTTTTTTCCCAAAATAAACATAAATTGTTATCGTAAATTGGAAACAAAAAGTTTTTCACATATAATTTTTTTTATTTGTTTTAATTTATTATCTTGCTTATATTTTTTTTTTTCAAATTTTGAAAAAAAAAAATTATTTATTGCAATAAAAAAAATGTTTCAGACTACTTTTCAAATTTGCAAGAAAAAAATTAAAACTAATGCAAAATTAAAAAAATTACAAATTGAATATTTTTTTTTTTAAATTTGAAAAAAAGTAACCAACAAAAAAATTTAAACTTAGGAAAAATACATTTATATAAATTAAAAAAAAAATATTTGCTCATTATTCAAATTTGCAAGAAAAAAAATTAAAACAAATACTAATACAAAATTAAAAAAAAATACAAATTGAATATATTTATATTATTTTTTAAATTTGAAAAAAACAAGCAAGAATATTTTTTTTAAACAATTTAAACATAAGAAAAATACATTTAAATTGAATATTTTTTTTTAAATTTAAAAAAAAACGGGAAAATTTTTTTAAAAATTTAAACTTAGGAAAAAAAATTTACTTAAATTAAAAAAAACAATTTTTGGTTATTTTTCAAATTTGCAAGAAAAAAAATTAAAACTAATAATAATTTTTATTTTTTTTTAAATTTGAAAAAAATAAACAAGAAAAAATTTGAAAAAAAAAATTGAACTTAAAAAGAAAATTTGTTTTTCAATTAATTATTTTGGGAGAAAAAACAATATTTATTGAAATTAAAACAAGAAATGACTATTTATTTTTCAAATTTGCAAGAAAAAAAATTAAAACTTTTTTTAATTTTTTATGCGTTTTAATTTTTGTTCCTGGCTTATACAGAAGTCGAAATAAAAACTTTGCAGACTAGTTTACAAATATCGTTTAGATATTTTTGTTTTGTTTAATTTTTATAATTTTTTTTTTATTTTAATTTTTAAATTTTTTCCATATAAAAGTTTTCCTAAATTGAAATCAAAAAAAAAATTTAAACGTTGTCGGTTGTCCAGCTGTTGTTGTGTTTAGTGTTTATTCGCAGACCCATCTTCAGTTGACAACGGCAAACACCTGTCATTAACAGAACTCAAATTTT
Source organism: Hydrotaea cyrtoneurina (assembly GCA_958296145.1). Lineage (NCBI taxonomy): Eukaryota > Metazoa > Arthropoda > Insecta > Diptera > Muscidae > Hydrotaea > Hydrotaea cyrtoneurina. Next base: position 138,828,599 of record OY282512.1, on the reverse strand, counting down.
TTGTTTTGATGTACTTTGAATTTCTTTAAATGCAGGACACCCTAACATGCCCACACATGCAACTGGTGAAATAGCACCCTCTCGATACGAAGATGCTGTCTGTTGCTGTTAGAGTGTTATCAGCCGAGAGGGGAATGTGGTTATTTTCAGTTGACTTGTTTACCATTTAACCGAGAAAACGGTTAAAGACAAATAACCAGCGCGATGGTATGCAAATATCGTAATTTCATCTGTGCGCCAGTGTATTTCAGAGTATTTTGTCAGTTTCGGGCTTTTTTCGTTAATTGTCATTCAGCCCCGCATCAAGTAGCGGTACCAAATTCCAATGTTCCATTTGTTGTCGGTCTTTTGTGTTTCGAATGTTGTTGACACAAACCTGTGGACCCTACAACCGACGACCGTTACACAGCCGAGATTAGTAATTTCAATTTTGTTTAAATTAAATTTTATGTAAGACCACACCTGGAGGCATCACACGTATACACATGTGTATGTACGCGTCTGTAAGTATGTACGATAATGATAAAACCACTTGTAATGGATGAAACCCCCCCGATGACATTTCAATGTTTAACCGATGTTGCTTTGAAAGCAGCATAGGTTTTGTGTACATCTTTTGAAAATGACCATTATTCCTATTGATATTGATCGGTATCAGGGTTTGAATGTAATATGGATATGTATGTACTCGATGAAAGTCAGTAATCAAAATTTTTCAAGAAGATGATGGCACAGTCAATAAATATTTTTAATAAAAAAATATGGTACAGTATTGTTTGTAACAATATTTCTGAATATCAGTAACGGGCTGCGGATTCATAAATTATTTTGACAGTGACAGCTCGTTGCCGCTCGAAATCTTGACAGAAAGTCAGTACCAAATATCTCCGTGAATCAAAAGTGACGTTGAACGACATTAGGAAATAATTCAAACTTATTTCCATAGCCAATGCTGAGTAGCCCAAACGGAGCGTTTATTGACGAGAAGTTTTGAACGAAATGGGACAGTCACCGCTCCCACCAAAAATTAGTTTTTTTTCTTATTCTTAATTTTTTTTTTTTTGAGTACATAACCGACTACTTTTCGAAAACCTGAACCCAACTATGATATTCTCTATTGTTATGATGAATTAACTCCAAAATAAGCGTTAAGTATCGTATGAGCCGAGCTGAAGCGGAAGTCAACACATTTCATCGGTCAATCGTCGCATGAGCAGCGAGTAATGAATGAATGAATGGGTGAATGAATTAATGAGCGAACCGCTTGTCCAACTTATCACCATGCCAGCTGACTGGCTGGTTGATTGGTTGGACCAGCTACGTATCGAGGTGTTGAATTGAACATTATCTTTTTCAATTGGGTGTTGTTTTTTTTCTCGCTCGTCAAATTTGTTTCTGCAGACAATGCTGGCGATGATGAACGAAATGATTTTTCGATTTTGGCATTTGTATACGATCTCGTTGTTTGGTACACCGTAACGGTGGTATTTTTTTTTTTTTTTTTGTGGGTTATTGTTTAATAAAAACCGTTTAAAACTATTAAGCGAATGAAATAATTGATATTTCAACACTTTTACTATCATTTGTTTAGACAATGGCCGCAAAACTTGAAAAACGATGTTGGAGATGGAGAGAAGGAACGAAAAAAAACGCAAATGAAATGAAAATAGTATTAAAAAAAAGACTAACAAAAACAAAAACAACAACAACAAAAATAGAAATAGTCAGCGGCTGTATAAATAAACGTAAAGATTTTTAATTATAAATGACTGAATATTTATGTCAAATCTTAAGCACCTCTGCTAGAGAAAGACAGACGAACGGACGGACGAACGGACTTAGGGTATGGCCTGCGCGTGCTTTATATGTATGTACATGTGTCGGTACATGACCGTGTAATAAATATAACCAAAAATGCTGCAATCGATTACCACCAGCCACCACCATCATCATCATCGTCCGTCCGACATGATGGAAGCTTTTGTTTGGTCGAACACACCAACCGTTAACCAACAATGGCCAACATATATAAAAAACCGAACGAGTTTTTGTTATATTGCCCATATTCATGTTGATGATAATTTTCTATGTTGGACCATGATTTGTCGATGATTTAGTAATTTTTCATTTATTACACCGAACACTATGAATATTTCATTTGGACAGTGTAGATATGTACAGTGGCGGGCAAACCCCAACCAGAATTCTGTTGAAGTTTCAAAGGAATTTCCCCCACATCAATGTAGAAACAAAAGAACCGGCGAACAATAACAAATTCCCTCTTGGCGTTACGATGTGTTTATTAATCTGGCAACTGTTTTTAGTCCGGTATTCTCTCCCTGCAAACAGGAAATCTGACAATCGATAACAGCAAAACGGCGACAGAGTGTTTCTGTGTTATCGATTGTGATGTATTTATGATTTTCTTTGCATTTTGGAAAATGTTCTATTGTTTACATTCATAAATTTTATTTTCTCGTTCCAAGCTCAACTTTTCTTGGTCAAAATTATTAAAATTACAGCCCTGTTCCAGCTTTCATTTTCATTTCACTTTTCACTTTCATTCCACCTGTGACAAATAGGCGTTGAAATGATCAACTTTTTTTAAATTCAATTATTTGTTTAGTAAATGGCTTTAAAATAAATGTTAAAGTATCCAAATAGGCAGAAAGCCTTTAAAATTGTGTGTCTCAACTTCTTTTTACTCGATTCAATATAAAAAAAAGGATTTTCATTTAACTTTCGCCGAGTATTTTCAAGTGAAACACATTCTCCAAAATGTCGGCGAAAGTGAAAGATGTCACGGCTATGGCGGGAAAGATTTTCACTTTCACTCAAAAGCGAAAGACAGAACAGGGACGATAAATTAATACATTACAATGTTTTTTTTTATATATTTATAACAACTTATTCTTCTTTAAAAATATGTTGGTAGTTCTATTTAATACTAGTAAGTTGTAATGCGCCTATGGCGCCCGTTGAAATACGGAAAACAAATTTGTTGAAAAAAAAAATTTTTGTTGAAAAAAAATTTTTTCTTGAAAAAAAAAGTTTTGTTGAAAAAAAAAATTATTGTGGGAAAAAAGAAATCTGTAGAAAAACAAAATTTTGTGGAAAAAAAAAATTTTGCTGAAAACAAAAATTTCGTTGAAAAAAAAAAAATTTTTGTTGAAAAAAAAAAATTTTGTAAAAAAAAAAATTTTGTAAAAAAAATTTTGTTGAAAAAAAAATTTTGAAAAAAAAAAAATTTTGAAAAGATAAAATTTGGGGAAAACACAATTTCTGTACAAAAAAAATTATTATTTTTTTTATTATTATTATTTATAGAATTATAGAATGCCTATTTAAATTCCTACGTACTGCGTGACAGAGTCGGTGAATCAGTGTCGAGGGTAAATATATATTAAGATGTTGCATAATGTAATTTGTTCTCATTGGCCGTCAGGCTTTAAATTACAAAATGGAAATAAATTCAAATTCAAATTAAAATAATACATTTTAAAGGGTCCGCCATCTAAATTTGAGAAAATAGTAGTTTTTTTTATAGAATTTCCAAAAAAAAAAAAGTTATTTGGCAGACCCTGTATTTTATCACCGAATTTCCGAATTTTTTAATTGAATCGAACAAAAATGTTTTCCTGTGAAATAATATTTTTTTTAAATTATGGAATTCCTTAAGAACACTTGTCAGTAAGGGTAGATACTTAAGGGTAGATATTTTTATGAATTAATTTAAAATCCGTAGCTGTCACTTTTGAAGCTTTTATTCTTTGACATTTGACAAGTAGAAGCTACGCCATGACTAAAAATGGAACGTTACACGCTACAATAACGCATTGAAATTATTAAAATTCACTACAAAACTGGTGAACATCTTGCAGTCACAGTTTGCAAAATTAAAAAGTTTGCGGACCGTGTTATCTCTGGAAGAGGTGATCACAATTGGCCACCGAGATCTTGTGATTTAACACCTTGCGACTTCTTCCTGTGGGGCCACGTGAAAGATGGACAAAAGCCCAGCGTCGATGGAATTTGTGAGGCTATCGAGGACATAGGGCAGCCACTTTGCGATTTGGTTTCTGGAAAATTTCATGAAAAGCATATCGTCCTGTAAGCGTGCTCGTGGTGGCCATTTGGCTGATGTTGTTTATCATTATTAACGGCATACCTTCCTCTTTAATTATGAAATAAACATACGATCATTTATCTCAAAAAAATTTTATTTTTCTTTGAATACCAAAATAACACCTCTTGTTGGAGAACCCTGTGAAATCTACAGAATTTGGTCATGGTAATCATCGGGAAATTTCGTAAAACTCCACTTTTTTCTATGAAACACTTCACTATTGAGTCTTTATCTTTTCCCCTTTGCTAGCCGAATATTAAAAACTGCAGAATTTTGCAGACACGAGTGGACTGAAAGAATTTTTTTTCTCATAAATTGCAAAAAATCGCAAATCAAGATAAACATTTTCTAAAACTAGACGCTTCCATGTAATTTTGGTTTAGACAAAAATTTAAAAAAAAATTATTATAAATAAATAATAGCTTGTGGAAAAAGTGATTTTGTTGTAAATAAATAAATAAAGGCTTGTGGAAAAAGTGATTTTGTTTTTAATACCTTACATTTCTTACGTCTTTTGTATTATAAATTAATGACACCTATCATCATCACCTGTCATTTACACATTATACATTTTTTTGTAAACGTTTTGTTTTTAAATTGAGACAAACACGGTGAAACACTGAACGCAATTCTTCTTACGAATGAGTCACACAATTTCCACTTTGACTTGTCGTGTAACGGTAAAATACATATTACAACAACATATATATTTTTTTTTTGATCGTCAATATGGGGAAATGTCGAAAAATTTAGTTTTGGCAAAAGCAATCGATTTAGAGACCACAGTGAAATGGCGACGACTTACACGCTCTCATTTTGAGGAGCCACAGTAAAATGCAGCTGTTAATCATTAAGTGCAATAAATTCAAAATCTCTCATCCGTACATTGTCAAATGGCCGGTTGACCGGACAATGTACTATAGAGAACATTCGTTCTTCAGCCGACTATCACACAGAAAAACCTGAGTTCGAAACCGGATAAGACCATCAAACATTTTTCTGCGGCTGCTTTCCACCTCGTAAATGTTGGCGACTTTACGAGTAAGAGAGCCATGTAAAACTTCTCTAGAAAAGCATTAGCCGTTCGGAGCCGGCTTTAAAAACAGTAGGTCCCGGTCAGTGAGTATACAAATTAATTCGTACACAGCTCACTGATTCGAGAGAAGTTCCCCGTCAGTTCCTTCATGGAATTTTAAGGGGAATTAGTAAGTAAGTAATTCCTGAGTGTTGGTCTCCAAAAAAAAAAAAAAAAAGTATTGTTTTCGAGTAGAGTACAATAGAATACAATGTTGGTTTTTTGTTTTGTAAGAAACGAAATCACCTTTCGTTGTTACTAACTATTTAGGAAACAACATCTTGCAAATGTATTTCTCCGTTTATAACGTCTTTAATTTTGTCCACCACTGTATGCACATACGTGTGGTCCATCCATTCACAGACATGCGTAACATTGGGAACACCACACCGACTCCACTCTTTCGCGCCCTCACCGACTCCACTCTTTGGCTGGGATGCTGTAATCGAAAGTCGCAACACGAGTTGGTCTGTTTGTGCCTCTGCCCGTACAGTTCATGACGAGTGAAGTAGTATTATTGCCATTGGGAATGATTGACCGATCGACCGACCGACCGACCGGTCCACTGACCAAACAACAATGCTGGCTGACCGTTGTTGTTGTTGTTGTTTGCCACCGCCAATCTTTTATAGGTCAAGTTGAATTCAATTGATTTTCAAATGATGCCATGATCTTTCTCTCGCTCTCCCTCTCTCTGGTTGGTCTCTCCATTCGACAACTGTGCCTGCCTGCTGGATGTGCTGTGGATGTTGTTGTTTTTATCTTGGCTTACATAGATGATGGCTTTGTCTTCATGATTATGTCTGGTTTTATTAAGTTTTCTTTCAAAGTCTCATTTCATGAAACTTTTATTTTCATTATTATCGAAAGCCGTTGACGCGCTGCTGTCGCCGCAGTTGTTGGCCCGGTCTTCAGTCATTTGGGTCTTGATAATGATGCCCGGCCACCATTCATGGTCGCAGCCGTGCGATGATGTCTTTTCTTTGCCCAAGAAATCCACTTTTACTCGTTCGATTTCGTTTACGGCATCGAGAGTACAGCGTCTGTATGTACGTGTGGCAGCGGTGTTAGTAATCTCATCCATTCATCCATCGATGGTCTATCGGCCAAGTTTAAACTGCCGCTTAGTGTTGCTGGCGTTATGGTGTTATGCAACAACTAAACCTTCACAATATTCAAATTTCGCTTTGTGCTTTTGTTTTCTGTTTTCTGTTTTTTTTTTTTGAATAAAATGGAAATTCCTTGTCTTTTTTTTTCGTTCCTCCGTCAGCTCTCCGCATGCGGAATTAATGGTCGGCCTGTGTATTTTAACGCACATCAAACATTTATGACACACGCATTCTTTGGAAATTTTGAGACATATATGACCTCGATCATCGCGGTATTCGATCTTAGTAAATTGTCTGACCATAATAATAATAACAATAAATTTCCGCTTCGCATTTGACGGCTTTAGACTTCTTCCGGATTTCACAACAAGAAACACAATTGAATACAACAACGTTGCAGACGACAATTAAGAAATTAAACCCACGGAAGAAAAATTGGCTGTGTCGACAAAACATCAAATGGTCGACTTGAAATTACTTTATTTAGCATTAAAAGTCACACTATTGTCCGTCCTTGATTCTGAAGATGTGTGTTGTTTGATTGGTAGTTCCTTATTTTCTATTTAATTTAAATTCTTGCTTGTTATTTTTAAGTTTTACTTTTATTGCTATTATTATTGACTTTCTGTAAATATGCTGAAGTGTTCAGTTTGTAATTCAATCGATTAATCTAGCATTCATTTCATTTCATACTGCTTTTCAATATTTTACCTAAAAAACTAATCAACAATTATTTTTCTTTCTCTTTTTAGGTAAGTCCGATTAAATAATCCGAGGCACTACTCAAATCATCCTTAAAGGCCAGGTTACGAGTATAAAACAAAAATAACTGCAACTCTGTGTAATTTATATAAATTAAATTGAAATCGATTAACAAAATTCACAAAGGAAACGATAGAAGAGTACAATACCGTCTAGTCCGGATAACTGCTATTCGCTTAAATGAAAACTATAAAGTTATACTTAGGCAAAATAAATGAGTTATAGTTCGTTTTTCGTTTGCAGTTACAGTTCGAAAAACTACAAAGTTTCCGGACCATCTTATCTCTCGAAGAGGTGATCACAATTGGCCCAGCGTCGATTGAAGACCTCACAGATAGAATACGTGAGGCTATGGAAATCGAATGACACAATTCAGAACGGTAGAATTTTGCAAAACAGTCGAGTTCGGATAACGGCAATCTGCTTGAAATGAGTATCAAACTTACTCCTTTTTATTGAAAAAATCGTTTAATTGAAATTAAATATAAGTAACTATTGTTCTGTATAATTTTCCATGCACTGTACCTCGCTTAAACGAAAATCCGCTTTATGAAAAAATCATTTATGAGAAACACATTTTCAATACAAAGACACAAACTTATGCGATGCGAACACCGCTTAAGAGCAACGTAATGAATGTAACGGCGACAAAAACGGGCAAAACAAATGACCTCAAGAACATTTAAGACAACTTAACCATCCAAGTTTCTATCTTCGTTTCTGAGAACAAATTCAAAAAGTACACACTCGGTTCGTTTAAATGAAAGACGGTTCAATTATCCGAAATCTTTTTAATTGCAAATACCGCATAAGTGAAACAAATTTATTGATTTTTTTCACTTGCGGTTAAGCGAATTTGATTTGTATCATTAAGATTTTCTTTTGAAAAAAATTTTAATCCAAAAATCTAATATTTTGTTTGTATAGTCGCGTTCATACGCAAACAAATTTTGAAATTTGTTGAACTGCCCAAAAAAAAAAAACGACGAAAATTGTGCTGATAGATATGATTTTACGACTTACGCGGTTGCTAGTGAAAACCACGGTCAAAAATAAGAAACCTTCCTAAGGTTTACAAAGACAACTGCACGTAGCAAGTAAAGCTTATTTCCTTCTACACAAAGCTTATTGAGATGTAAATATACGCTGGAAAAATGTTTGATGGTCTTACCCAGTTTCGAACTCGGATTCTTCTGTGTGGTAGTCGCAAGTCCCAACCTATTTTTTATGAGAATGACATCTGTGATTTTGCAACATACTATTTATTATAATTTATTATTTGCTTTTCTTTTCTGTTTATATATATATTATTTTACTATTTCTGCTACACCATAAAAAAAAGACTAAAAAAAAACTATACTTTAAAAGCTTTTCACCATTAAAATAAACTTTATCCTACGGCCATAATTTGCTAACGCTGTTGTTCAAATATTTTGATTTTTAAGAAGAAAAAGAAGTCGACTCTACATAAAACTACATAAATATTCCAAATCCTATCGATTTGTTTGCGAAACAAAATTCTACAAATGTTTTTTTTTTAGAGCTGCTATAAATACAAAATAATGCAAATCTATGCAGCTATAAAAGCTTTAATAAATCTAAATCACCTTATAGTGAAACTCCTTTCCACACACCCAGTAACAAGTCTAACGAAGGCTTTGTTTATTCGACTCAATAAAAGTCACAAATTATCCCAAAGCCAATAATAAAAATGTCCAATATGACAATAAACTGTTTGTAATGCTTTGGTTAAATAATTTGTTTGCCGCTATTTGCTGTTGTTGTTGTTGTGCCTCTTCTCGACATCACTTTTAATGACAACAACATTTGCACGGTTATAAATAATAATAATAATAAAAAAAGCAACAACAAATGGCAACAAATCGAAAAAAAAACACTACAAATAAAACCTCACCTGTGACTGTGTTACAATACTGTAAGGTTGACTGTTCGTTGGTCTGTCTGTCGGTCTGTCAGCGCCCAACTCTTCTGTAACTGCCGGACTACCCTACAATTTTGCTGCCGGACTTTGAAGTATGGCTGGCCGACTGTGGCTGGATGGTGTTAAACGAACGCGTGTGAATTTTTTGACAAACTCATCAGAGTGTTAATTTTTCTTTTTCTCTGTCTGTGTGTGTGTGTGTGTTTTTATTTTCCTTCATATTTTGTTGCTGTCGGGTAAGAAAAAGCGGGTCACGAAGTTATTAGACGAAAAAACAAATTAGTAATTGTTATTTAAGAAAATTTATTAAAAGCGTTAATAGACATAAATTTGTCAACTATTATTTTTGGTACTTTTTTTCTTTTAATATTTTGGTTGTAATGGGTTATTTCTCCTTATTTCTTCCATTATCAATTCAATTATGCAGCTCTAAATGGGGAATGTTGTACATACCTTGGAAAGCTGTTTTAGCATTTGTCTTTAAACTAATGCGAGGTCTTTTCGAAGACACTGAATCGATTAATTTCAGAAATCAAAAGATATTTAAACATTTTAAATGATTGACTTTTGAAATTCTCAATACTTCAAAAACTTTCAAAGTAAGAAAATAACAAATATGTGTGTATGTGAAATCTAGACGCTGCAGTTTTTAACAGCACTCGAGTTGTTAACCGAAACAGAATGACTTATTTTTAAATTTTACAACCAGAACAACTATTCAATCTGCGACATTCAAAGATTATTATGGTTCGGAACCAAACTTACTCCATAAAGCCAGGCCGAACTTAGCAATGCTTTTATAAGTACGAAATCCCAGTTGAATTTGCTTAAGAAAAACCTACCGGATAACTGAAACGCAACGTCCACAATATTTAAGTTATTGTTGGCATTACACACAACTAAATTCGCTTAGCTAAAAGTTACCTTAACTGAAAATATCAGATAAGTTAAATAAATTTCAATCTTACAAGTTCATATGAAAATGGTTTCGGTTAACTGAGAATATTCAACAAAATTGATAAAAAAAAGTTCTGCTTTTCTCAGTCGAATCCACTCAATTGAAATAAAATATTTAAATCGTTAAATTCCGCCAATTTGTTCTTATTTGATTTTAAAAAAAATCGGTTGATTATCTTAAAATTATTCGCCAAAAATCGCATTACACTGATATAAACTCTTCTTAATTGGAAGCGTTAAATCACCTCTTAGTCGTCTATAAAAAAAGACGCATCTCAGTCTTCTATAAAAAAAGACGCCTCTCAGTCGTCTATAAAAAAAAGACGCCTCTCAGTCGTCTATAAAAAAAAGACGCCTGTCAGTCGTCTATAAAAAAAAGACGCCTCTCAGTCGTCTATAAAAAAAAAGACGCCTCTCAGTCGTCTATAAAAAAAAAGACGCCTCTCAGTCGTCTATAAAAAAAAAGACGCCTCTCAGTCGTCTATAAAAAAAAGACGCCTCTCAGTCGTCTATAAAAGACGCCTCTCAGTCGTCTATAAAAGACGCCTCTCAGTCGTCTATAAAAGACGCCTCTCAGTCGTCTATAAAAGACGCCTCTCAGTCGTCTATAAAAGACGCCTCTCAGTCGTCTATAAAAGACGCCTCTCAGTCGTCTATAAAAGACGCCTCTCAGTCGTCTATAAAAGACGCCTCTCAGTCGTCTATAAAAGACGCCTCTCAGTCGTCTATAAAAGACGCCTCTCAGTCGTCTATAAAAGACGCCTCTCAGTCGTCTATAAAAAAGACGCCTCTCAGTCGTCTATAAAAAAGACGCCTCTCAGTCGTCTATAAAAAAGACGCCTCTCAGTCGTCTATAAAACAGACGCCTCACAGTCGTCTATAAAAAAAGACGCCTCTCAGTCGTCTATAAAAAAAGACGCCTCTCAGTCGTCTATAAAAAAAGACGCCTCTCAGTCGTCTATAAAAAAAGACGCCTCTCAGTCGTCTATAAAAAAAGACGCCTCTCAGTCGTCTATAAAAAAAGACGCCTCTCAGTCGTCTATAAAAAAAGACGCCTCTCAGTCGTCTATAAAAAAAGACGCCTCTCAGTCGTCTATAAAAAAAGACGCCTCTCAGTCGTCTATAAAAAAAAAGACGCCTCTCAGTCGTCTATAAAAAAGACGCCTCTCAGTCGTCTATAAAAAGACGCCTCTCAGTCGTCTATAAAAAGACGCCTCTCAGTCGTCTATAAAAAGACGCCTCTCAGTCGTCTTTAAAAAACGCCTCTCAGTCGTCTTTAAAAAACGCCTCTCAGTCGTCTATAGAAAAGACGCCTCTCAGTCGTCTATAGAAAAGACGCCTCTCAGTCGTCTATAGAATAGACGCCTCTCAGTCGTCTATAGAAAAGACGCCTCTCAGTCGTCTATAAAAGACGCCTCTCAGTCGTCTATAAAAAAGACGCCTCTCAGTCGTCTATAAAAAAGACGCCTCTCAGTCGTCTATAAAAAAGACGCCTCTCAGTCGTCTATAAAACAGACGCCTCTCAGTCGTCTATAAAAAAGACGCCTCTCAGTCGTCTATAAAAAAAGACGCCTCTCAGTCGTCTATAAAAAAAGACGCCTCTCAGTCGTCTATAAAAAAAGACGCCTCTCAGTCGTCTATAAAAAAAGACGCCTCTCAGTCGTCTATAAAAGACGCCTCTCAGTCGTCTATAAAAGACGCCTCTCAGTCGTCTATAAAAGACGCCTCTCAGTCGTCTATAAAAGACGCCTCTCAGTCGTCTATAAAAGACGCCTCTCAGTCGTCTATAAAAGACGCCTCTCAGTCGTCTATAAAAGACGCCTCTCAGTCGTCTATAAAAGACGCCTCTCAGTCGTCTATAAAAGACGCCTCTCAGTCGTCTATAAAAGACGCCTCTCAGTCGTCTATAAAAGACGCCTCTCAGTCGTCTATAAAAGACGCCTCTCAGTCGTCTATAAAAGACGCCTCTCAGTCGTCTATAAAAGACGCCTCTCAGTCGTCTATAAAAGACGCCTCTCAGTCGTCTATAGAAAAGACGCCTCTCAGTCGTCTATAGAAAAGACGCCTCTCAGTCGTCTATAGAAAAGACGCCTCTCAGTCGTCTATAGAAAAGACGCCTCTCAGTCGTCTATAAAAAAGACGCCACTCAGTCGTCTAAAAAACAGAATGGATATTTTATCAGTGATGAGGGATTATTCGTTTGGGATGGTGTTTCACGTGTCGATATCTGGAATATATCTGAAAATCACTACTCAATAATGTCTGAAACCCTCTTTAAAACGCTTACAATATTGACGATTTGTAACGAACGAACAAATTCGTTTTATGGAAACAGGCAGTTAATTTCCGGTTTTTTTTTCTACCCAAGAATTGTTTACTATTCCAACTAACAAGCAGCAACGAAACACTTGCGAAAATCGTATTCGATTTTGATAAGAAGTTCAATTACACCTTATATAGATGTGTCTTTCCGATGGCCGGTCACCATCGCAGTTATGGCCAAATGACCAATATGGTCAGATCAGCATGACTTGGCAAAAAAACGAAAGAAAAAAACAATAAAACAAAATCGTAAAAAATATAAAAGTCGAATGAGACATATTAAATGTATTCTAAACATTGTTTGCTTGGGTTTTTGTCTTCTGTGCTAAGAACCGGTACTAATTTCAAGAAAACAAACTTCAAAACAATTCTGAATGTGAGTCTCATTCATTTTAAGTTCGTTCTGTCTTTTGCAGACATTTATAATCAATTTGTTTTTCGAATACCAAAATTAACATGTCCATCGCGATCTACAGTAAAAATCAAAATGTTAATTTCTTACTTTTTTTTCGGTTTGAGATATTTGCATAAATAATAATAATGGCATAAATACGAAAATCTCTTAATTGCAAAAACTGTAAAGAAATGCATAATTACGATTTCACGTTCACAGGGCCAAGTGTAAAATAACTCAAAATGGTTTTTATTGTTCATAAAAAAAACAAAACTAGGCGAAAATTATATTAACATCTCTGGCATGGCCTGATCGTCTTTGGGTTTTATTCGATTTTAATGGAATGCTAAGGTCAACAAACTCAGCGTTATGTTAAATAATTGTATGACGTTTGGAGTGTGCCCAAACACGATTAATACTCGTATTGTCATTGCAATAATAAAGGGCTAGGAATTCTATAAAGTTTCATCTCCCAGACATTAATTGCAAAAACACGTAGTCTCTTCGAGGCAGCCACAAATTAACAACCAAAAGAGTAGCAGTTTTGAATTTCTCAAAATATGTTTGCCGAAATTGTCCATAAATTGATACTAAACACGTAGAGACTTTTGCTATTAGTATTACTATAAGTCGCCTATGAAAGACTCCTTTAAGGAGCCTATGAAAGACTCCTTTAAGGAGTCTATGAAAGACTCCTTTAAGGAGTCTATGAAAGACTCCTTTAAGGAGCCTATGAAAGACTCCTTTAAGGAGCCTATGAAAGACTCCTTTAAGGAGCCTATGAAAGACTCCTTTAAGGAGTCTATGAAAGACTCCTTTAAGGCGTCTAAGAAATACTCCTTTAAGGCGTCTAAGAAATACTCCTTTAAGGCGTCTAAGAAATACTCCTTTAAGGCGTCTAAGAAATACTCCTTTAAGGCGTCTAAGAAAGACTCCTTTAAGGCGTCTAAGAAAGACTCCTTTAAGGCGTCTTTGAAAGACTCCTTTAAGGCGTCTTTGAAAGACTCCTTTAAGGCGTCTTTGAAAGGCGTCTTTGAAAGACTCCTTTAAGGCGTCTATGAAAGACTCCTTTAAGGCGTCTTTGAAAGACTCCTTTAAGGCGTCTAAGAAATACTCCTTTAAGGCGTCTATGAAAGACTCCTTTAAGGCGTCTTTGAAAGACTCCTTTAAGGCGTCTAAGAAAGACTCCTTTAAGGCGTCTAAGAAAGACTCCTTTAAGGCGTCTAAGAAAGACTCCTTTAAGGCGTCTATGAAAGACTCCTTTAAGGCGTCTATGAAAGACTCCTTTAAGGCGTCTATGAAAGACTCCTTTAAGGCGTCTATGAAAGACTCCTTTAAGGCGTCTATGAAAGACTCCTTTAAGGCGTCTATGAAAGACTCCTTTAAGGCGTCTATGAAAGACTCCTTTAAGGCGTCTATGAAAGACTCCTTTAAGGCGTCTATGAAAGACTCCTTTAAGGCGTCTATGAAAGACTCCTTTAAGGCGTCTTTGAAAGACTCCGTTAAGGGGTCTTTGAAGGACTCCTTTCAGTAGACTCAGTGAGTCATTCATCGTTCGTCTTTTGTCATCGATCTCCACACGACTTGGCCGATAATCAAATTTGACAACTCCATAAAATATATTTCGATATTTTTGGCAACTGAATGGCAAAACCACACAAATGACACACAGCATCACAAACCAATACGATTTTTCAACCAAACACATTCTTGCAAAATGTATAAAAGCTGAACATCTCGTAAATAATTTCCACTTACAGCGATTACAAATCGATTGATAAATGTCTGCGGTCACTGTGTTAACAGAGTTTAATGTCTAACGAATCTATTTTTATTATGTTTTCCGTTTGGCTAATAATTAAAGTCATCTATAAAACATTTGCAATATCAACATAGACAATTGCTGGTTAATTGCAAAATCGAAACATACTGTTTGTTTCAATGGTCACAAGCCATAACGACTTAACTTCAGTTAGGGCTAAATTGAGGTTTTACAATAATCGTGTTGTTAGTAAAAATTACCTTTTGTTAGAGTCTGTAGGAAACTTAAACTAAAAAAAACCGACTGCTGATTTTCAGTGGGAATTTTTAAATGTTAAACTACTTTTGAAAAACAGACTTAGGCTGTTATGACTGGCGATCACAGATTTGTGGACAAGTCAATTTCAATGTTTGCAAATCTGTACAACTTCTGAGCCTACTATGGGGGTCGTATATTAAATCGGAAGAGAAAATGGAAGAATATTTGTAAGGCTTCCTAACATTGGGGAAACACAACAATACAAAATAAAAAAAACTGCAAAATTAGAAAAGTTGATTATTTTTGGTGATATCTTCTGAATCAAATGTCTTTCAGAAAAACCAATCCTATTTTTGAAGTCGCCAGACCAATACTGCGTAGTCTAGTACAGTAGAGTTGTTAGTAGCAGCTTACATTTTTCTAGAATTTTTTGTTACATCCCTCGTCAAAAGTTTACCAACATAAAACACAATTTGAACATTAATTTCAAATAGAATGTTTTTCCATATGCACAACAAAATTAATTAGACAATCAAGTTTTTGTATATCTACTACACAGAAGGAAATAAAAACAGGAATACTTTGAACTATTGTGAACATTAGATATTTTATTACTTTTTTTTCGCAGCTTTTCCGTCAATTAGTGAAATTGTAAATCAGCAATAGATTTTCTATTGGAAACAATAACCATAATTTAGTTGATTATTAACGATAGCGAATGCAATATTTTAAAATTTTTTCACATGTTACACAAAAATCTGTCTTTTTTTAATGTTTACACACAAGTAAAATGCGTGTTTGGACATTGTAGCAAGTAACAGCCTGTTTTTATAAAACGTATACGTCTGAGGCGAACAGAAACGTCTGTAGCCGAAACGAAACTGAATTGTGTTTCTATAACTCCAACGAATCCAATTAGACAATACACAGAAAAATACATAAGAAAAAAATTTCAATTAGAATTTAACTGAAACTTTCGTGTTAGAAAAGCCCAAACTGACGAAACAGAATTTCTGTTCGTTATTTTAACGAAACGAAAGACCCATTCGTTTTATAAAAACAGGCTGTAAGGCTTATTTTTTTCTGATAATTTTACGTATTTGTGTATAAGCAATAGTGTGTTTGGGAAAAAAGAGAAAATAAACCTATTCAATTGAACAAAGTACAACCTTTGAGTGCAAATAAGTTTGTATTTGCAGCTGTCTTAGGTTGGATGAAAATCAAAATATTTAGATTTCAGTTCAAGTTGGCCAACTTGGTTAATACGTGTGTGTGAGGGCTTCTTCATTCAACTTCTTTACTTCATAACTTCTTTACTTCGTAACTGATGAAATAAACACATTTTTGTACCAGTGATTGATTTTATTAAGGTATATAAAAATATGCTTCAGTTGTGGGATTCAAAGTATAAAAACCAAATAATTGAAACAAAAATATATAAATTAGAAAAACATATGCCTGCATGTTGACGATACGGAAAATATTTGCAAATGAGATGGGATAAGAAATTGGTTGAGAAGTTGTAGCGTGTCAGGAGAACGACCAACTGGGCTGTTCAACTCAGTTGTATCGTGTGTGGGCGGCATAAAGACATAAGATCAACAATTTGTAAAAAAAAAAACAAACTTGGCAATAGTTTTTGTTTCAATCAAACATTCGTCAATTGTTTGTTATATTAACTGAGTGTTGATTTAAACATTTTCTTTGATTTCCATCCAAATTTGTTTCTGTGTACTTCTTAAAAAACAAAATATTATACCACAGATTGCTTCACACCAGCTCCAAATTACATGCCTGCTGCGGCAATCATTTTTTTTTTATAGATTATCTTAAAATAACAACAATACACACAGGTGTTTGTGTTTTACCGAGGCGGTTCTTTATATTCACATTAAATTAATGTAATTTCAAAGCTGGCACTACAAACGGAATTAACGCTCGGCAATTGAAAATTGTATTAGGCAACTCCAACGGCGGATGGTGTGATTTTATGTACAAAAAATAAAAACGCAAGTGCTTTTCTCTTTTGTTGCATGTGTCATCTTAAACTTTTTTGTGAGGAGGGGTTTATTTCTAATTCACGAAAGTGGACAATTTTCGTGTGTCTTTTGGGATGCTGTCGCTCGGAAATATGGTCCATATTCGGTTGGAGATTTTTCTTAAAAATCGTCACGCATCTTTGTGTTTTTTATGGGACATGCACCAGAGGAAACCGAACATTACCCAGGCCGCATGACTAATGTTTATTGAAGATAATAACTGGTCTCCAGCCAAAGCAAGACAAATGACCAACATACAAAACAAATAATTTTAATTTTATTTTATTTCTCTTCTTGTGGTGGTTTTTTTTTTTTTTTTTTTTGGTTTTCGGCGGTCTCTAAATATTTGAAATAAAACTAAACATAAAACACGCTTGTCATGTGAACAAAGAAAGATAGCCAACCGAAAACGAAAACAGCAGCAGCAGCCAACCCAAATTATTATCCCCACCGAAAAGAAAAGCATTTAATTACATGCGAGTACTTTATGACGGCAGATACAAACATACGTACACGTACACACACTCACACACACACAGAGACAGCAGTTGGAAAACAATAAAATATGCATGAAACTCCCCTGACCTGCGATTACTTTGAAATTACGATTCACATGTTTCCGTCCGTTTCCGCTTCACACGGCAAACAAAAAAAATGATACAAAAAAGTTTCACCTAGCACGGATATTAATAGATCCGGCTAAGCCCCCCTTTGGTAAGAGAATTCTTACTTGGGCCACAGATAATCTCAATACCGAGAGTGGGGAAAGGGAAATTAGACAATAAAATGCAATGTCACAACTGAGTCTGAGTTATAAAGTTTCAGCATTGCATTATAGATATGGAGTTATACTTCCTCATTTTAGTACAATTATTTCTGTTGAGTTTCAATAATTTCCCCATTTTTGCTGATCTAGAGACGTTCCGAGTCACAAGCAAACTTTGACCACAGATGCCAGCCATGGTTCTCTATGCCAACGTTGCATTGACATCCAGAGTCATCTAACATCTAGCAGGTGTACTAATAGTACTGCCGCCTAGATTGCATTTGGTCTCAATAGAAATTACAATCGAACCCACCTACTCACTCGAAAGGAAATAGAAACTGAAACCCGTTTTTCCTATTTCGGTACAAGTCGCTCGAATTCCGTTTTATATTTAGCAATTTTTATTTGTTTGTCAACAAAACGAAAACAACAAAATAAATTATAAATACAGTCCGTGCCGCTTGAATAGGACGACAAAATAACAATTTGAAAAACAAATCCCGGTTATAACTGTCTCCTTAACAGTTATTTTGGTAATTCTGTGATATTTTTAGAACAGAAGGAGAATACTACGGAGATTATTCAGTACATTAGTGGTCATAATCCATAATGGTCGAATTCTAATTAGGACAAAATTCAGTTTTTACTAGAATCGTGCTTTTTTAAGAAGTTAATAAAAGAAAACATTTTCTTATAAACAAAAAAAGTCGACTCCGGATTTTTAACAAGAATTCCAAATGTTAAACAGCGTTCCCAGAAAATTTCATGAAAAGGATATGGTCCTGTAAGCGTGGTCGTGATGACCATTTGGCTGAGGTTGTTTTTCATTATTAACGGCAAACCTTCCACTTTATTATGAAATAAACATCCGACCATTTATCTCAACAAAATGCCATTTTTCTTTGAATACCAAAATAACACCTCTTGTTGGAGATCCCTGTATTTGATATGATTCATGACGTTACTTACGTCCATTTTCTGGTCGTCAAAGTCTCACTCCACCAATCCTTATCAATAGAGTGGTTACCGGTGAGAATTTTGCTGTGGTATCCGCCAGTATTAATTGGGATCATGTTATCTCCATCAGTCAGACGCCGGCCGCAGCAGTTGTGTTTCTTCACCTTGACCAACTGGAAGATTTCATGTAAGAACCTCGGCCTAAAGCATGCCGGTTAAGTAATGATTGCTACTCGTAATAATTACTAATTAAGTAAACATTTTTGTAGAGCTGCAGTAATGATTAAATAACGATTATATTTAGTTTTTCCAGACTTCTAATTGATTACAATTACAAATAATCTAAAAGCAATCAGGATTACTTGCGATTAGTGTAAATAATCAAAAAGAATCAAAAGGAATCAGAAAATTACTTTCGACTACTTTCAGAGATTCCTTTTGATTCTTTCTGATTATTTATTGTAATCCAAAGTAATCCCGATTTCTGTCATGAAAAAAGACAATTACAAATAATCTAAAATCAATCAGGATTACTTGCGATTACTATAAATAATCAGAAAGTATTAAAAGTAATCAGATAATAATCCGACTACTTTCAGAGATTACTTTTGATTCTTTCTGATTATTTATAGTAATCGCAAGTAATCCTGAGTTCTGTCATGAAAAAAGACTT
Source organism: Hydrotaea cyrtoneurina (assembly GCA_958296145.1). Classification (NCBI taxonomy): domain Eukaryota; kingdom Metazoa; phylum Arthropoda; class Insecta; order Diptera; family Muscidae; genus Hydrotaea; species Hydrotaea cyrtoneurina. The sequence continues at coordinate 138,809,457 of OY282512.1, read as the reverse complement.
ATAACACCGTGTTACAAAAAATAGATTTTTTTCTGTCCTATGAACCAAATGCACATATTCGGAAAGAGGGGAAAAAATAAAAATACACGTGTATCGGCGATTTTCATGTACACGTCAGAATTTTTTTTTTTTAAGTTTGAAGTATAAATCTCGTAGTGGCCTGTGTGAAAGCCTTTCGACCGATTTTTAACCGTTTTTCAGTGATCCAATCGAGCTGTATGACGTCAAATTTTTTAAAAACAATTTTTATCAATTCTCAGATTTCCCCAATTTGTATTATTTTTGAAAAAAAAAATATTTTTTTCACTTTTCTTAGCATAACTTGAAGAGACTCCAAATTTTTAAACTACTTTAGCGTTACGAAAAAAAAAAATGTTTTTTGACTGAAACCTTAAAAAAAACGATAACCATTTTAAAAAATTTAGGAAAATCTGAGAATTGATAAAAATCTATCTATCTGGATTATTCTTCTTTATCGAACAATATTCTTCAACTTCACAATTGCCAAGCAACCAGAGGCTGTTACTGCAAGCAACCTGCAGTAATTGGTGGGGTTTATGTGCCTGCAGCACCATTGGACCGTAGGTCTTCAAAGATATTCACATGTTTCATTGTCCTTGGGTTTATTTATTTATTTATTTGCCATCAAGATTGTCTTTGACTTTCTGAATTGGCGGCATTTGTTGTTGGTTATTAATTTTTTTTTAAATGTTTTTCTTTTATTCATATCAAAGTTTTACAAAATAATTTTATTAATTTAAATTCCCTAAAATGTGGAAGCACTTCCATGTCATTCCCCAAGATAATTTGAGTTTATTGAGCTAATTTTAGATTTTTAGTACACTTTTTGTCTCCGATCTTTAAATGGATTTTAAATTTTTTTGCAGAAATATTATTTTTGTTTTTGTATTTACCTTTTGAACGATTTCATTTGTTCAGACTACAAAGTTTTTCCATTATTAACTTTCGAAATTGATATTTGCAGTGAACCTATCGCCCGTGTCGCAGACTGTAATACAAAACTAGATTTATTATGAATTCCCTCTACGTCAGACTCTACTGAGAACATTTGTTAGATAATTTCCTTATGATGTGAACGTGTTTAATGAGTTAGTTGGGTGGTAGTAAATAAGTAGTTTGGTTTATTAATGTTAGTACAGAATGTTCGATTTGTTTTTATTTAAAAAAAAAAACTTGTTTGCAATAGAACCAGCGGGCATTGAATAAACGGTACGTTAAGTTCAACAATTATGATTGAGCTCTGATCGTTAGAATTCTTGCATAATCTAGAGCGATATGATCTGATTAGCCGTGTTTTTTATTATATACTCTGACCATACAGGGTGGGGGATTATATAGGATAAGTGGTAAGGGGTAAAGGGTATTGCCACACCACTACTGCTGTTTATTAATGTATCGACTACATCTCTGTGTCAGTTGAAAATTCTTTTTGCGAAACACTTTCCACCTTAGCATTGTGGTTTTTATATTCCATTCAGTACCTCCGGTTAAACTATTCCGGTACAACTAGACAAAGACAATCATGTTGCCCGCTCACCCTCTCTGTCAACTCTTTTATATAAGAATCACAAAAATGCTAATTAAAAAATATTATTCATTAAATTCTGAAAATCTAACTTGTTTTGTAAAACATTTGAACTTTGATCTCACGCTTACTTTCGTTAGTCCAGCATCTCATGGCGTAAATAATTCGGAATATTTTCTATGAATCAGACAATCAGACATACAATAAATAGAAATATTTATTAAATAATCAAGCGTGTAAACAAAAAAAAAAAAAACAAAACAATAAATATACTACAGCCGACAATGTCAACAACAATCATACGCACTACTGTACTCACTGCTCTTCCAAGGGTCATGGATGGTGAGTACAGTCTATTGTTGTTGTTGTTGTTATGAACAATAAATAGCAACAATAGCAATAGACAATATGCTAAACAACACCCACAAAGCCAGCAGCACACGGAAGCCTGTGACGCTAAGCGTTGTTGTGAGTTTGTAGAGTTTTGTCAAACACACGCTAACCTCGACTGTTATACGAGCGACGAGTGTGTCTCCAAACGAAGAGGGCAGATCGTTTGTGAGTACGAGTGTGTGTGTATCAAAAAAAGGGGAGACCGTTTATGTGAGTATGAGTGGGAGTCAGTTGTTATATGAATAGTGTGGCTGAGAAAAAGTGTTATACAGCGTGGCGGCGGCAGCATTTATTCATCAAAACTGGGGCGGGCCACTCTCTGCTTGAGCTGAATGTGGTAGATTTGTTTTTATTTGTTTACCGGTTCTCTCAAATATTCCAGAAAATATTTGAGCGCAGCGTTGCCATAGTACTTAAAACATATAAAAGATCTGCACAAATCAATGATTCCCACCAGAGGCTTTGGTCTGTCGTTGCAAAAAATCAAGCCAAATGGTCTTTGTCACCCGGTTTACCCTTGGACCCAAAATTATAATATAAATTTACTTTGTATTGTAATTAATAAATACATAAATAAAAACAAATCAAGATAAGAAGCTCAAGGATTGTGGATTTATTTATATTTTTATATAACATAAAAATTAATGTTTTTTGTTCTCAGATTTCTAATACTCATACTCATACTAAAACTCTGTCGACAGAGTTTTATTCTACTTTTTACAATATATATTCCAATAAATGCGATCAAACGGCAATACGCCTAAAAATATTTGTCTATTTCGAGTTTTGTTCTCTAAGAGTAGATCATTTTTTTTTTCTATTTTTTGCCAAATTAAAAATATTTTTTTAAAAAAATGTTTTCCTTGTATGCATAATAAAAAAAAAATTTATTGAATTGGTACAGATTCCATACAATTATTATTTGAAGTGTGTTCGGTATACACAGTGAGAATTTTCAGAATATTATAAAAAAGAACTAAATTCTGCCTAATTTATTAGGAGACAGTTATCTGGCCACTAGAGGCTAGAACAGAAGTGTGCCTAGCATATTAGGAGCACAGTGGGCAATTAACGAACAAGGCGTATAATAAATTAAATTTCTATTTTTTTTTGCCAAATTAAAAATATGTTTTACAAAGATTTTTTTCATGTTTTTACTTTGATCACAGAGCAGATATATGGACCCCTTATACTTTGCCAGTAATCAAAGCAAACATAATCCTTGAAATCTTTTTAAATATTTCTATTTTTGCAACAACAACAAAAAAATAAATAATCAATGATCTCGAACTCGACTACTTACTTACTTAAGTTGGCTCTACAACCTAATAGAAACAACAAACAACGTTTTTTTTGTATAACAACAGACTTAATTCATTAGTTAACGTTGGTCCTAATAACCGATCCAATTCTGGATGTTCTTCAATTTTTCTCCCTAAATTTTTCTTTTGAGAATTGTTTTCCCCCCGCTTAACCTTTAACCAGTGACGTGTAGTCTCACAGGCGTCGCATTAAGTTTTGTTTAAGTTTTCATAAAAAGAGTTACATTTGTCATATCATTTATGTAAGGTCTTTTAAAATGTTAAAATAAGGATTTCATGTCAATTAAGGCTGAAAAGTACAAGTCAGTGTTAATTATTATGTGTGTTTAAAGTAATAATAAAAACTGATTGAATTAATTTATATTTGTTTTATTACATTCCAACAAATAAATATCAACGCATTTTAAATCATTATAATGCAATTTTATGAAAAAATTTAAATTTAAAAGTAGTAGCCTGTGAGACTACATGTCCCTTATAGTGTTCTCAATTTGTCACGTCCCTAGTTAAAGGTTAATTACCTCGTTGCAAATGTCAAGCTTTGGCTGTGACTATCCGGGTAAGGTATTTAAACGACCTTACTTATTCACCTCATTTGGGTAATTATACAAATTAACCGCATTCGTTGAATCACGTTTATCATTTTGTTTAATTGGCTTGGTGTCCTTTAGTGTCAGTTTCTTAAATTCAAACACAAATAAATGTTAAAATTCTAAATTCAAATTCTAAATTCATTAATTACCAAAAACTGCAATTCTTTCACAAAACCCGGAAATGTTTTCTAGCTTCGCTTTTGTCAAACGTGTTTCGCTTTCTTTTGTGGTTCTTCATGTATGCAAATAAAATCAAAGAAAACGTGTATTGAATGTTATTGATTGAACAAAGTCGACATTTTAAAATCTTATTGAAGATTTTGTTTTTGCCATTTGTCAAGGAATAAATTCCTTGACTTGGAGACATTTCACTAAAACCGATTTAATTATTTCAAACATGTGTTGGAAATATTTTTAAAACTAGAAATGAACGCAGAAATCTTGAATTTTTAAGTTTCAGAATTTTCTCAAATTCAATAGTCCCATTGACGGCAATATCTTCTCTCGATTCATATCGAGATATTTTAACAGTATCTGTTCGTCAGATATCCGTTGTCTTGTCCCTGATGTTAGAACATTTAGCCGTCATACGCGGCTTTCCAGGGACCCTCATCCGTTCATTGTGAAATGGCCGGTTAATCGGACGACGCACTATAGAGAAAATTCGTTTTTTAGACGAACAGTTCTTGTGTGGAATATTCTTCCAGCAAGTTGTGACATTCTGAAATTCAAAACAAATGTCAACATACACTACTCCCTATTTCCTCGTTCCGATACCCTAAGTGTTGGTCTTCAAAAAACAAAAATACAACTCTCATAATTCAATACTGTCTGTAAATTTCCCGGAAATGTTATTAATTTTTTTTTTCAAAATTAATGGTGATTACTTCTTACTCTATTTCTTTAGTATTTTCAGCAACTTTAAATTGGTTTTATGTGTGTTTTATGTGTGTTTAAAGTAAATAATAAAATATGATTTTAGTGATGCAAATAAGATGCCTGATTATAAAACTTAACATTTTAATTGCTTTTCATTAATTAATGACTGTTAATTATAACTATGAGTTAATCAATTGCAATTCAATCCTCTCAAAAATGTTTAATTATCCCATATAATTATTATGTAAAGTCTGTTCGCTGTACACTCGTACAGTGAGAATTATCAGCCCGGTAAGGGACAGAACCAAATGCTGCCAAGTTTATTAGGGGGGACACTTATCTGGTCGGAGGGAAGAACAGAAGTGTGTCTAGTATATTAGGAGCACAAAGCAGTTCCTACATGCGTAGTTGGGGTGTCATGATAAATCGTATAAGCTGTCGTTGGGAGAGGGCAGTTTCGTCAGGGGGGGTAATCCCATGAAATTATTTAAGTTAAGTAGTTTAACCACTGGAAATAATGACTCATAATGCACTGAACTTGTAGGCACAACTCGCCATACACACACACACACACAATCGACAAGGCAAATCTATTAACTTGTAGTGGATGAAATACTCGGGTAAAGGAGTAGTTACAACAACAAAGAATACCTATTATGTATGTGTTTGTTACCCAAGAAACATTCAATAAAAGCGTTTTAGTTCTAGCAGATTACAGATCTATAACCATGTAATTATACATATTTACTCATGTGATTATTATTATTGTTCTTGAATATTAAATACTAATTAATTATATGTTCTCTCGTTTATCTTACAGAGCTTCATGACATCCATTTACGATGGCTGGCGGGATCTTATGGACGTTAAATCCGATCCGAGAACCCGAGATTGGTTGTTGATGAGTTCACCATTTCCCACAATTGCCATCAGTATAACCTATGCCTACATTGTTAAGGTAAGCCACAACGAATACATACTATTTACTATTTTCCCATTTGGGTGTAAACCTGTACAGGGCTGTAGTGGACAGGGCCCTTCATAAGAAAGGGTCGTTTTATAAAATCCAGAAAATAAGATACAGTCGTGATTTTCCTAGAGCTGGCGGCGGTAAGTTTGGCTGCTTAGAAAAAGGTGTTTCCTCAAAATTGCTAAGCGAGAATGAAGTTAGAGGCTTGCGCTAAAATATAGAAAAAATGGGGCGAGGGTAACTTTGGCTGCTTAGAAAAAGGTGTTTTCTCAAAATTTCTAAGCGAGAATGAAATTAGAGGCTTGCGTTAAAATATAGAAAAAGGTGTTTCCTCAAAATTGCTAAGCGGGAATAAAATTAGATGCTTGGGCTAAAATATAGAAAAAGGTGTTTCCTCAAAATTGCTAAGCGCGAATAAAATTAGAGGCTTGCGCTAAAATATAGAAAAAATGGGGCGGTGGTAACTTTGGCTGCTTAGAAAAAGGTGTTTCCTCAAAATTGCTAAGCCGGAATGAAATTAGAGGCTTGCGCTCTAACTTTGGCCGATCCCTATTTTCCAAGCAGGATTGAACTAAGAGACTTGCTTACAAAACCAAAATGGCGCCGATCCATTGTAGTATTACCCCAGGATATTTCCGTAGCAGTTTACACACGACTTCACTTCAGACTTTTTGACTTAATTGCCGCAACAGCATCTGCGAATCAAACTCAGGTTCGAAGCCGGGATAAAAACATTTGAAATTTGCCAGTGGCACAAACTGGTTACTACAGTGATGTGATATTATCTGACAAATTTTGTATCTGTTGTCTGTGGACGGTCATGATGTAAATCCAGATTGGAATTCTGGTGCGACAATCAAACATTTTGCAGCAGATGTTTCCACTTTGTAAAGCCTCAGTGATATTTCCTTTCTCTGCTCGTTCCCAACGCGGGCTACAGGAAAAAAGTCTTAAAAGAACCGATTTTTAGTATTTTTTTTCTGAGGATAATAGGATGTTCATCCTCCGTCTCTTATACCTACAGTTCCATGCCAATGGGTAATCAATGGGTATGTGTTTTCCTCAACGCGACTCTAGGGAAATAATGGGAAACTTCTCTCAAATCAGTTATTTGAAGCGATTCTTTTTAAAAAGCCCAGTCTCTTATTCGGTTTGAAAACATACGGTCTTGTTTAATAAAAAATTCCACCACACCACAAAATAATTTGGCACATGTTGAATATACGCAACAACTTGCTCTTGGGCTGTCCAATAAGTTCCAATCAGTTCGATCTGTTTACAATGTCAAAATATGAAAAAATTACGTTTTCAAAGATATAGCAAGATTTTTGAATTTTGATAAATTCTTTTTAAAAAATAATTGTAACAGGTGGCGCAAAAGTAAACTTCCGATGTTTTTTTTTGGCTGTATTTAAAAAAAAAATGAAAAACTTTGATTCTTCTTGTGGATTATATTTATTTGGTCTTTTAATATTTTTCTACATCAAGTCGAGAATATGATGTCATGTAAATAGACGCCGCCAGAGTTGCCACTGTCAGTAGGGGCCAATCTTCTGATAGGAAGATTACTTTTGCGCCACCCTGTACATGCATTGTACATGATACTGAATTTTAAATAAGATATTGAGTTGAGTTCTGCGTTGAAGGTTGTTATCTACAAAATATTAAGTAGTTACTTATTAATAGGCAAAGTAATTAATTACCTTTGGCAATTCAAAACAGTCGAAGGTGGCTAATTTTCAGCCGCTTTGAGCCAATGTCGAGTAACCCGGTCAGTTCACTGATTTGAGAAAATTACGCCGTCGGTTGCAGCATGAAATTAAAAAAAAAATGATTTAATAAGAGTTTGGACTTTATTCAAACTGTTGAATAGTTATAATCCGGGTGAATTGACCTCTCCTCTGGTCCTTTACAGCTCCATCTGCACCTTCGGCCCTGTTCTTCTTTGGAATTATCTGGGTCAGGCAGTGGACGCCATCATCGATGTTTGGTGATGCGTTGCTGTCTTCATATGGTTGGTCAACATGAAAATTGCACACAATCATTACACCGTGTTACAAAAAATAGATTTTTTTTTCTGTCCTATGAACCAAATGCACAAATAAAAATACACGTGTATCGGCGACTTTCATGTACACGTCAGAATTTTAAAAAAAAATTTTAGAAAAATCTGAAAATTGATAAAAATCTATTTTTTAAAAAATTTGACGTGATACAGACATTTCCACGAGCCTGCCTGCAAAAAATCAGCTCGATTGGATCACTGAAAAAGGGTTAAAAATCGGTCCAAAGGCTTTCACACGGGCCACTACGAGCTTCATACTTCAAACATAAAAAAAAATGCTGACGTATTTTGTTATTTTTTATCCCCTTTCCGAAAAAGTAAATTTGGTTCATAGGACAGAATGTGTGTAACACGGTGTTATTTGACAAGACATTTAGAAAATGATAAAACTTCTCTGGCAGATTTTCAATTCTTATTTTCTGAGGTAGCTTTAGAACTCCTTTTTAGTAGTGTTATTCTAAAAGTTCTGCTGCTCGTACAGCAGTCGACTGAGTTGCACGAAACAATGCGTGGATATTTGCAACCGATCGTAAAATATTGTGTAAAAACAGGCCGGGTTTAGTGTTCTAGTGTTAAATATGTTTTTTTTTTCTTTACGTTCATCATTGGATCATCTTTGGCACCCTTGACATTTAAACTCTTAATTGGAAATCTTTGGCACATTGCATTCCCTTCATCATTGACATTTCTGCCGAATTTTGGCCACTGATCTCGTCGAAGAGTTTCGTTCTTCAACATAAATTTCCATACCAGCAAGACCTTCTCATCCCTATGCATTCCCTCCATCATGAAAATATCTGGCGAACATTCCTTCCTTGGCCGCTGATCTCATCGCAGAGTATCGCTCTTCAACATAAATGTCCATACCAAAAACAACAAATGGCCCTCCAACTAGACCTTCTCATACCCATCTTCCGCCACTGCTATCAATGTCCATAAATTACAATAAATGTTCCTGTTTGACCGCTATTGTATTGCATTGGAATTACCCACAAAGGAATCCCCTGAAATGCACTTTAATTTCCATCATCATCTCTGAATAGTTCTTCTCTCTCTCTCTCTCTCTCCATCTCGCTCTACTCTCAATATCTACCACAAAGATCAACTGGGGCTATTTAACAACTTCAAAGTTTCTGCTGCTGCAGGTGATTAACGTTATTACATTATGGCCATGCATACATTGATAGGGGGGAGGACGGGGGGTTGGGGGTCTGTAAAACCGCATGATTGGCTATCCGCTCACTGCATTCATTCGCTTGCCAAATTAATGTGTCTTTGTTGTGGAAATCCCCCGTCCAAACTAGTTTTTCGCATTCTTAAGTGCTGATGTTCTAGAAAAGGCATCCTTTTATCTTTGGTATGTTAACCTTGAAAAGGAATCTGGTTTGTGGCTTGCACCAACCACCTTTGCGGCATACTAAGGTTCATTGATTGAAACAGATAAAAAGCCAACACGATGGGATATAAAAGAAATCGAGACGCAGTCGATTTAATTGGTTAAGATTGTTTCGTTGGAAATTTTTGCCAGGAATGCAATTTGAATACCACCGCCGGTTTTTTTTCGAGATTCAACAATTATAGTTTTCTTTCTTTATAAAGTTCAGTTGTTTTGCATTTCCCCGGGAAAAAACGAGGTGTTATTTTGAATCAACCGCTAATTCGGTAGATGTCACTTTTGATGCACATTTGACAAGTAAAAACTACGCCATAACAAAAACATGGAACGATACACGCTTCAAAAACGCATTGAAATTATTAAAGTTGGCAAAACTAAAGCATTTGTGGATGGTCGTAAAGTACCTTGTCGGATCGGAGTACAGAAATTGCTGGACAAATTCGAGTTGTTGGGACAAGTCTTAAGGATTATAAAGAAGAATAAAACCCGTGCATGTCGCTCAAGAACAACTGAGAATATTTGCTGCTGCTGTAGCCCAAAGTGTTGAAGAAAACCCAGGCTTGTCCATTCCTCGTCGTTCTGTGGAATTGGACATTCCACAAACGTCATTACACCGTATTTTGCATAAAGTCTTGGGCCTTAAGGCTTATAAAGTTCAGTTAACACAAGAACTCAAGCCGGCCGGTCATCAACAACGTCGTGTCTTTGCTGATTTGGTCCTTGAAATGCATGAAAAAGATCCGGAATTCCATTGAAAAATCATATTGACTGATGAGACCCATTTCCACCTCGGTGTCTACGTCAACAAACAAAATTGTCATCTGGGGTTCGGAAAACCCAAGATTGTTGAGAAGTCTCTACATCCTCAACGTGTGACTGTTTGGTGCGGTTTATGGTCCGGCGGGGTCATAGGACCTTACTTTTTCGAAAATGAGGTTGGATTAACAGTTAGGGTGAATGGATTGCGCTATCGAGAGAGGATTAATGATTTTTTTATGGTTGGAGTTGTATGATATTGATCTGGACAACGTTTACTTTCAACAAGACGGCGCTACGTGCCACAGAAGCAACGAAATCATTGCTCTTATACGGGAAAAGTTTCCGAAGAGGTGATCACAATTGGCCGCCGAGATCTTGTGATTTAACACCTTGCGACTTCTTCCTTTGGGGTGAAAGATAAGGTCTACGCCCACAGTCCAGCGTCGATTCAAGACCTCAAAGATAGAGTTCGTGAGGCTATCGAGGACATAGGGCAGCCACTTTGCGATTTGGTTTCTGGAAAACTTCATGAAAAGGATATGGTCCTGTAAGCGTGGTCGTGGTGGCCATTTGGCTGATGTTGTTTTTCATTACCTTCCTCTTTAATTATGAAATAAACATCCGATCATTTATCACAGGCTTGTGAGTCAAATAAAAAACATCGGCTACTCGAACTAAAGTATTTCCAAAGGCAGTCCAGAAGTCGATCTAGGTAAAGGGTGTTTTTTTATTGAGGTATAGAACTTCGAATTGAAATAAAACACAAGAAAATCGTTTTAATGTCCATCAATTTGGCTTTATTGGAAGGATAATTTTATGCCATTAATGTTTAAATATGATATCGGGCATGTGGCCGCCGCGGCTGGCTCGAATAAAGCCAATTCTACAGGTCCAATTTTCAACCACTTGTTGGAACCACAACTCATCCACATTCATGCCATCCAATTCGGGAACAAAATAGTCGGTTATCATGGCTCTATACCGGTCTCCATTAACGGTAACTGACTCTCCAGCATTATTTCGGAAGAAGTATGGCCCAATGACTCCACCAGCCCACAGAGCACACCAAACAGTCAGTTTTTGTGGATGTAATGGCATAAAATGGACGGAGCTTGCGGTGAACTTCGCGAACTGAACCATTACTTTCGAAATAAATTTGCACGATTTGCAAGCGTTGTTCTTTTGTCAACCTGTTCATGATGAAATGGCAAACCAAACTAAATATTAATCACTTGACAGCTGACAAAATGGCCGCCAGTTAAAAAAGTGATGCCAACTTAAAGTTCTATACCCCAATAAAAAACACCCTTTATATGTCCACAACTTTCTCACAGAAAATGTGTGTTGCATTCGTAGAGAAATCTACAACAAGTGGTGGTTTACATTAATCCGGTCATAAATAATCGAAAAGTTTTATCGATAACTATTCCTTGTGTGGGTTTGACAGCATTCTGTCAAATATGTAAGTCGTTAGCCTAATATTCGTTTTTTGATGAATTTTTGTAGATTGCTTTTTAATACACATTCAATTAAGATTTCCAGCAGATTTTATGGAAAATCACACACACACACACACAATATTTTGAAAGAAAAAATCCCTAATTCATACATTTATAAAGGGTTCTACATTTTGCTTTTTCAAAGTAAACGTAAATAAAACACACATAAAATATTTGTTTTCATGATATTTCTCTTTTATTATAAAGTTTGAACGTTGACATTATGGGCGTATTTTCATTACAAGCTAGCTATTATCGCTTGCTTAGTTGTAAAGAAAACGCCAAACTAGCGATATTGTCATTTGGGCCAAACTAGGCAGCATTCTGAGAATGCTGTGAACAAAATGTTAATACATTTTCATGAAAATCCAAAAAAAAAATAGTCATGATGAGTAGATGTTGTGGACAAACATTACGAATTCAATTATAAATGAACAATACTACTACAATTCGTCCTTTATTTTTGAAAGAATTTTGTATTTGTTATCATCTTCTTCTGTATTAGTTCACAATGAATGATATCTTTGTACACTGGGCACCATTTAATACTGGCATTTTGTTATTTTTTATGCTGGCAATGCCCTGCCAACTTGAGACACAAACTTAAGCGGTAATTTCCATCCGCGCACCAAACAGTGACTTTTTGTGGATGTAATGGTCTCTGTTCAATTGCTTGAGTATTCTCAGAACCCCAAATACGAAAATTTTTGTTTATTAACACGTCCAACGAGTGAGAAATGTGCTTCATGACCATAAACCATAATCTCCTCTTAAAGCACGATATGTGGCTGTGCCAGAATCACCATTTTTGTAGTAGATTTTAATAATTTTTACGCGTTGCGTGATAGTTAAGCGATCCATTTTCGTCCAATGTCAGACTTCAACGGACAAGACAAAAAATTGGTTTAACAACTTAGTTTGACAGATGTCGAATTTCAGCCCTATACTTTTGAAACCACGAAATGGATAACCCTATATAAGAAAAACGGGGATAGCGATTTTTTCCCCTTAGGGAGATTGATAGTTTTGTCGTTGTCTGAACCCACCTCATCAGAGCGTCCTCCGCTTTCCACTCGACCAAAGATTTATCTCGCCAAATAGTTAATTGAAGTCTATCCAAGTCTTACTATTACAACTAATCTGCAATGGTCATTATTTTTAATTGATAATTGTATGTATACGATTTATTTCAAACAATTTGTTTACTGTTGTTAAGGCCCTTAAAACCAAATACCAAATGATTTATTAAAGTGGTTTTGCCAAACAAATTTAGGTCAAGTTCAATTTCAAAAAAATTTAATTAATAATACACTAACTTATAATACACGAAATATTGTTGCAACAAATACAATTAAATTAATCGTGGCATGTTTAATTTGGGGGGGGGGGGGGGGAAACAAAAACTAAACCATAAATAAGACTGAACAAAAATAAAGGGGAAAAAGGCAAAACAAACGATAACTTAAATCAGAAGTAATAAAAAAAAAAAATATTTCCCATGGATGGTATGGGTTGATATAAAGAGTCCAAACCTTTATTTTTGTTGAATGCCATGAGGGTGTCAAACAAAATCCCCGCCAAAACGATGGAATCAATAAAACTAAATTGTGGGAAACAGAGAAAGATTTGTTAGCTAATCTATTTGTTTATGATCCTGTAAATAGTTTACTAATTATTTATTTTATTTTGCATATTTTGTCGACCTTTAATCTAATTTCTTCATCTGATTTTATTTTTCAAAAATATTATTATTATGATCTTGTAAATAGATTACTAATTCAAATCTTCATCTAATTGTATTTGTTGTTTATTTGATCGACCTTAACTTTAAATAAACTTTAATGCAACCCATAAAACTAAATTGTGGAAAACACAGAAAGATTTGTTAGCTGATCTATTTGCTTATGATCTTGTAAATAGTTTACTAATTCAAAAAAATATTTGATCGACTTTTATTTGATAAACTTTAATGTAACCCATAAAACTAAATTGTATGAAACACAGCAAGATTTGTGTTCATCATTTTGTAATTTATTTTGCTAATTAAAATCTTCATCTATATAAATTTGCTGTAGATTTTGTCGACCTTTAATCTTATTTTATTTTTCCAAAATAGTATTTAATTTATTTTTTTGTATCCTTTCATTATCTTTACAGATCCTTGGACCAAAACTAATGGAAAACAGAAAACCATTTGAATTACGCAAAGTTTTAATTGTTTACAATTTTATGCAAGTGGTATTCAGCACGTTTCTATTCTATGAGGTAAGTTCTGAGGCCAGGGCGGTTTTAATTTGTTTTTACTTTGTTACAAATGTCATGTACTCATGTATGACCGAAACTTTTAATTGCAGGCCTTCTCAAGCGGTTGGTTAAATGGTTACAGTTTAAGATGTGAACCCGTAGATTATTCGTATTCAGACAAGGCTTTAAGAGTGAGTATTCATTCCATTTAACAATCGATATTTTCTAGACAGTATTTTATTTAATTACAACAAAAGAGTAAAAGAGATACAAATTAGAAAAACCTTATAAACAACCGGTTTTGGAACTGTAGTCATTTTTGAAATCTATAAATTGTGCTTACATCGGAAAATGCATGCTTTTCCGGTATGGAAACAAATATTTTGTAACGATTTTCGCCATAATTTTTGCCACAATTTTTGAACCGAAAAACCTTACTCGTTTTTTTCTATTTTGGCGCCTTTTTGCAAAAACTGGGTGTTCTAATATGGAGTAAATTTACTTACTTACTTATTTCCCTTAACATTCCATGAAGGAACAGACGGGGAACTTCTCTCGAATCTGTGAGCTGTGTAGGATATAATTTGTATACCCGCTGACCGGGACCTCCGAACGGCTAATGCTTTTCTAGAGAGGTTCAACATGGCTAAGAGATTACTCTCGATTACTCGTAAAGTCGCCAACATTTACGAGGTGGAAAACAGCCGCGGAAAAATGTTTGATGGTCTTACCCGGTTTCGAACTCGGGTTCTCGCATGTGATAGTCGCACACACACACCGCACTACGACATTATAGACAATATTATAATGGCTGATCCATCGAGGGGTTTCAGTTTAAGCCATGTATTATTTTGACAGCGGCAAATCTAGACAGAAAGTCAGTATCAAAGACACTCCTGAGAGAGAGCCCGAAAACGTCTCAATAGTCTGAGAAAATTCGGTGGACAGGATGCGCCAAAGTCTGTCACACACCAATAGTATTTTTTATTTATTTTTACAAAATAAACTTGCATTTGGACGACCCTTTTTAGGTAAAATTATAGACAAATAAAGGGTTTTTTTACAATATTGTCTAGGAAACATAACATCCAATTAATGTGCTGATAGAAATTGTTGAGCTCGGCCCAACGTCCCTTTTCGTATATGTACATTAGGGTGGAGTGAAAAAAAAAGTTAACCTCGGAAAGAGATGTAGTCTGGGGTCCTAATGAGGGGAAAAATAAAGAAAAACATTTTAAAAAATTTTTAGGGGTCGCGCTACTCCCTCGAAATTTGGAAATTATCGCTATTTTGGCGTTGATTTTAGAAAAATCCTAAAAAAGTTGTATGTCAATAAATGTTTGCAATAGCGTAAACAATGAAATAAGGTCCTGACAAAATTTAAAAAAAATTTTCTCATTGTTCAAAAATTTCAAAAAGTAAAATAAGTCAAATCGTCCCTTCTTCAGAAAATTGACTGAACAATGAAATCGCCACCAAAGCTACAAATATTAGTCGATTATCCTCATATTTGCCTCAAATACTTTTGTTTGGGCACTGAACAAGCTCAAACTTTTAAATTTCGAATAAGTTAAGTCGTTAATTTTTAGGATTTTTCAAAAATCAACGCCAAAATAGCGATAATTTCCAAAATTCGAGGGAGTGGCGCGACCCCTAAAATGTTTTTAAATTTTTTTTCTTTATTTTTCCCCTCATTAGGACCCCAGACTACATCTCTTTCCGAGGTTAACTTTTTCAAATTAAAAAAAAGCATGTTTTCACTCCACCCTAATGGACATTGACCGCTTCGTGACTGGTTTAGAAGAGGATCGAAGATCGGATAGCAAAAAGGATGCTGAAATGGTGCAATGATCCGAGATACCAAGAGGTGCAAGAATGTTAACCTCGTACTATTCAGTTCATTCACCAATTGCGTCAAGTTATGCGCGGCGAAAACCTCAGCGTACAGTCCCTCAGGAGAAGTGTGACTCGAATGAGAAAGCCAAGATTGATTATGGACACTGAAATCCCCAGCAAACTACAATTTCACTGTCCGGCCAATAATTTTTGATATAGAATCTGAAAGGCCGTTGCGGGTGAAAATCTTGCAGTTACAGTTCGCAAAACTAAAGCATTTTTGGGTCACCGTGAAGCGCCTTGTCGGTCCGCAATACTGAAATTGGTGGACGAATTCGAGCTGTGGGGACAAGTTCGTGATGTGAAGAATAAAACCCGTGCACGTCGCTCAAGAACAACGGAGAATATTTGCTGCTGTAGCCCAAAAATTTTAATATTTTTTTCTTCTTTTTTTAACCAACATTTTCAAATTTTATGCGAAATATTTCTAAAGCTGCAAAGATTTAACTCAATATTAAATATATAATTCTGACATTGATTGATGATTTAGTTTTTTAGGGTTCTGCAAAACAGAATTAAAAACCATCTCCCCTTCGTAGCAGCCTCTATCAAAGATATAATTTTAGAGTTCGGCTTTATTGACGCATTTCTTTGGGGGGGAGATAAATACAAATTAACATTTCTCTTGGCGGTTTCTTCTTTAAATGCCAGTTTGTGTATAAGCGTGTCTACAATTTAGCAGATATTTTAACGGCGATTTGGACTGAGATCATAGACGACATAACGTCTGTTTGAAAAGCCACCACATGGAAACAGCCGAAAGCGACATATGCAGATTTAGCTGATCATCGTAGCAGCAGCAGCACCAGCATACACCAAGACATTATTCGAAATGTATGATGATCGTACAGTGTTAAGATCTGTCGAATCAATAATATATACATATATCTATATACATACATATATATGTATATATATCATATAGCAAAAGTTAATGTTGGGGTGGAGCGTCATATATCTCATACAAATCATACGTTGTTTGACTTGTTGTTCAGTCCCAGCTTATAATCACTTATAATCGTACGAGCCCGCGCTTTGTCAGGAATACGAACAAAATAAACTTTTACTTCCAAATGGAGTCATTGACCACTTCGTATCAATCTGAGATGTGTTTGTCCGAAACCCCTCAGCATACGTCTGTTTTGACCCAAATTAGTTAGTCTACACCGATGGAGGTCTTACAATTTACATAGTATTTGTTAAAGGTTTTGCAAAACACAACACACACACAAAAAAAAAACACTACTAAATTATGTACATAAATTATAAATTTATTGACGAAATTTGGAAATATACATAGACGGGTGTGTTTATGTTTTTTCTTCTTCTTAATATTAAAAGTGTTTGTTTAATATTGTAATTCTCGTGTAAGGTATCACAAATAAAAAACCTTTGGGAATTATTTTAATGATTCAATAAAATTATTTTAATTTATATGAAATATTTAGATTTTGTAAATAAATTCCCATTTCAAAAAAACAGCGTGTACCGTCTGCTCAATCTAGTGGTTTCTTTTTGAATCATATGTTATCATTCCCAGCCGAAATCTTGACCGCGCATTTAATTTGCTTATTGAAAATCTCACGCTTTTTGAGTCATTAGAGGGGATGAACCCGCTTAATTACCTCATTTGGGTAATTATACGAATACAACCCTTTAACCACTAAGACCGTCTACAGACTGTCGTCACTAACATCCATTTCTAATGGTAAATAGGTTTGATTTCAATATAAATCAAATTTTTTTTGTTGAATTAACAACGGGGTGATTTTTTAATCAGCCCTATTGCGGGAGTCAACGTCGACACAAGACGACGTCGTTTAGTGTCGACTCTTGTGTTTTCTTATTGCCGTTGTCAATATTGAGGCGGTGGCGTATCTGCTACAAAGGGATAAATTCCAAGACAACCAGAGACTCAGACAGAACCTGCTAGACAACTGGCAGTGTCAGTCCCAAGTTAAAGTCGATTTCATTAATCAGCTGGGCAAAAATCTCAATTAAGGTGTTTCAGAAATGAATGTTGATCTGATTCCGGCTTCCAATTAACATGTTATTGTGTACTGCACATGTATAAAGGCTGCTTGATTAACTATCCTTTAAAAGAAATAAAAAAAAATTAAAAACATACTTTGATTTTGCTACTCACTTTTAATTTGTTATTTGACGATATCTGACTCCAGTCTCGGTACTCTTTTTTGATAGTATTTCATTTTGTTTATTTTCTTCATCACTCGAAGCGGATTTTGAATCAGAAATACAAAACATTTTGCCACAAAAACACCAAATAAAATAAATAAATCGACTCAACCGCTAGAGATGCCCATTTATTTATTCGATTTATCGATAAACAGTCGTCGTCGTCGTCGCATTCATTCAAAATGCCATGTTTGGATTGAACTGATGTCGACGTCGACAAGAAGTGACGTTGACTTAAAATGAATGTGATTTTTAAAAATTCAAATACAATTTTTTTTTTTAAAATTTTTCTAAGAATTAATAGTTGTTGGCAGTTGTCAGTTATTTCGGGAAAATATGCGAGAGAAATTCAAAGTCAACTTGATTTCAAGGGAAACATTTAGTAAATAAAACGAATTTAATTAAACGTGGTTTGTGAAAAAATCAACAAAATTAAAAGGCATTCAGAAATTGAGGCAATTAAGCATAAAATCAATTAGGTGGGTATTTGTCACAATGATACAGAGTTTTGCAACAAGTTTTCACAGAGTTGTATTTGCATCCGCTGTCAAAATAAACAGCTGTTTTTACACAGCCCTCTACAAAATGCATATAACGCCAAACGGGTGTTGATGCAAAATCTTGTTAATTGTAACATATCCGAATACAGAATTATGCCAATTAAAATTTGTAAATTACTAAAGACTACGATTTTTTTTCATTTTCCGACATTGTTAGCTGCAATTTAGCAGTTTGTGTATGATTGATGTTAATTATTTTTACCACAATGTTATTTAATTATTGTTAATATAAGTTTGAAGTGGTTGTTTTTTAATTGTGTTTATGTTTTTTTTTTTGTCCATGTTTCAACGGAATCGTGATGAATTTGAAAGGGAAATGATCACATGTGTTTGTTTGTCAATATAATTCCCCGACGAAATTTCTAGCCAGACTCAATAATTATAACTGGACATTATGTTGGAAAAGAATTACGGTTATTTACAGCTAACCGGCACTTTTTGTAAGATTTCCCATCTACAACTATCGGTCAGTTCTTAACCGGATATTGTGCAAATTTAACGTTAGTGTTAACCAAACACACTTCTATCCTCCCAATAAATGTGTTTTTGGTTGACCAACTAAAAAATGTCAACTGTCATTAGTGACAGATAAGTTTCAGTCATGACTATTTCAAAACACCCACCCGTGTGTGCCAAAAAAAAAGTAATAAAGACAAATACTCAACCTATTTTGTATATTTAAAATTATTAACATCCATTACACTCCTTTAGCAAAGGAGATGAGGGGAGATACAGAGTACAGCTCGTTATTAATCACGATACAAAAATAGAATTATAAATAATAACCCCCAGTAAATGAGATCGTAGTTAAACCATTATTATGTTAAACTCAGTTACCAATAAAACTGATTCTAAACTTCATATACGTTTTTGAGTGGCCACATTTTCTGCTGTTGATGTGGCAACTCTAAGAGTTTTATCAGAACACAAATGTTTCCGGTGAATAATTAAAATAATATTAAGCTTTTCTAGTGGATTTCCGAGGAAAAAAATTAGAAAAGATCTGAAAGAAAATCAGAGACCTGAAAAAAAGATTTAGAACTAGCACACACTGCTTTTGGTCACACAAGATTTTTAGAAAAAATATGAAAATTAAAAAAACTCTGGTAAATAAAATTTTTTTGGTCTGAAACCAATTGCAGCATTAACAAAATTACACAGCAGCTTTTATTTATTTAGTTTATTTTATTTCTGGAATTTGGTGAATAATTTTGATTCGTCTTCTTCTTTTATTGAGTGCTGTCACAATCATTGGGCTATTAAACTGTTTAAACAGTGGTTTAAACGCCCAAAATTCAACGTTTAAACTGCAGTCAAACTTTGACTGAAATAAATGAATTTGAAGTTTAACTTCAGTTTAAACGGAAAACTAAAAAAAAGATCAACTTCGACTCATTTATTGGACCTTAGTCTGCACAGTTAATGTAATCAATACTTTCCATAACAGATGTGGCAACACCGACAGTTTTAATAACAAAAACATATGATTCCGATCGAAACAGAAAAAAAAAATTGTGATTTTCGGGGGAAAACAATATTTTGCGTAAACTGAAATGGAATGCTGAGGGAAATTCGCACAATGGCAGAATGAAGTGACAATTGCCCAACAGCAAAAACTCAGATACAACCCCAGAGATTTTGATTGTGAAATTCAGCTGACAGTTACAACCCATTGCACAACAGAGTAATCTAAATGTGAATTATTTGCCAAGATGTGGATTTTGTAAATCTGGCTTTTTGTTATTTAATTCTTTGATTTAACAGTTTACTACGAAAATGTAATCGACATTTTGGAAACAAAATTACACAAAACAATTGAAATGTAAACAATGATTTCTGTCAAAATTAAGAAAATGTAATCAGCTGTTTGCATGGCTCTGCCTTCTATTATTGTGCCATGGGAAATTCGCTCGGTGTACAGTGGACACAATGTATAAGAAGAGAAACTAAAATTCGGATGAAATGTACTTTACCAATGTTACCCCCTTCAGAATTACCCACTGGTTAAGAAAAACGATATGAGAAGGAAGGAAAATGACTCTCGGTATTCAATTTTTTTTCGTTCTCATGTGATTTCTGCATCTGCATGCCTAGAACATCAAGAAACTTAATTACGAATTGAAAATCAAAAATGTAAAACATGTTCCGTAGCCTAATAATCCAAAAGGTCTGTATTGAGTTTGAAATCCCCATTCATAGTAATCACATTCGTAGTCAATCGTTTGTTTCACAGCCAGTTTGTTTCAAATACAATTAATTAACATCTAACATTCTAGAAATGTCACATTGCACAACGTGAATATGTCAAGCAAACGCTAGAATACGTTAATACGCGTTTGAATAAATAATCATATTTGCCAAAATCATGTAATAGAAGCTAGTTGGAATGACCATTTCTAAAGTCAATATTTGCAAATAATAAATAAACGGATTACAGACAAAACTGTTACAACACAAAGATGAAGAAAATGTTGAGAACCATAGGTTTGAGTGTTCCTTACTTAATTGTATTCTCCAAGGGTAAACCGGGTGACACAGACCATATGGCTGGATTTTTGCAGCGACAGACCAAAACCTCTGGTTTTTTTTAAGAGGGAAATTTAGCTTTCATTTACTCTGACCAATTTCGCTCTTGTTCTTCCATGGTCCATACGTTTCAGAATATATTGTTAAAAAAATGATGTTGTAATAGAAAAATATGAGATTGGTTTGGCTGCAAAAATATTTCTAAAATACATTTTTTCTACATTTTATTTCACACATATTTTTTGTCTGTCTAAAAAACGTTTGTCGTGTTAATAAAGAAAGGTGTATTTTTATGTCGATCGTGTACAAAGTAGATCCTTTGACTCCATCCCTACAAAATTTCATGAAAACTTAAACAAAGTGTTATCCATTTTATGTTTTCACTGTGAAGCGATCTGGTAAATGTGTATCCAGAAATGCCAGCTATGATATTAACTCAGTCGTTTTGTTGTTTACTTTTTAAAAAAAAAAAAAAAAAAACATTTTAATATACACATATCCGTAGTTAATGTAAAGTATTAATTAACACTTTATTATTAAGTCAATTGCACTGCCTTTAAATACATTTACTTATCGTGAGAATATTTTATTAACGCTTTTCTAACATTCCACTATTTTTCCGGTGTTGTTTTCTTTCATTACAGACGGCGCGCGGTTGCTGGTGGTATTTCTTTTCGAAATTTACCGAATTCTTCGATACGTTCTTCTTTGTGATGCGCAAGCGTTACGATCAAGTCTCCACCCTGCATGTCATCCATCATGGCATCATGCCCGTATCGGTCTGGTGGGGTGTTAAATTCACGCCCGGCGGTCATTCGACCTTCTTCGGTTTCCTGAACACCTTCGTGCACATCATCATGTACACGTACTATATGCTGGCTGCCATGGGACCCAAGATGCAAAAGTATTTGTGGTGGAAGAAATATCTCACCGTCTTGCAAATGATTCAATTTGTGCTGGTGATGGTACACTCGTTCCAATTGTTCTTCAAGAATGACTGCAATTATCCGATCGGTTTTGCCTATTTCATTGGAGCCCATGCCGTTATGTTCTATTTCCTGTTTTCGGACTTTTACAAGAAGTCATATTTGAAGCGGGAAGAAGTAAGAAAGGTGAGTTGATGCAAGAATTTTTTTTAAAGAAATTTTCACGAAGACTTATTTTCGTTAGTCCAAATGAAATGCGATTTTAAGTCCAAGAGAGTAAGATACGATTAACACAACGACTTTTCTTTGACATTGTTAATTTCATATTGTTATACAAAAGGGGTGTGTATTTAAAAAGTAATCGGATAAACGCTCATGAAGATTTGTAAAATTAATATCAAGAAAAACCCTGGGGAAAGTCATCGTGAAAATCGGAAATAAGCTCTATGCCATTTAAGACGCCTCTTGAAAGAAGTATTAGCCATTTGAAGTTGGCTTTAAACAGTAGGAGCCGATCAGTAAGCGTTTGCAGAGCTCGCTAATTTTTGAGAAATAACTCGTCTGTCCCTTCATAGAACAATAAGAGTATTCAGTAAGCAACCCAGGTTTCACATGTCTTATCTTTTTAGAAAAAAGACCTCGGTGAATGTTGTTTACGTGTCCTCGTTATCTTTAGAAAAATATGGTCTTAGTGCGGCTCTTGATTCTCTAATGAAGGCCTCTGTACGAGGCTTAATTTTCCTTTGCCCATTCTTCAGCGCATAATATTTATTTTGCTTTTGAAATTAAGATCTCCTTCAATGAAGGCATTTACGAAAATATGATCTCAGTAAACTAAGAATTATAACAATTTTCATTTAAAGAAGACAAATTCCCAAAGCTGAGACATAATTTTGATTTTATTTGAAAGGTCTTCTTACGAATGCTTTCTTAAATTAGGTCTCCTTGAACAATGGCCAAGGTTTACTTCTACTTTCATTAAAAGTAAACTGGTTTAAGCGGATGTTAAGATTTTCTTTTGAATTCTTTTTTTCTTTAGCAGAATATGGTCTCAGTAAACCTTATCGTACTCTTGTTTTACTTATAGTTCCGAAAGGATGAATTCCAATAAAATGACGTAATACTTTCAAAAAGTTAAAAAAAAGACGTCAGTAAAAGAGGCTTACCTTTCCTAACGAAATTTACTGCCTCTTTCCATAAAACGAATTTGTTCGTTCGTTACAAATTGTCAAAATTGGTCTCAGCAAAAGAAGTCTTCTTTTCCTTTACTTTAAAAACCGAAGACTTCTTTTCCATCCGAAAATTAGCTTTCAGTAAAAGTAGTCTTCTGTTCCTTTACTTTAAAAATCGAGGACTTCTTTTCCTTCCAAAAATTTGATTTCAGTAAAAGTAGTCTTCTGTTCCTGTACTTTAAACATCGAGGACTTCTTTTCATTCCGAAAATTTGGTTTCAGTAAAAGAAGTTTCCTCTTCCTTTACTTTAAAAGCCTCTCTTACTTTTGCTATCAAGAAGATTGAGAGATATTTCAGTAATCGGAGGTTTTGTTTTCCTTTAAGAAAATACGCTTAATTGGCCAGTCCCAAAGTAGGATTTCCTAAACTTAGGTTTACTCTACCGAAACATTGACTTTGTCATACACTCCGTCTCTATAGTTCTTTTTCTATCCTACCCCTGAATACCTGTCACTCATATAATTTCCTTTTCTCTTCATTCCCACAGGGTAAATTGGCAGCCAAGGCGAATGCGGCGAATGGTGCCATCAAATCGTCCAACGAAAATGGCAAACATGAGATCAATGGCAATACGAAATATGCCGAAGCAATGGCCACATTTGAAAACTATTCATCAGCAACTGCCCAAACGACGAGACAGAGAATATTGGCCGCTGCTGCTGGCAAAAACTAATTGTCCAACAATCCAACAATGGTCGTCGGATTCTTCACAAATAATTTATTAATTTTTTAATAAACAGAGAAAAAAACACCAATAATTTTATTTAGTTTTTAATTGTAATCTTAAGTTTATATTTGAATACAAACTAAAACACAAAAGAAATACCCACAAAAAAAACAAACGCGGAAAGTAATTTGAATTAAAAAAAAAGACGAAATTCATAAAACGTTGATCCAATCAAAAATTTCATAATAAATTGCATCAGACAAATGTGTATTAATCAAATAATTGATGGCATGAAGAAGAAGAGAAAATAATTAATTGCTGGCAATAATAATAAGACATCATGAGTGTATTTATTAAATTATTAATTGTATTATGGAAACGACATGTGTGTATTAATTAAATTATTGACATAAAAGTGTATGGTTCGAATATGTAATTGTTTGCCAACAGCAAATAGTGTATTAATAAATTAAATGATTGCATTGTTGATAACACGTTGAGTGTCTTAATCAAATATTTGATTGCATTACCAAACAAACAAAAAAAAACCACAATGATTGTAATATTTAAAACAATATGAGTGTATTAATTATATTATCAAAAAAAAAACTAATTCATTGATTTATGGAAAAAAAAGTGTATTACTCAAATATATAATTGATTGGAAAAACAAACAGCTAGTACAGTAAGATGAAGACAACTGACTGCATCATTTGCAAAAAAGAAACTAGAGAAAAATGTATTGATCAAATAATTGATTGCCTTATGTAAATAATCCTAGGAGATTGCGTTTTAGAAACGCACAAATCAACATTTCAAGTAAATATAGTTGGAGTGGTTCCCAAACTAAACGATGAACATTTTGTTGGCTATTCGTTTCTTACAAATTCCCAAAAATCGAAATGCAATTGATCTGTTAATCATTTACTGACTTTGCTACTTGCAATCCCCATGACAAAAACATTACTGACATGTCGCTGTAATATTTTTTTTTTATAGAGAGAGATAGGTAAAAACGCTTAAATGTGGTATTTGAATTCTTTTTTTTTTTAAGTTTTTTTCTTTTGCAGTTTTAAGTCGGTCATATAAATACAAATAATATTAAAAGCCGAAAACAATTTCGACATTGTTCAAGTTTAAGTTAAGAAATGTGGCAAACAGCAAATCGAATGCATATGTGTACTACTTTTGTTATAATTAAAATGTAATAATAAAGAATTTTAGTGAATAAAGCTAAAAAAAATATAAGAAAATACGAAAAAAAAAATACTTCAAAACGAGTGATTTATTTTAATAGAATAACATAACAATGAATGGGCTCAGTACGAAACTGACAGAGTTCAGTACGCAATAACCTCACCTCATATCCAGAAGTATACGAAAACCAGGCCATTAAATTCTTATCAATTCGCGAAGGAAGGGCACAGTACGAGCGTGACTGATTTTAGAATACTCCATGACTCGGCTTTTTTAATTCTCATTATCGAAGCATCGACAATTTTAATCGGTATAGGTCCGACTTTTACACTAGTTGTGAGGTGTTCATCGTTGGAATGTGAGTAAGTACAGAAGAGCGTGGTTC
Organism: Hydrotaea cyrtoneurina; assembly: GCA_958296145.1. NCBI lineage: Eukaryota > Metazoa > Arthropoda > Insecta > Diptera > Muscidae > Hydrotaea > Hydrotaea cyrtoneurina. Next base: position 138,784,205 of record OY282512.1, on the reverse strand, counting down.
CTTGGATCAAAACCTCAGAGTGTCCCATTCTTGCCAAAGCTAGACATCAATCGCATTTTATGCCTGTCTCACAGGAGACAATACCTCTGTTAGTGGCAGAGAATGTATTGCACCCAATGGCTCATACGAATTAGTTTCGAATGCGAAATGGTCTCATTACTGAGATTATCTTTCTTATGGTTTTGAAAATTACAAAAAAGAAAAGAAGGAAAGCAATGTACATATGTTTAGTAGGTTACAATTTGCTGTTTTATCAATGCATTTTGTAATTAATCTTAAATTGGCCGTAAGACTTTAAATTACAAGTAAAGATGAATAAAAATGAAATGAACACTGTCCAATTTCCTGACATACGAAAAGATGTGTATTTCTACCGGGCTTTTTTTTCGGGGCTCCATGTTATCCATGAGCCTTTTAAGGTTCCTTCATTCCACGGTGGTTGTTTCGAGGGAGGTCGCTGTGAATTGTACCGATGTAGAATTTAAGAATTGGTTTTGGTTCAAGTGACCTTAGTGTCTTTGAAGAAGTGTATTTTAATAGGTTCACTGAGGAATAGCTGAGTGGTACTTATTCTAGATACAGCGACGAACAAATGTGTGAACACACTACAGCATACACCTGGGTCAGAATTACGGCCAGTTATGCGCTCTCCTTAATATCTAATTTAGATATTATGTGTTATGCAGAAAACCCTTAATGTTCCTTCAGTCAATGTCAATGCCTGAGATTCCCCAAGTCGGAAATTGTATCATCAGAGTCTCATTCTTGCCAAAGATCGACATTGGCAGAAAATGTTTTGTACCATACCCATATTATCCCTTTTCGAATTACTCACATTAGTGTAATTTGTAACATACCCATATTATCTCTTTTCGAATTACTCACATTAGTTTGATTCGCATGCCCCGCACCAGTCAATACAGCGACTTGCACCATATCAGAGGTTTTAAAGTTTCATTGTTGCGAAAGCACATGACTGGCACCAATCATTACCTCAGAGGTTTCCCATGTCAGTATTTGTATCATCTGAGAAATATTTAAGAAGCCATTCTTGCCAAAGCTAGACATTCTCCGCATTTTAAGCAAGTCTCGCAGGAGACAGTACCTCAGTCATTCACACATGTCAGGAATATTATCACCTGAGGGGCAGTGGCAGAGTATGTATTGCATCCATTGCCTCATAACAATTCGTTTCCAATGTGAAATGGCCTCAGTACTGAGATTATCTTACTTCTTGAAAATTACAAAAAGAAAAATTGATTTCAGTAAGCAACTCTTACCATACTCTTGCCTTAGCAACTCTTACCATACTCTTGCCCAAAGAAAGTAGCAATACCGGGTTACGCCAAATAAAATTATGGGTGGATGTTTCCTTCAAGTGGGCATACAAATTTTGATGTCAGGTGCATTCCATAAGTAATCAATAACAGGCATTTTAAAACGATCGGTGGCGCTGTCCTTTAGATTTCTCAGAAACTTTAAACACCGAGTACTGGTATGTCCAACACCATTAAATCAAACTCTTCAATATAATACACAAGGAGATGATTCTCTACTGTGGGGAACATCGTGTATCCACAGCGTTGAAGCAAAATACCAACCCTCTGTGTGTCAGTATTCCGTCCACGAGGAAAATACATTTGACACGTTTCAGAAATATCAGAATAAAGTGGAAGCAATTCTTAACAGAATTCGGCAATGTAGGGCGAGCTACTGTAAATGAGTGAGTATTGTGTTCTGCAATAGTAAACAAAATTGCCGCATATGCAGTGAGACCCTACGGACTCCATTATATATAGAAAAATTCACTGGAACCGTCAGATAATATTTGTTCAAAAATGGACGACCAGAATGGGCTGCTTCATGAACAGCCGCGGTGGCCATATGCCCAACACGATTTTCAAGTGTTAATACCATGTAGTAATCTTTCGAATAAAACAATTTTTTGATTAAAATTTAATTGTTTGTGTTACAATTTCAATTCCTATTGTCCTTTGGCTGTTTTGAATATTACCAGAACATTTGACTAAATGCAGGATAGCGATACATCCAACCAGCCGGTGATACGTCTACTGATCTACTGTTAATGTGGCTGGAGAGAATGTAGCACATCCGTGAGGTATATTTTTTGTGAAATGATGTAACTCTACGATTATCGAAGCCACATATTATATCCCAGGATATCAACACACCGTTAAGTAACAGGGATACAATATATGTATTCACGGTCGCGGTCCACAGTTTAACGGCAACGGTTTTTGAAACGATCTCTTACTCTTAAAGTCCGGGGGTTTGTAATTGCGTAGAAAATTTCGGAATTGTTTACCCAAACAATTCTTGGTTGATTTGAATGTGAGTGATCCATGGTCCATCCAGAGGTTTTAGAAACATATATTTTTTTGATGGTGACTGCTCGTTCCCTCCCTAAATCTTGACGGAAAGCCAGTATTATATCTCCATGAAAATGGATCTACTAGAACTAAGGCAGGGAATAATGGAAACAATACCGAGTAACCCCAAGATTGACCACACCTGTTCGTGAAACTGGCATGCTGGATTCGACCACTCAAAGTCACCGCAGACGCTGCCGTAGCCCGAGAGTATGCTATTCAGCACTAGTCATCGAATCAATGAACTCAAAATTTCACGCACCATCATGATGTGAATACAAGTTCATTATTCGCCTACAAGGTCAAATTGACTCAACAATTGAAGGTACAGGAAAATTGAAATTGACGGTACAGCTTCGTTAAAGCTTCTCAGTTTGGTTTGTTCTAAGGTCGAAAATGGACAACGATTTTGATCGAAAAACTGGTTTGGTGCGGTGATCAGCTGTCTCGACCATGTCAATTGCCCCCGCCGCATCTTCGACGATTGACGACGCTACACTTTTTTTGTGGGGGTAAAACATGGTACTTGGGTAGTAATCAGAGAGGGCTTTCAATTTGAACTAAGACACGACCATTGAAGAGTATGTGGATACGATATAATGGGTCAATATTTGGATGTAAAAAGTGTTTTTTTTTGTAAATTTTGAGAACGATTCTGCAGAACTTAGTGCTTGGACCATGAAATAATGGTGGACAAGGTGATTATAATCAAAATTCGTTCTTACCTGTAGTCGAAGTTGTTAATGTTTTTTTTGTAACTCACTTGCGCACTCTCACTCTCAAAAGACATTGAAAAGTCCAAGTTGCAGGAGATGTCTCAATTCGGGTGCGAAAACATTGCTTGGGCCTGAATGTACCACTTTTGAGGTTTCACCTTTGATGAGAAATATCTCCACAGGTGCCTTTTTTATCACTCACTTAGAATAATACCGAATTCTGATTGCAATTGTGGCAGGTCGGCGGAAAACTTCAAATGGTGAGTGTCAGGATGCAGTGTTGTAAATTGACAAAAATGGTGACTGCATCTTCCAGTTTCGAAAAAGCATTGACAGTTTTTGACGTTACATAAACACACGGACATACGGTTACAATATTTTTGAAATTATGTTCCATTTTCAGTAGTGATTTCTTTGACATTTCTGAAATTTCACTGAATCATTCACAGAAACATGTTATTTACCGTTATTCACGATTGCCGTGACCATCCAATTTCTGATTTTGCCTGCAATGCAAGGAAAAGCACCTCAGAAAGAAAAAAAAATCAAAGAAAAATATGTTTCAACTACCGTTTTAAATTTACTCTGTGTTACCAATCCGCAGTGAGTGTATGACAGGGCACACAAAGAGAATTGTCAAAATCCATAACGCAATCCACAATCGATAACAGAATCTCCAACATCTCGTTGTTGCTGGGATTTCGTTCTTTCGATCATTTTAATATGTATATTCGATAACTATCGATAAATTATCGAATTTTTTTGCAAAAAAAAAAAAGAAATAATAGTTTGCAGGATTAATTCCCAAAACTATCATTTTATTGCGCGAATTAAATGAATTAGTGCAGCATTGGCCCCACAATGAATCGGCAATTGGTGGAAAACATATTGGCCGTAATTAAGACATCCACGGAAAAGGCAGTAATTGTCAAGGGCCTACTCAAGTTACGTCAAGATGTCGTCAAAGATAAAAATGGCATAATACTGTTTCGGGAGGCAGGAGGTGTGGCACCTACTGTCCGATTCCTGAATAAGCCACACGAACAAATTTTGGAAGTGGCCTTAAGTATTATGGGAAATTGTTGTACCGATGAACTGAGTTGCAAAGAGGTGAGTGCGTCGTCCTGGGAAGGAAGTGTGTATTACATACACTCATACATTTGTTCTCTTCTAGGCACTGGAAAATAAAATAGCTGTACCCTTGGCCACAATTTTAAAGTCCATACCCAATCCAGTAATACAGTGTCGAGCATGTCGTCTACTGGGCAACTTGGCCAAGGTAGATGCCAACCAGTTGGTGGCCACCCACTGTCCAGCCATTGCTCAGGCTGTCTGCCGCATAATGGAAGACGCCTCCGATGTGCAGACACGCATGATGGCCTTTCGTGCTTGCCGTTTCCTTCTTTCGAATACTCAATTCCTGAAGCACTTCCTGCAATCGTCGGGTTTCACCATTCTCCTGCGTATATTGACGGCGATTATGAAAAACGAATCGAATGTTGTGGAGGAGAAGTTGCTGTGTGACGCGCAGGCTGCCATTAAGTTGGGCCTGAAGAGAAATCAGCATCGTGAGAAATACTTCGAAGAGGTGGCCCGCAATTTGGAAGGAGTTCGCAGTGACATTTTCGATCATGAAGTTCTGAAGAACTCAACGCGATCATCGAATGTTTACCTCATGCCGGAGGAGCGGGCCGCATTGGACTTGGTATGTGAAATACTTAAATGTTTGCTGGTCATTTCGGAACTGCAGATAAGCGTTACCGTTTGGGAATCTCTAAACCGGGCAAGTTGTACTTTGGCCCCCATAGTCTACTTCGTTACGGAGGATAAGAAGAGCAAGCACCGAAGTGCTGCCTTAAAGATACTATCGAATTTGTCGAAGAATCCGGGAGCATTTTACATTCTAAGTTCAGCCGACGCCATATTGGCAGCATGTGAATTGTTGGTGGCCGAAGATCGCCCGGACGCTGGAGCTTTAACTGAGAGTGAGCGAAGGCACTGCATTCATGTAATAAGTATTTTATCTACTGACGCCTGCAACCGTTCGAAAATACGCCGTTCAGGAGCCTTGAGGAAATTTATAGTAATGATTAAAGATTCAACATCGCCGTCGGAAAAGGCATCGGTAAGGATCACAATGAACTAATTTTCGTTTACTTGATCGTTTGGAAGTTTGTATTCATGTTGTTCTGTCCACTTTACTCCTAAACAGATTTTAAATGTTTTAATAAATTTCCAATATGACAATATGAGCATGGACTTGGTGCTGCGCGAAGGTCTCATTTTAGTTCTCATCAAGGAACTCAATAATTATCTATCCAGTGATGAGGAGTATTACAAAAAAAAGAGGAATGAAAAGTTACAGTCTACCAAAAAACGAAAACTACCCGAAATCATTAAAGAAACTAAATGCAAGGTATGTCCATCTCACACACAAAACGAGGGCAATAACGTGAAGTAACTTTATTTTAAATCTGCAGTTTCCCAAGGTACGTGAAGAACCCTATTTGGACTGTGATTCTTCACCCAGTAGTTCGCCAAGATCTTATAATGGCCCCTCAAGTCCTTGCAGCTCCCGCAGTATGTCTCCAGTGGGCGGTGGACATTTATATAGACCTAATACTGGTAATAATTACTACAATAGGGTAGAATGTGAAACATAAGGTTTAAATAAAATGTGCATTTATCTTAGCCGATTCCGATGAAGAATCATATTCTCCTGTGTGCAGCGATGACGAAGAAGATGATGATGACAATGATGAGCCGAATACCAGAGACACTTCCAGTGAGCTGTACAATAATCCAAATGCAAATGCTAATGATCATACGATAATAATGAATCTGTTGGACTTGGCTGCTCGTTCAGAAGAAGACAGTATTTTACTTGATAAGGAGGATGACGAAGAAGTTAGCCAAGGTATGGAATTGACTTGTAAGAATTCGTTATTTTTCCCCAATATGTAGAAAACATTTGAATGTTTTGTAATCTGGCTGGGTGTTACATTTAGGAATTCGTGACTCGAACGTTATATAATAACTGTTCAGTACTGTGTACACCATGATTAGTTTGGATAACACACATGACAGACATAATTTCTCAACGATTATTTTTCGTTGGTAAAATCTTAATACCGTTTTCAAAGTTACGAGACTTTGTATTAATAGTATTTCTACAAACTCCGGATATCACTCGTCGTAGAAAAAGACATATCTGCCTCAATACTCATGAAAATCTGAACATGAATGATTTATTTCACATTTTCATTTTAGATGTACCTGCAGTGAAATTGGGAAAATTACCACACAATACCATCGATATAATTGACAATTTACTTTTTCGCGTGACTTGTTTAGTCAAGAAGAGCGTCGATTTGGGTAAACCGGAAACAATGATTACCTTGATAAAGGCTATTAATGAGTTTGGTATCAACACGGATTTTGCAGGATCACTCACCAATATTCTGCTGTAAGTTGACAGATTGTATTGTCAAATGTCCTTGAATAAAATATTTTTTTTTATGTTTGCAGTGAAAGTCAGTTTTTCGGTAATGTTGTCAAACAGGGAATATGTCATCAATTGTTTCAATTGACCAAAGTCAATGAGGTGTGTCTTATTATTCATGTCTTTACTGTCTTTTATGATATTTATTGCATTATGTCTTTTTTTTTCAGACCAGCAAAGATGGTTTTGGTTTTTTGGAAACCTTAACCTCGGTTGGCGAGTGCAATTATGGCAAAGAGGAATTGGCACGTCTGCTGCGCAGTGATGATATATTGTCCCAGAAACATGCTGCCATCACCGTTGCCTACATTATCAGGAGCAAGCCGTTACTCTATCAATTTCTGAATGATGGCAATGCTTTGACTCTTTTGCTGAATATCATTCTGACCAAGCAAGATGTATTCACTGCCGAGGCTGTTGACGCTCTCACGTGCATGTCACGTTTTACCCTGGGCATTCATGTGCCGCAATTGGATGGCGACCAGCGTTTAGATCAATACGATGAATTTGTGGAGGATGCCGGACAGCCTTTACACCAGAACTGTGATATGCGTTTCTTAGTACACGCACAAACCAGTGAAGACAACACCGGCGACAGCAACAATGAGAACAATGGTCCCATTGTCACTCCGGTGGCTTTTAATAAGGCCATGCTTTGTTCAACGAGTGAAGTGTTTAACACCATGTTAAACAGTGATTTTCGCGAAGGCAAAGAGGGCGAAATACATTTGCACACTTACTCTGTGAGTGGGCTACGTTATTTTCTCAATCTAATAGTGCGCCAATCGAAGAAACTCAAGTTCAATATACCCCCCGTCAGCCAATATGCTGTTCTCTTGGAAGCTTTTGAAATGTCACGTATCTACATTATACCCGAAATGGAGCAATTCGTCTTGCAGTTATTGATATCGCTGCTGGACGAAACAAACTGTCTGAGCGTCTTGGAGTGGTCGATGAAAAACTATCACGTTGAGCTAACCGAAATGGCTATTAATTATTATTTGTGTTCGCCGTTAAGTACAGACGCTAAGGTTGATCTATTTAGGACAGCTGATTATTCGACATTCTCCACGGAATGGTTTCAAATGATTATGGAAGCCATTCTGGCCCGATGTCGTAATGGTTTTTAAGATTATTATATACTCTCTGCTATTTATAGTGTTACCATTAATGTGATTTATTATTATTCTTTTTAATGCTAGATTTTAAAGTTCCGTAGAAATTTATATTTAAGAATTCAGTTTATTTAAAATAAATGTTTCTAAAAGTTCAACTTCAGTCGAATGGTGGAAACGTTAGCGTAACATACGCATGGGGGACATTGCTTTCAGATGTGGTTGAACATCTCAAACAAACAAACAATAAAAGCAAACAATCTAGATGAGTTGAAAGACTGCTACAATCTTCCACCGAAGATGGCAGTTCAAAAAGTCTTCGTTCTCCAAGACATGGCTCCACTGATAAACGAATGTAAATTCTATTTTTGTTGAATACAATCTAATACGAGTCATTAGATGTGACTTGTAATTTTTTCATGGATGAACATGAATGGGATGATGTGTGCTGCTCTTCGGGATGAATAGAACACAAAACGGGAGGTATGTATATGGTATATGTATATAGAAAATATCTGTCACCAAAAGTTATACAAGTATTTCCACTTAGATCGGATTAGACATTGGACTGTAATTTCTCTTGAATTTTGGGAATTAAAACGCAATTTCAGTTCTGAGCTTTACGTATTATGATAAATTTGCCAGTGCTTTGTTTAAATAAAAAAGAAACCGCGTTTGGAGACATAACACCACTTCTACTTAATTTTTAAATCTCTCAGCGTTCTGCTTTGGTTTTCTTTTTAAAACAATCGTTTTCCAATTTCTAGGATTCTTTGAAATTTCTAAACGATTATGCTGATGAAAAAAGGAAATTTCAATTTTGAGCTTAGATAGCTGACTTGGTCGAATAAATCCACAAGATCCAGCCTGAAAAGCGATAAACGACAACAACAATCAAGGTAACTGCAGACTGGGAATTCCGAGAATTTCGTGGAAGTACCAAGTGGAAGATTGTCAAAAAATCTTTGTTATAACGAACTGGAGAAGCCAAGCACAAGACAACAATTTCCAACCCAATAACAGACTGTAGAGCCAACTTAAGTAAGTATTTAATAAAAAGAAATACCCACCGTTTCCTCCAAAGATATGTTTTCAGGAGGTTCGAGGTTTTATTTTATGAATCAAAATTAAAATTTCGATTGACAATTTTGTAAAAGGATAGTTTTCATCGATACACAATTGTCGTTGTAGATTTTAATTTCTTTTTGTGTCATTCTTTCCGGGTGTTATTTTGAATCACCCGGTATGTCGGTAGTTGTCGCTTTTGAAGCTTTTTTTCTTTGACATTTGACAAGTTGAAACGACGCCATTACTAAAAATGGAACCATACACGCTTCAACGACGCATTGAAATTATTAAAATTCACTACAAAAATGGTGAAAATCTTGCAAGTCACAGTTCACGAAACTAAAGCATTTTTGGGTCGTCGTGAAGCGCCTTGTCGGACAGCAATACAGCAATTGTTGGAAACATTTTAAGTGATCGGACAAATTAGTGATGTGAAGAATTAAGCCTATGCACGTCGCTCAAGAACAACTGAGAATATTGCTGCTGTAGCCCAAAGTGTTGAAGAAAACCCAGGTTTGTCCATTCCTCGTCATTTGCATAAAGACTTGAGTCTTAAGGCTTATAAAGTTCAATTAACACGAGAACTCAAGCCGGCCGATCATCAAACAACGTCGTGACTTTGCTGATTGTAATGCATGAAATGATCCGGAATTCCATCGAAAAATCAACTTGACCAATGAGGCTACGTCAACAAGCAAAATTGTCGCATCTGGGGCTCGGAAAACCCAAGAGTTATTGTTGAGAAGCCTCCACCCTCAACGTGTGACTGTTTGGTGCGGTTTATGGTCCTGCGGGGTCATAGAATTCGTGAGGCTATCGATGACATAGGGCAGCCACTTTGCCATTTGGTTTTTAAAAATTTCCAAGTGGCCATTTGGCTGATGTTGTTCTTCATTATTAACGGCATACCTTCCACTTTATTATGAAATAAACATCCGATCATTTATCTCAAAAAAATTTCCTTTTTCTTTGAATACCAAAATAAAACCTCTTGTTGGGAAAACCCTGTATTAATAGACTTATATAAATAAATGTATATAAATGTTTTCGGAGAAGTTAAACTTTCTTTTGTTTTTCCTAATATGACAAATAAGCAGATAAAAATGTCTTTCTCATATGTGAAATTTAATTCGATTAACAATGATTTATTATAAATATTCCGCAATTTCCATATTGAGATTTAGTTTTTTTTGGCTATTCGAATTTGTTTATTAAAAATCACGTTGAATGTTTTACCCCCGTATTCAAAAAAACTTAATAAACCTTTGTTAAGAAAAATTTATGAAAATACAAAAACAATTTTCCCACATTTTTCTTACCAAACATTTTTTACATTTTTTTAAATACTTAAATTAATATTTCTAATTTCAATTGATATACGGCTCCAATATATAGAGTGTTTCTAGTGAAATCCGATAATAGGAATATTTTGAACACTTTTAATTGCTGCCGGGCGGTCCACAACATATGCCCTGTTTACATTCATATAAATAATTACATACATACATACGTACATATTCGAATATAAGAGATGAGACTCATCTCCTTTTGTTCAATTTGAATACAATGTACATAGATATGTACGTACCTACATTAGTTTTTGAATAGAGAACAGAAACAATCTAAACAAAATGAAAATTTGTCTTAATATCATGTCATCGTCTATTGAATGCTACTGAGCAATTCCACGTTGAGACATATGGATTTGGGATGCTAAAAAAGTATTATATTTAATACAAATGGAGTCTAGTTGTTCCTCCTCCAACAGGAAAACACAAAAAAAGTTTTTTGTAATGAATAACTACTACAAAAATCGGATGGCTAATGGCCTCCTTACCCCACAACAATTGGGAACCCTTCCACCGTTTCAGATCGGTATTTCTTTCTGTCATATCTCTTCACAGTAAAAAGTTGTGTTTGGGCGAAAAAAATCAAAAGCAAACGTTTTAATACAGTTTAATAATATACTCGGTGGGTATGTTAATAAACAAAATTGTCGTATTTGGGGTTCTGAGAATCCTCGAGTAATTGAAGAGAGCCCATTACATCCACAAAAAGTCACTGTTTGATGCGCTCTTTGGTCCGATGGTGTGATTGGATCTTACTTCTTCGAAAACGACGAGGGAACGACTATCGCCGTCAATTCGGAACGTTATGGTCGTATGATAAGCGACTTTTTTTTGCCCGCTATTGAAGAATACGACTTGGAAAACATGTGCTTTCAACAAGACGGTGCCACATGCCACACAACTCGAGCGAATGTGGCTTTATTGCAATTGACATTTCCTGGCCGCGTAATTTCTCGTCGTGGCGACATCAACTGGCCACCAAGATCATGCGATTTGACACCATTAGACTTTTTTTTTGTGGGGCTACGCGAAAGACCGTGTTTATGCAGATAAACCTTTAACTCTTGAGCATTTAAGAACTAACATTCGTCAAGTTATGGATGAAATACCGCCCAATATATGCCAAAAAGTGGTCCAAAATTACCTCATCAAGAATCAATGATTGCCACACTTCGCGTGGTGGTCATTTAAATGATGTAATAATGTCAACGTTCAAACTTTGTAATAAAAAATAAATATCATGAAAAAAAATATTTTATATGTGTTTTATTTACGTTTATCTTTGAAAACGCAAAATTAATAACCCTTTACCAGAGTAGAGAACTCGGAAAAAACTAAATTTAAAAAAATCCCAAGGCAACTTGTAATGTTTGTATTAAGGACAGCGGTTGTAGCTTGTAAAACTTATCTTTGGTTTTTTTTTGTCCGTCGGGGCATGAGTACCACTGAGGCTGATATAAAGAATATTGTAGCCAGCCGTTTGTCTGCAGTGATCTGGTGATGTAATCGATAGTTCACAACAATTCACATTCGAGTTGGTGCTTGTTTTCACGGCAGCTATGGTAAATTTCATCGTATTTCCCCGATGCCGGTGATATCTGCCATATATTCTTCTTATTGCATAATTTTATCTAACAATTTGTTTCCTATCAAGTCGGAATCTAAAAGCCGGTCAATGAAATGAAAGGCAACCAATACCGAGTCCACCATTTTCTCATGAATAAAATTACAAATTTCGTATTTAATATCTTCCCTAGAATTTAAGAATTAATTGCGATCACTTCCAATGGAATTGCTCTAATGAAAGAAAGTATTCACAGACATACACATGTACATACAAGAATTCATACACGAGATGAGATGTACATACAAATGTACCTACTTCGTACTTTGTGTACTTGTTGGGTTTACAACGGAAATATGTTTTTTTTTCTTCTTCCTAATGATTCTGTTTCGGCCAAATCCGAAATTTGTTGTATTCAGTTGTGCGGGAATTGCAGTGAGATCGACATCGTACTGAGCAAAACACGAAATTATCATTCGGTGCGGCTAACAAAGAAACAGGCTCGTCTAGACCAATAAAAAAATACTATACTTAGTATACTTATGCAAGGTCTAGGTACTTACCAAGAATATAAAATTATTTATGAAAAGTGAATTAAATGAAAACCAAATTTTGACAAAACATAATTGAACAATAGGGAAATTTTAAAAATATTCAAAAAGGTAGCTAAGGTTTTAATGAAAAATATATTCAAATCTCCTATCGGTTCTGGTGAATTGGTTAAAGATGCGAAGAAGAGACCCTTGAAATTTGTATTTATAGCAACAAATTGAAAAAGAAGGATTTTGTGAAAAAGTGTCTAAAATTACGATTTGAACATCATAACAACTAATATTTAACATAACTTTTTTTTCTTGTAATAATTTTTGCAATTTCTAACACTTTTTTTCCTAAAGCAAAATGGGTAAATATTAAAATATTCAACAAACAAAGAAAAAGTAAAAACTATTGCCAATGCTGCCCTTGGATGCATCATCTGTAGTTTGAGTTTGTGTCTGTTTGACACGGCCGATTTACAATTCCGAAAGAGCATGTTTCAATATTCCGTTTGCTTTTTGTTGTACACATGCTCAAGTGCTTTCTTTTTTGTAATATGAAAACGAAAAGTTGATTCAATTGGAAAAATGCGCATATTTTCGAAGAGATTTGTCTTCCGACTTTTTGTATATGAGAATTATTTTCAAAGTTTGTTTGTTTTGAAAACTGTTTGTGGAAACAACGAAACAACAGTAGGGCAGTGTCAGTACTGCCGGCTTCGAAAATGATTTACCATAATGTGGGGTGTGAGAAAATAAATAAACAATGATGTGCACAGTGTGATAAAATGCAATAATAATAGAGAGGTTTTTTTTTTTTGAAAATTCTATACAAAAAAATGACGTTTGTGGAATGCCCAATTCCAAAGAACGACGACGAATGGACCAACCTGGATTTTCATCAAAACTTTGGGCTACAGCAGCCGCAAATGTTCTTACGCGACGTGTACGGGTTTTATTCTTCACATCCCTAACTTGTCTTAACTGCTCGAATGCCAGGTGTTTCCCGTCTGGCATATTCACTGACTCGGTTGATAAAGCCAACTTTCTGGCTCAAATATTTGCAAAGAATTCATCTTTGCCAGAAAGCAGTGGACGAAAACGTATCTAGCCTCAGATATTTTTTCGAATACATGGAGTTAAACGGCTTCTTGCAGATCTCAACGTAAATAAAACTCTGGGAACGGATGGCATTTCAGAAATTGTTCCATGGAGGTGCTCTTCGAGGCTAGTTCGTCCATTATTTATCCTTCACGTTGGAAAGTTGCCAATGTTCAGCCGATCCCCAAGAAAGGTGAGGCTACAAATCCTGCGAATTACCGTCCAATAGAAATATGTTCTGCACTCTCGAAGGTTATGGACCGGATGGCATTTCAGAACTTGTCCTATGGAGGTGCTCTATGGAGTTCCATTATTTACCCTTCACGTTGGAAAGTTGCCAATGTTCAGCCGATCCCCAAGAAAGGTGAGCCTACAAATCCTGCGAATTACCGTCCAATTGCAAAATATTCTGCACTCTCGAAGGTTATGGAGAGCATGGTTAACCACCATCTTGTTAAGTATTTAGAGTCTAACGGCCATCTTAATGATCGACAGAATGGCTTCCGTAGAAAGCGATCTAGTGGACACCTGATGGCGTTCCTTTCGAAACGATAGAATCGAGCCATTTACCGTCTTGGTGAAAGCAAGGTCGTGGCTCTGGATATTTCCAAGGCTTTCGATAGGGTCTGGCACGGAGCACCATATCATACCATCGTCGTCATCTCTATGGGTGGTGTGGATATCGACGAATCAGACACTCTGGATGTTCTGGGCATGAAGATACAGGTGATAAATATTTACATCACCTACATCCGGCTTAAAAGTGAAATATAACTCCCACATATGGGCAGGGGCTTCAAAGACATCTTTGCAACTTCAGGACCGTGTACAGAGGAGAGATGGTAGGGTATCCAACTCTATTGTCTCCCCGCAGCATTGCCGGAATATGGAATGCATTCGTTCTTCAGCCGAACCGTTCGCATGTGGAATTTTCTTTCAGCAGTTGTGTTTCCTGTCAGTTGTAACATTCTGATATTCAAAACAAATGTCAACTAATACCAATCCCTCTTTCCTCCCTCCGATATCCGAATTGCATTAGGGGGAAACCAATGAGTGTTGCTCTTCAAAAAAAAGTTGTCTAAGCAGAGAATATGAATTGTCGATGGTTTAGTAAACGTTTACCGAGGTCCTTTCAAAATTGCTGAATACTTTAGCTGTTCTAACATCTAGTTAGACGATATGTTTTCCAACACCAGAACAGCGACAGTGTCCATGATTTTTATGGCAAATTTTGAAATATCCTGTGTTTCGGGATGCATTTTTGTTGTTCAGCAACCCTAAAGGAAACATAGAAAAAGGACAATAGTTTGTTAGTTGTCACCCCTGGAATCTGTCATTTGGATTGAACTTCTAACTGTGCTCAGAAGTACAATGGAACAAACCGTCTTCAGAACTGTTAATATTTTTATTCGTAAAAGTAAACTACCGATGTTTTTTTGGCTGTATTGGATTATTTTTATTTGGTCTTTTAATTTTTTTTTTACATCAAGTCGAGAATATGATGTCATGTAAATGACCGCCGCCAGAGTTGCCACTGACATTAGGGGCCAATCGCAAAATTTATAGCATTTTCTGATAGGAGGATTACTTTTGCGCCACCCTGTACAACCTATTGCCTTTGATTGAGATTTTCCGAAGAGGAAACACCTTTCGGGGTAAAGGTCGTCCAAAAGGTCGTCCAATACGTCTAAGTTACTCTTTAAAAAGTTTACTTGCCCAGTAGATTGTTTTGTTTTTATACTCCATTTTGCGTTTTACTGGCGTTCCGTTACGTTACGTTGCGAATTTACCTCGGTACGAATGGGGTTAAAAATACTTTCAAACTTGAAAAAAATAACCGAACGTTGCTTTAGAAATTGCGCTGTCACACTGTGCAAACTCTGCCTTCAATTTCAAAACATGACAAAACAAGAACTTGCTTATTGATAATCATTAGATTTGAACTCAGGCTTTGTTTTGCAAACGCAAGCGTTCACCTCATCTTAGAATTGCAATAAATGTATGTGTGTGTGTACTCGTATGCCAACGCTAGTATAAGTTTCTATGTATGTGTGTGTGTGTACCATTCTCAAGCATTTGACACCATTTGATTTTCTCACGCACTATTTTGTACTTGGCCCATTCTTAGAAAGTTTCCGCCAATTAAAGTTTATAAGAATGGGCATTCAAAGTACACCAAACGATTTTTGCAACTGGAAACTTTTTAGGTACATCCCACCCGATTGTAAGCTTTATCAAACTCCAAACTGAATCTGAACATCTCTGCTGCAACACCAACCTACCACCTTAAGAACAAAATCAAAAAATCCAAAAAGAAAACACACATTATTTGTCCCGATTGTTGGGCGAACCGTGCCCGTACCTGAAGACCACCATCACCTGCTGTTTGGCTTTGGTTCCATCCAAAATACTCTTGTAAAAAATCACAAAAGCAGTCCGACAGCACAGCAAGTAATTGATTTGATTTGTTTTCATTTGTTGATTGCTATTTTGAAACAAAAACAAAAAAAAAAAAACAAACAAACACAAATCGCGCCTAAAATATGGATAATTGGAATGTTTTGACAGCCCATCAATCGGCGATTGGCGGCCGTGATGACCACAACCTGGTGTCCAAAGAGAAATTGGTGAGTATCGTCAACAGCTTTTCCTTTTCCACTCACAGCATCACATGTCTTTTGTTTTATGCTATGGCATCTTCATTCTAAACAAAACAAATTTCAAAACTATTTTCAAATAAATTGTTAAAATGTCTTCAAAACAGCTGATTTGTTTTATCAGAGGCGAGAGCATAATCATGTGTGTATCCATGCAAACCACCGGCCCGTTGGCAAACATCTGCAGTAAACACTATCATGGGCGAGAACTTTAATGCATCGATTGACTGAAACATCTCTCAATAATGTTTATTCTCTCTCTCTTTCGTGGTCCACCTAAATTTAGAATTACTATACTCTAGTTTTGGAGATTCCTTACAGTAATCGCTTTGAATTAGTTGCGTTCGGTCGGTTGGTCTGAAATTTAGAACCGTTTTACATAAGATCTGGTCAGATTTTGACAAAGAATTTAGTAAATATTGCATATTTACTATATAACCTTTGGCAAGAGCATAAGCAATTATGGATTTATCTACCGATATCTGGGGTCAGTTGGCCGTCGAAGCATCGCAGGTGTATCTGTCCGATGGTACATTGCGTAGCCCCTTCGCCGATACGGTACGTTTTGTGGCTGTGGCTAAAAATATTCGTGTCAAGTTCAATACCTGACAAATATCGTAACGTATCTAATTTATCTAATTTAGTCAGTGCCTTTCTGTTTTATGAATTTCAACTCTCCATTTAATGGAATTACTTTAAAGATTTCCTTACAAAAAAGTTGTCAATGGGTATTTTCAAAAAGTTTTGTCCATTTTTCTTTTCAAAATGCTAAATATAGACTAAGCCAAGTGAAGGAAAGGAATGAAAGAAAAATAACGAAAATTGTGGAGCATTCGAATACACCACGAATAACACCCGCAACAATGTGCTACAAAAAAAGAAGAAAAACGAAAACAAAAACGAGCAAAAAAAAAAAAAACAAAATAATTTTAAATATTATTAAATATATCCAAGAGATTCTTGGCGTCAAAGTGAAATAGTGAAACGACATTAAAAGAAAAATAAAAAAATAATGTAAATGAAAGACAATTTCCTGTTTCAATATTCCGGCACGGTAATAATTACACTGTTCCACAAAAATTGTTTAATATTGTGCGAAGATATGAATTAAATAATATGTAACCAATATGTTTCTCAACAACTCCTCTTCGAGCGGTATAAAATCGACGAGAAATTACGCGGCCAGGAAATGTATCTTGCAATGAAGCCATATTCGCTCGAGTTGTGTGGCATGTGGCACCGTCTTGTTGAAACCACATATTCTTCAAGTCGTATTCTTCAATAGCAGGCAAAAAAAAGTCGCTTATCATACGACCATAACGCCCCAAATTGACAGTCGTCGTTTTCCAAGAAGTAAGGTCCAATCACACCTTCGGACCAAAGAGCGCACCAAACAGTGACTTATTGTGGATGTAATTACTTGACGATTCTCAGAACCCCAAATACGACAATTTTGTTTATTAACATACCCACCGAGTGAGAAAAGTGCTTCATAATCTCCTCTTAAAGCACGATATGTGGCTGTGCCAGAATCACCATTTTTGTAGAAGGTTTTAATAATTTTTACTCGTTGTGTGATAGTTAAGCGATTCATTTTCGTCAATGTCAGACTTGCAACTGAAAAGAAAAAAAATTGGTTTAACAACTTAGTTTGACGGATGTCGAATTCCAGCCCTATACTTTTGAAACCACGAAATGGATAACCCTTTATAACTAAAAGTGTACTTAGATTTAAACCATATGTCCTGTTCAATAGATCAAAGAAATACGATCATATCGTCACTGAATTATTTCCCTCAACATTCCATAAAGGAAAAGGGGGAGGAACCTCTCTCTCTCGAATCACTGAGCTGTGCACGATATTTTTAGTATACCTACTGTTTATCCGGATCCGAACGGCTAAAAACTTCTACACGCTGAAAAATATGTATTTTTTTTAATGTTTACACACAAGTAAAACGCGTGTTTGGACTTTCTGTCCACACAAGGCTTATTTGGATGTAAATATAACTTATTTGCTATTAATATTACGTATTTGTGTCTAAGCAATAAAGTTTCTGGGGAAAACAGACAACAAACTTATTAAATTCAACAAGGTACAACATTTGAGTGCGAATAAATGTGTTTTTGCAGCTGTATTCGTATTTTTTTTCTATCTACGCTCTTTAAAACAAAACCAATAACCGAGAGAATAAGACCAATTGATATGTAGAGATTCACAAATTTAAAAAAATTATATATTTGATATTCATCATCTACAAACAAGTTAATGTTTGCGATATGAAAAGATATGTATGTTTGATGCGAATTTGTTTGCTGAAATTTGTTAAAATTACCATTTTTTCCAGTCGTAAAGTTTTTGCGACTTACAAATTATTCTCTTAATCTTTCGTCAACAAGGTGTAAATTCCGGTAGCAACCTTTGAAATTAGTGGTACTTGTTTCCCAGTATGTTGCTCCAGTATGTTGTCCCGAAAACACTGTCATCATCTGGATGCCATTGTTGCCATTTAAGGTTGGACAGATTTTTTTTTTAATCTTGTCCTTTTGGAGTTCAAATATGTTTATAAAGGGTTTTCCAACAAGAGGTGTTATTTTGAATCACCCGGTATTTTGGTAGCTTTCACTTTTGAGGCTTTTATTGTTTGAAACTACGCCATTATTAAAAATGAAACGATACAGGTTTCAACAACGCATTGAAATTATTAAAATTCACTACAAAAATGGTGAAATCTTGCAGTCACAGTTCGCAAAACTAAAGCATTTTTGGGTCATCCTGAAGCACCTTGTCGGACCACAATACAGAAATTGGTGGACAAATTCGAGGTGTTGGAACAAGTTAGTGATGTGAAGAATAAAACCCGTGCTCGTCGCTCAAGAACAACTGAGAATATTTGCTGCTGTAGACCAAAGTGTTGAAGAAACCCCAAGTTTGTCCATTCCTTGTCGTTCTTTGGAATTGGGCATTTCACAAGCGTCATTTGTGGGTATTAAGGCTTATAATGTTCAGTTAACGCAGGAACTCAAGAAAACGTCGTATCTTTGCTCATTGGGTCGTTGAAATGCATGAACATGATCCGGAATTTCATCGAAAAATCATCTTGACTGATGAGACCCATTTCCACCTCGGTGGCTACGTCAACAAGCAAAATTGTCGCATCTGGGGCTCGAATAACTCAAGAGTTATTGTTGAAAAGACTCTCCATCCTCAACATGTGACATTTTGGTGCGATTTATGGTCCGGCGGGATCATTGGACCTGTTGGATCATTGTGTAACTGTTGGATCAACAGTTACGGTGAATGGATTGCGCTATCGAGAGATGATTAATGATTTTTTATGGTCGGAGATGGATGATATTGATCTGGACAACGTTTACTTTCAACAAGACGGCGCTACGTGCCACACAAGCAACAAAACCATTTCTGTTTTACGGGAAAAGTTTCCGGACCGTGTTATATCTCGTGAAGAGGTGATTACATTTGGCCATCCAGATCTTGTGATTTAACACCTTGCGACTTCTTTCTTTGGGCCACGCGAAAGATAAGGTCTACGCCAACAGCCCAGCGTCGATTCAAAGATCTCAACGATGGAAGTCGTCAGGCTATCGAGGATATAGGGCAGCCACTTTGCGATTTGGTTATGGAAAATTTCATGAAAAGGATATGGTCCTGTAAGCGTGGCCATTTGACTAATGTTGTTTTTCGTTATTAACGGCATACCTTCCTCTTTAATTATGAAAAAACGTCCGATTATTTATCTCAAAAAAATTAAATTTTTCTTTGAATACCAAAATAACACCTCTTGTTGGGAAAACCCTGTACTTCGTATGTGCCATTTGTTTGTACAGCATTTGCTTTCTTGTTGACTTTTAGAACACATGTTTTTTGCAGTGTTACCATCAATTTGCACTTTCGAACACGCTGCGCATCGTATGCAGCGCAGTGATGCATTTACGAAAAGGACCCTTGGTATATACTCGTATACTAATGCATTTTATTATATGTTCTTTCAACATAAACTGTATGATTCGAATTGTGTTCAAGTGGTTTGCATGATGGTTTTTGATCTACACAACCCAGAGAATACAAGTAAACTCATAGTGCACAAATTCATATTTTCCTTCTTAACGTATGCGTATTAGTAATATTCAATTGTATATTAATCATACGCAATTGAATATTAGTAAGAGATAGGACCCTTACTTAAGAGAAGACTAGTTTGTTTTAATTTAAATCCGTCATTTAGGGATAAGACAGCAATCCAGAAAACTCATTTGTCATTCGAAGACCGCTTTAAACAGATGTTCCGATCAGAGATTATCGTACACAGCACACTGTTCGAAGAAAAGATGCAAATTTTGTTATTCTTACTGACTTATGGTCGATTTTAAAAATGCTAGCGATGTTCTGTTCAGATTTGTGTCGATTACCTTTAGTATATGGCATGCCCTCAGTGCTCGCTAAAGAAAGTATTTTCCCCTCACCTATTACCTTAAAATAATTGACCAAAAAGGGCTTAATTCAAATTCCAAATTGTCAATTTCTGTCACAATTCCAGTTTATGGGGGACAACACCAAAAAATGTTCCATATGTCACAAAAATGACGAAAATGAATAAAGGTGTCCAAAAAATTATGCAGCCCACTAATTTTTACAATATAGTACTCAAATGAAAGTGGAACAAGATCCTACCTGGGAGGTGGACATTTTGGGTTCTCAAAGACGAAGTTCTGGGAGAAGCCTGTATGTTGCACGTAACAGGAACATTGGCCAAGATTTGTATACAAACAGGGGCTCAGTGTACTTACTTGTTTTTTTAGTAAATGAGAAATTTTTTCTGTAATAAGTAAAGAGTTTTATTGGTGCAACAATAACACTTCGATATTCTCGATTGAGGAAGAAGAAGACAAATTAATTAAGTTTGTTGCAGTTGCCGCCATTTTTCCAGCGATGACACTCTAGTCATTGAGATCGATTAAATCCACGTCGAGTTCGTTGTCGTCATCGATAGGATTTGACCGATTTTGAGTGGTTTGATGGGAACGTTTTTTTGATTCATATTTTCATTTTTGCCATTATGTGATGACTCTCTCTACTGAGAAGAAGAACCTCTTAATACACTTTCATACGAGAGTTCATATTTCAACTCGTGAGAACATTTCCGTAGTGTTCAAGTCTGTTTTCGGTTGCCACGCCCACTGTAGGTCCCAACTCCGTTCTTTTTCGTTACTTTTGGATCATTCTTCACTCTTAAGATGTAATATTGAAATTTTGATTACATTGTGCTATTTCGAAAAGCATATTGAATCAAAAAGTCCGAAATTCATTTGGAAATTTCATGTGGTTTAATCACCGTGAGTCAGAATTTTATCTAATTTTCTGTTGTTAGTGTTATTTGTTGTTATAGTGTCTTGAACAGGTTATATGATATGACAGAATATAAGTGTCGATTTACACAACGACTTTTTTCGCCGGTGTTTTGTTTGAGATTTTCTTTTGCAGATCCTTTGAGAAGTCTCGAGCGTCTACACGATGACAGACTTTTCCTACGATTTGTGGATTTGTTGATTATAATTTTATTTATTTTTTTCGATATTTTTCAAATCGTCAATGATAAGTTGAACGTGGTGACCGATCACCCTGGATGGGTAGTCATCTCCTAAATAGGGCCTAAGTCTTCGACAAGCAGAATCTAGTTTCAAATATCCAATGAAAAATATTTATTATATTTATATTGAAATTAATACAATTTTCATCCATGCCCCATACAGACTATTGAGAAACTGCCCGATAAGGTGATATTGCAAATATTCTCGTATCTGTCACATCGTGAGATTTGTCGCTTGGCCCGAGTATGTCGTCGCTGGCGTCAAATCGCTTACGATACACGCCTGTGGAAAAATGTGTCGCTTCGTCCCGAGGTGTCCGGTCTGCATGTGGGTTCGTTGGAGTCTCTGTTGGCTTTGATTGCGGTGCGCTTTGGACCCACACTCCGTTATATTGAACTGCCAATTGAATTGATCACACATACGGTGCTCCATGAATTGTCCGGCAAATGTCCGAATTTGACGCATATGCTATTGGATTTCTCAACTGGTAAGGAGTCATTAAACGTATTTGTACTCGGAAAATCGTTTATTCTTTTCTTTTTTTCCATTGTCCATTCCAGCTATGCAATTGCACGATTTCAGTGAAATGCAGGCTTTCCCCACGAAATTGCGCTACATGTGCATCTGCCTGTCGGAGGTCATCTTCATGGAAGGTTTCATGCGTAAAATCTACAACTTTATCAATGGTCTCGAAGTCCTCCATCTCATCGGTACTTATGAGAAATGCGAAGAGGAAGAGGAGGAAATCTATGAGGTCATCAATGTTCACAAACTGAAATCGGCCACTCCCAATCTGCGTGTCATCAATTTGTATGGCATCAATTTCATCGATGACTCTCACATCGATGCCTTCAGCTCGAATTGTATCCAGTTGGAGTGTTTGGCTGTGAATTTTTGCTGCAAGGTTACCGGCTCCACACTGAAGACATTGATCCAACGTTCGAAACGTTTGACCTGTTTGCTGATGAATGGCACCAGTTTGAAATCGGAATTTGTCATGCAAGCCGACTGGGAAAAATGTGCCCTGCAGGAGTTGGATATTACGGCCACCGATTTATCGACGGAATGTTTGGTGGACATGTTGACGCGTATACCCAATTTGCGTTTTCTCTCAGCTGGCCAAATCAATGGCTTCAATGATACGGTCCTGAAGCAATGGATGGAATCTGGAATGCCCAGGTAGGAATATCTGCTGTGAACATGTTAGAGTGAGTGAAATATAATTCAGTGTTTTTCTTTAAAGGTCTTTGGTGTCTATAGATTTGGATTCTTCGGATAATATTACCGATGATGCCTTGCAAAAGTTCTTAACTCGCCATGGCCAACAATTGAGTGCCTGCTGTTTGTCGGGCATGCCGCATATTACCGATCAATTGTGGATGAGCATTTTGCCCGTGCTAACCAATGCCAAGTGAGTTGTCTTCAACTCAAGAATACAAGAATACGTACTGCATGATAAGCCGAAAGATGTGAAAAACGTGCAGAAAAAAGTACACCGTTTTGGCAAACTGAAGTCGATAGGATTTTAGCGTCACCAGAAATCCAAAATGACTTAACAAGCATTTCCATAACTTCACAGGAGAAGCCAAACACTGTTGTCAAAATCGAAACACTCTTCTTGTTATGTCGTTTAGGAATTCGCCTACAAAGTTGTCAATTTTGGGTATTGAAGTGTAAACTATTGCAGAGAGACATGTATTGTAGGCCATTTTTTGATGATTTATCATTTTGGATTTCAGGTGACGATTGCTAGAACCGATGTAATGCGGAAGCACATTCTTTATCGGTGTGACTCATCACAAGTAACTAAGATGTCATTTATTTATCTTGAACGAATTATCCCCTTTCGAAAAAAAGACCATTTGTCGATTTGAAATTTGTACTATTACGATTTCATTGCATATCTTTAACGCTCAGATTAGTGAAGCCTACGGCCTAATTGCGGCATCCGTTGTCGACAACATTTTCGTGCCTACATAATTGTAGATGCTTCGACTTGTTTGGATCACGGCTTCTGATCGAAATTTTTCTTAGTTTGTTATCATTTTACGTCGGATAACAGCGATTGCCGTGATCCATAACGCGAAGTTTACAATCGACAACTGTCGATAGGGGATGCCGTGATTAGGCCCCTGAGTTTCTGTGCTTCCTTCATGACTTCTGTAATAATGTGAGTGCCATCAATGCATTCCAAAACACCCACCGGATATTTCAAATTCGCTACACTGCTTCGACTCTCGCGTTTGAAAACATATCCACTCCAGACATCTTGGAACTTTTAAATTACACCTCAACTCAGAACGTACTTCGCTGAACATTAACTGAGCCATTGCCACCTCATAGTCTCAGCTTGTAGCATTCTGTTCTCAATTGGCGACCAATTACAAAATGTCTGGATAGGGGCGGAGAATTTTTTTAACATTTCAGTGCTCCTGTAGTTTTTAGAAAACTAGAAACACCATTGTTTCTCGCTTAATTGGTCTTTGCCAGCTTAGTTCATGATTCCCAAGGACCTCGATCTTGTGGGAGCTTTCTCTAGTTCGTTAATCGAAGGATTTTCATGTCTTCTTTTGTTTGATACTTCCTCCCTAAGTGGGACAATGTATACGTAGGAAAAGAAAATTTAAAAAACGGATGTGGACCCAATAAAATTTGGGAAATCTATTTCATTTAGAATGAAAATCTTCTTCATGTATCAGTGGATAGAAGCTGGTGGGGAATTGCGGTGTACAACTTTTTAATTGCGAATTTCTCTAACATGGAACCAGTTTAAAAGTATATTTCTTCTATTGATTTGCTTTATGATTTAAAGGAATTATGGCGAGGAAGTTAAGTTTTTTTATTTGTAGTCCAGTGTAATCGATATACAGTCTAATCCTCGAAGTCGAGCGACAACGAAACGATAACGTTCGCATGCTTTCTAAGCGACAAACAGTTGACTGTTTCTCACTTATAAAGCATGCGAACGTTGTCTTTCGTGGTTTAAAACATATTCGACATTTTTAGTTTTACGATTCAGGTTCAAAAAAATATTCACATCATAATTAATTGTAGTCTATTTAATTAATTATTTGAATTGTATGTCACGCTTTTCAGGATTCTGGTAATGGGCACTGCAGAAAAATTGGGTGTCAACATTCATGTTGATCAACTGATGGACACTCTGGCTTCAAGTTGCGGTAATTTGGAACGTTTGGAATTGAGGTAAGTAAACAATAAATTACAATTTGTTAATTCCTATTTCCTAATGAAATAAGACCAGATATTGTGTTGGATATTGAGGACCGGAAACTTATAAATCTATGGTTTTCATGAATAATCGCTTAAAGACATTTTAGGGGGATTTTGATTTATTGATGTCAAAGTGCTTTTCATTAACTTTAATTTCTTAACAACAACTTAAGTTAATATTTTTACAGAAGGTTGTTATTCGTGAAAACCACAGAAATATCCTCAAACAGAGCAGAGGGTTTTTCCAACAAGAGGTGTTATTTTGGTATTCAAAAAAATCAAATTTCTTCTTTTTTGAAGTTTGTCACAAAATATAAAATGTACATGAAGCCTCAACTGAGAAGCACATTGAATGTTGGACAAGCAATGTTTTCAACAAGTACTTACTTTACTTATTTCCCTTAACATAACCATGAAGAAACAGACGGAGAACTTCTTTCGAATCAGTGAGCTGTGTACGATATAATTTGTATACTCACTGACCGGGACCTACTGTTTAAAGTCGGCTCCGAACGGCAAATGCTTTTCTGGAGAAGTTTTACATGGCTTAGAGATTACTCTCTTACTCGTAAAGTCGCCAACATTTACAAGGTGGAAACAGCCGCTGAAAAATGTTTGATGGCCTTAGTGTTTCGAACTCGGGCTCTTCTTTGTGATAGTCGCTCACACTACCTACCACACCACAGTCGCCCACATCTTTTCAACAAGTTTTCTCTATTAATTTACAAAATTATTGGCCACTATTCTTTAGTGAAGTTTCTAACCGATTTGTATGTGCTTATGCGACTGCCCGATTTGGGATTTGGTATTTCTCGGGTTTATTTCAGACCTCGGGAAAGTTTTGTTTGTCACATGAATATTTGGGGGCAGTTTTTCTCTTTCTATTATAAGGTTGATCGGATTCACTTAGATTTTTTAATTTTTCATTAATATTAGCTTACTTTTCCGATTTAAGGAAAAAGGTCTTACTTCATAAATACGGTAGTCTGTTGGATGTCTTAAACTACCGAGGGATTGCAAAATAAAGTGCA
The DNA here is from genome assembly GCA_958296145.1 of Hydrotaea cyrtoneurina. Taxonomy (NCBI): domain Eukaryota; kingdom Metazoa; phylum Arthropoda; class Insecta; order Diptera; family Muscidae; genus Hydrotaea; species Hydrotaea cyrtoneurina. The sequence continues at coordinate 138,758,335 of OY282512.1, read as the reverse complement.
ATTTCCAAAGCATGGGGGATGTGTTAAAAAAGCGTCTGTGTGTGCTCTGGCCTCTATACTGTGTAAGTGTGTGTTTTTGTATTGTTCGGCTGACCATGAGAATTTATTTAAAATTGTATTCATTTGTTGACCGATTTCGACTAACTTCATTAGTTGTTTGTAAACGTTCTTAAAGTTTTTGTTATTAGGATACAGCGACCTCTGCTGACATCATTGTAATTACTGCTGACAAGGCCGGTGCTAGCATTTTCTCCACCACCGAGAGTTGTTAAAAGGCTGACAGATGATGACCATGAACAGTTGTCATCTGTGCAACAACTTTATTGAAATTGTCTTCTTTCTACTTTAGAAGCATCTTTCTTTCCTAAAAAGTGGGATGGATACAGTGGACATATTTTAATTTTATTATTCTGTATATAAAGCCTCGATCATATTATTATGATCGTCGAAAAATTCGAACTGTCTGTAGGTCAGAATTGAGAAGCTAGTCGGAAAGGGTGCTCGTTTGAATTTCAAATAAGCGGAATCACATACAAGGAAATCCATTAGCCAATAAATTCAAAAACATTTCACTTTAAATAGAATTAAATGCAAGACCTGGTTATCTATGTTTGTCCCGGTCCTCCTTGAACTTATAGTAAACGAAGATGATATGCGACATATTGTGACGGTTTGAAATCGTCTAGTGGCCGTTTTTATGAGACCCACTTTAAACTGAAACCCATCAAACATTATATGTGGAAAAATACATGTTCAGTCAAATCAGGGGAGGTACCTTGAAACATGTTATAGGCTTCTGAGAAGAGTTTAATAAAAGACTCGCCCATGTCCTGACAATCGTGTGATTGTGAAATCACATGCGTTTTGCGAATCGCCAATAAATTTTCTTCCTGTCATACACTTCACGCGTTTTACCCCTTTATCAAATTTTAGAAAACGAAGAAGAACTTTTGCGCCATAAACATTAAACATTTTTCAAACGTTTTTAATCAAAAATTGTTTAGAAAAATATTTTTTTTTTTATCATATGGGGGGAAATCATATGAAATTCTATAAGTGCATCCTTTTTTGATGCTTTTAAAAGAAATTCTAAGAAAAAATATGAGTTTAACAGGTAAAATGTATGCGATCGACCAAATATTATGCGATTGCCATCTGTGCGACACCAATTTTGCGATTTCAAATCATAATCGCATATTTTAACAAATGTGATTGTCAGGACAATGGCGACAAAATCATGCGAATAATTCGCATATGCGGAAATTCGTTACATTCCTAGTTTGGAGCGACATGTAAGCAACGATCACTTGTTTAAAGAGGGAAATAAAATATTTGTTAAGAATATGGTTGAGGACCGATTGTATAAATAAAACTTTGTTGTATACTGGCCTTAATAGTTGTGTTTCTTAAATAGACCTTATGGAATATAATATATTCGTTTGTACACGGTTGCATATTATAAATATTTATTTATTTTACAGATGGGATCCAGACAATTTACGTTTCTCAGATAAAAGTCAAAAGGCCATTGATTTGTTGCGCGTAAAATGTTTGAAATTGCGCTGCATGGTTTTAAGGTAAGTCTGTAGTGTTTTCTATTTTTTTTTTGCAAACACCACAAAAAAAGTATTTCTACTATTTGTGTATTTCAGTGATGGCCGCTATTATGAGACCGTTAAAGCCAATTTTGAACGTGCCGATCGTGTAACTGTCGTACGCACCACCACCTGTTGTCGCGTCTCGCCCTACCACTTGTTAAGCAGCTACAACGATTTGATTTTCAATTAACAAAGGAAAAAAGACAAATGGACAAGTTAATCCCAATCAACGAATGACATTGGTGCCTTATGTGGGGAGTTTGTAAAAAAGCGTTAATCAATTTTTGTAGACAAGCGGATTACGAGTAGTTAAATTAAATTAAACGAATTTATTGTTCTTTTCTTTAAATAATAATTTCATATTTCTTTTTTTTTGTATATTTCCATCCTTATTCAATGTACAATAATAATAATGATTTAATTAATTTTCTTGTTTTCCTTTTAATGCCGGGGTCTATTCGTTTTTTGTTTGTTTGTTTATTATTATTTATATTAGATTTCATTATAAAATTAGCCTAAAACATTAACTGTGTTGTTGTTGTTCTTTGTTTGAATTTTTTAAAAAATATACATTGCTAATTGTTGTTTATGTTCTGCTTAAGATTTCATCATGATCAGACTTCACAATATAAATATTTTCATAGTATTCTTCAGAATTTTTTGTTTTACTGCCTTCATTCACAAAAATACAATAGCAAAGCGCTGGGGCGCACGCTCTTTTCTCTGTGAGGTGTTGTGGGACGTGATAGGAGGGAGGGACACTGCGTGATTTGCTTCCATTCGGTGAAGGAAGGAAAATATAAAAAAGCAAGCTTATTAACAATTGATAACATAAACACCGATTGAAAAGTTCTTTTTTGGTATTTGAAAAAGTGTAGTGATGTCGTTTCTTTTGAGTGTGGGGGGGTTGATAACTTCTGTCATAGACATAAAGGAACAGCTGCCATGAGTAGGTTGTCTTTGTTAAGAATAAGTTTTTCTTTTTTTTTTAATTTTGTAAAAACTCATGAACAATTATTATATATTTAATTTGTAAAAAAAAACAAACAAGCGAAGCTATTCTTCTCCTTTCTATAAGATAACACAAAAGGTAAACATAGACTGATGCCGAAAATAAAGAAGTAGACAACAAAAAAAAAACATATTTGTAAATTGCCTTTAACGCGAAAATAGAATTCGTATCTTAAAATATGAATTTAAATGTAATGTGATTTTTGTTTTCATTTCATTTATACATAAGTACACCTAAAGTAGTAGTATTTTTTTGTTTTTATATTTATTTTTACGTTACTTTAAATTATATAAGTTATAGTTAATCCTGTACATCAAGATCGGGTGAAAACCGAAAACTGTGAGTTGTATTACTCGCTGCCGCAGTGGCAACGGCAGCCGCTGTTGTTGAAGTGGTCGGCGCGGCGTTGGCGCCCTGTGTGGAGGCAGTGGTGCCAGCACTGGCCGTACTGTAATTACTGCTGACAATGCCGGCGCTAGCATTTCCTCCACCGCTGGCAGTTGCTAAGAGGCTGGCAGATGATGACGATGAACTGTTATCATCTGTGGAACGACTTCTGTTTTCTAAAGCAATGTCCTGTAATTACATAGAAACATGGTGGTTTTTTGTATTAGACCTTTTTAAATTGATTGATAATTACTTTATTTTATTTATTATTTAATTCCATGGAATGGAGTAATATATAGTAATGTCATTATGCCAAAATGGCAAATTAGTTCAATTCTTCAATGAACCGCTCCACATTCATGTATATTCGACAACTGTGTAAAGAGTCAGAGTCGTTCCACTCTTAACATCTTTATCTATCACGTTTTGTTTAAGAGTATGTCGGTACTCGAATGCAAGCTTAAATGATCAGGGTTTGTTGTTTTCAAATGTGGACAAATGATGGGTCAACGAAGATATTCTATAGGCAGACACGTTTCGTCGTTGGTTAGAGGACTTATCAATACCTTGCTGTAGTGCTGTAGTAGTATCCTCCTGTTGTTGTACATTCTCTTCGGTCTATATATACTAATCTTCCTAGGAAAAAACAGATGCGAATTTGGCTTTATTGACGAAGAGCAACGAACAGGAACACTGAGTATCAATAACTCTACCATTTGACAAATTTATCTACAGTTCTGTCACTCTTGATCCAGGGGAGTGGCAATAGTTTTTTGGTTACCAGATCTGGCCGGAGTACCGAATATGGACTCTCGGTACTTGTTATCGCCTGACTAGACGGTAAAGCCCTTTAGGCAGTAACGCTGTGGTTTAAACCAAAATCCCAAGTAGAGCATCGGCTGAGTGAGGAATTGCATCGCAACCAGGTGCTTGATCCATAGACGAGTGTAGATTTTTAGATGGATCAGCGACCCAAGATGAAAGTTAACTATATTAAATTATTTGGCGAACATTACACACAATTGTTATAAGAAAGTACAAATAAGATAGAGTTCTTTGGACATTTTGCATAAACTGGCTTTTAACTTTATCGAAACAGTTTTGGAGAACTCAACTACATGTACAAGGCATTACACAGACTAATCATTAGATTGCTTTCAGCATATGCTAAAGGAACGCATTCTAGACAGAAGTTGTCGTGGTAGGCGGAAGTTCGTGGCAAATAGGTATTTTAAGACTGGGCCTGGTAATGGGAAAGCTGGTGTGTGTGACCCCCATACTATGCAACTTCGCTCTGAACGGTATTCTCTCTTTCCCCTAGAGCAGGTCGGCGTTCAGGTTGCCGTAGACGACAGCAATTAGGGAAAATTTCGAACACACTCAGAGACATCCTTCAAAGATCAAACCAAACCCAAACCTGCTGAAACTGTAGGTAAATATAAATAATAATTATTTCAACTCTATACAACTTGTGCTTGAAGGCAGTACCGTTTGAATATGAACGACGAACATGTTTGCAGGGTTTGAAGAAACTATTGCTGCAAGAAGCAAAATTGTTCAGATTATAAGAATAAACAATTCGATCAGACAATAGGGATGAATACATAAAGGACATTTTTCAAAATTTCTCAAAGACAGCGCTATTGTTCATCAAAGGATTTATTTATGTTCGCCTGGGCACAGATGTAAGAACCAAATTCGAATCAAAGTCCACAGAATGTATCCTGGTTGGATGCAGCGCAACCCAGGGTCAACGTATGTGAGAAAAATATTGCAGTAAGTTGTGATTTGACGTTTATAAGGGTCTTCACTAAAAATTGTATCTACTATATATTACAGTAGGACTTTAACATGTGATGTGCAACTCCCTGGGAGCAGTTGGTTGGGGATATATGAATAACGACTTTAAATCCATAACATGAAATATACTTACTTCTCTATTACGAACGGGCACTGGAGCCGCTTGTTCCTGATGCTGGAGCACAGTGGAGTCCTGCTCATCAGTTCTATCAGTGTACATCATGATTTCATGACATAGGGGACATCTATCCTGGACATACAACCATTTCCGTAAACATACACCATGGAAATAATGTCGGCATCGGGTAATTTTCGCAGAATGCATTTCCTAAAAAAATGATGATCCAAATTGACAACAATATATGATATATGTGGAAAATGAGCTCACCTGATAACATATAGCACACACATCATCGAATGCCTGCAGTTGAGCGGTGGTTGCCTCGGGCAGTGTGGATATTTTATGTACAGCTGATCTTCTCTTCATGAACACAGACCAACCGGCTCGGGCCTCGCACCAGATATTGAAGTAAGCATGGATGCACATCATAATGGCTCGTATAGCGCCGCCTGTAGCATTTTGTGCTATCAAGTTATATTATACGGTACCAATCAACCAAATAAAAAAATTTACATGCACACGCAACTTTTTGTTTTTTTTTTGTTTTTGTGGAATGTTTTGTTTGATTCAATACAATTTTAAGGATTAGACATAAGGATAGGTTTGACGATCATGTATGGATGAGAGTGGAGAGTGTTAAGGTGAATGGGTGGATAGTTCAGAACAATTACGGAACAAAATTTCATTGTATGGAAAGAAGATATGCTTTGAATAGGCTAAGGGGGGAAACAGTTTTGTGGCGGAGCCTTAAGTAACATGAATGAAAGCTGCCAGTAGACTATATATATGTATCAGCTAAGTCTGTGTTTGGTAATTTTGCTGTCAATATGTTGTATGTGTTCGACCTCAACTAAAGTACACAGCGGATAAAGTGTGAGTGACGCAGCCATTTTAGGACTAAAGAGTTTAAAGTGTTGCGTCGTTGGCATAGTAAAAACCTATAGAAGAATACAAGACTCATCGGCATCCTGAAAATAGGATGATCAGGACACAGCGTGATGCTAACAAAAAAACTAAGATATTTTGCAACAGCCGGACATGTTCTGTTATACACAAGTATGTCAACGTGAAGAGTCAGTCAGTGATCGTGATTCAAAGTGAACACAGGTCAAAAACACGCAACACATTCTCTTACTATTATTGTTTAACTATTCTTTAACTATTTTGATTAGTTAAGAAGAATATTTTTAATCAAAGTAAATGACAGGGGAATTTTTTCCAAGTACATTTTCAATACAAGTTTCGTGGACGTCGTTCCTAATTTTTTTTAAAACTTACTGTAAATCCTAAACACATTTTTTTATTTGACACTAAATTTCTTCACAGAATCGCTGTTAGGACTACTTTTTTTTAAATTCAATGAATAAATGATAATGTGGAATGGAAAACACAGGTGATAAACAAACTAAGACGTCAACACAATCGACACAATAAATCATTGGCCTAGTTTGTATTTACACGCCAACAGAAAATAAAGGCGAATGGAACGTACGACAAAATATACGTTTTATGCGTACTCATTGGTGTGAATGATAAATTGTCAGCGAATCAAGGGACGCAGTATACAACAAGGTACCACTTAAGCCAACGTCAACGTGAGCTATGTTGGGATGTTGGATCATATTGGGTCGGTCAATACGAATATCGGCCAGATCAGTACCTAAAGTAATAATAACCCAGTGCTGAACACCCGTCTGTTCGCCAGGGCAGAGAAGGTATGTACTCTTCATGGCCAGACAACCAAAAAATATTTAAACGACAGCTACCTAGATATGGCAGACAGGTAAGCCTTATCAGCAGGGAAGCACGACATTGAAATCGGCCCCAAATTAGCATCATAACGTCGAAATAATGAACTTTATATTGCTATACGAAAGAACTTCAGAAACCGCCAAGCTTCATAGTATTTAACCCTTCTGGTTATGAGAGAGTCCCTGGGGACCTTTTGCAAACTTTATGGCCAACGGGGAGACTCACTAATTTTAGGGTTAAAAAGTCATTGTGCAAACTTCAGGGCCAACGGGGAGACTCACTTATCGTAGGGTTAAAAAGTCATTGTGTGAACGACTTTAGTTTTTATTTACTTACTTAGTCCAACGTGCATGTGATAACAGTCTCTCAGATGGGACGAAAGTGGCTAATTCTTTGGCATTCTTCGAAATTAAATCGTTTTCTATAGCCCGCTATACTTAAAACGGGTTTGGGTTTGATTATCGACAATCGGGATTTATACTCTAGAATAGTAGACATGTATTTTGTATTGTTATTGGAAGAGAGCACCCAACAGGCCAAATTTCTTAAACAAGCCAAGATAGTAAGTACTAGGTAAACATGTGTTGGGACAGCCCTCATTAGAATGTTATTTTTGTTCCTTAAGCAAAATGGTGGGCGAGATCAAACTAAAGCCTTGAAATTAATGTATTTCTATGGCCCTATAGCCTGAATCTTTTGAGAACAAATGAATGAAGCATTCGTAACTGATTTTTAAGAAAACTCTATAACAATTCATAAATTTACATTTTAAAGATGATACTAAACAAATGAGAATTCTGTATGAAATATGCCTGTTTCAAAATACTACACACATCTCCAATTTGATAGCCAGCTGTCAAATGTGTTAAAGAGGAAAAAAAGCATGTTTGAGGTATTTGAAAAACACTAGTAAAGGAATAAGAAAGGAAACCCAATTAGAAAGTATGTATTACACAAAACACACCAAACAACAATCATCTAGAACATTCAAAATCAATCACAACAAAACTTAAATTACTCTTTCAAATACAGAGAACATACATATAGAGCATATGAAGCATACACACGTACAAACGTTGCACCTGTACGTACATATACTCAACATATATATGAAAGAAATTTTGCATAAATTTTTCGTACAAGAAATTTGCGATGACATGAAAATTTAACAACAACAAAAACTATGAACAAACTACCAACTTAAACGAAATGAAACCAAAAGAATAAAGAAAACATAACGACAACTTACCCGACTCAAATATTAAAATCCAAGCGCCATTAATGAACAGTAAAATACCGAAACAAAATTCGACCGAATTACCGAAAGCACGTACATAATACAGATAGTCGTCCAGTTTCTCCCAGAACGTTTGGCGGCAGGCGTCCAACAGGAATAACGTATATGTGGCCAATGAGACAAGAACCTGTTGAAACATCAGACAATAACAAACAATGAATATTGGAGTTCTACCAAAAGGTCTCAAACATCTTACCTTTACAACAACCTCCACGGAGAAGGCGGTGACGGCCAACAGCCAGGTTGAGGGAGAATAACGACTCCATAAAGCGACCAGCAGACAAATTGGAGCCAAGACTAGAAACGCGCACACGGTTAAGGCACGGAAATGACGTTTGCGCGAAGGATTGCGGGCTGCACTCAATGACATTAGAATCGGTGAGACAATATTGTGAACAAAGTGTAGTAAAGCGGTTATCAAGAGACTAAAATTCCGGCATAGGCGTACAAAACGTTTATCGGGAGATAGCGAGGTTAGGCCCGTTTGAAGAGCCAAGATATAGAATAAAACCGCCGAAACGGTACCCAGTGACTTTTCCTCTTCGTTGTCGAAAGTCAAGAGGTACCATTGGAAAGCTTTGCCTATATAATGACAAATAACGGATATAACAGAAGTCATGCCCAATACGGCAGTTAGCGTTCCACAGCCATCAACCAATAACGTTTGCAACGTGGGCAATATATTTAAAGTGCTGACTTCACTTCTCAGCGTCATTGAAACAAACTCCTGTAAGATTCTGAAAGATACACACAAAACACATCAATTGGATACTTATTGTTTGAGTTACACCTGCAGAACGTATTTAGTACCTTATGGTCCAGAAAACTCTCAAAACGCTGGGCACATTCAGACGTTGCCATTCGTTTTCAATTAGAGCCGAAAGTCCAAAATTACTTACGAAATTCATGGCATACTGATAGCCATTGTATACCGTCTTAGTCGCCTCCAAAGCACTGCTCCATAAGCCGATGTTCGTCAATAGCAGCGGTACCATATCAGCAATTAAGGGAAAGTATGGAGACAATTTCGGTCTGTGCGTTAGAGTGGCCAAAATAATGGGACTAGCAAAAATCAAAGGCCAGGATTTCTGGAGTATCGTGTAACGAGGACCCAAATGTATGTACGCAAACAGCATTCCCATAAACCACTGGGCCACAATATGCGGGGCTAGCGACATCACCACGCTACTGGTGTCCAGTAATCGCGTCGTATTCATCGACAGCACATCCTCCAATATGCAAGGGCTCTTATCCATTATCGCCAGGGCAGATACATTTGACCAATGTGACAGGTATATCAGGCCCAATGATATCATAAACATATACACCATAACCAAATGCCTTGTCCATAGCATAAATATGCATGCGGCACTTACAATACCTGGTTGGAAGAGTAATGACAAATGGAAAAATTAATGACCGAGTCAACATCGAACATATAAAAGATTTCATTAGTTTGGTTAAAGAGACGGGTTCTGAATAGAATCACAATTGTTAAAGATGATGAACGAAATTCTGAAAAACAAAAAAAAAAAAAACAAAAATTACACCGTCAGAAGAATACTAACGACAAAGTGTAGGCACAGCACTCAATGGACTGTGGTAAACGAACTAGCATTCCTTCAAACACCAATCCGCTCTTTGTTGGTTATTTTTCAGATCTTAAAGGAATTGATAATAATTCATTTTTAGAAACACTGGGGAAGTGTTCATTTTTAATGCTTTCCGAAGAGTAACAATATGGCATATGTATTGGTAAAATACTTTTTGCTTTGCATACAGACATGTCAAACATAGTATTTCAAACATTAATTTTTATGGTTACGTTGAAGTGTAAACACGTTTGGTTTCTTATCGGCTGATTGTTATTTAATTTTTTGCCTCGTTACTATCCATTTAAAAATGCGTAATGTTTGATCAAACAGTCAATTGCGATACAGACACATCAGGGTTGTTTCATCCGCATTCCCAACCCGATCCCTGCAACCACCCTCCGCAATTATGGTAGGCAATTTTGCGAGAAATTATTTAGCTACTGGCTCATCAGCAGATGCTTTTTCGCCTTAATTTTAATATTATAAAGCGCGTATCTTTGCAGGAAACTTGGAATCGCATTGTCTCGGTGTAGTTTTGGATGATAAGTTGTCCTTTGAATTGCACATTAATAACATTGTTACCCATACAACTCTATCTCTTCGTCGACTTTACACAACAAATTTAGTCATACCTCGCAATATAAAGATTAAGCTAGTACATGCATTAGTTATGCCCAATATTTTGTACTGCATGGAAATATTTTGTGGGACTACAAATAAGATTTTTAATAAAATTAAACTTTGTATTAACCGAGTAGTTCGATATTTATTTTCACTTAGGCGGTATGATCATGTGAGTTCACATGTCAATCAATTCTTGGGTTGTTCGTTTCGGGATTTTATTCATTACCGGTCTCTTATCTTATTTTACAAAATTTACAAATATCAAACTCCGACTTTTCTAGCTGGCTCGTTTACTTTCTGTCGTTCATCACGTGCCAACCAACTGATTATTCCTAGAGCAGATGGATATATGAATAAGTCATTTCGAGTAAGAATTGCTAGGTTGTTTAATTTGCTCCCCAATACATTGAAAGTATTTTCAATGACTAACAATACATATCGCATAAAGCTTCTTCAACATTTTTCTTTAATTTCGACGACGTAATTTTATAGATATTTTTTTTTTTATATTTTATTATTGGGAACTATAAAATTTGACTGTTTCATTTTCTTGATCTTATTTTTGCTTTAAATACAGTTTTTAATACAAGTACTTGATTAATTTAATACTTATGCATCAAGCTTGATTCGTTGTTGCAGTTTTCGATTTTTGTTCACATCGGAGTAGCACATAATTTCCAATTTTTCCATAACAAGTATATTTTATTTTTATTATTTTTAATGTAAATTATTATACCTTAAATAGTTTTTGAATTCTTGGAGTAGTTTTTATTGTAATTTATTATAATTGGCCGTGAGGCTTTAAATTACAAAATCTGTGCAAATAAATAAAAAATAAAATAAAATTCGAACAGGCTTTGTTCGAATTTAAAAAAAGATTCAACAATAAAAGGACAATGATGAGAACCACCATTTGTTAAAACAAAGCCAAAGGATATAAGAATCCGGAATCAACATCTCTCCAAACTACTAGCGACCGAAGATCCATGTCCAATCGTAGACAATGGTGTGGATGGTCAACCCCTACCCACGATGAGGTAAAAACAGCAATAACCCTTCTTAAGAACAACAAAGCCGCAGGTGTCGACGGAATACCGCCAGAGCTGTAGAAGACCGGAGAAGACGAGCTGATAAAGTGCGAGCATCAGCTTGTTTGCACAGTCTAGGTAAATGAAAGCATGCCTGATGATTGAAAATAGGAAGTGACCTCTCCGAGCCATTCACTACTACATGAGGTCTCAGACAGGTTGACGGCTTATCGTGTACTTTCTTCAACATCCTAATGGAGAAGATATTAGAAAATGCAGAAGTTAATAAAACTGACACTCCGACAACCAAGGGCCACATTCTTCTCGCATATGCTGACGGCCTTGACATCACCGGAAGGAGAGAGCGAGATGTAACTGGTGCTTTTTCCATTATCGAGAAGGAATCGGCGAAGATGGGTCTGATTGTGAACGAGGATAAGACAAAACTTATGCTTGCGACGGCGAGGCAATCGGCACGACGACAATTTATCAATTTACATACCTCGGCACCGCCATTAACAGAAAGTATGATGTCATTACCGAAATAAAACAAAGGATCGTGCTGGTAAATATATGTTATTAGATTTACTTGCAAAAGCAGATGAAGCTAGGCTGGGTGCATTTGACAGAAGATCAAACGAAAGAATGGTGACATTAGCCTAACTCCTTTGGAGGCAACGTTGGAATGTAAGGCTACAATAAAAAAATATATAAATGTCAGCACATAATAATCACAATAACTCAAAACTCCACATGGTCTTTAATCGAAGCCGTAACATCTTTAATAAATTTATTTTTAGGGATGATAAGAGAAATGAAAAAAAACATATGTCAAGTATGTGGGAATACAAAAACAATGCACAAACTGCAGGATGAGCCAACTAAATGTCCAGTAGATATTTGAGAACCTCAATGTGCAACTAAACACACTACAAACAAAGAAAGCCAAAATAAAAGTTTAAAAATCGTTGAGTTGATAACCAATTACTCAGAAATTATCACACTCAGAAAATTTATAGAAATCTGTTCTGTAAAAAAAAACAGGCTATAGGCAAGGACTGAGGGATTTGTTTAATGTATTAATGTCCAAATATGACATGTCTTGCACACTTGTTCCTATATGTATCTTCTTGCGAGCAATTTTATTTTGTTTATTGCAGCCTCTGTTGGCCGATCAGAAATATCCACAGTATTGCGAAAACTGCTCTTCATCGATCCAACATTTTCGTAGTAGATTTAAATTATTTGCATACGGTTCTCAATTTAGTAAATTGTACACCGCGAATGAAATATAAATCGGCACCAAAAACTTGCCTGTCATTCTAGATATGGATTTAATGTTTCTGGTGCTTTCCCAGCGTGAGTGCTTGTCAACCCAAGTCTACCAACAATAATTCGCCGGCATTTCGGATTCTTTTACTATTGTTGTTGCTGATTACTGATAACATTGTTTGTTGTTAAACCCACTGTCTCAGTGACAAACACAATCAGGCGTATCATCGATGACTGATCTCCAAAACATAAACACAGCATGATTTGCTAAAATTCTACGAATAATTCGTATTCAAATATTTTATCTGTAATTACACAAACAGTGATAAATATTAAATAAAAACATTGCAAATAAATTGAACCCGTAAAAATGTTTGAAGTGGGCCTTAAACAACTTACAAGAGTTATGATTGTAGATCAGCTCCCACCTGTAGGTCTTAATTTTAGGTAATTGTTATAATTTCAAAAAGAAACAAAAGAGAAGAGGAATATTATTGTCACAGCTCATAGATCGATTGGGATCATTTGTATAGAATTCATCGCGTGAGACTGGACTCCAGTACAAAATTTTATATTGTCGTGTTTGTTGATGATGCCCTCGAAATAAAACGAAAAATAATATTCGTATTAGCCAACGAGTCCAAAAATGAAAACATTTCTTAAAAACACAATTTTTGCTCTACAATACGCTTAAACAGAAACAACATGGAACAACTTTCTGACCCATACGCCGGATCAGCGAATATCGACATCGAATAAATAGTGATCTGTATGCCAACATCGAAGTTGTCGGGCCCATCAAACAACAACGTCCTTAACATACGTCCTTAACATGGCTCTACAACTTTGAATTGGTCTTGGACTGCTTACAAAATGATTTACAAGCCCTTCAGTGTGGTGTGTGTGCTTTCTCCAATGCATGTCCTCTTTCTCATACCTTGTTCCACTTGGTTCATCCCTCGCAATCTCCGTCTTTCCTGTTGGCGCACGGTTGGAGGGTTTAAATGCAATTAACAGACATGTTCAATCCACTGCAGGGGAACGTTAACCATCGACATCATGGGACAGGCTGTTAGTTCGCAATAAATAACACAAGTGGTTTTGCCTAATTTTGGTGAGAAAATGAGGCATGTTTTTATTCTTCCAGACTGTCTAATGCATGACCATTATTGCAGCCTTAATCTTAGGACGGGCTGTTACTGCTTTGTAGGATATTCGACAACATCACATACGATTTGGTTGCATTCTTCACATGGTTCTTTAGCTGCTTTCAAGTAAAAGAAACGTGTCGGGTGTGCGTGCTTTCTCCAATGCATTTCCTTTTTCTCATATCTTGTTCCACTTGGTTCATTCATCGGAATCTCCGTCTTTCCTGTTGGCGCACGGTTGGAGGGTCTAAATGCAATAGACAGACACAAGTGGTTTTGCCTAATTCTGGTGAGAAAATAAAGCATGTTTTTATTCTTCCAGACTGTGCAGACTGTCTAATGCATGACCCTTCTCCTCCCGTACAGGTCTGTCATTATTGCAGCCCTAATCTTAAGACGAGCTGTTACTGCTTTGTTGGATATTCGACAACGCATTCTTCACATGGTTCTTTAGCTGCTTACAAGTAAAAGAAATGTTGTTTTCAAATCCTCTGCACAATCTCCATGACTATCACAAGATTTACGTATTCATCTCTACACTAAGTGAGGCCAATAGGCGAGTCTACAGATTATTGTCTTACTCGTTGATGAACTTCACCGGCATAATTTGTATAGGGAATAGGGAACTATTGCTGGTTTGGCCTGCTTAATAAATATGTTCAAGCACTTCGGTTCTTTCTCCAAGGATTTACATGTCTTCTTCCACTAGCTCCTTCCACAGGGGTCTCTGTCTTCCCTTCCCTTAGTAGTCTTTTTGACTGGAGCGTTTGTATTTATCGACCAACATGGCCCTGCCATTCCCACAATCCTCACATTGACGATATTTCATTTCTCTTTTATAGGAGTTGACTGTTTGCCTCCCTCCTCAACTCTCGTTCCCTTAAGAGTATTACACTTTATGCCTCGAGCTATACACTCCATTGGTGCCCCTCCTCCGTGTTGTCATTGTTAACTGATGGCCCCTGTTCGAGAGTCGAAATATTCGCTGGGAGCAGTTGAGATACCTTCGTAAAGTAGACAAGGGCGTGTTGGCGTAGTCACGTATTAAAGTGTGATTTTATGGATTTTCGTATTTTTTTTATAAATCAATGACTACCATTCACTTCTTAAATATTATTACGATTCATGTTGTCCATCCTGAATGTCAAACTTTGGCACACTCTCCTTCTCTATTTCTTATTTTCATTGACGACCTGTTGGGGCAGACTGTGAACCGAAATCTACTCCTTTGCGGATGATAGCAACCTCTGTCATTCGTACTCATTGAACATCGGCCAAGTCCCTCGGAAGTAGAGGACAAAAGGCAAACGATGAACGACTCACTCAACCGCGATCTGGCGACGATTTGTGAGTGGGGCCAAATGAACAGAGTAGATTTAAATGCACAAAAGACCCAGTGCTGTTTGTTGTCACACAAACGTTCCAATGGTCCAGCATCGTCGTCAATCTCTATGGGTGGTGTGGATATCGACGAATCAGATACTATTGATGTTCTGGGCATGAAGATACAGGGTGATGCTCCCTGGGCTAGCCATATATTCGAAGTGTCGAAAAAAGCATTCAAGTGTTTAGGCTTTTTAAAGCGGTGCAAAATATACTTCACCTCATCTGATCTCGTAAATATGTACACCACCTACATCCGTCGTAAAATGGAATATAACTCCCATATATGGGCAGGGGCTCCAATGTTATCTTTGTAGCTTCTGGACCGTGTACAGAGGAGAGCGGTGATGATGATAGGGGATGGTAGGGTATCCAACTCTATTGTCTCCCTACATCATCGCTGGAATGTGGGTTGTATATCGCTGTTCTATAGATATTTTAACGGTGTCTGCTCCTCAGACATCCGTCGTCTTGTCCCTGATGTTAGAACATTTAGCCGGAATACACGGCTATCCAGGGAGTCTCATCCGTTCATTGTGAAATGGCCGGTTGACCGGACGACGCACTATAGAGAAAATCCGTTCTTCAGCCGGACTGTTCGTATGTGGAATAATCTTCCTACAAGTGTTTTTCCTACCTGCTATGACATTATCAAATTCAAGGCCAGCGTCAACAAACACTACTCCCTCTTTCCCCCCTCCAATAGCATTCCTTCTTATCGCTAACACAGTGCATTTCATTTATAGGGGCATCCCCTGAGTGTTAGTCACAAAAAAAAAGACTTGTTTTTTTATCAATCGAACTTCTTCTCCATAAGTAATGAAGTAGCTTTGGACTGACTCGAAGTGATCAACTACTGGCTAAGTGAAACTTATGCAGTGAGTGAGTACTGACTCACTCTGATGGCAACACATGTAAAAACAGAATAGGATTCAACATGGAAAATGAATTTGCTTTTGAGCCAACGCTTTGACGAACCATTTGTTAGCTTAAAGTTAACTCAATTCCCGACAGGGAATATATTATGATTTCTTATATTTTCATTTAAAAATAAATTTAATTACAACATTATGTTTTAATTGATGGAACAGCGCTCAGTCCATTATTTACAAATTGGGTAAAAAAAACTCATTCTAGGTGCAAATATCCCATAGTCAAGTGACGTTCAAACTGACATTTAGACAAACATTGAGATTATTTTTAAGATAATGAATGAAATGACAATTTTTTTCGAAATTGATATACACACATTAGATGCAATTGTAATAAGTATCGACCGGGCGTAATGATGACGGTGTAAAAGCAGAACCGGATTAGTTTGGAGAAAAAGAAAATAAAAAAAAAAAACCATCGATTAAAGTGAAATGAACAATAGAAATATGATTGTTTGATGTATAAATGAACACACAATAGATCTATGTGATACGAAATAATGTCATTTAATAAATTACAGAAACCGAATGATTGAATCATTGAGTTCTTTTGTGAAAGCCACTGCAACTGTAAATGGCGTTATCGCTTTTAAAAACGCTTATCTACGGGCAAAGGGCAGATTATTATGGTATTGATATTATTTTTATTGTTATTCGACCACCTGAAAGATTTTACGTAAGGACCTCCTCGGTCGAAAGCCATACCAAATACAGCTGACGCAGCAACTGAAACCGTGAGACATTATTTTCAAACAATGGACCTTAGAAACGCTGCAAGAAAACCATCTTTTTGTATTGAAAAAGGGTAGGAGGAGAATAATATGTGCCTCAATAGATATGTCAATAAAATTTCACAAGAATGAACATATTTTCAACAATTGATAGAATTGAAAACATGAATAGAAACGCTTATTAATATAAACAATAAACCGCAAGTGTCTCACTCTAATGCTTTATAAACGGAGTTACTGAATTTAGTCCAAAGAGTATCTGTTTAGGAGCTGACAATGGAAAAATTCACTGTTTGGTGTTGTTTATGTGCAGGCTGCATCAGTGGACCAGCTTTTTCCAAGACAACGATGGCTGCCCGTTCGAATATCAATATTTTTTTTGGCACACTACTCTGAACCATTTGGGAGGCGAGTTTGGTGAGTAATTAATCTCACGTCTTGGCACTGTCCAGTTTAAAAAAAAAAACAATTTTCAACAGCGCTACCATAGAATGTGTTTCAAATGTTTTATTCAAAAACATGAACCAAAACATATTTCTCCAAACAGATTAATAGTAAAGAAATACAAACAGAGATAGGGACCCAGCAAAATGCAGTTGCAAACTATAAATACATACAATATTATAAATTTAGAAATTTAACAAAAACTAGATTACAATTTATGTTTTATGTTATTTGCTTACACGGTTTTAATTATGAAACAAATGATAACAATATCTGAAATTTGTTTGTTAGCACGCCAATGAACATTCCATGCTAAAACCAATTGAAGGAACTCGTAAACAATTAAAATAAGCGTATATCTCAATTAATGTGCGCAAAAAAAAATATATAAAAGATTAGGGAAAATGAAAAATAAAGAGAGAACATTCTACTACACGTGCAAAGATAAGAAGTTAGACGAAAAATTTAGTTTATTATTTACAGTATGTGTTTCTAGTGGAAACTACGGTGAGGAAAAACGGTTAAATAGTGAGTGTATTTTTATTTGTGAACCAAAAGTATAAGAGCTGAAGGAGGAAATCAAATATAATTGAATCGCACACATTTCTCTCAACATTATATAACATTATAAATACCATCATGAAGTATCGAATCAATCACACATATATAATGATTAGAACACGACTACAACATAAAGGCTGGTGCCCTGTGGACCACCAGTCCTGGAACCGTTTCTGTGGATTGTAATGTATTACGCCTAGAAGGAGCCCAGATAATCGGAGAAGCGGGTGATGTGACAGTATTAATACAACGAGATATGGCAGGTGACTAAGAATAAATTGGGCAGCTGACTAGAAGAAATTTGACAGGTGACTAAGAAGAAATTGTTAGCTGCAGCAAAAAATCGAAGGTTATGAACCGACGAGCGTTTGAACCCGCTGTACTAACTTTACAATACAATAATAAACAGTACAATAATGGATAACTACACCGCCCAATGATAGTCTGATACAAGAACGTGATTACATATGGGCATTTCCAGGATCGCGTACGGGACACTCGTACGCTTTAAAATCCAAAAAGTATGAAAACATAAATAAAGGATTAATTGATTAACTCAGTAGAACTATTTTGGTGTAATTTCAACGTTCCTCAAAATAACTAAGAGATGTATTTTATTTATATTATTTTTAATTCCACTGTGTTTTCATAATTATATTTGTAATTGTTTTTGAATTAACATGGAGTAGATATTATTGTAATTTGTTACAATTGGCCGTAAGGCTTTGTGCAAATAAATAAATAAATAAATACCCATATACAGTATTTCCTGTCCTATTGCCGGATGTTTGTTAGAACTGATGGCTATCTATCCAGAACATTTCCATTGGGCAAGGGTGTTCCCTCAATCTGTGGTACATCCGCGCGACTTCACTGTGCCAAGACATTTGAAAACTCTCATGGAACTGATTTTGTCGGAATTTTCCTGTTTCATCTGGTGTCCCTGAAGTTGTGGTGTATTATTTAGTTGCCTTTAACTCCACGGTATAGGAATGGCCTAAATATGCAAGGGGGCTGTTATACCAACCAACAAAATCGAAGTAGAAAAGGGAACAGTCACTGTGGTTCGATTCGTCTTGGTAGGAGTAACATGAGCGTAAATTCTCAATTTATAATTTTGGGCGTGCCTTTCGCCAAGAACTTGTTATAGAATGATCATGTTAAACTTTTCCGGTCCAGACTTGTTAAGATTAATTTTCTACTTTGTCTTGTCGGCTCTAGAACTAAAGGACCTCAAATTGACCAGGCAATCGTTATTTGCTAATCTTCTGCCATTTCACATGGCATCACGATTCATGGCTGGACTTCCAGCGTTAATAGAACAACCACGGGGTTTCTTAGACCTACACCCATGGATGTTCAGCGATTTGAGATAAAATTTTCTGATTTCCGTGAGATGTTGCTAACAAACGTTTGTTTGTCTTGGATCTGTTGGAAAAAGTAAGCAGTTTTTTCTTCTTCCAAAGCAAAAATACATCGATCAAAGAGTCTCTGGGTTTTAGTTTTTAATGGAGATTTCAAATTGTGTGTTACTATTCTTTTGAAGTGAATTGGAAAATAATCGTGTAGCTTTTTCTTTTTGTTTATTCCTGTGTACATACTGATTGTGACAAGTTGTCTGAAAAATTAAGTAAAATTAAAATACTGTTTTATAAAAGGAAAACTAGTTCCATTGTGTTTGTTTTTCAATTTGTTCGGGGAAATCTAACAGGATCTAAATCAATTACAACATGGACTGACATGCAAACAAACTTTCTTTTGTCTTGGAACTAAAACAATTTCCTTGCCTTCCCATGGTCTACCTGACCATCGATTGATCTCATTTGGGGAATTTTTTCATCTTAATTTAATATGACATTACCCGGGTCGTAATCGACGACAGGTTTAAGTTTAAAACACTGGATAAGCCGTTTGCTATAACTTTTCCTGCCCTTGTCAACACTTTGTAGTTTTGTTCGGATGACCTGTGTTTTTATTTTGTGAACGATGACAGATTTTATGCAGGCAGTGTGAATGAACATCGGAACATTATCAGCCTAAGAGACAAACAGCTGATTTCAAAGCCACTGTTTGTCTCTTCGCTTCGTTGTCGTTCCATTGTCTTTTGACTTCGTGGCTTAGGCTGTATGTTTGGTATTTGCCTTATATCTTGCTCTACCAAAATATATTCAATTAGTATTGTTAACATGAACCTGCCTTGAATGAACAGATGATATATTTTTTTTTTTTTAGAGAAATTAGTACATAGAAAGTAATTGTCAATTATCCCATAAACACACCTTCTGAAGAGTGTTCCAAGCAACTAAGATAACACGTCTCCCAACATCATGTAATCATCATACGGGAGATATACTACTCGAAATATTTACGACGGTCCAAATATAAATAAAAAGCAAACACTCGACCATACCAAAAGAAGTTACTACACATCGTATTCAATACAATTATCCATAAATAATGCAATAATACCGCCAGCACTTTGATTAGAGCGGCCACTCATTTATACAGTTGAAGTGTGCAGTTGAAAAATCTGAAGCGATTAATCATACATTTTATAGTCCCAAAATAACGAAATTACGTAGACAAAGCTTTGTTTTCGAAATGGTACCAAATTGGCCATGGATACTCTTATGATGAAAATAATACGCAAAGTGGTAAAAAAATATCACGCAAAATGGATGAGGGCCACCTATATCACGAATCTCAAATGAGATAAGTTTTGTGCTGACACACCAATCCATAAGTTCCAGGTGCCACTAAATATTGGCAATGGGACATGATAAACGCCGGCTCCAATGCAGTTTAGCAACATAGCTCTGATTTTCCACAAATTTATATCATTGGTTGAGGTTCTAATGCTGCGGCGATTATTTGTCGGAAGCCCATATTTCCTGAGTTATGGCCTTCAACACAGGAAATATGGACTTCCGACAAAGAAAAATGTTTCTTAAATTTTAACTAATTCTGAGCCATGTTGCTAAACTGCAGTTGTTCCCAAAACACCACAAGTTGATTTCGTTCATTAATTTCATCGGTTTTGTTTTTGTTAGAAATGTTGAAACATATTTATTTATACGCTGAACAGGTTTCAACAAGCAGAAATTGTATTCAGGCCATACTTTCATTCTGCTCTTGTTGTAAAAATAAATAGAAAGAAGCAGAATATGTACTCACCCAACACACAGATGAGAAATTTAACAGTTGTTAGTCCAAGCAGGTCTGAGATGTACGGATCTTTCGCAAAATTATCAACTATGGCACCGAAGAATTGACTCAGCAGAGCACCGCCGGTGACAGCATTACTAGTGCTGTTGACCACAGCGTCCACAGTGGCTTCAACAGCGCCTGCGACTCCGCTTCCACCGCTGCTAGTGCCACCACTACTATGTAGACCCATGTCGATTTTAAGAATTTCGTCTATAACTAAAATGGGCGGCACTCGCATCATGACATCCACCATGCCCAGGACTTTGGTTCGTATTGACATTTTCAATCGTTGTTGTTCAGTGGTTTCGTTAAATGTTCTTCAGGTCACCTCAGTTGCCAGCGCCAGCAATTTGCCAACAGTAATTAATTTCGAAATGCGTTGTTCTGCCTCGGTTTTTGTAAAATCATAAATGAATGTTTGGTTGGATTAGTTAGTCGTCGATAGATAGTCAGTCTCCTCAAGGCCTTCCTTCCTTCTTAGCCCAATAGTTGTAGTGTAGTGTGTCGTTGCAAATTTTGAGTGCGTGCGTACGTGCATATATGTATGCGTGTGTGTGTGCGAAGGAACTTAGAGCAGTCTGTCAACTGGAATGCTTGGTTTTTGTTGTGGTCTTTGGTGGTTAGATGTTTGTGTCGCCTGATCGCATTCACTTTTTGGTTGGAATTCTTGGGATTCTAAATTTATCAAATCAAATGTTAACGAAGGTTAAAGGCCCCTGACCATTTTTTTTTTGTTAGTTCCACAGTAAAATCGAAAATCGTCGAGATGCAAAAGAGCAAATAAAACACCTTGCCACCACAACCAAAACGAACGAACTTTACTCTCAACGTCTATCTTTGCCTTTCGTCGAATTCTTTGTTTTTTTTTTTGCTAATTGATACGTTTTTACTTTTCCCCGTCTACGATATCGAATATTTGTCAATCCGTTTTGTTTGTATTTTTTTGCCACTTCAAATGTTTTCTTTTCGAAAATTAATGTAGAAAATTAATTCTCTAGGCCAGAAATTGTTCTTCTTCTTAGTCACGGTTTCACAATATTATCGAATTACTGATTACTAAATCGATTTCGATTGTATATGAAAACCGATTTTGGACTGTGAAAATACTTGTCGATTCGATTCCATTTTTAGTTTCGATTAGTTTTCTTGTTGAAATATAATTAAAATCCAATGAAAACTAACTGTAACATGTACTATTTTCTCAATATCAATTATTTCGGATTTGTTTTGTTGTCTTGACCAAGCCGTTTGCAAAACAAAACCTATTGTGTGACCAAGCATTCGTTATTATTGTTTCCGATTACGTTGCTTAATATATTGTTGGGTGTGATGCCTCCTCTTATAAGCTTCGCAATCTATTACAATAGTTTTCCGGTTACAAATGGAAGGAACGTCACAACCTTTAATGAAAATTACAAATTAACAAATCAAAACGCGAAGGAAAGTCGTTAACAGTTTTGAAATCCGTTAATATCTTGTTGGGTGTGGTGCCCGTCTTAGAAGTCTTCGAAATCAATAGTTTTTCGACAAAATATTGTGCAAAATCCTAACAGCGAAGAAGAGAACCAGTGAAAAACAGAAACTGTCATTTTCATAGGGGGGTCAACTTGACAGATTTTGGCGCAAACACACTCTGACCAAAAACTTAACGTGTTGGAGTCGTCCGTTTTGTGGAAATACATCGGGACAGTGAAATAAGGTAAGAAGAAGAAGATTTACAGATTTACCACTTTGTTGAAGTATTTGGAAAACAATTTTTGGAAATTGGTATTACACCGACATCCATTGACAATTCGACTGGCTGTATTTTGTTCACGGTGCTCCAGCCTGAAATAATTCTTGGAGTTAAAATGGGGATGACAAAGTCATCCTAGACTCCAGACAGCAGACGTATTAGAATGGATGTTAAAAATTCCTTCAGAGAAAGTCAGTGTTACATTCGTTGACTCATATCCGCCCTCTATTGGACAAATTCCCATATGGCGGACATCCTGCCGCCATCAAGATTGTGGTTTTTGGGTAAAGCCGTAGTCAGCTGATGTGTAAAATTGTTCATGAACGTACTGCTGAATATAATCCTCCTGAAATGGATACACATGCTTAGAGTTAGAAATATGGTTTTCCTTACTCTCACATTGGAAACAATCACAAATCCAATGAAGTTTTGACTGAGCAATTTCTGACGAATATGATAGTCTAGTCGGTTTTTATAACACTGGTAGTAACACCCAAGACCTACTTATATACTGATTGAGCCCGAATCGATTAGACATGTCCAAAAAAATGTCAATGTAATCAAAGTGCGGACGGCAAATATGAACAGCTTTTTACAAATGTTACGGACAAATTCAGGTATGGAAAAAACCACTTACAAATGTAACTCTCCATCTGGAGTCGAACCGACCTAAGTTCATGAAATTTAATCACATTTCCATGGAAGTAACCATAATAAAGAATTACTACCGATTTGTCGTCCAACCAAACTTAGAGCGGAGATTAAATTAAATTGCAATGAAATTTGCCATGCAAAATCCAATCTTTTGCTGAACCTTTCAAAGAGAAGGCATACATGTCTCTAAACCAGTATGTGCTATCAAAAGGCAAGCAAGTTTATTGACTTTGAAAACCTTTTCAATTTGTTACTAATATTAACATGCTAATTACAGATATATAGAGTTTGTGTAATGAGACAGAAAACGACTTGGGACGTCTGCTCTTTGTGTGGTCTTTGGACGAACGCGGTTAACAGTTGTCGATCTACGTTTTGTTACAGAGTGGTCTAAATGTGTCCTTGTTTTACATTATCCAAGGCACACTAAATGAAATCGTAGTAAGACACCCCCATCTTCTTCTTCTTTATATATATAATTCAAATGTACGTGTGTTTGCGTGTGTACTCCTCCTAAACGGCTGGACCGATTTGAATAGATTTTTTTTGTATGCGTTTGTGTGGCGCCCTGGGTGGTTTAGATTTACAAACAAACTTTCAGTAAACTAAAATTTGAAGGCAATACTAAGTTTGACGGGTCAGCTAGTGTTCATATTGGACAAAGGAGCGTAGTACCTCACAATAACACCTCCACCACAACTTTGCAATGAACTAAACTTTCAGTAAACTAAAATTTGAAGGCAAAACTAAGTTTGACGGGTCAGCTAGTGTTCATATAATTATAAATAGTTCTGTTACTGCTCAAACGTTTATAGACCGTGGTTTAGTAGGTAGTGTGTGCGACTATCTATCAGCAAACCCCGTTTCACTTCCTGATAGGACCATCAAAAACTTGTTTCCGCCGCCGTTTAGAACTCGTAAATGCCGGCGATTTAATTAGTAAGATATGTAAAACTTCTCCGAAAATGCACTAAACAGAAGTTATCGGCGTGTGTGTATACAAATTATGTATATATATCGTACACAGCTCATTGATTTCCGAAAAGTTCCACACTGTTCCTTCGGAGAATGTTTAGGGAAATAAGAGAGTGCTCAGACGTAAAAACTTATCGGACAGTTTCTGAAGAAAAACGTAGGGCCTGGAGACAAATTGAGAGTGAATTCAGCTTGTGGTGCACTTATTGAGAATAAAGAAAACCCTGCGAAAAAGATCTTAGCCACGGACAAAAAACATAAAGAGTTATTGCGTTTTCAAAAGTAAACGTAATTATGATATGATTTTTTCATAATATTTCTTTTTTATTATAAAGTTTGAACGTTGACATTATGTGTGGAACACTACATCATTTAAATGACCACCACGCCAAGTGTTGTAAGCATTGATTCTGGATGAGGTAATTTTGGACCACTTTTTGACACATATTGGGCGGTATCTCAGCCATAACTTGACGAATGTTGGCTCTTAAGGGCTCAAGAGTTAGAGGTTTATCTGCATAGCCCCACAAAAAAAGACTAATGGTGTCAAATCGCATGATCTTGGTGGCCAGTTGATGTCGCCACGACTAGAAATAAAAAGCCATATTCGCTCGAGTTGCGTGGCATGTGGCACCGTCTTGTTGAAATCACATATTCTCCAAGTCGTATTCTTCAATAGCAGACAAAAAAAAGTCGCTTATCATACGACCATAACGCTTAGAATTGACGGTGACAGTCGTTTCCTCGTCGTTTTCGAAGAAGTAAGGTCCAATCACACCTTCGGCCCAAAGAGCGCACCAAACAGTGACTTTTTGTGAATGTTAGAGAGGCCACTTCAATTATTGGAGGATTCTCAGAACCCCAAATACGCAATTTTGTTTATTAACATACCCATCGAATGAGAAATGTGCTTCATAACCATAATCTCCTCTTAAAGCACGATATGTGGCTCTGCCAGAATCACCATTTTTGTAGTAGGTTTTAATAATTTTTACACGTTGTGTGTTAAGCGATCGATTTTCGTCAATGTCAGACTTCCAACCGGAAAGAAAAAAAAAATTGGTTTAACAACTTAGTTTGACAGATGTGGAATTCCAGCCCTATACTTTTGAAACCACGAAATGGATAACCCTTCACTAAATATTTATTTATGTGTGGACCTGGTGGTGACCACAAACCCAATAGAGCAACATCAACATTACACAGTGGCATCTTTTTTGGAACTTCAATTATAGTTGGTTGGCTGGTGATACAAAATTAATTTTGATTCTTGTACTTTGATTATTCTTCCTTCTTTAACCCCCCAAACCTGATTAATCTGCAGTTAAGGTCGGACTGAAAAATTGAGTGTTCAGCTTAACTTCAGTTTAACCGTATTCGTACCACGCTAAAGTTGTAATGTTAAGGGACGCCAGTAAAACGCAAAATGGTGTATAGAAACAAAAATTATAAAAATTCTAATGAGCATTTTTTTAAAGTAAACAATTTAAAGGAAGAAACGTAGACGTATGGGACGATAATGATTAATGTAAAATTAAATACATACACAAGTATTAATTTAATAGGGTTAAAAGAAAAACCGAGATTATCCGTGACTCATTCATTTGATCCTTAGGATTATTCAAAGGCTGACATTTAGTTACGTGTAACCAGTTTTTTTTTTGTACAGACAAATGTCCAAATTTGGTTGCGGGCAATAGTCGAACATTCTGTTTACGGTTGTTGTGTTTGCTATGCAGGTTGGTGTCTTCGTTTCGCTTCAAGGCAGCGCCGCCTGTATGTCGTATCAGATGGCTTGATAAACACTTTTTGCTATCGAAGACTCTGAATATATAAAGATGTATCATCGCCCTCTTGCAGCTTGTGGCGAATTAGGCTTAATGCTCGTTCAAAGACAATCACGTTAGTAACAATATGCATTTGCGAATCTGTTGTATTTATAATAGTCGGTTTTTGACAGGCTAAGAGGAAGGAAGATTTTCCCAATGTTTATTAGTAGGTCTTGATTTCCGATCTTGATCAA
Organism: Hydrotaea cyrtoneurina; assembly: GCA_958296145.1. Taxonomy (NCBI): domain Eukaryota; kingdom Metazoa; phylum Arthropoda; class Insecta; order Diptera; family Muscidae; genus Hydrotaea; species Hydrotaea cyrtoneurina. The sequence goes on along the minus strand of OY282512.1, from coordinate 138,732,056 downwards.
ATTTGGAACAATAGAGTAACAGGGCAATATTGGCGTCTTTTGGCGACGAGAGCTGTGGAGGTAAGAACAAACTTTCCACCGCCGATAATTTCAATGGTGACAAATTGAAGCCAAAACTCGACTAACTGATTAGTGTGGCTTCAGACCGAATAAATCAACAATCGACCAAATCTTCTCACCACGCCCAGTTCGGGAAAATACCAATGCGAATCAAAACAATACATAATAGGAGAAACCTTGTTGGAGACCACGTTTCCATTTGAGATCCTGCCAATAATTTCAAGCCGATATACTGAAATCATTACGTTTGACTTGGAACATTCGATCGACATAGAGAAACAGCCAGTTAGTTGTAATAGATCCTCATTAAAAGTAGGAAGCGACGTCTCCGACTCATCCACCACTACAACAGGTCTGCGAAAGGGTTACAGCTTATCGTGCCACTTCCACAACATTGTGATGCTGAAAATATTGGAACAGCCTTAGTTATTTCCCTTAATATTTAATGAAGCAACAGACGGGAAACTCCTCTCGAATCAGCGAGCTGTGCGTGAAACAATTTGTATACTCACTGATGGGAATCTACTGTTTAGAGTCGGCTGCTTCCGGCTAATAGAATCAGACACGGCTGTATCCTCCTTGCACGCTAACATCATCAGAAAACTGGAAGGAGACAACAAACCCCGAGCTGCTTTTTCAAGAATTGAGAAGGCATCAGCGAAGATTGATCTGATGATAAACGAGGATAATAACAAACTTTGTTTGAAACTGTCCGGCAAACGTTTGTTTGAAACTGAGAGCCTGAATTTGCAGCGTCGAGGTAGTGGAAGAATTTGTCTAACTCGGCCATCGTTAGAGAGAATGATGCCAGCATGAACATAAAGTTGGCACACCGTGGATAAAGGGTTCTCCAACAGGAGGTGTTTTTTTCGAATAACCCGGTATTTCGGTAGCTGTAACTTATGAGGCTTTTATTCTTTGACATTTGACAAGTAGAAACTACGCCATTACTAACAATGAAACGATACACGCCTCAACAACGCATTGAAATGATAAAAATTCACTACAAAAATGCTGAAAATCTTGTAGTCACAGTTCGCAATACTAAAGCCTTTTTGGGTCGTCGTGAAGTACCTTGTCGGACCGCAATAAAAATTCGAGCTGTTGGAACAAGTTTGTGATGTGAAGAATAAAACCGATGCACATCGCTCAAGAACAACTGAGAATATGGCTGATGTAGCCCAAAGTGTTCAAGAACAGTCAGGTTTGTCTATTCCTCGTCGTTCTTTGGAATTGGGCATTCTACCGAATTTTGCATAAAGACTTGGGTCTTAAGGCTTATAAAGTACTTGAAATGCATGAACATGATCCGGAATTCCATTGAAAAATCATATTGAAAGTTGAGGCCCATTTCCACCTCGGTGGCTACGTCAACAAACAAAATTGTCGCATCTGGGCGTAGGAAAACCCAAGAGTTTTTGTTGAGAATCCTCTACATCCTCAACGTGTGACTGTTTGGCGCGGTTTATGGTTCGGCGGGGTCATTGGACCCTCCTTTTTCAACAGTTACGGTGAATGGATATCGCTATCGAGAGAGGATTAATGATTTTTTTATGGTCGAAGTTGGATCATATTGATCTGGACAACGTTTACTTTCAACAAGACGGCGCAACGTGCCACAGAAGCAACGAAATCATTGCTCCTTTATGGGAAAAGTTTCACAATCACAATTGGTCACCGAGATCTTGTGATTTAACACTAAGTCACTTCTTCCTTTGGGCCCACGTGAATGATAACGTCTACGCCAACAGCCCAGCGTCGATTCAAGAACTCAAAGACAGAATTCGTGAGGCTATCGAGGACATAAAGCAGCCACTTTGCGATTTGGTTATGGTAAATTTCATGAAAAGGATATGGTCCTGTAAGCGTGGTGGTCATTTGGCTGATGTTGTTTTTCATTTCATTAACGGCATTCCTTTCTCTTTATTGTGAAATAGACATCCTCTTGTTGGAAAACTTTGTACTTTGGTTTTAGCAAACAATTCAAAAACATCGCCCTCTCCTAAGCGCCCCGGTAGGCGAGTTGGTAGCGTGCTTGCCTATCAGCGTGGGGGTTGTGGGTTCGATTCTGTGGCACTGACACATGGGTACTTGCCGATAATGCCGATAAAGGCATGCTGGGTGTTTTTCAGAGAAAAATCCATCACAAAATCGGTGGCCCCCTCTGTGTTAACAAGGAGTATAAAAGGCAGACAAACCCCGAGCTGTATGAAATACATCCCGTCCATATGACCAAAGACTTTGTGTTGATGAACAAATGTGTACCAGACCAAAATGCCAGGTAATGCAACTCACCAGTATATACCAGATAAGCCTTACGAATGGGCAACCAGCCTTTTTGTTCTTTGCTATTCAGTTGGCTTTTCTTAAGGCCCAATTAGTCTTGACGGTTGACGATCAGCTGTTTGAGTTGGAATCGGCAGAAACATGAAAACATTGATATAAACTGTTCAATGATCATAAATGAATATAATCCACATATGGGCGGAGTGGACTTGAATGAAGACTAGCAAGTAAACAAATAGCATTTTTTCATCTTTTGGGTATGGAAATGATAAACGCCTATGCCCGTTACTTACTTACTTATGTTGGCTCAACAACATGTTGTTGATCTTGGCCTGTTTCATAAATGATTTCCCAGCACTTGGGCCTTGTGCGTACTTTCTCCAGTTTGTCATACCAAGGATTTGCATGTCTTCTTCCATTTGGTCCTTCCACCGGAGTCTCGGTTTTCCCAGTCTGCGCTTTCCGTGGTAGATGTCATCCGATGCCGATACTCCGCGAATTATTCATAATACTTTGCCTCAATTTGACATTTATTGAAATAATCCTGGAAAACCCCGTAGCTACTGTCAAAATAACATAGATGTTCTAATGTTAATGTAAACTAAGAGTATTCAAAAGTATTCAGGTGATGCTGTCCAGTTTGAGGACTGTCACTAAGTCCGTGAAATGAATATCTTATCTGCCATGCCATCTTAAACACGAATCGCCCTCTAGTCTCCTGTGTGCGGCCGTCCTGGACAGCCAAACAACAGTGATGCCAATAAGTGGGACACTATCGTGATTAAATTGTTTCAGCGTGGCGTACACCTTCTTCACAGTTTTCCAGTTAATTTTCTAATTATTGGAAACGAAAAAAGGTCAAGAGTTTTCCTGTTACCCGACAATCTTTCGCTTGTAATCCGCCACAGTTTGACCATTAATTTGGCATAGGAAAACAAGCGCAGCAACAACAACAATTAAGCATTTACATTAATTCAGAAAACACATCAAAATCATTCATCGCTCGCTACGTAGCTACGTTTCAGCTGAAATTGTGTCGATGGTTTCCCATACAACAAAAAAACAAAACCAAACAAAAACCCAACAACGCTTAATATGTTTAATCAGTGGTATTCTTAATTCAACAACTAAACTAAACTCGAATTCATTCGATTCGAATTCACAGTCTCAACTCAATTCCATTAAGCTGGAAGCTAAGGCCAACGCTGTAGATGAGTCTGGGCCATGTCAAGCGCAAAAGTCCTTGCAAATCGTTCAGATATGAAATCGAAGGCTTACGATTCAAATGAAAATTGCCACAAAACACAAAGAAGACAATGCAATGCAATGAAATGGAACGAATGAAGAAAACTTCCACTACAAGACGGACATTTGTTTTTCCGTCCGTCCGCCCAAATGTCTGTCGTACAGTGTGTGTGTTTTTGAGTCGAAATAAAAAAAAATGCATCTGCGTTTCGGTTTCACTGGCGTTGGCTAGGATCGATGACGGTAGTGCAAAAAGGAAGAACAATTCAATAGATTCTTAAAAAAATACCCAAAGAAAATCGTCTATGCTAGCTGGCACATGTATTTCGAGAAAATTGTGCATACAAGTTCATGTGCTCGCAACGAACTGGAAGTGGTGGTGGTTGTACGAGGTTTCATCTGAGTCGACAGAATTTGTATCTTAGCCTCACCAACTGGGAACGATCCTTTTTGGGCAGGTTTGAGTTGTCCATAGTTTATCACCTAACTCGCGGGCAGATAATTGCCTTGGCATGGAGTTGTAATCTCAAATGGGTGTTAGGACCCAACGAGTAGCAGAGGTTTTCAAGTAGGAAGGATAGTAGTCAAGTCTGCCCCGTTTTACACTATTGCTTTTTGCTTGATTTTAGCGCCAAAGGTAATTTAAATTTTTTTTGTTTTTTTCTATCGATTTCATAGTCTAACGATGTTTACTGCTTGATATTTTCTACCTAAACGAGAAAATTGCAAAATACACAACACCACAAACTGGTGCAATCATGAAAATATCAAACTCGTTTTGATATAGCACCAACAACTGGTACAATCATGGTTAATCCGCTGGCACAAACATTTGATTGCGCTTTGGCACTATCGACAGCAACAGTTATCGATAGTTTCAAGAATGCTTGGGGAATTGAATATCATTCGAATGAGAAACGTACTATTTTTCAGCTAATGTTACCGGCTAAGTCATGCCATCGGTCAGACACAATGTTTTCCAACAAGAGGTGTTATTTTGGTATTCAAAGAAAAATGCAATTTTTTGAGATAAATGATCGTATGTTTATATCACAATAAAGAGAAAGGTATGTCGTTAATAATGAAAAACAATATGAGCCAAATGGCCACCACGACCACGCTTACAGGACCATATCCTTTTCATGAAATTTTCCATAACCAAATCGCAAAGTGGCTGCCCTATGTTCGCCATACTTACTTATTTCCCCTAACATTCCATGAAGGAACAGACGGGGACCTTCTCTCGATATCAGTGAGCTGTGCGCGATATCATTATGTATACTAACTGACCGGGACCTACTGTTTAAAGCCGGCTCCGAATGGCTAATGCTTGTCTAGAGAAGTTTTACATGGAGATTACTCTCGATTACTCGTAAAGTCGCCAACCTTTACGAGGTGAAAACAGCCGCTGAAAAATGTTTGATGGTCTTACTGGGTTTTGAACTCGGCTTCTTCTGTGTGATAGTCGCACACACTACCTACCACACCACGGTCGTCCGCGATAGCCTAACGAATTCTATCTTTGAGATCTTGAATCGACGCTGGGCTGTTGGCGTCGAACTTATCTTTCACGTGGCCCCAAAGAAAGAAGTCGCAAGGTGTTAAATCACAAGATCTCGGTGACCAATTGTGATTATGAAACTTTTCCCATAAAAGAGTAACGGGTTCGTTGCTTGTGTAGCACGTAGCGCCGTCTTGTTGAAAGTAAACGTTGTCCAGATCAATGTCATCCAACTCCGACCATAAAAAATCATTAATCATCTCTTGATAGCGCAATCCATTCACCGTAACTGTTGAAAAAGGAGGGTCCAATTACACCGCCAGACCATAAACCGCACCAAACAGTCACACGTCGAGGATGGAGAGGCTTCTCAACAATAACATTTGGGTTTTCCGAGCCCCAGATGACAATTTTGTTTGTTGACGTAGCCACCGAGGTGGAAATGAACCTCATCAGACAAGGTGATTTTTCTATGGAATTCCGGATAATTTTCATGCATTTCAAGGACCCAATCAGCAAAGGCACGACGTTGTTGATGATCATCGGGCTTGAGTTCTTGTGTTAACTGAACTTTATAAGCCTTAAGACCCAAGTCTTTATGCAAAATTCGGTAGAATGTCCAATTCCAAAGAACGATGAGGAATGGACAAACCTGGGTTTTCTTCAACACTTTGGGCTACATCAGCAATATTCTCAGTTGTTCTTGAGCACCGGTTTTATTCTTCACATCACTAACTTGTCCCAACAGCTCGAACTTTTCCACCCATTTCTGTATTGCGGTCCGACAAGGTGCATCACGACGACCCAAAAAGGCTTTAGTATTGCGAAGATTTTCACCATTTTTTTAGTGAATTTTAATAATTTCAATGCGTTGTTGAGGCGTGTATCGTTTAATTTTTAGTAATGGCGTAGTTTCAACTTGTCAAATGTCAAAGAATAAAAGCTTCAGAAGTGACAGCTACCGAAATACCGGGTGATTCGAAATAACACCTGTTGTTGAAGAACTCCGTGAAAGAGCATTAAAAAAAGTCATGCCAAAAACTCGTCGTATAAATTGGGACTATGGTGACTCATGCCTTTACAGTTTTAATCATGTAAAATTCGCGAGACTATCCTTATCGGCTCCCTCCGCCAGTCCGAAATAGTGGACCATTGTCCTCTTATTATCTTAGTTTGCTCTATCATTCTCACATGGAGAACATATTTAGATTGCATAGCTTTAATTTGAAATATTGTACTGTCTAATCGGACATTTCGATCCAATATTATGGTCACAAAATTAAAGGTATATGGGACGAAAATCGTGACTCTTCGCGTAATGTCTCGATTAATCTTTCAAGAGTTTCAGTTTCATATTTGGTCATTCAGTTAGTGGTGGGGAGGCTATAAAATCTCTCCTATTTTCCCCAATGAACCAAGGTTACAAATGTAACTGAGATATGGCAGCGTTTAAATGAACCAATATGTAATTCGACTACGATATGTCTCTGCAGCTCTCCCCCTCAGGTCGACCCCTCGCTTACATATATAACGGGTGGCGCAAAAGTAATCCTCCTATCAGAAAATGCTATACATTTTGCGATTGGCCCCTAATGTCAGTGGCAACTCTGGCGGCGGCCATTTACATGACATCATATTCTCGACTTGATGTAAAAAAAAATTAAAAGACCAAATAAAAATAATCCACAAGAAGAATCAAAGTCTTTAATTTTTTTTTTAATTACAGCCAAAAAACATCGGAAGATTACTTTTGCGCCACCTTATATATATATATATTTGCTCCTAATCAATTATATGTTTGTACGCAATCATATATATTATTAAAGGCAAACACATATATGTTCGCATAGAATTACTTATATGTTTGTACATTAGCACATATATGTTTGGGAACATAGCCCACACATATATAAGATTCCTGCATAACCCTTTGTCCACCGACCATTACAATTATCAGCTCTTAAATACTTAAAAGAAATATATTTGTACACTTTTCTCCCTAAGTACACTAAGTATATCTAATAAATTTTTTAAAATTGAAGCACAGCCGCGAATAACGTTGTAAAAGCCAATTTTTACAAAACCGGTTTTTTGCAAATTACTGTTAACACTACTCTCTTACATCGCTCTAACACAAAATCAGCCAAAATTATGCACTTTATCGCTTTCAAAATGCAATTCGAAAGAGTCAGTCAGTGGAAGAACGTTCTAAGGTTCGAACAAAATGATAAGAACGGAATTGTCCAAAGCAATTGATAAGTGTAACAGATATGTAATGTAGAAAATTGGAGGGATAATAAAAATAAAAGGTTAAGAAATAGTGGAAATTCATATATTTCAAGAAAAAATAAGAGTATACCTCCCAAAAACGCTCCAGAACAGGTAATGTGGAAAAACGTTTTAAGTGAATATTACGTTTTTTTCATTTGAATTCTCTTTTTACAGGTCTGTGACTGCCTATGCTACTTTTTTTGCAAAAAGTTTACCATAGGCCAAGTAAAAGAACACTTTTGTAAATTTTATGAAAAAAAGCCAGTTTTGGCTTTTTGATCATCTTTGATAGAATTGAACGAGCCCCAAATTTTGTAACTTAAGTACGCCGACTTCTATAAATCAATCTGCGGTTAAGTCAAGAATAATAAAAAGCAAACATACACATTGTTTTAAGCTTTTTGAAATATTTTTTTTTATGTTCCTGAAATGAATTTTGTTTTAATGTTGAATTCCTGATTATGTTACAAATAAAATATACTCTTTATTTAAAAAACAGAAAACAGTCTAATATAACTAAGAATTTTTTCTTAAGATGAATAACGTTTTAAATGCCATCGTACACTCTGTTGCGCAACGTGGAATAACGTTTTATCAACCAATGAGTTTCGGATATGTAACGTTTTTCCATTTTAAACATTTATAATTAAATAATAATTAAACAAATATTAGTATTCAATAATATTTGTTTAATAAAATATTTTTTTAAATCTATGCACTTCCATAATTAATTAATAAAAAAATTCTTGAAATTGTCTACCGCTTTTTAAACGTTTTTTTTCGATTTGTGAACAATTTAAATTTTGTAAATTACAACGTTATTCGCGGCTGTGCTTCAATTGTTGGTAGTCCACGTGTTTCGGCGCTTTGCGAAAAAGTGACACTAATTTCAATTATCGAAAAATTGTTTTCTGGAGAAAGAGTGGTTTTATCAATGTCTAAAAACTTCTTTTTTTAAAGTTAAAATAAAAAATTAACAATTAAAATTAATGTTTTAGTCATTATTTTTGTATTCTACCAGTCATAAATACTATTCTTGTAGATTCTTAAAAATTCTTAAACTTATCTTTAAAATGTCATAACAATTTAGAAGAACATATTAATTTGTCAACCCCTTCGAGTCTTGGTCCACAAGGGGTTAATATAGTTGGGACAATATGTCCCAACTAGTAAGTTGTAATGCGCCTATGGCGCCCGTTGAAATATGGAAAAAAAATATTGCTGAAAAAAAAAAATTCGGAAAAAAAAATTTTATAAAAAAAAAAATTTTTGTAAAAAAAAATGTTTGTTGAAAAAAAATTTTGCAAAAAAAAATTTTGTAAAAAAAAAATTTGTAAAAAAAAAATTTTGGAAAAAAAAAATGTGGTAAAAAAAAAATTAGGGGAAAACAAAATTTCTGTACAAAAACAAAATATTATTTTTTTTATTATTATTATTTATACAAAATTATAGAATGCCTATTTAAATTCCTACGTACTGCGTGACAGAGTCAGTGAATCCCTGATTCCCTGATTCACTGATTCACTGACTCTGTCACGCAGTACGTAGGAATTTAAATAGGCCTTCTATAATAATTCTATAAATAATAATAATAAAAAAAATAATATTTTTTTTGTACAGAAATTGTGTTTTCCCCAAATTTTTTTTTACCAAAATTTTTTTTTTTCCAAAATTTTTTTGTCTTACAATTTTTTTTTTACAAAAATTTTTTTTTTCCAAATTTTTTTTTTTCCACAAAATTTTTTTTTTCAACAAAATTTTTTTTTCTACAAATTTTTTTTTTCCACAAAATTTTTTTTTTCAACAAAATTTTTTTTTTTCCACAAAATTTTTTTTCCATATTTCAACGGGCGCCATAGGCGCATTACAACTTACTAGTATATTATAAGAAGATATGTTACAGATACCCTTTTTCTCCGTGTAAATCCAACTTGAATAATAGATTTCCTGTTTTATTCACTGATTGATTTCCTTCGGATTGATCGTCAGTTGGCCACTTTCCTCTCTGTGATTGAGGTCTGTGAGTTGTCATTCTCTCGGTTTTTCCTCGAAATTACCCCACGATTCAACGGACATTCTCATTGTGAGTGTATCCATTATCACAAGTTGAATTCATTCACTTACTCGGAGAGTAGCGTCACAGCGCCTATGGTGATGTTTCGCCAGGGGGGAAACTCTACGAAGAAAACAAAACAAAAAAATACCAACGGAAGGAGAGGAAGAAGAAGAAGAGGAAACATCAGCAGTAGCACAAGCAGAAACAGAGGCAGAAGAAGAAGTGTAGGAATTTTTATGACCATACAAAGCGCACAACAATTGCCAATTAAAATTTTTCCACAAAAGACCAGCCAACACACACTCTCACCGAGCAAAACGAAACAAAACCAAAACCAACAGCCAACAATAACAACAACAAAAAACCAGAAGACGAAAAAAAAAGGGTTTTTGTGTACGACTAATTAATTGCTTTGCTCACGTTTTTCGCGCAAAATGTTCACCGGAAAGAATCAATCCAACCGAACCCCAAACCGATCCAATAGCCATCGAGACCGTCGGTCGATTGGTTTGGCGAAACAAAGCAAAACCCCAGCCATCAACAAACCGATCAGACTTGAGTCAGGAGTTAAACGATCATTCCTGTCGATGGCTGTGTGTTTCTTCAGGAGCAGGAGCTGGAGCAGTGTGGATGGCTGATTGGCTGGTTGTTGGGTTAATAGCAAAACTATTAGAATGGAAATGAACAGAAATTCAACAGAAACTCCCTTGATTCGATGGGCAGCCTAGATGCTGCCTAAGTCTGTCCGTCTGTTAGCTGGCGGCCTGACTGGCTGGCTGGTTGGCTATTTTGAATGGTATGGCTGGCGGCACTTGGTTGTCGTCATTGTCTGCCTGGATGCTGTTGGTTGGTTGGTGGTGGTGTTGGCGATGAAGTTGTTTGTAATTCCAGAAGGCCATACGAATTGATGTTAAGTAATAGCTTTAAAGTTAAATCAACTAAGCACCACAACAGCAGCACTCCTTTCCTCCATATGCTCCAGGTTCAGTGTATGGTTGGCTGGGTTGGATCACTGACTGACTGGCTGGCTGGCTGGCTGAAAGTACCACAAGTTACACTAAATTGTGATCAGCGATTTGGCTGTTTAATGTTTAAGCTTAAACTAGACATGCTCTACAACATTTTTAGATGGCCTTTTAGGTTCTCTTCTCCCCCCCGTGTTGCCCACCAGCCCGCTTGCCACCTTGGATTTCTTCTGCCCCGTACTGAGATCCGTCTGTCTATTCCATATGGAGTTGTTGCCGTTGTCATTGTCGTCGTCGTAGTTTTAGAGGAAATTAAGTTTGTGTTGTGTGGAATCGTTAACAGATTCTTGTAGATTACTCTGCTTTTTTTTCCAGCTCTTCTTTTAGTTCAGCGTTTTGCTGTTTGCCGTTTGCCGTTTACTGTGGATTGTTTTCGCTTAGGCTTTCGCTGGAGATTTATTACTTTGCTCTGGGAGTTTATTTGTTTAAAAGGTCAATTGTAATTTTTTGTGTGCAGACATGATAAAATGATCGAATTAGCAGGAAATGACATACAATTACTAAAGAAAGGTGTTTAACCAATGACACCATTCCAAGAGGAATTCGCTGCGATATTCGTCGAATCCAGCAGCGAGAAAGGGCGAAACGTAATGGAGAGAGTGTACGATTGATTCAGGCCATAAAGAAGTGAAAGTAGGATTCGACTACTTCCATATTGGTGTGTGTGTGTGTGGTAGGTATCCGGTATGTAAGATAATCGAAGTGTCATCGCTGGATATGCATTTGATTCAAGGAAGACTGGAGGTCTTCCTCAAGGTCGCTACGGCATTAACTGCACTACAATTTTACCTGAAATGCGAACGATTCGTCAAATTCGTTAAGAGATCCATAGAGAGATTCATGTACTAAGAATGTGCATATTTTGGTGGAATTCGAATTGGGTTCCTACTACTATCTCTATCGCCCCTTTTCAAAATATTCAGTTAATGTATGGTTAAATCTAAGCCTGTAAACTAGCGGTGTACTAGTTGTGTTATGTATCACAATAATCCGCACAGTTCGAAATTAGTAACATGATATGCTCAACTGAGTCTCCAATAACGTCTATGAATGGCACGGGCCAAAGTGGTCAGCTTTCATTACTCTGTCCCTTTCACGGGTACCGGGTATCCATACTCGCAGCAGACACATTTAGTTAGGAATTTTGGTAATATTTTTATGCTCCCTTTAAGTACATTACTTGTGTATAAAATTAGGCATGGATGATTCCATTGTCCGCCCACACTTAAGTTCAACAACACATCAACCAGAAATTGGTGGAATTTGATATTAAAACCGGACAGGCCCACCGTGTGATAATTGTTTGCCAGTATGTGGAAAAATGTAAAAAATCAGCGAATTTTGTCGCATTATAGGGACTAAAATTTTTTTTAACTATAAGGGAATACTAAATCTTTGTTATAAGGTTTTGTGCTTTAAAATATCTTCAATTCTTAGTTTTTAAAAAATATTTTTAACTCTCGCGAACGGGACATAATTTCCAAAACTTGTTTTATTTATAAAAAAAATTTAAAAATATATATATATATACATATTGTTTTATTTATTATTATTTATAAAAAAAATTTAAAATATATATATATATTTTTTTTTTTGTCAAGAAATTAAATATAATAAAATATAAACATAATTATGAAATTTTCTATTTTAAAGACATTTTACAGAAATAAAAAAACAACATTTCACAACTACAACTAAAAATTGGAGAAATTTTGTTTAAAAAATAATAATAATTCCGGTTATATTTGGTAAATTATTCCATTTGTCTGTCATAAAAGGAGTCTCATTAATTTGACCTTCGACGACGTATAGAATTTTAATTCCTTTAATGTGTTCCTGTGCGCATTGATAGAAATCCAATGCGTCGTTTAAACAAATATTTTTGGTTTTGGTGAGGTGCCAAATTTTTCTGTTTATTACGGCTCCAACGCCATCGACTGCACCTTTTCGGGGGAAGTTGCGAAGTTACTGCTGGAAAAGGTTGCACTTACGATCGCGAACGGGACACACTTTGAAAATCAATAAAAAAAACTTGTCTTCTTAAATGTTTCACTTTTAATTTTTTTTAATGAAATCACTACTTTAGCTTTTAATTTGAATTAGCAAAGTGTTCCAATCATTGATCACGGAGAACTGATAACAAATGCTTATTTGTGATCGCGAACGGGACATAGGAATCGCATGAAAAGAAATCGTAAAAATTTACCGTTATTCGGACTTTTCGATCTTTTCTATTTTTTATTTAAATATTTTTTGTTGGTACAATGACTCCATAGGACGAGTGCAATCGTTATGATACTAAAGAGTCATTAATATCTCAAGGAAATAATGACAATAAGAGAAGCCAAGAGCAAGAAAACCAAATATGCAACTTGCAAAGCAGTTTACACCAAATAAAAATGAAAATATATTTTAATGTTAATATATTAATAAGATTTCAGAAATTCTCTAATTTTAGTTTTAAAAAGAAATATTTTTTTCCGATTTTTAATATTTTGGTCGCGGTGTTATTGTGAATGTGCTCTAAAACACCGACAAGTTGCCAGTCTACCTACTGACATAAGAAAAATATCATTTCAATTACCATCAGAAATAATCTAGTAATTTTGAAAGTTCCCTTTTGAATTAGATATATGTATTTCAAATAAATTCAATTTGTCTTTTATAAAAATCTGTTTATTTTTCTCTCTTCAATTTACAGCTCCTCCCAATGGAGCCGCAACAATTCATGAAACACTATACCTGTGAATGTTTCCAGCCCTCCAACTACTGCAATTGCCCCTACAAGTCGATAGCTGGTGATGTTTTGCTGGAAAATGTTCGAGATGTTGCCGGAACTCTGGCCGAGGTTGGCAATTCGTATCCTTAATTTTAGAAAATCAAACTAAAGTTTCTTCCGTTACTTTTAGGTAATGCAACTTTGTGGCATTTCTTCCATCAGAGCCAAACTATCCGTGGATGTGGTCATCTATTACTTTTTACACTTTGAAGAAATCCGCAGCCGCATTGACACGATTCCCAGGAAACGTTTGTCCACCGACGATGTACTCCATGATTTAAATCGTAAATGTGACATGCCACGCTTGGAGGCCCAGATAGCCTACTCCATAATAAAAAGAGCCTTTCGTGCTTTCTACCATGGCACCGGCGAAGGTGGCGTTCCCAATCCCCTGCTGCCGCGTCAATTAATACACAGTGCGGAATGTATGTGGGTTCATGCGGCCAGCCGAACGGCTCAAGTTTGTGCCGCCTACGAGGGCATGTTCTTGATTGCGCAAAAACATCTTGAGTGTAAAATTAAATCTCTGTATAAAAGGTTATATGATCGGTTGGCGTCGTCACAGCAACCGGATGCAGGTCACGAATGCGCCTGCAACACATGTGCCATACGGATTATGAGGGAAAGTCTGAAGAGCGCCAAAGTTACCACACGTATGCATTGCGTGGCAGATCCCCACGAGGAGATGTTTAGAAAAATTGTGGAACAAATGTTGGACGAAGGCAATAACGAAATGGAGACTATAAAGAACCACAACATTTGCACTTGTCCGCGTTTGAAGATATCCGCACAAGATCTGCGATGCCAAGAAGCCGCCGAGGCCTGCAATACCGGTTATAGTCAGGGTGCCTTTGCCTGTCATTGGTTTGGTATTGACAAAGATGAATATGAGGCAGACGATATCGAGCCTGACATAAAGTTACCCGAAGAATTTCCCTGTGTCCCCTGCAGTGAGGATCACTCGTCCTGCGATTCAGAATGCACGTGTACTTGTGAAGTTTGTACCTGTCATGCCGATGATGGCATCGAGGGTGAGCCAGAAGTAGTTGAAGAAAGGAGCTTGGCCACTGAAGAGGAATCGCTAAGAGAAGAGCAAGCTGTCACAACAACGGAGTCAAATGTCAGTGATTCTGAGTTTATGGCAAAATATGAGGGTTGTACAAAATCGTACACCTTCTTGAATACATCGCCTGCCGGCCAGAGTACTAAACGCAATGTGGGTCGATCAAGGGGAAGACTATCATCTCATAGACCCTCAAGTGGGTATCAGCGTTCCGATAGGACGACTGAGTTTGCGCTAAAGCCAAAACCAACTGAAAATTAACGTGAATGCCAGCAGGAAACGGCTATACAAACGAATGGAAGAACCGTAAGTACTAGCAAGAATATTTTAGACCCAGCAAAATTGTTTTCGTTACCGGAAATCCCTACTGGCGCAAATTTAATCTAAAGATGGAGTCTGTGAAATGTTGTAAATGCAGTTCTTTATGAACTGCAGTATTTTATTGAGCCTGCAGTTTTGACAATTTGTAATGAACGAACGAATTCGTTTGCTGGAATTCGGCAATCATTTGTGATTTTCTTTCCAAACCCAAACTTATGTTTCTCAACTAAATTATATTTTTTTTAAATTCGAAATTTTTTTGTAGCAGCAGTTTGGTTCACAGACAAAAAAGAGTGGTATGGTTCGGTTCAGAACTGGTTCGGGTTCCTTTCGGCTGGTATCCCTGTTTGATATAAATTATGGCCCATTTTGTTGGACTGATCTTTACGCTCAACCAGACAAGATACCAAGAAAATATGAATTTTTCACTTAAAGACTTGCGATAATTGGAGGCCAATTTTAGTATTCATCACTGGGTTTATACCGCTTGACTAACACGTTTTTCTCTCTGGGAAAATAATCTACAAATTTAGTATCATTACGCACGATGGAGAATATTTTCATAGTTTTAGAGAAAGTCATAAAGCTTCAAAATCTCTTTGCGATATTGTTCGGATTTGTCCATGGTTTCCGAGTATTGTGACTGTTGAATATGCACAGCTGAAATTGGACGAGTCAGCCTTATCGTCAGCAACGTCAGATCGGCCGGCTTGAGTTCTTGTGTTAACTCAACTTTATAAGCCTTAAGACCCAAGTCTTTATTTAAAATACGGTGGTTATTCTTCACATCACTAACTTATCCCAAAACCTCGAATTTGTCCACCAATTCCTGTATTGCGGTCCGACAAAATGCTTTAGTTTTGCGAACTGTGACTGAAAGATTTTCATCATTTTTGTAGTGATTTTTAATAATTTCAATGCGTTGTTGAGGCGTGTGTCGTTCTATTTTTGGTAATTGCGTAGTTTCTACTTGTCAAAGAATAAAAACTTCCAAAGCTGTCACTGCCGAAAAACCGGGTGATTCAAAATAACACCTCTTGTTGGAGAACTCTTTACATAAAGCCGCTACAGTGCAAACGATCATTCAGAGTGATACAGAGTATCTTCAAAATCTACAGAATTCGATGAAAGGCAACCCCAAAAGTTCTACAGGATATTGAGGCTTGAACTCATGGCGATTCAGTGTGAAGCCAAAGCATAGAACTCTATTTAGAGGTTAAAAAAAAAAATAAATTTCAATAAACATTCGCTTTTGCTTTTGTCCCACTGTAAATTAGTCCCAATTTACACAATGACATTTTCATTTCATTTTGTTTCAAAAACCCTTTCGGAAAATCATAAGCATTTACACGATGACTGTTTAATTAAAAAATGCTTGACTATTAGGGTGGAGTGAAATTCAAAAAAAAAAAGTTAACTAACTAATGAGGGGAAAAATAAAGAAAAAAATTTTTAGGGGTCGCGCCACTCCCTCGAAATTTGGAAATTATCGCTATTTTGGCGTTGATTTTAGAAAAATCCTAAAAAGTTTTATGTCAATAAATGTTTAGCGTAAACAATGAAATAAGGGCATGAAAAAAATTTTTTCTCATTGTTCAAAAATTTCAAAAAGTAAAATAAGTCAAATCGTCCCTTCTTCAGAAAATTGACTGAACAATGAAATCGCCACCAAAGCTACAAATATTAGTCGATTATCCTCATATTTGCCTCAAATACTTTTGTTTGGGCACTGAACAAGCTCAAACTTTTAAATTTCGAATAAGTTAAGTCGTTAATTTTTAGGATTTTTCTAAAATCAATGCCAAAATAGCGATAATTTCCAAATTTCGAGGGAGTGGCGCGACCTCTAAAATTTTTTTAAAATTTTTTCTTTATTTTTCCCCTCATTAGGACCCCAGACTACATCTCTTTCCGAGGTTAACTTTTTCAAATTAAAAAAGAACATGTTTTCACTCCACCCTATTGACTATGTTTTTTAAAAAAAAATTTAAAATTTTCTGTGGAAGTTCATTTTGTAAAATTTACCACCACCTCCACAGTTAAAGATTAAAGTTAAAGAAATGACTAATTTTTCCACCAATTTCCAATTGATTCACCAATTTGATTTTAGTGCTAATTTGGAACAAATTTCATTTTAGTTTAATGCAAAGCTTTAACTTTCCCTTAGTGTTTTGAGATCGGCAGAAAATGTGTCCAAATTAAAAACAATATAAAATATTTTTCTTCATGATATTTTTTTTTTTTATTATAAAGTTTGAACGTTGACATTATGTGTGAAACACTACATCATTTAAATGACCACCGCGCGAAGTGTTGCAAGCATTGATCCTGGATGAGGTAATTTTGGACCATTTTTTGGCACATATTGGAGTTAAAGGTTTATCTGCATAAACACGGTCTTTAGCATAGCCCCACAAAAAAAAGTCTAATAATGTCAAATCGCATGGTCTTGGTGGCCAGTTGATGTTGCCACGACGAGAAATTACGCGACCAGGAAATGTCTCTTGATTTAAGAGAAATTCCCCTGTGTCCATTCAAGAAATGTTGGGGAAAATCTCTATTCAGAATTGTCAAACGACACAGCCAGTCCACAACAAATCAACTTTGATTTTAAGATAACGCCAACTGACACTGTTTTTCGCCCAACACTGGTAAAGGCGCATCCTCGCCATTTGTAACATGGACATGTTTGTTATTTGCTCCTGTACCGTTATTTTCATTTATTTCCCATAATTGGTTTTTATGAAATCTACAAATTTGTTCGCCTCATACACTTCTATGTTCATAAATAGCAGTTTAATAGCGATTTACAAGTTTTTATTTCGAGAAAATAAGCAACAACAACAACGAAAACAAAAAAAAAACTAGAAAACTAAAATCAACAAGACTTAAACAGAACTTGTAACTGCTATTTATGGTAAGATGTGCTAATTTAACCACTTGTAATTGTCACAAAGTGGCAACACTTTATCAAGAGCTTGTTAAAATGCCATTTTATTAGTTGTTGTTGGTGCTGTTGCACATCCACGCACACCGGCCAACGCACATACGAACAATTCGTCTCTATTCTCGTTTTAGGCCTCTCACTCTCTCTCTCTCTCGCTCTGTCTCTCACTGCCACATCTCTCTCACGCGATGTGGTGTAATTAATTCCATTTTTAATATCTGCTGTGTTCGGTGAGTGATATGGAGCGGTCTCGCGTCTCGGGGGAACAATTTAATTACTCGTTGTTGTTGTTGGATATGTTTGTAATTAATTCAATATGGCTGTCAGTGCGATAATAGGAGTGTATGTGTATCACATGCAATTATCTCTTCTGGGAAAGGATGTGTTTCAATGGAAAACTTCTTTCAGATACACTAGCTTTATTTGAACAGATTTTGATCTTTGTTTCATAAGTTCATGATCGCATTGTCTCCATACAGAAAAACAAATACATGTAAAGGGTGTTTTTTTAAGATGTTTGGTTTCTTAATGTTACGGTCAAGAATTTATCTTTATTATTAAGACAAGGGTTTGCCATTAAGTGATTTCGGACAAGAGGCCGCTGCCGCTGGCTCGACTAAATTCCAGTCGAGAGGCCCAATTTGCGACTACTTTTTGCAGCATTTGGAGCCGTATGTCAGCAATAACGCGCCGACTATTCTCTTCCAAAGCGTCAATCATGTCGGGTTTATCTGCGTAGACAGGTGACTTCAAAGAACCCCACGAAAATAGACCAGCGGTGTTAAATCGAGCGATCTTGGAGGCCACGCCACAGACAATGCGCTGGCCAAAAGTTCCCTTCAATAAATTGATTGTTTTGTTGGCTGTACACCAAAGGTCGTCCACATCAACATCCTAAAATTCAGGCACGAAAAAGTCCTTATTTATGGCTCTATAGCGTTCCCCATTGATTGTAACATTAGGGGCGGCTTCATTTTTGAAAAATAAAGCTCTGGTGGCGTGCTAGCAGATCAGCGTGGGGATTGTGGGTTCGAGGCTTTGCCATATGGTCTGCGTAACCCGGTTTGTCCTTGGACACATATTCACGAACAATCTAAGGATAAAAATGCACCTGTTTTAAAAATCTTCCACTGTGTGTTTGAGCAACCACACCAAAAGAGACTACCAGCCTCCTCAGGAAATACTAATTATGTCCAAGAAGACCCGATGCATTTGAGTGTTACTAACATAGGATCGCGTGATCAAATCCTTATCCTTAATTAAGTTCACCCAGTGCCCGGAGACGGATACAAACTAAATATATTTGTGTGTAAAAATATTATGTTTGCACACAATCATAATATGTTTGGGCATATTATTGAAAAATCTGAAACCGTGTATTTGTGCAACCACACCAAAAGAGACTACCAAGCTCCTCAGGAAAGACTATTTATGTATATCCAAGAAGACCCGATGAATTTGAGTGTTACTAACATAAGATCGCGTGTCTACGAAAAAAAAACACTGAAAGTGATTTGTATGCAATAAGCCACCGTTGCGTTTTCGCAACACCTATTTTCAAATAAAAATGTACCTGTTTTAAGAATCGTCAACGATGTGTTTGATCAAACACATCAAAGGAGAACAATAAGCTGCCGTTGCGTTTTCGCAACACTTACATTCAGGGTAATGGCTTTCGGAAGTGTTAACGAATTTTTAATTACGATTTTTTATAAGCCACCGTTGCGTTTTCGCAACACTTAGTTTCAGGGTAATGACTTTCGGAAGTGTTTAGGATTTTTTGAATTACGATTTTTTTTTATAATATTTTGTCAACGTTTTTCCAAACAAAATTCAACCAAAAAAAAAAACAAAAAATTATCTGCTATAAAAATTTCATATTCTTGCATAAGCATTTTTAGGCAAAGGCGTAAATAAAATTAGAAGAAGCAAAAATACTTATTCGTTGGTTTAAAGTCCTGCTACATACATCCAAAGTTGATGTTGCGAAAACGCAACGGTGGTAGAGAATGGGTTAATCAAATATCCATGTAATCCATGTCTCATATTCCATGAATGAATTAGTATTCGGTGGTTTAAAGCCTTGCTACATACACCCAAAGTTGATGTTGCGAAAACGCAACGGTGGTAGAGAATGGTTTAATGAAATATCCATTTACTTCATGTCTCATATTCCATGAATGGAATAGTAAAGCAATTCATGTGTTTCCCGTTTCTATTTTCATTTTTGTGCAAACTCTCGCTCTACATTTACGAACTGTAATTGTACCCATTAATGTCCTTCTCCCAAGAGATTCGTTTACAGCGTTTGTCGGCTTTCAGTTTTATCTATTCATATGAACGGGCGATGAGACAAATCTTGTTCTGTCGTTTCGTTTCTTGTGGCATATTCCTGGTTTATCTTATCCTGACAGAAAAACTCCAAAACAGAAGCAATCATCATTTTAATCAACATCATTTGTTCGGTCCATAACTGAGTGGCCGGCTCGCGGCAGTGCAGCAAGTGTGTGTACAGTGCCAGTGTAGGCACATTGACAATTCATTTCACT
The DNA here is from genome assembly GCA_958296145.1 of Hydrotaea cyrtoneurina. NCBI lineage: Eukaryota > Metazoa > Arthropoda > Insecta > Diptera > Muscidae > Hydrotaea > Hydrotaea cyrtoneurina. The sequence continues at coordinate 138,711,953 of OY282512.1, read as the reverse complement.
TTATCGACTGACTGACTGCACTGCACTGAACTGAACCTGTAGCAGTAGCAGTAGCTGTACGTATGTTAACTTGGTCGACATGTGAATGCGTTCATGGACACAATATTTGCCACAAGTTTTTTATTCACTTGGTCTGTCTGTCGGTCGGTCACTGCGTCTGTCCGTCTGTCTGTCTTTCATGTTAAGGATTTTTGCGATTACCACTAATAGATAAAGTCTTTATTAATCGCACAGTGGCAAACGGTGGTTACAACAATACCAACCAACACCAAGACCAGCATCGACCAACAGCGTTCACACACTCACACCATGATAGAGAAACGTTTATTCCCTCCAATCCATGTAAGTGGGACTTCATCAGCGATCGCCACACACTCAGGCGAACGCAGCAGTCGCAACGCCGGCCATTGGACTGAACTGGACTTTAAAGTGGAGTAAAGTGTTAACCATGATCAATTCTTGGTAACTGTTAAGTTTTACAGATCAATAACAAATTTTTACTTTTAAACAACAACAGCAACAACAACAAGGGGAACGTGATCGGTAGGGGCGCAGTGCATTAGTGGCAACAGCAGCGACCACTGTCGGGTTGAAATTATGTTGCAACGACATGAGTTTTATATGGTTTTTTATGTTGCACATTTATGTATACATGTGTGTATGTCGGCAGGTACAGGGATGTACAGTTCGAATTTCCTGGATAAAATCTGAGGAGTAAAGGAAAATACTCCCCAACGATTAAGTCAGGCCAAAGGAACAGGAGAGGCGACTGAAATAAAATTGAAACCTACAAGTGAACAGATATTGGAAGGGATCTGAGCGGACAAAAGGCGAAATTTAGAACACCAGAGATGCCAGCTGATATTTTCAGACCCAGTCTCAACTCGTTTGTGGTGGAAACCGACATTAAACCATCACAAACTCACCAATTACATTTCATTACCATTTGGTTTACAGGGTAATGACTTGTAACCGCAATCAAATATACGATATATCCCTTTCCATTATAATTTGATACGATCGATGGGACATGCTCTGTCAGAGCAGCACAGACATTACCAGAAAGATGGTGAAGAAATAGACGCTAGTTTCAATAAACCATTAAAAGAAACTTTGACTGGGTGCACGGTCGTTGTGCTATAGGTAGTGTGTGAGGTTATCACAAAGCAAAATGCAGTTGCGCACCATCAAATATTTTCCAGAGAAGGTTTCCCCATCATTAATGCTGACACCGAGCCAAAAGTACAACGATTTTTTTAACCATGTGTCTGGTTAATTTTTTCATGGTAAATATTTGATTACAAAGTCAAAATAACGTTACATAAGGTCAAATTTACATGAAAAATAGTTGAGTTAACATTATATAAGGTTGATTTTTTCGAGAGAGAGGCTGGAAAATGTGCGAAATAAACAACAATTCAAAGATCATTCGGCTCTGTTGTGTCGAAGTTCTTGAACTGCTTTGTGTTAGACGAAGTTAAGTATGCGATTATCTCCCCCACTCTTCCTTTTCTCTCAAAATGTGAGCACTTAATCTCGCTCTTTCAAAAAAAACCACCACCAAATGCTATCTTCACTGCTTGTTGAGCTGTTGCTTTGTAATGCACGTGTTCGCTTTACTGCTTGATTTTTTGGAGATATGCGCGACTAAACAGTAGTTCTCGTTCACTCGCATAGAGTTAGGACACTTATTATACCAAAAATTGCTGCAGAAATCCTTGCAAATGAGTAACGATGAAGAACTGTAACAGCTTCCGAAACCTTGCCTGCAATCAAAGCAAACACAATTCGTGAAGCGTTTTTGGAAAATTTATATTTCTGCAAAGAACTAGAAATAAATCAACGATCTCGAACAACAGAAACAAACGCTGTAGTATTTAATAATATTAACGATTTCGTTGTTAAATTAAGCATGCATTGTTTCAATAAATTAACAATGAAATTTTTATATAAACAATTTTCATGGTTAAAAAATTCAATAATGCATTGTTAAAACAACAATAATTATTTTTATATCAACCCGTTTCATGGTTAAAAAATTCAACCAGGGAGTAGTTAAATTAACTATTATTATTGTTAAATACCAGTCAACAAGAAGATGTTTAAATTAACCATATATAACGTAGACTCCAAATCATGTTTATTTATGGTTAAGTTAACCTTATATAAGGTTAATTTTTCTCTCTGTGTACTTTACGAGTTGGCTGCTCGATAAGCTGTTCTTGGTCTGGCTTAATGATTTCCACACACTTCGGTATTGGTTTTTTCTTGTTCGTCATACCAAGGACTTGTGTGTATTCATGGTCAATGGATGCCGGGGTGGTTGTCCGGAGCACTTGGTACAGACACGATCCCCCGCTTTATTTCGTTGCTCACACCTTTCATTTTATTGCAATTTCGACACTTCAAAAGCCAGGCTCTAGTTCGTCGTCTTTTCTTATCCAGTGCTTGATCTCACATCACTTAGAGCCTCGATCGTTCCGGTATCTGCCTGCTAAGGCAGTTGTCCTGTATCGTCATTCTGACTGGAGCGTTTGGATTCGTTCGAGCGACATGACCCAGTTAACACAATCGCTGTATCTGGACGTTCATATCGGGATATGTCTTTGTAACTTCGACGCCTACACTTCTCGCTAAAGCAGTTGAGTCCATAGATCTTTCTAAGTAGTTTTCTGTCACCTGGGACCGCTTCATTTGATTTCGCAAGTATCCATGTTTCCATGCTGTATGAAATTATCCAAATAAATATTTCTCAAAAAAAAAAACGCATATAAAAAATTTAGGAGTTCTTCATAATTTTTAGGTACCATTTCATTTTTTGCGACTTTTCTCATAAAGGGTGTTTTTTATTGAGGTATAGAACTTCGAATTGAAATAAAACACAAGAAAATCATTTTAATGTCCATCAATTTCTCTTTATTGGAAGGATAATTTTATGCCATTAATGTTTAAATATGATTTCGGGCATGTGGCCGCCGCGGCTGGCTCGAATAAAGCCAATTCTACAGGTCCAATTTTCAACCACTTGTTGGAACCACAACTCATCCACATTCATGCCATCCAATTCGGGAACAAAATAGTCGGTTATCATGGCTCTATACCGGTCTCCATTAACGGTAACTGACTCTCCAGCATTATTTCGGAAGAAGTATGGCCCAATGACTCCACCAGCCCATAGAGCACACCAAACAGTCAGTTTTTGTGGATGTAATGGCATAAAATGGACGGAGCTTGCGGTGAACTTCGCGAACTGAACCATTACTTTCGAAATAAATTTGCACGATTTGCAAGCGTTGTTCTTTTGTCAACCTGTTCATGATGAAATGGCAAACCAAACTAAATATTAATCACTTGACAGCTGACAAAATGGCCGCCAGTTAAAAAAGTGATGCCAACTTAAAGTTCTATACCTCAATAAAAAACACCCTTTATAAAATGGACAATGAAAATGAAAAGTTCCCAAAATTTTGTAATTTTTAGCGTTTTTTACGTTGTTTTTTTTGTGGTCTTTTTCGTACTTTTCGTTAGGGAGATTTTGCATTTTTCATAAATTTTATGGGGATTTTTCTGAATTTTTGGGGGGAATTTAATTTTTTTTGGGGAACGCTTCATTGCTTTCGCTCAGCATGAAGTAGCATCCATTTGCCACCACCTTCCTTCGCTTTAGTTCGATACTGACATAATTCTTTCTGTTGATGGATAAGTTTTATCCATCTCTGTCATTCGCCAGTCGCTAACGTTCGTTTGACCTACCACGTCCAATGGTTTCTAATTCACCAGTCGAGCTGTCATATCCTTGTGCTGGATTCCAATCTATGGCCATTCTGCTGATGTCGTCAGGTGTTTTACTCAGTGGGAGTACACACTGAGTATCTTGTCCTGCATGAGTGTTGGGTGTGTAATAAGTCATAGGTCAAAATATATACAGAATTCTGCAGAGGTAGCAATTGTGCCATTCCTGTCTCTAAATGCAGTATACCTAGATTCGCTGTCACTCGTCACTTGTGTTTGCACACAATCATAATATGTTTGGGGCATATTATTGAAAAACAAAATGTTTGTGTCCTAACTGAATGGAGTGATTATTTCTTTTAATGTTAAAAGATAACCGTTCGAGGAAGTTTTACCAAAATTTCGATTTCCATGTCGTTTTTGTGGTCAGGCATTGTCTCCAAATCACTCAGAAAACATTTATGGGAAAGAAATATGGACTAAGAAGCACCAGTCTACCCGTACCTTAATCACTTCCTTCCAGCTTATGATTTCCGACGCTGGAGTATAGAATGCACCATACCGAGGACCCCGGTATGGTTTTACCAAATTCCAGACCCTCACACAATTTTGAGCCATATCCCATGTCACTGTCGCCAGTTCAAATATATTCTTGAAACCTACAAAACACCGTTTGACATCCCTATTGCTGACGAATATTTGTTTGTCTGTGTTGATGCCGTTTAAAACTAAAAACTTTGACATTGGCTTTTATGGAGTTAATTGGATTTTTACTTGATTGCTATTGATGATTGTCTGCCTGCTGCTGTGCATGTGTGTGTGTGTGTGCGGATATATTCACTCCAGTTTGTGTGTGTGCCAGAGTCGCTGTCTTTCTCTGTGTGTGTGTGTGTGCAAATATTGATTGAAATAATTGTATCCCGCTGAGGATTTATGTGCAAACATTTACTAATCGATTTATGTGCATTTTGAATGACAGCCGCACTTGTGTTTCGCGTATGTTCGATTCACTTGAAGAATTCTATTGAAATACGAGTGCAGGTAGTTGGCAATTTATACGAATTCGAAATAAAATATCCGAGAACGCTAACTGATGTTTCACGGTGGAGCTGATCAATTTGATGATGGCATATGAGAGAAAGTTTATAGAGATCATTTTTAAGATACATAATGCATTGCCGGAGTAGTCACTGAAGTTTCTAGGCATATCTGAAGGAAATCCTGTAATATATAAATAGATTCCTATTGGACTTGATTTATAATACGCCTACGACAGGGAGAAAATGTTTGAAACCATGTCTGCGTATGAGATTCTAGTAAAACTTGTTCGCCTTTGTAGAATGACAAAGATTGACAGAGGAATCTCAGAGGCCGTTCTATTTCTGCAAAGATTGACATTGACATCGTACAGTGCCCCCTGTGGAGATTCCTGTGAGAAAGATAAGTCTCTTTCTGCCAAAACCCATTGATGAACTGGCCCGTTTTGGGCTATATATTTGGTCATAAAGACCGAGTTATCTTGCCAGTTTATAAAGAATACCACCGTCGTTGCTTTGCCATATTTGTCTATTGGTCCACATAATTCTTCCCTCCGGTTTCCCGTTTTTCCCACATGCAATTGAGAGTTTTTTGGCTTTTGTCTATAATAATTGAAAAAATTAAAAACAGCTTTACAAATTTTTGCTAAGTAAAAAAGTATTCATATCTTCACACATTTGACGGGCCAACGATTTGTAAAGCTGTCTTCAACATTTATTAGTACGGGGGTTAGCAGATTGCAAGAATGTCTGTAGTCAGCTTTATGAAAAATACCCCAAATTAAAAATTTCCAAAAATAAAAATGAAAAATCCCCCAAATGAAGAATTCCACAAAATAAATGAAAAATCCCCCCAAAAAGCCCAATACGAAAATTTCACCAAAAACTCTCAAAAATCCCCCAAACAATGTATGGAAAATTACCCAATGCAAAATCCCCCAAAAATTTTAAAAAGGTGTATTTAAAAAAAATAAAAAAAAGTAAACAAAATTGGGGTGATTTTTCATAATGCAATATCATCCCAACCTAAAATGTGAAAAAAAAACAAAGTGAAAAATACATTATAAAAAAATCGATCGCAATCCACATATGTTTTGAAAATATCCCAAAAAAAACATCCCAAAATTAATAAATTGGAGTATTTTTCATTGTTAAATTGTTGGGGCATTTTTCAAAAACGAAAAATTAAATATTACCCAAACATTATGAAAAAATATTTCCAACTTTGTATGACATTTTTTGGTTCTATGAAAAATACCACAAATTAAATGAAAATTCCCCCAAAAGCCCAATATGAAAATTTTCCCCAAAAATTCTCGAAATTTCCCAAACATTTTATGAAAAATTACCCAATGCAAAATCACTCAAATATTATGAAAAATATTCCAAAAAACCAACATTATAAAAAAAAATATGTGTTTGACTTTGTTATGAAAATATCCCCAAAAATGTGGAATTTTTATGGAAAATTCCCAAAATTAAAAAATTGGAGTATTTTTCATTGTTAAATTTTTGGGACATTTTTCAAAAACGAAAAATTCAATATTACCTAAACATTATAAAACAAAAATTTCCAATTTTGTATGAGTTCTATGAAAAATCCCCCAAAAGCCTGATATGAAAATTTTCCCCAAAAATTCTCGAAATTACCCAATGCAAAATCACCCAAATATTATGAAAAATATTCCAAAAAAACCACATTATATAAAAAAAATATATGTTTGACTTTGTTATGAAAATATCCCAAAAAAAAACGAAAAGAAATCCCCAAAAATAAAAAAATGTGGAATTCCAATCCCTAAAATATAAAATTGGAGTATTTTTCATTGTTAAATTTTTGGGGCATTTTTCAAAAATGAAATATTACCTAAACATTATGAAAAACTTCCCAATTCTTCATATGGCTCTATGAAATGTCCCATTGTCCAAAAACTCCCCAATTTTCTATGAGATTTTTTTTTTTGAGAATTCTTAATTTTTTTTGCGGCATTTTTTGTTTGGAGTATTTTGTGCCAGCTATATGGTTTCCACAAAGACAGGGTTTCCATACGTCCTCCTTTTTTAACACTGTCGTCCCGTCCTCCCTCCTTTTAAAAAAAAAATGGAATTTGTCCTCCTTTTGTTGCAGATTCAAATTTATTTTTATTGTCAAAATAATCAGTGTTTGATAGTTCAACAGTGAAATTTATTAGTTTGTAAATTATAAGTATTGACGCCGTCGTTGTCGTCCACATTAGGTTCAGCGGTACGATTAAAATGTGTGGTTACTGTTTACTATTTGGGTAGCAAACACCCAATATTTTTCAACACTACCTTCTACCTGTCAAACATTTATTATTAATTTAGTGTTTACATGTTTGCATAGTTCATCGCAGCCGAAAACTCATTTTTAACAAAAATCATTGATTTTCTAATTGTGTTTAAGAGTCGTTGGTGCAACAACTGCACACATGGACTCGTCAACCTGTTAACCTTAATAAACATTATACTTTTAAATTTCTGTTACTTTTTGTCTTTTTAAATTTGTCCTCCGCAGGTTTCATTGGCTCAAAAGTTTGTACACATATTCTGTCCTTTTCTTTCCATTTCCATGCTGGAGTCCTCAGTTAGCTGTTTGATATTTTAAGAGAATTTTCATTTCAACTTTTGCGCAACTTGATGTCCTTCGATTCGAATTTCTTGTTCTTTTGTCGGAAAAGTCGTTATCGTCGTCGACCTTGCGATATCTCCCGTTGCTGCACCCTGCTGTTGTGCGTTATGGGCAGCATTCTTCACTTCAGCATTCTTCACCACATTATTGCATGCGCTGCAGATGCTCTAGATCAACTATATTAGCTAGGACGACAACTCAATAATGAGATGTAAGTCTATTGCCCTAAATCGGAAGTAGTCAAAAGTGTTTGGGTGGGTCGTGTTTTGTTTTCAAATCGAGTAGCCGCCCCTAAAGTCTAGCAAAAATTAAAATGTTATTACAAAATCATTTGTGGGCTCGTCAAGAATATTGAAAATGCATTTTCTTCCATTATGTGAAGTCTTTTGAAATAACAGTCGGTGACTTTGGTGTGCCGATAATGCATCTGATCCGTTAGGAATGAACTTAAGTTTGTTTTGGATATCTGGTGCATATCCTTTAACTGTGCTCCCAAATCCTTTGTCGTACCTCGACTGCAACTTGGTTATTATCTCCGAATCTGTATTGACCGAGTCACTGACCTGACGCCTTCTGACCACGATTACTGTGTTGTGACGTATGGATCTTGACTTGGCACTGCCTCATATCTGTCATGAATGAGTCTCCTGCATACTTTGTAGAACCATTGTCAGTAATAACCCCTTCGTCGTTGGAAATGTAGATAGAATTTAGATGAGTCTAAAATTTCTGCAAATGTCCACTGCGAAATTCTTCAATTATAAATGGGTTGTCTAAGGTCGATTGGAGGGAAATCAAAAGAATTACAATGTGATAAACACCTTTCAACTAGAGAATGCTCAAGACCAACTCGTATACACACTCAAATACATACATATGTTTCCGACCATTGAATTCTCCTCCCTCCTAACGTGAACGCAATAAGACTTTGAAACCCACCTGCATTTAAATTTCATATCATTCCCAATGTATATGCATCGATATAGACTGGATGCTAACACTTGGTCACTAGCGTTTGGTTATCTCATTGACAAACGCCTTTTCTTGCCACATTTTTTTTTTGGTTTTGTACGAAACGCGCCCTCGTCGGGCACAGGCAACACAAGCCAAGCCGCCAACTAGTTAACCCCGAATGAAAGAGTAACAGACCGACCGACCGACCGACAGACGGACATGACATTTGTATTCATTTGTTAATTCCCGCTTTTATAGGCGTTTAATCATCATTGGAGCTGGAGCTTTTAATAATCACAACTCAATTTTCAATTTATAATTGAGCAATTTTTCATTTAAATGAATTGGCAATTTAGCCAGCAACGCCTATGCTTAAGCTCCAAACGTGGCCAAGGGCGACCATAACGCATTTGCTGTCTCACCACCGTACACCAACAACTACAATAACTGATGATGGCCAATCGGTGGCTACCAAATGACCAACGGGCGCTGCCAAGTATCGCGGCTGCTTATTCAGGGAGCGCCAGCGTAAATGCAATTATAATTATAACACACACGTGCATACACACACACACACGGGGCATATGCGAGGGTCCCATGGTGGCGAATGAAAGATAGGCGTACGATACGTTGTCGAAGGTTGCGAGGGAGGTATGTTAACCACGACCCCGGTTAACACATGTTTTCTTGGTTAAAAAGATATGGACCTAGTTCGGTTTTAAATTGTCTAGCAGCCGTTCACAGAGACCATCAGTATAACTAACACGCAGGCGTCACCATTGAATACCATGAACATCACATTGTGATTATCGTATAGCGCCCTCTACATCTCAATTCAGAAGGTATTCTCAACACTGTAACTTTCCCTTCATATCATGACCGTTTAGAGGCACTATCAATAGAAACATTCGGCTGATGGTAAAATCGAAAACCATTCGCATCTCTTGGAGTTTATTAAGTAGCGCCATCTACATTTTAATTCGAAAGAGCCTGGGTGATGGATTGTCAATCCTTCTCAAGTGATTACATATGTAACTTCTTCTTCTATATCATGACCGTTTAGAGGCACTAACAATAGAAACATTCGGCTGATGGTAAAATGGAATACCTTTGGCAACTCATCCAGTTTATCAACTACCGCCATCTACATTTTAGTTAACAAGTTGGATTCTCAACACCTTTGGAATGTGTAGCTTATCTACTTCCTAGAATAAACATGAGTTTTCGGGAAATGAATCCAGTATTGATTTTATTCCATCAGTGAGTCCTCCTCGGTTGACCACCTATCAAGTAGCGCCATCTACATTTCAGTTAACCACATCGCTAAGTGGAATTCTCAACACTTTTCCATTCTGTAGCTTATCTACTTCGGAGAATGAACGTGAGTCTTCGTAAAATGAATCATGTATTCATTTTTTATTCCTCAGTGAGTGAGTCCTCCTCGGTTGACCACCTATCAAGTAGCGCCATCTACATTTCAGTTAAACAGATGGCTAAGTGGAATTCTCAACACTTTTCCATTCTGTAGCTTATCTACTGCGGAGAATAAACGTGAGTCTTCGGGAAATGAATCCTGTATTCATTTTTTTATTCCTCAGTGAGTGATTCCTCCTCGGTTGACCACCTATCAAGTAGCGCCATCTACATTTCAGTTAACCACATCGCTAAGTGGAATTCTCAACACTTTTCCATTCTGTAGCTTATCTACTTCGGAGAATGAACGTGAGTCTTCGTAAAATGAATCATGTATTCATTTTTTATTCCTCAGTGAGTGAGTCCTCCTCGGTTGACCACCTATCAAGTAGCGCCATCTACATTTCAGTTAAACAGATGGCTAAGTGGAATTCTCAACACTTTTCCATTCTGTAGCTTATCTACTGCGGAGAATGAACGTGAGTCTTCGGGAAATGAATCCTGTATTCATTTTTTTATTCCTCAGTGAGTGATTCCTCCTCGGTTGACCACCTAAATGAATGTTCGGTTCGTTCGCCAGCAGTTGGCACTTTGCCCCATTTAATATACCTCCACCATCAGCCAGTGCTATTTGCGAAACATACAAAGTCACAACAGCCGGGACTTGAGCAATTGTGGATAGTGTGGCCCAAAAGGAAACCGTTTCTCCGCCACCGCCACAACCATCACCACCGGCATAAAACAGGCGTTACACGCGTAATCGAAACGCAAATTGAAGTTACTTAATAAATCGAACAACCATGTTAATGCGGGCAATTTACAAACGAAATGAACTCGAAGAAACTCAAACGAAAGATCACCACACCAAATAGCAACAACAACAAGCAGGGCCAAGCGAAAACAACAGGAGTAACAAACAGGAGGAATAAAAAATCGATTGCAATCGTCAGTTGTTATGGCCGGGAATCGAATAAAAGCAAAACAACAACAAAAAAAAAACAGTAGGCATTCAAATATCAAAAGGTGCGAGCTGCAAGAGTTTATGAGCTGAGAAAATCTGATGCTGCAGCAGGCAACCTTAGGCAACCACAACAACAACATCAAGTGCATCAACCAGCACCAACAAACGTCCGTCCGTCCACATGAAATGCCGAATGCATTTAAGTTTATATGTTTTGGAATGCCTGTATGTGCCTGTGTCTGTGTCCAGGGAGAGGGATATGTGTTGCACTTGCAGCAACAACCACAAAATGTGGTGTGGCAAACCGCCACAAACCGAAGAAGAGGAACACAACAGCAACAACATAAAAAGAACGTCTGAGATTACGATAAGCTTCTGGTGTTGGCCACATAATCCACAGGTACAAACAAACAAACAAACACACAAACAATCCGCGTGCAACTACAAAACATGCGGAGAAAGATATTTAAACGTGGAACACCTAATTATTATAAATAAACCAATCGTACAACACAGATCTGGCTGGCAGCAGCGTCATACCAAATCCGAAGGACTTCCAAGAACTTACTCCACAAGACCACATTAAAGACACTGTTGGCCAGCAACGGCCGTCATCCGGCCATTCTGTCCGTCAGTCAGTTGGTCAGCAGAGTGCAGCTGACCAAATAGTCAGTCAGTTAGTCAGGTAATATGTCCATGGATTCAGTCAATTTTATTCATTGAATATAAGAACTTAATCGCCCAGACACATCAGTCTCCCGGTCTCATTCCAGCACCGCCGAAATTCACCAAATCCTTCTTAAGCACACCGATACACGTGCGTGTGTGTGTGTGTTTAGTTGTCCAGCCGCACTCGGTCGTCCAGTCAACGGGAACGTCTCGTACATTTGCTTGTTTGTCGCTTTCGCTGCTGGCGAGGACAGCATGGTTGCTGGGGCCGCTTGCTGGGTTAAGGATGATCCTCCATTATCGACACATTGCAAATAAATAAAAGTGGCTCCAGGGCGCAACGCCATCGATAACACAATCGCTTACAATGCTCTCTCGCAATTGCCCGTTAATTCGGCATTTCGCACACAATTACCCCGTATACACATGAATGGGATCTCCTCCTTCTCCTTTGTCGTTCGATTCTCATGCATTTAAAATAATAATAAAAAAGAAAACAAAAACGAAATAAAATAAAACTTGGCAGTCTTCAACACTGTTTCCTTTAGAAATTCTGCGTGCAAGTTGAGGGATTTAGAAAATGTCTGCTAAATCTTGAAGAATTATATTATGATACCTTAGGGAAGGGAACCATGTAAACAATAGAGTGGAGTGAAATTCAAAAAAAAAATTAACCTCGGAAAGAGATGTAGTCTGGGGTCCTAATGAGGGGAAAAATAAAGAAAAAAAAATTTAAAAAAATTTTAGGGGTCGCACCACTCCCTCGAAATTTGGAAATTATCGCTATTTTGGCGTTGATTTTAGAAAAATCCTAAAAAGTTTTATGTCAAAATTTTTTTGCAATAGCGTAAACAATGAAATAAGGGCATGAAAAAATTTAAAAAAATTTTTCTCATTGTTCAAAAATTTCAAAAAGTAAAATAAGTCAAATCGTCCCTTCTTCAGAAAATTTACTGAACAATGAAATCGCCACCAAAGCTACAAATAGTAGTCGATTATCCTCATATTTGCCTCAAATACTTTTGTTTGGGCACTGAACAAGCTCAAACTTTTAAATTTCGAATAAGTTAAGTCGTTAATTTTTAGGATTTTTCTAAAATCAACGCCAAAATAGCGATAATTTCCAAATTTCGAGGGAGTGGCGCGACCCCTAACATTGTGTTAGCGGAAGGAAATTAGGGTATCGGAAGGAGGAAAGAGGGAGTAGTGTTTGTTGACATTTGTTTTGAATTTCTGAATGTCACAACTGGCAGGAAACACATTTGCCGGAAGATTATTCCACATACGAACGGTTCGGCTGATGAACGAATTTTCTGTATAGGATACATTTTGGATATCTCATCGGCACCTCCCCATGGACCCAAATGAGCTAAGCTTCGAGCAGCTGCCAACTTAAACAAGCCTAAGACTACTCACCTAGTATAGGTTCAAAGACTGCTGGAACTTGAATATCCATATCTTAGTTGGTGTCCGTAGTTGTTATGACGATGCATCCCAGCCACCGAACAACTTCTCCAATCGCCTAGATTTCTGCCAGAAAAACGCTACAATGATAAGGTAGCATCATCGATAGGTCAACAACAATTCCATTGAGTGGATTCAAAAACCCACCCTACCATCAAGTTTAGAACCCTTTACATTGTTTGTCTATCCCGACCGTGGATATGGGCCAAAGGTCTTCACAAAACTTACAGTGGGCACTATCTACTGCACTTCTCGTGTGGATGGTTGTAGTTTCCGTAAAATCCAACTGTTGGACCAGTGAGAGGATTGTCTAGGGCGGATTGCTCACACTGTCGCCATTTGCCTGCCCTGTATAGGCGGTGACATTTACAGTTTGAAGAAGTTCTACGACTTCTACATATCGTAGGGTTGTGCTGGTTCACCCTTGGTTCACCCTTTACGCCGATAATCATTTAAAACTCAAGACCTTCTTAAGAATAATGAAATTTTTTTAAACTAGTCGTCACAGTTTTAGGACAATATCGAAAATGATCACAAGTCTTAAGTTGAAGTTGATTGAGACTTTGTTTTAAAATAATAATAAATAATAATAAAAATAAAACATTATAAAGGATACTGAAAACTAGTTCGTTATTTTAGTAACAAATACAAGGGTTACAACTCGTGTTTGAAGAAAGAAGCTAAAGCTATGTTAATTATATTGACAGCATCATAAAATTAAATCTTACAACTATTTGACAAATAAAAAAAATGAAGAATTCAAAATGTGAAATCGTAGACTTGCCTTTTGAGTTGCTTGGGATCCTTAGGTTTTCCGAAAATATCCTTGAAATATGAATTAGAAATTTAAAATTGTTTTTAGAAAGATTTCTATGAAGAAGGTTTAGAACACAGGAAGAAGGTTTAGAACACGAAAAAGTCTAATCACATACATATGTCTATCTGCGATCAATCTGACAGCATATTTTGACCAAGGCCAGTATCAATCATATCGAATCATGATTGGTTCCCTAAAATTCAGCTGTCACAGCACCAGTTTCCTTAATGTCCATGTGACAACAACTTGAGACTAGGAGAGCGTTTCAAACGCCACTATTAGCGGTTAGCGGCGTCACCCGGAGAATTTCCACAAATAAAACAGCGCTTAGGCCTATGTGTCGGTCAACAGTTCCCCCGAAGTAACCGTTCTAATTGTTGCCAACGAAAACAGTGTCCTCTGATCCTGAAGCCAGTCCCTTTATTTATTTTGTGAATGTGAGTGCTGCAGGAACACAAGTGACGATGGGCAGCTTAAAGAATTAATCGTTGACATGCGCAGTGGATGACAAAAGCAAAGAAAACTAAACGAGCTCTTCCTGCCCATATGCCCGCCATGCTGGGTCAGCCAACCAGCCAGCCAGCCAACCATCCAGCCAGTTAGTCAGTCAGCCCGGCTGGACTGCAAGGCTTATTGGCAGAAAATAATAAGATATCGTTGTGCTCAGCATTTAAACATATTGTAATTGCTCTTCACGAGTTAAGTTGATATGTTGTTGATATTATGCGATACACACTGTTGTTGCTGCTGTACTGTGCTGTGTTGTGCCTCGGCAAGTCTGCAGTCTCTTATGGAAACTAAACAAGTTCTTGCACCCCGAAAAATAATGATGATGGTCCGTTTTGTATTGTCATTGTCTTGATCAGCCAACGATCTCAGATGGAGAAGAGTTAAAGCAGCCGCAGACGAAAAGGAACACCAATTCAGACCAAACCTTATTTACCCATACACACAAACACACACACACACATACATATGTACATATACAGTGAAAACCGCGCTATCTGACTTAACATCAGATTAACTCAATAAAGCAGCCATAACAACAACGGCCGCTGTGACTGGAGCCTTAGACGGCAACGGGAATGGGGAGGGAGACGACGGGTCTACGGTTGCCGTTGCGGCAGCACTTCTGCCCGATATCAGCATTTTCTTAATACAGCGAAATCTCACCAACTCGTGGATCATCGTTATATGGGTGCTGGGTGCCGGTTGCCATCTCCTTTATCCATTAGAGTAGAGATAAGCGTCCTTTATGGCCGTTGTTCGGGTTGTGGTTCTGGCGGTTGTTACGCTTGTTGCGATTGCCTCTGTTGCTGTTGTTGGTGGAGCTGTAACAGTAGCCGTTCGATAATTTGCTACGGCATTCCAAGTGTATGTCGTCTTATCCCACATGTCAATCATGAACCTAATTATTCGTTCGGCCCAAAACGTATAAAAATGCAAACGATAATTGGACTGCTGCAGCCGATTGAAAGGATATCAATTTCAATAAAATCAAAAACCGCACAAACAAAATAAATAAAACATTCAAAGAGAAACAGAAACAGACCAACCGACAAGCTTTCGTTAAGGCCAATAAATATTAGCAATATGTATATCGTTATGTTCCCCCATTGGACCATATATGATTGGACTTCATTAGGAATTGTTATGAAGGATTCCGCGTATACGAATGTATTGCACAAATTGGCGGAGAAATGTTGATTGGCTGTCATTTGGGATAAGTTTTAATGACAACTGACCTAGAGGTCTGTTGTCACAGCCATCACCTCATCACCTATTTGGTTGTAAGCTGTGGGTATGATGATGAGTATTGGTTTGCTCAGGAGAAAAGTCCTGGATATTTTGAAAAATGTGGTTTCTCTGAAAATAATTGGGTACTTACAAACATCGAAAACGAACCTGTGCTTCTAATAAATAAATAACGTTGTAGGGGTTTCCTTGTATTGGTTGAAACCGAATGCGACAAGATAGGAACTAATTGTACGACAAAAGACCTGTGTTGGACCTAGAGTTGATTTGGTAGGAAAATCGACTATTGCAAAGAAGAGAACAATGAAATGGTGTCTAGATTACACAGAGAGAAAAATTAACCTTATATAAGGTTAACTTAACCATAAATAAACATGATTTGGAGTCTACGTTATATATGGTTAACATCTTCTTGTTGACTGGTATTTAACAATAATAATAGTTAATTTAACTACTCCCTGGTTGAATTTTTTAACCATGAAACTGGTTGATATAAAAATAATTATTGTTGTTTTAACAATGCACTGTTGAATTTTTTAACCATGAAAATTGTTAATATAAAAATTTCATTGTTAATTTATTGAAACAGTGCATGCTCAATTTAACTACGAAATCGTTAATATTATTAAATACTACAGTGTTTGTTTCTGTTGTTCGAGATCGTTGATTTATTTCTATTTCTTTGCAGAAATATAAATTTTCCAAAAAAGCTTCACGAATTGTATTTGCTTTGATTGCAGGCAAGGTTTCGGAAGCTATTACAGTTCTTCATCGTTACCCATTTGCAATGATTTCTGCAGCAATTTTAAGTGTCTGCAGGTATAATAAGTGTCCTAACTCTATGCGAGTGAACAAGAACTACTGTTTAGTCGCGCATATCCCCAAAATCAAATCAAGCAGTAAAGCGAACACGTGCATTAAAAAGCAACAGCTCAACAAGCAGTGAAGATAGCATTTGATGGTGGTTTTTTTTGAAAGAGCGAGATTAAGTGCTCACATTTTGAGAGAAAAGGAAGAGTGGGGGAGGTAATCGCATTTGTTGCAACTTCGTGTAACATAATACTGAACTTCGTCTAACACAAAGCAGTTCAAGAACTTAGACACAACAGAGCCGAATGATCTTTGAATTGTTGTTTATTTCGCACAGTTTTCAGCCTCTCTCTCTCGAAAAAATCAACCTTATATAATGTTAACTCAACTATTTTTCATGTAAATTTGACCTTATATAACGTTATTTTGACTTTGTAATCAAATATTTACCATGAAAAAATTAACCAGACACATGGTTAAAAAATCGTTGTACTTTTGGCTCGGTGTAGAGTCGACGAAGTCTATGCCTGAAAATGCTAAAGACTCTCTACGGCGAGTTTAGATAAAAATAGAAATCTGGTGACAGACACGTCGAGTGCGCGGGGGATTTGGTAGGGACATTTCTCCGGGTTATAAGCCGCCGAAGAATCATCTGTTGAAAGCCACAAGGTTGCAGCCATCTAGAAAATCTCATCCGTTCACTGTCGAATGACCGGTTGATCGTACGAAACACTTGATACGTCGATAAGACATAAAATATTTCAGATCCCCTGCAAATCGTGTACGGCTGTGAAGACTGAATCTGATTGACACACTATCCTCTTTAAAAATACTAAGGGAGAAGATGTGTGATAGCTTATCAACAAGACAAAACTTACGCTTGCATCTGCCAGCCAAACCCAAGGACGAGAGACAGAGAGTCACTCGGCTGAAGCAGTGGAAGAATTTGTCTACCTCGGCTCCACCATCAATAGAAAGAATGATGTCAGGCCGAATTCAATATGTCAATAAGACAAAGTTATTTCAGATCATGTCCGCCGGGTTTTCTCCTATGAAGAAAATACTAATGACCGCAGTAGTTGTGGCAACCGACACAGTGAACTCCAAGGGCCACATCCTCCACAAGTGAATCGTCTAAAGGTTAGAGCGTGTGATGTGACTGAACAAGCCGTGCTGTGGTTGGTAGTGTATGCGACCATCACACAAGTAAACCCAGGTTCACATCCGGGTTAGACCATCAAACATTTGTCAGCGGCTGTTTTCACCTCGTAAATTCTCCACCATCGATAGAAAGAATAGAGTCACCATCGAAATAAAACGAACGATTGTTCGGGCAAATAGATGGTATTTCACTTCAAGAACAGAACCCTTTCTCATCGACTTAAAGCATTACTGGGTAACAGGCTTTCCACTTTGCCATTTTTTCAATACAATATATGTACCACAGGCTCCGCCAAATAACTTTTTTTTTTTGAAAATTCTATAAAAAAAAAATACTGGATATTTTCTCAAATTTCTTTTTTATTTGAAAGTACATTGCTTCCGGTTAATAATGGAAAATAATTTCATTCAAATGGCTGCCTCGTCTGGCCATGCAGTAGCCTACACGACATCAGCTCTGCCGCTGATAATGTGATCTTCAAAAACAGGGCGCAAAACATCGAGTGTAGCTTCGGCTGTGTGAAACCAAATGTTGCCAGCATCCTCCTCTTCAATTTTTGTAAACAAAAATTCGTTCAACATGGTAACGATAACGAAAATAACGAAACGAAATCAGCACTAGTTGAAAAAAAAAAATTTTGATTCTTCAAAAACAGGGCGTAAGACATCGAGTGTAGCTTCGGCTGTGTGGCACTTAGCGCCGTCCTGTTGAAACCAAATGTTGCCAGCATCCTCCTCTTCAATTTTTGTAAACAAAAATTCGTTCAACATGGCCCGATACAGAAAACGAAATAAGCACTAGTTGAAAAAAAAAAACGTTAGATAGCGGACCGTTTTGGTAGAATTTTAGCAATGTCGGACCTAATTCCTAATTCACACTAGGCAATTTCTATGATTGAACTTGCGTCTTGTGTTCACACAATGCAAATTGGTTTCGAAAATTGTTGCCTCTCAAAATGTCAAAATAATCTGCAGCCAACTTCACACAGCAAAAAACACACAAACGGAATTGCCAGTACGAGCAAGTTTGTTCCCTTTCCATTGCCCTTATTTCTCTCTTCACAAGCTGAGAATTACGGCAATTAAAATTGCTAGTGAGAATCGGGACTTAAGGTTGACTTGAGGTGTCGCTTTTAGGTGGGGGACCATTAGAAAACGAGCACACATATTTGACCACATCTTAAAAACAAGTCCCATGTTTGGATTTGTGAGAAAATATAATACAAATGTAATTTACCCCATAGTTAGACGAGACCGGCACCCACGAGTCAGGCCCAAAATGAGGACAAATTGACAAAAAACATGATAAATAATCAAATTCATATGTTAATGGTCTCTAAAGGCTGCATGTACGACCAGAGAGCGAAGTCGATGTGAAATTCTCGTCGGCGGCGGCTAAGCAAAGAAACAGTTGGCGGCGGTTAAGCAAATAAACAGTTGGCGGCGGTTAAGCTAATAAACTGTTGGCGGCGGCTAAAAGTTGCCGACTGGCTACGTTATATTGTTTAAGATTAATATGAAAAATAAAATGAAAATTATTAAAGAAGTTGTTGATAAAAATGGATCAAACGGATGCTGCTGTCAATCCAAAACTCATACTTCCTTTAGCACAATCCGAGTCGAAATCGTTGCACTCTTCGGTTAGGGGAAAAATAAAAAAAAAAAGTTTAAAAGACCTGATCAAAATTCGCATACTACTTAGGATTGTCAATTAAAAACACATTTGTCCTAGTGTCCAAGGGCTGCGTGAACAGGGACCCAATTCAAAAATGAAAAATCGCCCAAAAAATTAAGAACTTAATTAAAAATTAAAAGAAAACTTAGAACTATTTTACACCCATAAAGGATAACTTTTTCCCTTTGCCGTTGATGAACTACAACACAACTTCTTTCTGAGTGTAATGTTATTATTCGTGTGATTCAGAAATAAATCAATAAATTTTCTTTTGCTCTCTCTCTCTATCTCCCCCTCTGACTCTCTCCAATTGCCATCATCTCAGACTAACCTATCTACGGTTATTCCAGTAATTAAACGTTGGCCAAGAATGTTTCATTCTGTAAGTTCATACGTATTTGGAGTAAAATTTGATATTTAACCATACAAGTCGGATAATTCATGCTCATCCATATTCATAATACATAATGTTTGATATCTAGAACTAGAAGAGGACAACAAATATATGCGGCTCTGACTTCCTTTAGCGTCTGAAATATGTCGTTTGCTGAATGATTGACATTCTTTTGGACGGCAGTGGACGACAACACTCGTACACGTCCACGGGAAACAAGTTGTCGTGAATTTGAAAATGATTGCTACAAATCATAGGAATTTTCCCACCTGAAAAGATACTTGAGGAAAAACAAACCGACCAACAAAAAAAAAAAAAAACGGCAAAAATTACTGCGCCTCATATTTGACCATATTGGAGTGATTTGCAGAGAGGGAGAGAGAGAGAGAGAGAAAAAAAACACTTGCATTAAAATGCAATAAGAAATCTGTAAGATACCGCTATAGTTAATAATTTAATAGCAATGCAGTTTGTTAACACATTATTTATTTGATTTATAAGAGTACGAACCACCATCAGCAGTCCAGCTGGACGGGGTTGGTGCCTACGACTAGAATGATCTCATGGATGCGACCAGCAGTGCAGCCAGCCAGCCAGCCAACCAACCATACGTACTGTTGGTGGAGGGTTGCTGGGGAGGGGATCAGAAATTAGAAACATTCATGTCGCTGTTACATATGCTCGTCAATATACAATATCCATCTATCCAACCATCCATTTATACCTATGTACAATTGCCTGTGCCTGTGGTTGGATATATCTTGAAAGTGCCACTATATAGACATGAGACATGGACAATGGACAGTGGACAATGGAGTGGAGTTTGGTGCATGGGGTTAAAAGAAACATTAATCATTTGTTATTGTCGTCCATTCGACAGCTATCATTAACGTCAGATAACGTCATTATTATCAATTTAATTGAAAAATTACAAAACACACCAGCAAAACATCACAACATGCACGACCAACAATCCCACAACGAAAACAAAACACACACACAAAATACAAAACAAAACACAAAAAAAAAACTCCAACAAAATCTCAAATACACAAAAGTGCATAAAATATGTATTGACCATATACACCGTCTGTTACCAATAATAATAATGGCAAGCGAACAACCACAACATGACGTACCTGTGGCGTTGACGTGGTTCGAGGACCTCATGTTGTAATGTGGCGATCATTGTGAATAGATCACTAAGCACTAAGCTGCACTGTAAAGGCAACTCTGGCAAATGATTAACTCAACGAAGGCAACCAGGGTAATCGATAAGAAATTGAACTGCAATTCTACTATCGAAATATCGACTCTGGTATGTAGAGTGAGATTACAGAGGAACTATTAAATTTCATCTGGGCGAATTTTCAATATCGCCCTCCACAAACAACTTAACGATTTGAAATGTCCGATAGTCAGGACTGTGGGAGTAACTGATTTATGGCCAATTTGGAGATTTCTGTATACACTTTGCGATAATGAGGATTTAAAAAAAAACAAGTGGACAAATAGTAAGTTCGGCCGGGCCGAATCTTATATACCCTCCATCATGGATTCGTTGCATTTCGATACCCATATGTCCATGTTTGTCAGGGGCCGGTTTTTGGGCCGCTCGTGACCCGATAGTCCCAGGAACCCGATCACAAATTTTATCCAAATCATGAAAATAAATGCATGTTTGGGTTCGCGAGAAAATTTCGTTGCATTTCGATACCCATATGTCCATGTTTGTCAAGGGACGGTTTTTGGGCCGCTGGTGACCCGATAGTCCCAGAAACCGGATCAAAAAAACAGATAGTCTAGGTAGATGTAGATGAAAGATAATATAGATCTAATTTTGTTAATGAAAGTCAATGAAGTTATGATAAATCATTTAATTTTTGTTTTAAAGAAAAAAAACTCCTAACCGTAGAAGAAAAGGAGATTAGCGGCATCCACAGTCAGAGTTTGTCAGGCTAGCATAGCATTTAGCGGACACAAAGACCAACCTCCGAACAAGTCTCTAGAATATGGCCAGACTTGTGGCACAAGGTCTACTTATAACAATATTTCATCAATAAAACAATAGTGCATAATAAAAACTATTGTTTAATTGACGAAATATTCGTTATGAGTAGCAAATACCCTCCACTTCGTAAGCGCAAATTTCCCTTTTCCAGTAAGACACAAAAGTTTAATTGCTTTGGTTTACAAAAAAAAAAAAAAATGCTCAGAACATTTATGGAATTTTTCCAATTATTGGCGGTAGATATTAATTTGAAATATACATACTTATGTTCACATTTGTTTAATTTTCCCCATTTTGGTCCCTTTTTCCTCTTTTTGCAACTGCTGTTGTCAATCCCGGATAAATTTCCGAAACATTTATTTCATTTCTGTTATTATGTTTACAAAAGTTCTCCCACAGCCTTTATATTTAACCCGTCTTGGACCATTTTGCCGTCTATTCAGTATCCTTGAATTGTTAACTTGTTTTATTAAACTTGTGGGTTTCCCCGCCTTTTGTCCCTTTTTATCCCATTTAGCAAGCCTTGGACATTTTCTATAAACTGTCTTGGCTCCTTCTTTGCCCCTTTAATTTGAAATAGATTTCGCACTTTTGGTCCCATTCAGTACTTTTTTTTACTCCCCTATTATCCCCTTTACAACCCAAATCTAACTGTAGTTGCCATTCATATCCCTACTTATATTTAAATTATTTTTCATTTAAATATTTCACCAGTTTTGGATCCTTGTTCCCTTTTTCCATTTCTTCCAAAAACGTAAACATCCCAGTCGTACACTTTTTTTTACTCCATTTTGGCCCCCTTTTCGTTCCTTCCCTAACTACCATCCCCTTGTTGTTGCCAAACACTTATTTCACATATTTTGTCCCATTTTTGGTTTTTTTTATCATTATTGTGTTTGTAATATCACTGTTGTTTTGTAATATAACTTGACCAATGTTGGTTCTTAAGTGCTCAAGAGTTAAAGGTTTATCTGCACAAACACAGTCTTTCGCGTAGCCCCACAAAAAAAAAGTCTAATGGTGTCAAATCGCATGATCTTGGTGGCCAGTTGATGTCGCCACGACGAGAAATTACGCGGCCATGAAATGTCTCTTGCAATAAAGCCATATTCGCTCGAGTTGTGTGGCATGTGTCACCGTCTTGTTGAAACCACATATTCTCCAAGTCGTATTCTTCAATAGCAGGCAAAAAAGTCGGTTATCATACGACCATAACAGTCGTTCCCTCATCGTTTTCGAAGAGGTAAGGTCCAATCACACCTTCAGACCAAAGAGCGCAACAAACAAAGACTTTTTGTGGATGTAATGGCCTCTCTTCAATTACTTGAGGTTTCTCAGAACCCCAAATACGACAATTTTCATTATTAACATACCCATCGAGTGAGAAATGTGCTTCATCGTTGAAGAACATTTTGTTCGAAAAATCACCGTCTAATATCTGTTGTTCTAGCACCCACTCCACGTATCTACGACGTCGTGAATGGTCAGCTGGCTTCAATTGTTGTGTGAGCTGGACTTTATATGGATGTAGGTGTAGATCCAAATGCAAAATACGCCATAATGTGCCGTAGGACAGTAATAATTCCTGAGAACGACAAGGAATTGACACATTCGGGTCTTCGGCAACACTTTCACTTACAGCAGCGCTATTTTCAGCGGAACGAGCGAAACGATGATGCAGAGGCCTTACAATATCTGTAACCGCTCCAGTCTCTTCACAATTTTGCCAATGACTTGCGTAGTTGGACGATTATGTTAACCATAATCTCCTCTTAAAGCACGTGCCAGAATCAACATTTTTGTAGAAGGTTTTAATAATTTGTACGCGATCCATTTTCGTCAATGTCAGACTTCCAACTCAAAAGAAAAAAATTGATTTAACAACTTAGTTTGACAGATGTTGAATTCCAGCCCTTTATTGTTTGAAACCACGAAATGGAGAACACTATATTTCTATGGTGTCATCGAAAAGGTGTCCTGCTAAAGTTTTGGTAAAATGGAAAAAACACAATTCTTGTTAAAATGAAAAAATCCCCAAAAAAAACAAATCCCAAAAAAGGCCAATGACAATGACAATATTTCCATCTGCCGATCGCAATGTTCACTTTAATCATATCCGCAGTGGCCTCAGAATAAAATGTACAAAACGAGAAGTCGTTTGCAGAAATGTCAACTTCACAGAAATGTTTCGGATATGCCGTATTTTTGTTCAATCCACAAGGCTTCCAAATAGTTTCCCGATTTAAGGGGTATTTTTAATAATGTTTTTCTGGGCCATCTCACGTCTTTATTTTTTTGGTGGCATTTTTGACAATATGTTCATCAAAATTCGTTTTCTGTAAAGTTGTTTTATGTTGTAGATAACGGTTGAAGCAGAGACGTCATGTTGGGTGGTAAATACGCAAGCTCAATATTTTGCTGCATATCTTTTACCTCCTTAGGCAGTTATCAATAACAAGTAAAACCTTCCTTTTGTGAGAAACGAATTTTTTGTCAAGCTCTAAAGGCCACTTCGTAAAAGTGCCACTTGTCATCCAGGCTGATAATCCACATCTAGAGATCTTACTTCTTTAAAACATCTAGGATTTTCCTATCACAAGCAGTTTTAGTTTCTCCAAACCAGTCATATTCCCTGCTACTAGGGTAGGAATTCTCCCTTTGCTCCGTTTTCCTCCAAAGCATTTCTCATTTTTGAATGTTAGTGTTTTGTTTGGCAGACATTTAAAAACAATCCAGTCTCATCGGCATTAAAGATGCCATTTTGATCATGTTTTCGTATCAATCTCGGTAAAACGTTCATAATCCATTCATCACGATCTCTTATGTTGGCGTCAGCACTTTGTCCTGTTTTAAATTTGTCTAACCCTCCTGTGCTAGCTTCAAAATTTCGTGACTCAATGAATCAGCGGACTCTTTGGCTTTGTGCTTCATTAATGGGCCAGATATAGGACGATTTTTTCCACATGCATCATTGACCCTATTAAGCATTGCTTCATCAATATCCTCAAAATGGCAGGTCCGCAGCATTCACCGAGCCAAAAGTACAACGATTTTTTTTACCATGTGTCTGGTTAATTTTTTCATGGTAAATATTTGATTACAAAGTCAAAATAACGTTATATAAGGTCAAATTTACATGAAAAATAGTTGAGTCAACATTATATAAGGTTGATTTTTTCTAGAGAGAGAGGCTGAAAAATGTGCGAATTAAACAACAATTCAAAGATCATTCGGCTCTGTTGTGTCGAAGTTCTTGAACTGCTTTGTGTTAGACGAAGTTGCAACAAATGCGATTATCTGCCCCACTCTTCCTTTTCTCTCAAAATGTGAGCACTTAATCTCGCTCTTTCAAAAAAACCACCACCAAATGCTATCTTCACTGCTTGTTGAGCTGTTGCTTTGCACGTGTTTTCTTTACTGCTTGATTTTTTGGGGATATGCGCGACTAAACAGTAGTTCTCGTTCACTCGCATAGAGTTAGGACACTTATTATAGCAAAAATTGCTGCAGAAATCATTGCAAATTGGTAACGATGAAGAACTGTAACAGCTTCCGAAACCTTGCCTGCAATCAAAGCAAACATAATTCGTGAAGCTTTTTTGGAAAATTTATATTTCTGCAAAGATATAGAAATAAATCAATGATCTCGAACAACAGAAACAAACACTGTAGTAATAATATTAACGATTTCGTTGTTAAATTGAGCATGCATTGTTTCAATAAATTAACAATGAAATTTTTATATTAAAAATTTTCATGGTTAAAAAATTCAACAATGCATTGTTAAAACAACAATAATTATTTTTATATCAACCAGTTTTATGGTTAAAATATTCAACCAGGTAGTAGTTAAATTAAATATTATTATTGTTAAATACCAGTCAACAAGAAGATGTTCAAATAACCCATTTATAACGTAGACTCCAAATCATGTTTATTTATGGTTAAGTTAACCTTATATAAGGTTAATTTTTTCTTCTCTGTGTACCTTCCAGCAAATTTGGGAAAGGAACGCCTTCCATGGATTGTCGAAGTCTGTCGTACTGTATCTGTATAAGTTTACGAAAATCCAAAGAAAAGCGACAGTTATCGACAGAGTTTATAACATCGATAAGGTTTGGATCACTCGGTGAACTTCGACATTACTAGTCGTCAGCAATTTATTTAGGATCATATCTTGACATTTTTAAATAAAAAATTTAACACCATTGTGATAACAAATTTTCCTGCACAGTTTTGAAATATTGTCTCATTTATTTTTTTCGAAACGTGTGTGAAGCAATTAAATTGAACTAAAAAAAAAAAATCTGTAATTAAATTCATATTTTTGTTGAAGGTAATTGTGATATTTCGCGGTAGTCATATTCCCGATATCGAAATGTTTTCGCGTCCCCCATAATTCCCCCCGAGTTACTTTTCTGTTGCAGTTCTACCATCTCATACTAACTAATAATGCCAAAGATTAAAGTAAATTGTTCGATTAATTGGATTATTGCTTTAACAAGCAACAAACAACATCGGCAGCAGCAGCAGCAGCAACACCATTTGTAAACTATTTATTTTTTGTTTGTTTGGGGATTTCTTGCTGTCTGTCTCCTCTCCACATAGGATCGATCACCTGGCCTGATTTGGCTCGGTTCAGTTCAGTTCGGTGTGGCATGGTTTGGTTTGGTTCGTGGTTTGTCTGGTTGCAACACACATCCCATGCCAAGTAAGGACACTCTGTGTCGGGTACGTCGTACGTACCCGAGTGTGCACTACTACGATTACATACATTCCCAACAAATTCATAAACACCGGCTGCTGTCAATGGACTCTGGTCTCCGACCACTGGAGCAATCCAAGGCAAACACACACACATGCGCAAAAAAAAAGAACCTATTACCAAGTTTACAGCTACAAATCGTTTGATCAGCTGCTGAACTTTTTGTTCGCTGCAACCTGCTACTTTGGAGTGCTGGTTAGGTGCTCTGTGTCTTGGGCATGGGAGAGTTCAGTGGAGAGTGGAGTGCAGTCGACTTATATAATTGTCATTGTTTGCTGTGCTTGTTGGCAAATAAACCAACCACAAAAAACGTTGCATTTTTATTGTTGTCACAGCAATTTCAATTGGTTCGATAAACATTCCGTACGTTGAATACATACGACAACAACACATCCACATTCACGATGTGCCGGGCAAAGAAGAACAAAAAATTAAATGAAATGAACTGAAGAGAAGGATGAGATGTGTGGCTAGTGGTCGATCATTTCAATGCCGTACGTTTGTTGACTTCATGCACTTTCATCAATGGAATTTGACCAGTGATGGGCAAAGGCCGACTAAATACAGCCTAATCCGTATTGCCAATAGTTTGAGTCAATTTAGAAACCCTTGGCCCTTGTCCACATGCGGGGCATCATGTGTGCCCATCAATCCTTGCCCAATAGGAATTGAGGCGGCTACACCATCCTGCTCCAAGCTGCGCCAGAATCACTCTGGTTCGTCGCCGAATAGTTTCCTCCTCCAATGCTTTAGTTTTGTCCGATTTATTTATAGTCGGAAAAGTTTTTTTGTTGTTATTTTATCTTATTATTTAAAGAACGTTGAACCCCAAAAGATTTTTGTTTATTAACAAAAAATGTATAAACATATAGAAATAATACAGAACAACATTTAATAAAGTCGTTTTCATAAAGAAAAAATTGTACTAGGGGGTGCATAGGTTTTTCGATAACTCCAACATTTCCTGGGTTGCCGATGCTTCTTTTGGCCTCCCGGCCTTTTGTCCCAACCCGCCGGTCACTTACATCGTCAGCTCAACATAACTTACATGTTTCGGTTGATTCGTCCGTATTTCCTTTTCATTCTAGTTCGCTGAAATTGTCATGTTTGGGATTAGTCGACCTTCTTCGCTTAGTCCAACCTTCCTGCGACTGGTCCTGCCTTTGTTTCTTCCTTTCCATCCATTCCGGTACATCCGTTGTTTCGTTAGAAATGTCAGAAGCTGGTGCATCGTGTCGGCACTTCCTTCCATTTACATGTCGCCCACGGTTTAATCAGAGATGCAAAGAAGCTGTCAGATCCAAAGAGGAAACGTTCAGAAATTTGCGTTTAAATAAAAATGAGCTGCTACTCAAACAGGCAAGATAATCGTGTGCCAGGGTACTTCGGCTCGAAAAACTTCGTCGTCGTGCTAAAGTTCTTTTTTCCCCAGGGGAACTAAGAGCTTTTGGGCATTTGTTAAAAGAGTAAGGGACAATACTTAGTCGTCTATTCCAACTCTCGTTAACGATGACCAGATATTCAAGGACCCACTTGACAAAGCTAACTTTCTGGCAGATTGGTGATTGATTTGTTTAACTCGCAGTTCATCCATCCTTCTATAGATATTTCTTTGGGGCGTTTTGACTAACTTTTGTTCTTCCTTGTTTTAGCCCCTTAGGTTCATTCGATCTTTCTTTGGTTCTTCCTTGTTGCATTCCTAAAGTTCTTCGAATATTTCGTCCTTCGTATGTTTTACCCGTCGGTCATCCATCCTTGTTTCGCTTTGACCGTATTTAAATCATAACGACAGTCCTTACTTCGGCGAGTCCGTATTTATTACGGTGAGTCCGTTCTTACTTCAGTTCGTGAGTCTTTACTTAGAACCGTCAGATCTTTACTTTCTTTCGCCCATCATAATTTCCCTTCTGTAGACTTTTCTTCGGTGCCTCTTATGACTACCTTTGGTTCTTCCTTGTTTTAGCCCGCCGTAGCTTTTATTGTATATCCTTCTTTCGTTTTACCCTTCATTCCATCAGTTCATCAGTCCATACTCCGGTTCAATGTCTATGCTTTGGTTCGAAGGTTTTTTCTTCAGCTCGACCGTATTTTTTTTTGGCTCGTCTGTCTGCTTTGCTTCGATAGGCAGTCATCTGTTCATTGGAACTTTTTTTTTGTTGTTTCCTGTTGAATCCTAACGTCCCTAGGACTGTATCTCCTTCTATCTTTTTGTCCAGTGTTCCATCAGTTTATCCTTCCTTTTTTTTAGTTGGTCGTAGTACCTACTTGTTTCTGTTAGTAAGTCGACCTTCCATCCTTCGGTCCGTAGGTCCAAACTTCAATTTGTAGGCGTTCCTTCGGTTCACCGGCCGTTTTTTGTTTTGGCCGTTTGTCCATAGTTAAGTGGATTTGCTTGACCTTCTATCGAACGGTGTTCTTCGTGTATCCCTTCCTATTCCTGCCTAACTACTTCATCTGTCATTTCCAAGATTCGACGTGCTTGTTTCTGTTAGTGAGTCGATGTTCCTTCCTTCAGCCCGTACGTCCAAACTTTAATGCAGTCCTTCGGTTCACCGGCAGTTCTTTGTTTTAGCCGTTTGTCTCGACCTTCTTTCGATCGGTCTGTAATTGTTTTAGTCAAAGCTTTTTTTTTTCGTTGTCCTTATATAGGATTCGTGTATCCCTTCCTATTCCTTCCTCTGCCGTTTCCTAGATTCCACCTACTTGTTTCTGTTAGTAAGTCGACCATCCATCCTTCGGTCCGTAGGTCTAAACTTTAATTTGTATTCGTTCCTTCGGATTACCGGCCGTTCTTTGTTTTGGCCGTTTGCCTCGACCTTCTTTCGATGTTTTGTTTTCGTCGTTTTTATATAGGATTCGTGTAGCCCATCGTCTTCTTTTTCGATGATCAGTTTAGGTTTCATTAAGTTCCTCTAGAATTTCTATAGGATCCTCTGAGGTTTCTTTAGGTTCCTCTTGGATTTTTTCAAGGTCAGCGGGTTCTGTAGGTTCCTCTAGAGTTTCTTTCGGTTCCTCTGGGATTTCTTTACATTCCTCTCGGAATTTCTTCAAGTTCCTCTTGAGTTTTTTTCGGTTTCTCTGGGATTTCTTTACATTCCTCTCGGAATTTCCTTACGTTCCTCTCGGAGTTTCCTTTCGTTACCCCGGGTTGTTTTGCCAAGGTTTCTCTGAGGTTCCTTCGGTTCGCTCTTCTTACCAAACCCGGTTTGAAAACAATTTCCGATCGATAATTTTGGTTTTAGTTTAGGTCACTGGGTTCTGTAGGTTTCGCTGGAGTTTCATTAGGTTCCTCCAGGGTTTCTTTATCTGCCGTTTCCTAGATTCGACCTACTTGTTTTGACCTTTGTAGGCGTTCCTTCGGTTCACCGGCCAGTCTTTGTTTTGGCCGTTTGCCCACAGTTAAGTTGATTTGCTCGACCTTCTTTCATTCGGTCTGTTATTATTTTAGTCAAAGCTTCTTGTTTTCGTCGTTCTTATATAGGATTCGTGTAGCCCTTCGTCTTCTTTTTCGATGATCAGTTTAGGTTTCATTAGGTTCCTATAGAATTTCAACAGGTTCCTCAGGGGGTTTCTTTAGGTTCCTCTTGGTTTTTGGGTTCTGTAGGTTCCTCTAGAGTTCCTCTGGGATTTCTTTACATTCCTCTCGGAATTTCTTCCAGTTCCTCTAGAGTTTCTTTCCATTCCTCTCGGAGTTTCCTTTCGTTCCCCCGGGTTGTTTTGTCTGCGTTCCTCTGGGGTTCCTTCGGATCGCTCTTCTAACCAAACCAAACGGTTTGAAAACAATTTCCGATCGATAATTTGGCATTTCTAAGATTAAGCCTCGTGTTTGCGTGGCCGATCATGTAAGAGTAGGGCACTCTGCAACACATGTATGTTGAAATGCTAACAAATCTAAACATCTCTAATGATAATGATCATGATGATGGTAATAATGAATAATTGTGACTTCATTATTGTGTTTTGGATTTAGTTCTTGCCGTTGTGGCTGAGTGCATCCTTAAAATGTTGCAGTATCAATAATAAATGCAGTAGCAAACATATCATCACCATCGCCAGTAGCAGAAGGCACCATCAGAAGCATCAGCATTTTCAACATCACCATCGTCGTTGTCGTCGTCGTCGTCGTCATCGCATCCATCGTTGTTAGTCTCCTTCATCAATATTATGTCGAGACAGAGCTATTGATGTGATTTCCAAGGTGAAGATCTCATCAGAGACTTAGTTGTTGGCTGTGTGGAGTTTTGTTCGGTGTGTGTGTGTGGTTCATCTTTCGTCCCCACCCCTGGCTCCTTTCGCCTTTTCAGCCTGCTTCGACTGTTGTCTGTTTTTGTTGCCTTTCGTTAACGTCGTTACGTATGTGCAACTTCAACATATTGCCACTGTGCGACACTTGGTATTTATGCCAATTAGTATTAAATTTCTTTCGTGCCTAAGACAGGCATGGCTTCCGTTTAAACTGGTCGTAGCAGCAGAGCTCAACTGTCGATCGGGACGGGCCGGGCTCGCTAAACAAGAACAGCAAAAACAAAAAAAGGCTCCAAAGCCAATCATCTAATGTGTGCCATCATTCTTGGTGTTGGATGTTGTTCGTTGGATTTTTGTTGTTGTTGTTCTTGTGGTGCTGGTGTTGTTTTGAATCCTCTTTCGTGACTTAAAGCCAGTGAGTGAATGAATGAGTGAGTGGGGAGTGTATTTGTTAAACATCTTCTAGCGCCATTTTTTTCTCCCTCTGCTTCGGCAGATTACCTGTGTGTGTTTACGTTGTTGTGTGTCTGGACAACAGACAAACGACCTTTTGTTGGGATTTTATGCGGTTGGTTGTTGTTGCTGCTTGCAGACATATTTTGTCCACGCTTCTAATCACATTCTGCATTTATTGGCCATTATCGCGCTATCGCTTAAGTTTCGGCCAGAATTTATGTGCCGCATTATGTTGTGAAACTGAAATTAGGGAAAATAACATTGTCAATTTTTTGTTGTTGTTGGTGGTTTAATTTTAATTTGCTGTCGCTACGTTTTGATATCAAGTTTCGGTTTCTCACAAATTTCCACCGAATGAATGAAACGCACCGACAGCAAGGGTTTTGCGGGTCATTCCGTCCCTGAACTTGTTAATCGTTATGTGGAGAAGATATTTTCATAGGAAGTGTTATGGATTATGAAGCGTAATTACGAGTTTCTAAGTTGATATGGTGTGGATATAGAATGAGTTTTCTGTTTATCTGAATTAGGATGGAGAAGGAGGGATATATGAAAAGAACCGGTAACATTCACACGGCTTTGTCATTGGGGGGATTCAATTGACACTGCGCAGACACCACAAAGAACATGCCGCGATCATTAGCGAATATAAAAAATATTTTTTGTGAGAAATATCTGTGTTAATTACGTTGTCGCTTTTCTTGAAACCGACTTTAGGAGTGGGCGCTTATTTAATAGAACAATTAGTCCGATCGTTTGGTAACCTCGATCTCATGTTGCATCCGAATTTATGTCAATAAATATTTGCAATAATTGACACCGCATGGAACCAGTTCTGTGCTGGGTAATGTTTTCACCCGTCCTCGGATCCGTACATTCAGTTTAATTGACTCTGCATTTACCGTAAGGCAGTTACAACGGCGACAACAAGACCACCAAACATATTCGTATTTTGCAGATGCATTTATGGTTCAGATATAATTTGGGTTTTACATTTTTTATTCTTCGTACACAGAGCCAAAAATGTCACCTAAAAACAAGGAGATTGACTTTTAAAAAAACTTGGTGACAAAGGAGAGCGACAGGAGACAAGATTGACGAAATATTTACTAGAAAATCTTCTCATTTTAATCTTGAATTTCATCTAAAATTCATTGAAAAGGAAATCGGCTAAAAATAAGAATATAACTTCTCATTTGCTCTTATTATTTTAAAAATATGTTTCTTACGTCTTAATATGAGCAAAAAAGTGCTAATCAGATGAAAAACTTCTTATTTTTGTAAATGTCATCTTAATTTTATTGAAAAGGAGATCGACTAACAATAAGGAGAAAACTTCTTATTCGCTCTTCTTCTACTAAAATGGAGGCTAAGTAATAGGGTGGAGTGA
This sequence comes from Hydrotaea cyrtoneurina, assembly GCA_958296145.1. Lineage (NCBI taxonomy): Eukaryota > Metazoa > Arthropoda > Insecta > Diptera > Muscidae > Hydrotaea > Hydrotaea cyrtoneurina. The sequence continues at coordinate 138,679,594 of OY282512.1, read as the reverse complement.
AATTCAAAAAAAAAAAGTTAACCTCGGAAAGAGATGTAGTCTGGGGTCCTAATGAGGGGAAAAATAAAGAAAATAATTTTAAAAAATTTTTAGGGGTCGCGCCACTCCCTCGAAATTTGGAAATTATCGCTATTTTGGCGTTGATTTTAGAAAAATCCTAAAAAGTTGTATGTCAATAAATGTTTGCAATAGCGTAAACAATGAAATAAGGGCATGAAAAAATTTAAAAAAAATTTTCTCATTGTTCAAAAATTTCAAAAAGTAAAATAAGTCAAATCGTCCCTTCTTCAGAAAATTGACTGAACAATGAAATCGCCACCAAAGCTACAAATATTAGTCGATTATCCTCATATTTGCCTTAAATACTTTTGTTTGGGCACTGAACAAGCTCAAACTTTTAAATTTTGAATAAGTTAAGTCGTTAATTTTTAGGATTTTTCTAAAATCAACGCCAAAATAGCGATAATTTCCAAATTTCGAGGGAGTGGCGCGACTCCTAAAATTTTTTTAAAATTTTGTTCTTTATTTTTCCCCTCATTAGGACCCCAGACTACATCACTTTCCGAGGTTAACTTTTTCAAATTAAAAAAAAAGCATGTTTTCACTCCACCCTACTAAGTAATTCTTGGAACGAGTTGATGTTAAATAAATGTTAAAATTTCTTCACTATTAACAATTGTTGTGTACTAAACGAATGAATTTATATCATTTGGCATTTGTATATTTATATAGCACTCCAAATTCCTTAGTAATGCACCTATGGCGCCCGTTGAAATATGGAAAAAAAATTTTGTTGAAAAAAAAAATTTTGTTGAAAAAAAAAAATTTCTTGAAAAACTCAAAAAAAATTTTGGTTGAAAAAAAAAATTTTGTTAAAAAAAAATTTTTGTTGAAAAAAAAAATTTTGTGGAAAAAAAAAATGTTTTTAAAAAAAAAAATTTTTGTAAAAAAAATTTTTCGAAAAAAAAAATTTGGGGAAAACACAATTTCTGTACAAAAAAAAAATATTATTTTTTTTATTATTTATAGAATTATAGAATGCCTATTTAAATTCCTACGTACTGCGTGACAGAGTCAGTGAATTAGTGTATCAGTGTCGAGGGTAAATATATATTAAGATGTGTGATGAACTTTCAGCCGATATTTATACCCTCACCCTACGGGTAGGAGGGTATATATCATTTGATACGACCCAAAAGTGTAACACATACAAATATCCACATTAGACCCCAGGTGTCTTTGAACCAAATTCGTTTCATGACTTTCTGAATCGTTTGAGCCATGTCCGTCTGTTCTGCTGGTACTCACGATAACTTTCGAAAGAGTTAAGCAATCACTCTGAAATTTGACATGGCTTAATATTTTCCCAACACTGCTTATGGGATTACATATGGGCTATATGGCCACACCCCTTCGGGTACCTCCCATACAAATCTGCTATTTCGCCCACTTTATAAATTGCTTCTTATTTCTACTAGTAACCGTCTTAATTTTATTAAGAAGAATTCCTTCATATTTCTACGAGGAATCATCTTAATTTTATTTAAAAGGTTTCCTTCTAATATCTACCAGTCACCTTCTTAATATTAATAAGGTTTCTTCTTATTTGTACGGGTTATCTACTAAATTTGATTGAAAAGGAATTCCCTCTAAAATTTAGACGGAGCTCTTCTTGGAGAAAAACTATAGAGATATCTTTTAAACTTTGTTCTGATTTATAGGGTATTTTATGTGGTCTTTTGGCTCTGTGTAGCAAATGAAGGGTCCGCCATCTAACGTTTTTTTTTTTCAACTAGTGCTTATTGCGTTTTGGTTATTTTCGTTATCAGGCCATGTTTAATGAATTTTTGTTAACAAAAATTTAAGAGGAGGATATTGGCAAAATTTTCTTTCAATAGGACGGCGCTACGTGCCACCCAGCCGAAGCTACACTCGATGTTTTGCACCCTGTTTTTAAAGATCTCATTATCAGCCGCAGAGCTGATGTCGTCAGGCTACCGCATGGCCAGCCGAGGCAGCCATTTGAACCGGAAGCATTGTACTTTCAAATAAAAAAATAAATTTGAGAAAATATCCAGTAGTTTCTTTTTTTTATAGAATTTTCAAAAAAAAACAGTTATTTGGCGGACCCTGTATAAGAGCTAAATTCGATGACCCCAAAGTAAAGAAAACAACAAATATTATCCTTGTTTCAGGGCAACTGATGTTGTTCCTTATTTCTCCGAGTATATTTGTTTTTTAATTGAAAACTCTGCGTATACTAGAATATTTACAAACATTATCTCTTTTCAAATAGTCTGAGGGCAATTAAAAAAAGAACGCTCTTATATTCCCATATATGACTTCATGTTTCATATGTGGTGTTGCCATACCAGTGTTGGGTGTTGGGGTGGATTAGTTGGGCATTGTTGTTGTCAAGATCATAAAAGTGTCACACAGTTTTTTTTTATTAACACTTTTGTCAATTAAGATCATAATGAATCTTCCGGTAACACTTGAGAACCATTAATAGCTTGTTATGATCACGCTGATGCTTCTGCTGCACACACACACACACACACACTCGAAAAGATTTATTGTGGAACAAACAAAAAACACTGACACTGACAACCCAGAAATATATATGTCCAACATTGGTTATATTGAATATCGCATGTGAGGAGGCACCGCCGAAATGAATGTCGGAAACTATTTCAACGATTTGTTTTGTTACATTTACTTAATGGGCGGAAAAAATCAAACGAAATATGTTCAAACGACACAATAAGCATAGCAACAACAACACCACGCTGTACACAGAAGTTGTTGGCATCAGCGTCAGCCCACCGCCCCATTAAACCACAAAATTTATTACCTTCTAAATCACTGCAAACATCTTCATCTGCAATTCTGGCTGTTGTTGTTGCAACACTCAGCGGCACATCGCTCCATCCATGCTCCAGTCGCCGGCTGCCGTTGTCGTCGCTGAGCCAGCCAGCCAGCCAACCAGCCATCCATTCCATTCCATTTGCAGTGCAGTGTCGCCGAGTCGTTGTCACTTTAACGTGTTCCGTAAATGTTTTAAATGCCGAAACATTAATTTTCAAGTGTAACTTTATTACTCTGCCTGACTGCCTGCCTGCCTGCCCGCCCTCGTGTCTGTGCACAGGGGGACCCCCCCTCCCTGATCGGCCGCCACAGAAATGACAAACGGGGACTGAGCGTTTAGCACCCATCCCATTGAAGATCAGAACATATTTCACAGATGCAATTCTCCATTCCCCTTCGGCCCACTCGCTTGGCCAGCCCGCTCGCTCACACGATCACTCAGCACAGGCAGAGTGCCGCCAATGCATCGGTTGAATGCATATCATTTGGAATGCGATCGTTCAACACTCGATCATGTGGAGTGTTCGCTGACGACGACGACGGCGTCAACGTTGCCGTCATCCTCGCTGTGTAGACCGACCGACCGAGCGACAACTAGACATTGCCTGGTGACACTCCCGAGTGTTCTGTGCATTACAGACAAAATGTTAATTATGATCAATGCCGGTACTTGTGTGCCCTTTACCCAACCCCTTCCATTAATATTCCATTCCATGACTGAGGACTGGCGGGGTGAGCGACACAGAACGGGGATCGTGAAGAACAAACGAACAGGAACCACCCACAAATGTTATGCACTGGAGGAATGTCATGAAAGTCATAGATGACAATTTACAAATGACTATAAATCAAGACGTTTCAAGAGTCACGAGCCCCGGCCATTCATCGCCATATATTTCCGGTAGAAACGAGGGTAATTTAGACAGTCGACTTTTGTGTCCATTCAGAAGGGCATCCATTTATGGAAAATCACCGATAACAGTCGTTACGAATAATTATTTTCAATTAACGATTTTTTTTGTAATCAAATTTCAGATCAGAAATGTGAGCGGATTTTGATATTGGCAAATGTTTTAATGTAGGCCCCATAAAAAGGTCCTTTCCCGTTTGAGTTTGTACAACGCTAACGGTCGCATATGCTAGGGTATATTTTGATATATCCCCCAGATAACGGCACATGTCTTAATGCAGGCCCAAACAAAGGTCCTGTCTCATGTGAAGACCGTAAGGACTTTGAGGCTGTATGGAAAATGCCCCAAAAGAAAAAAATTCTTAAAATAATTGAAAAAATCAACATGAACATTTTTCCCAAAATTTTTGAAAAGACCCCAAAATAATTTATGAAATATTTGGAAATTTTGTTTTGTTATTTTAATTTTTTTTTCAAAATTAGTCTCTCTTTCTCTCAAAAAAATGCCCCAAATGAAAAATCCTCCGAAAATAAAATTACACAAATAAAGAATTCCCAAAATAATTGAAAAATTCCCCAGAAATGTCAACTTAAAAAGTTTCCCCAAAAATATTGAAAAGTAGTCAAAAATTGTTTTTTTGAAAAATGTTGTCGCTCTGTATCATGCAATTTTTTTCGTATAAAATTTTTTTTTAAAATTAGTGCCCCAAATGATGAATTCCCAAAATAATTGAAAAATTCCCACAAAAATTGTGAAAAGTCCCCCAAAAATGTAATGAAACATTTTGTTGCTCATATATTTCTTTTTTTTAAATTTTTTTAAAATTAGTCTCTCTTTCTCTGTAAAAACTTTCCAAATGAAAAATCCACCCAAAAAAAAAATAAAAAATGCCCCAAATGAAGAATTCCCAAAATAATTGAAAAATTCCCCCAAAAAGGCCAACATGAAAATTTACACAAAAATTGTGAAAAGTCCCCCAAAAATGTAATGAAAAATTTTGTAGATCATATATATTTTTTTTAATCTTTTTAAAATTAGTCTCTCTTTCTCTGTGAAAAATTTTCCAAATGAAAATTAACCCAAAAATAAAATGAAGAATTCCCAAAGTAATTGAAAAATTCCCCCAAAAATGCCAACATGAAAATTTACACAAAAATTGTGAAACGTCCCCCAAAAAAGTAGTGAAATATTTTGTAGCCCATATTTTTTTCTTTTTGATATTTTTTAAAATTAGTCTCTCTTTCTCTGTGAAAACTTTCCCAAATGAAAAATAACCCAAATAATTAAAAAATTCCCCCAAAAATGCCAACAGGAAAATTTACACAAAAATTGTGAAATGTCCCACAAAAAATTATTGAAAATTTTTGTCGCTCCTCATATATTTTGTTTTAAATTAGTTTATCTTTTTCTATGAAAAATGCCCCAAAATGAAGAATTCAGAAAATAATTGAAAAATTCCCAAAAACCGCCAACATGAAAGTTGGACCAAAAGTTGTGAAAAGTCGCCCAAGAAATTTATAAAAATTTGGTCGCTCTCTCTCATAAATTTTTAATTTTTTTTTAAATAAGTCGCTCTTTCTCTATGAAAAATGCCCAAAATGAAAAATACCCCAAAAATAAAATGAAAAAATGCCCGAAATTTTTGGTATTTTCGATTTTTGAAAATTCTCCAAAAATAAAATGAAAAATACCCCAAATAATTGAATTTTGTTTTTCGAAGTCTCTCTTTCTCTATAAAAAATGCCCCAAATGAAGAATTCCCAAAATAATTGCAAATTTTTGGTATTTTAGATTTTTGGAAATTTCCCAAAAATAAAATGAAAAATACCCCAAATAAATGAAATTTTTTTTGGTATTTTCGATTTTTGGAAATTTCCCAAAAATAAAATGAAAAATGCCCCAAATAATTTAATTTTTTTTTTGGTATTTTCGATTTTTGGAAAGTCCCAAAAAATAAAATGAAAAATACCCCAAATAATAGAATTTTGTTTTTCGAAGTCTCTCTTTCTCTATAAAAAAATGCCACAAGTGAAGAATTCCGAAAATAATTGGAATTTTTTGGTATTTTCGATTTTTGGAAATTCCCCAAAAATAAAATTAAAAATGCCCAAAATAATTGAAATTTTTTTTTTGGTATTTTCGATTTTTGGAAATCCCCCAAAAAATAAAATGAAAAATGCCCCAAATAATTGAAAATATTTTTTGGTATTTTCGATTTTTGGAAATCCCCCAAAAAATAAAATGAAAAATGCCCCAAATAATTGACATTTATTTTTTTGGTATTTTCGATTTTTGGAAATTCCCCAAAAATAAAATGAAAAATGCCCCAAATAATTGAATTTTTTCGATTTTGGGAACTAAGTCTCTCTTTCTCTATAAAAAATGCCCCAAATGAAGAATTTCCAAAATAATTGAAAAACTCCCCAAGAAGGCCAAAATTTACCCAAACATTTTCCAAATTCCACCAATAAATTTATGAAAAAAGTTTGCCGTTCCCTCTCATATAATACTTTTTTTCTTATTTTAAATTTGTGCAAGTTTGTCTATCCTTCTCCTCATCTCAAGACCGGAGGTCTTAAAAGGGAACATATACACCTAAAGGATGCGTGCCTATCAATCGTAATGTGTCTAGTTCAAATCTACCCAGAAGTTATTTGTTAAAGTTTTCTACAAATGTATTTCTCTTCAAGAGTCTCACACAAACAGTGCTTACCTTAAATGACACACCCGTCTAAAAGTAATTTGAAGGGCAGCTGTATTGTAAGTGATGTCAATTCAGCTACTTTTCCATTCAAATTACCTTCAATATTAGTTTGTAATACGATTTATTTTCTTTGCCAGGGTTTCAAATTTGTGTCGTCTAGTTTATCTAATTAGAAACTTTGTTAACCACTAAATTTCAGTAATATCGGATTCTTGACGATATTGCTCGAATTACAAAACTGAGAGCAATGTTATTTTTGTATTTTAAACCCAATATTAGCTTATCTAATATTCACCGTAAGTTAAGACCGTTTCTCCGCTAGACCTACATAAGACCCTCGTATAAGCGATCTCCTTGTGAATATAAATATTTAAAAAACTGTTTTACATCACAATGTCTGTTGTGTACACGTACGACATCTCCGTTTACAATACTCATGCCTACAATTCGGAGAGTGAGATATTGCAACATGTAAATGATGTTAATGAAACACTGTAATTACACAAACACACACACTGCTACTCTTTTGGGGGACGACGACAACACAAGCATAGCAACAACACGGACATTCAAAATGACAAGATACAAGCACAACAACATACCTCAACATTAAGTGTAACACATTAATCTCTGCGGCACACAGCGGGACTAAACGAGGGAGAGGACGAAGTCATATCCAGAGATTATAGAACAGTAACAGTAGCACACTTTTCTCTCCAGCACTCAACGAAGATCGGTGACATGTACACACACACACACACACGCACTTGTATACAAATAAATTAACACTAACCGAAAATGTCACTTAAAGAATTAAAGAGATTTGTTTGTTTGCACTTTTGTCACCAATGATAATGTTGGTGTTGTTGTGGCCGCGAAGAGTACCAGAAGGCCCACATTTGTTGTTGTTTCTGGTGCCACAGTTGTTCAACTTCAAAGCATTCGTCACATCAGGCAAGTGTTGTTGCAAAGAAATGCTGCTCTACGCGAGTACCGCTGCCTGTCCGTATGGACTTCGGTGAACGAATGTCTCTGAGGACGCCATAAAGTTATTCGATTGTCTAAATTAATTATAAATATGTGCTAATCGCTTAAATGCAAGATCAAGGTGGATGATTTTTATAAAAGAAACAACAGCGAGACTGACATTCACGTTCCGTTTGCTGGCAGAAGGGAATGCATGCGGAACTTGTTTCTTTCAGATAAGTACGATTGTGTTTATTCTAGAAACATGATCATTTTTGAAACTCACATAAGACCAAGAGTAAACTTAAAATAGAATCATTTTAAATAAAACTAAAGAGGATTAATAAAAAGATATCTTAGGGTTAATTTCGCATTTATCAGGAATTTTATTTTAGCATGAAATTTTTTTTCAAATTTCAATTTTTCAAATTTAACTAAAAATCAGTTTGGATAGATAGTGTTCATTAACTGCACTTTCTTTTAGCCCTGGGCAATTCCACTTCATTATTATAATGATATTTTTTGGCTCTTTTTTAAAAGAAGGACAAAAAAGGCGCATTCCTTGAGGAGTTAAAGAGGGTTAATATATTCCATAAAAATGTTCTCCGTAATATTTTACATGATTTTTCTGAACACACCATATAATTTTAACGATTTTCTATGACGATTGACAATACAAACATTGCATTTGGAAGAGACTTTACCTCCCCCTGAAATGAAACCCAAACGTAAACTTTCAAAAAGCCGTTACACGTGTCTTTTTTTTTGTCTCCTCTATCACAATTTATAGGTCGGTCCTTGTAATTTTTGTACAGCCTAATTGGTAGTTATTTTTTTAAACTTCTTGATTTGCCGACCCCTGCTTAATTTAAGTTTGTTTTGTATTTCTATTTTTCGAATCTCACTCTCGCTTTCTGCAAAGGGTATTTATTTTATCTTGGATACTTTTCACTGTGAGGTTGCAATTGCTTTTGTTTAACAATCATTATTTTTTTATATTGAATTCACATTAATATTGTTTATTTTTCTTCATTAATTTGAAGTTAAGATGTTCATGTTCACATATAAAAAAGAATAAAATTTAACTCATTGATAAACATGGACTTCTGGCATTTTTATTATAAAAAAAACCAAGTGGATACTTTTGACTGTGACTCACTGTATTTATCTTAATATATATTTACCCTCGACACTGATTCACTGATACACTGACTCTGTCACGTAGTACGTAGGAATTTAAATAGGCATTCTATAATTCTATAAATAATAATAATAAAAAAAATAATATGTTTTTTTGTACAGAAATTGTGTTTTCCCCAAATTTTTTTTCCCAAAATTTTTTTTTACAAATTTTTTTTTTAAAAAAATTTTTTTTCAACAAAAATGTTTTTTTTTCAACAAAATTTTTTTTTTCCACAAAATTTTTTTTTTCAACAAAAATTTGTTTTTTCCACAAAAATTTTTTTTTTCAACAAAAATTTTTTTCCACAAATATTTTTTTTTCAACAAAAATTTTTTTTCCACAAAATTTTTTTTCCTTAGGCGCATTACAACTTACTTTACAGATATTTACTGTAATTGTATTTCTCTGAAATTGGATCATTCTCTTACAAATAGTCCTTGACTTCAATGAGAAGTGACTGAATGGTATTTGGCAATCCAAGTTTAATAGGAACTTGTTTTTACTTCAAACGTTTTTTTTAACGCTTTTTTTATACAATTTAAGTATTTTATGTTTATTTTTAACTTTACCTTTTTTAACTCATTACCTTAATTGGTTTTTTAATTCTAGCATTTCCGACGTCGGTGTTTTTTTAACCTCATTTCAATATTATTAAATGTTTCGAAGGTAAGTTCAATACATACTCCCACGTATTCAGAAAAATGTTTAACCGCTTTACAAACCTGTGTTAAGAAAAAACAATTTTCAATTCAATTTCTTAACAACGGTTTATAAAGCTTTTACATTTTTTTTGAATACGGCCACTAATGTTGAATTTTGGGTTTTATTATTGTTTTCTTTTTTATTCTAACTTTTCAGACGTATTTTTGTGGAAAACCTGCAAATTTGGAAGTATTTTTTTTAACCTAATCTCAATTAAATGTTTCGAAGGTAAGTTCAATACGTATTATGTTTAATTAAAATTTTTTTTGTTATCATTTTGTATTGATTGTATGAAAATACGGGTACAAAAAATGCTGTGTTTGGTTTTAGTTTTAAATTTTTTATTTGTTTTTCAATTGAATAATAATAAGGAAGAAAACAATTCAAATACTTTTTATGACTTTTGATGGTACGAAGCGAAACAATCTATGCATAAACCTTTGTCACATTTTTTGCACTCGATTCTCACAGTTGACTTACATTTATCACCAGCACATCGTCTCTGTTTATTATTATTCGTTCTTTGCACATAGTGCATATACCCATCGTACCTCATGGAGTCAGCTCCATGTTGGACTTTCGGTGATCTTCCAGGACCTTTTGGGGCATTATTCTCCAGTAAAAGATATGACATGGCTAAGTCTCTCCGAAAGCTCTTTTGCCTTAGCTTAGGATCTTGCTCTCTAGTTAAAAGCCAAGCATTTTGAACTGAAACGTCCAACATCCACGTAAAGATTTTGACTTCTTGTAGTACGGAGTCTGTAATTCTTATTTCAGCTGGTGCCAGAAGTTGATTACAAGACAGGGCATTTATATTACCGGCTTCCTCGTCTGAATCTTCATCAGTTAACTCGTTTACTTCTGGAGGTTCTATGTAAAGCTCGTTTGGCTGACCTTCTTCCTCCAAAATATCGAAAATGTCTGCGACGCTAAGAGGTTTACTAAAAAATTCAATGCAAAATAATAAAATTTTGTACTCATAGTGTCGTCATATGCCGACAGCCAAAAATATATTGAAAAAAAAACAAAAGTTCTTTCCGCAACTCGTTTAGCGATTGTTAAAAAAAACTTGACTGACAATGTAAACTTTTAATTTGTTTAACTTTTATGTCACATCAATATTATGTAATAAGTTTTTAACACTTACCTTTTGGCCAAACTCATAATTTTTAAATTTTTCAAAAAACACTATTAATCTTTTAATTTTTTTTTCAAAATAATAAAAAATGTAAAAAAATGTCTCAACGCAATACCAACGTCACATTTTCTTTGAGAATACCGCATATATGCGAAATAGTTATCGATAACCGACGACGCTGACAACGGAAATGCCAAAACACAATAGACGACGCAAGGCGACAGCCGAATGGGTCTTTCGTTTTGTTAAAACAACGAACGGAAATTCCTAGTCACATTGGGTTTCGGAACACGAAAGTCATTGTTAACGTTCTAATTGGAAATTTTTTGTAATGTATTTTTGTGTGGCTAATTGGACTCGTATTAGTTATAAAAACACCATTCATTTTCGTTTCGTCTAACGGCGTTTCTGTTCTTCTCAGACGTAATACGATTGGTTAAAGTATACTGTGTTGTAGGCTCGCACAGACTGTCGATGGCAACTGCCATGCCAGAACTCACTACTACTCATAAGGCGACAAATCCCCGTACAGATCCACAAAGAAGTCAGTGAACTATCTCGGCATAAGACGGAGGCTGCTGGAAGCCAGCACCAGCATGGTTGCGAAATCTGGGCTGGTGCATGGTTGTAAAATCGTACATAGATGTCAGTTGTTCTTGGTTATATCAGATGCTTACTTTTTCTTGAACTCGGTCGGTAGTATATTCGGCGACGTGTAACAGCCTATCCGCCCTATCCGCCTCCAGTTTTATTGCCTCCTCTGTTGCCCTGTTTTTGCAGGCCCACACGACGGCCTTTCCTGACATGTCGGAGTCTAATAAGTTTCCCCCCCCCTATATATTGTTTGCTAAGAATTTCGCTACGATACTGGAGGCCTGTTCAAGCAATGCACACTTTCAAATTCAATCGCTTCATTGGACAACAAAACGATGACCTTACACAGCATCTCTCATATTTGAAATTTTCTCAGGATATCCACAACAACAACAAGATGTATTATGGTCATAACTACGACTACAACTCCATGTTATCATCGATTTGCCTGCCAGTGTAACATTTAATGAATGACAATGTTGCAACCAGGCAACGAGGTAGAGATTCATCAGTTGATCTCATCATCATCATCATCACAGCATGTACAACATAAGTGAATGACAATTCAATGAATATGAAAATTAATAATTTTCAATTAAATTGAACTAAAAGCGATTATTCAAAACGAACGAAAACGTACCAAATCAATTTCGTCTGATCAGCACCATAAAAGGACATCTCTGTTGTTTCTTCTTCAAATTGCAGGGAACTGGTGCTGGAGGAGTTCAACTGAATAACAATGATATCCTCCAGATCACACACACACACTCACACACAGAGACAGAGACAGACACATTCACATCGACAGCAAGCATCCAACCACACATGGCTCGACTGTTTGAAAAAGGTTGAATGGTTAAGGAAAATAATGTGTGAACGCAGAGTAGAAGGAGGAGGCAGCAGGCGACAGCGGAAAGAAGAAGTGAGCGCGCGCGCGCGCAATCGCTCGCTCTTTATGTAACAATGCCAGAAACAACAGCATCCACTGTCCAGCGTCCGGTGAACAGGGAACACAAACAGACGACAGCAATTATAATAAATAAAGTCGATGGAATTTTCATGTTTGAGATCATGTACATAAAAATGGAAATTGTATGGAGAAGAATCCAATAAACAACAACAACAACAACATCTGAAGCAATGTGACAATGCTTCTGCGCTTGTTAGGCACTTATGCCATTTTTGAACAATTGGACATTTTACACTTTACACAATCCCCATCCAACTTTAACTCCATCCAATTCCAATCGTCGCGCATTCACATTCAACTGCTCCGCCATCACCGCCACCGCCACTGCCGTGTGTCAACCAACTCCGGCACATACATTTCATGTGTGATTATTGTTCGTTTGCCGTGGTTGGCCGATCGCCTGGTTGGTGTAAATTTCTTTGGCCTTCTGGCGCAAAAACTTATAATCATCATATGTGCCATAGGCTCGACGTTTTCGAATGATAGAAATGCACAATCCATGCGAAGTATCCATTCTGCGACAACGTCGTTTGTAAGAAAGTCAACGGAGAAATCGGAACTCCATAAATGGAACCATAAACCAAGACAGCGAAACAATATCGATTGTCCCTATTTCAGACGGCGTTCTGTCTTCGATCCTTTTCACTAATGGAAGAAGTACAGGATTTTGCACAGAATGTTGAAATGTTTGACTCACTTTAACAGAGAATGGTAAACAAGTCAGGATGATGAGGCAAAAAAATGGACTCCCCAAATTCAATCACTTACCAAGCTGTGGAAATTCCATGGCGAATCGGATATATACGAATTTATTGAGTACAATCGTTTAATGTGGACGGCCGTGGTGTGGTAGGTACTGAGTGCGACTACCACCGAGGTAAAACCAGGTTCAAAACCGGGTAAGACCATCAAACAGTTTTCAGCTGCTTTTTTCCGACTCGTAAACGCTGGCGACTTTACGAGCAATTGAGAAATCTCTAAGCCATTTAAAACTTTTCTAGAGAAAGCATTAGCCGTTCGGCGCCGGGTTTAAACAATAGATCAGTACATAACTGTTTACTACAACTTTATCACAAATGTCCATTGTCCCATTTTCTCCACACCAAATCGTTTACAATTTTCTCTGCACCAGCTTTTTTATATTCATTTTTCGTTCTACTAGACTATCCTCCACTATTCACTGTCTCTCTTTAACCACGTTCTGAACATAATCTATTTTAAACTTTTATTGCATTTACATAGAAAATTATTCCCAAACTTTAATTTATTCAACAAACTAATAGGAAATAATCTAAGAGAAGTTTATAAGGTTTTCATGCATCTCTAATATTTTTCGCCCCTCTCTCTCTCTTGCTTTCATAATATTACATACTCTGGAATTATTTTAGTTCAAAATACCGTTACGTTTTTTAAAAAAAAAAAAATTCAAAATTCCATTTTACAGGAATTTAAAAACAAAACATGTAAAGACAGTTTTCCTGACGTACTCTTATATTTCTCGCTCATGGATTCAACCCTAGGGCTTAAGTCTTTGTCTAAAGGATCACCAAATGATTAGAACTTTCTTTGGCCGCATTTAGAAAAAATGTCACTGAGGAAATATTTTCAAATTTCCTCTTTTTCTTTCTGGAGTTTTGCAATTTCTGAGAAGGATAATGCTTAACATATTCTAGGGAAATGTTTTCAAATTATTTGCCTTTCGCTACCTTCAAATTATTGACTCTTGAGCTGTGGAATAACTAAAATTATTCAAGAAAAAAATCTATTTCCTCTTCTGTCAAAATTTGTCTATTGCAAGTTTCCTATGATGCAAGACAAAATCGTTATCAGCTGGTGATGATGGATTCAGACGATATCGTGAGAGAGATGGGACTTTTGACAAAGAGCCAAGCCCGAGACTTTATTATTATATAAATTATAATTTGTAATTCCGAAAATACACAGAGAGAAAAATTAACCTTATATAAGGTTAACTTAACCATAAATAAACATGATTTGGAGTCTACGTTATATATGGTTAATTTGAACATCTTCTTGTTTACTGGTATTTAACAATAATAATAGTTAATTTAACTACTCCCTGGTTGAATTTTTTAACCATGAAACGGGTTGATATAAAAATAATTATTGTTGTTTTAACAATGCATTATTGAATTTTTTAACCATGAAAGTTGTTTATAGAAAAATTTCATTGTAAATTTATTGAAACAATGCATGCTCAATTTAACAACGAAATCGTTAATATTATTAAATGCTACAGTATTTGTTTCTGTTTTTCGAGATCGTTGATTTATTTCTATTTCTTTGTAGAAATATAAATTTTCCAAAAAAAAGCTTCACGAATTGTGTTTGCTTTGATTGCAGGCAAGGTTTCGGAAGCTGTTCTTCATCGTTACCCATTTGCAAATTGCAATGATTTCTGCAGCAATTTTTGGTATAATAAGTGTCCTAACTCTATGCGAGTGAACGAGAACTACTGTTTAGTCGCGCATATCCCCAAAAAATCAAGCAGTAAAGCGAACACGTGCATTACAAAGCAACAGCTCAACAAGCAGTGAAGATAGCATTTGGTGGTGGTTTTTTTGAAAGAGCGAGATTAAGTGCTCACATTTTGCGAGAAAAGGAAGAGTGGGGGAGATAATCGCATTTGTTGCAACTTCGTGTAACATAATACTGAACTTCGTCTAACACAAAGCAGTTCAAGAACTTCGACACAACAGAGCCGAATGATCTTTGAATTGTTGTTTATTTCGCACATTTTTCAGCCTCTCAACTATTTTTCATGTAAATTTGACCTTATATAACATAATAATCTTCAAAACGCTCCGAAATGCAAATCCACTTCCTGACACCTCTTGCTTTATTTAATAGACAAAAAAATCGGCATAAATTATGTAAAACCTGTTCTATTCTAAAGAAATCACAATAGATAGCCAATGGTCTCAGTGGTCATCGTTCATGGAATGTATTTTTCTCCGAATCTAATCTATGTATGTTTTATAACCGCCTCCGAAAATGTCCTCATTCCAATGCTGTACACCCTTTACATTTAAGAGAGTGAGCTGTGAGCAAAATTCCACAGCAGTAGGCAATGTTTACACAGCCATCAAATATAGCATAAATTGCAATTGCTATTTTATAGGCCGTTGCTGGTGTTGTTGGCATTTGATGTTGCTGCTGCCGGTGCCGGTGCCGCTGCCAACGTTTGGTTGGCTCAGTCGAAAAATAAAAATTGCCCAAATACAAGCAATTTCAATAATTGTTTCTGCATTGCCACTCAAAAACCAAATCCAGCCCCACCCCCTTTCCCCAGGAAAAAGGGTAACGTCGTGTGTAGACTGAAAGAATGAAAAGTTTATGTGTCGCTATTGTTCAATTGAAGGAGCAAAGGAAGAGAGCCGGAGAGTTGTTGCGGTTTTCAGTTTTACGTTTTATTTTCGTCGTATATTTATTTATTTCATTTTAAAGATCATCACCATATGCGAGTGTGGATGGACCGGGGCCAAGGATGACCGCCGCTGGGGTGCTGCCAGTGCCCAGTGCACCACTCATCGTCGTACTTGTTAACGATTTACGAGCAATTTTTATCACTTTAAGAATCATTGACAAATCCAGGTCTGCAAAACAATGCAACAAACGCATAATAAGTGTTTTTTTTTTCTGTTGCCACATCCATCTTTGCCTTCCTTGCATCATCATCGGCAGCAGCATCTTGCTTCTTCTGTTGGCGGCCGGCCATGATGGCTCACATTGGAGCGGGCCAGTGGCCAGCGCAACGTAAGGCAAGCGGCCACAAACCAATCACATTGTGGCAAGATAGAGAGAGAGAGAGAGAGACAGAGAGAGTTGGAGCGGGAACAGATCCATTTGGTGCAGCGGAGTGGGGTGCAGTGAAGATTTATCATCTGTGATCTGTGCAGCTTACTTTTGTTGTGGCATTTTATTTATTTGGTGCTGCTGGTGCAGCATGTTTATGGGGCCCGATAGTGTCCGCGTTGTGTTGTGTGCAGTCCGTATGTGATGATTTCTTTCCAATTTATTTGGTGACATATTGATTTTAAATTGATGATAGTCCCATCATGGTAATGACCATAAAATACAATTCCCTTTGCTACTTTACTTCGTTTACAATTTCGTTTATACAATTTCTAAGCAAATTGTGCAAATAAACACAAAAAGTGGAATGGAATACCAACGAATGCCTGTACGTCTCTTTTTTGCTCTACGCTTGCATGGTCTGTTCCATGGAACCGCAGCAGAGGCTGGCAGCGATATCCGAATATACGTTGGACAAAGTAACATCGACCGTTTTAATGGTATAATTTGGAAATGTCGCATTTTGCCACCAGTGACTGGCAAGTGTGGGAGGACATAGGGGGGGAGGATATTTGCTATGGAAAATCTGGCACAGTGAGTGGAATTTTTGTTGCAAATGACCTTCCGAGTTCAACAAAGTCCATTTTAGGAGATTTATTTATTTTATACTAGCAAATGCCCGCTACTTCGTTAGCGCACATTTTCCTACCCATTAAAAAAAAACACAAAATATGTTTTAATTGCATTGGTTTACAAAAAAAAATGTTTTATACCGACTCAGAAACTTTTTGTTTTCCATTTTTTATTCCGTTTTGGCCCTATTTTCGTAGGTTTTCAAACTCTTTTTCAACAATTGCTGCAAAGCGTAGTTATGGGCTAATTTTCCAAAAAAAATCACAATATTTGATTTGTATGTAATTTTTGGGTACTTTTTTTTATCCCGTTTTGGTACGATTTATCCACTTTTTTTGTACCTTCTCTAACTATTATCCACATGGTTTTACAAATATTTGTTTCACTCCTTTTTCACTTCCCCCCCCCCTTTTTTATCCCGTTTTGGCCCCTTTTTCGTCACATCTGTAACACATTTCCACCTATTGTTGCCAATCGTAGTCGTGGACCAATTTTCCAAAAAAAAATTACAATATTTGAATTTATTGTCGCAAAATTTTTTGCAAAATTTTAAGTGGGTTTGGGGACACATTTTACCCGTTCTTTTTCAGCAATTGCTGCCAAGCGTAGTTATGGACTAATTTTCCAAAAAAAAACATCGCAATATTTGATTTGTATGTATTTTTGGGTATTTCGAAGTGTTTTGGGGACACATTTTCCCGTTTTTTCCATTCTTGTCCCCTTCCCCATTATAGCAAATGTTTTTTGTCACACATTTTTATTTTTTCCTTTTGGTACTTTTTTTTATCCCGTTTTGGTACGATTTTTTTGTACCTTCGCTAACTATTATCCACATGTTTTTACAAATATTTGTTTCACCCCTTTTTCACTTTCCTCCTTTTTTATCCCGTTTTGGCCCCTTTTTCGTCACATCTGTAACACATTTCCACCTATTGTTGCCAATCGTAGTCGTGGACCAATTTTCCAAAAAAAATTACAATATTTGAATTTATTGTCGCAAAATTTATTGCAAAATTTTAAGTGGGTTTGGGGACACATTTTACCCACTCTCCCTCATTTTTAGCCCCTGTTTGAATTTGGCGAATTTTGAAGGGCGTTGGGGACACATTTTACCCGTTCTCCCTCATTTTTATCCCCTTCGAATACGAATTTCCAAAAATCCGTTCGTAGCGGATGTCTAAGATGCAAGGGCTACATACTCCCCAAACGTCATGATTCTAGCTTCAGCCATTTGTCCAGGGCAGTGCTGAACCAGTGAGTCCGTAAGCCATCAGTCAGCCAAGCAAGATTTTTTTATATATATATAGATGAGTTCCTTAACCCCCTCGCACTCGATAGACCGAAGATCGTGAAAAAAGGCTCCTGAACGAAAAAGCATCAAAAGGTGAATCCTGTAATCACTTTTTCCTCACCAAAAATTCAATATATCCTTGGAAAATAATTATAAGCGTCCTACTGCGCAAAAGAGGCAAATCCTGTGATCACTTTTTTTTATGCAAGAATTCAATATTTCCATCCAAAACTTCAACCAGTCATATCTCAGTAAATAAGCGTCCTACTGCGCAAAAGAGGCAAATCCTATGATCACTTTTTTCCCTACAAAAATTCAATATATCCTTCCAAAACTTCATCCAATCAACGTTCAACTACAAAAAGAGGCAAATCCTGTGACCACTTTTTTTCCATGCAAAAATTCAATATTTCCTTGGAAAATATTAATTAGCGGACTACTGCGCAAAAGAGGCAAATCCTGTAATAAATTTTTTTTATGCAAAAATTCAATATTTCCATCCAAAACTTCAACCAATCAGTAAATAACCGTCCTACTGCGCAATAGAGGAAAATCCTGTGATCTTTTTATTTTCATGAAAAAATTCAATATTTCTTTGGAAAATAATAGTAAGCGTCCTACTGCGAAAAGAAGCAAATCCTGTGATCACTTTTTTCCATGCAAAAATTTAATATTTCCTTCGAAAACGTCAAAAAGTCATATCTCAGTAACTAAACGTCTTAGAGCAAATCCCGTGATAACTTTTTTTCCTCTAAAAATTCAATATTGCCTTTGAAAATAATAATAAGCGTCCTACTACGAAAAGAGGCAAATCCACAGATAAATTTTTTCCCTGGAAAAATGCAATATTTTCCTTGAAAACGTCAAACAGTAAATAAGCCCTCTGGAAGCATGACAAATAGCTCATGCCCTCTAATTTCTTTGTAATTCTGTTTTGAAGGACAGTCCAGGGTCTCAGGGAGACAATCGGACTATAATCTAAAGAAAATCGAATTTCCGACCTTGTCCAGGCTAGACATTCCTGATAGGAAGTCATGGGTTTATCACATGAAATTTTCCAACAAACAAATCGCTAAGTGGCTGCCCTATGTCCTCGATAACCTCACGAATTATATCTTTGAGGTCTTGAATCGACGCTGGGCTATTGGCGTAGACCATATCTTTCACGTGGGCCCCAAAGGGAAGACGTTGCAAGATGTTAACTCACAAGATCGCGGTAGCATATTGTGATCACCTCTTCGAGGGATAACACGGTTCGGAAACTTTTTAGTTTTGCGAACTGTGACTGCAAGATTTTTTCCATTGTTTTTTAGTGAATTTCAATAAGTTCAATGAGTTTGTTGAAGCGTGTATCGTTCCATTTTTAGTAATGGCGTAGTTTCTACTCAGTCAAATGTCAAAGAATAAAAGTTTCAACAGTGACAGCTACCGAAATACCGGGTGATTCAAAATAACACCTCTTCTTGGAGAACCCTGTACATTGCATTTCAATCGGTTCAGTGGTTGCGGAGTTATAATAAACAATTGAAGCAAGAAATATATTTTATAAGTGAAAATGGCAAATTTTTAAAAGTTATTCAGAAAAATTCAAACAAATTTATGAAAATACAAAAACAATTTTCCGACATTTTTCTTAACTAAACCTTTGTTTTTTAGAGACGGCTACAAACGGCTAAGGCTTTTTCTGGAGCTGTTTTACATGGCTTAGAGATTACTCACTTACTCGTAAAGTCGCCTGTATTTACGAGATGGAAAACAGTCGCCTGAAAAGTGATTTGATGTTTGATGTTCTTACCCGATTTTAAATCTGGGTTTACTTACTACCCACCACCACGCAGTTGTTGTAGTAGTAGTTTTTTTTTTTCTATTTTGTCATTAGTTTCATCAAATTATACCAAATTAACTAAGTTTGCTGTCATTCGTATAATTGCAGACGAATATTTACGAAAATGACTCTGCATGCGCACCCCCATCCCATCAAGTGACAACTGTTCAGAATATCTTACGAAAGGTTTAACTAGAAATTGGGTTTAATTAAAAAAAAACACACACACACACACTTTTAAATTGAATTTTGTTCGTTGCGAACGAGGTGACAGCTGTGACACCATTCGTTCGTTGGCGGTTCATTGGTGTTGTTGTAATGCACGCCAAAATGAACGCTTTGACGAAACTCATAAATAGACATGAGCACGACAAGACTAAAACTAAAACTAAATGTCGACGAATATTGATAGAATGAATAGATGGGTACACCAGAGTGTGTTGGTATGTGTGCACACACACCATTATATGCACTCTAGAATATATGTTTTTCGAATTTCAATCAACGCTTCGTCACGTTTATGGAAAATTGCAGAGCTTCAGCGAACTTTACACTACGAAATTCAAAATATTGACTCAAAGTGGCACACAGCGACACACACACACGCAGGAGCCGCAGCACAAGAAGGTGAAATCGCTGATAAACCCAGAGAACTCTCCACTCTGGAAAGGAAAAGTTGATGACCCCAAGAAGTCGATGGGGTCGATGGATGTCTTTGGTGGTGGAAATCAAATGTGGAAAATGAAATGCATGCATGCATAATTCGAATTTAATTTGATTGCATTCGTTCCGAGCTGGCGTACGTGTACATAATTAGCTAATGCAATTCCAATTACAATTGCCGCCCAGGTACACACACACATGTACTTTGCACATGTTGTGGGTTCAGCCGAGTTCAGAGCGCTGACGTTTGGACAGTGGTTTTACTGGCGAAATGGGAAATCGGCAAAACAAACAAAAAGATTCCGGATGTTAGTTATGGCAGTTTCAGTGGACAAATTATCGGAAAATGACATTTTTTGAGATAAATGATCGGATGTTTATTTCATAACAAAGACGACCACGCTTACAGGATCATATCCTTTTCATGAAATTTTCCATAAACAAATCGCTAAGTGGCTGCTTTATGTTCTCGATAGCCACAAGAATTCTATCTTTGAGGTCTTGAATCGACGCTGGGCTATTGGCATAGACCTTATCTTTCATGGGGCCCCAAAGGGTAGAAGTTGCAAGGTGTTAAATCACAAGATCTCGGTGGCCAATTTTGATCACCTCTTCGAGAGATAACATGGTCCGGAAACTTTTTCCCATAAAAGAGCAATGGTTTCGTTGCTTGTGTGGCACGTAGCGCCGTCTTGTTGAAAGCATAGTACGGAGAGTACTCAATTTTTATTCTCTTCACAAGAGAAAAATACCTTATGAAAAAAATTGTTCTCCTCAAAGATAAATATAAATTTTTCTCAAGATAAATATTTTTTTCTCGTGAAAGTAATTTAAAATATGAAGAGAACAATTATTTTTTTCACTCACGAGATTTATCTACCGAGCACTCGCGCGAGAGTTATATCTACTCATTAGAAATTAATTCTCATTCATGAGTTTAATCATTAGAAAAAATATTCGTCATCAACTGCATTTTTAGGAAATCCCTTTACAACGGCGAAATGGGACGAAAATATGTATAACAAATAATTAAACTTTCAGCCGATAACATTTTTTTATTGTTTTCAAACCAAAAAATTAAATAAAAAATAACAATAAAGCAATTCTATTGCAATTCTATTCGAAGCACTTCTTACGACCCATTTGTTTTCAACTGCTTCAAACAAAACAATAGAAGAAACTGACCTGCGTCAATTTCCAAACACAAGTATTTTTATATTTCTTGTCTCACGCGTGCTCTCTTTAATATTTATCTTTATTTAACTTTCGCACTCAGAATGTAAAACAAAACTCTCGTGAAAGTTATTTTGTGAGTGTTATCTTTTCATCTCTTTCGTGTTGACGTAGCCACCGAGGTGGAAATGGGCCTCGACTTTTAATATGATTTTTCGATGGAACACTGGATCTTTTTCATGCATTTCAAGGACCCAATCAGCAAAGACACGACGTTGTTGATGATAAACGGGCTTGAGTTCTTGTGTTAACTGAACTTTATAAGCCTTAAGACCCAAGACTTTATGCAAAATACTGAGTAATGACGTTTGTGGAATGCCCAATTCCAAAGAACAACGAGGATTGAAAAAACTGGGTTTTCTTCAACACTTTGGGCTACAGCAGCAAATATATTTTGAGTTGTTCTTGAGCGACGTGCACGGGTTTTATTCTTCACATCACTAAATTATTGCAGCTCGAATTTCTCCCACAAGATGCTTCACGACGACCCAAAAATGCTTTAGTTTTGCGAACTGTGACTGCAAGATTTTCACATTTTTTTGTAGTGATTTTTAAGAATTTCAATGCGTTGTTGAGGCGTGTGACGTTCCATTTTTAGTAATGGCGTAGTTTCGACTTGTCAAATGTCGAAGAATAAAATCTTCAAAAGCTGTCACTGCCGAAAACCCGGGTGATTCAAAATAACATCTCTTGTTGGAGAACTCTTACAGAGTATCTTCAAAATCTACAGAAGCAGAAGAAAGGCAACCCCGAAAATTCTACAGGATATTGAGGTTTGAACTCATGGCGATTCAGTGTGAAGCCAAAGCATACAACTCTATTTGGAGTTTTAAAAAAAAACTGAATTTTAATAAACATTCGCTTTTGCTTTTGTCCCACTGTAAATTAGTCCCAATTTACACAATGACATCTTCCCCAGAGTTTTTCTTGACATTTTGTTTTAAAAACCGTTTCGTAAAATCATAAGCATTTTAAAAAAACATGATTGACTGTTCTTTTTTTAAAATTTTGGTTGAAATGACACATGTTTCCCTAATTTCCATTTCGTGACTGTTTTACTACCCCTCTTACTTCTCTAACCACTTCGCCAACAATCGTCGAAAGTCTTGCCTGCTGAAACTGCGTGGAAAGTCATCGTGTAAATCGGGTCTAAGTGTTTAAAAACAACAAAAAAAATGGTAAAATTTACCACCACCTCCACAGTTAAAAGTTGAAATGACTAATTTTTTCCCCAATTTCCATTTCGTGACCGTTTTACTAGTCCTCTTGCTTCTCTAGCGCCATCGCCAACGAACGTCAAACGTCTTGATCTTCCATTCGGTATTTGAGTAAATCGGGTCTAAATCGCAATTCCTGACAACAAAAATACAATTTGATTTTAGTGCTAATCTGGAACTAATTTCATTTAGTTTAGTTTAACTTTCTCTCAGTGTTTTGAGATCGGCAGAAAATGTGTCCAAATTAAAAAAAAATATAAAATATTTTTCTTCATATTTCCTTTTTATTATAAAGGTTGAACGTTGACATTATGTGTGAAATGACCACCACGGGAAGAACATCGCTGAAGAACATTTTGTTGGAAAAATCGCCGTCCAATGCCTGTTGTTCTACGACGCCTGTCAGCGATTTCAATTGGACACCCCGTTAGCTCCTTTTTGAAGGCTACAGCATTTCACTATTTTAGGTTCTGTTAGTTCGGTGAACATTTGTTTGGAATGATTTTCACTTGTATCGAAAGTCGTTATTCCATTGCACGAACACTTTTAGGTTTCACAAACACTGTGCCTAGAAACAGAACTAAGTCGAAATGACGACGATTAATATTAACAATAACATTTTCATTTCATTTCGTCTTCTTCTATTTAATAAACAACAAGAAGAGGAAGCGAGGCCAAGTATGACTCGTCGTTTGTTGTGCGTTGAATGCAACGTTGTTTTGCGGCAAGCGCAACGCAACGCAGCACAGCACTCAGTGACTGTGTCGTCGTTTTGCTTTTAATTAACGCATTAAATAAATGCATAATTAGGCAGTAATTTAAAGCAAATGCAACAACAACAACATCGGCCATAACAGTATAAATAATGATGATGGCAAACAATCGAGAATATATTGAGGACGGAAAAAATAAATCAATAAATGCAAAAATCGTCAGAAACCAGAAAAGCTGCAAAGCTGCAAACTCTAAAACAAGTGGTGACTCCAATGAACCACTCACGAGTCGTTGTCAGTCAGACAAAGCTGAAGAATGAATTAATTTGCGATGCCACAGAACATACATGTGGCCAATGTTGTTGCTGCTGTTGTAGTCGTTGGCACAATAATAATAATAAAATAGTAGCGATTACTAGTGCGGCGGCAACCAGCAACATGTTGTTGCTGCTGAACCCAACGGAACGGACACAAACCAACAAAAAATGCAATTAGACATTTGATTTGTCAGTAATTGGATAAATTTACACTTTTAATAATGTTTTGCCGTTGTTGTTGTTGCAGATGCTATTTGAAGAGTGGTTTGTTGCTGCCTCATCTATTGCATGATGCATGAATGCACTGCGTTCAATGAATTTTTAATGAGTTCGCAGATCTGCGAACAGTTGCCATCATCCAGCGCAAACGATTACTTTCCATCTCTTCATGGATCGACAAAAAAGGGCATTTCCATGGATCCACGCACAGGCGTACAATCTGCTTTCGGCAGCTGTACCTGACTGATTGTATGCAATTTGCATAACTTGTAGCTGGTCAGCTAAATAGGAGCTTAACGGAAATGTCTGCGTTATAACACCATGACCATGATTTTGTTTAAGAAATATTTCTGTATTTCATGACACTCTGTGATTAATTTGTCCTTCCTGTATGGATTTCACAGAAATCGGGCACCGACTTTGATGGGCACTTTATGAACTAGAAATATCAAGCAGAACTAGATCGGCTTTACACTGTGACTCTGTTCATTTTCCAAATAAAGGGTCCGCCATCAAACGTTTTTTTTTGTTCAACTAGTGCTTATTTCGTCTTCGTTATTTTCGTTATCGGGCCATGTTGAACGAATTTTTGTTTACAAAATACATTTGCTTTCAATGGGACGGCGCACTGTGTTGCGGCTAGTGGAAAAGTAACTTTTTTCCGATTATTTTTTTCAGTGTTTTTAATGATGCAATTTTGTCACAGACATTCCAAGTAAACAAAAAACACATAAAGTTTATTTTTATGATGGCCCGTTGATTTTTAATTGATTTTAGAAGTCAAATATACAAAATGTTCACGAAAAGAGGGGATTTCAGGGCTGTATTCAAAATGATCTCATTTGATTTTGGTGACAGATATTTTGATTCGGAAAAAAAATCTGCCTTCGGACAAGTATCTTCTGTAAAAAAAAGGAATGTTGTTTAAGACATTTTCATATGCACCTTTTTTAGAACGAAAACCCGACTAAAGGTCCATTTTTCCTTTAAATTTGGGTTAGGTAAACAATATCTAAAAAGTCCCAGAGAGTCCCAGTTCCAAACCACTACAGAAATGGTACATAATTTGTTTTCAACGAACTGTGAAAAAATCAGCTGCCCATACCTGCCCTCCTGGGAGTTATAGCGATTTTAGTATATCACTCTCAGTATTTATTCCATAGAAATAGAACGGAAATTCTCGGAATCACTTATTGAATAATTTAATCATATTGGTTTTCGGTGACAAAAATGAGCATAACCCTCTTAAAACTGAAGCTATTGACTTCAAACCGGTATCAAATTAAAGCTTTGATTGCCACCTTTCAAATAAGAAATGAAATAGATTTTGGTGTTTTATAAAATTTCAGAGTTTTTCAACAAATATCGAAAAATCATGAAAATTTGACGTTTATAATTCTTGTTCGGACCACCCTATAATTTATTTAAAAAACTAATCATAGGGTATTTATCAGAAATAAAAGAAGAATTAAAATAAATTTTTTTTGTAAATTTTTCGAATATTTTTTTTTTTTTTTGACTTTTGTTGAAAATTTGACCCAAAAATTTTTTTCGGTGTAAATTTTTTTTTCACTCATTCTGTTTGGGATTTCATTCTGACCAATCTGTAGAAGTTTCTCATCGATACAATTAAAAATACAGTTTAGGCAATATGATTTCCATAAAATTCCGCTTTCGCAACACTGTGCGGCGCTACTGTGTGGCACGCCGAAGCTACACTCGATGTTTTGCGCCCTGTTTTTGAAGATCGCATTATCAGCCGCAGAGCTGATGTCGTTAGGCTACTGCATGGCCAGCTGAGGCAGCCATTTGAATGAAATTATTTTCCATTATTAACTGGAAGGATTGCGCTTTCAAATAAAAAAAGAAATTTGAGAAAATACCCAGTAGTTTCTTTTTTCTGATTACTTTTGATTCTTTTTGATTATAGTAAACGTAAGTAATGCTGG
Source organism: Hydrotaea cyrtoneurina (assembly GCA_958296145.1). Classification (NCBI taxonomy): domain Eukaryota; kingdom Metazoa; phylum Arthropoda; class Insecta; order Diptera; family Muscidae; genus Hydrotaea; species Hydrotaea cyrtoneurina. Next base: position 138,653,682 of record OY282512.1, on the reverse strand, counting down.
TTACTTTTCGATTATTTTCAAATGTAATGAATCATAAGTCTTGAAAAACTGAATATAATCGCAATTTAATCATTACTTCACCATTACAAAAAAACTATATTTAATTAGTAATTATTACGATTAGTAATCATGCTGTTTTCTAATGACCTTAATCAGGATTACTTGCGATTACTATAAATACTTGGAAAGAATCAAAAGTAATCTCTGAAAGTGGTCGGATTATTTTCCGATTACTTTTGACACTTTTTGATTATTTTATAGTAAACGCAATTGTTTACAAAAATTTTTTTTATTTAGTTAGTGTTTATTACGATTAGTTATCATTACTTAACAGCTGTTTTTGAATGACCTTCATCAGGATTACTGATGATTACTATAAATAATCGGAAAGAATCAAAAGAAATCTCTGGAAGTTGTCGGATTACTTTTAATTATTTATAGTAATCCCAAGTAATCCTGAGTACTTTTCGATTATCTGTAAGTGTAATCATTTATAAGTCTGGAAGAACTAAATATAATCGTAATTTTATCATTACTGCGCCTCTACAAACAATTTAACTTAATGCTTAATTATTACGATTAGTAATAATTATTAACAGCTTTGCTTTGTACGCACCTCTGATCAGACTAAGGTGTAGATACTTTGCCAGGTTTCTGAAAACGTCAAATTATTTAATTTTTAAAATTTCACTAAATCCCAAAAAATTCTTCTAAAAGTCAAAAATTAGCACAGCATCAGTTTCAGATGTACATCCTCTGTAGGTGAGCAAAATTAAACAGCATTTTTTTATACCCTCAGGGTTGGAGGGTATATATCATTTGAAACGGCTCAAAAGTGTAACACATAGAAATATCGACATTAGACCCCAGGTGTATTTGAACCAAATTCGATTCATGACTTTCTAAATCGTTTGAGCCATGTCCCTCTGTCTGTCCTGCTGGTACGCACGATAACTTTCGAAAGCGTTAAGCAATCACTCTGAAATTTGGCATGGCTTAAAATGTTCGCAAAACTGCTTATGGGATTGCATATGGGCTATATGGCCACACCCCTTCGGGTACCTCCCATACAAATCTGCTATTTCGCCCACTTTAGTAATCGTGTAATAATATTAACATGCCCACCGCGATCTTACCCAAATTCAGTATTTAGTAAAGCTATAGCTAGACAAAGTTTTGGACAAAAACTTGGAAGTCTGGCAACTCCCCTTCTGGTACCTCCCATACAAATGTACCATCCCGCCTACCTTATAAACCGTGTAATGTTACATAACTTACATAAAATTTTCGAGAAAAAACTCTGCTTTATATTCCGCCCTTTTTCTAAAAACGTGTAATACAATATTTTTCTAGAACATGCGGTATTTTGAGCTTGCTATTATGGAGTATGAGACTTTTACGTTTTTACTGAGGGTGAGGGTATGTATAAGTCGGTTTACCCGACTGCAATTTTTTCACTGGTTTTTTTATTTAAAAAAATCGTGAACTTTTTTTTGCGAAAATACTTTTTTCTCTCCTCTTTAGATATTTCATTGTAATAGATATTTTGTATGGTGACACAAACCATATGGAAACCGAACCATATGGTTTGTGTCACCATGGCTTTATACTTTTTTTTTAGTTAATTTGATTCTTTAGGTTTTTGTTGGTGAACTTTTTGAATGCACTACATCAATCCAATAACCCACTTCATTGGCCACGGTAAAATGTGACTTTTTTCCGATTTTGATTTTGTCTTTATTCAATCCGTGTATTTCCGTAAAACGGATTTGTTCGTTCGTTACAAATTGTCCAAATAACAGGCGCAATAAAACGCATATTTCTTATTAATCAGAATTTCATATGTCAACATCTAAGATATGTCTGAAAACCAGAATTGAATGACCATTTTATAACTCTTTCAAAAATTCGTTTTATGAAAACAGGCAGTAACAAATTCAAAAAATGTAATCGCCCATAAGTGGACAAATTTGATTTTAACTGTCTAAATTGGGCATAAAAACCTAAATTTATCGTTATCGTTCGATAACACATTTTGTTCAATTGTGGAGCTTCCACAGTCAGCGGGGGCACATAACCGGGACAACTGAACACAGAGTAATTCCATTTCTTCTTAAAAATTTAATTTTTTTTATAAATGATCAGTCGAATGGAACCATGAGGAGTAAGGATACCTACTTTTCCATTCTTCTTAAAAATTTAGTTTTTTAAATCATGTGTTTTATCCTTATCATCCTTTTATCAAATCGAAGTGATCCACTGTGACCCATGATGCTGATGAAAAAGACATTCCCAATTTTCCATAACATAATCGGTTAATTACCCGAATGTTCTCAAACATCTGTGCAAGTCATAATTAGTGTAAAATTTCCAATTAAGGCGAAATACAGGAGAAGAAATGTTAATTTATCAAATGACTGGGCAAAATAGAGTTTTTGACACCAAGCACACTCTAAACAAAAATGCAACTGCCCTGAACTGAACTGAACGATCACCGTTTCGTGCAATCGTGAGCTTCATATGTTCGTTTCAGTATGAATGGATTTTTACAAAACTTACGACGAATTTAATGCTAATTTCGAATTACAAACAAACAATTGCCGCCGACAGAATTGCAGACGACAAGATGACAGTTTTGACCCAAAAGAAAATCCGCCAGTCATCATTTAGTCGTTCGGGCACGACACGGCACCTGCACCTGCAAACGTTTTCGTAACACCAACAACTGGTGGCTGCGGATCCCAACAAAAGTCAAACAACAGCACTTCAGGGTGCCGAAGAGGATACTTGAAAATCCGCTTAAGTTGCAATGAATACTTCAGTCAAGTTGAGATGAGTTGAGTTGAGTACCGAGTGCCAAGTGCCACAATACCATCCACTTGACAACAATGATGGCTGCACTCAAGAGTGAAAAAGTCGCCTCTTCCTCTAATCGGTGATCTGTTGTTTGTGTCGTTCATTGTCCATCCGTCCGTCCCTCACACTGTTCAATGCAGTTAATGCCCTGGTGAATAGCTAATGCCAAAAACATCGAGTCTTTTAAAAGCCAATAAAGATTCACAATGAGTTGAGTTGAGTGTGTGTGTGGGTAAGTGTGTGTTCAATCCATGGGAACTTCATTAAATCCTTATAGGTGCGTGGAAAATCTTTAGTTATTTTTCACTTTTGGTCAAATGGCCAAACAACAATGTGGTCAAAACATCAGGCACCGGCTCAAACACTACAGCGATTGAAATGTTTGGTAAAAATTCGCACAGTAATCCGGTGTCGTCATTGTTGCCTGGCCACTCCCATCTACTTAAGCGAGAACAACAGCACCGCAGTACATGGCAACACCCCTACTCAAAAGCAGCAGCATCATCATCATCATCGTCGTCGTCGTCGTGAACGTTGTTTCATTGATTATTTTAAATTCATTCCATTCATTAAATGCATCTCCTTTCTTGTGTTCTATTCATTCACTTCAGTCATTCATTATTTCGTTTCTTTCTTGGGCATTGGAATGGCGGTGGTGGATGAATGTCTGACATTCTAAAGAGATTTTCACAATGTGCACACTGAAGTGGTACTTGACTTGGAAAATGCAACAACACCACACAGAAATGCGCCGGCCAACAATGGCCCAGCATGTGCATTACAAATCCTTGCAGCCTCAGGCACGCATGCGCAAATGCTAACGGCTGTCGGTTGTTGAAAGGTGAGAAATGCGCTAAAAGGATTTATCCATCAACAGCGCAGGTACGGGTGATTTGGTTGGATTTGTCAACCGAGATTTTTCCCACCTTCAAGAATAAACGTTGGTTATTTGGGATCCCTTTTTTCGAGTTCCTTCAAAATTCTATTTTCCCTTTGATTTTACACGCTTGTCATTATTTAATTATTTTTTTTTATTAGAACGACTACACAATTTCGTTTGAAATGCATTTGTTTGATTGCCATTAAATCTCTACTGGAATTTGAAAGAAATTGTAAACGATCTCTGACATGTATTTGGGCTCTCTTTCTCTAAATCGAAATAGGACGTGTAATGAATGAAGTTGAAGTTACAATTACAATTACAAATTGTCGGTGATTTATTATGGTTACAATTGGATCGCGATTACCAGATGACTTAGGTCTTTAAGGTCTTTACCTGTCAATTCATAACAAAAATCTGGTTTTGCTTCGTAGAGAAATATTATCAAGTAATGATCAGTCTATCTTAATATATATTTACCCTCGACACTGATTCACTGACTCGGTCACGCAGTACGTAGGAATTTAAATAGGCATTCTATAATTTTCTATAAATAATAATAATAAAAAAAATATTTTTTTTTGTACAGAAACTGTGTTTTCCCCAAATTTTTTTTACCAAATTTTTTTTTTCAAAAAAATTTTTTTTTCTACAAAATTTTTTTTTTTCAACAAAAATTTTTTTTTTCCCCAAAATTTTTTTTTCAACAAAATTTTTTTTTTTTCAAGAAAATTTTTTTTTTCAACAAAATTTTTTTTTTCCACAAAATTTTTTTTTTTGAACAAAATTTTTTTTCCGTATTTCAACGGGCGCCATAGGCGCATTACAACTTACTAGTTATCTAATATTATTTAAACCTTAACAATTGTATTAAGTTAACTTTTTATTGTGAATACATCTCAACAACAGACCCTAAGGTCTGACTCTAGTTTAGTTGCCTAAGCACTGTAATGAAACCCTGAAACGAATGGTTGTCGTCCATACACGATTGCCGTCTAATTGAATCCGCTGCAGATGATCGAATTTGCTGACGATTCTATCAAATATGTGGTTACTGTTTGAATCAAATTGACTGCCTGTTTCCATAAAACGAATTGGTTCGTTCGTTACAAATCGTCAATATTGGAAGCGTTTTAAAAAATTCAGGTTTCAGACATTATTCAATTCAATTCGTTACAAATCATCAATATTGGAAGCGTTATAAAAATAGGTTTCAGATATTATTCAATTCCGATTTTCTGATAGATTAGATATGTTATTAGATATCGACATGAGGAACACAATCACCAACAGAATAAGGTCTCATTACGGTTGCAAACCCCCTTTTTTATTTCGCCTTCAATTTTGACAATTTGTAACGAACGAACAAATTCGTTTTATGGAAACAGACAGTAAATGGGATTCATATCTAGAGAATGAAGTCAATTTTTACTAAACACCCTATAAAGGGTTATTCATTTTGCGTATTCAAAAGTAAACGTAAATAAAACACATGTAAAATATTTTTCATTCATGATATTTCTTTTTTATTAGAAAGCCGAAAAAGCCCTCAGATGCTGGTCAATATGCCGTAGAGCAATTGGCTCCACATGGGGCATCCGCCCAAGCATGTCGCACTGGCTATACAAAAGCGTAATAAGGCCGATTATAACCTATTCGTCAATAGTATGGTGGACGGCAATGACAAAGAAATGTAACGTGATGCAACTACAAGGGATTCAAAGAATTTGCTGCGTAGTAATATGCGGAGCAATGAGGACCGCGCCGACGAGCGCCCTCGAAATTTTGCTGTACATCCACCCAATAGATATCCAAATCAAATTTGAGGAAGCGATCTCAGAAAGGAGACTAAGGGCATTGAATGAGTGGATTGAGGATGCACCTCAAACACAACATCAGCGAATATTGGAACACCTAGGAGGGTTCCTGACAACAAACTGTCGGACAGATCGCATCTCAGAAACACACGTGGTTGCGAACTGCACGACAAGAATAGAAGATAGACCCAAGATGGGGGAATAGTGGAGTGCTAGACAGACGCATCCAAATCCGAGTTAGGAGTAGGCCTAAGGATCTACGTTCTCAACGATTCTACAAGCAGAGATCAAGGCCATCACAGAATGCCTAGAATGGCTGCGGAACAGAGTCACAGGAAAAACTATCTGTATTTTCACAGACAGTCAAAACGCAATTAGATCCCTCAGAGATGATAATGTCAAATCAAGGACACTCATGTACTGTAAGCAAACGATAAATGACGTATCGAGAAATAACGACATAGTCACAAACTGGACACCAGGCCACCAAGGGTTTCCAGGCAATGTCAGGGCTGACGAACTAGCTGAAATAGGAAGGGAATCCGACCAAAACACTCTGTAACTGTCTAAACCTTTTCTAGAGACAAAAAAGGAGTTGAGGGAATGGATGAAGAAATGGATAACCCTTTATTTTGACAAGCAAAACATCATCATGTGATATTTGTTATGATGATAATGATTTAATATAATAAATAAACAATTTACTAAATTTGGAAGGATGGCGTTGGTACAGTACTGATAGTATTACACGATTTCCAAAGTGAGTGGAATGGAGTGGAATGGGAGGTACCAGAGGGGGAGTTGCCAGACTTCCAAGTTTTTGTCCGAAACTTTGTCTAGCAATAGCTTTACTAAATACAGAATTTGGGCAAGATCGCATTGGGAATATTGATAATATTACACGGTTTCTAATGGGGCGGGATGGTACATTTGTATGGGAGGTACCAGAAGGGGAGTTGCCAGACTTCCAAGTTTTTGCCCGAAACTTTGTCCAGTTATACCTTTACTAAATACGGAATGTGACCAAGATCGAACTTGCGCGTGTTGATATTATTACACGATTTATAAAGTGGGCGAAATAGCTGATTTGTATAGGAGGTACCCGAAGGGATGTGGCCATATCGCCCATATGCAATCCCATAAGCAGTTTTGGCAAAATATTAAGCCATGCCAAATTTCAGAGTGATTGCTTAACGCTTTCGAAAGTTATCGTGCGTACCAGCAGGACAGACAGACGGACATGGCTCAAACGATTCAGAAAGTCATGAATCGAATTTGGTTCAAAGACACCTGGGGTCAAATGTGAATGTTTCTATGTGTTACACTTTTGAGCTGCAGCAAATGATATATGTATACTAGGGTTAGTCATTTTTTAATTTTTTTTCGAATATCAAAAATCTGTGGAAATGGCATGTAGGGCAGGCAAAAATAATAAGAATTGCGTTTTTACTTTTTCGAAATTGTAAAAAAACCTTCCGCACAAAATGCAAGTACTTTAGCTGAAAACAAACTTTTTTAGTTTACTTTTTTTTTACATTTTTAAATTTGAGAAATTTTTTTCTGCTATAGTTGTTCTTGGAAATTTTTTTTAGTTGGTTTAGTGCATCGATTTCAAATATGCAATTTGATCAAAAATCTTTCATTCGTTTTTAAGCTACATCGATTTTAAAATTTGCAACTCGGTTTCATTTCATATTGCATATTTTACAATCGATATATCTCGAAAAATAAATGACATATTTTGGATCAAATTACATTTTATTAAAAATTTATCAAAATTTATTAAAAAAAAAGTATAAAAAAAATTTTTAAAAAAAAAATATTATCAATTTTAAAAATCACAAAAAAATTCAAATAAAAATGTTGGTTTTGAGCTAAAGTAATTGCATTTTGTGCGGAACGTTTTTTCACAATTTCGAAAAAGTAAAAACGCAATTCTGCATGTTTTTGCCTGCCCTATATGCTATTTCCACAGATTTTGAATCTAAAAAAAATGACTAACCCTAATGTATACCCTCCTACCCGTAGGGTGAGGGTATAAATATATGATGTTTACACGTCAATATTTGTATGTTTATGATGTTGCCAGATGTTTAGTCTTTGTTTAGTCTGAGGTTTTCGCAAAGGGATGCAATTTTAGTCCTACATCCTACATATTTTACTGACCAACACAACTCCTGACATTCGCTACTTTTTATAATTTCAATTAATCTTTTGCCTGTCCTATTGGATATGTGATTAGCTGCCGCCACCTTTTCTCAGCGATTACAATGTTATCGGTTCATGTCGTCCGATATGGTAATTATTCTCATTTTCTTTATTTTCTTAAGTACACAACACGACAATTGGTTATTATTTCATGAAAACAAAAAAAAAACGAAAGAAAAGCTAATCCTTTTCTTCGTGGCATTTTGAAATCTTGTTTCGGCCATCAGCGGCAATTAAAATTGTAAAGCTACAACGTTAATTCATTTTATTTTACAAAAAAGTAATTAAGATTGTCCCACCAGCAGCACCGCATCGCCGCATCCGCGTCAGCAGAAGTCTGAATGAAATGGCAGAAAAAATGAAACAAAACACAAAAAAAAATTGCAATCCATAAAAAGATATTCAAATAATTTCCTTTAATTTCATGTTAAACAGCGAATGGCGCCGCAATCTTTATGGCCGGTCGGCTGGTCGTTCATTCAACAAAAGAAAAGACGCAAAAACGCTTAAACGCGAAACGCAACATCAAACAGCGTCTGTCTGTCCGTGCGTTCATCTCCTGAGCGGTTTAATTCACAAACAAATTCATTCATAAATTACGAACAGTACCCGCCGCACCCGCCTTTACGTACCTGGGTAGTCTCCGAAACGATTCCGGTCGCTATGAATTGTGTCCAGACACTTTTTGCTCTGGCTTTGTGCCTGTTGCCTGGTTTCTGTGTTTTATTAACTTTCGTTACATGCAATCCGAGTAAAAGCCAAAAAGAAAAAATATGCGGGGGAAAAAAAAACTCACGTCTTACGACGAATGACGTACAAATTCATTTTCGATTAAAACTTAAACATGATTTCTTATGATTCGCCGGAGTTTGCATGCGACGGCGAGACTTCTTTTGTGTGTCACAAGCCATAAAGTACCAGTCGGACGTGGTTACCATCAGTGGGCCGAGACGCAGGCATGTAGAAGAAGAAAAAAAAACATGTTGGAATTCTTGTCTGTAATTTCTGTTGGACTTTTTCCGTTGGTTGGCACGCAGTCTGGTCTCCAAGAGGAAATGCAAATACAATAAAACTGCACGTATAGAGTTCCTAATTGAATTTATGATTCATTGGGTTGACGGCGATTTAGCACTTTGCCAGACAGTGGGGGGCGAGTGATCATTGAATATCAGGGCGATCAACTTGTTTCCTCACTCAAAATGTAAACCTTTCCAAAAGGAAAAGTCAGGAAGGAACTGAATTGTATTGACGATTATGGAAAGGTGTTACAAGTTTGTATCAACAAAGCGTATACGAAAAACGAAAACTACAGCAAATTTTTAGAATATTTCACCAAGTATCTGTGGGTCTAAACATAAATCCCTAGTTCGCGCAAATCGATTGGGATTTTTTTTTCAAAATCCTCATTTTTGTAATAAAAATTAAAATCAAGTACCATAGCTCTTAAAATCTAGACGATACAGTTCGACAAAGTGGAGAAATCAAATTACACTTTTTCTAATAATATGATGAAAACAGGAACAGTGACGTCAAAAAAAAAAAAAATAAATAAAAACAAAAATTTAAAAAAAATTTTATCCCTCAAAATTTTTTAAACAAAAACTAAAAACAAAAAAATTACAAAAAATTGGCACCCCTCAAAAATTTGTAAAAACTAAAAACAAAAAAATTACAAAAAATTGCCATCCCTCAAAAAAATGTAAACAAAAACCAAAAAAAAAAAAATCTGGGGCTCGGAAAACCCAAGAATTATTGTTGAGAACGTGTGACTGTTTGGTGCGGTTTATGGTCCGGTGGGATCATTAGACCTTACTTTTGCGAACGTTCGATAACGTGGAAAAATCATATTACATTTTTTCAAATGAAAATCTTTAGTATGATGAAAGTAATTTTTTTGTATGCGCAGTGTGAACAACTATGTCAAGTTTTGTAAAAAATAATGTCACCCTGTTTTAAATTTGTAAAAGAAAACCAAAACAAAAATTTCACCCTGTTTTAAATTTGTTAAAAAAAACCAATACAAAAATTAAAAAAAATTGCACACTTTTTAAATTTGTAAAAGAAAACCAAAACAAAAATAAAAAAAATGTCACCCCTTAAAATCGATTAATACAAAAAGTAGTCAACTTTGGTTATATTTCTAAAATATAGCCCCTTGAGCGGTTTTAAATATTAACACCTTAAATTAATCCCTCACTCTTTACCTACAATCAGTTTTTTACAGAACTCTAAAATGTTGATCAGATCAAAAGTTACAAACTTTTGGCCGATGAAATCCAAAAAACCAAAGCTGACCAAATAAACTCAACCAAATTTGTCTGTGCGGTCTCCTCACTGAAGAGACAGAAAATAAAGAAACGGAAAAGCTCAGTGTTTGAGCAATAACCCTCTTTTTCATTTCGTTTGTGTTCTTGGTCTCGGGTTCGAGAAACCTTCTGGACCACTGTGCAGAATTGCAGAATTTCAATAATAAAAATGACCAATATTGAACGATTAAAATGCAGTTAAACTTTGACTGAAACAAATTAATTCGAAAAACGAATATCAACCTTAACTTGTGTAACGGGCTTTAGTATGATCTCCATCACAGGATCTCCATCACAGGAACTCCATCACATGATCTCCATCACTGGAACTCCATTACATGATCTCCATCACAGGAACTCCATCACATGATCTCCATCACAGGATCTCCATCACATGATCTCCATTTTCCTACCTAATGGAAATCATCCTCTGGGTAGTATGATGGTTGACTTTTTTATAGATCATTTCTACATCTGCTCACTTCCCTTTCCTGTCCTCCTTGTGACATTTCTCTTGAGAAGATCTCTTATTATGCACGACTTTCGCTATATCTCATCTGGAGAATAGCTGATAGTTCTCTCTATGATAGAGTTGATTATGTGTCCTGTGATCATGGAGGTCCCAGTCAGTGAGTATACACAATTATATCGTACTCAGCTCAGTGAATCGAGATAAGTTCCCCGTCTTCACGGAATGTTAAGGGAAATAAGTATAGTAATAATTAATTTATAAGCGCCCCGGTAGGCGAGTTGGTAGCGTGCTTGCCTATCAGCGTGGGGGTTGTGGGTTCGATTCCCACCAGAGGCTTTGGTCTGTCGCTGCAAAAATCAAGCCAAATAGTCTTTGTCACTCGGTTTATCCTTGGACCCAAAATTAGAATATAAAATTTACTTTGTATTGTAATTAATAAATAAATAAATAAATAATTAATTTAACTATTTCATGGTTGCATTTTTTTAATCATAATAATTACAGTAATAATTGTTGTTAATTAACAATGCTTTGTTAAATTTTGTAACCATGAAAATTGTTAATATTAAGATTTCTTAGTTAATTTATTGAATACATGTTCAATTTAACAATGAAATTGTTAATATTTTTAAGTAATACAGTTTTTGTTTCTGTTGTTCGTGGTCATTGATTTATTTGTCTTCGCAGAAATGGAAATTTTCAAAAAAGGCTTCACAATCAAACGTTTACCATGACAAATGTAACCAGACACATGGTTAAAAAAAATCATTGCATTTTCGGCTCTCTGTTGGTGGAGTCATATTCGATTACATTTTTATGTTAGTAAGACTTTGGGCAGATATTTGTTTTTATTATTTTCCAAGAAAAATATGCGGCTGCGATTTTACTATTTGACCAAATGTGAACAGATACAAAGATTCCAATGTCCAATAACACATGTATCTCTGAAAATCTCCACAAGTCCCATTTATCTTATTTGGTCAAATTGTAAACATGTTAACATGTGTTTTAATAAAAATGCAAATTTTTCACACAAATCTTCTCATCGAATCGAATACCTTCAATAGTTGTCCAGTCAGAGATGTCTCTTTTTTTTATTGATCAAATTTACATCACGTGATCGAATGAAATACGAGAAATATTTTTAACAATCGACAGTTGAAATTTCGAAAAAGACGACAAAAAAAAAAAACCACCACCAATAAAACTTAATAACAAATTAAAAATTAACAAAACAACAACAACAACAAAACAAAGCGTTATTTTGTCTTCAGCAACAACAACTCATTAAATAACTTCGACGGAGAAGTGTCAAATGAAAATAATTGCCACCCAAAAATAGTATCTGATTACAGAAATCGTAAATTATTTCCACATATAAATTCTGTTTTGGAGATACCAACGATTTTGTCCACGCTGTGGTTAAACCAACAACAAAATCTTGATGACGACAACGAATCTCTATTCGGTGAGATGATGTGAATGGACACAAGGAGAAACGGCTTAGAAACCGTCGTAGCCATCGTAGCCGTCACCCGCAGCCAGCGAACCCAACATCGCTTTGTCTGGCCATCGAAGACAACATGACGACAAGATTTAATTTGTAATTTTCGATTTCATTCAATACTGGAAATGTTCAAAATCGATAAAAACCAAAAAAAAATAATTTCCAAGAAAACAAAGAAAATGTTGGGAATGTGATGGGAATGGTGTCGTTTGAGGGTCAGCTGCCCGCAGATTAACATTGGTCACCCCCTCAACCACAATTGTCCTCTCGCTCTACGCTCCCACACAAAGTTGTAACAGTCGAAACTAGAGCAACATAATTTCATTCCGTTCTCAGCGTTTCCTTCGGCCAAAAGTGGATAACTGAGAACATCGCTAACTGGCTGACTGGAGTAAAAATTGTTTTTTTTTTACATTCACCGATGCGGAAATTGTTGGCCATAGCACCGGCAAATGAACTCCGATTTAGATACAAATGAGCATTAGGAGAAAGGAAATTTGCTGATCTTTTCATCTAGCAACCTTATTTTCAAAAGTTAATGTGGGACTTACAAATACGACTTTTTGCACTAAAATTACCGTACCGTCTAAGGGTAAAATGTTGGCCCTGTCAACAAATGGGAAACTTTTAGTTTTAATCTTGATTATGGGGACAACATTTGTTTTTGTACCACATATAGTTTGGTTGTAGCAATTTCTTTAATAAATATGGATTTTGGAAAAAAAGGTGAGATATTGTAGAAAGCAAATTGCGTCCTCATAATCAAGATTACAAAACACTCTTTATAATTAAACTGAACTATATTTGGTCCAAAAACAAATGTTGTCCCCATAATCAAGATTAGAAAAACACACTTCATAATAAAACTAAAAAGTTAAGTCAAAACCTTTAATAATATATGAGCTGCAGTTCGACAAATTCGAAAAATTTATATTACATGTTTTGAAATTTCAAAACCTGAAAAAAGTGAAAAATAACAAAAAAAAAAGTAAATGTGAACAATTATGTCAAAATGTGTAAAAGTTAAAAAAAATCTCTTAAATTCGAAAAATTAAATTTTTTCAAATTTCAAAATCTCAAAAACCTGGAAAATTTTAATATTAAAAAAACGACATTTTATTCATATTATGAAAAGTTACGTTAATTTGTGAAAAAAAAACACTAAAAAATAAAATGTTCGAAAAATTGAAATTGATTTTTTTTTTAAATTTCAAAATCCGAAATAAGTGAAATTTTTTAATATAAAAAAAGTACGTAATGTGGACAATTATGTCAAAATGTGTAAAAAAAACACTAAAAACTAAATATAAAAAATCCTTCCTAAAATCAAAAAAATATTTTTTTCCAATTTTCAAAATATGAAAAAGTTTTTTCAGAATTTTTTTTTTTCGAAATTGAAACGATGGTCTCACTCTTTATAATAAAACTAAAAATTTGAAAATTAAAATGTTCGACAAATTCGAAAAATTAAAAAAAAAAAAATTCAGAATTTTTTTTTTCAAAATTGACAATTAAAACGATGGTCTCACATTTTATAATTAAACTAAAAATTTGAAAGTTAAAATGTTCGACAAATTCGAAAAATTAAAATTGAATTTATTTAAAATTTTAAAATCCGGACAAAATTTAAATTGCATTTTTTTCATTAAAAAAAATGTAATACGTAATATGAAAAAATTATGTCAAACTAAAAATAAATCCCTCCTAAATTTGAAAAATTTTAATTGCATTTTTTTAAAATTTCAAAATCTGGAAAAGGTGAATATTTTTAATATGAAAAGAAAGTAAATTTTATAACGGATTTTTCTTTATTTTTTTTTGCGATTTTTTACACATTACGTCAAAATGTTTAAAAAATCAAAACTAAAAATAAAAGAAAACCCTCCTTAAAATTTTTTCAATTTTTAAAATCTGAAAAAAAAAATGTATGAAAATGTTTTTTTTTAAAATTGACAATTAAAACGATGTTCACACACTTTATAATAAAACTAAAAATTAGAATTTGAAATAAAAAACTTTGAAAAATTAAAATTCCTTTTTTTCGAATTTCAAAATCCGGAAAAAGTGAAAAATTTTAATTACAAAAAAAAAAAAATTGAATTCGTAATATGATGTCAAAATCTGTGTGCAAAACACTAAAAACTAAAAATAATAAAAAAAAAATCCCTCCTAAATTTGAAAAATTTAAATTGCATTTTTTCAAATTTCAATATCCGGAAACTGAAATTTTTTAATATGAAAAAAAAGTAAACTTTATATGTAATATGAACAATTACGTCAAAATGTGTAAAAAATCGCAAAAAAACCGTTCTAAAATCGAAAATTTAAAATTGCATTTTTTTTTCAAATTTCAAAATCTGAAAAACCTGAAAAATTTCGACAAAATTTGTAAACAAAAAAAAAATATAAAGATCATGAAAAATATAAAAATTCCTTGTAAAATCGTAAAATATAGAAAAAAGTAGTCAACTTTGAAAATATTTCCAAAATGCATTCAAATGCACGATTCTACATGTTAATACCTTATAATAATCGGTCACTCCTTGCCTACAATCAATTTTTTACAGAACTCAAAAATGTTTACCAGATCAAAAGCTACAGACTTTTGGACAATGGAATTCGATTCTGGACAATTGTGCGGCGTCAAACTGCAGCACCGATACAGCGGTGACGTCTGATAACACGATTGCCCAGTTTGGTGGACAAAATATCGATTGTGGCACGGGCGGGCTCTTTGGCAGGGCGAACCATACTGCTAAAATTAAAGATCGTCCAGGTCCATTGCTTCAATCTCCGCCATTGAAATCTCAAAAACTTTGTTTTGATTCAAAAAGAAACCAGTAATGGACCACCAGGTATGTCGCCCAATTTTTTTTCAATGGGCCCCTTTTTGTTAGGTTTTTTAATTTTATTATTTTCTATTTGTATTTACTTTTAAAATATTCCCTTTTGTCCAAATTGATTTCACCGTCTTGCCCATTTTTTGCCCGGCGGGACATCCAATAAACGCTTCTCAAATAACCATCCAAAAACCAAAGCATTCCAGTGTCGAGCTTCCACAGATCCGTATGAGAGTTTTTTGTTGTTTGGTAGACATTTCGTGGAAGTGGGAGAAATCAATAAAATGCAAAGAAACAAAAGTAGAAACTTAAATCTACGCACAACGAATGTGGGCTTACAATTTACGGAAATTTGAAATTTGTTTGGAAAACAAACAAAAAGCCTAGAAAATGTCCCACAACGATAATTGTAAGCGTCTGATGGGGAGGGAAAACAAGGCATCGTTTAAATGTTTTATTGCCCATAAAACTCCAACGGGCCCACAAGACAACAATTTCACACTGAGCGAGGCGAGGCGATCGATTGGGTTAAAAGGTTGTAAATTAGATTTAATACCGATCGTGGCCATTGTTCGCCGTTGGTGGTGGTGTTGTGAACTCATATCGGTATTGATTCCATAAATTTAACCAATTAAACTCGGCTTATAACAAATTTTATGGCTTTCAATCGACAACAACAAAAGTCAAACAACAGAGCACAACAAATTCAAATTCAAAAAATAGTTTCGAGAACACACCACGCACACCACTGACCTGCCATTACGTCTAAGACGCTTAAACTATTAGCCAGACTGTTGACCAACAAAAAAAAAAAAAACACACACACGGCCTAGACAAAAATAAAAAATATGGACTACAAATCATTTTTAAAGCCATTCATATTTCCATCATAAATCTTGGCCGAAAACAAAACGGTTTTGTTTGCATTCGAATACGAATAGAAACGTTTCTCTATTCAGACATTTGGAACAAAGGACATTGTTGCCCTTTACGACAGAAGAAGAAAACAAAAAAAAAAACACGCGCAGATTGAGATATAAACAAACGATCGAAAGAATTTGTGAATGGAATGGGATGGTCTTCTTTCCCTCACACACACACCTCCCCCGGCAAATTGCCCATTATGGCGGATTAGGCCCATAAAAATACTTGTGAAGATACTTTACGAGTATTATACACTCTCGTATTATCGTCGTCATCATCATCATCACCATCAGCATTTGTTGGCTTTTAATAGTCTTCGATTATGATTGTTGTCCAATGATGATGATATTGCTGCGATTTCCAGGTTATTGTTTTAAATTTGTTGTGTTTAATAATAACTGAAAGAGTTTTTTATGGCTCATAAATTCGGATAATTTCCACCAAACAACGCATGTGTGATTTCATTTAATAGACAGTCAGCCTTCAGTGGAAATTAAAAAAAAAACACAACCATAAAAGAGAGTTATTGCTTTGGTTATGTCTTCTTAAAATATTCTATGGAATTTTATATTTTGGAGGAAGTCTTAACAGTTTTTTTTTTATTTTTTTGGCTATTCAATTCAAAGTAAAGGTGTGCATTTTAATATTCAAGCAAACAATGGAGAAGGGTTGCGTTCATTTGATGGGCCAGCTACTTGTTCGGTGTAATGGGACACGTGTAATTTGTAAGGATCAGAAGCGGAATCGAACATTTGTATGGCAGGTACCGTAAGGGGCATGGTCAGATATCAATTTTTTTGGCCAAATGAAAAAATTGCTCAAATGTAAACGTCCCAAATGTAAAATTTCTCAAAAAAAAAAAATTAAAAATCCCCACAAAAGCCCAATACGAAAATGTTCCCGGAAATTCTGAAAAATCCCCCCAAACAATTAAGGAAAATCGACGGATCTATGAAGAATAATTCAAATGCAAAAGGCCCCCCCCCCATCAAAAAAAGGGAGTCTACCCCATATGAAGAATTCCACAAAATAAATTAAAATCCACCCCCCTCCCCCCAACTCTATCCAGTTACAGTTTTACTAAGTACAGAATTTGAGAAAGATGGCGTTGGTCGTATTGATATTATCGCACGATTTCTAAAGTGGGCGGAATCGAACATTTCTACACAGAGAGAAAAATTAACCTTATATAAGGTTAATTTAACCATAAATAAACATGATTTGGAGTCTACGTTATATATGGTTAATTTGAACATCTTCTTGTCGGTTTGGGATGAAACCACCGGGGAAAGTTATATCGGTCAAAAAATGGTCATACGTGTCCCAGCGTTTCGTTGGGTCTCATCTAGGAATCGAGATATATCGATTTGAAGTTAGTAAGTATCGTATAGGGGAATTTGTCACGTTTTAGGCTCTTTTGTTTGACATAACTCGAGAACCACTCGTCCGATTTAGCTGAAATAAATTTTAAAAAACCAAGAATTACAATTCCCTTAATCTGTTCATATATTATTTTCCTTTACAAGTAACAGTTTCCAAGTTAAAAATAAGCGCATGAAGAAACAATTTTTTTTTTTTTTTATTTTTTTTTTAAATACATTTATTTTCGTTTGTTTGCTCCCTTTTCTTTCTTGCGTGGTGGTTCGCCTACTTTGTTTCAGCTAAATCGGACGAGTGGTTCTCGAGTTATGTCAAACAAAAGAGCCTAAAACGTGACAAATTCCCCTATACGATACTTACTAACTTCAAATCGATATATCTCGATTCCTAGATGAGACCCAGCGAAACGCTGGAACACGTATGACTTTTTTTTACCAATATAACTTTCCCCGGTGGTTTCATTCCAAACCGATCACTGACCCTTACCATTTGTCGCAGAGTGTAATAGTTAATTTAACTACTCCGTGGTTTATTTTTTTAACCATGAAACTGGTTGATATAAAAATAATTATTGTTGTTTTAACAATGCATTGTTGAATTTTTTAACCATGAAAATTGTTAATATAAAAATTTCATTGTTAATTTATTGAAACAATTCATGCTCAATTTAACAACGAAATCGTTAATATTATTAAATACTACAGTGTTTGTTTCTGTTGTTCGAGATCGTTGATTTATTTCTATTTCTTTGCAGAAATATAAATTTTCCAAAAAAGCTTCACGAATTGTGTTTGCTTTGATTGCAGGCAAGGTTTCGGATGCTGTTACAGTTCTTTATCGTTACCCATTTGCAATGATTTCTGCAGCAATTTTTGGTATAATAAGTGTCCTAACTCTATGCGAGTGAACGAGAACTACAGTTTAGTAGCGCATATCCCCAAAAAATCAAGCAGTAAAGCAAACTCGTGCATTACAAAGCAACAGCTCAACAAGCAGTGAAGATAGCAGAAGATAGGTTTTTTTTAAAGAGCGAGATTAAGTGCTCACATTTTGAGAGAAAAGGAAGAGTGGAAAAAGAGTGGAGGATATAATCGCATTTGTTGTAACTTCGTGTAACATAATACTGAACTTCGTCTAACACAAAGCAGTTCAAGAACTTCGACACAACAGAGCCAAATGATCTTTGAATTGTTGTTTATTTCGCACATTTTTCAGCCTCTCTCTCTCGAAAAAATCAACCTTCTATAATGTTAACTCAACTATTTTTCATGTAAATTTGACCTTATATAACGTTATTTTGACTTTGTAATCAAATATTTACCATGAAAAAATTAACCAGACACATGGTTAAAAAAATCGTTGTACTTTTGGCTCGGTGCCGGTTCCCATTTTCATCTCTACACGAAGTTATGCCAGTAGACGAGTCTTGGCTTTGATGTTTTACACGTTGGTAGAATTTCCATAGAACTCAATCTCCTCACATTTCCGTCTTTCCATCTCTTTTTTTCTTTCTTCGGCATAGACGATTTTCCTACCTCCTCAATAAAATTTTAAAAAATTTTCCACTTTTAAAAAAAACGTACAAAATCGATTGGCGCCAGCTAGGAATGTTTTCGAGACCCATGACCCATGATTTCTTGGTGAAATATTCTAAGAATTTAACATAGTTTTCCTTTTTTGGCCATACACTTTGTAAGCCACCCTAATGTAATTTCAACTGAAGAATTTGTCTGCATTTCATTGGCCATGGACTACTTCACTATGTGTGACTTTCCAAAACACTTCTTAGAGTTTCTCATAAATCCCTCCAAAATAATTCGGAATTAAATCTTTTCATAAAACGTTACCAAATAAATAAAACCCCATTAAAAAATGTCCAAGTAAATAGTCTGTGCCCTCATTTCTCGACGTCATATTTTATCCAAAGTATTTCATGTTTAAGCCCATAATTTGTTTAAGGCTCTACCCCCCTCCCGCCAACAACTGAAACTAAAATGCACTTCAGAACTTAGGGCCCCCTCGTTCCTCCCGTGTACGGCGATCTGTAGAATGTGCGTGTTGTTATCCACAACGAACATGGACTTTACGTGATGGCTACCAATGTGTTGGAACGAGAGTGAATGCGGTGGCTCCTTTAGCCAGCCGCCCGAAACAAGACCAACACCATGCACCCAGTGCTAATGGGCCAATTCTGGCGTGTAATTGTTGTAATGTTGTTTTCTGTGGCTTTTTTTCTATTTCGTTCTGTTTTGTTGTTTATTTGTTTGTTATTAGTTAGTGATAAACATTGAAAGCAACTACAACAATTACCTTGTGCTGGCGAATCTTTACAACAACATGTTCCGAGCCGAAAGAACATGGCATGGAAATAGTTTCAGAACTATGCCCCATCGTAGTCGCCGCCACAAATAGTTGGCAGGCAACTCCCAACTGCCAAATATGGCTTAAAAGAAACCAACATTCGCTGTTGTTCTTCTTCTTTTCTGTTGCCTGGCAAACGCTGTGGACTGAGCCAGCGAGCCACCGCGAACACAAAATAATGCCGAGTTAGAAAAATGCTAATTTATGGCATTAAAACATTTCTATTAGTTTTGGTTCCGTAACAATTACTATAGGCGCTTATCAAATTGCCAACATCTTGACACGGGTGTCGTGTTTTAAATTATTTTTTCTACTTCGTTGTTTTCTTCTTCTACTTCTTCTTCTGCTGTCTGTGTGTGTGTGTTTTTCTGTTGGCGAGAGTCTGCTGGCTCCACATACTCCACGTTCATATGAGGGGGGTGAGAGGAGGTGTTTGTGCCAGCAACTGTTAAGGGACCAACTGCTATGTCTCCAAATACTAAATGTTGCTGTTGCTGCCGATGGTAAAGCAAACCAAACCCAACAACATTGCAATGAAATTGCACTGCATACCAAAATCATGAGACACTCCATGTATGGAAGACTTTTGCGGCGGGGGCATGAGCGAATTGTGGATGCCCTACGAAAATGTAACAATTATTGCCGCCGGAAAGACAGAAACATATGAGGGGCTGACCCTCAATAGTGGTCAAGTCCAAAAAAAAAAACACGAGATTTTAACTTAAATGGATTGTGAAATTAATAACTTTTGCTTAGCTCCAACCAGACTTGGTAGGAATGGCAGAATAACTTCTTAGACAATGCAGCTTAATGACTTGAAATTGTTTCTATCCAATTGTCAATCAAAATCTAGTCGTGCCTTCCCTTAAATCAAAAAACTGGCCACTTCAGTGTATTTGATGAAATCCAGTTACTCCTGTAACTCCTAGTCTTAAGCGAATACGCAGTTATTCAGTTTTTTCCTTGACATTGTTAATTTTGGAAGTCTGACATTGACGAAAATGGATCGCTTAACTATCACGCGACGCGTAAAAATTATTAAAACCTTCTACAAAAATGGTGATTCTGGCACAGCCACATATCGTGCTTTAAGAGGAGATTATGGTTTATGGTCATGAAGCACATTTCTCACTCAGTGGACGTGTTAATAAACAAAATTGTCGTATTTGGGGTTCTGAGAATCCTCAAGTAATTGAAGAGAGGCCATTACATCCACAAAAAGTCACTGTTTGGTGCGCCCGTTGGTCCGAAGGTGTGATTGGATCTTACTTTTTCGAAAACGACGAGGGATCGACTGTCACCGTCAATTCGGAGCGTTATGGTCGTATGAGAACCGACTTTTTTTCTGCCTGCTATTGAAGATTACGACTTGGAGAATATGTGGTTTAGAAATTGTTCTATGAAATGAAGATGGAACCTTGTGGCACAACTATTGAAATACATGTATGTATGTAAAATTTAAATTCAATATTAATGAGTTTGGATGAAATTAGTCACTTATTTGCATTTGTGTGACTTGTCTGAAATGTAATTGACGCATAATTTTTTAATCTCATTTGTTTTGCTTCAGAATTGTCCAATGCTTCAGAATTGTCTCCAAAAATATGTTCGTTTTCATTTAATTTATTGAGTCTATGAACAGAAATTCCTTACAGACTAGCAAATAACAACAATTTAAATAAATTTAAGTTATAATTTATATATAATTAATTAATTTAACCTTAAAGTAGGTAGACTAATCTCAGTGATTTTAAGAAAAGAGTCAAGTAATGACTTTCGTATGATGGAATTCGTTCTGTAAAGTTTAAAGAACTTAAAGCGAATTTCATGAACGATTTTTGAAATTTTGCATAACATAAATTGATGCGAATATCTCCTTTGTGGTAGGTTTAATAGAATTTATTATAATGATCTCATAATAAATTCTATGGTACCAACTACAGAATTTTCAATGTTTCCATTGGTCATATACGTCACCTCCTCTATTATCGCTTGGTCCAACAATTCTCCTCCAGTATTGTGTTTGGACTTTAATGAGTAGCCTGAAGTATTGTGGAAATGAGATGGCACAACTTTAACACTTTGCAAGGTGTTAAATCACAAGATCTCGGTGGCCAAATGTGATCACCTCTTCGAGAGATAACACGGTCCGGAAACTTTTCCCGTAAAAGAGGAATGATTTCGTTGCTTGTGTAGCACCTAGAGCCGTCTTGTTGAAAGAAAACGTTGTCGAGATCAAAATCATCCAACTCCGACGCAATAGCGCAATCCCATTCACAGTAACTGTTGATTCAACCACATTTTGGAACGAGTAAGGTCCAATCACCCCGCCGGACCATAAACCGCACCAAACAGTCACACGTTGAGGATGGAGAGACTTCTCAACAATAACTCTTGGGTTTTCCGAGCCCCAGATGCGACAAATTTGCTTGTTGACGTGGCCACCGAGGTGGAAATTGGCCTTATCAGTCAAGATGATTTTTCGATGGAATTCCGGATCATTTTCATGCATTTCAAGGACCCAATCAGCAAAGACACGACGTTGTTGATGATCGACCGGCTTGAGTTCTTGTGTTAACTGAACTTTTTAAGCCTTAAGAGCCAAGTTTTTATGCAAAATACGTTTGTGGAATGTCCAATTCCAAAGAACGACTAGGAATGGACAAACCTGAGGTTTCTTCAACACTTTGTTTTCTTCTCAGTTGTTCTTGAGCGACGAGCACGGGTTTTATTCTTCACATCACTAACTTCTCCCAATACCTCGAATTTGTCCACCAATTTCTATATTGCGGTCCAACAAGTCGCTTCACGACGACCCAAAAATGCTTTTGTTTTGCGAACTGTAACTTCAAGATTTTCATCATTTTAGTAGTGAATTTTAATTATTTCAATGCCTTGTTGAGGCGTGTATCGTTCCATTTTCAGTAATGGCGTAGTTTCAAAGAATACAGTGTCGGCTACCGAAATACCGGGTGATTCGAAATAACACCTCTTGTTGGAGAACCCTGTACAAAATCCTCTTTCAATGACTTTCAAAATGGGAATTCCAACGAAACACAATCAGACCAGAAATAACGAATCCGTCTTGGCATAATCCTGTTGTATATTTGTGTCAAGATTTATTTCTCTTTCATTTCTTTATTATTTCTCAACAACATATTTTTGCCACGCCCCTTTGCCCGCTAACCAAATATATAAAATCTAGTGTTGAATTGGTTTTCCCTTTGGTTGGTCGACTATGCATCAATTTTGCCCAAGCTCTTAAAAAAAACTTTGCCTTCTCCGTTCACAAATCGAAAATCGACAATCCAACTTTATGTGAATCCTCTTCAAAGCTAACTTTTCCCTGTAATTTTCATTCGAATCGTTTCAACAGTTTAGTTCATGGATCGCCTAAACTCGACATTCATTTGCAATGAGTAAAGCTGGTTTCTGTGAAATCCTCTGAGTTCGTCCAGCCAGAAATGGTCGATAAAAATGAATCTTAATATATATTTACCCTCGACACTGATTCACTGATACACTGATTCCCTGATTCACTGACTCTGTCACGCAGTACGTAGGAATTTAAATAGGCATTCTATAATAATTCTATAAATAATAATAATAAAAAAAATAATATTTTTTTTTTGTACAGAAATTGTGTTTTCCCCAAATTTTTTTTACAAAATTTTTTTTTTTACCAAAATTTTTTTTTTGTACAAATTTTTTTTTTCCAAAAAATTTTTTTTTTCAACAAAATTTTTTTTTTCACAAAAATTTTTTTTTTTCAACAAAAATTTTTTTTTCAACAAAAATTTTTTTTTCAACAAAAATTTTTTTTTCAGCAAAAATTTTTTTTCCACAAATTTTTTTTTTTCCAATTTTATTTTTTTTCCAAATTTTTTTTTACAAAATAGTTTTCTCAAAATATTTTTTACAAAATTTTTAAAATTAAGTAACAAATACTTTCTCAAGCAAATTAACGGGCGCCATAGGCGCATTACAACTTACTAGTATAATTATATTGTACGATGAAGTTCCTGAGGTGGCTTCGGCTGTGGGCACCATTTGATCGCTAACATCACATTTTGCATGAATATTTGGCAGAGCTCGCAATAATTGGTCTCTATCGTGCTTGTTGTCAGACAAAATCCATTTGTCCACTGACACGATGCGAAACTGTCCCGAAAAACCCCTCAAACTTCATTCGTCAGTGAGCAAACAACCGACAAATGAATGAGTTTAGGCATGTCCCCGTGGTAGTGAACGGGTAAACGTGCACCAAGGCCCAGGACCCTTTTTCAGTCTATGATTCCAAAATACATTAGCATTTGATGAAGAAAAATGTGATTTTGCAACACAAGTTATTGTTGCACACAACTTTCACCGAAATGATCACATCTGCCGGTCGTGATGTAGCGCCAGGCCGAGGGGTAACAATGAACTTAAGTTGTGTGTGGGCAGGTGTGGTGTGGTGCCTTTGCCAGTACTAAGCTGGGTCGTCGTCTCACCAATTGCTTTGGAGCTGCCATACGACGATTGCGTGTTGTCTTAACTCTAATGACACTGCAAAACTTTTCATATGCATTTGTTTGTGGCGTCTGCTGCGGCGACGGCAACGGAGTTTGTGACTGCAGTCGATCAGTCATGTTTTCATGATTTCTCGCGGTGTACGAGGAGTATGAGAGTGTTTGTTTTCGTTTTCGTTTTGGCGTTATTTGATATTTTGAAATAATAAGTATGTTTGTTTGCATTAATTAATTAATTAATTTGCAGCACAAATGAATTCGTAATTATCATTTGCTGTCGTTCGCTCGCTCGTTCGTTCGTTCGTTTGCCTGCGATTGTTCTTGTCTGTGGTCGTCATTATTTTTTTTATCATCATTTTGTTGGCTACTGTTTTCGTGATGGCAGCCAGTGTCACAACGATACAGGTGATGGTCCAAAAATGCGACACATTGTTATTTTACAAAAAAGCCAGGAGTAAGGACCAGTTGACAACGGAATCTTAAGAAATGCGCTTGTCACGTCGGGCGCCTCCGTTTAGGTGAGCCCTATACATCAGTGGCATTCAAGCATATTTTTATTTAGTTTTCGACATTTTCAAACATTGCTGAAATTAAAAATTGAGTTTTTTCTTTTATTTTAAATGCTACACTAAAATCGTTGGACATGTTCAATGAAAAAAATACAGACCAATTTTCGCTTTTGCAAAATTTTGTATTTTCGATTTGTTATATCGAAAAAATGTGCTAACTGGAAAATTGGGCGATTTTCTCTGAACCTGTTGTTTTTAATTTTTTTTTTCGTAAATGGCACGACTATGTGTGTCGAATTCTCTACTCTGCTCAATTTTCAGTTTTCGAAAAAAAGATATGTAGTACTTTTATGTAAACGACACAAATATTAAGACAACTCACTTTATTTTTTTTTTTTTTTTTTTTTGTAAAAAAATGTTGATACTTTCTTTTCGAATTTGCAAAATATCTCGGTTAATTTTTGAAACTTCGATAAACGGATTGATGCACAAATCAGCATCATTTTTATTTTTTTTGAAAGCGTCGCATTGTGAACGATTTCCCTAATTGAGCTGGACAAAATTAATAACATTCGAAAGACTCTACAAAAACCTGAGTACTGAACAAAAATCACCTTGAAATTACGAAAATCGATTTGAGAAAGCGGAGAAATGTCCCTGGCCGCCCATTTTCGGAGGCCAAAAACAAAAAAAATCATGTGGGTAGTCAATCTTTGGAGCAATTGATCAGGAATATGACAAAAAAAAAAACATGGCGGCGGACCGATTGTGAGCTCCAGGACCTTCGTTAAAAATAGGGCCTGGCCTCTTATACAGGTGGGGGTACTCAAACGTCAGCAAATTACATAAGGATGCAATTTTTTGAGTTAAGATAAACCGTACAAACAAATTATAGGGTGTTTTTTATTGGGGTATAGAACTTTAAGTTGGCATCACTTTTTTAACTGGCGGCCATTTTGTCAGCTGTCAAGTGATTAATATTTAGTTTGGTTTGCCATTTCATCATGAACAGGTTGACAAAAGAACAACGCTTGCAAATCGTGCAAATTTATTTCAAAATCCTTCCAATAAAGCCAAATTGATGGACATTAAAACGATTTTCTTGTGTTTTATTTCAATTCGAAGTATACTATACCTCAATAAAAAACACCCTTTATAAAGGGTCCGCCAAACAAATTTTTTTTTTTTTAAATTCTATAAAAAAAACTACTGGATATTTTCTCAAATTTCTTTTTTTATTTGAAAGTACAATCCTGCCGGTTAATAATGGAAAATAATTTCATTCAAATGGCTGCCTCGGCTGGCCATGCAGTTGCCTAACGACATCAGCTCTGCGGCTGATAATGCGATCTTCAAAAACAGGGCGCAAAACATCGAGTGTAGCTTCGGCTGTGTGGCACGTAGCGCCGTTCTATTGAAAGAAAATGTTGCCAATATCATCCTCTTCAATTTTTGTTAACGAAAATTCGTTCAAAATGGACCGAAAACGAACAAAAAAAAAACGTTATATGGCGGACCCTTTATAATAAACCGTAATTAAAATTAAAAATCTTTGTACATGTGAAGAATGTGAAGAAATTTATAATATTTTTGTAAAAAAAAAATCCAACAAGAGGTGTAATTTTGAATCACCCGGTATTTCGCTAGCTGTCACTGGTGAAGCTTTCAATTCTTTGACATTTGACTTGAGTGGAAACTACGCCATTACTAAAAATGGAACGATACACGCCTCAACAAGGCATTGAAATTATTAAAATTCACTACAAAAATGGTGAAAATCTTGCAGTCGCAGTTCCCAAAACTAAAGAATTTTTGGGTCGTTTTGAAGCGACTTGTGGGAAAAATTCGAGCTGTTGGGACAAGTTAGTGGTGTGAAGAATGAATCCCGTGCTCGTCGCTCAAGAACAACTGCGTAATGTTGCTGCTGTAGCCCAAAGTGTTGAAGAAAACCCAGGTTTGTCCATTCCTCGTCGTTCTTTGGAATTGGGCATTCCACAAACGTCATTACACCGTATTTTGCATAAAGACTTGGGTCTCAAGCCGGCCGATCTTCAACAACGTCCTGTCTTTGCTGATTGGGTCCTTGAAATGCATGGAAATGATCCGGAATTCCATCGAAAAATCATCTTGGCATGACAATATTTAAAAAGGTTTCCAAAGCATATACTTTTTTTTTAAACAAATACTGTTTAAATACCCACTTGAAAATGTTCAGCAAACAACTTGGGATATCTGCCCACTCCGTATAGTTTTTGGATTGACCTTTTTTAAGGTGTCGCTTGAATTAAACCCAAATTGATGATTTCGAATAAAGAAAGTAATTCTTCATTCACTTGCCAATTTTGGTTAGCCCATTGCCCCCAATACCAATAACCCCTCTGTCATACCGTGTCGACAGTTGGTCACCTGTTCCACATTTCATATCATTCATTCTCATTTGAAATGCGGCGGCGGCGGCTGCTGCTGCCGTTGCTACTGCAGCTATAAAACAAATGAACACTGTTGTCGTCTGACATTATTTGACATTTCACGTAACAACACTCACACGCAGTGTAACATGCAACGTTCCACGTTCTTCTTCTGCAACGTACGACCGCCCGCCCTCCCGCCTGCCTGTCTGTTTGTTGTTGTTCACATTTTCGGGTAAATTTGTCGTGCCCTAAACTGCTGCTAAAAAATTGCACACTGCCGTCGCCACAGTCAGAGTGGCATACAACGTCAAATTGCAAACTGCAACAAGAACAACAACATCAGCCATATAATATGTTGTTGCTTTTATGTTTAAAGTATGTTAATTTCACTAAAGGGTTAATTTTCGTACAAGTTGATCGTTTGTTACCGCACCACAGCGGTGTGTGCGGTGGGGGTTTTTCTGAAATTCCGCGAAGAAACTTTCAAATGGGAAATGTACATGAGATATGAATAGACATTTTGAGGGGAATCCGTACAGGGTTAGGGCTGGGGAAAACATGATTGTCGAATAAGTCTTAGATGGTACTAGGGTTGCCAGTTGCCCTGAATTCGCCTGAGTTTTTCAGTTTTTTTTTCACAATTTTGCCAATTTCTTGCGTAGTTGGACGATTATGTAAACCCAAATCTCCTCTTAAAGCACGATATGTGAAATTGCCAGAATCGCCATTTTTGTAGAAGGTTTTAATAAGTTTTACGCGTTGTGTGATAGTTAAGCGATTCATTTTCGTCAATGTCAGACTTCCAACTGGAAAGAAAAAAAATTGATTTAACAACTAAATTTGACAGATGTCGAATTCCGGGCCAGAATGTTTCGAATGTTTATTTCATAATAAAGAGGAATGTATGCCGTTAATCGTCCCAAATTAAAAGTTGGGGAAAAAATTTGACTTTTCAATTGAAAATAAATGAATACACTTCAGAACTAGGCACATATGATTGTTTCTACGTCGTCCTCGTGTAAATTCTCAGGACTTTACAAAGAGATTCCAAAGGAAAAATGTCAAGCAAAACTCTGGGGGAAAAAGTCATTGTGTAAATTGGGACATTGTGTTGTCGAAGTGTAAGGATAGAAGAGGAAAAAAAACAATTGTTCAATTTAGAGTTAGGAAAATATATACGTTTTTTCAATTGTGACATCTACGTACTTCCTGTTCTGCTAAGAGTTAATATTTGTGTTCGATTTATTTTCTAACTTTCTTACATAATGCTAACAAAAAGCCAATATCAAATTAAACCGTGAATATCTTTTAAATGGAATGAAAAATAACTTTTTTTTTCAGCTTAAAAGAATAAATAAATAAATAAATAAATAAATAAATAAATAAATAAATAAATAAATAAATAAATAAATAAATAAATAAATAAATAAATAAATAAATAAATAAATAAATAAATAAATAAATAAATAAATAAATACATAAATAAATAAATAAATAAATAAATAAATAAATAAATAAATAAATAAATAAATAAATAAATAAATAAAAAACAGTTGTTGCAATACAAAAATTTTTTTTCCAATAAACAACACAATTTGTTTTCCATAAAAATTTTATTTTTGTGGGAAGGTACACTACTTTGTTTTGCCGCCATTTTGGTAAAAATTAGTCTTGATAGGATGTCGATAGAATGTTAAAGCTCGCACATGACAAGTTCGAAATCGTAATGAGGCACATTTTCATTTGAACCGATATGTGACTACAGTAAAAGCTCTACTCGCGGACAGCTTCCATGTCCGTAGACGGACACATTTCTCGATTCCATCCGGTTTTTTTTAAATAAAATAAATCTCCGCTGAGCGGAGGGACAAAACCACTGTGACCGTCGGTGTCCGCCCAACGGAGCTTTCTCGGTAAACAGTCACCTTTGCACTCCATTAAAAGTGACTGTCTGGTGGGCAATTTGGACCTAAAATATTCGTAATGAAATTAATGAAATGCCGCTTGAAATGTACCAGTTAGGGACTGGCATTTGTGAGTCTAACAGAGGCGGGCATTTATTTGATATATTGTATTCCAAACATAATTGCCGACATTAAATGAAACATTTATCAGTATCCAGGTCCTTTGCCTTTCATTTAATCAAAAATTATAAACAAACAAAGGAGTATACCTTCCCGACGGACACCCTGTAGTAACGTAGTGAGAATAATAAAATGTACTTCGTAAAAAGTGCTTCGTAAATACACGGTTTTTTTTCTATGAAAATCTACAAGAAATAGCACCATTTGTATGACAGCGCTATTTTTTTGTTAACAATAAATATCAAAAATGAATTCATTGACGCCAAAAACAGTAAGATACCACAACTTGCCAGGATAACTAGAATAAATCAGCATTCTTTGATCAAATTTGCAATGACCTTTTTTTGGAGACAGCGTTCCATAAGCATCAACACTGACCAGGAAAACCCCATGGAAGTTTTTATTATGCCTAATGTCGACTTTCATTTGCAATTGGTTTCATCCCATTCACATTGCTTTAAATTTATATTCTGATTAAAAATGAACGAGAGCGATGAAACATTATTTTGCTAATGATTTATATGTCGAGAATTCTGCAAAGCCTTAACTCGGTGTTTGTGCACTCCAAAAAAAAAAAGAAGAAAAAAAACGACGCCCCGGCAACCACAAATGAAGCCGCAATAAAGCACTTTCTAACCATTTAGCAAATTATATTGTCGAATCAAGTAAAATTTGTTCATTTGTCATTATGCCTGTTCATATTGACATACTTTCTCGCTCCTCGTTAAGTGCAATGCGGCACAAAAAAGCCACCAACCAACCAGCCAACCAACTTGCCACACAACAGCAGCAACAACAGCGATAGCGACAAAAAAAAAAATCGATACGTTTCCCAGTGGCTTGAGAAGTCATAGGAACAAACAAAAAAAAGGCACAAAAACGTTTTGGCAAATGTGGCAATGTATTAGTTGGAAGGTGCAAACAAAAAATGGCCCACAGCATGGAACTTTGGAAATCGTAGCACAAAGCAAGCCAATGACGTTGCACAAACCCACATACAGGCTGACAGAAGAACGGGCCGGGCCGGGAACTGCAGAGGCAGACGGACGGGTACGTACGCATGCAACTCGAGCCATAGATGGATGGACGAATATGTTGCGCTATTAGTAAAAACCTTAAAGTGGCCGCATTCCGCCGCATTCGGGGAGAACGAAAACAAAAACCTCCGACTTTGCCCAAAGAAACCAAAAGTAATTGAAAGCAATAATAAAGCTACAACAACATGGAGAACACCAACCACACAGCACCAATAAAGCACAGTGGGGATAAGTGGAATTTCGTTTCGTTCCCATTTGTAGGGCTGGCTTGCCGTTCCATTAAGTGACCTTAACTATATTTCAAGGCTTTTCGCAGAATGTGCCCTAGCCAACATATGAATGAACCAACACACATTTCGCGTGTTGAAGGGCAATACCATAATATTGTTGACCTTTTCTTAACATCACACCCTGAGGTTAACATTCTTGTGCCTCTTGGAAACTCGAATCATTGCACCATTTCCGTTTCGTTCTCCGATCTTCGATCCCCTTCTAAACCAGTCACGAAGAGGACCATGTACATATACGAAAAGCCACGTTGGGCCAAGCTCAACAGTTTTTACCAGTAATTTAACTGGAAATTATGTTTCCTAGACAACAATGTCGATGCTGCTGCTGAAATGGTGGAGAAAATAATTCTCCTTGGAATAAACACGTTTATTCCCTCGAAGACCACTTCGATTAAACCTTCAAAGAATTGTTGGTTTAATCAGACATGCAAAGAAGCTGTCAGATCTAAAGAGGAAACGTTCAGAAATTGGCTTTTAAATAAAAATGCCAATACTGAGCTGCTACGCAAGCTCATCGTGTGCCAGAGTACTTAGGCGCGAAAAACTTCTTTACGAACAGCGTCTTCGTGCTAAAGTTCTCTCTTCTTCCAGGGGAAGTAAGAGCTTTTGGTCATTCGTAAAAAAGGTAAGGGACAATTCTTCATCTTCTATCCCAACTCTCGTTAACGATGACCACATATTCACTGACCCGGTGAACAAAGCTAACTTTCTGGCTGAAATATTTGCAAAGAATTCATCAGTCAACCACTTCCCGTAATCGGAAACGTATCTAGTTCGATGCCTCAGATATTTTTTCGAACACGTGGGGTTAAAAGGGTTCTTGCAGATCTCAATGTAAATAAAACTCCGGGCCCGGATGGTATTTCAGCACATGTCCTATGTAAGTGCTCTTCGACGCTAACTTGTCCATTGTGCAATCTTTTCAACATGTCGTACCGTGCTGGTACTTACCCTTCACGTTGGAAAGTTGCCAATGTTCAGCCGATCCCCAAGAAAGGTGGAGCTACCAATCCTACGAATTACCGTCCAATTGCAATATGTTCTGCGCTCTCGAAGGTCATGGAGAGCATGGTTAACCACCATCTTGTTAGGTATTTAGAGTCTAACGGCCTTCTTATTGATCGACAGTATGGCTTCCGTAGAAATCGATCTACTGCACACCTGATGGCGTTCCTTTCGGAACGATGGAGTCGATCCATTCACCGCCTTGGCGAAAGCAAGGTCGTGGCTCTGGATATTTCCAAGGCGTTCGATAGGGTCTGGCACGGAGCACTCATATCAAAACTTATTGCATTTGGTGTCGGTAATACCTTCTCTCGATTCATATCGAGTTTTCTCAGGGATCGCTCTATAAGAGTTGTTATAGATGGGGTCTCATCCAACGAGCATAGGCTGACCGCAGGAGTGCCACAGGGTTCTGTCCTCTATTTCTTATTTTCATTGACGACCTGTTGGGTCAGACTTTGAACCCAATCTACTACTTTGCGGATGACAGCAATCTCTGTCATTCATACTCATTTGATCATCGGCCAGGTCCTCTGGAGGTCGAGGACAAAAGGCGAACGATGAATGACTCACTTAACCGCGATTTGGCGACGATTAGTGAGTGGGGCCAAATGAATAGAGTAGATTTTAAAGCACAAAAGACCCAGTGCTCTTTGTTGTCACACAAACCTTCACCAGATCCAGCATCGTCGTCAATTTCTATGGGTTGTGTGGATATCGACGAATCAGACACTCTTGACGTTCTGGACAGGAAGATACAGGGTGATGCTCGCTGGGCAAGCCATATATTCGAAGTGTCGAAAGAAGCATTCAAGTGTTTAGGTTTTTTGAAGCGGTGCAAGAAATACTTCACCCCATCTGACTCGTGGAAATGTCTGTATCACGTCAAATTTTTTAAAAACAATTTTTATCAATTCTCAGATTTTCCCCGATTTTTATTATTTTTGAAAAAAAAATATTTTTTTCACTTTTCTTAGCATAACTTGAAGAGACTCCAAATTTGTGAACTACTTAAGCGTTACGAAAAAAAAATGTTTTTTGAACTGAAACCTTAAAAAAAAAACGATAACCATTTAAAAAAAAAATTAGGAAAATCTGAAAATTGATAAAAATCTATTTTCTTCTTCTAACTTCAGATGTCACTTCGCATCTCATAGCAAAGGCGAGCTTCGTTCAGAGAAAACGCTTTAGCTGTCCTCCATTGGAAACATCCAAAAACCACTTAGGTTGTCTTTCAGCCCGCCTCAAAGATTCCATATAATTAGTGGCACACTATCAAACTGTCAAAAATTCCACCCACTGTGTCACAGCAACAACATTATGTTATAAATAAATAAAATGAATATATAGAAGAAAAAAGAGACGAACAGAAAACCAAACAATAATAAAAACGAAACGAAACGAAGCAAAAAACCAAAATGGTCACACACATGTCAATGCGCAAATTGTTGTTATGTTGCAGCTTGCAACATACACTTGCAACTACACCACCGGCAGCAGCAGCCAGCAACAGCGGCCAACAAGCAGCAGATACAATTACAATAAAACGAGAAACACGACAAAAACCAAACGAAACGAAACAAAAAAAAAAAACGCCAACAGCAGAAAACGCTGAAAAAAGTTGCTTTTAGCCATTTATGGCAACGCAATTAATTATTTTTTAACTGTTTTGTCATTTCGGAATGCCATCATCCTCCAGCCAACAACCGGAGGCCAAAGGCAGCGGACCGGCCACAGTTGCTGGCCAGCGGCAGCAATGATCGACCGTCTGTGTTTAGCAGGATGATCGGCTGGAGACGGGGGCAGACAGACAGACCGACAGACAGTCAAGTTGTTTTGTGGTAGTTGCCATCCTTTTTATTTGGTTGAACTTGTATTTGTTGCTGGCTGAGCTGAGCTGTCGGCTGGTTTTTTTCTTCTGCGGTTTCGTAGATTGATCAGAGTCGGATTGATCGATTGATTGTCGCCGATATTCGATCAAAAACAACCAATTGCGGTAATTTCCTGCTGATTTGCTACCAAATTGTTGCGTTGATTGTTCTGTGGTACGCTACGTGTGTACGTTCGTACGTTTGTTGGTTGGGTTTCTCCATTTGTTTTTACCTCTCCATCATCATTTATTTCATTTGTTCGCTCTGGGCTGTGTGCTTGAAAAGCCATTGATCGTTTTTTTTTTTTTTTGGTTTTGTAGCTGTTGCCAACTTTTCAACATGAGCTGTGGCTGTTTTTTTCTTCACTTTGGGCTTTTTGGGTCACGTTTCTGTTGTTACAATAAAGCAATAAGCTCGAATTTTGTTTATGCGACATCATCAGCCTTTTTTGTGATAGACTTTAGTTTTTGGATTTGTTTTCTGTTTCGGTTTTTTTCGCTTTGTTATTTTTACTTTATTGTTGTTAATTTTTATTACACTCGAAACAAATGAAATAGTTTTAAATCGCTTCACTAGTGTAAAACTTGGTGGTATCTGCAGATGTTGGATGTTGGGGGAGGCGAAAGGGGGATATCGGATACCAAGTCATCCCTTATCACAAGTGTATTCTGATTTCGGAGTTTAACTCAGACTTCACTTGGCGTATGTTACATTAGTTCAACAGTCGTGGAGCCATTTTTTTTTAAAAGTCACTTCTTAAAATCCATTTGTGTGACAATAGAGTTGAATAGACTACCATCCCCGATCATCACCACCGCTCTCCTCTGTACATTGCCCAAAAGTTGCAAAGATGTCTTTGCAGTCCCTGCCCATATATGAAAGCCATATTCCATTTCGCCATCATGCACGACACCATACATCGGCAGAGCTTGACAGTTGTCGATATTCACATGCATAGACTTTGTCTTTACCAAATTGCCAAAGCTGCTCTCGCTGTCATTATGCCTAAGAGTCGCAGCTTCTGAGACATGTCACCGAACGTCGACATAGTCAAGGTCTTCTAGTCGCTTGTACAGGGCTTTCCCACAAGAGGTGTTATTTTGATATTCAAAGAAACATTTTTGAGATAAATGATCGGATGTTTATTTCACAATAAAGTGGAAGGCATACCTTCCACTAATGAAAAACAACATCAGCCAAATGGTCAGCACGACCACGCTATGCTAGGACCCTATGCTTTTCATGAAATTTTCCAAAAACCAAATCGCAAAGTGGCTGACCCACAGACAAAAAAATAATTTTTCGCTTCAATGAAAATATTCACGAATTTAAACAAAAAATTCATTGAAAATCCTGTGATAAAACAATTTGTCAACTTAAAGAAAATATTCGTATACTGTTTATCAAAAATATCTTTGATGAAGAAAGTTTCATATATAAAGGGTGTTTTTATTGAGGTATAGAACTTCGAATTGAAATTAAAACACAAGAAAATCGTTTTAATGTCCATCAATTTGGCTTAATTGGAAGGATAATTTTATGCCATTAATGTTTAAATATGATTTCGGGCATGTGGCCGCCGCGGCTGGCTCGAATAAAGCCAATTCTACAGGTCCAATTTTCAACCACTTGTTGGAACCACAACTCATCCACATTCATGCCATCCAATTCGGGAACAAAATAGTCGGTTATCATGGCTCTATACCGGTCTCCATTAACGGTAATTGACTCTCCAACATTATTTCGGAAGAAGTATGGCCCAATGACTCCACCAGCCCATAGAGCACACCAAACAGTCAGTTTTTGTGGATGTAATGGCATAAAATGGACGGAGCTTGCGGCGAACTTCGCGAACTGAACCATTACTTTCGAAATAAATTTGCACGATTTGCTAGCGTTGTTCTTTTGTCAACCTGTTCATGATGAAATGGCAAACCAAACTAAATATTAATCACTTGACAGATGACAAAATGGCCGCCAGTTAAAAAAGTGATGCCAACTTAAAGTTCTATACCCCAATAAAAAACACCCTTTACAAAAAAATTTTTATGTCGTTCATTAAAAATATTTTTGAAATTAACAATAAATTTTTTCATCAACAATTATCAAATTTCGTTTTTTAGCATATTTATGAAAAATTTGATTAAATATTGAAACGAAATTTAATAAAATAGATGGGAAAATATTATAATTTTTTTAAATTGCTTATCATATTTACGAAAAAATGTATGTAATATTAAAAGAAATTTTATAAATTAGATAACCAAAATACAAATCATAAAAAATATAAAATTTTTTGTCAATTCAATTTATCAAATTCCTTTCAACATTTGATAACATTTTTGGTAAATATGCTAAAAATGTATCAAATATTAAAACGAAATTTGATAAATGGGATCAACAAAAAAAAATTCATTAAAAATATCCAAATATTTGATGAATTGTTTTGTTGATACATTTCATCAAACTTTGTTTCAATATTTGACAAATTTTTTAGCATATTAACGAAAAGTTTCATTGAGAAGTGATGAAATTCTTGTACAAATATTTTCATTGAAATTTTTTGGTTGTCTTTTTTTTCTGTGCATGTTCTCGATAGCCTCACGAATTCTATCGTTGAGATCTTTGAATCGACGCTGGGCTGTTGGCGTAGACCTTATTTTTCACGTGGTCCCAAAGAAGATCTCTCACAAGAGACTTCTCAACAATAACTCTGGGGTTTTCCGAGCTCCAGATGCGACAATTTTGCTTGTTGACATAGCCACCGATGTGGAAATGGGTCTCATCAGTCATGATGATTTTGCGATAGAATTCCGTGTCAATTTCATGCATTTCAATCAGCAAAGACACGACGTTCTTAATAATCGGCAGGCTTGAGTTCTTGTGTTAACTGAACTTCGTAAGCCCTAAGACCCAAGTCTTTATGCAAACTACTGTGTAATGGCGTTTGTGGAATGCCCAATTCCAAAGAACGACGAGGAATGGACAAACCTGAGGTTTCTTCAACACTTTGTTTTCTTCTCAGTTGTTCTTGAGCGACGTGCACCGGTTTTATTCTTCACATCACCAACTTGTCCCAACAGCTCGAATTGTTCCACAAATTTCTGTATTGCGGTCCAACAAGTCGCTTCACGTCGACCCAGAAATGCTTTAGTTTTGCGAACTGTGACTGCAAGATTTTCACCATTTTTATAGTGAGAGTGTCTCATTTGGAAAAGTTGTTTTAAATACCAATACAAGTATTGCTCCAATTCTTCTCACATATTGCTAGACAAATTGTCCTCGACATCCAACAGTCATTTTTTTCACCGGTGTCTGTGCCATGCAACAATTCGTTTAGTTTTTCGGTTTGCCATCCTCAATGCAAGTTGAAAATTAATTGTATATAATTCGATTACGTTGATTGTTTTTGTTTTCTTGTATTGTTGTTCTACCGAAATTTACGATCATCTGGTGATCACATTACGGCAACGTTATTATTAACCAGCAACATGTATCTAAACCATGTTGCAATCAAGGTTGCTGGCACTGATGAGGCTGTCTTCGTTTGGGAGCACTTGCTCGTCCCGCTCGCACTCGTACGCACGGTATAATTTGTCAACTCTTTAATTGGCGCTCAGACATTTATTGTGGTCAGTGTTTTTCAAGCCGGAATCCTGTGGAGTTTTTCGCTGATTTCAAAAACTCCCTCGCTTGCGAGACGCTACTTTTGGCTGGCGGGGCGATGAATGTGATTCATGTGTGATCGATTGTTGTGGCAACAATCTCAGCAATGACATCGTTGCTGATCATCAACACAACTTTGAATCTGTAGCTTTTTCGAGTGTTTGTTATTTTTTTTTTGTATCTTTTTTTTGTGAAAAATGTTAAGTGTATTTTTTTTTTTTTTTTTTGTAACTCTACAACATATTTGTTGTCTTATGGTTTTGTGATAAAGGAATTTTAACAAGCTGTGCAGATTTTTATAATGTTTCAAGTTTTTTGTTTTCTTCGCTTCTCCTCGATGGGCTTTGTGAAACAGTGCACACGATTCGAAAGTGAAATATAAGAGAAAACGGGAGAAAAAAAGACACAACAGTCAAAAATTGTGATTGTGGTATGCCCCAGCAATTAAGAAATATTTTCGGGGGATGACATTGACGAAGTGTGGCGGTGATTTGTGTTGGCTTCGAAGGAATTCTGTTCGCTTGAAGGCAAACGCTGGCGGTCGCCAGAGGCAGTCAAAGATGTGACAGACAAATATGTAGCACTGTGTATGGGAACTACATATGTGAATACAAATTAAATCTCTATTGTTAGGGCAACAAAGGAAAGACCCTAGACTTCGGACGATATGGCAATTGATAACCGATAACCACATAAAACTCACCATCCGTCATTTGATTCAAAACCATCAGTTGGTCATTTGCCTTAACCGTTTAACGACTAAGAGCGTCTACAGACGATCATCGCTTACTAATGGCTAAAGGGTTTTGATTTCCGTGGTTAAAGGGTTAAGAGAAGGCAAGGTCGTCGATGTCTGCGAGCGAATTTAAAATCTCTGTACGTTGACTGGTTTCAATCAGATGATGATGATGCGCCTAGGCAGCGATGCCATTTCGGGTAGCCACCCTTTCCAAACTTGGGCATCTGTAAAGAAAGCCGAAATCTAAAGTGGGTGATCCAATCCTGTATTCAATCCAAAGGGAGTTAAGTTCTGGATCTTGTGAGTTTAAATGTTGCTATGGTTATTCTTTCTAAGAAATCTGCTGATTGTGGAACCGATTAACATGAGGTAAAGTTGTGTCCAGTGTTCCAGGTATTCAACAGCGAACTGTAGCCAGAACGAACAAGTGAAACATTCATGTCAAAGTCCTTGCTATACCGTCCGTGGTGTTCGGAAAAAAGTGCTGAAAACCCAGATTAATTTTTATACGAAAAATAGGCCAAATATAGTGCCCAGAATGCAATTAACCCTATTCGTACCAGGCAGTGACTTGGGGTAACTACTGAAATGAATACTTGTATATCGGCAATTCCACGGTGTCGAACGTGACCGTTGTACACATTCAAAGTGCAAAAAAGGTCAGAATAAAATATATTTTAGATTCATCTTATACATATTCGTACAGGTCCATAGTAGTACTATCACCGGTGGTTTAGTTTTTTTCAGGCGAAATAGTGATAACAAAATAAGGACAAAACAGGGAGCGGGTCGAACGCGACAAAAACAGAAGTAGTTTCCGTGAACATCTTTAAAAACATGAGAATCAGCGAAATCACACAGAATATGTTATCGATGAAAATTGTAAAATGTTAAAAAATGACAAAGCTTTCGTATCCTCTTTATTTCATAGAAATATCATGGATAGTTTTTTTACATTTAATTTTTAGGTTGGTTCGAACGTGACATTTTTTCTATGACTATCATATAGACAAATTAGACAAATTCTACCGTTATTCTTCATTCCTTTTGATTCGTCTCTTCAATTTAAGATTTCTTATGCTCTTAGAAAGATTATTTATAATAAGCCTCTCTTTACGAAGGAAATTTTAAAAAAAATGTGCATTTAAAAATCTGAAAATGATACAAAACTACAATTTTCCACTTTGCAATTGTTTTTCGTAAATTTTTGAGTAAATACACGTGAAATTCTTTAATTTCATTAAAATTTGAATATTTTTGTATAGTAATATATTACATTAATGTGATTTTAATAACTTTTAATTTTTTCATCACGGTAGACCTTTTGGTGGAATTACCCATATGTATTTTATGTTACATTAGTCATTATCTGCCCATATGTGTAAATTTTGTTTGGACATATAGTTTACTTTAAAAAAATGCACCTTAAGGATTTTTTTAAATTTTTGTTTTTATCAAACATTTTGCGTTTTACTGGCATGACTTTACGTTACGAATTTAGTTTGCTACGAATAGGGTAAAAGTTGACACATCGAACATCGATCCCCAGGGACCTTTTCACAAACACAAGGATTAACAAAAAGATAAGTAACTAACTTTTTTTTTTAGTTGCAAAGAAAACAGAAAAATTTCTATTTTTGAATTTAGAATATTTTAATGAGTTCAAGCTACACGCCTCTTGGAAATCGGTTGATAAAAAACAACACGACCACAAACACATGATTTCTAATCTGTTTGATTTTTTATGTGGGCTTCCTCTAGTTTTGCATTGTTTTCTTCCACTTAGTCCTCCGTCCATGGAAGACTCGGTGGTGGTCAAGGCGTTTGTGTTTGGCGCGCCAGAGCCATCGCTTTAATCTGATGCTACGTTCTTGTGGTGATTTAGTTCGATTATTCTTTTTATTTCGACGAGAGATGACTACGATTTTTTTGAAAAAGATAAAATAACTGTATTTTTTTTTATTTTCTATTCGATGCATTTGTCATCTTCTCTTTCGTTGTTGAACAAAGAAAAACATTCCGTTTCAAAATGGACTTGGACACTTTTGTACTCTATGGTGATTTGAGTACGGACTAGGAAACTTTCGCCACAGCAATTTGAGACGTTTAACGTTTTCTCTCCCACAACCACGATCCATGATTCTTATTTTTAATTAATTGAAAATTTGTCATTGCAACTTTGTATATTACCAAATAAATCCGGTAAAACGTAGCAAAAAAAAGATCGCAGCGCCTAAACGAACTGGCAAAGGAGCGCATTAACATTCCTTATTTGCCAAAAAGTTTTGCGCCAAAAAATTTAAACATTTACAAAACTGTTTAAAACCAAAGATGGCCTAAAACTATTTACACACACACTTGCACACGCACACACACAGACACATGAGACATTAGGCCATAAAACACACCTCAGATGAGGCCATAAACGAGCGTCGACATTGTAAAATGTACCAAAGTATTGTTATGGCCATGTTCGTATATATGAATTACCAAAAAAACAAACAAAACAAAAACAAAAATCGAGTGACTACAATCGCATTTTAACTGAGATGAGAGACCAATAAGTACAAGTATGCACGGCAAGACCAAAATCCATTTAGCCCCACAACCAACAGCACGGACAAAGCGGCCCCACCAATTTCCAGTTAGGCGAACAAGCGCCAAGCGAAAACAAAAACAAAAACACACAAACCAAATGCGGCCGAAAAAAACCTAACAAGTATTAAGCAATTACAAATTAACTTAATTGCCAACATTTTATTTGCTATTTTCTAATGCAAAATATTTTAATTTAGACTCGATCGTGACATTAATTGTTTCCAACAACACAGAACACACCGGGCTCTGCGAACTACGAACAATAACATTCGCAGACGCAGACGCAGACGACGATGATGATGACGATACTCCTAGGCCAGGAGTAGTCAGCTCGCAATGGTAGAGATCTGCGGCGACAACACCGGCAGCATTACCGACTCCAACAACAACAACAACAGCAAGCACCACAACATAAAATACTCCTCGAACAGACGTTTATTCGATGGTTTTTAGTATGTTCGGCTTGTTACACATGCGCATACAACTTCGACTACTATTTTCAACATACTCTGAATGTCTTTCAGCCAGTGTATGTGTCGTATGTATGTATGTTGTCGTAGGTCGGAGTGTGAGTACGGCTGGATATGCTTCCAGTATGTAAAACGTTATGGAGAGCATCTGTAATGAACTCTTTAAGTGCACTGTAAGAAAAGAAGAAAACCGAGGCTTGTTTGGGGAAATGGAAGAATTCTCACAAAAAAGTTCTGGAAAAGAGGACGACTACCATAGAATTTCATCCTTGAAGAGAATGTGAAGTATGAGTATGAATGTTGGAGCATTCCTTTTAGTTGGAAATTACCTCTACCTGGAGTCTTGTATTGATTTTTTGGTAAAAATTTAATTTGAGAATATTTTCCGGGATACTCACTTGCACATTAACTTTCATAGGCCAGATGTCCTCGCTCTATGTGAGACCCAGGTATGTGAGGATTCTGATCCAGAGGATTTTCAAATTCCTGCTTATCACACCAAAGGGAGTTAACACCACACCATTACGTATAGATACCACAAGACCTGTGTCTACTTTTCTACTTTTTTTCTCACACAGGTCTTGTGGTATCTATACGTAATGGTGTGGTGTTTCAGAGTCAGCAACATTTAAACTCACTCCCTTTGGATTGAATTCAGGATTGGATCCCACACTTTACACTTCGGCTTTCTTTACAGATGCCCAAGTTTGGAAAGGGTGGCTACCCTAAATGGCATCGATGCCCTTTCCGATTCCATTTCAAAAATTTTAGAAGATTATCCGGACAGTGAAATTGTAGTTGCTGGGGATTTCAATGTCCATAATAATTTTTGGCTTTCGGGCCATTCATCTCCGGAGGATCAGTACGCACAACGACTTGGCGCACTTAGTGAATGAACCAACACACATTCTGCATGTTGAAGGGTAACAGCAAAATATTCTTGACCTCACCCTGAAAAGTACGAGGTAAACATTCTTGGCCCTCTTGGAAACTCGGATCATTGCACCACTTCAGCATTTCCTTTTCGTTCTCCGATATTCGAGTATCTTCTAAACCAGTCACGAAGAGGACAATGTACATATACGAAAAGCCACGTTGGGCCGAGCTCAACAATTTTTACCAGCAATTTAACTGGAAACAATGTTTCCTAGACAATAATGTCGATGCTGCTGCTAAAATAGTCGAGAAAAAAATTCTTCTTGGAATAAACACGTTTATTCCCTCGAAGATCACTTCGATTAAACCTTCAAAGAATTGTTGGTTTAATCAGACATGCAAAGAAGCTGTCAGATCCAAAGAGGAAACGTTCAGAAATTGGAGTTTAAATAAAACTGCCAATACTGAGCTGCTACGCAAATAGGCAAGCTCATCGTGTGCCAGAGTGCTTAGGCGCGAAAAACTTCTTTACGAACAGCGTCTTCGTGCTAAAGTTATTTCTTCTCCCAGGGGAAGTAATAGATTTTGGTCTTCAATTCCTCATCTTCTATTCCAACTCCCGTTAACGATGACCACATATTCACTGACCCGGTGAACAAAGCTAACTTTTTGGCTGAAATATTTGCAAAGAATTCATCTTTGCCAGAAAGCAGTCAACCACTCCCCGTGATCGGAAACGTATCCAGTTCGATGACTCAGATATTTTTTCGAACACGTGGAGTCAAAAGGGTTCTTGCAGATCTCAATGTAAATAAAACTGCGGGCCCGGATGGTATTTCAGCACTTGTCCTATGTAAGTGCTCTTCGACGCTAGCTCGTCCATTGCGCAATCTTTTCAACATGTCGTACCGTGCTGGTATTTACCCTTCACGTTGGAAAGTTGCCAATGTTCAGCCGATCCCCAAGAAAGGTGAGGCTACTAATCCTGCGAATTACCGCCAAATTGCAATATGTTCTGCGCTCTCGAAGGCCATGGAGAGCATGGTTAACCACCATCTTGATAAGTATTTAGAGTCTAACGGCCTTCTTAGTGATCGACAGTATGGCTTCCGTAGAAATCGATCTACTGG
This sequence comes from Hydrotaea cyrtoneurina, assembly GCA_958296145.1. NCBI lineage: Eukaryota > Metazoa > Arthropoda > Insecta > Diptera > Muscidae > Hydrotaea > Hydrotaea cyrtoneurina. Next base: position 138,610,934 of record OY282512.1, on the reverse strand, counting down.
AGACCTGATGGCGTTCCTTACGGAGCGATGGAGTCGATCCATTCACCGCCTTGGTGAAAGTAAGGTCGTGGCTCTGGATATTTCCAAGACGTTCGATAGGATCTGGCATGGAGCACTCATATCAAAATGTATTGCATTTGGTGTCGGTAATACCTTCTCTCGATTCATATCGAGTTTTCTCAGGGATCGCTCTATACGAGTTGTTATAGATGGGGTCTCATCCAACGAGCATAGGCTGACCGCAGGAGTGCCACAGGGTTCTGTCCTCTCTCCTTCTTTATTTCTTATTTTCATTGACGACCTGTTGGGTCAGATTGTGAACCCGATCTACTCCTGTGCGGATGACAGCAACCTCTGTCATTCGTAATCATTTGATCTGGAGGTCGAGGACAAAAGGCGAATGATGAACAACTTACTTAACCGCGATTTGGCGACGATATGTGAGTGGGGTATTCAAAGGTACAGGGGCCCACTGTTCAAGTTTATCAAGGAACCTGCTTCTATTTTGAGTGAGTCAACGTCGAGGAACAGAAGGAGAACTTTTCTAAAATCTCTGAGCTGCAGACTATGTAAAAACCGACTTCGAGTGGATAATGTCTTTTCTAGAGAAGTTTTACGTAGCCTAGAGATTATTCTCTTAGTCTTAAAGTAGATTTTAATGCACAACAGACCCAGTGCTGTTTGTTGTCACACAAACGTTTCACTGATCCAGCATCATCGTCAATCTCTTTGGGTGGTGTGGATATCGACGAATCCGATCACTCTTGATGTTCTGGGCATGAAGATACAGGGTGATGCTCGCTGGGCTAGCCATATATTCCAAGGGTCGAAAGAAGCATTCAAGTGTTTAGGCTTTTTAAAGCGGTGCAAGAAATACTTCACTCCATCTGATCTCGTTAATATTTACACCACCTTCATCCGGTCTAAAATGGAATACAACTCGCATATATGGGCAGGAGCTCCAAAGACATCTTTGCAGGTTTTGACCGTGTACAGAGGAGAGCGGTGGTGATAGTAGGGTATCCTACAGCATCGCTGGAATGTCGGTTGTGTATTGCTGTTCTATAGACATTTCAATGGTCAGATATCCGTCATTTGGTCCCTGACGTTAGAACATTTAACCAAAATACGCGGCTATCCAGGGTCTCTCATCCATTCATTGTCAAATGGCCGGATGGTTTACCGGACGACGCACTACAGTTCTTCAGCCGAACTGTCCGTATGTGGAACAATTTTCCAGCAGTTGTTTTTCCTGCCTGCTATGACATTGCCAAATTCAAGGCAAACATCAACAGACACTACTCCCTCTTTTCTCCTACCCGTTTTTCCTTTATAGGCGGCATCCCCTGAGTGTTTGTCCAAAAAAAAAAAAAAGAATCTACAGAAATGCAAGTTCAAGGCAACCTATTTTCGATACCACTCGAATTTTTATTGAGTTCAGGCTTGTACACTATTTCAAAGAATATGAAAAAGTATGAAACTTTTTCTTGCCGTGTACTTATGGTTGCAGCTATGTAAAATGCAACAACAACAACAACATAAATGTTTAAATCTAAAGTTTACGAGTATTGCATTGCTTGCAAATTTGAATAAATTGCCAGTGATTTGTAGACATTGCAACAAATTCAACTGCCAACATAGAGAGCCCACCAAACACAACAAAAATATTCACGATGATGACGGCGCTGTTATGGCATCATTAATTTCCAAACACAACAGGCACAACTTATGGATACATTTGTATAACAATAAACTAATTAAACGCTTTAATTTAGCAAAGCAAAAACAGAAAAAAAAGAAACAGAACATAAAACGAAACGAAAAAAACACAAAGTGATCAATTTATACTCGCATGAAGTTCAATTCACATGGGAATCGAAATGGAAACAGAAACAGAGACATCATTTATCAGCCATCCACCGCAATCCACCCCACTCCACTGCAGTGCACTCCAGTTGGCCATTTGCTCCATGCACACACGGTGAAATTAACAAATTTGTTTGTTAACCCGACTAAATAGCAGCGCAAAACGACACAGAGCCTCGATGCGTCGCATCGCAACGCTTCGTTCGCTTACATTTCTATTTGTTAATAGTTTAAACTTTTTCCGTTGCTGTTGTTGTTGATTTTAAATGTCTAGTGCTCATTCGTGGTGGTGTTGCTTGGCTGGTGTGGACGTATTGGCTTCGGTATCGGCCAGAAACACACGCCCGTACGTAGGCTTATCTTGCGTCTACATCAGTGTGTGTAAGTCGCTTTCGGTGGTGCCATTAACGTTCTTTTTTTTGCCTTCTCTCTTGTGTGCCTTTTTATATTTAGCATGTTGTTGTAATCGTTTCTAACTATTGTACACGAGGCATAGAGCCAGTTCCCCGTTGCCGTTGTTGTTGTCTGGCCATGGTGTATGTAGATTATCGGCTGCGCGACTGCACTTGTATTCGCTTGCCGAGGTGTCAACACCTCTTTCTCACAAATCTGTTAAATTAATTTGTTGCTTGTTTTTCGCCATTAATTGGGCATAATATGTGTGATCACATACTCTCGCAACTATTTACCCGGCATACATACGCAAATACCTCGTCGTCCATATGGCAATTTCGTTACACGGGAGCTGTGGATACGTGAAAATGACAAAGTCATGGCTGTGACTAATAAAGCACTTGTTTAATGCGCGTCTTAAGTTTGTAATTTCACAGCGAATTTGCGATGCGAACAAATGCCACGAATAGTCTTAACGGCATTAGTTGATTGGACATATCGGGGAGTTGGTTGTTTTGACGTTTTCGTTGGTGAATTGAAATGTTCTCCCTGTCAGAGGGAGAATATTTGAACAAATTCAATTCTTCATTGTGAAAATATCGAGTCTTAATTGAAAATGGGCAGAGATAAAGGCGTATGGTGCTTACAATATAATTGAATTTGCCATATCTATGTAAATATAAATTTTTAATATTTTGGAATTAAAAGCGAGAGTTACCTACGGTCACCAACTGCAACAACAGCGATAATTAACATAAATAAGAATAAAATCAAATGAATATAATCTTAATATATATTTACCCTCGACACTGATTCACTGATACACTGATTCCCTGATTCACTGACTCTGTCACGCAGTACGTAGGAATTTTAATAGGCATTCTATAATAATTCTATAAATAATAATAATAAAAAAAATAATATTTTTTTTGTACAGAAATTGTGTTTTCCCCAATTTTTTTTTCTTAAAAATTTTTTTTTACAAAATTTTTTTTTTCCAAATTTTTTTTTTACAAAATTTTTTTTTTCCAAATTTTTTTTTTTTAAGAAATTTTTTTTTTCCAATTTTTTTTTTCAACAAATTTTTTTTTCCAAAAAATTTTTTTTTTTCCACAAAAATTTTTTTTTTCAACAAAATTTTTTTTTTCCACAAAAATTTTTTTTTTCAACAAAATTTTTTTTTCAGCAAAAATTTTTTTTTTTTCGACAAAATTTTTTTTTTTCAACAAAAATTTTTTTTTTCAGCAAAAATTTTTTTTCCACAAATTTTTTTTTTTTTCGAAATTTTTTTTTACAAAATAGTTTTCTCAAATTAAGTAACAAATACTTTCGTCGTCCATATGGCAATTTCGTTACACGGGAGCTGTGGATACGTGAAAATGACAAAGTCATGGCTGTGACTAATAAAGCACTTGTTTAATGCGCGTCTTAAGTTTGTAATTTCACAGCGAATTTGCGATGCGAACAAATGCCACGAATAGTCTTAACGGCATTAGTTGATTGGACATATCGGGGAGTTGGTTGTTTTGACGTTTTCGTTGGTGAATTGAAATGTTCTCCCTGTCAGAGGGAGAATATTTGAACAAATTCAATTCTTCATTGTGAAAATATCGAGTCTTAATTGAAAATGGGCAGAGATAAAGGCGTATGGTGCTTACAATATAATTGAATTTGCCATATCTATGTAAATATAAATTTTTAATATTTTGGAATTAAAAGCGAGAGTTACCTACGGTCACCAACTGCAACAACAGCGATAATTAACATAAATAAGAATAAAATCAAATGAATATAATCTTAATATATATTTACCCTCGACACTGATTCACTGATACACTGATTCCCTGATTCACTGACTCTGTCACGCAGTACGTAGGAATTTTAATAGGCATTCTATAATAATTCTATAAATAATAATAATAAAAAAAATAATATTTTTTTTGTACAGAAATTGTGTTTTCCCCAATTTTTTTTTCTTAAAAATTTTTTTTTTACAAAATTTTTTTTTTCCAAATTTTTTTTTTACAAAATTTTTTTTTTCCAAATTTTTTTTTTTTAAGAAATTTTTTTTTTCCAATTTTTTTTTTTCAACAAATTTTTTTTTCCAAAAAATTTTTTTTTTTCCACAAAAATTTTTTTTTTCAACAAAATTTTTTTTTTCCACAATAATTTTTTTTTTCAACAAAATTTTTTTTTTCAGCAAAAATTTTTTTTCAACAAAAATTTTTTTTTCAATAAATTTTTTTTTTTTCCACAAAATTTTTTTTTTTTCGACAAAATTTTTTTTTTTCAACAAAAATTTTTTTTTTCAGCAAAAATTTTTTTTCCACAAATTTTTTTTTTTTTCGAAATTTTTTTTTACAAAATAGTTTTCTCAAATTAAGTAACAAATACTTTCTCAAGCAAATTAACGGGCGCCATAGGCGCATTACAACTTACTAGTTCTAAATATTGTTAATAAACATAAAGAATAAAATATGTCAATTGAATATAATTTTAAATATTGTTAATAAGCATTTTTATACAAAAATTGTAAACTATTAATTCTTGGAACCTTTAATGATAATCTTAATATATATTTGCCCTCGACACTGATTCACTGATACACTGATTCCCTGATTCACTGATTCACTGACTCTGTCACGCAGTACGTAGGAATTTAAATAGGCATTCTATAATAATTCTATAAATAATAATAATAAAAAAAATAATATTTTTTTTGTACAGAAATTGTGTTTTCCCCAAATTTTTTCTTTACCAAAATTTTTTTTTCCAAAATTTTTTTTTTCCAATTTTTTTTTTACAAAATTTTTTGTTCAACAAAAATTTTTTTTTTAAAAAAATTTTCTTTTTTTACAAAATTTTTTTTCCACAAAATTTTTTTTTTTCAACAAAATTTTTTTTCCCACAAAAATTTTTTTTTTCAACAAAATTTTTTTTTTTTTCCACAAAACTTTTTTTTTTCAACTAAATTTTTTTTCCATATTTCAACGGGCGCATAGGCGCATTACAACTTACTACACACAGAAAAATAACGCAGTAATTCCAACAACTTTGTATTTAATTTCAACAATTTTACTCTTAAATCGTTCCCAACAAGCTTTAGCTCTTGATTCAACAGTGCGGAAGCTGTTGTTTTTTTAAAGATTAAAGTTGTTGTTTCAACAACTTTTACCTTTGAAGTAAATACTAAGTTTTTGATAATCAAGAGTAAAAGTTGTTGTTTTAAATGTTAAATCGTTGAAGCAACAACGGATCCGCATTTGAAATAACTGCGATACTGTTGACACAAGAGTCGCGTATTTGACGTTTTAAGAGCGTAACGTTGTTACTTCAAATACGAAGTTGTTGATTTCCTACTAAATCGCTGTTGCCCTATAGAAAAAAGAATCTTTTTTTTTGTAATTTTTATTGTTTTTATTTTGTTTATTGGAAGAAAACGAGTAATACATTTGACATACGATACATTAATATGCATATAATATTTAATATTCTTAAAAATATTATTACTTTGTAATTCAAATATTAGGAATGTAATAACATAACTGAAACGAGATCTATAAAAATTAAAATCTAAGTACATGTTCCATGCTATTCAAAACATACTTGGTAGTTGGCAGTGAAACGCTTTCAATAGATTTGATATAATACGCATCGCAAGTATCTAAAATTACATGTGACTGAAAATTTTCCGAAAATTTCGTTTTTATTTCCTGACCAATTAAATATATATTTTCTGATGATTCATAAAATATTTTCAGGATAACTAAAATGATATCTTTCCATTTTACATAACTTAACTTTTTATAAACAGTTCCTTTATATACAATACTATCCACTTCATAACCATTACGAAAAGTTGTGCAAAGTTTGGGGTAGTAAAACAGTTGAGTTAAATTCTTGTAAAAAAATCCACACATATTTGCTTTTAGCTGAGAAGTCTATGTTAAACACAAAGCATATTTTTATTACTAAATCTACGGCTCTAAGTAAAGAATTAACTTTATATATCATACCATTCAAGTAGACGTAAAATTCGGTCAATTTTGATATAGATTCGCCAACAACAAATATTTTTGGTTGAAGTTTTAGCCCTTCCTTAATGGCTTGTTCTCTTAATTCGTCTTCTTTCTGCTTAAAATTGTTCAAATTAACCAAGTGGATTATCATATCATTTTGTGCATCTGATATAGAAGGCTTTATTGTTTTGTTAATACGCGGCGGCAGTAAAACCGCATGTAGCAAATAGAAACAATAAAAGTGCTTTGAATCTGAAAATAAGAATTACAGTAGAATATATAAAAAAAAACATCCATAATATGTAATTGCTACAGTAATAAATACATACCCAAGAGTAAATCTGCTGATTTAATCACTGAAACGTTTTCTTCATTTCTTAAAACTTCTTTATCAAAAACATTCATTTCAGAAGTCATTATATCAATTTTCGTCTACACTTCTTAAAAGATTGCACTCAAATGACGCGTTCTTCATCGGAAATAAACACGATCACTTTTGTGACAACAGCTAAAACTGTTAGTGCAACAACGACACTGTTGATAGTGCCGTTATGTTTATACAAAATTGAGAGTTTTTCGTTGTTGAGGCAAATATTTAATCTTTATTCCAACAGTGCAGCAGTCAAACACAAGTTTTAACTGCTAAAACTCTTAAGACAACTGTTTTCGCATTTGTTGTAAAAACTTCACTCTTGTTTCTAAATCAAAAGTTGTTTACTTGTTGCTTCAAATACGAAGCATTTGAATGGATGTGCAAAAAGTTGTTGAAATTACGATTTCGCTCTTAAAATAACAATTCGACTGTTGCGGCAAATACTTTTTTGTTACAATTTTTCAAATGCTAAAAGTATTTGATTTATTTTTCTGTGTTATAGTTATACATAATCAGCCAAAATATATTAGGGCAACTCACGATCTCAGGGAAATAGCCCGAGGAAAGTGGAAAAGGAAAATATTGGAGGAAATTTTGCAATTACAAAAACAAAATACACACGGTTGCTTTTCCCCAAGATGGGCAAATTTACATCACCAAAAATCAGAGGAAAGTTTCCACCGGCGCTTGGGGAAATCAGTCAGCTGTCACCACCAGAGTTTTGAGACGAAATTATACTGTCGGCGCCGTGGCCGCCTTTATTAGCTCGAATTAAACATCATCAACAATGGTTAAAAATTGTGCTTGAATGTTTTTTACATTGTTGTCGGTAAATGTCTTAATTTTAAAGTTATTCAACCATCCACATTTATTCGATAATAAGAGATTTTATTTATTGCCGCGAAAGCCGGTTGCGCGGCGGCCACCTAAATTTTAAAAACAATTTAGGCGCGGCGCTTCATGTCGGCTCTATACTCTGGTCAACACATCAAAAAAATAAAACGTAAACAAAGTGAAGGTTTTTCGTTTTTCTTTGGCATATTGAAGCAATTTTTCGTATTTTCTTTGCAAAAGTCTCAAATACTTCATTTATTGTTTATTAAATTGCTTTGACTTTTTTTAAACATCAGCTGATTATCAACAGTGTTGGAAAAAAAACAATCAAGTGCGCTCACAATCGGGTGAAAGTTTTACATTTCCTTTTTCTTTTCCACAAGATAGTGAGTTCCGCTATTATAAAATACAAAAACTTGTGTGAATAAAACCAGATTGTTATTAACCACCAATTCGTGAATTTGTGTTTCTTTGAATTCTAGTGCTCTAAGAGAAGTTAACTCGAGTTTCAACAAATTTATGGGAATGATTTTGAATTAAAACCGTACAAAATATTTTCATGTCGTGGACATTTTTTTTTTTTTTTGTAAAACAAGTGTTTTTTTTTGATAAGAGAATGGCAAGAAACAAAACTTTTTACCGAAGTAGGGAGAAAAATGGTTCAAACCATCACAAATCGAGGAAACTCAATGCGCGAAATAGAAAAAAGCTTGTTTAGAGCTTGACATTTTTCTTTTTTGTCTCAATGCATTATCGAAAAATCAGACTGGAGAAACTCGTAATAAACCCCATCAAACCAGCCTAGAAACTAATAGACGTGTTGGTGTGATGTCAAAGTCGTCAACAACTATTTTCACTGAGATTGATAATGAAATTCGTCCACAAACATTTCGCGAATGTCTTCCAGTTGTCAAATTACCATAAAGGTTCACTCAAGGGTAAACAAAATATAAAGATGAGATTAGATTAGAATATGGTAAAAAAATGAACTTTGGTCTTGACGTGATCACGAAAGAAAATGGCGAATTATATAATGGAGCGACGAAACGAGATTTTTTTTTGTTTGGATATGATTCTCAAAGGAATGGCCGCGTAAATGTAAAAATTCCACATAAAATTGAAAAGAAGACCGTTAACCCTCGAACTGGCACATGGTTCTGGCCAGACATATTTCATTTTCATGCTCCAATTTAGCATACTTCTATTTTAGTTACATGGCTGTAATTTCAGGTAATCTCCCAAAATATTGTTGGCTTTCGATGTATAAATTAATAATTGAAAAAAAATCGTTGGAACAGGACAAAAACGCACATTGTGGCTCAACCAACAACTCGTATAGCATTTGAAGCGTTTTTTAGGAGACCTCTCAATATAGCAAACCTTAATGTGGCTTCACGCAGTGGTCCAGACACATTAGCTGCCAAAAAAGATTGCAGAATTTGCCTGCAGCAAGGTGACAAAATACGCCGTAAGACACGCTTTTTTTTGCTACAAATGCAACAATCCTGTTTGTCAGCAACATTCAAAAGCAGATTATTTATGTTTTTGTTGCCTTCCGCAAAATTCTGAATAAAATTGTTGCCCTTTTCATTCCAAAGATTTTTTCAGGTCTATTTTTTTCTTCCTCAGGTAGCTAATAACATAGTAAAAAGAAATAGAAACACAAAATATAACAAATATTTTCCTATCTTAGTAAAAAATTTAACGGCAAACAGCCCTTATTTCCATTCAAATGCATGTAAATGTATAGGGGTCTGGCCAGACACCATGTTCCAGAACTAAGGGCTCAAAATATGTGCCTGACGAAGGGTTAATTAGTTCAAGATACAGGTGAAGAATTTGTAATAAAACAAAATTTTATTAAATTTATTTTCCCAATATTTCGTTTTTCTTTGAAGAACATAATCTTCTTTGAAGAACATGACGAACATAATCTTCAATAGTGTCACAACTCAAAATACGATTTTTTTCCGGAGAGCCGTGTTAAGTTTTGGATTGCGGTTTCCCGAATAAACTAGAGTCCTGTCATATGTATTTATAATACAAGCAGAACAAAAGTCAACTCAAATAAGAGATTTACATTTTTTTTTCGGCATAGAAATAAACAGTGCATTTTAAATTTTGACTCTATTAAAGTAAATGAGCGATTTGTTCTTCAACGATTAAAAAAAATTCAAAATTTAATGTAATTGAAAAAGGAATATTAAATTTATATTTTTGACCCAATTTATCCGCCCAGCAGAAATTATTTTTGTTTGCTTCTGAAACGATACCAACTGCCTTTTGAGACTACCCCAACTTATTTCACCTTTTTCGTTCAAAAAATTGTTCATATTCCATTTTTTATGATTTCTAAATCTGTTCTTTTTCACTAAATTCACCCTTCATATCTTTGCTATCAGAAAATTTCAAAATTATTAAAAATGTCACAAGTCAACGTCCGTTCAATTCAATAATTTTTTTTTCCGTATTTTTCTTTTAAAAGAAAACCCATCGAAATAAATGTGCCATTATTCTTCTAACCAACCACAAACGGCTGACGGGGACGAAGCAAACAAGAGGAAACAAAGAAAAAAAATGCTAAAACAAATGAAATGCATCACGAAAAGCAATTAAGAAAAGGCTTAACTTGTTATTAATTAGGGAGAACAGTTCACAACCAACAATAAAACTGAATTCAAGACAGCACTAAATGCAAAAGGCAAAACCAAAAACAAAACAGATGAGAAAGAAATTGAATTAAATTGGAATGGAACAAAACAGAACAGTAGCCGTAGCCACTAAACGAAGATACACAGCGACAGATATACGTCGTCCAAAGCGTTCAGCTAATTTGGTAATATTTATGTTTGAATCTGCTGTTCATACGTCCGTCCGTGCATTCATCCGATCCGTTCGTTCGTTCGTTTATCTGCAGAATTTGTCGTTGGCCGTTGGTGTGTGTGGTTATGTGAGTGATAAGATAAGCGCTCGTTTTATGGTTCTGTTTATTGGAAAAAGATGGAAATTTTCAGAAGAATGTCGTCAATCGTTAACTGGCCAGTTTGATTATTTTTATTTTAATTATCCAACGTATTCATTCATGAGACACCAACACAGAGAGAGAGTGAGATAGGCGGACGGAGGGAGGGACAGACTGAATGTCAGACAGACAAGCGTTGTTTTAGAATGACAACTTCCGTGATGAGCCGATTTGATTTTTCGAAATTCTTTAACTTTCCAAAATGCAGATGAGTTGTTCGATACATTTGGTAGATACAGGCAAGAACGTGTTGGAAAGAGGTTTGGTAGTGTATCGTGTTGGGTTCAAGTTCAACTACTTTCTGTGCTGTGATTTAGATTTAATTGCCTTTTTTATATGAACTTTGGCTTTTTTTTTTGTAAAGGAAATCCTTATTGGTTTCGAATTTGAGACCAAACATCTGGCGTTTTGAAGAATTTTCATGTCTCAAAACACCAAAATGAGTCTACAGTTGCGAAGAAGGCTACAGAGTATAGGAGAAATTGAGAAAAAAGAAACAATTTAAATGCACATTTTTTTTAAAATTTCCTTCGTAAAGAGAGGCTTATGTAAAAAGAGGCTTATTATAAATAATCTTTCTAAGAGCATAAGAAATCTTAAATTGAAGAGACGAATCAATAGGAATGAAGAATAACGGTACTTTTTGGTCTAATTTGTCTATATGATAGTCATAGAAAAACTGTCACGTTCGACATGTCACGTTCGAACCAACCTAAAAATTAAATGTAAAAAAACTATCCATGATATTTCTATGAAATAAAGAGGATACGAAAGCTTTGTCATTTTTTAACATTTTACAATTTTCATCGATAACATATTCTGTTTGATTTCGCTGATTCTCATGTTTTTAAAGATGTTCACGGAAACTACTTCTGTTTTTGTCGCGTTCGACCCGCTCCCTGTTTTGTCCTTATTTTGTTATCACTATTTCGCCTGAAAAAAACTAAACCACCGGTGATAGTACTACTATGGACCTGTACGAATATGTATAAGATGAATCTAAAATATATTTTATTCTGACCTTTTTTGCACTTTGAATGTGTACAACGGTCACGTTCGACACCGTGGAATTGCCGATATTCTAGATGTCACAATTGGTGATGACAAGGTGAATTATTTGGAAAATCTTTAAAATCAATGAGCTATGCATATTCACTGACCGGGACCTACTCTTTAGAGCGGGGTCCGAACGGATGTAATTTAGTCTATGCTGACATATGGAGCTACACCATACACTGAGATTAAAGCCTTAGCAGCTCTGCTAATGATTACTAATTAAATTAAATTTGTTGTAGAGGTGCAGTAATGATTATATTACGATTATATTCAGTTTTTCAAGACTTATAATTGATTACAATTACAAATAATCTAAAATCAATGAGGATTACTTCCGATTACTATAAATAGTCGGAAGGAATCAAAAGTAATCAGAAAATAATCCGACTACTTTCAGAGATTACTGTTGATTATTTCTGATTATTTATAGTAATCGGAAGTAATTCTGATTTCTGTCATGAAAAAAATACTAAAAGTAATCAGGATCACTTGCGATTACTACAAATAATCCAAAGTAATCAGCAAATAATCCGACCACTCTCAGAGATTACTCTTGATTCGGAAGTAATCCTGATTACTATCATTACAAAAATATGGTGATGCCCATTTTTGGTCCACAACAAGGTCAACCAATATTTGGTTATACAGGGTTTTCTAACAAGAGGTGTTATTTTGGTATTTAAAAAAATTGAATTTTTGGAGATAATTGATCGGATGTTTATTTTATAACAAAGATAAATAATGAAAAACACAACCAGCCAAATGGCCACCACGACCATGCTGACAGGACCGTATCCTTTTCATTAAATTTCCCATAACCAAATCGCAAAGTGGCTGCCCTATGTCCTAGATAGCCTGACGAGTTCTATCTTTGAGGTCTTGAATCGACTCTGGGCACGTGGCCCCAAAGGAAGAAGTCGCCAGGTGTTAAATCACAAGATCTCGTTGGCTAATTGTGATCACCTCTTCGAGAGATAACACGATCCGGAAACTTTTCCCGTAAAAGAGCAAGGGTTTCGTTGCTTGTGTGACACGTATCGCCACAATTCGAAAGTCACTTTTATTTTGATCAAGAAAAAGCTGTTAATCTATTATTTGAGTTTATTTTTTGGCAGGGGTTACTAGACATACATATGACAGGATTCTAGTTTATTCGGGAAAAGAATGATTTTTTTTCCCATATTTACTCGGAAGGAAGCAATTGAAATCTTTTAAACGGTCCTCCTGAAAAATCGTATTTTGAGTTGTGACACTCCCATTGAAGTCGTTTGTTTTCGACATTTCAGCATGTTGTAATTATAATTAAATTATTTTCTGTCCTTCAGCAAGTTGTATGGGACAAATTGATTACATTTGTTCGGCAAGTCGGTGGCATCTTTAATAATCTGTCTTGCGTTCAATCCATTCAAGAGGTTCTTTATGTTTTTTTGCTGAAATCATTAATCTTCATTTTCGGTCTAAACAATTTGATTAGTTTGAGAGCTGTGTGTGGCGGTTAGACAACAATATCGAGATCGTTATTACATTCGACATTCGTTGTTTCAGATCACGCAATATTTTACTCCCTCTGCTGTGCTTCCTCGCTTCCTCGTTTTCAAAAGCTTCGCAAGCACCTGCAAAACTAAAAAAAAGCAGGTGTGAGAAGGTGCGTTTTTATTCGACTCCATATGGAATATGATAAAATACGACGATACAACGATTATGAATATATTTATAGCATGTAGATCAGCCAATCTGTCTGTCTGTCTGTCGGTCCGTCCATTTGCAAGCCATCATTTGTTTGTTTTGACTTAACATTTCAGTTTTTATATTCCATTTTGACTTTTGGCCATTTTATGCTCTGCACACGCTTGTCTTGCCTGTCAATTTATATTCAAATGCTGCCGTTCATTGTTTGCTCTTGCGACTATTGTCGTTGTCGTTGATTCAGATCGCTCTTATCGGTCACCGTGATCGGTAAACGAATGACATCCAGTCCATACATATTCGCTGGCCTTTTTATTAATTAATATTAATATCGCCTATATGTGATTATTAATTTTCTTTATAATTTTATTACTTATGCAAATTGAAATTGAAATTCAATACAGCCCACTCGGCCAGCAAATTTTATTGGCATGAAATGAAACAAACGTCCCCGTCCCCCTCGCCGATGACATTAATCGAACATTCCGTATGTTGGTCACTACTCAAATAAATACTGAGAAGAAAAAGAAATAACAACAAAAGGAAAAATTAAAATGTTCACTAATTAATTTTGATTGCAATTTGCATTTGAATACAATGAATGTTTAATAAAATATATAGAAGAAAAAAAACAAATAAACAAATGGAATCGTGCAGCAGTGATTTTGAAAAATTGCTTATAGATGTTTATGGTTGCCTTTTGGGGTTAATTATTTTTTATGTGATTTTAGCTGTCGCATTTTTTATGGCGTCCATAATAGGTTGGAAAGTATACTGAACTTGTTATCTGGTTTGTAACCACTTCGAACATTCGTCGGGAATGTTCATCGTAATGCTAAAATATTGCACTTGTTCTTATGTTGTGGCGATAGTTTGGGCCCATGAGGTTGACAATCCGCACTAACATGGGCATATTTTCTGTTTCTGCTACACGGAGAAAAAAAATGATTACATGCAATCATATATATGTTTGGGACCTGGTACAAAAATATATATGTTTGTATGTACACATATTATGTTTGCACACAATCATTATATGTTTGGGACCGGGTAAAAACATATATATGTTTGGGACCGGGTACAAACATATATATGTTTGTATGTAGACATATTATGTTTGCACACAGTCATTATATGTTTGGGACCGGGTACAAACATATATATGTTTGGGACCGGGTACTAACATATATATGTTTGTATGTACACATATTATGTTTGCACACAATCATTATATGTTTGGGACTCAATTCCAGCATACCGAAAAACGTAGCATTTTTTTTTTTTGCTAAATAATATGTTTACATATAAATGACAATAAATCATTAGATTTCTGTATATTTTGGCCTCGTACCCTATTTACGTTTTTATATGGACATCAAAATGAAATGAAATGTTCTAACGTATCCAAATATTCACTTCTTTTTCAGATTTCGCCATATTCTGTGAACGAACCCATGAGCCATGAGGGTCTGCAAAAACCACCACACACATATTGAGCGAAGACTCTCTTTTATTACCAACTAATATTTGAGGTAAGTTACATTCACTTATTATTTGAATTATTTATTTTCAAACGGGAAAGTCATTGGATTTTAGGAGTTTTTTTTTTTGTGGGAAAATACACTGAAAAAGTTTTAAGAGGACTAAAATTATGGAAAACCGCATAAATGTGTGGGGTTTACGAATAACCACATACGTTTTAAAAGATTGGAGAAGAAATCATGGAAAATGTCGATGTATTTAAGTGTACTTAAATAATTATTGGGACAAGTAAGTTCAATTTGAAGTGAGGTACGAGAAAAACTTCGTAGAACTATTTTGGAAAACTGGGACCGGCTGAAAGTGTACTCTCTTTAAATGCATTACGAACTCAGCATATTATGTGATAAGAATTTTGTGATATAAATTTAAATATTCCTTAAATCAATCCCAGTTTCCGATAATTTCAAATATTTATTCGGGCTTAAATTATTCTAAGCGGTCTACACATAAGTACAGTTCAAACTGAAAGCTATCCTAAGAATCAAGCCCATTTGGGCTCATCAGTGGATAAAATTAATAATTCCGAGCAACAAAAATCCCTACTTAAATAAAGTTTGTTTTCAACTTGGTTTAAGGAAAACCGTTCCTACCGCTACGTGTTAATTCAAATATATTTACTTGGTTATTTTTTTATCAGTGTAGGATATTAAAAACTTCTCTGGTAGAAACCTTTTCCGAGCCCGCTTCAAATCGTAGATAGGCCACTGATTTAA
This sequence comes from Hydrotaea cyrtoneurina, assembly GCA_958296145.1. Taxonomy (NCBI): domain Eukaryota; kingdom Metazoa; phylum Arthropoda; class Insecta; order Diptera; family Muscidae; genus Hydrotaea; species Hydrotaea cyrtoneurina. The sequence goes on along the minus strand of OY282512.1, from coordinate 138,595,430 downwards.
GAGAAGTATCGCATGTGTTCCTTAAGGGAATGTTGAGACTTTAACGAGGACATAGGGCAGCCACTTTGCTATTGGGTTATGGAAAATTGTATGAAAACGATATGGTCCTGTAAGCGTGGTCCTGGTGACCATTTGGCTGATGTTGTTGATCATTATTAAAACGGCATACCTTCCTCTTTATTATGAAATAATTGAATCTTAATTTTTCTTTGAATACCAAAATAACACCTCTTGTTGGAGAACGCAGTATGTCCGAATAAGGAGGTTATATGAATTCGTGAAGACATTTCCTTTCACATCCTGTTACGCCCCCAAGCCAGGTCACAACCCGATTTTTTTTTACGTTATTTTGGGGTAATTTCGAAGAGAACTCCTTTTTTTTTTTTGGAGGAGAGTCCCGTAAATTCAATTCGGCCAATAAAACTCCAGTCGAATCCAGTCCGCTTAATTGAAAATACTGCATTTATCCGAAGTTTTCAATAATTCCATGTTCGGATAATTGAAATATATTTCATTGACCCGAAGTTCGTTTGTTCACATGCGGACAATGGAGGCGGCACTAAATTTACATTTGACTGCGTCACAATTACGACTCGTTTTGATGTGAAATTAGTCACAACGTAAAATCGTAACGTGAACAAAAACGCATAGAATTTTAAAAGTGATTAAATGTTTTCTATTAAGCGGAGTGGATATTGGATTTAGTTTTAGAGTAATTTCAATTGAGCTCAGTTTAACGTATGAAAAATTGGAATAATTAACAGATACAAATATTTTCTTTCAATTAAACCGGACTTCGATTAAGCGGATTCGACTGTACCAATAAACTCGTGGAAATATCTGTATCACGTCAAATTTTTTAAAAAATAGATTTTTATCAATTCTCAGGTTTTCCTAATTTTTTTTTTTTTTTTTGAAAATGGTTATCGTTTTTTTTAAGGTTTCAGTTCAAAAAAAATTTTTTTTTCGTAAGGCTTTAGTAGTTTAAAAATTTGGAGTCTCTTCAAGTTATGCTAAGAAAAGAAAAAAATATTTTTTTTCAAAAATAATAAAAATTGGGGAAAATCAGAGAAATGATAAAAATTGTTTTTAAAAAATTTGACGTGATACAGACATTTCCACGAGTCTGCCTGCAAAAAAAAATCAGCTCGATTGGATCTCTGAAAAAGGGTTAAAAATCGGTCCAAAGTCTTTCACACAGGCCACTATGAACTTCATACTTCAAACTTAAAAAAAAAAAAAATTCTGACGTGTACATGAAAATCGCCGATACACGTGTATTATTATTTTGTATCCCCTTTCCGAAAAAGTAAATTTGGTTCATAGGACAGAATGTGTGTAACACGGTGTAGTACATGCTGAAGGATATTCTACGATTCGATCTCGCCGACATTAGTATCTGTTTTTTTACTGATATATTTGCTTACTTGTATTGTTCTATGTTCTTTTTGTTTCTTTGCCAGTTGTTGTGGTTTCTTTTTTTTATTATTGATCATTATAATGTCGTTTTATTGGTGGTGACAAATTTGTTAGCTGTGATTAATTTGATTTCTATTTTGAATAAAATATTGGTTTTGTGCTATTGATATAAAAAAAAAACGCCTGTTGAGTGGCAAACAAAGTGTTGTTTGCAAAATTATGTGAATGTGAATTAATTAAAATGGTGGAGATTCGGAATGACATTCAATTAACAAACGACGTATGTAAATTAAGGAATTCAGACACTTTTGATAATGTCCGAAGTTTCAGCGAGTCCATAACAAATGGTGTAATTATAACGGTGCGTGATTCAGGTGCTGCAGGACATTTGACGAGGTGGTCTGAGCAAAGGAGTAGATTGGGCTCACAGTCTCATCCAACAGGTCGTCAATGATAGTAAGAAGTCGAGAAGGTTGACAACCCTCAAATACCAAATCAAATATTATTGCCCTAATTTCCATTACAAGTCGCTACCAATATACCAAAACTATGTTCTCCTTCCTTTTTGATTGACAATAGTTATTGTGGTCATTTACCCATTGAAATAATGATTGGAATTTCCAAAACTTCAAGTTTATATTCCACCATACGAGTATTCCCATTGTATTCGTTGTTTTGGTCAACTTTTTTAACATTCCATACGAATAATTCCTTTGAAATCTTTCGTGGGAGAAAAACAAGGAATTAAAACAAATTAAGATATTAATCAAGAGAAGACATTCAAATGCATACAACTAAATATTATCCAAGAGATTTCAAATCACAATTGATATTTTAAATAAAATATTTTGACATGTTATCGGTAAAAAGCACACAATACAATTTGTCTCGCAGACACAAGCATTCATAATTGAATTTACGTATCGAACGGTGAAACTCGCAGTCAAATCACACGCAGAGTTCCTGAGAAAAAAAAACCGAACCTGAAGCAGACGGCAGCAGAGACTTGAGATTAAGAAATTAAAGAAGGTTAATGTTGTGACAAAATTTGAACAAATCCCAATAATCATAATTTGTATCATGTCATGCCATACATACAACTGTTGGTATTCAAATGAAGGCATGCCTATCAGCCTGCCAACCCACCTACCTGCCAGCTACCAAATACCTTTTCGGGAATGGCCACGACCAAAAAAAAAAAAAACTCACAAACGATCAAAATCAAACTGAACAACAACAAAAAGACGGACAAAATTAATTATCAACCAAATTTGAAAATCCAAAATCAACGAAATATTAATAAAGTTATCAATTCATAATGATCTTTCAATTCAAATGCAGTTGGGGGTTGATCTCAAAACAGAAGTTCAGTTTGAGAAAAATTATTATGATGTTGGTCTTGATGAGGTGGTGGGGGCATATCAAAATCTGTGACAAATTAATTACAGCCTTATAGTGAAGGCCGATATTTCCGAGTGATAGAATAGTAGGGGACAGGTGAAGTTGCTTTGTTTTAAACTGGTTATGGGAATATTTTGCCAATACTCAAATCCACCAAATATGGCGCAAAAATCAAATATAAACAATTCATATTTGTTTTTATATTCCATAAATAAATGAAATATTTTTATGGCTTATAATTGAATTCCCAAAATCAACTAACAACAAAAATAATCGATAATTTAAAGTCGCCAAATTAAATAAGGATCTGAAACCTGTTTAAAGTATTTTTTTTTCCCAGCATTTTGTGGTTTTTGTGATTGTTCTCTCGCTCTAGATCTATAATTAGGTCTAATAGTTCTAAATGCATGACCAAGCCAAAACAAGTTACTACTTCTAATAGGCAACACTGTTTTCTAAACATCCAAAATACTTCTAAAATGTATAGACTTAATTGCAATAAAAATGGAATTTACCACAATATTTTTTTTTTTTTTTTAAACTGGTTAAGATCAAAATTAAAAACTGCCTTTCATACCTTATTGTCACTTGAAAACCCGAAAGTTGTTGGAATTCTCAATAGGGTTCAGAGGTTGCTAGAAACTGTAGGACCAGGCTACTTCATAGAATCTTATGGGGCAAATCATGCGTAAGACAATGTGCGAAGGTCGAGGTTTATGAGAATATAAGCTGATGACAGAAAAGTCTACCAAGTAGTGACAGGCCTAACGATTACTCGAGTAAACTATGTAAAGATATTGGAAACCTGACAACCGGATTCGACGAATATGATGAGGATTTGAAAACAACAATTTCAAGTTTATAGAGGAAGAACAACCTAGGAAACCCGCAACCAATCATAAGTGTTGATAAATGAAGAACAATGGTTAAACAGTTTTGGGGAACAAAATTTAGCAAAACAATTTTTTTAAGAAATTTTTTTTTAAAAAAAGAACATCATTTTTTTTATGATAGTTTTTTTTTTTGTTGAAAAAAAAACGTTTTTGGAGAAAATATTTTTTTCTCGGAAAATAATAAAAAAAAATTTTAAAAGAAATTATTGTTTTTGTAATTGCCTTTAATTTGATAAAACAACTTTTTTTAGAAAAACATTTTTTTTTGCTTGAAAAACAATTTTTTTGGGGACAAATTTAAAAAAAAAGAATTTTCTGCTTTTTAAAAACTATTATTTTTAAGACAATTTTTTTGGAAACACGGACGAATAAATTTAGCAAAACAATTTTTTTAAAGAAAATTATTTTTTTTTTAAAAAATAACATGGGTTGAAGCTTTGGGAAAATTTTTTATATTTTTTTTTTAAAAATATTTTTTTTTGATAAATTTTTTTTGTTGAAAAAAAAAAACGTTTTTGGAGAAAATATTTTTTTTTTCTGAAAATAATAAAAAAAAAATTTTAAAAGAAAATTATTGTTTTTGTAATTGCCTTTAATTTTATAATACAATTTTTTTTAGAAAAATATTTTTTTTTTTGAAAAAACAATTTTTTTTTTGAAAAAAACAATTTTTTTTGTTTTTTTTATGTTTTTTAAAAACTATTATTTTTAAGACATTTTTTTTTTTTGGAAAGACGTAAAAATTTTTAGCCAGGACAACGGCTACGAATAAATTTATCAAAACAATTTTTTTAAAAAAAATAATTTTTATATTTTTATATTTTTTTTACTGAAAAAAAACACGTTTGGAAAAAAATTTTTTTTCGGAAAATAGTAATTTTTTTTAGAAAAATATATTTTTTTTTTTTTGAAAAAAACATAATTTTTTTATGGTGACAAATTTAAAAAAATTGTTTTTTTTCTGGTTTTTAAAAACTATTATTTTTAAGACAATTTTTTTTTTTTGGAAACAAGGAACATTGATATGAGTTGCTATGGGGAAAAATTTTAAAAATATTTTTTTGGAAAAAAAAAAAATATTTTTTTAGGGAAAACAATATTTTTGGGCAAAATAATATTTTTTGGAAAAACAAGGGGAACATTTTTTTTTTTGGAAAATAATAAAATTATTTTTTTTAAGAGAAATTATTGTTTTTGCACTTGCCTTTAATATGATAAAAACAACTTTATTTTAGAAAAATATTTTTTTTGAAAAAAAAAACGTAATTTTACAAATTCAAAAATATTGTTTTTTTGGTTTTTAAAAAATATTATTTTTAAGAGATTTTTTTTAGGAAACATGGAAAAAAATTTAGAAATATTTTTTTTTGAGAAGAATTATTTGTTTTTTTTTTTCTGAAAAATTTGATATTTTTTTTAAAAAAAATATTTTTTTTTGGGAAAAAAAAAATGGCAAAGGCTTGGGAAAATTTTAAAATAAGAAAAAATGTTTTTTGTAATAAACTCTCAATGTGCTTATATTTAAAAAATCACTTAACGTACCTTCTCGATTCCTGAAAAGAAACTAAAGCTCATTTCATCATTATCTACTTATGTGCAGAATTTTAAAAATACATCTTGGAAAATAATAACTGCAGTCATGAAGGGTATGCACGCCTGAACCCATAGTGCTATTTCTAGAGGAGATTTTGCATAGCTTGGAAATGACTCCATTACTTGTAAAGCCGCCAATATTTACGAGGTGGAAACGTTTTTTTTTTAACAAATTTGCTATATTTTTACTAGGCTACGAACCACCCTACCGACTCTACTATAAATTAGCGTTATTTCACTTATTTTTGGGGTTATTAAACATTTGGGGAATTATTCATAATGAAATAACCCCCAAACGAAATAAACCCCAGAGATATTTTATTTGTTTCTGGGGGGTTACTTTTATTTGGGGATTTATTCGCAAAATTTGGATGTTATTTAATTTTTTTTTGGGTTCTAATTCATTTTTTTGGGACTTATTTCATTAGGGGATTTTATTTCATTTAATGTTTGGGGGGATTTTTTTCATTTGGGTGTTTTTTTTGTTTGTTTTTACTTTGGTAAAGGTGGAGTAGTGTTTGCCTTACATTTAATAATATCATAGCAGACAGGAAAAACTCTTACAGGAAGATTATTCCACATGTGAACAGTTCGGCTGAAAAACGAATTTTCTCTATAGTGCGTCGTTCGCTCAACCGAACATTTGACAATGAACGGATGAGAGACACTGGATAGCCGTATATTCCTAAAGTCGGGGACCCGACGATGGATATCTGATGAACAGATACCGTTAACGTGTCTTTAAAATAGCTACCCCACTACCTACCACCCCCAGCTCCGGTGGCTAGCATTCGATTTACTCGAATATCCACCATCATTTATCTATTTTCATCTTTGTTCATTTTTCGATTTCTCTGATATGCATTCTATTGTTGCTACATCCTGCTGCGTTGTGTTATGGGCAGCCTTTTCCGCTTTTAACTCTACTTTTTATTTGGCTGTGTCATGGGCAGCCTTTTCCGCTTTTGGCTCAAGTTTTTATTTGGCTGTGTTATGGGCAGCCTTTTCCGCTTCTGTTGCTTGTGTGTATCGTCGTACCATGGGTTCGATTTCTACTTAGAATATCACACCCAAGTTCCTATTCTATTTCTACTTGTGAAGGGAAATAGTCATGACAGGGATTTCATCAGAACATTCCTTAGTCGCATCACACTGCTTGACCACACCGAAAGGTGAGGTTATAAAGAACATAAAATGAAACTTCCTGTGTGTTCCCTAATGTCATCCGTCTTACTTTGCCCACTCTAATGAGGAACATTCAAATATAAAAACGGAATTCATTTCTTCAGTCAGACAGTTTTGGGTTTAGTTGAGATTACTTTCTTTATTCTACGGGTCTACCGGTCTGCCCTCGCACTAAAAACGACTGGAAAATGTAAATTTTGTGATTTTTATTTAATTTTCGGAAGCCAAAGTAATTAATTTTGTAAGAAAATTATATGAAATATAAAAAAAAATAAAACAACAGAACTGATTGAATCCAATCAATGTCCGCAATAACAACGATGTTTTTTTTTTTTAAATAAAATCAAATTAACACACACACAGAGATAAAAGACAACAACAGAAAACAAATAAATACATCGTTGGCGCTGAAGAATTCTAATGAGATGACAAGGGACATACACGAGGGTAATCTCATAATTCATGGCTGGTTGGACTAAATAGTCAATTGGTATTTCCTGGAACAGATTAAGGTGATTCTTTCATTAGGAGCAGGTTTTTTTGGGGTGAATAGTTATTAGAACATTAAATTAGATGTTAAAGTATAAGAATCTCATGCCCAAATGATTTGTACAGTTTTCTACAGTTTGTAAAATGTGAAAACTGCATCTCTCAATGGGTTAAAAGCGTATGCAACAAGCTGGAGGTGAGAATTAATATCAGACCGTTTTACTGGTGATTATATAGAGAATTTATGAAATCCATAAGCAAAGCCAAGCTAATCCGGTAGATATTCACACGACATTTACAAGACATGCGTTGTCGCTGTCGCATCGGTTTGTTGGCTGCTGTTACGAAGTGAACCACGATCATTACCATCAGCCGACATCTCCGAGAGACGGTTGTGCTGATGATGGCAGTCATAGTAGAGGATGTTTATAGAGTTGACAACGTTGTCATATGCTAATTTAGGCACCTACCTGGTGTCGTGTTCCTGTTTTTTGTTGTTGTTGGCTTGCCTCTGCATCTCCCTCAGTCCGTCTGTGTCGTGTTGCTGGATTTTATTGACAGGCCAGACAAGGGATACCACCATCAGCGCTGTGGCACTGTCGAGTATGTAGGAAGATTGTCAGAGATTGTCACATACACACGTAAGTACACGCAGTGTAGCCATGTCCACATGTATGTATGTTTGTCTGTCTGTCTGTCTGTCGGTGTGTATGCTGTGGAACATATAAGAAATTTTGTTTTTCTAATTATGAATCGTTTAAAATGTTGTGATATCACAAATGACGATTACGAGTTGATTCGATGAGATGACAAACCCAGCAAACATTGTGCTGGTGTTTTATATGCAAATGTAAATTGAAAAAAAAAAAATAGAATTTATCTTTCACGTGACACCCAAAGAAAGAAGTCGCAAGGTGTTAAATCAGAAGATCTCCGTGGGCAATTGTGATCACCGCTTCGAGAAAGAACACGGTGCGGAAACTTTTTAGTTTTGCGAACTGCGACTACAAGTTTTTCACCATTTTTGTAGTGAATTTTAAGTAGGATTTTAAAAATTAGGATTAGGATTAAATTCCTATTTATTGGCAGCCGCAAACTAAGCTCCTCTGAGAACCGAAATATTGAGACGCAAGTGAATTTGGCTAGGCCACACACTATGGAAAAATAGCAGATGACCTAACCTAAAGGACAGCACGTGAAGCAGACAACTGCATTAAGAAGGGGCTAATAGCTTACGATAGATATCAATGGAATACATTTGTAATAGTCGGCCAATGTCGGAAAAATTTTCGAAAAAATGAAGAATGTCTCAAATTAATAATTCCCCAAAATAAATGAAAAATCCCCCTCAAAAATACAATATGAAAAATTCTGAAAAATCACCCAAACAATTAGTGAACAATTAAAATGAAAAATATCCCAAAAAAAAAAAATATTATAAAATAAATCGAGATATAGGCGATTTAGTAGGCGAGTTGGTAGCGTGCTTGCCTATCAGCGTGGAGGTTGTGGGTTCGATTTCCACCAGAGTCGTTGGTCTGTCGCTGCAAAAATCTAGCCATTTGGTCTGTGTCAACCGGTTTAACCTTGGACCAAAAATTAGAATATGAAATTACTTTGTATTGTAATTAAAATAAAAAAAAAAGTAAAAAAAAAATCGAATTTTTTTCCCAAAAAAAATTGCAAAATCCCTCAAATATTATGAAAAATACCCCAAAAAATACTCTGTGGAGAATGTCTCTTTCTTTGGGAAAAATTCCTCAAAAAATTTCAAAATCCCTCAAATATTATGAAAAATACCCCAAAAAAAATCGATATATGATTCACTTTTGTGAATATGCAATACAACGAAAAATTTCCCAAAAATAAAAAATTGTGGAATTTTGCATTGTCCAAAAAATTGGGGAGTTTTAGGTAATACAATTTCAATTGCGAAAAATTCCACAATTTTTTTTTGGGATATTTTCAAAACAAAAGTGGATCATATATCGATTTTTTTCATAATATTTGAGGGATTTTGCAATTTTTTAGGGAATTTTTCCTAAAGAAAGAGAGATTCTCCACAGAGCCATAATGGCCCCATTATCCATATAAAGGGTGTTTTTTTTACATGTGTGATTTTCAAGAAAAATATAACGCATATAATTTAAGGTTGTTACCAAGAATTTATCTTTAATATAAAGATAATCGTTTGTCATTATGTTTTCACAATGATTTGGGGAAAGTGTCCGCCGCAACTGTCTCGAATAAACTCCAACCGAGAGAATCAATTTTCGACCACTTTTGGCAGCATTTGGGACCGTATGTCTTCCAAGGCTCCAATCGAGTCGGTCTTATCTGCGTAGCGAAGCGACTTCACACAACCCCACAAAAAAGTGTTCAGCGGTGTGAAAACGCAAGATTTCGGAGGACATGCCACAATCCCACGACGTGGTATAATGTTTCGTTGGCTGTATGGCGTGTAGTGCCGTCTTTCTGGAAGTAATGAACGTCCACATCAACATCCTCCCATTTGGATACGAAAAAGTCATTAATCATGGCAAAGAAAATTATGTGTTTAATAAATTCTAATAAACGCATATGATAATGTGCGCCGCCTTCTTTCATAGCATCGCCAGATCTCCGTTTCTAATTATGCAGGAGATCGTGCCATTGGAAAGACTTTCCGAATAATATGTGACATCTTAAACTTGCTACACTCTTCCAAACATCAGTTCACTTACGTCGAAATGCTCGATGTTCTTCGTTTGTCCCCTCACTAAATCGACAGCCAAATAGTGCGCTGCTCGTACTGATCCTTGTGCCTTGACACCCAACAGTAGTTGTTGTGGTGGTGTAGTGTTGTGATCGCTCTAAATGTGTATCATACCTGCTGTGAAATCAGAACCATTTCGGGCAGCGGCAGCACTGGTGGTGCCACAAACATATGACTCTCAACTGTTTGCGCGGCGACAGCGGGCGGCGATGCCGTTGTGGATATCGATGCCTATGACAATGCAGTTCGAACGCCAGCCAAGCTCCCAGCCTCAACCAACTCCTTCTCAATCACAATTCATTCAAAAAGATAAACATCTGCATGTAAATAAAAAACCTAAACCCATTGAGATGATGTAGGTAAATTATCGCCATTCGTTTTTATTTGTGTGTTGTGCCTTCGGTTGTTGTTGGATCTGCTGCTGATTTACCTTTTGGCTGGCGTTGATGTGACGCTGGTGGTTGTTGTTGTTTCCAATGTATTTTTTTTTAATTGGCCTCGTGGAATTTTAGTAGAAATGCTAATTAGTCGAAACATAGTGTATCGTTTTGGTCGAATCACCACGATGATGATGATGATGACGATCCGTCCCTGCCCCAGCACTCATTCCATGTCATCCGGCACCCAAACCTTCGAACCTTAGTAGAGTTGTAGACAACCAAAACAATTTAGTTGCAGTCATCGTAGTATTGATTTGATTGCCTCTTTGTGTGTTGGTAGTTTTTGTGGGCCACAGTTTGTTTCATTCATTGTTCGACCATTTGTTCATTCGCTCAATGTTCTTTTTGGCCGAGTCGATTTTATTCCATTCCGTTCATTAGTTTGAAATTAAATACACTGTTCTACAAAACGAGAAAATGATGGGAGAATACGAAAATTGCACTGATAAACATTCGACTATAGGTTGAATGGAAAAGACGAAATAAATTACTTTTTATTTAATTTCATTTTAATCGGTTGACCAAATAGACTATTTCTATCAAACAAATTTCAGTTTTTCTGTAATTCGGGAGCAACAATACGATACGCTGACGAAAAATAAGCTTTGTGTAGAAAGAAATAAGCTTTACTTGCTACAAAGACCAATCGTGTGTTTTACTTGTGTGGAAACATTTGCAAATTCCGATTTTTCAGCGTCTATTGCTTTTACTCTTAATTACAAAATTTGGTTGCTTATAATTCCGGTGGTTTTATTTCACATTTCCCGGGATATCAAAAATTCCGCAAAATATACAAAACTAGCAAATACCCACTACTTTGTAAGCGTAAATTCCCCTTTTCCAGTAAAATACTAAATATTTGTTTAATTGCATTGGTTGGAAAACAAAACCTTCATAGCGACTGGGAACATTTATCGCATTTTTCCAATTTGTGGCGATTGATATTCATCTATTTGAAATATTTGTTCGCAGTTTTTTTAATTTACCCCGTTTTTGATCACTTTCTCTACATTTTGCAACTGCTGTTGTCAAACCCGGAACAATTTTGAAACATTTATTTCCTTTTCCACATCTAACCCTTCTTTGTAAAACGTTTTCCCACGTCCTCTTTATTTTACCAGTCTTGGACCATTTGTGTCGTCTTTTCTGTGTCCTCGAATTGTTAGCTCATTTTATTAAAATTTTTCTACCACCACCCAACCCACCTTTTGTCCCTTTTAGTGCCTTTTTGACCCTTTCTACAACTTTTTATATTTTACCTTCCCTTTATTTATGTCTTCCAGTTCTGTACTTTTTTACGCCTTTCTATCCCCTTTACATCCCAATTGTAACTTCAGATTCCTACTTCTCGCGTTTTTGTCATTATTTTTCATTTCTATATTTCATTAGTCCAATTCTTGTCCCCTTTTTTCCATTTCTTCTAAATCCTATCGATTAAAACTTTTTTTTCACTTATATTGTTTTTTTTCCCTTTTTGGAAATTTTTTATCCCGTTTTCGTACGTTTTGGACCCTTTTTCGTCCCTTCCCTAACTATTATACACTTGTTGTTTTCAAAAACTTGTTTCGCCTTTTTCCCCCTTTTTGTCTTTTTTTTCGTCACTGTGGCCAAAAAACTGTTTACCATTTTTTCCCCCTATTTTTGTTTGATTCCTTCCTTTTTTCCATTTCTTCTAAAAATTTAATCATTCCTTTCGATTATAATTTCACTTATTTTGGTTTTTTCCCTTTTTGAACATTTTTTATCCCGTTTTGGTATGTTTTGGCCCCTTTTTCGTCCCTTCCCTAACTATTATACACTTGTTTGTTTCAAAAATGTAATCATTCCTGTCGATTATAATTTCTTTTCACTTATTTTGTTTTTTTTTCCCTTTTTGGACATTTTTTATCCCGTTTGCGTACGTTTTGGCCCCTTTTTTGCCCCTTCCCTAACTATTATACACTTGTTGTCAAAAATTTGTTTCGCCTTTTTCCCCCTTTTTGTCTTTTTTTTCGTCATTGTGGCCAAAAAATTGTTTACAATTTTTTCCCCTATTTTTGTTCTATTCCTTCCTTTTTTCCATTTCTTCTAAAAATGTAATCATTCCTTTCGATTACAGTTTTTTTTCACTTATGTATTTTGTTTTTTTCCCTTTTTGGACGTTTTTTATTACGTTTTGGCCCCTTTTTCGTCCCTTCCTTAACTATATATACACTCGTTGGTTTCAAAAATTTGTTTCGCCCTTTCCCCCCTTTTTTTCGTCATTGTGGCCAAAAAAATGTTTACCATTTTTTCCTTATTTTTGTTTCATTCCTTCCTTTTTCCATTTCTTCTACAAATGTAATCATTCCTGTCGATTATAATTTCTTTTCACTTATTTTGGTTTTTTCCCTTTGTGGACCTTTTTTTATCCCGTTTTGGCCCTTTTTTCGTCCCTTCCCTAACTATTATCCACTTGTTGTTATCCAAAATTTGTTTCAGCTTTTTCCCCCCTTTTTTTATCCCGTATGTCGTTGTCCATTTTTTTTTATTATTTTTTCCCCTTTTCGTTTCATTTTAATCCCATTTTGGTGATATTATCCATTTGTTGTTGCCAAAAATTTGTTTCACCTTTGTCCCCCCTTTTTGTCTTTTTTTATTCTGTTTTGAGCCCATTTTCGTCCATTTCGTCGTAGTTGCTAAAAATTTGTTTACCCATTTCTTACGTTTTCCCCTTTTTTGTTTTTTTTTATCCCGTTTTGGTAATATCCAATTCTTGTAAAAAATTTGTTTCAACTAATTTTATTTTGTTTCAGCCTTTTTTACCCTTTTTATCCGGTTTTGCTGCTATTATCCACTTGTTGTTGCCAAAAATGTGTTTCACCTTTCCTGTTTTATATCCTTTTTTGGTACGTTCTGGCCACTTTTTCGTCCCATCTCTAACTCATTGCCACCTGTTGTTGCCAACAATTTGTTTCACCCTGTTTTATTTTTTTGTCATAGTTGTGGACCAATTTTCCAATAAAAAACTCATTTATGTTATTTTATGACTTCGTCCATAATCGAAATTCTTGTCAAACAGTGTCATTCGGAGTTTCTGTTTGCCCATTATGGATTTTAGCAGGCTTTAGTTGGCGTATCACTTATTTTCATACATTTCAAGGGAATACTAACGATGATGTTGATGATGATCGGCATCGCCTTCGTCATCATCGTCCTCTACCACGTCCACATAGTTGTAATATGAAACATTTTGTTTTCGTTTCTGTTTTTGATTAGATTTCCCAGCGATTCTTATCAGTGCGACCTCAAGTTGAGACTTGAAATCGTTTTGTACGGCGGAAGGTGACGGAGAGTTTCACTAAGACCGGCTTTGGTGGATTCATTTCAGAAGATCTCATAAAATCGTATCGTAAAATATTTTGTTTGATTTTTGTAAATGGAAATGTGGAAGCATTTAAATGTTGTTAATTTTCAATAGTTTAAGTTGTTATCACTGTCTTCAAATCTGTGTTCGTTGAGTTGGTCGATCGACTCGATCGATGTTTGCTGATCGTGGTTCATAGAGAGTCGTTCATTGTTTATGGTTGAGTGATTTATGGTGACCGTGCAAATGAGATGCTTAAATTTTATTTTAATTTGTTTCTTCTCTTGTACGGTGGTATTAAGTTACTGTAACCGATAGTGAAATTGATTTTTATTTTATCAATCTTGTCAATCGTTCAAATGATCGGTTGTTGTTGTGTTTTCTGTTTTGTTTTGTTCGAAATTAGGCAACGTGGGATCGTAAAAATCGTTGTATTTCTTTTGTTTCATCTCCCACACAGGTAATAAAATTATGTTTTGTTGTTCTTGTTTTTGTTGTTTTTTTAATTCAATATTCATAAATGACAAAATCACAATGACACTTTCTTCAGATGTTATGGTACACATGTCTGTTTGTTTGGTTTGTTTTGCATGTCAAGTTATTTGGAGCACAACTAATGGGCTAACGAAGAATTTGTGGGATATCGACCTACAAAGTGTTGAAATGGGGGTTTAGTAAAACAAAATTAGACTATTTTTTTTTCGTAAATACCAATCTTCCTCTACAATATCAAAGTAGAATCCCTTTGCTCAACTGGAAAATATAAATACACGCCAACTCTTCGAACCAGCAACCATTAATAACCCTAAACGACTATAAGCACCAGTCACGCCACCCTCTCCTTTCTACAAATTAATTCCTGTCAACGTAATCCTTTAGAAAATATATTCAAAAATTATGGTTTACAAACAATTATTCGCAAACGGAAATTATTCTTAATTATGGCAAGAATGGCACACAGTTTTGATTAATTACTTGGATTTCCTTTAGTTTTCCCACTGAACTTTGTGCGACTTGAAAGACTTTATAACTTTATAGAATTTTGCATTTGAATGGCGCTGGCTTATCAACGACAACGACTCAGACAGATAAAAACCAAAACAAATTTGTGGAATTTGAGAATTTAATGAGTTTCCTATTCCGTCCGCCAATCCCTAACTAATGATAACAACAACAGGCAATGTTGGAGATAGAAATCAACGAAATACAATTGACATTGTTCATATTTGCAAGGCTGGCAGATATGTGGGCGGATGGAATGAAATGGGAAATGTCGTTGGCTTTAAAGTTGTTTAATGGGGCTTGTTGGGCTGGTGGAAAAATAATGAGACGAGAAATTTAGACTTGTGCAAATTTAGACTTGTGTTGTATGGTGTCACGCTGTATGACTTTAGAAATGGAAGGTAAAAAGAGAAAATAATCTTTTTTAATTTAGTTTTTGTTATCGTCTGGCTTAAGCTCATAAACAAAGCAAAGTGCTGGTGCTGTTCGTTCTGTTATGTCTTATAAATGAACTGTCTCGTCTAGGATTTTATAGTTAGAGATAAGGGTTTCCTCACCAGATGACCGACTCTGGTATGATCCGAACATTACTGTTTCCAGTTTGGCTGTTTTGCGAAATTATGATCGAATTGTTGTTATAGACATTTCGAAATGTGTCAGAAGCCGTTTCTTTTTCCCGCCTAATTTTAAGATTTTTCCAGTATTTTCCATTCAAACACCCAAGTTTTCAAGAAAATTGGCTGAAATTGCCTAGTTTGTTGGTTTGTCTATGGATATTGGCAAAGACTCGGTAAATAACAACAAAGAAAAATATTGCCCTCAAATTTTTTTTTTCGGAGCAAGAACTAGATTTTGTATGGACCTCCTAGGATGCCACCTAAGAGGTCTTCTATAAGCCACCTAAGAGGAGTTTTATTGACTACCTAAGGGGTCTTCTATTGACCATCTAAGAGGTTTTACATTGACCACCTAAGAGGCCTTCTGTTGACCATCTAAGAGACCTTCTATTGGCCACCTAAGAAGTCTTCTAGAACCCACCTAAGATGTCTTCTTTTGACCACCTAAGAGGTCTTCTATAAGCCACTTAAGAGGTTTTACATTGATCACCTAAGAGGATTTACATTGACCATCTAAGAGGTTTTACATTGACCACCTAAGAGGCCTTCTGTTGACCACCTAAGATACCTTCTATTGGCCACCTAAGAAGTCTTCTATAAGCCACCTAAGAGGTATTCTAAAACCCACCTAAGAGGCCTCTTATTGATCACCTAAGAGGTCTTCTCTTGACCACTTAAGAAGTCTTCTATAAGCCACCTAAGAGGTTTTACATTGACCACCTAAGAGGCCTTCTGTTGGCCATCGATTGACCATCTAAGAAGTATTCTATAAGCCACCAAAGAGGTCTTCTATTGACCATCTAAGAGCTTTTACATCGACCACCTAAGAGGCCATCGATTGACCATCTAAGAGACCTTCTATTGGCCACCTAAGAAGTCTTCTAGAAGCCACCTAAGATGTCTTCTTTTGACCACATAAGAGGTCTTCCCTTGGCCACTTAAGAAGTCTTCTATAAGCCACCTTAGAGGTATTCTATTGACCGTCTAAGAGGTTTTACATTGCCCACCTAAGAGGATTTATATTGACCTCCTTTTGACCACCTAAGAGGCCTTCTATGGAGCACCTAATAGATCTTCTAAGACCACCTACGAGGCATTTTATTGACCAACTTAGAAACCTTCTATTGATCACCTAAGAGGTATTCTCTTGACCACTTAATACGTTTTCTATAAGCCACCTAAGAGGCCTTCTATGGACCAACTAAAAGGTTTTCTATTGATCACCTAAGAGGATTTATATTGACCACCTATGAGGCTTTCTATTGACCACCTATGAGGCCTTCTAGTGACCACCTAAGAGCTTTTCTTTAAACCATTTAAGACCATCTAAAGGGGCGTTCTAATAACCACCTCAGACCAACTAAAAGATCTTCTATAAACCGCCTAAAAGACCGTTTATTGGTCACCTAAGAAATATTTTCTAAACCACCTGAGAGATCTTCTACTGACCACCTAAAGGGCCTTCAAAGATATCTCTGGAGCTCCTGCCCATATATGGGAGTTTTTTTTTTTATTCTACGAGAATAAATTGGCATCGCTAGTTTTTTTACGGCCTAAGTGGATATAAAAGTGAAAGGATAAAAAGGCATCCATCATTTCTCTTCATTTGACAACAAAAACCCCTGATCATATAGCTGGCATTCAAGTACAACACACTCTTCATATAAGGGAGTAGGGAGTTTGTTGACATCATAAGTATTCACATGTTGAACTGTTGTTGTGTGACCCATCCTAATGTAAACATTCTTCTTTTAACAATTTCAGTTTAACAATTCCAAATTGAAACACTCTTCCTAACTAAAGCTCAAGCACAATCATTGGTTGACTTGTTTTTCTTTCTCTCTTTTATGGACATTTACAATTTCATTACTTTCCCAGCACACAATCTAATAATGAACCACCAGCATAATCGGCCGATGATCATCAGTGATCGGTTGGCTGCCTCCCTACGCTGTCGTCCCACTTGTTTTGTGTTCGAACAGCAAAACTTAAGACTAGTTTTTAATGTGGACTTAATTGTAAATTGCCATCATTGGCCATTTCCAAAAGTGGTGCTGAAACGAAAAACCATGTCTTCGGCAACTTTGTCGCCCAACGGCCATACGAAATTGGCCACATTTATTCAGGCGGCCACGTTAGTCCGTCTTCACGTCTGCGATAATTGTTTTGTATTGAATTTTGTTCATTTAAGTTTTCAGAGTCATTTGTGCTGATGTTGCCGGGGGTTGTCATGCATGTTATTTAAAAGAAAAAGATGAAAAAAAAGTAAAACACAGAAAAACATTTTCATAGACTTTTTTATGTTTATCACATGTCATACATTGGCGATTATTGATGGTGTAAAGTTGTCCTTATTGTTTGTCGTCGCTGCTGATGTTGTCACCGATGTCGATGACGTCGCTGTCGTTGATTATGATGACGCTGGGAATTGTCTACGATGACATTTTATGAGAATGTCTTCGTTCAGGTTTTTATTATTTAATGTTAAAAGAAGAAAAAAAAAACAAAAAACCTGCGAGTGAATGGATGGATGGAATCGAAAAACATGCGAAAAATTTGTTAAACATTTTCAAATTCATAAAATGTGTAGTTTGAAAATGTATAGCACGGAATTGACAGCAACACACACGCTGTACAATAATCTAGCGATTTTTATATCCTTGATCAGGCGAATGGAATTCAAAGTCTGCGTGTGAAAGAAACAACATTTTCCGATTTGAATACTCATTTTCAATGGAGAAAGTGTAAAACTCGGTTAGACGTTTCAAGTTGGTAACCCAAATTAAGTCGCAATTTCTAATTTAGTTTAAACAGACACTTGCCATGCTAACTGTGCCAGTTAAATATTTACATTTACTCGTTGTACGTGTTACTTTATTATTTAGTTCAAATTTACGTATTAACAACATGTCATTTCGGCGATATTTGTCAAATTTAGACAAGTGCAAACCATATTTCATTATATTGTAAACACAAATATTGGCAAATGTTGGAAATATGTAGGTTAGAGGAGTAGTAGTGGAAACCGAATATTAGTCGAATATTAATGTGAAAGTCTCTCCCTCTCTCTCTGAAGATCAGCCTTCATTTCACTGGAAAATGCTACAGTTAGGTTTCTTCTTCGGTCGGGAGACGTAAAGGGGTCAATTAGAATTATTCAATTGGTCAATTGATTCGAACATCGAACATGATCGCCCTCATCACCAACTCCGAGACACAGCTGTGCAGTCCCTCCGTGAAGTCGCTTATCTACGCAGATACGCCCGACACGATGGACGCATTGAAAGAGAATATTCGGCGCTTTATTGCCGACATACGGCACCAAATGCTGAAAAGTGTGGTCGAAATTTGGACCTCTGGAATTCATTCGAGCCAGCGGCGGCAAACCCTTATCTTCATAGTAAAGATAAATTCGTGGCATAAAAAAAAACACCAATGAAGAGGATGCTCGACCAATATTCGTGACTTTAAATGTTAATATCATTTTTCGAAGAAGGGTTTTTTTTACTGATTGCAATTTTTCCGCCATAAACATTTTGTTAACTTTTCCTTTCCACTATAAGTAGTGTCCACCAGCGGATGGAGTGTGTCCATTATATTGATCGGCCGCAATGTATGCGTATAAAGGGTCCGCCATCTAACGTTTTTTTTTCCAACTAGTGCTTATTTCGTTTTCGTTATTTTCGTTATCGGGCCATGTTGAACGAATTTTTGTTAACAAAAATTTAAGAGGATGATATTGGCTACCTTGGGTTTCAACAGGACGGCGCTACGTGCCAGACAGCCGAAGCTACACTCGATGTTTTGCGCCCTGTTTTTGAAGATTATCAGCCGCAGTGCCGATGTCGTTAGGCTACTGCATGGCCAGCCGAGGCAGCCATTTGAATGAAATTATTTTCCATTATTAACCGGAAGGATTGCGCTTTCAAATCAAAAAAGAAATTTAAGAAAATATCAGCATTTTTTTTAAAAAAAAAAAAAGTTATTTGGCGGACCCTGTACATATGTAACAGGTGGCGCAAAAGTAATCTTCCGATGTTTTTTTGGCTGTAATTAAAAAAAAAAATGAAAAACTCGGATTCTTCTTGTGGATTATTTTTATTTGGTCTTTTAATTTTTTTTTTACATCAAGTCGAGAATATGATGTCATGTAAATGGCCGCCGCCAGAGTTGCCACTGACATTGGGGACCAATCGCAAAATTTATTGCATTTTCTGATAGGAGGATTACGTTTGCGCCACCCAGAGTTTTCCAACTAGAGGTGTTATTTTGGTATTCAAAGAAAAATTAAATTGTTTTGAGATAAATGATCAGATGTTGATTTCATAATAAAGAGGAAGGTATGCGGTTCATAAGGAAAAACAAAGTCGGCCAAATGGCCACCAGGACCACGCTTACAGGACCATTTCCTTCTTATGAAATTTTCCATAAAAAAAAACGCTGCTGCCCCATGTCCTCGTTAGCCTCATGAATTCTATCGTTGAGATCTTTGAATCGACGCTGGGCTGTTGGCGTAGATCTTATCTTTCACGTGGCCCCCAAGGGAAGAAGTCGCAATATGTTAAATCACAAGATCTCGGTGGTCAATTGTGATCACCTCTTCGAGAGATAACACGATCCGGAAACTTGTCCCATAAAAGAGCAATGGTTTCGTTGCAGCCAAAAAACATTTGGTGACACGTAGCGCCGTCATGTTAAAAGTAAACATTGTCTAGATCAATATCATCAAACTTCGACCATAAAAAATCATAAATCATCTCGTAATATCGCAATCCATTCACCGTAACTGTTGATCCAACCCCATTGTCGAAAAAGTAAGGTCCAATGACCCCGCCGGACCATAAACCGCACCAAACAATCACACGTTGGGGATGGAGAGGCTGCTCAACAATAACTCTTGTGTTTTCCGAGCCCCAGATGCGAAAATTTTGCTTATTGACGTAGCCACCGTCTGGAAATGGGCCTCATCAGTCAAGATGATTTTTCAATGGAATTCCTGATCATTTTCATGCATTTCAAGGATCCAATCAGCAAAGACACGACGTTGTTGATGATCGGGTTAACTTGGGTTCTTGTGTTAACTTGGGTTCTTGTGTTAACTGTACTTTATAAGCCTTAAGACTCAAGTCTTTAGGCAAAATACGTTGTAATGACGTTTGTGGAATGCCCAATTCCAACGAACGACGAGTAATGGACAAACCTGGGTTTTCTTCAACACTTTGGGCTACAACAGCAATATTCTCAGTTGATCTTGAGCGACATGCACGGGTTTTATTCTTCACATCACTAACTTGTCCCAACAGCTAGAATTTGTCCACCATTTTCTGTATTGCGGTCCAACAAGTCGCTTTTCGACGACCCAAAAATGCTTTAGTTTTGCGAACTGTGACTGCAAGATTTTCACCAGTTTTTTGTAGTGAATTTTAATCATTTCAATTGTTGAGTCGTGTATAGTTCCATTTTTAGTAATGACGTAGCTTCTACTTGTCAAATGTTCAGAAGTCACAGCTACCAAAATGCGGGGCGATTCAAAATAACACCTTGTTGGAAATCCCTTTATATTCCTCATCGGCGAGAAAGGCCAACTAGACAAGTCCGCTTGACTGTAGATACCACAACAATAATGATAGAAAGTTTTTAAAAAAATTTTAAAAATTTAAACGATCATTTTCTCATAATGAAATTAATCGAGCTCGAATTCCAAATTTCGTTTAAGGACCTTTCGAGTGATATTTGTCCAATGACCAGAGTACTGTTGGCTTTCAATGCCGTAGCCATCCTATTTTTGTAGACTTCAGACGGCTCGAGCTGATGAGCTTTCATTTCAATCCCACGATAATGGGCAGTATTATTGGCGTTGAAGCCAATACGACTTAGAAGTAGATGTCAGTCTATTAATCCAGATAACAATTTGAAAAGAAATATTATAGGACTCTAAGAACGGCGGCTAGTCAGTGTATCAAGATGTACTCACTTACATCTGAATTCATTATAGGGCCGAGGGCTAGAAAAACGAATGGAAAATAGTGCAAATTTAATAAAAAAATTTTAAAGGTTTTTCAATTCGCCGCGACTTTCCTGTTGTCCAAATTTTTGGAGAACTCTAAACCCGGATGTTGAGGAAAGCTCTTGAAACTCTTCAAGGTTTCGTGGAATTTTTGACATTCAAATTAACACCGAAATAAAATTTTATCTCGTATACAGTGGATTTCTTGGAACAAATATTTATTAGTTCATTCTAAAAAGCAAACCCATTCCCATTGTTAATGAAATGGTTCGC
Organism: Hydrotaea cyrtoneurina; assembly: GCA_958296145.1. NCBI lineage: Eukaryota > Metazoa > Arthropoda > Insecta > Diptera > Muscidae > Hydrotaea > Hydrotaea cyrtoneurina. The sequence goes on along the minus strand of OY282512.1, from coordinate 138,574,031 downwards.
GGGCTGAGTCGCAAAGTCTGCGCCACATTCTCGTCAATGAGTGTTGTCCACCAGCACAGAGATACGATTCGAGCTGTCGAGAGCTGTCACTGTCACAAACTAACATGTCGCTCATTTACTGCGACAGTGTCAGAGTTTAAAAATTCACTTTTTATTTTGTTGCTCAAGAAACAGCTGTAAGTCTTGCTTGTATTATAAATACATAAGTCAGGGCTCCAGTTTATCCGGGAAACCTGTGATGCTGATAGAGGCCGGCATGCTCAGTGTGAGGATTGTGGTTTCGATTCGGACCAGAGGCTTTGGTCTGTCGCATGAAAAAATCTAGTTACCCGGTATACCCTTGGACCTAAAATAAATAACAGGTGGTGCAAAAGTAAACTTCCGATGTTTTTTGGCAGTAATTAAAAAAATGAAAAACGTTGATTCTTCTTGTGGATTATTTAATTTTGGATCTTTTAATTTTTTTTACATCAAGTCGAGAATATGATTTCATGTAAATGGCCGCCGCCAGAGTTGCCACTGACATTAGGGGCCAATCGCAAAATGTATACCATTTTCTGATAGGAGGATTACTTTTGCGCCACCTTGTATAAAAAAATAAGTAAATACATTTTAAAAATGATAAAAAATTTTAAAAATGTTAGAAATTTTGTAATCTTTGCCTTCGGTACCTACGAATCTGAATGACAGTTTCTCAGTTATAATTTAATTTAAGCCGAAAAATGTGTTAGGGTTTTTCCGAAAGGCCGGCTTATGAGAGAAGTACACACGAGGAATGGTACTGAAAAAAAGTGTCCGCTTAAGAGGGGTGTCCGCTTAAGGAGAGAGTACACTGTAATTGATTTGTTTTGTCTTACACTTTTTCCATATTTCTCGATTGCATGAAATCGAAGCTTTGAGTAGGACACACTTTTCAGTTAGGAATTATTTTCAGTTAAACGTGGATGTGGGTTTAGCAAAGTGATTTGACAATTGACATTCGATTTCAATTATCCAATAGTTTCATCCATTTCAGCGACGAATGAAATAAGAAAACCTAATCGTTCGTATCAACATATTTTCAATTTCAAATAAATTCAACACGTTCTATTCTGTTTTTTTTTTCTCTTCATAAAAATATCTGGGTTTTGTCAACTAAATCACATGAATTTCTTTTCAAGACAAACATAAAAATTGCCATAATTTCACTGAAGCCAGAAAAGGCCGGCAGGCCGTGCTGGTGGCCTCATTATTTCTGCGGAATTTCCAACCATTTTGTAAGGGACCCCATTCGTGAAATATGTCAATCAAAGTGTTCCATTTTTTTTTTTTTTTTTTACCAGCAAATACAACAAAACGACAAACTACTTGGGCAAATATTTGAAATGTTAAACAACCAATAAAATAATGGTAGACAAAAACCAGAATGGAACAATTGAAACGATTATTTGAACACTGTTTTCGTTCTGTTGTGTTATTTTTCTTTTTCCGGCGGTAACTACAGTTCAACAACACCAACAACGACAATTCAAGACTTCATTTTGACGTCTTGATGTGTAAAGGCCAGCTCAGATCCGTTGGTGTGTTTTTGGGCTGAGAAGCGATCGCAAAACAGCTGTACGACGATAAAACAACAACTGGCAATAAAACTCAAAACAAATAAGAGGCCAGTGCCGGCACCCAGTCCCACTTCTGTTTGTGCGTGTTGAGTTAGTTACACACTTACGTCGGCAAAGAGTACACACTCGCAGCTCTGTCGTTACGAGAACCATTCATGAAGTTAACGCTGTGTTGGTGTTGGTGTGGCTGGTTTTAGTTAGGGAGAGCGATAAATAATTGCCCCCACAAAACCCCATTTACAAATGCAATACTCAACTCTGCTCTCTCTCTCTTTCTGCACACTTTAAGCCTTGTCAAGTCATTGGATGTGTTGAATTTCCCCTCTTTTTGAGTTGGTCAAAAACCAGTTTTCAATTTTCAAAACTCATCACAAAATGTGGCTAAAGTTGTTTTTTTTTTGTGTGTGTGTGTTTTTTTTGTATGTGAGTCTGAAACTTGTTAGGCCGGTCGTTGTTGTGGTAGACCATTTAGGTAGAGCAACACCTTTGTGCAACGCCTCTGTCAAAAGGAGGAGCTTAGGTGCAAGTTCGTGTAATCGTGGCCAGCTTGAAATTTATGACCAAAACGAAAAAAAAAAAGAAAAAGGAAAACATAGCAAGCGGGATAATCGCGTTTTTGCTTTAATAGCAGCCGCATTTGCCAAGATGGTGTCAAAACACCGCAAAAATGGTGGACTAACCAGGGTTTTTTGGGGCGATTGCAAATAGATTGAATTGTCTTGGATTGGTTTGTTTTATTTTTATTATTAATGTCGGACATGTTGGGATTGGTTTGAATCGGCACAATGCCCGTGTGGCAGAATATGTGTGTATACTCGCAATTCTTGGAAATGGCACAGTGACTAGCATGCCCAACTCACTCACGGCTAATTCGACTGCGTCGACGTCCCGTCCCATTCCGTCCCGTCCCACCACACATTTAGATTGCACAGAAATATGCTGCCAATAACTGATTTATAAACATTTTGTATTCGCTGACATGACGTTTCGTTCGCCAGCAACCCATTGAATTCGCAGAATTCGCCGATGTATCGCTTTTTTTGACAACATGCTGGTGCTGGCCAGAAAATCAATGGGCCAAAGCGAGAAATCCAAATCGCATAAATTCCGGCATCAACGAAAACAGGGCACGCCGTTTGTATGGAATTTTATGGCTGTCACTATGAAACGAAAGAAATATGTCAATATTTGACAGCTTCATTAGTGGGCTTAGATCGACGTATGGAGCGTCCGTGTATTGTTGCCAACGCCATCACCACCACTAACACCACCACCATCGAATGCCGGATCGATGATCGTAAATGCTCTCAATATGTTTAATATTCGTTGTAGTTTGTATTTCTCACAAAATTAACATTTCGCCCCCTTTTTGAAAGAAGTCAAACGATCGCAGAATAATGGATCTTAATTAGTTTTGAATTTCATTTTATTTACAAAAAGGGGGGCAATTAAATTTCTTTATGACAGAAGTTCTCCATGTTTTCGGTGTTTTCATATTAAATGGGAAAATATCGCCAGAATTAAATCGGAATGTTACCTGTGTTTTGAACTATCTATAAATAGTCGCCCAGCGGAAGAGTCCAGTTGGAAGCTTTAGATATTTTAGAACCTCTTCAATACTGCAACAGTATACAAGTTCTTTTGATTTTTTAAAATAACTTTCCTGATCGGCGTGTCTTTTTCTTGGAAATGTAACTTTTACATCGGCTTTTATCAAATTCCTGTTTTTCAGTCTGGAGCAGTCTACCAAATTTGTAATTTACACAGAAATAGCATGTATCTGATTTGTGATCTTCAGGTTCAATCCATGTAATAGGCGCAGAACATGGCATCGCCTTAGTACCACCTTTGTACCAGGTCAAAAGACCACTTTCGCAAGTAGTACATGCAGTTTTTGGTATCCAAGCTTCAGATGATAACACTGTGCGACAGCCTCAATCGGTTTGGGATGAAACCACCGGGGAGAGTTATATCGGTCAAAAAAAGGTCATACGTGTCCCAGCGTTTCGTTGGGTCTCATCTAGGAATCGAGATATATCGATTTGAAGTTAGTAAGTATCGTATAGGGGAATTTGTCACGTTTTTGGCTCTTTTGTTTGACATAACTTGAGAACCACTCGTCCGATTTAGCTGAAATAAATTTTAAAAAACCAAGAATTACAATTCCCTTAATCTGTTCATATATTATTTTCCTTTACAAGTAATAGTTTCCAAGTTAAAAATAAGCGCATGAAGAAAAATTTGTTTTTTTTATTTTTTTTTTAAATACATTTATTTACATTTTAATAGGACTTGACACTTTTTACCGTTTTGGATTTTTTATGAATTAAAAAAAAAAAATTTTAATTTTTAGGCAAAAATATTTTTTTTTTTCATACATTTATTTATAATTGCGAAACTGTTGCTTAAGTAGGAAAACGGTTTAAGAACAGATTAGAGGAATTGTAATTCTTAATTTTTCTAAATTTGTTTCAGCTAAATCGGACGAGTGGTTCTCGAGTTATGTCAAACAAAAGAGCCAAAAACGTGACAAATTCCCCTATACGATACTTACTAACTTCAAATCGATATATCTCGATTCCTAGATGAGACCCAGCGAAACGCTGGAACACGTATGACTTTTTTTTTACCAATATAACTTTCCCCGGTGGTTTCATTCCAAACCGATCACTGACCCTTACCATTTGAAGCAGAGTGTAATCGTATTCCAAAGAAAAGAAAATATGGTTCTTCAATTGTAGGGAATATCTTTCTTATGCTTTGATGGTGCGTAAAATGTCCACAAATAAAACAAATCGAATCTCTTAATTTGCAAACAGAATCCGCCATGCTTATTTAAGCTTTAATTTTTCTTTTTTAATATTAATTTTAGTAAAAATCACACCCGATATGTACTGCTTAGTAGCTCAATTATGCTTGATTTTTTTTCTTTTATTTTTTATTATTAATTTTAATAAATATCACAACCGATTTGTAAGTCACAGCTGGCTAGACGCGAGAACTCAGTGTTTGGCCCGGCCGAACTTGACGCCGTTTTTACCTGTTTTGTAAATGTTGGTGTACAATTTTACTAATTAAGCGTAAAGAGCTTTATTTACAACATTGGTGTCTTTGGTGACCCCCACTGAAATCTTCCGGCAGACATTTTCGTAGAATATTTTAATCCTTAAATGTCCATTTTTAAAGGATATTTTTTGATTTTCTCGAAAAAAGGGTCAAATTAACCCATAAAGACCCCAGTTAGAGGGTTAAGATCTTCCACAAAAATAATCCTCACACAATTCCACAATACAACTCTGACCATAAGAATTCTCTCAGACATTAACTTACAGCATTTTTTTCATATAGTATAATGCTCCCTTCGACCAAAAAATGAAAATTTTGACCCACTGTAAAAAAAAACTCAGACGTGCTGGACCATAAGTTTGTTCTACAAAAATTATCTACTCAATATACCCTTTCAGAATTATGGGGTCGCTATTCTGTTCCATTCAAAAAGTCTTCATTTGTTGGACAGTGTTATTATTAAATTTCACTACAAAAAATGGTGAAAATCTTGCAGTCACAGTTCGCAAAACTAAAGGATTTTTGGATCGTCGTGAAGCATCTTGTCGGACCGCAATACAGAAATTGGTGGACAAAATTCGAGCTGTTGGGACAAGTTAGTGATGTGAGGAATAAAATCCGAGCAGGTCGCTTAAGAACAACTGAGAATATGGCTGACGTATCCCAAAGTGTTGAAGAAACCTTAGGTTTGTCCATTCCTCCTCGTTCTTTGGAATGGGGCATTCTACAAACGTCATTACACCGTATTTTGCATAAAAACTTGGCTCTGAAGGCTTATAAAGTTCAGTTAACACAAGAACTCAAGCCGGCCGATCATCAACAACGTCGTGTCTTTGCTGATTGGGTTCTTGAAATGCATGAAAATGATCCGGAATTCCATCGAAAAATCATCTTGACTGATAAGGCCCATTTCCATCTCGGTGTCTACGTCAAAAAGCAAAATTGTCGCGTCTGGGGCTCGGAAAACCCAATAGTTATTGTTGAGAAGCCTCTCCATCCTCAACGTGTGATTGTTTGGTGCGGTTTAGGATCTATTGAGTTTTCCTTCGGCCTGAACAAAAAAATTGCTTAAATGAAAATAAATATTAGTTGCGATTATTCTAGGTGATTTTACTTTGATACTTCGCTTAAACGGAAATCCGCTTTATTGAAAACAGACATTTCTAATGCAGAGACACAAACTTATATGATACGAACAGTGTTTAAGAGAAATCTGATGAATGTAACGGCGACAAAAAAAATAAAGTTGTGCCATCTCATTTCCATAATACTTCAGAGGAGAATTATTGGACCAAGCGATAATATAGGGGGTGACGTATATGACCAATGGACACATTGAAAATGCTGTACTAGGTACCATAGAATTTCTTATGAGATCATTATAATAAATTCTATTAAACCTACCACAAAGGAGACATTGGCATCAATTTATGTTATGAAACAGTTCAAGAATCGTTCATGAAATTCGCTTTAAGTTCGTTGAGTTTTACAGAACCAATTCCCTCATACGAAAGTCATTGCTTGATTCTTTGCTTAAAATCACTGAGATTAGTCTACCTACTTTAAGGTTAAATTAATTAATTATATATAAATTATAATTTCAAGGTATGTAAATTGTTGGTAAAGTGTAAAAACTTTGTGGTACCGCAAAGTAAAAATCTTAAGTTGTATCTGAATGGCCAAGAAATTCCTTTTACAGATACTTTCAAGTACTTGGGGGTTCACTTTACCAAATTGATGAAGTTTAATGAACATGCTCGATTTGTGCTTGAGAGAGCCAATGTTGTCACAGTTGTTTGCAAATAAGTTTTTACCGGTGGAAACAAAACTTTTGATTTATAAAGTCAGCATAGGCGCCCCGGTAGTCGAGTTGGTAGCGTGCTTGTCTATCAGCGTGGGGGTTGTGGGTTCGATTCCCACCAGAGGCTTTGGTCTGTCGCTGCAAAAATTTAGCCAAATGGTCTGTGTCACCCGGTTTACCCTTGGACCCAAAATTAGAATAAATTTACTTTGTATTGTAATTAATAAATAAATAAATAAAGTCAGCATACGACCGCTGTTGCTCTATGCGTTTCCGATTTGGTTCTGTGTATCCCCATCGGTTTTTAATTAGTTTTCTATTCTTGCGAGGAAAATATTACGATTATGCGTCGGCAAGAATTTTCAATCCGTCAACAAACGATATTCTAATGAATATATTTATGAAAAGGCTGATGTGGTGTCTCTGCACTTATCATCGTTTATTAACCGCCTGCCGTCGTGTACCAATCCCCTCATTAGTGACAATCACATTCCCCTTCAGCTGGTCTAACCCCTATTACCTCTCACCTTTAGGATGTAGTGAGTCGGATTTGGATGTGAATTCTCTTTCAGCAATCCCAAATTTGTTCTCAAAGGCCCTTCCTGGGTCCCATAGAGGTTAACATCTGTTATAGATTTTTTTTTTAATTCCTAATTTTTTTCTTTGTAAAATAGTTGTAAGATTTAATTTTAAGGTTTAGTTTTTAAGATTATTTTGTTAAGAGAATCTCTCTCTTCGTTCTGTCAACACCGGGAGCAATACTTAAATGTACTATCAGTTTTCGCTTTCTTTTCAAAAAACACGAGTTGTAACCCTTGTACCTGTTACTAAAATAATACGAAATAGTTTGAAGTATCCTTTATAATGTTTTCTATGCCTAATTATTATTTAAAAAAAAAGTCAGAGACAATTCTGAAGCCTTGGGCAAAGCAAATGAGATTAAAAAATTATGCGTCAATTACATTTCAGACAAGTCAAACAAATGCAAATAAGTGACTAATTTCATCCAAACTCATTAATATTGAATTTAAATTTTACATACATGTATTTCAATAGTTGTGCCACAAGGTTCCATCTTCATTTCATAGAACAATTTCTAAACAACATATTCTCCAAGTCGTAGTCTTCAATAGCAGGCAAAAAAAAAGTCGGATCTCATACGACCATAATGGTCCGAATTGACGGTGACAGTCGTTCCCTCGCCATTTTCGAAATGGATAACCCTTTATTTAAGTGTAGTTCAATATTTATTAGGAAAAGTAAGTCCAGTTTGAAGTGCGTAGGAGAAAAAAAATCGTAGAACCGAGACCGGATAAAAAACGTAATCTCTTTAAATCCATTTCGAAATCATCGTATTATGCATTTAATATTCTTAGAACAAGAATATTTCAATATCAATTTAATCGAAAATTTCCTTAAATCAATGTCAGTTTCTGATCATTTCAGGTATTTATTCGAGCTTAAATGAATCCATGTGGTCTTACACATTTCGAACTTATTTCTCTCCTGTTATGAACATAAATCTATTCTAAAAATCAAGCCCATACGGGCTCAACTATGGATAAAATTAAGAATTTCGAGCTTGAATTTCGAGTTTGAATTTCTTGAACTGTGTTTAAGGAAAACCTTAAACACTTGCTATACTTTTGACAACGCTACAGCTTAATTCAAGTATGGATTACTTAATTGTTTTGAATTTTTATTTAAAACTTCTCTACCAGAAACACTTTTCGAGCCCGCTTTAAGTCGTAGATAGGCCACTGATTTAAGAGAAGTAGCGCATCTATTTCTCAAAAGAATGTTGAGACTTTAGCCCCGGCAACATTTTTCAATGTGCGAGATACGTGTTTTTTTTATACACACATGTAAATAACACAGGTATCTCGCATATTAAAAAATGTTTCCGGGTTTTAAGATGCTCTGAAAACACACAAATGTTAACGTCTTCCTCTTCAATACCATCTTCCCTCACACAGTAAGTGAGATCCAATTAAATGGACTTCATTTCACAAACTCACGTGAATGTTCAACAGCAACTCCATCTTAAGAGTCGTCATCGTTGTGACCACTACCACCATCGATCACAACGGCCATTCGTTGCTGCCAACCAATCAACCACGTTATGGCTGACCTTTTAGCCTTCGGCTCATTTAGTGGCTTGTGATGCTGTGATGGTTCCTTCGTTAAATATTTTCAAAGTAAAATTATCTTGTTAAAATTACAAATAACACATGAACATGAGAGGTAATAAAGATTTGGTTAAAATGCCTGAAATGAAAGCAAGAGACAGTGGCCTGGACGCTGGAAAATTTTAACAGAATTGGGTTTAATTGAAGGGGAAAGGATGGAGAATACTGATATGAGCCAGCTAAGATTGTATGCCAAATGGAAACGGGGCGATTTTTCAATTAAACAAAGGGAAACCTGCGAAAAAATCGAAGACTTCATTAGGACAAATATTTTGGTTCAATTAAGCCATGTTCTATTAACCGTTTAGTTTAATTTTTTGCTGGTATTTTACTTCTGGAAATTCCAAACAATAATACCGGCCATCGGGAAGAACAAATCGGAAAGTATCCCGGGAAAAATTACCCAACTGCAAAAGGCTCCAAATGTAGAATACCCAAAAAATAAATTTTCCCAACAAATTTAAAAAAAAATCCCTTAAATAATATATGAAAAATTCCACAATTAAAAATCGGCCTTACCATTAAAGCGGCGGGTCGGTTGCGCCCCGATCACCCAAGTCTCAACCCATTGGCACGTTTAAAAATATTAACTAAATGTTAGATATTAAAATATTATCAACATTAAAGAACATAAGGCACAATTTGAAATATTTCCCTCCCTCCGCCTCTGAATAGAATATAGAAAACGAAAAGCCGTTGGCTGAAATGTCAGCTTTACAGAAATGTTTCGTATAACGCCGTATTTTTGGTCAATCCCTAAGGCTTACAAATGTTTTCCCGATGGCAAGTTTTTGCTATTCTCAGCCGATTTTAGAGATTTCACGAATAACTTTTGAGCTAAATTCTCCTGGACTCATGAAAAATTAAACAAAAAATTAAATTTTATCTCAAAGTTATAACAAAATCAGCATTTTTCTGGCAAATGCCCCAATTTTGTATGCAATTTTTTTTTTTTTTTTTTGTTTGAGGCATTTGTCATAGATCACCCTCCAAACCACTGTTCGCATTATAGACACATAACACGATGTCTTCCCATCATTGTGAATTTTGTCGTAAAAGTCTAGGATGCTCATGAAAAATGAACCAAAACATTAAATTTTATCTCAAAGTTATAAAAAAAAATCAGAATTTTTCTCATTATTATCAAATGCCCCAATTTTTTTTTTTAGACTTTTGTCGTAGATCACTCTGCAAACCACTGTTCGCATTATAGACACATAACACGTTGTCTTGTGAATTTTGTCGTAAAAGCGTAGGATGCTTTGTGGCCTCCGGCCACATTCGTGGATGATCCATTACATGCCGAGACTTCAGTTAACTTCTTACACAGAACCGTTTAGCTTCTACTCTGCAGCCAGCGGGGAATGATCCATTGGTTCAGCACTTCTGAAAGTTAATTGCTGTCTGATTTGATGGGAATCTGTAAAAATCCAAAAAAAACACATGAATCTCTAAAAGACTTTTAAGAGCAACTCCTCCATTTCGGGATGTGCTTTTGTCGATTTCTGCGAATATTTACCGCAATGCTTTTTATGTGCGAATGAGTGTGCATAAGTTACTCATCTCGTCTCGTCTATATGTGAGGATCACTCAATTCGATCATTACGTGGAGTTGGCAGTTTTATGTTGAAAACATGATTTTGTTTTGTTTTTGCCAGGAGGGGAAGCCGCAACCTCCTACTCGCTCTGCGTTGAAGTAGTTAATGGCTGCGGCCAAAAAGATTTAATGACTTAATTAAAATTTAGTTTATTAACGTTATCGTCAAACTGTACATTTATTAGATTTTGGCCAAATTGAGGAATGACTCTTGAGGGTTTTTTTTTTTTTGATACCTGGCATTAAGCTGGGGATTGTATGGGTCCGTTGCCGATTTAGTTAGGACCAGGATTTTTCATTTATATAATATATATATATTTATTATTATATGTAATAATATTTTCGACGTCTTTCCGGGAATTCCCGGGACATGATTTTTTTTTTAAATATAAAAAAAAAAATTCCAAAAAAAAATGTGATTGTTTTTTAACCTTAACTTAATGTAGGCATGTTAAAAACTTTAACTAAAAATCCTACGCAAATAATCATTAACGACATAAGTAGACTTAAATTATGTCACACTTCCATTCTCTTCTCAAATAAAAGCATATATGCAAATAAGTTGTTATTGGCGAAAAAAAAATCATGATTCGATTTGTTTCTTTTGATGAACGCTTAAAAAGAATTGTGTGATTATTTTTTAAATGCCAAAAACAATGACAATATATTTTTTCACAAAAAAAATCTTATGTGGAGATACGCTATTATTTTCTTCACACTTTTTGCTCACATAAACTTGTGTGTGTGTGTTATTTTTTCTAAAAATCATTAAGATTTTATTTTGAAAAATTTTTAATCCAAAAATCAAATATACAAACTACATTTGTTCCACTGCTCCAAAATGGCGGGAAATTACGTATTTTGGCTCTCCTGAAAAAATTGATTTTGCGACATATGCGGTTGCTAGTAAAAACCACAGAGAATCTCTTACGAATAATCTCTCAAGTACATTTAAGGGGATTTTGATTTATTGATGTCAAAGTGCTACATTTTCAAAGGGATTTCCATTAAAGTAATTTTTTTCCACATTTTCTTTGTTAATAACAACTTAAGTTAATATGTTTACCGAAGCCGCAATTTTAAAAAATTATTTGTTTTCGCTCTTCTGCGAAGTTTTCTGTTATAACTTACGTTGTTATTCGTGAAAGCCACAGATATGTCGTCTCATCCCTGATGTTAGGAAATCCGTTCATTGTCCAATGGCCGTACGACAGAATTCCTTCTTCAGCCGAACTGTTCGTATTATCCTGCAAATAATGACAGTTACGAAGTTAGGCAATTTTTTTTTAATTCATACAAAATCGAAAATGGACCAAAATGTCATAAAGGTCACTATCAAAAAAACCAGACACTGAAAAATACATCTTTGTTTAAATGTTTACACACAAGTAAAACGTGTGTTTGATCTCTGTAGCCAGCAAAGCTTATTTGCTTCGAAACAAAGTATATTTGGATGCAAATATAACTCATTTGCTAGTAATATGACGTATTTGTGTATATTTGTTTGGATATTTCCACATATAACAACCATCTTTCACTCTCGGTTGTTGTTTTTATTTTAAAGAGCGTAGAGTCAAAAAAATTACGAAAACATCTGCAAATACAGACATATTCGCACACAAATGTTGTACCTTTTGTAATGTAATAACTTTCCTTCCATATTTTTTCTCAAAAACACTTTTACTTCTGCCCAAAAACATAATAATAATAGGTTAGCCATATATTCGAAGTGTCGAAAGAAGCATTTCAGTGTTTAGGTTTTTTAAAGCGGTTCACCTCATCTGATCTCGTAAATATTTACACCACCTACATCCGACCTAAAATGGAATATAACTCCCAAATATGGGCAGGGGCTCCAAAGACGTCTTTGCAGCTTGTGGACCGTGTACAGAGGAGAGCGGTGGTGATGATCGGGGATAGTAGTCTATTCAACTCTATTGTCTCCCTACAGCATCGCCGGAATGTGGATTGTATATGTCTGTTCATCAGATTTCCGTCGTCGGTCCCTGACGTTAGAACATTAAGCAGGAATACGCGGCTATCCAGGGTCTCTCATCCGTTCATTGTGAAATGGCCAGTTGACCGGACGACGAACTATAGAGAAAATTCGTTCTTCAGCCGAGCTGTTCGTATGTGGAATAATCTTCCATCAGGTGTTTTTTGCCTGCCTGCTATGACATTATCAAATTCGAGGCCAACGTCAACTAACACTAGTCCCTCTTTCCCCCCTCCAATAACCTTCCTCCCCATCGCTAACACAGTGCACTGCATTTATAGGGGGCACCCCTGAGTATTAGTCCAAAAAAACCAAAAAATAAGCTCTCCTTGATACAATCTCCAAACACACTATTTACTTGTGTGCAAATATTTATATATTTATATAAATATATAAATATATTTCTTAGCGTTTATGATTTATAAAGCGGGCGGAATGCTGCACTTCATTTTGATTTAAACTATTGAAAATACACAGTTTTCGTCATTTTCAAATCTAAAAAAGGTGGAAAATCCGAATTTGTAATACCGATTTTTGAAATTTTCAACCATAATTTTTCTTTACGGGTGTACGTTTTTTTTTATTTTATTCACAAAATAATCCGATTGACGAACATACGAATGCTTTTAAAGCATTGAGCGGTTTGTCCGTAATTCGTCTAATCCCCGTTCTTACCTAGAACAAGTAGAAGAAGAAGGAGTGGCTAAATTAGGCATTCCCAAGTTTACAAAGCAACCATGACATATTTCAGAGTGCGTCTTGTTTAACATTTGCCCATAGAAACTGCTAGAGAGAAAGAGACACAAAGCTCGGAGAGCGTTTTAATTTGGCAGTTACAGTACATGCGTTGCGTATTTGCCACTAATTGGCAGAATATTTGTGGCTCATTCGTTTGGTTAATAAAGCTGTTGTTAAAGGCTCTGCAAGTCAGTCAGTCAGCCAGTCTGTCAAAGTCGTTTGACAATTTTGTCCTACGAATGTTGCTCTGTGTTGTCATGTCATGGCCCATTGTCCTACACGAACGTCTGATGAATCTGCATCAGTTTTTATCTCTAAATTGTTTGTGGTAAATGAACCGAAAATGTATTTCAGAAATGATGTTGCAGTGGTTTTTATTCAAATTTTCTTTATTGTTTGGAATTTGGCATTAACGAGCCACTGACTGAAATGTGTTTACATGTTCGTTTAAAGGTTTTGCCTTGATTACATTTTTTCGATTAGTTTTTTTTTTTTATAGAGCGAATCAAATAAATGACGGTATAAAATTGCCATGAACGGAATCTAATACTTGTACGTGAAAAGAAGTACTTACTTGTACATTGGGGTGTCCAACAAAAAAAATATTATTATTTTTTGACTCAACCTGATTTGAATTTTTTTGATATTTTTTTTAGATTTTTTGGAAAAGGTTTTTGAGGTGACACGAGCCGGTGTTTTGCGAAAAAATCGTTTTTTTCTGAGTTTTAAATAAAAAGCATTTTCAAAATCGTTGAGTCATCATTTCAGAATAAAAATGTTCGAGCTTTAATTTGATGTACGTAAATCATAAGTTTTGTACTTTTTTTTGTCGTTTAACTGTCACATATACAATTTTTGGGGAAATTTTTCATAAATTAAAAAAACAAGAGTGACATACATTTTAAAAAAAAATTTAAAAGAATTTTTCATGAAATTTTCAAAAGTTAGCCCCATATGCTTTCAAAAAACGGATGAGCCCGTAAGGAAAAAAATAATTTGTTTGGACACCCTATTGTACATGTAATATAATTTGTATCTTTTTTCATCAAAATATGTTCTTAATAAACAAACTTGACCTTTTACAGATAATAATAATTATTTGTAATATGTCGAGTTGTGGACGATTTTTCAGCGGCTGCTTCCCCTAAAAGAGGAATCTCTAAGCCATGGAGAACTTCTCTAGAAAAGCATTGGAAAAATCTTAATATATATTTACCCTCGACACTGATTCACTGATACACTGATTCACTGATTCACTGACTCTGTCACTCAGTACGTAGGAATTTAAATAGGCATTCTATAATAATTCTATAAATAATAATATTTTTTTTTTGTACAGAAATTGTGTTTTCCCCAAATTTTTTTTTTCCAAAAATTTTTTTTTTTTACAAAAATTTTTTTTTCACCAAATGTTTTTTTTCCACAAAATTTTTTTTTTAAAAAAATTTTTTTTTTTCCACAAAAATTTTTTTTTGTCAACTAAAATTTTTTTTTTTCAGCAGACATTTTTTTTTCAACATACATTTTATTTTTCAACAAACATTTTTTTTCAACCAAAATTTTTTTTTTCAACAAAATTTCTTTTTTCAACAGAAATTTTTTTTTCAACAGAAATTTTTTTTTTCAACAAAATTTTTTTTTTTCAACAACAAATTTTTTTTCAACAAAATTTTTTTTCCACAAATTTTTTTTTTCCAATTTTATTTTTTTTCCAAATTTTTTTTTACAGAATAGTTTTCTCAAAATATTTTTTACAAAATTTTTAAAATTAAGTAACAAATACTTTCTCAAGCAAATTAACGGGCGCCATAGGCGCATTACAACTTACTAGTTCTCTATAAAAGCAAAAGTTCGCAGCCGGCTTTAAAAACACACAGCTCACAGATTCGAGTGCAGTTTCCAAGCTGTTCCTTCATGGAATGTTAAGGGAAATAAATAAGTTATAGGTCGAGTTCAGACCTATATACCCCTACACCCGGTGTGTGTTTTTATATTACCGCATTTCATAGATTTTCTATTTAAAGGAGTCTCAGACTTTTGTGTGTGTTTTTTTTTAATATTCCTTGGCTGCCAAAGCCAAATCAAACACTTAAACTCCCATTGTTTGTATTTAGCCATAACTCGGAAAATAATTACAACTCGCTCCCATCAAATACAACCAACAGTTATGTATTGAAAGTATACCAAAATCGAAAAGAGGAAGACGCAGTAACACTTGTAGAAAACACTTTGCGTTTTGTGGTAATTAAAAAATTAAAATTATTCATATGAACCGAAAAAAAATGGAGAGACGTTTTTTATTGTTTTGCTGTTTAACAAAACAGCATTTTAACACAACTGAAAAATAATTATTTCCGTTTAATCAGTTACAAAAACGAAACTCCTAGCTCAGTTTGGTGCAGACAAGAGGCGCTGAGCAGAAAAGACATAAAAACCAAGAAAGAAACTGAAATGTGCTTTAATTGGTGTTAGAAATGTTAATTTCTTCTTACCAACCTTAAAGCACCACCTTTTGTTAACACTTTTTGTCGACGGATTGCTGTGTGGTACGAGAACGTACGTAAATACAAACGTAGCACCGAGAGTGGTGCTAAAAGATTCCAAAAATGTCGGCTAAAGGGTGGCATGACATTTAAGTGATCGAATTTAGAACTGGGGAAGAAAATGAATTTTCCATTTGAAAAGGTGTGGACTGAAAAAAGTAGCGATTTTCTCTCAGAAATTATCTGGACGCTGACAGACGTGAGTTCAAGTGCTCATCACCAAGTTTCATGTTCAAGTTTTTCTTTATTCATTCCGATAACAAGAAAAAGCTTAAGCTTATATAAGTAATTTTATGGGACTTTATCAATGAGATATTTCAGCATTTAAGATTAATATGCTTAACTAGAATTTACAATAAATTCCGTTTTAAAGGCTAAAAGCGTAAAAAAAAACGTATTTGATTACAAGCTATTAATTCAAATATTATATAAAAAAAAAAGTATTGGTAATTAGATTATTAGTCAAAAATCGGTTATAAACCAGATATTTTCAATTTTAAAAATTACATGTTTTCCAGTATTTCCATGGTTCTCTGCATTCTCTCATCATCGAATTAGTCAAACTCTCTATCTTGTTGAAAAAGTTACTATTTAACCGTTCGATGTAATCTGGGAACAGTTCTTATCCACACGCTGAAAAATCTGTGTTTACACACAAGTGAATCTCATGTTTGGAGCTTGAATCGAGTAAAGATTAGTTTCTTCGAAGCAATGTTTATTTGCCTGCAAATATAAGTCATTTCCTAATAGTATTACGCATTTGTGTATAAGCAATAGCGTGTTTGGGAAAAACAAACAAATACCCAAGCAAACAATATTTTTTATTATTATTATTTTACTTATTTACTATTATTTTACCCATTTCAATAGTAGAACTGAACATACCCCATTATTGTCATATGGGTTTTGAAAGCTAACCTGAATAGCGTTAGTCTGTAACGGGATTTTAAAATTGTTTCAACTTTCATCATGGAGTGGTCAGATAATGTGAACCGTATCGCTGTAATAGCGCTTTTCAAGTGTGAAATTAAAAAAAACGATATTTTCAAAAAGCTCCGGCCATTCGGCATTAGCCGCATGTTTGTCCAGCGATGCATAAAACTGTTTGAGGAGACTGGAGATGTAAAGGGCCGTCACCGGTCGGGACGCCCACGCTCTGTTCGAACACCGCATGTCATCAAAGCCGTTAAATCAAGAATTCACAGAAATCTGCTTCGAAAATCATGGCTCGTGAGATGAATATCACGCAAAAGTCCATGAGTCGAATCATTAAAAAAGACTAGGGACTTGGGGCTTTCAAACGACGTACCGGACATTTAATGACTGCTGCTTAAAAAAAAATAGGATTGAAAAATGCAAAACGTCTTTTGGTGAAACAAGTGATGACTTGCACAGAAAAATTGTGTTTTTCTGTTCAGGAACAATTTAACAAGCAAAATGATAGTGTATGCGCGGTTATCTAAGGAAGATTCCGAACTTTTAATCCCAAGGTTGGAAAAGGGTCATCGCCCAGCTTCAGTCATGGTTTGGTGGAGTATCTTTTACGATGGGGTCACTGACCTGCATTTCTGCGAACAAGGAGTCAACACATCGGCCGAAGTTTACCAAGAAACCGTTTAAGAAGCTGTTGTGAAGCCTCTTAACAATTTCCTGTTTCAAAACCAGCCATGGACTTTTCAGCAGGATTCTGCGCCGGCCCTTAAGGCTAAAATGTCCCAGGCCTGGCTTTGAAAAATTTGCCAGCGTTCATTTTCTCTGAGAAATGGCCCTCAGGCAGTGCAGATTTGAACTCATTGGATTACAAATTGTTAACGGTTTTAGAGGACAAGGTTTGTCACAAAAGATACCCCAACTTTGGATCTCTTAAAACTGCTTTGGTTCGAGCAGTGGACCATTTTCCAATGTACGAGGTTCGTACATCTATTGACGATTGGCCAGTGCGACTTAAGGCGTGTGCAATGACAAAAGGCGGTCATTTCGAATAAGTAGATTCTTTTTGTAGATTTCGTTCAAAAACATTCAGTACTTTTTATTTTGCATGTATTAATGTACCCTACTAGGTACATTTAATAAATACACCAATCAATAGAAACAAAATAAATAAAAAATTGTACCTATTTTCATCGGGAAAAAAAACCTATTTTTTTTTTTTAAACCGCAAATCGGTCAAATTTGACCGGTTATATCTTCTAAACTAAATATGTTTTTTTTATTAACGGTACCATATTTTAAATCGTTGAAAAATTTCCTTTAAGACTAGTTTTTTGGTCATTCGTAAAAAGGGTAAGGGACAATTCCTCATCTTCTATGCCAACTCTCGTTAACGATGACCAGATATTCACTGACCCGGTTGACAAAGCTTACTTTCTGGCTGAAATATTTGCAAAGAATTCATCTTTGCCAGAAAGCAGTCAACCACTCCCCGTGATCGAAAAAGTATCTAGTTCGATGCGCCAGATATTTTTTCGAACGCGTGGAGTCAAAAGGGTTCTTGCAGATCTCAATGTAAACAAAACTCCGGGCCCGGTTGGTATTTCAGCACTTGTCCTATGTAAGTGCTCTTCGACGCTAGCTCGTCCATTGCGCAATCTTTTCAACATGTCGTACCGTGCTGGTGTTTACCCGTCACGTTGGAAAGTTGCCAATGTTCAGCCGATCCCCAAGAAAGGTGAGGCTACTAATCCTGCGAATACCGTCCAATTGCAATATGTTCTGCGCTCTGCGAAGGTCATGGAGAGCATGGTTAACCCCCATCTTGTTAAGTATTTAGAGTCTAACGGCCTTCTTATTGATCGACAGTATGGCTTCCGTAGAAATCGATCTACTGGAGACCTGATGGCGTTCCTTTCGAAGCGATGGAGTCGATCCATTCACCGCCTTGGTGAAAGCAAGGTCGTGGCTCTGGATATTTCCAAGGCGTTCGATAGGCTCTGACACGGAGCACTCATATCAAAACTTATTGCATTTGGTGTGGGTAATACCTTCTCTCGATTCATATCGACTTTTCTCAGGGATCGCTCTATAAGAGTTGTTATAGATGGGGTCTCATCCAACGAGCATAGGCTGACCGCAGGAGTGCCACAAGGCTCTGTCCTCTCTCCTTCTCTACTTCTTATTTTCATTGAATCCCCTGAGTGTTAGTGTTTAGTTTAGTATACACTATTATTTTATTGAAGGGTCAATATATTCCTAATCATCACAGAATTCGTAAACCAGACCTCGTCCTCCTTTCGTTCATTGAAAACAGGATAACCTTTAAATTAAGTCTTTTACATTCATTGTTGTTAGTTCAGGGCTTCCTTCGACCCAATCCCGAAACACCCTTTAACCACGAAATGTTTACTATTTAAATCGTCTCTCTTTTGCATAACTAACAAGCTATGGCTGTGGCAATTCAGGCTTAAGTGCGACTCTACAAAAAATTAAGAGAAGACGAAAAAAAAAACAGACAGACCCACACTCTGAAGAAACCTCCTCTGCACTAACATTTAATGACTTTATTATTATTTTTTTTTTTCAACCACCCCACTCTCTTGTACTTGCAGTTTCAGTTGGGTTTAAGTTGCCATCATTACCACAATTATTATACACCTCTTTATGGTCTTACGTATGCATTACCGGAGCAACAAGACACCGCTGCCCTCCACACTGCCCAGGCCCGGACAATTCACCACCTGAGTGCAGCGCTCGAAAAAGGTGCTTATTGTGGCCCATTAATGGCTTCATTATCGATTTGAGTACTAAGTAAAGTGCACGAAAACCAAAAAAGAAATTATGGGAATATTCTGTATGCCTATCGGTAGGAAACAAAAAGGTTTTATTAGCAGGTTCTCGGTAATCGCTCAAAACCTTAAACACCAAAAAAAAAAAAAAAATATAAAAGCGCTCAGGCATAACCGCTTTTAAAAACCTATTATTTGAACCAATAAAAATATGATCAGTTCGAAAATCATCCACCTCCCGAGGCAATTATTTTTTTTTTGTTGTTTACTACAACTAATCTTTTGGCCTTTGTAGAACGTGTACGAATCTTTTTTATTGCAATATTAAATAAAGGAAATTACTACCTTTTAGCGGCAGCAAATTAAAGGTGGAATTTGTAAAATGATGATTGCCGATTGCACATACAGTTCGTTTCGATTGCTAGAGTTCGTTTTCTGTTTAACGGAATATCTTTCTGATAATTTCATTTTGCTTCGCCTAGAATTAGCTTCCGTATAGAATTTAGAAATAAATGAATTTCCTTTTGCTCTTATCTGTAGTTTAGTTTACAATGTTCAAAAGGCTGTCAATGGCACAGTGGTTTATGTAATGTTTATTGGCCATCATCATTTCGGAACTTCATTCCCTATGCAGACTGACAAACAATATTTAAGAAAAAAATCAAAAATATTACAAATTGTTTTAGCTAACTGACGAAAACTTGTCTACAAATAATCCGAAAAAGTTAATTCGGTTTCAAACATGCTGAAAACTTTCAACGGAAATCTGCTAGCAAAAACGTATTCAAATTTAGTGAATTTGATCGTCAACAATTTCTGTCACCCGGTTTGCCCTTGGTCCCAAAATTAGAACAGAAATTAACTTTCTATACTAATTAAATAAAAAAAATAAAAAATGTGTTTGCTTTACTGCTTGCCATTTTTCGGACTATGTGCTAGTAAGCAGTAGTTCTCGTTTAATTGCGGAAGACTACAGCACAAAATAAACCAATGATTGGAGAAGAAACCATTGAAAATTTCGATGTCGATGTATTTAAGTGTAGCTAAATATTTATTGGGAAAAGTAAGTCCAATTTGTCCAATTTTGTGGACGGCCGTGGTGTGGTAGGTAGTGTGTGCGACTATCACATAGAAGAAGCCGAGTTCGAAACCGGGTAAGACCATCAAACATTTTTCAGCGGCTGTTTCCACCTCGTAAAGGTTGGCGACTTTACGAGTAAGAGAGTAATCTCTAAGCCATGTAAAACTTCTCTAGAAAAGCATTAGCCATTCGGAGCCGCCTTTAAACAGTAGGTCCCGGTCAGTGGGTATACACTAGGGTGGAGTGAAATTAAAAAAAAAAAGTTAACCTCGGAAAGAGATGTAGTCTGGGGTCCTAATGAGGGGAAAAATAAAGAAAAAAAATTTTAAAAAATTTTTAGGGGTTTATCGCTATTTTGGCGTTGATTTCCTAAAAATCCTAAAAAGTTTTATGTCATGAAAAAATTTAAAAAAAATTGTTCTCATTGTTAAAAAATGTTTCTTTATTTTTCCCCTCATTAGGACCCCAGACTACATCTCTTTCCGAGGTTAACTTTTTCAAATTAAAAAAAGCATGTTTTCACTCCACCCTAGTATACACAATTATATCGTACACAGCTCATTGATTCGAGAGAAGTTCTCCGTCTGTTCCTTCATGGAATGTTAAGGGAAATAAGTAAGTCCAATTTGAAGTGATTAAGAGAACAAATTCCAAGAACTATTTGTGAGAGAGAAAACTGAGACCGAATAAAAGTGTACTTAAATCCATTTCGAATTTAATATTATTATTAATATTATGTTATCGAAATTTGTGTTAAATCAACTCCAGTTTCTGATAATTTCAAGTAGTTATTCGGGTTAAATTACTCCAAGCCCATTTCGAACTTATTTCTATATATTATTTCTATATTATTATTATTATTTCTTATATATAATAATAAATTTAAATCTAGTAAAAACATGCCTATTCGGATAAAATTAAAAATTCCGAGCTACAAAAAATCCGTACTTAAATCAAGTTCTTTTGAAACTATCAGCCTAGTCAGAAAACGGCGAAATGTGGTAATGGCTGCTAATAAGGGAGGTCGGCCAAGACTGCTCTCTGATGGAGATGCTCGTTTGGTGGAACGAAATCTGGTAACTAAGTACGCCAGAACACCAAAAGCGGCAGCAGAATCTCTGGGTAAAATGGTATGTGATCGTACATTAAGGAGAGCATTACACCGAATTGGACTTGGTTCTGCTGTAAAAAAAAAAAAAACCTGCACTCTCGAAGAAGAATGTGAAGGCTCGATTACAATTCTGTAAAACACATAAAGGATGGACTATGTAGATGACTGGAAACGGGTAATTTGGTCTGATGAAACCAAAATGAATAGGTTGCAATCAGATGGTATACAATACTGTTGGAAAAGACTCAATGATCCCATTCAGAGGCACCATGTCAAGCAAACGGTGAAACATGGTGTTGGTCATCTAATGGTCTGGGGATGTTTCACATGGTGGGGCATTGACCCTTTGGTTAAAATCGACGGAATTATGAATAAAGAATGGAGATCCAAAACACATAGCTAAAATTGTGCAAAACTGGCTTGCTGAACAAAAATTTACAACAGTGAAGTGGCCGGCACAAAGCTCCTATTTAAATCCAATCGAGAATTTATAGGCAATTGTAAAAAGAAAACTGTCTCAATACGATCGAGCTCCAACTAATTTATGAAATGGGCAAATATTCCTCCACAGGCTATTGAAAATCTCGTGGAAAGCATGCCTAAGCGTATAAAATGCGTCATGAAGAATAACGGCCTTTGGACCAAATATTAAAATAGTTTTTTTCTTTCGAAAATTGCCAAAATGGACAAAACGGGATAAATGCAGTTACATCTTGCCATTCACTTATTTAAATACGATTGTTGAAATTATGAACTGCATTATTTTTTTTTTTAAGAAAGGTGTTGAAAATGAATTCTGTAAAACATATTTTTATTTTTTTTAATAAAAAACAAGTTATATTTAATTTTGTAAAAATTTGCATTCATGTATACGCTTTTGACCACTACTGTATATGTTTGATGCTAATTTGTTTGCTAAAATTTGTTAAAATATCCATTTTTTTCAGCTTGCATGAGTTGTAACACCTGCAAAAAACTCTCAGTAGTGTTTGGCTATGTTATTTTTCTGGTTGTTATTACCAAACACTAATTTTGTTTAAACTTCGTGGTGCAGTAATGTAATGCATACTAAGTATATGGGTAGATAAATTGTGAAATCGAAGGAATGTGTTCCAAAAACTGCAAAACTACACGTTATTTGAAAAATCTGATCTATTGGCTGGTAATATACAATTGTGCCCTCCAAAATCATACTGCCAGCCACTGTATTCTCATCAATGAAGTTAGACAAAGAATGTTAAAAAATCGTTTAATATGCAAAAACATTTTCAATTAAATATGGCACAGCAACTGTTGTGTGTGTGTGTGTGTTTGTCGTGATCATTTTATTTATTGTCGTTTTTGGTCGCTGTTTGCCACATATCCTCCACCCTCCACCATATGCTGCTGCCCGCACCAGCACGCCCGCCCGCCCGCCATCATTCAATTCCAATTTCTATGGCAACCGTAATTTCCATCGTTTTTTTTTTTTGCTCAGGCAAGTGATGCCACAGTTTGCTCCATTTGCTGACATCTCCCGGTCGACAGCACCACCCACCAAATGAGGTGTTCTGGAGTGGTTTCCTGTACGCTGTGGCTCAAGTGGCTCACAGCAGACATGCATATGTATGTGTACATAAATATGGTATAAATAATTTATTTGATAGCATTTCATAGTTGCTTCTCGAGTTCGGCTATCATAAAATCTGCGCATGAATGAGTTCTGATGTGTTTTTTTGTATTCTGTTTGTTTTTTCGGTGGGGGCAGCTGGAGCTGGAGCGGGAGCTGCAGCTGTAGCTGGGTAAAAAGAAGAGATGATTGTTGCTGGCTGCTCAGAACATACAGAGGCAAAAATGAAACGAATGGCAATATTCCGCAAACAACTGACAGGAAATTAGTTTCCATTTTTTGATGAATGCTTCGACAGGAGAGCAGCTCTTCGTTGTTTTTTTTTTGTTCGCTCTGGTCTGGCAGTGATAAAAAACGAAACCTTTTTTCCGTCTCTCTCACCCGCCCACTGCCCATAGAGGGCGGCGGTGGTGTAAATTCATCACTGTGATATGTTTTTCCCATTAAAAAAGTATGACACAACAAAAAGAAAAAGAAAAAAACCATCACAAAAAAGCCTTTTGATGATGCCCACCAACACCACCACCCCCACCCACTGTGTTGATATCCTTTTTGGTTTCTATGCAACGGAATGACAAAAACCAAGAAAAAAAAAAACAACAAGAAATGAAGGGGATGTTTAACAAAAGAATGATGTATAAATTATAAATAAATAAAAATGAAAAGCAAAAGCAAAGATGAAGAAAAAAAAAACGAAACATGTCGGAATTTCTGCTGCAGCACCTTCCAGTTTATCACTGTTGACTGGTATATATTAGAGATGTCATAAAATATCGTTCTTTTCCTCTTTTTAATAGTCCTTCGTCCTTTTTGTCGTTGTCTTCTCCGTAGATATGACAGTTTTCCAACAACACCATTTCAATAATTTTCGTACTGCCAATATCTGGTGGTTCATTTGCAATACTGAAAAAGGGATCTGATTGGGAAATTGTATTCGATTTGATTTGTTCCACGACCTCTTTTTTTTTTTTCTTTTTGCAGCACTTTATTGCCATTTCTGTTGGCAATTAATGTTGAGAAATGTATATTTCTATCATATCGTTATCAATGCTTTATTGGGCAAATGAACATAAATGCGGGTGCGGCCTTCAATTAGTACGACTCTAAGAAAGTTTAGAGACCTGTGAAAGGTCTTAGGAATCTGGATAATTTCTATAAAACAACTAAATCAGTCAAGTGGTGGAATAAATTCGAAACGACGCCATTACTAAAAATGAAAACAAAGCATAAAAATTATTATTAAAATTCACTACAAAAATTGTGAAAATCTTGCAGTCACAGTTCGCAAAACTGAAGTATTTTTGGGTCGTCGTGAAGCGACTTGTTGGACCGCAATTCAGAAATTGGTGGACAAATTCG
Organism: Hydrotaea cyrtoneurina; assembly: GCA_958296145.1. Lineage (NCBI taxonomy): Eukaryota > Metazoa > Arthropoda > Insecta > Diptera > Muscidae > Hydrotaea > Hydrotaea cyrtoneurina. The sequence goes on along the minus strand of OY282512.1, from coordinate 138,549,621 downwards.
AAGTGTTGGGACAAGTTAGTGATGTGAAGAATAAAACCCGTACACCCGTGCTCAAGAACAACTGTGTAATGTTGCTGCTGTAGCCCAAAGTGTTGAAGAAAACCTCAGGTTTGTCCATTCCTCATCGTTCTTTGGAATTGGGCATTCCACAAACGTCATAACACCGAATTTTGCATAAAGACTTGGCTCTTAAGGCTTATAAAGTTCAGTTAACACAAGAACTCAAGCTTGCCGATCATGAACAACGTCATGTCGTTGCTGATTGGGTCCTTGAAATGCCTGAAACTGATCCGGAATTCCATCGAAAAATCATCTTGACTCAGCCTCTCTCGAAGAGGCCACCGAGATCTTGTGATTTAAAACCTTACGACTTCTTCCCTTGTGGACCAACAGCCCAGCGTCGATACAATACTTCAAAGATAGAAGTAGTGAGGCTAACGAGGACATATGGCAGTCACTTTGCGATTTGGTTAAGGGAAATTTCATGAAAAGGATATGGTCCTGTAAGCGTGATCGTGGTGGCCATTTGGCATACCTTCCTTTCTATTATAAAATAAACATCTTATCGAATTTATCTCAAAAATTTTCATTTACCTTTGAATACCAAAATAACTCCTCTAGTTGGACAACACTGTATATGTTTGTGGCCCAAGCATATATATTAGGGTGGTGTGAAAACATGCTTTTTTTTAATTTGAAAAAGTTAACCTCGGAAAGAGATGTAGTCTGGGGTCCTAATGAGGGGAAAAATAAAGAAAAAAATTTTAAAAAAATTTTAGGGGTCGCGCCACTCCCTCGAAATTTGGAAATTATCGCTATTTTGGCGTTGATTTTAGAAAAATCCTAAAAATTAACGACTTAACTTATTCGAAATTTAAACGTTTGAGCTTGTTCAGTGCCCAAACAAAAGTATTTGAGGCAAATATGAGGATAATCGACTAATATTTGTAGGTTTGGTGGCGATTTCATTGTTCAGTCAATTTTCTGAAGAAGGGACGATTTGACTTATTTTACTTTATGAAATTTTTGAACAATGAGAAAATTTTTTTTAAATTTTTTCATGCCCTTATTTCATTGTTTACGCTATTGCAAACATTTATTGACGTAACACTTTTTAGGATTTTTCTAAAATCAACGCCAAAATAGCGATAATTTCCAAATTTCGAGGGAGTGGCGCAATCCCTAAAAATTTTTTAAAATTTTTTTCTTTATTTTTCCCCTCATTAGGACCCCAGTCTACATCTCTTTCCGTGGTTAACTTTTTTTTTTTGAATTTCACTCCACCCTAATATATATGTTTACGTGTAAACATATTAATTATACCTCTAACTAGTTGTTCGGGCAAAAATATAAGCTGGTAGAATTTTGCGAAGGCAGTTGTTCCAAAATACAATAAAATTAATTTTTTTTTTTTTGGAAAATAGTAATTTTTTTATTACATTTTATAAAGAAAATCAAGTCCCGGGATGACGTTGAAAAATTCCCGATTCACGGGAGTGAAAAAAGTTCGGGAAATTAAAAACCCTACAAGGACTGCTATAATGCGATGCCCCTTTACAAATCGTTCATATATATTATAAAATGGGTTTCAGACATCATTCAAATCTGATTTTCAGATATATATTGGATATCGACATATGAAACAAAATTCCAAGAGAGTAAGTTCTCATTACCGATTAGAATCCATTTTATTCCGCCTTTAATTTTGACAATTTGCAACGAACGAACAAATTCGTTTTATGGAAACAGGCAGTAAGCAAGATTGAGATCATCAAGTCCAACCTGCCGGTTCTAATTTAAAGCATGATTTATGTGGATCATGACTTCCGTCTTGCTTTGTGGTTGAGGTCTATCGAACACCTCTGCTGCTTTAAGGGTCTCAGTAGTGCCGCTCGACAGATGTGTTACAGATTTCCGTGAGTAACTGCCTAAACTCCCAGCTGAATACAATGCGTCTACCAACGCCCTCGCATGCAGCAAAGATGAGTGCCGCTCGAAGAAAAAAAAAAAAAAAAAAAAAAAAATAGAAAAAGCGCCCCTTTAGGCGAGTTGGTAGCGTGCTTGCCTATCAGCGTGGGGGTTGTGGGTTCGATTCCCGCCAGAGGCTTTTGTCTGTCGCTGCAAAAGTCAAGCCAAATGGTCTTTGTCACCCGGTTTACCCTTGGACCCAAAATTATAATTTACTTTGTATTGTAATTAATAAATGAATAAATAAAAAATAGAAAATTAAAAAAAAAAAAATAAAAAATAGAAAATATAAGTTATCGAGCTGATATCAACCATTGACAACAGGTTATTGACATATGTGATTGATAATTTTCGTAAAAGATTGGAAGCCTGCCGAACCTGCAGGGGGGCCACTTGACCGACATAACTTTTTATTTTTAAAATAAATCATTTTTAAATAATATCTGAAGAGTCTTTTTTTAATCAAATTGTTTAATGGTTATTAATAATTGAGGTGTCATTTTAAACTCAATAATTAATAACCATTAAACAATTCCACTAAAATTCATTGTTTTTTTTTTACCTCATATAAACAATCAAAATTCTGTAAGTAGGACGAACGTTTTAGTAACTTTTTTCAAATAGCAGATTTATTCCATTTAAATTTTTTTTTTTTTTTCAATACCGCGAATAAACCACAACACTAAAACTGATCAAGCATTTTCCTAGGTGGGACACAAATAAATCCGCTTCTTTGAAAAAAAAAACACAAACACGATCAAATTGAATTAAAACAAGACGGGTGGAAAAAAAAAGTTCATGTCAATTTCGAACGTGATTTGCGACAAAAACATCATTATAATAAATTCACACTTGAATAAGCTTCTTCTTTGCCAGATAAAAAAGAACACACACACATGCAGTCAACAACACGACGAAGGAGGAGAACTGAAAACAAATAATGAAAACACTCCAGAGTCTATGCATGTACTGGCCCCCAGTTGGTAAATAAAGCGGAGCATAAGGAATTATAAATACTCGGAGGCACTGACACACACACACACGTACTAACTCCTGCTGCATCCATATATCCTACGCCAGCGACGAGACATCGTTCGTTCCAAAGGTATCACCTCGTAGAAGTATGAAAATACAGGTTACATCAAATATCAGAGATTAAACTCTATTAGTGAATACTTCCATACTTTACATGCGAGCATCGAATCGCGACTAGGCGAAAACCAAAGCGCGATATTGGCAATGTTGTTGTTGTTGGTTGTTGTTATTCGCCAATCGGTTACAATGGGCTTCGAATGGATAGATGCCTGCCTGTGTTTAGGGCATGCCGTTGGTTGGTGCTGGTGGCGGCGATGGTGGTGCTGTTGTTAACGCTTTTTTCGGGGCTGATAATTGAGCATGTCAGCAGCTTGCCATGCCAAGTTACCAAAAAAATAAAATAAAGCAACGAAAAAAAAACAACCGCCTTCTGCCATCCGCACTGCCCTGCACTTGGAGTCGCCTGTTTGTTTTGTTTGTGTTCAATGTCAGCGACAATGTTTAAAATTTATCACTTTTTTGTGCCAGAGACAACTTAACTTTTTGGAACAGTGCTGTGCTGTGCTCTGGAGCTATTGTGGTTACTGTGACGGCAGCGGCAGCGGCTGTTGCCCGAAAATCTTATAGAATCTCTAGACTAAGTATTACTACTCCTGTTGCAGCGTTTGGTTTGGGTGCTGGTGCTGGTGCAACATGATTTAAGGAGCTAATGTTTGAATAAAAACAAATCGTGCTTCTAGCTCACGACTTTTTTCGTTTGACAAAACAGAAAGACGACGAAAAACAAAAAAGCGACGCAAAACTGAAACGCGAAATATTGTAGGCGATGTAGGTGACGTCAGTGTTTGTTTTACTTACTTTTTGGTTTGGAAATTAAGGGGTTCGGCCGGCCCACTGTAGCTAAGCTGAGTTGATTTAGCCACAGATACCCACAACGAAATAGAAAAAAAAGGAATTTTGTGGATCATCAAAGCTTTTTTTTCTACTTTACTGAAACCTAGACTGAAAAAAAAAACTGTACACAAAATCAGTGAAAACGATTTCAATAGTTCTACAACAAGTTGATGAATGAAATCATTGACTTGATAAATACATTTCGTCAATGTGAAATACTTAGTTTTTATGGCATTTTCCTACGTTCAGCAAATTGAAATGTTATTTTACAGCAATCTTGCAGAAGAAAAAAAGCTATGAATTAGTGGGTCATTTTAAAACTGTTGTTGCTTGTCAACAACAACAACATTTCTGTCGGTACAAAATTGTACACAACGAAGAAGTTACTGCATGCGTTTGTTTTGGCTTTTCTGCTTGAATGTTTTGAGGATATGAGCTACTAAAGAGTAATTCTCGTTTAAACGATTTTATTATACCAATGATTGTGGTTGAATGTAAAATTTTCATCAAATCGATGTACAATGTTCATAAAAATGATCTACAATGTTCATCAAATTGATGTACAATATTCATCAAATTGATGTACAATGTTCATCAAATTGATGTACAGTTTTCATAAAAATGATGTACAATGTTCACCAAATTGATGTACAATGTTCGTCAAATTGATGTACAATATTCATCAACTTGATGTACAGTGTTCATAAAAATGATGTACAATGTTCATCAAATTAATGTACAATGTTCATCAAATTGAGGTACAATGTTCATCAAATTGATGTACAATGTTCATCAAATTGATGTACAATGTTCATCAAATGAAAGTACAATGTTCATCAAATTGATGTACAATGTTCGTCAAATTGATGTACAATATTCATCAAATTAATGTACAGTGTTCATCAAAGTGATGTACAATGTTCATCAAATTGATGTACAATTTTCATCAAATTGATGTACAATTTTCATCAAATTGATGTACAGTGTTCATAAAAATGATCTACAATGTTCATCAAATTGATGTACAATATTCATCAAATTGATTTACAATATTCATGAAATTGATGTACAATGTTCATCAAATTGATGTACAATGTTCGTCAAATTGATGTACAATATTCATCAACTTGATGTACAGTGTTCATAAAAATGATGTACAATTTTCATCAAATTGATGTACAATATTCATGAAATTGATGTACAATGTTCATCAACTTGATGTACAATGTTCATCAAATTGATGTATAATGTTCATCAAATTGATGTACAATGTTCATCAAATTGATGTACAATGTTCATCAAATTGATGTACAATGTTCATCAAATTGATGTACAATGTTCATCAAATTGATGTACAATATTCATGAAATTGATGTACAATGTTCATCATATTGATGCACATGTTTATCCAATTGATGTACCATGTTCATTAAATTGATGTACAGTGTTCATCAAATTGATCTACAGTGTACACTGTTAATCAAATTGATGTACAATGTTCATTAAATTGATGTACGGAATTGAAGAAAAATTAATAAAGAGTTCTACATCAAATTGAAGAAAACTGTAGTAGGTTGGAAAGTGATGTCCAAATTCATCAAAATGATGAGCCGTTTTTTTCAGAGTAGGGAAGGCAACCCGTCTAACGGGGCGCCTAAAACTTAAATTTCTATATTCTGAGTCTGCTTCAATTATGAATTTTTGTATTCTGTGACTCCCTGTGTCTTATATCGGGCTGCTCTGATGTTTTATTCTAATAAATAAAACAAATAATTGCAATTGATTACCCATCTTTCAATTGGTTCTTCATAAACTTTAAAATTGTAAAACACACTCTTTTCATCATCCTTAACTCAACCGAACCCCTTTAGCATGACGCTGCCTGTCTGCTGTTTGTGCTTTTTTTGGTGCTTTTGTCATTTACTCATAAAAACAATAATTTTTGCATATTGTTTTTGTGTACCGAACGGGGAAAACATCTTAATTTTAGGCCCTGCTCAAGTAACCATTCGATGGCGGTTCGTTGGTTTCGTTGAATGCATTTTTGGTTCGCCTTTGAAGGAAAAAAAATGCCAACCAACACCAAACACACCCAGGCACATGCACATGTTTGTGCAAACATCCTTATGAACGAACGTGTGTTCGTTCATGTGTTAACAAAGGATTTCGATTTTTGTCTTCGCAGACAAACCGGGTTCTGTGAGCAGCAGCAGCAGCATTAACCGAAGAAAAAAGTTGTCAAAGGCTAACAGAGAACAAAAAAAAAACGCTGAAAATAAACACCGCTTTCTCACTATTTGCGATTAGTCATGACTCGATTATGATTGTTGTGAGCTATGCTTTAAACATGCCATCATGATTTCACTACGGAGAATGATCCTATCTCAGCTATATGATATCGTTACTGGGGGATTTGCAAGTAGAAATTGCATTTAAGAAATTTGGAGCTGGACTATAATTTTAGAGAAGATGGAGATTATTCGTTGTACTTTTACGGAATTCCCAGTAACCCAGAAAGTTCACACTTAGAGGTAAACGGGGCACTCGGCTTGGGATATGGAAAATCAACTCTGGAATTCAGATACAGTAAGTTACACTAAGCAAAGAGGCTATTTTACCCGGAACAACAGCACAGTGGGACGGCATCATATTTTATTTTCCTAAATTTGTGATTCATGGCAATATCTGGGATACACCCTGAACCGCCCTGAAAGATGCTGTATAATTGGAGCATTGTTTTATGTGAAAACATTGCTTAGGCAAAAACAATGGAACTAGTATGCAATTACTGAAAAATTTCTAGGAAAAAATTGTGCAATATACCAGAAGAAATTGAATACGCTATTGATGAATTGAACTATCGGATAATGAAAGTGCGTGCGGAGGCGAAAGGCGTTGGCATCTCCACTCATTTCCTCTTCCTCATTGTAGTCAAGAGGATTTTATTGCGAAATGAAGAGTCTATTCAGAATATCATGGTAGTCTTGATATTGAATGGACTTAATATCCACTATAACAAAATATCGAAATAAAATTTAAAACAGATAAAATTCCAGATTTCCATTCAAATCTTCGTCTGTAATTTTACGCATCTGAAACTGACGGTCTGAAAAAGTTATGCAATTTGACCACGACTTTCTTCGGGCCTTAGTCTGATCAGAAGGACAATATGTTAGTGAGTACAAAGCATTTACAGTCGAATTCGGTTAAACGGAAAGAAACATATTTGTTTTCACTTATGCGGGATTTTCAATACGCAGTACTTCCGAAAACTGAACCTTCTTTCATTTAAACGAACTGAGAATGGACTTTTGAAATTGTTCTATGAAACGAAAATAGAACATAGTGGCACAACTATTAAAGTACAGGTATGTACAATTTAAATTCAATATGAATAAGCTTGAATGAAAATAGTCACTTATTTTCATTTGGTTGAGTTGTCTTAAGTGTGGTTGACACATAGTTTGTTGAGATCATTTGTTATGTCCTTTTTTTATCGCCATTACATTCATCACATTTCTCTTAAGCGGTATTCGTATCGTATATGTTTTTTTCTGTACGCTGAAAAAAAATCGTCATTTTAATAAATTTCAGCAAACAAATTCGCATCAAACATACGAGGTATGTTAAAAAAATATTGCGAATTTTTAATTTCCGCGTGCTACGTGTATTTGATTTTTGATATTTTTGTAGAGTTATATTGGTACTCATGTCCCTTTCTTATTCTGACAAGGTGGTCCATTTTGAATGTTTAGTTAATTTTTGACAGCTGTTGTGCTTGGATGTGTTTTAACTTGTCTTCGATTATTATCTATTTCAGAAAATGGATAAAAGAATCGGCATTAAATTTTGTGTGAAAAACAAAATAATGTGCACTGACGCATTGCGAATGTTGACTGTGGCATATGGTGGAGCTATCTGGGACCAAAGCAACGTTTATCGGCGGTACAAAAGGTTCCTAGAGGGCCGAGAAGATGCGAAGGACGAACAGCGTGCCGGACGCCTAAGCACAGACGAAAACATTGATAAAGTGAATAAAATGATATTTGCCAATCCACGAATTACCATTAGAGAAGTTGCTGAGGATCTAAACATATTCGATGTTAACCAATGATTTGGTCATGAGTCGGGTCGCCGCAAAATTCGTGCCAAAATTGCTCAATTTGGACAAAAACAGCATAGCCTCCGCGACGACCCACATTTGCTCCAGAGGGTCATAACTGGTGACGAATCATGCGTTTATGTTTACGACGTGGAAACTAAAGCTCAATCATCCCAGTGGAAGCTGCCACATGAACCAAGACCGAAAAAAGCGCGTCAAGTTCGGTCGAACGTAAAGGTTTGCTCACAGTTTTCTTTGATTGCAGGGGCGTAGTTCATTATGAGTTCTTGCCACAGGGTTGTACGATCTACAGAGAATATACCTGCATGTTATGCGCAAATTGCGCGAAACAATCTGCCAAAAACGCCCGGATTTGTGGGAGAACAAAAAATGGCTTTTGCACCATGATAACGCCCCTGCACACACATCGTTGCTTGTGCGCGAATATTTGGCCAAAAAACAGCACAGTAATGCTGTCGCAGCCACCGTAATCCCCTGACCAAGCACCCTGTGACTATTTTTCGTTCCCAAAACTGAAAAGGCCCATGAAGGGACGACACTACGCCACGATTGAGGAAATAAAGCCGGCATCGAAGTCGGAGCTGAACAAGATCACACAAAATGTTTAATTGAAGTACTTCGAGGATTGGAAAACACGTTGGCAGAAGTGTATTATATCCGAGGGGAACTACTTTGAAGGGGACAAAATAAATAAATACTTTTTTTGTTATAAATTTACTTTGTATTGTAATTAATAAAGAAATAAATACTTTTTGAAAAAATACAAAATTCGCGATAATTTTTGAACATACCTCGTATATATAACAGGTGGCGCAAAAGTAAACTTCCGATGTTTTAAAAAATGTTACAAAAAAAAATTTAAAAACTTTTATTCTTCTTGTGGATTATTTTTATTTGGTCTTTTAATTTTTTTTACATCAAGTCGAGAATATGATGTCATGTAAATGGCCGCCGCCACAGTTGATTGTCACATTAGGGGCCAATCGCAAAATGTATAGCATTTTCTGATAGGAGGATTACTTTTGCGCCACCTTGTATATATATATATTTCCATACCACAAACATTAACTTGCTTGTAGATGATAAATATCAAATATATATGTATACATTTGTTACTTTTTATTTATTTGAATTTGTGCATCTCTATATATCAATTCATCTTATTCTCTCGCTTATTTTTATTAAGTAAAACAGCGTAGAGGTAAACAAAAATATGAAAATTGCTGCAAATGCACACATACTCGCACTCAAATGTTGTTGTACTTTGTTGAATAACTTTGTTGTCTGTTCTTCACCAAACACGCTATTGCTTATACACAAATACGTAATATTAAAAGCAAATGAGTTATATTTGCAGCCAAATAAACTTTGTTTCGAAGCATATAAGCTTTATTTGCTACAAAGACCGAACACGCGTTTTACTTGTGTGTAAACATATACAAAAATAAGTATTTTTTAGCGTGTGTGCATTAAAAATGAGTTTCACATAAACGCTCCTACAATAAAGCGGATTTGCGTTTAGGCAAAGTACTGTACATGGAAAATCAACCAGAACCATCGTTACTGATATTTATTTTCAATTGGACGATTTGTTCAATTAAACGACGAGCACTTATCCGAATTCGGCTCTAAATCAATTCAAGAATCTGTGTGAAATTTGATATTTCTAGATATTGTTGAAAAAATGAACTTTCTTACTAAAAATTACCTAATTCTTGATGAAAAGTCAATAGAATTAAATCTCTGGATACTCGTGGTTAAGTAAACCAAATATATGATAATGAAAAAAATGCTGTTCGGAACAGTTACAGAGTTCACTGAAGGTGGTCACTCTTGCATTTTGTAAGTAAAGTGATTCCCGAACTCATTTCAATGAACGTTCTACTTTACCGGTGTTAAATCTGGTCTCCACTGCATTCGAAAGGACCTATAGATTTTTTAACTATAGGTTGAGCAGTACATTGTGAAAATCTGCGAACAAAAATTTACTGAAACTGCAGTTATCGGATGTTAATTATAGGCAGAGAAACGGAGAATAGAACAGCCCGTTCACAGTTGACGAGGGGATCAGAAATACAATTAAAATGAAATAAATTCCTATATGGTTATGGTAATTCAATTCCTCTGAGGAACACTGATAAAACTGAAAATAGATTGTGCTAACAATAGCGCTCGTGTTTAGCAATGGCAGAGTACTATTTCCACTTCGGTGGCCAATTCTTTGGCAAGGAGCACATTATTAAGAGACTTGCAGGCCGGCTGAGAAAGAAAAACTAAAGAAAACTCCTTTTGCAAAGTACAATGTCCCTAGAATTCCAAGTCCATATTTTTATTATTATTATTATTTCTTAATAGCTATTGTTGTACAAGTCCATATACTTCCCCCATTCGAACACTAGCGTGTAGTTTCCTTTTCAGGTCATTGCTAATAATCAATTTCAAGCAAAGAATGTCGCTTACTTCCTTCTCTCCCCCACCAAAAACACCGCGCGCGCCCTGTCCGTCTGATTTATAAACCCGGCTATGGCCGTAGCCAACAAATGTGATTCCATAATCCGATAATCTAAAATTGAACCATGGCAACGAGACCATCATCGAGTGTTTCGTTCGCCCATAGCCCATCGTCGAGTCAGTCCATGGATTATTTGCATATGTACGTAGTACAGCGAAACCAGCGATTCGTTTACGATAAAGGTTCAGCTCCAGCCACAACTCATGCCACGGCTCACTATCACTGCTGCTCCTTCATGCGATTGTCCATTTTTAGTGGTTACATGATGCTGCTGCTCGGATGGAGCAACAGACAACAACAACAAACGGAACAGCATACAAAACTCTTAAGGTTTTACACTGATGGTTATCTGGTGGAGCAAAGCATGACTACTCACGTAGAGACAGAGAAAGAGAGAGCGAGCGAGAGAGTGGCGACCATGGCTGTGGTGTGGATCGGGTGACGGCAGTGGCACTGGTGTTAAAGTCGGGACTTTGTGTTTTCTAAGCCCAGGGAGGAGGAGGCTATGGACTGGAGGAGCTGTTGCTCGCTTTTAATGGAATGTTTATGATTATGTTGTTAGTTTTGTGTCTTATGTTGTTTTTTTTTTCCGAAATTGTGTTTGTGGTTTTTTTTTTGTTGCTGTTCCTCTTTCGTTGGCTTCTTTTTTCTTGTAGTTTTTCTTTTTTTAGTTAGTACTCGTGTGTACGTGTGTCTGTATAATTTTTCATAATAGTTTTACATTATCATTAACTGCATTAATATGATCATCATCGGAGATGGTTACAGTGGTTCGGAGGCATCATCAACATCGAAAATCATCTGGAAAAAAGTAGGGGTCCACAGGTGCACGTGCATGTTCATTTGAAAAATGTCGTCGCACGAGTAACTTTTTGCCGTCCGATACAGCAAACAAAAACACAATGTTGCCCTACACCACAAATTGTCAAAGCATTTGGGGAAAAGTGTGGACAAGCAAATTTGTTTTTATAAATACACCAACATTTTGCTTTTTGTACTTCATAAACGTCCGACGAATTCTTGAATTGACAATAATTCACAAAATTATACTTTTTTGAATACGACAAAACAGTCAAAACACAATTACCCATTAAAAAATGTGTTGGGGCACCTCTAACATTCGTCTCCGCTGCATGTGTCAACATTTCAAAGCCATAGAATTTTTGTTGCCAGTCAGCCGGTAGAAAAAAAGGTGTTTGTGGGAAAAAAAAATGTGAGAGTGTTGAGGTTTTCGAACAATCCCTGTTCGGTGTAATGGCTGAGGGAAGAGAGTATTGTGTAAGCCATGTAAAACATCTCTAGAAAAGTATTACCCGTAGGTTCAAGCTGGTGACAATCTATTGCACATTCGACGAGCTAGTTCTTTTATATTATATATATGTTATTTTGTGTGTTTTTTTAGGAACCCTTTAATCACTAAGAACGTTTTCAGACGGTCATCACTAACATCGATTTCTAATTAAGGGTTCGATGTCAGCTTGTCTGATAACCAAAGTTGATAAAAATCGTTTAAGAAATTTTGTACTATCTTTCTCCAATAGTTTGCACCCATTATTGTCGGTGTCACAGATTCCCATTGACAGTTTTTGGATCAGGATCAACTATTCAAATATTATAAATTTTAATTAAAACGACTGCAGGCTTGATTATAAAGGGTGTTTTTTATTGGGGTATATAACTTTAAGTTGGCATCACTTTTTTAACTGGCGGCAATTTTGTCAGCTGTCAAGTGATTAATATTTAGTTTGGTTTGCCATTTCATCATGAACAGGTTGACAAAAGAACAACGCTTGCAAATCGTGCAAATTTATTTTGAAAGTAATGGTTCAGTTCGCGAAGTTCACCGCAAGCTCCGTCCGAATGAATCGATTCGCCACCGTGCACAGCAATTGGAGCTTTGTCCATCAACTTTATGGAAGATTTTGCGCAAAGATCTTGGCTTGCGACCTTACAAGATCCAGCTTGTGCAAGAATTAAAGCCGCGAGACCATGCAATGCGTCGTGATTTTGGTGTATGGGCCGAAAATGAGATTCATCTCGATGCTGATTTTCATCACAAAAGTGAAATTGGACCTGTAGAATTGGCTTTATTCGAGCCAGCCGCGGCGGCCACATGCCCGAAATCATATTTAAACATTAATGGCATAAAATTATCCTTCCAATAAAGCCAAATTGATGGACATTGAAACGATTTTCTTGTGTTTTATTTCAATTCGAAGTTCTATACCTCAATAAAAAACACCCTTTATTTCCATACCAACAGCTTAATATCCAGCGCAACATGAAAATGTCCATCGGACATTCGCTCTGCACCACCAAACCACTGTGCTCAGTTACTGCTCAGCACTTCTTTTTTCGCTCTTGCTGATTGCCTTAATCAAGTGAATGCATTAGCAATGGAGCATGGCATAATTATGTTGTACTGCAATATGTTCGGTATGACTCGATGGCGGATTTGCCTGCACTGGGACGGACAGCCGGACAAACGGATGGCTGGGACGGTTGAGCTGAGATGAGCTCGTTTCGTTACTGGGGCTCATTGGAAAAACAATTATGTATTGACAAGAATTTGTAACTTTTTAAATAACAATAAAACGTGTAGGAGTCACTTGGGTCTCCTCTGGCATACAAAACACGGACCGACATGGACAGACACCACACATATCATCATAGTGGCCAACATGGAACCGACAACGGCAACAACAACAACAACAGCAACCAGCCCAGCCGACCGACTACAGAACAGATACATTTCAAGCATACGCCGAGAGAGTTTAAACCACAAATGAACATGTATGCCAACATCATCATAACTTGTGATTTATTGACATCAATTTCAATAGAATATCTCTTATTTCTGTTGTTTTTTTTTATTCGTTGATATTTTTGAATCATGGACTCATCATCGTACCGAGACTTTACACTTTTCAACGTTGACTGGGCTGGGATGCGCTTTGAACAAAAACAAAACCAACAGCAAAAAAAAAACGAACAAAGTAAATAAGATTAATTTGTGCCGCTTGCTGTCCAACTACACATAAAACCAATAAAACTGACTTTGAATAATGTCCGCCGCACAGTGGGTCGAACAGAATGGTGTCGGTTTTGACAATGCAGAAGTGCGTGAGTAACGATGTTTCGGACTCTTATCAAAATAGGAAGTAACGGAGAGCACTAAGACCAATCGACGAACATTTTTCATTGACTTCACATGTCCTTAAAATATCCGTATAATAGGCAGAAAGGACAAATGTCTTTACCAAAATGTTCCTACAAAATCAAGTATCACAACAAACTAAAATCGACCCCAGAAATTAATTCAATTCAAGTATGTTTGTACTTCTGAGGAGTAAATAGTACTCAGCTGAAGTAAATTCTATTTGAGCTGTCGTTCAGCTCAAATCTTAATATATATTTACCCACGACACTGATTCACTGACTCTGTCACGCAGTACGTAGGAATTTAAATAGGCATTCTATAATTTTCTATAAATAATAATAATAAAAAAAATAATATTTTTTTTTTGTACAGAAATTGCGTTTTCCCCAAATTTTTTTTTTCCAAAATTTTTTTTTACAAATTTTTTTTTTTTAAATTTTTTTTTTTTTTTACAAAATTTTTTTTTCCAAATTTTTGTTTTCAACAAAATTTTTTTTTTCCACAAAATTTTCTTTTCCAACAAAATTTTTTTTTTCCACAAATATTTTTTTTTTTCAACCAAATTTTTTTTCCATATTTCATCGGGCGCCATAGGCGCATTACAACTACTAGTATAATATAAAGGTCGCCAATATATAAGGGTTAGTAAATTTTACTAGATTTGAGTAGGCTTGGAAATTATTCGTACCCAAAAAAAACTAAGTAGTTGTTTAGTTGAGTACATTGTTACTTGGTGCCATATGAAGATCAAATTTACTCAATTGGAGTACTTGAATATAGTAACTTTTTGCCCAAACGAACTAAAAAAAAATCCAACGAGCCATTCAGAAGATATGAGCTTTGCATGTTTCATCTAATTTCCTATCGACCTCCTGGTAAATTCTGTTTTCCTACTGAAAATCCCAAAATATAAAAACATCGTTAAAAACGTTAAATGGAAAATCACATCAGGATAAATGAGGAATCTGTGAAAATTGTAACACAAAAAGACAAGACCTAATGCGATTTTTTCCCACAGAGGACGACTATAGACTTTTCGACGAACGATGCTATCAGAGACGTTCTGACATCAGTTTGTGTGGATGATTTACTCTCTGACAATGTAGTGAGACTATTTCACCAGAAAAAAAGATAGACAACAAAAATAAAATATCAAGAAATCGCGATTTGGGCGATTGGGCGCCCAATTAAATTTTGGACGTTTTTAGTATGAAGCTCGTATTTAGTGGCCTGTGTGAAAGCCTTTGGACCGATTGTTTACCTTTTTTCAGTGATCCAATCGAGCTGATTTTATTTATTTATTAATTACAATACAAAGTAAATTTATATTATAATTTTGGGTCCAAGGGTAAACCGGGTGACAAAGACCATTTGGCTTGATTTTTGCAGCGACAGACCAAAGCCTCTGGTGGGAATCGAACCCACAACCCCCACGCTGATAGGCAAGCACACTACCAACTCGCCTACCGGGGCGCTTCGAGCTGATTTTTTGCAGGCTCGTGGAAATGTCTGTATCACGTAATTTTTATCAATTCTCAGATTTTCCTAAATATTTTTTTTTTAAATGGTTATTTTTATTTAAGGTTTCAGAAACATTTTTTTTTGTAACGCTTAAGTAGTTTAAAAATTTGGAGTCTCTTCAAGTTATGCTAAGAAAAGTGAAAAAAATATTTTTTTTTCAAAAATAATAAAAATTTGGGAAAATCTGAGAATTGATAAAAATCTATTTTTTAAAAAATTTGACGTGATACAGACTTCCCTCAAAATCAATGATCTGTACACCATATAAGGTGTACATTAACTGATCGAAAACTGTTGTTTAAAGTCATTCCCGAATGGATAATGGTGGTCTAGAGAAGATTTACTGGGCTTGAAGATTATGCTCTTAATCGACGACGTCTTATTATTCATAGATCACAACTTTATTTAGGTGGCTACATCGGCGGGTTTTGAAGTAGCGCTGCCTGTCAACAAAATTTCCCTTGGCTTAGCATCCTGTCAACCCAGCTTTTCACCGTTTGCTCGATAAGGCCCTGAATCGCACGTGAATTGTTGGCAAAATTAAAAACCTTCACGGTACCCAACAAAAAGAAAATTGTAGCTCCCAGTTTGTCAATTGACATCGCCGATTGTGTCGTGGATAGTTTGACATGTCGCTTCATCCTGCTGAAACCAATGGTCTTTAATCTCCTGCCAGCAATCACCATTAATCGAAATGTTGTTTGCAGCAGCATTTTGGTCAATGAGGCAACCGCTCCCAACCGTCAGTCTCTGAGGATACATTGGCTTCTCGACGATCGTGTATAGGTTTTTCCGGCCGTTTTGCTTGGTAACATTGCCGTCCGAAAAGATGGGAATCGATGGGTCATGTGCCTTCCAGTTTGTTGTGGCTTAAGCAACACTGTGCGACGTTTCGTACTTCCTCACATTCCATTCACCCCCTCGCAGGTCGTAAATCTCTTGATAATTCTGTCAAATGCCGATTTTCACAATTAAATCAAAACCAATATTTTTCCGGCGAACATTTCTGAAAACTCCACGACTGCTGTTGTTGCCGCTTTTATGAGTTGTGGTGTTTTACGACCATAAGCAACGAGTTGCAGTGGTTTAATTCGTTTACAAAGCAATTTAAATAAAATTGAATTTCTTTTTCTTTGCGACTTAATCGTTATGTTTATGTTTATGTACGAATGTCCAATGGTTGAGTCAGTTAGTCTGTCTGTGTCTATGGTTGGTCTCATATTCATTTTGTCCGTCCAACAGTCACTCATTCATTCATTTAGGGAATTTATTAACTCATATGTTGTCGACCGATAAATCATGACGGCTTTTTAGCTCTTTTTTTTATTATGACATTTACCCGCATGATGTATGCATGTATGATCATGCTACGAGTACATTTGGGCATGTTGTATTCGGATCAACGCAGCAAGCCAGCCAGCCAGCCAACCACATGCCACAGCCCAAGCAACAGTCACACCAATGTTCTGCGCTTTTCATATGTCCGGCCTGATAATCGGGCATGGTGCCAGTGCCAGTGCCAGTGCCTGGGACCGGTGCCTGCCTGGATTTCTTGTGTGTTGGAGTATTTTTTTTTTTTGTTTTTCTTTCAATTTATAACATTTACATTTTTAACATGTTAATTTATTTATATTTTCGTTACAACAATAATTAATTTGTAGTTATTGTGTGTGAAGGAAGTGTCTTGATTAGGAAATGCACATTAACTATTAAATGCATGCAATTTAGTGCACAACATTTGTAACTATTCCCATAACTATATTTTATGTGGATCTGCTTTGTTGGTATTCATAATTATGACAGATATTCGAGGGCATCATGGCAAAGTAGTATGGGATAAATGTAGCTGATGTATGGGATAAAAATAGATTTTTTTCTGTCCTATGAACCAAATTTACTTTTTTGGAAAGAGGAGAAAAAATAAAAATACACGTATCGGCGATTTTCATGTACACGTCAGAATTTTTTTTTTTTTTAAGTTTGAAGTATAAAGCTCGTAGTGGCCTGTATGAAAGCCTTTCGACTGTATGAAAGCCTTGTATCACGTCAAATTTTTTAAAAAATAGATTTTTTATCAATTCTTAGGTTTTTCTAATTTTTTTTAATTTTTTTTTTAAATGGTTATCGTTTTTTTTTAAGGTTTCAGTTCAAAAAACATTTTTTTTTTTCGTAAAGTCACACAAAAACCGGGTTTGTCCAAAAAAGTTACACACTTTTTTAACGACTTTATCTAAAAAAAACCCACAAAACATTAACAATTGAAACAATATGAACAAATTATAAACAATCCGTGGCCCAATCATCTTCTTATATACACTTTTCAAACTATGACACGATTTACATGATGACTTTCCACGCAAGTTGAACAGGCAAGACTCACGACGGTTGGCGAAGGGGGGGCATTCATGAAATGGGTGGTCAGGGCTGTGGAGTTGATCCAAAAACCCTTTATCTATTTTATGGCAAATGTAAGTAAATAAAAGTCGGAGTCATAGTCGTGCAAATTGTTCCACTCCAGACTCCGACTCCACAGCCCTGGGAAACCGGGGGGAACATTTGATTTTTTTTAATTAACAACTTCTTTTTTTAACATAGTAAATTTGATGTTGTTTATTTTAATTTATATTTACCCTCGACACTGATACACTGATTCACTGACTCTGTCACGCAGTACGTAGGAATTTAAATAGGCATTCTATAATTTTCTATAAATAATAATAATAAAAAAAAATATTTTTTTTTTTACAGAAATTGTGTTTTCCCCAAATTTTCTTTTACCAAAATTTGTTTTTTCAAAAAATTTTTTTTTTCCATATTTTTTTTTTCCACAAAATTTTTTTTTCAACAAAATTTTTTTTTTCAAGAAAAAAAATTTTTTTTTAAACAAAATTTTTTTTTTCAACAAAATGTTTTTTCCATATTTCAACGGGCGCCATAGGCGCATTACAACTAACTAGTACAAAATAAGAATACACGCATTTTTGTTTTTTTAACAGTCATTGTGTTCAAGAAAATGTCGAGTCTGGGGTAAAAGCCAAGTAAACATGGTTAGTCTGGAAAAGTAATGAAAAAAACCGCTAAAGACATCAGAATCATATTTTTAATGAGAAAAAACTTATAGTCATGGAAAATTGAAAATTTAAAAAAATTTGGTAATAAAAATAGTATTTTTTAGGTAACTAAAAAATAATTTTCAATTTCTTAAATATTACGTCATTTAGTTCGTGATAAAAAAAAGTCACAGGCGTAAAAAAAGTGTGACAACTTTAGTCGCAAAAGGGCCACACTGCTCCTGTTTACTAAACATATCGATGGCTTAATTTAGAAACGACGTAACTCGCATTTTCGTAACTTTACAGAAGAAGGTAAAAACATTTGAAAAACTTCAGGCCGTACAAAATTTGAAAGGCAATTTTAACTAAAAATGCGCGACAAATTGAATTCTGAAACTAATATATTTACTTTTTTTAATTTTGGTTACGTCCTTTTGCAAAAGGGCAATTAATTCGGTATTCTTGATCACAAAGCCCTAAATTGACAATGGTCTACCAAAATATGTAAAAAACGTGATTTTGAAAAAAAATCGCGTTACGCCCTTTCCAAATTACGCCAACGATATGCTCCCTTACACTCTTTGAGTATTACTTTTTTTAATATTCATGTCATGTGAATTTGAAACTGCAACAAATTATAAAGAATTACCCGGCTTTATTTTGTCTTATTTGTTTTTGGCCCAAAACCCTATGCACGGTATTTCGGTAGCTGTCACTTTTTAAGCTTTTCTTTGATATTTGACAAGTAGA
This sequence comes from Hydrotaea cyrtoneurina, assembly GCA_958296145.1. NCBI lineage: Eukaryota > Metazoa > Arthropoda > Insecta > Diptera > Muscidae > Hydrotaea > Hydrotaea cyrtoneurina. Next base: position 138,530,605 of record OY282512.1, on the reverse strand, counting down.
AAGTACGCCATTACTAAAAAGGGAACGATACACGATTCAACCACTCATTGAAATTATAAAAATTCACTACAAAAATTTGTGAAAATCTTGCAGTCACAGTTCGAAAAACTAAAACATTTTTGGGTATCTTTGCTGATGGATCCTTGAAATGCATGAAAATGATCCGGACTTCCCTCAGAAAATCACCTTGACTGATGAGGCCCATTACCACCTCGGTGGCTTCGCCAACAAGCTTTCCATCCTCAACGTTTGACTGTTTGGTGCGGTTTATGGTCCGACGGGATCATTGGACCTTACTTTTTCGCAAATGAGGTTAGATCAACAATTACGGTGAATGGATTGCGCTATCGAGAGATGATTAATGGTTTTTTTTATGTTTGGAGTTGAATGATATTGACCTGGACAACGTTTACTTTTCACAAGACTGCGCTACGTCCCACACAAGAAACGCAACCATTGCTCTTTTACGGGAAAAGTTTCCAGACCGTGTTATCTCCCGAAGAGGCCACCGAGATCTTGCGATCTATTGCTTGTTACAGCGTTTTCCACCACCGTTGCGTTTTCGCAACATAAACTTTGAATGTATGTTCCATGACTTTAAACCAACGGATATGTATTTTTTTTTCGTCTCCTAAAGATAGTTTAGGGCATTGCCCTGAAGACATTGAAGCCAAAAATAGTACATGGGTAATTCCACCAAAAGGTCTACCGTGATGAAAAAATTAAATGTTATTAAAATCACATTAATGTAATATATTACTATACAAAAATATTCAAAGTTTAATGAAATTAAAGAATTTCACGTGTATTTACTCAAAAATTTACGAAAAACAAAGTGCAAAGTGGAAAATTGTAGTTTTGTATCATTTTCAGATTTTTAAATGCACATTTTTTTTAAAATTTCCTTCGTAAAGAGAGGCTTATGTAAAAAGAGGCTTATTATAAATAATCTTTCTAAGAGCATAAGAAATCTTAAATTGAAGAGACGAATCAAAAGGAATGAAGAATAACGGTACTTTTTGGTCTAATTTGTCTATATGATAGTCATAGAAAAAATGTCACGTTCGACATGTCACGTTCGAACCAACCTAAAAATTAAATGTAAAAAAACTATCCATGATATTTCTATAAAATAAAGAGGATACGAAAGCTTTGTCATTTTTTAACATTTTACAATTTTCATCGATAACATATTCTGTTTGATTTCGCTGATTCTCATGTTTTTAAAGATGTTCACGGAAACTACTTCTGTTTTTGTCGCGTTCGACCCGCTCCCTGTTTTGTCCTTATTTTGTTATCACTATTACTACTATGGACCTGTACGAATATGTATAAGATGAATCTAAAATATATTTTATTCTGACCTTTTTTGCACTTTGAATGTGTACAACGGTCACGTTCGACACCGTGGAATTGCCGATATATATTTGATGGTAGTTTTAGAAATGAAAAATGCTTCAGCAACAATATAAAATTTGTGTAGCACATTTTTGTGAGAAACGCTGAAAACCAATTCTAAAAAAATACTAGTTCAAAAAATCCTAGTTCCTCAAGCCATTACTGTGAAAAAAAAGTGTTGTGAAAACGCATCGGTGGCTAATTGCAAACAAATCACTTTCAGTGTTTATTTGTTAGCAAACATGTGTTTATCTTTTTGATTTAGGATTCTTGAAATATATTGCAAGTGTAACATTTTGATTTCATAATCAATAAAAGGTTCTTATTCTAATTTAAAAGAAGAAACCGAAATCGAGAACTAACTTGACCACAGGTTTTTAGAAAAAGTGATTTCTCATTAGCCAACGTTGCGTTTTCGCAACGGCTAACATATGTGGCCAATTTTTGTTTTTATTTTGTGTTTTTTTTTTATAATCAGGAAGTTACCAATGTTTACCATTCGAAAATTCAGCAAGCTATCTCTAAATTTGGAAAGAATTGTTCTTTAACAAAAAATCTCCGCCTCATCTGCTTTCTCAAGTCTACGGCCAACCTTTAACTGTGGGGGTGGTGGTCAATTTTACACATTTTACCTCATTAGCCAACGTTGCGTTTTCGCAACACTCCAACACGGCTAACATATGTGACCAATTTTTTTCATTATTTTGTTTCTCAAGTCTACGGTCAACCTTTAACTGTGGGGGTGGTGGTAAATTGTACACATTTTAGGTTACATTCTATGTCCTAAAAATTCTCCTCCTTAGTAAAAGGTTAAAATAAGAGTGTCCTACCATATTGTTGTAGTTCCTCCAGAGAAACGTCTGTTCTTGAATTGTTTGCTTTGCCTTACACGTTATTTCATTGTTGACATCCTTCTTTCTATTGAGGGGGGAGCTTTCTCACAATATATATATCATAAGCTATCGCTATAGATAAGCGACTTATTCAGCGGTAGTTGGCGCAAACCGTTTTATCTTCTTCTAACAATCGGACACCAGTCTTCCAAATGGTGCAGACTATCTAATGCAAGCTCCTTATCGGCTCATCACCTTCGGTCTCAGACAGCACTGCCGATATTCCGCCAGACCCTGCGGTCGTGCTGTGGTTAAGTCGGGCTATTGCTGCTTCGACCTCATTTAACGAGTGGACATTCAACACCATCTGTGATCGGATAAATACTTCTACCAAATCCTCAAAACACACGACGTTTCTGTTACCAGATTCTTTATTATTTTATAGAATTTTCATATGCTTGCCTTAATCTCCGCGCCTGTTGTACGCAAGTTTGTGCCAAAAGCTCATGGGACTGGCATCGTAGTATGAGACGCTTACGGTCCTAAGGAGTTCAACTCAACGATTCACACACCAGCCTGTTGCGAATTTTTCACAAAGACCTTACAGTGTTCGCCTACAAGATCAGCATTTCAGGGAACGACAGAATCCGATGCGTTATCGCTTCTCAGTTTGAATATTAGAGCAGCTCGTAATGGTCAGAGGTTTTGCTAATATGGAGATCAAAAATAACTGATTTTAATTCTTGGCGTAATTGTTACGACCCATAATATTGGCTAGCTTAAGACTCCAACTTTTTGTTTGAAATCGAACATCGTAAACAAAATGACACTAGCAGTTGGCCTTCCTTTCATCATGACTCCCCTTCGAACTAGTTATGAGAACAACACATTAAACTGCTCATCATTATCCAAATGATCGAAAACTGTTCGAATGACTTTAGTCAATTGAACAACGTCAACAATTTTCACACTAATGCTGATTAATCGTTGAGGCAACAATGTCCTTTTGTCAAAATCACGATACGATTCGGAATCACACACACACACACACACACACAAAATTAATGATATCAAATGGTGGAAGAACAAGCAGAAGAAAAAACTACCATCATTAGCATACATAAAACCCAGTGATTTGTGACAACAACCAAAACGAGCCTCCAACGTTCACAAATACTCCAGAAAAAAAAAAAAAACAAATGAAAGAAAGTCAGTCATATCAAACAATTGAGGTGAGAAGCGAGTTGAGGAAAAACGCTTAGTAATCCAGCATGATCTGCCAAAAAGAAAAAAAGAGAAGAAGAGAAAAAAACACCAAACACAAAGCGGCTCCACACTGTCTGGCTCGGTGAGACTGGTGAGTGCTTGGATTCATGTGATCAAACAAATCATATGAAAAGATTAGCCATATTGATGATAAGTGGTAAAAATCGGTTTTTTGGTTACACCGGCCGACAGATAGACGGTCGGACATACAATTGGTTATGCATTCATGACAATTACTACCCATTTTTTTTTCATTCTTTCTTAATTTTCATCAATTCGAAGTTTCCAGTTGTGTGTGTGTTTTGAATAGACCATTGATTCTTTTGGGGGCATACAAAATCAATTTTTAATTGTATCCATTCAATTCAACGAAATGAAGCGATGAGTTGAGTGGCGGTGCGGTGCCGTGCGGTGCGGTGTCTTGGCATATGAGACTATCTCCTCTATGTGGAGTCGGTTGTGACTGATGAATGGCCAATGGAAGTGTGAATAATGTAATAAGTCAAGATTTTGATGATCACTAATCATTTGAATCGCTTACTTTGCCGCCGCAGCATATCTTCACACTCCTTCTGAACTGATTGATTTATTGTGGCTGTGATGATCATCAGAAAAGGAAAAAAAAAATCACACACAACGACGTCTGATTTATAAACAAACAATACAAGTGTTCGTCTCGACTTATCTCGCGCCTGAATGGCATAAATTCCGTCTGTAAGTGTAAATTGGTAGACCGCTACACTCGAAACAATTTCGAATAATTGAAATGATGAAAAATTATTTCTCGTCAATCACTTTGAGACGCTTTAGGTGCGAGTGAACATTAAAAGTGTAAATGTGATTGTGGGCTTTATTCGTTCGTTCTCCTTTCAAAGAAATAAAAAATAACTCTTTTATATGAATGTGTGATGATCGTCATTATCACGTTATATTATATTGAAATTTTCTTTAATTGAAATCCACAACAAATCAACTGTACGTAGATGGGGGCATTCCACTGGAAAACTTCACACTCAGGGTTGGGGGGCGTTGGGCTGTGAAATTTGCTCTCAGACAATATTAGCTGGTCTTGCTTAAAGAATGGTCTCTAAAATGGGATAGAATTATAAGATTATAGAGATTAATTTAGCCATATTAATGTCTACAGGCTGAAAAAAGCAGACATTAAAAAAATTTTTTTTTACAAAATTTTTTTTTCCAAATTTTTTTTTTCAACAAAAATTTTTTTTTTACAAAATTTTTCTTTCATCAATAAATTTTTGTTTTAAAAAAAATTTTTTTCCAAATTTTTTTTCAACAACAATTTTTTTTTTCTACAAAATTTTTTTTTCCACAAAAATTTTTTTTTCCACAAAATTTTTTTTTTTCAACAAAATTTTTTTTTAAACGAAATTTTTTTTCATATTTCAACGGGCGCCATAGTCGCATTACAACTTACTAGTATGTATATATTTTCCCATACCACAAACATTTACTTGTTTGTAATGGGTTATCCATTTTGCGTTTTCAAAATGTCAACGTAAATAAAACACATTTCAAATATTTTTTTTTTCATGATAATTTTGGACCACTTTCTGGCACATATTGGGCGGTATCTCAGCCATAACTGAACGAATGTTGGTTCTTAAGTGCTCAAAAGTTAAAGGTTTATTTGCATTAACACGGTCTTTCGTGAAGCCCCACAAAATAAAAGTCTAATGGTGTCAAATCGCATGATCTTGGTGACCAGTTGATGTCGCCACGACGAGAAATTACGCGGCCAGGAAATGTCTCTTGCAATAAAGCCACATTCGCTCAAGTTGTGTGGCATGTGGCACCGTCTTGTTGAAACCACATATTCTCTAAGTCGTATTCTTCAATAGCAGGCAAAAAAAAAGTCGGTTATCATACGACCATAACGCTCCGAATTGAAGGTGACAGTCGTTCCCTCGTCGTTTTCGAAGAAGTAAGGTCCAATCACACCTTCGGACCAAAGAGCGCACCAAACAGTGACTTTTTGTGGATTCAATTACTTGAGGATTCTCAGATCCCCAAATGCTACAATTTTGTTTATTAACATACTCACCGAGAGAGAAATGTGCTGCATAACCATAAATCATAATCTCCTCTTAAAGCACGATATGTGGCTGTGCCAGAATCACAATTTTTGAAGTAGGTTTTAATAATTTTTACGCGTTGCGTGATAGTTAAGCGATCGATTTTCGTCAATGTCAGACTTTCAACTGAAAAGAAAAAAAATTGGTCGAATTCCTGCCCTATACTTTTGAAACCACGAAATGGATAACCCTAACAAGAACCCTTTTAACATCATGCGTTCGAAAAAAATATCTGTGTCATCGAACTAGATACGTTTTCGATCACGGGGAGTGGTGGACAGCTTTCTGGCAAAAATGAATTCTATGCAAATATTTCGACCAGCTCAGTGTGTGCGGTTTAAGATAATTCACTCAAGGGAACAATATACCGTGGATAAATAAACAATATAATTATTACAATATACAATATTACTATCGTATAGGGGAATTTATCACGTTTTAGGCCCTGTTGTTTGACATAGCTCGACAGCCACTAGCCCGATTTAGTTGAAATAAATTTTAAAAAATTAAGAATTACAATTCCCTTAATCTGTTCATATATTGTTTTCCTATACAAGCAACAGTTTCCAAGTTAAAAATAAGTTTCCAATAAAAAATGAAGAAATTTTTTTTTTTATTTTTTTTTTAAATTCATAAAAAATACAAAACGGAAATAAGTTACAAGTGTAGTTACTTTTTCGCAAAGTCACATAACCTATGAGCAAAATGAGACAAAGATCATGAAAATCGATGCACGCGTTTCGCTTTTATTCGCAATTGAGTAAAGGTATGAATTTCAAAAATAAAATAAAAATAAAAATTAAAAAATGATCATGCAAAAAAAAAATTAATTTATAAAAACTTTATGAAAATAAAATAATATGCAATTAATACGCAATTATAATATGCATAAAAACAAAATTCAGAACATTTTTTCAATTATTGGCAATATCCATGCTTGCAGAAGTTGACGCAAGTACTAACTTCAAATCGATATTAAAAATATTTCGGCAGGTAAGAAGACAAAACGAATGATGCAGAAATTATTCTTTTTGGGTAGAATTTCACATACTGTTCTCGGAATTGAGTTGGCAAATCATGTGTTGTACTGTGTAAGGTTACACTGGGTTAGTTCAAATTCCATGAGGTTTATTTATGATCAGAAAGTACAATTAATATCTGAAGTATATTTGGAAGTTTATGATAACTATTTAGTTAACAAAATAAAATTTAAAAATATCTAAGCACTGGCGGCATTTTCCAACAGACGACGCCAATTTGTTATCATACATGTAGTGACATCCAGAGCTTGAGCAATACTGCTTCTGCAAATGGACTTAGGTCGTCTGTCCCCTAAGTTCTCTCTGTACTTAAAATATTCGTTACTTTGCATTGGTTTATCTTAAAAAGTATTATTGGCAATAAAGTCTTTAATTTTTACTTACACTTATAAATACAATTCAAAAATACCAAAAAATTCACCACATTTTTTTACTTTTCCTTTGGCTTTGATATTTTAAAGTAAATATTTTTGTACTAGTAAGTTGTAATGCGCCTATGGCGCCCGTTGAAATATGGAAAAAAAATTTTGTTGAAAAAAAAAAATTTTTGTTGAAAAAAAAAAATTGTTCTTGAAAAAAAAAAATTTGGAAAAAAAAATTTTGTAAAAAAAAAAATATTTGAAAAAAACAAAATTTTTGTAAAAAAAAAATTTTTGTTGAAAAAAAATTTTTGGTAAAAAAAAATTTGGGGAAAACACAATTTCTGTACAAAAAAAAAAAAAATTATTTTTTTTATTATTATTTATTATAGAATTATAGAATGCCTATTTAAATTCCTACGTACTGCGTGACAGAGTCAGTGAATCAGTGAATCAGTGTATCAGTGAATCAGTGTCGAGGGTAAATATATATTAAGATTCATTTTCAGAACTCAACAAGAACATTGAAGCCAACAACTGACGGCTGATTATAACAAAATATATTAAATTAATCAATATCAAAATTTGAAGAAAAAGAAAAAACAAAAACCACTATGTCGACAGCCTTTATCCACTAAACAATGCCAAGAATCAAGGAGAGGACTTATAACTGTGTTGGATCCACTTTCCATCACCAGTAACTAAACAATGCAGAGAATATTTTTCACCTCTGTTCAGTTTATATGGAATAAAATTTCCGTGCTTTGTAATTATTCCCAATGGAATAATGCATTGCTTCCGAGGTAAGTGAAATTTTACTAACGTTTAATAGCAATTGTCCTTTAACAATTGTTCCAACTTAGTGTTTTTTCCATTAACTTCCCTGTCAGAATCTCTTGAATGTACAAGCCACTCCTGAGCAGTATGTGCTGTCTCACAATCGATATTTTTCCGCAATAAAATAAAAATAAAAAATCTTTGGTAATACCAAGGCACATTTACAAGGTAGTCGCATCAGGTACAACAAATACAACACTACAATAACAACATGAAATTTGTTTTTGATTAGACAACGAAACTGTCAGAGACATCTGATTGAAGTTGTTGTGAAAATGTCAACAAATTCTATATTGTTGATTGATTGTTGACAAATATTTTATTTTTCCACAAATTTCAACTTACAAAATATCACAAATTGAATTTTTATAATTCAATTCAAAATAAAAAAACGAATGAATTTGAATTTTCAAACGTCATATTCAAAATAGAAATAAAACGTCATTTCTAAATGACACATTCGCTTACAGACCAAATGAAAAAAATAAAATATCAGCTGATTGTCAAGATTACCTTGTAAATGTGCCTTGGGTAATACAAAGTTATGGCGTTGCCAGATGTCCAATCAAACTATGACGTTTAACATCTGACAATTGAAACCTTCATTCTGTCGGCGCGTTGAAATAAAGCCCCAAAGTAACAATGAAATAAGGCCCCAAACATTAGTACAGAGAACAACAACAATGATGATTGGGGTGTTTTTTTTCATTTTTTGGGGCTTTATTTCATTTCGTAAGTTGGGGCGTTATTTCATACAAAAGTAACGACCCAAACCTCTGAATTGATTCATTGATCTCCAAATATTTTGCCAAAGAAATTTCTCCATTTCCCTGGAATATTTCACACAAAATGTCTCATATGATCGTGTCTGTGTGTGTGTGTGTTGTCATAAAATGTTCTCGCCTGTTCTTCAGTCCCTCCGAAAGTGTTAATTAAAATTCATGGGAATATGAATGACTATGGGAATGTGGAAAAAAAAAGGTTATTGAGATTAATTATTTCCCCTTTATCGAATGAAGAGCGGCTGATACGTGTTCGTTAGCATTTTCTTTCTTTGAAATTTTATAATTTTATTATAACATCGTGATTATTATAATGATAATGATACCCCCAAGCAACTTCTGTCAGCCCACATGCATTTAATTTGCTGGCCACGAAAGCTTTTTTTTTTTTTGGGGGGGGGGGTGAATTATTGCATTTGTCCGTCCATGCATCCTTTCGTCTGTGCCTTAGCATTGTCTACCAGATGTCATCGCTTAAATTTTTATTGTGATTTCAATTACAAAGCCAATTCATTTGCGAAAACACACAAAGCCACCCACACGCATTTTCAGTTTCTTTTAGTTTGTGTGGTAACACGCCGTGGCTGCCACTCACTTTTACAAAAAGAAGAAACACCAAAAAAAAAAATGGCATGCAACACCGGCAAATGCGTGTATCATGATGCATATCCTGCTCTCTGTGTCTGTGTGTGTGTCTGTGTAAAAATCTGCTGTGATGCGCTAAATTCATGAGCGAACGAGACCCGGCCATTCATTCATGGCCGCCACCAACTCCCTCATACAGATTTCGTTTCGGCTGCAGCCATGCAACGATGCAACGATGCACCGGCAACAATGGCCAGAATTTGAATATTATCCTCCGCTCTTTTCCGTATTCGTTTGTAAGTACGTTTTGACAATTTAAGTGTGAATCAAATGAAATTAATCCTGTTTTATGATCATCATCAGTCTGTGTGTGCTGTGAGTGTCCAGTGCCTTTGGTCCGTCCCCATCGTTGCCATTGTCAGCTCGGTTCATAACAGTGTTGCATGTGGTGAATGAATGTGTGGCATAAAGATTTGCCCGGTGATTGGCATCATTGTATCGCTTGTACTCCCATGTACTGCTATCCGGTGATATTTATGGTCCACTGGTTAAATATAATTGTATGCGAATACAATTTCGTTGCTTATTTCAGAATTAGATTGTTTAAATAATCCTGATATAAATTTGAGTATAATTTTCTATTGTGATTCATGGAATTTGTATGTGATGAATCTTTACATTTCTCTCCGTTTGACATGAATGCGCATTTGTTGTATTAACAATTTATTTTGGTCCATTCGGGACGAGTGTGATGTGTTTGTGTGTGTGTCGGATGTTGTTGTAAATAGGGTTTATTTTAATTTGAAATTCTTTCTTTTGACCTTTTCTGAGTTCCGTTGTAATCCGCTTAAGTTAAGTGGATTTTGGCTATGAATGAACGACTGTTAACTAAGTGACTAATCAGAGTTTAGGACTTCTGTCTGACTTCTGCATTCTGGCCATTCTGACACTGCTCTTCATTATGTTTGTGGGTGGATATTTGCAATATTTCTGTTGCTTTTTTAATGTTACCTGTAAATGGAAATGCATTTTTAAGTACTAAACACAATAAATAATCCGCTTTGACACTTATACATTGTAATGTTAGTTTTGTGGTGCCAGCTCTGAAGTGTGACTTACAAGGGTGGATGGAAATCTGACCGATTTCAGGGATCAGATTTGCAGATTTGCAGGTCAACCTGGTCAATTTTGAAGATACAGAAGCTTCAATTAAAACAGATCTTTAAGAGAAAATCTTGCTTACAACATTTGGTAACTATAAGGTTCACAACTCAAAATTTTCCAAAACTGACTCTTTTTCCATAAATTAATTATGAGTACAAATTTCTAAATACTGCAAAAAATTCTTTCACATCACTATCTTGTTTAACTGGGAAAATACAGTTATGTCTATTTTTATGCTAATTCATTAAATATTACAATCATTTTTATTGCCTTATAAGATTTTTTTCTTTTAAAAAAATTTTACCCAAATAGTTGTTCATTAAAAAAAAAATAAATTTCAACTAGTCCAAAAATGCTGAAAATTGTGTATTTTGGCTTTTTTGAAAAATCTGATTAAAACATGTTCTTTAACACAAAAAAATTAAAAAATTTGTTGAAAATTATGTAGTTTGACTCTTCTAAAAAAAAAGATTTTACGACTTTTGCAGTTGCTGGTAATTTTTGTAATTTAATTGAAAATTTTAGATAATCAATGATATTCTTCATTCATTCAATGACATGTCCTTGTTGCGTTTGTGATGGCACCCTGTATAATGACTCCAATGCCAAATGGTAACAACACAAGAAATGACAAATGACCCCAATTTTTGGATAATACAAATTCGTTCACCAGTGTAAAATTCCTAAAAATAGAAATATTTGTTACAAAAATAGAAAAAAATGTGCCGAAAACATTGTAATTTTTCAAACATCCCTTCAAAAAAAAAATACAAATTGTTCCATAAAAATTTAGAATTATTTTTAAAAAAAAACTTTTGTGCAAAATGGCCAGAAATAAAACAAGATTTGTATATTTTTTATTATGAAACAAAAAACACCCGGAAAAACTGCCCCAAATTTTCCTATGTGATTTTTAAAACAAACCTGCAAAAAAAAAAACACAAATTGCCCCAAAAAAATTTTGAATTATTTTTTAAAAATTGTGCATTTAAGGCAAGTTTTTTTAATGTAAAATAGCCAGAAATCCTAAATTTTATTAATAAAAACAAACAAACAAGCTGTCCCAAATTGTTGTATGTAATTTTTGAAAAAAAAATATAATTATTTTTTAACTAGTAAGTTGTAATGCGCCTATGGCGCCCGTTGAAATATGGAAAAATAAAATAAAATAAAAAAAATTTTGTTAAAAAAAAAAATTTTGTGGAAAAATAAAATAAAATAAAAAAAATTTTGTTGAAAAAAAAAATTTTGTTAAAAAAAAAATTTTGTTGGAAAAAAAAAATTTTTGGAAAAAAAAATTTTGTAAAAAAAAAATTTTTGTAAAAAAAAAAATTTGGAAAAAAAAAAATTTGGGGAAAACACAATTTCTGTACAAAAAAAAAATTTTGTGGAAAAAAAAAATTTTGTTAAAAAAAAAAATTTTGTTAAAAAAAAATTTTTGAAAAAAAAAAATTTGTAAAAAAAAAAATTTTTGTAAAAAAAAAATTTGTAAAAAAAAAATTTTGGAAAAAAAAAATTTTGGTAAAAAAAAAATTTGGGGAAAACACAATTTCTGTACAAAAAAAAATATTATTTTTTTTATTATTATTATTTATAGAATTATTATAGAATGCCTATTTAAATTCCTACGTACTGTGTGACAGAGTCAGTGAATCAGTGTCGAGGGTAAATATATATTAAGATGTCGTAATTTTTTATTAAGCCAAGTGGCCTCAAATCAAAAAGGTACACATTAACAATTTGCAAAATTTGTAAAAATTTTAATAACATAAAAAAAAAATACACCGAAAAACTGAGCCAAATTTTCCTATATAATTTTTAAAACATCCCTTCAATTATAAAAAAAAACAAATTGCCCCAAAAAATTTTTGAATTATTTTTTGATAATTATGAATTTGAGACATTACGTTTTATTAAAACTTTATTAATCAAAAAAAAAATAACCTTGTGAAAATGTGGGTGTATTTTGCATTGGGGTTATTTTATAGAAAATATTTTTTGGCGGCCACAACAAACAGCTACAGTTTTATTGCAAATCAGATCGACTCATAATCACTTTCTTAATATACTGTCCTACTATTCTTGTGACCAGAGTGAAGATCGCAAATACAGGGTTTTCCAAAAACAGATGATATTTTGGTATTCAAAGAAAAAATCCTTTTTTTTGAGATAATGGTCGGATGTTTATTTCGTAATAAAGAGGAAGCTATGACGTTAATAATGAAAAACACAATCAGCCAAACGACCACCACGTCCTCGCTTACAGGACCATATCCTTTTCATGAAGTTTTCCAGAAACCAAATCGCAAAGTGGCTGCCCTATGTCCTCGATAGCCTCACGAATTCTGTCTTTGAGGTCTCGAATTTTGTCCACCAATTTCTGTATTGCGGCCCAACAAGTCGCTACACGACGAGCCAAAAATGCTTTAGTTTTGCGAACTGTGACTGCAAGATTTTCACCATTTTTTTAGTGAATTTTAATGAATTTCAATGCGTAGTTGAATCGTGTATCGTTCCATTTTTAGTAATGGCATACCTTCTACTTGTCAAATGAAAAACAATAAAAGCTTAAAAAGTGACAGCCACCGAAATACCGGGTGATTCAAAATAACACCTATTGTTGGAAGACCCTTTACAAAATGGCCTTAACTTATGAAACACTTTTTTTATGAATGAGTTCATAAAACTAGAAACAGAAATTGTCAATGAAATTTGTATAACTTCAACAAGGTTTCATATTTATTGCGTTTTTCCCTCTTCTGTAAACGTGTTTTTCAAAATGGAGGTAACGTCTTTAGGGCGCACACATACAATGTCTACAAGTGTAAATTGCTTCAATTAATTTTTGGGAAAATAAAGAGATTTATTTCTGAAAAAGATTGAAAACAATTTACGAAAATTATACTAATTTTAGCAAAACAATAAAATTTAATGGGTCAATCAACAAAAAGTTGTTGTTTTCTTCGCCCCGTTGGGCCACAAAAACGCAACGTGACGCGTTCTGCCAACGATCGGCAACAATTGCAGCAATGATGTGACCCATCATCATCACTAATCGCAATCATCGAGCAACACCTCTCAACAACATGAAATGTATTTTTGATTGCTACAAACGACGCGTCCGTCATCATCGTGTACGGCCGCCGAAACATCATCATCAAACGGAACAAGCCGTGCTCAATCAAAGGCTATGTTTACCGAGGTGGTAAACGAGGTGGGTATGAGTAGAGTGGTGATTGCATGGAGTTTTTTTTTTACAAAAAGCTTCAAAGTTTCGTTGAATATTTACTTACCTACTTTACTTACATGTAGGGGAATTTCTATTCAGCATTATTGGGAAACTCAATGACCGGAAACTCTGAACTGATAAAAGGAGTAAAAAAGTACAAAATGGGGACAAAAGTGCGAAAAACTATTTCAAAAACTAAAAGACGGATATAAAGGGACAAAGAAGGAGCCAAAACATGTTCGTTAGGTTCTGACCTTGTCCCAATGAGCATCGAATTGAATTCTTCACTGCTCTATGACTGAGAACTAATATCTCTGAGAAGAACTAATGTCTCTATTTCTGGCATATCAAAGTTTAGTGCCCTCTTTCCCCTCCCCAACTTATCACACCATCGCCGTTTGTTAAACTGCCTGAATAGATGTTTTGATGGCTTACTTAAATTATAGTTATTAGTTTGATGATGAGTTTGATTCGAACATGTATTCGATCAACCGCCATAGAGTGAGGGATTTCGTTTTAACAAGCGATTGATGAAATTAACTTAAAACAAATTTTATAACACTTTTAGCCAAAGCGACAGAGCGCAATTTACCGAGAACAAAAGTGAATTAAAATTGAAAAATACTCTTGAGGAAAAACGGCACAAAAACAAATGCAATGACTTTTACTCACTCTTCCCATCGGTGCTCTACTTAGGATTCAGGCAACACCAAGGAGGCCAACCGGGGCAACCACACCATCGCCAAACGATGCCAATAGAATTTGCAACAAAAACAATTCCCATTTAGGCATCTGTCCATGCTGGGATCAAGGCACAGCTCTTCTCTGGCCGGCACTCACATTTCGTATCGCGGCATGAGTACTTAACCCCCAGTTATAGCCGGTATGGTCGTCGTAGTGGAACAATAAACCAAATTATGCCTGATTTCCTTTTGTTGTAGCTGTTAAGCAGTTGCTCCAAGCCAAACTAAGCCAGGCCATGTCGATGGATGTTGAGGTCGGTGTGCCTTTTGATTTATTTTCCCCCGTCTTCTTCTTATGGCTTAAGCCAATATTAAAACTCTTGTTTCGATTTTGTATATTTTTTCTGGATTTAATTTAACCATAATCAAGTAAATTAAGTTGTGTCGAGAGTAAAGTGCAACTTCATTTTGCTCAATATCGCAGCCACTTGTAACTGGGGTTTTTTCCGGCAATACAAAGTGTACGTGTTCTATATAAAAAACAGAACAAAAAATGCTTGGGTATGGAATAGTAACCCATTGAGGTTGAAAAGGGATGGGCCTGGGCCGAATATAAAATTGAAGGAAAATGACAAGTGATATTAGTCGAGATCTATTAAATCAGCGCAGGAACTCATATTAGCAAAATATCTCTTAAAAGGTGCTGTGTATTGTCTACAGTAGAGTGGGTCAATTTCTATGGAAGGAAAAAACTCAACAAAGCTCATAGTAAACAAAAAAAAACTAGAGATTCCAAGAATATGTTTTTTTTTATTTTTTTATTTTTTTTTTATTATTTATTATTAATTACAATACAAAGTAAATTTATATTCTAATGTTGGGTCCTGGGGTAAACCGAGTGACACAGACTATTTGCGTAGATTTTTGCAGCGGCCAATCAAAGCCTCTTGTGGGAATCGTCATTTTTTAGTATATCTTTCCTCGGAATATTCGATTTTTTCACCCTACTCGTTGTCTCTCCAATACGACGTGCTTCAGTGACGTCCTTACATTCCTCATCGCACTAGTGGTTCTTTTGTTATAGAGTTCTGAACGTGTTGAAATTGTGCACTGATGGTTCTATGAAAAATTATCCCCCCTAAAAAATCTCATACAAAACTTACGAATTTTTCATAATGAAAAAATTCACGAATTTTTCATAATGAAAAAACTCACGAATTTTTCATAATGAAAAAATTCACGAATTTTTCATAATGAAAAAATTCACGAATTTTTTATAATGAAAATTTGGGGTGTTTTTCATAATGAAAAAATTTAAAAAAATTTCATAATAAAAAATTGACAAATTTTTCATATGAAAAAATTGACAAATTTTTCATATGAAAAAATTGACAAATTTTTCATATGAAAAAATTTAAAAAATTTTCATATGAAAAAATTTAAAAAATTTTCATATGAAAAAATTTAAAAAATTTTCATATGAAAAAATTTACAAATTTTTCATAATGAAAAAATTTACAAATTTTTTATAATGAAAAAATTTACAAATTTTTCATAATGAAAAAATTTACAAATTTTTCATAATGAAAAAATTTACAAATTTTTTATAATGAAAAAATTTACAAATTTTTTATAATGAAAAAATTTACAAATTTTTATGATGAAAAAATTTTTATAATGAAAAAATTTACAAATTTTTCATAATGAAGAAATTTAATGACCTTATCATTATAAAAAATTTGTACATTTTTTCATTATAAAAAATTTGTAAATTTTTTCATTATGAAAAATTTGTACATTTTTTCATTATAAAAAATTTTTAAATTTCTTCATTATGAAAAATTTGTAAATTTTTTCATTATAAAAATTTTTTCATCATAAAAATTTGTAAATTTTTTCATATGAAAAAATTTAAAAAATTTTCATATGAAAAAATTTACAAATTTTTATGATGAAAAAATTTTTATAATGAAAAAATTTACAAATTTTTCATAATGAAGAAATTTAAAAATTTTTTATAATGAAAAAATGTACAAATTTTTCATAATGAAAAAATTTACAAATTTTTTATAATGAAAAAATGTACAAATTTTTTATAATGAAAAAATTTAAAAATTGTTTATAATGAAAAAATTTAAAAATTTGTAAAATTCTTTTTTTTGGGATATTTTCAAAACAAAAGTGAATCGTATAATAATATTTGGGGGTTTTTGCATTGGGTAATTTTTCATAAATTGTTTTGGGGGATTTTTAGAATTTTTGAGGAAATCTTCATATTTGGTTTCTGGGGGGATTTTGCATTTATTTTGGGGAATTCTTTGTTTGGGGCATTTCTCATAGAGCCGCCGCTGATATTATCGGAAATGCAACCGCTCGCTAGCAGCAGCTGTGATAAGTTGTGCGGATGATATTTTTTTAAAAAAAATATATCGAAATTAATTTTTTTTGTTAATCAACGACTTCTAAATATTCAAATTTGACTGCATGAAGTTTGTAAATATTTCTGTATTTTATTTTGATTATGCAAACTTACTGGGATACACATTGTCAGCCGATAATAGCCGAACCCTGTAAGACATGTTGTGGAAGTGCCCCTATTATTGCAAAGACTTTTCAAATGTCTACATTCTGTAGAGTGAAGATTCTGTTGGACCTTATCTGTCTGCCCGTCGAGACGATTCGCTTTTAATTTAGTATTGGATTTTCCCCCCAGAACGTTTGTAATTTATTACAGGTTGTTGTACGATTTGGTATGGTCGTCGGTCTGATAGAATGTAATACGTCTCAGTCAGTCATTGTACTAATATAGCCATACATAAATAATGTCGCAAAACATAAAAGAATGATTCGAAAACTATCAATGAATGGTATTCCATTTCATGGTATTCCATTTCATTGATAGTTTCGTTCTCCGCTGACAGAATACGCAATTCTGTCGCACAACCTCAACACTCTCACCCAAATTCCGAATTCCATTTTTAATGATGATGTTAACATCAATGAACGTTGGTGATAGTCTGATTTATATCGACATCGTAACTCATTTCCAAGTGTGTCAAATGAACCAACGAACGAATGACCGAGTGAGTGAGTGAGTGACTGAAGAAATGAAAAATGTCTGAATGAAATGTGATTCTTCAGCTTGTTGTTTTTTTTTTTTGACTTAAATCAGCATTGTTTCAACCGTATCACACGCACTTCACAAGACAATTTGTAATGCTTTGTTTGTCGTTTGAAGTTCATTATTAAACTATCAATCCATCCGACCAGCCACAGATATCGAACAGATCCATTTGACATATGAACGAGTGTGACACAGATAGAGACAAACATATCGCATAAACGTCATGTTTAATGATGAGAATGCGTTGTAGCGGTATGTGTGAGTACCGTCACACATTGGTAGTGGTACTAACACTAACAACGACGCACAGTGAGTTTGGCGAAAAAAAGGGATATCTTTAAACAGTGGGTTTGGTGAGTAATGGTTGTAGTAGAAGTCCTTAGATTTGGCTTCATAAAAACCGTTTATTTAGCGAAGAAATCTAATCAGTGAACACAAGTAAATACACGGCAATCCTGTTCGAATACAATTCTTGGCCATCGTCCCTTCCGAATTAATTCGCGCATTTACGTGCAACAATAGGATTCTCAGAAGACTTCGCCTTTGAGAATACAACAAGACCACCTCCCGGGTAGCATCGTGTTCCGGAGTAGACCCGGAAAACAAGTTGACATATCGTATTTTACCAGGAAGTCAAACAGCCAGAGTTCAGACAACCATACCTGATCGTTTTAAGTATTACACGGTGACCAGAACCACTTTACCACCATGTAAGGGGTAATGTTTACCGATTTTTTTCATGAAGGTACGCTGTTCATAATGAAAAACAACATCAGCCAAATTGCCACCACGATCACCATATCCTTTTCATGAAATTTTCCATAACCAAATCGCAAAGTGGCTGCCCTATGTCCTCGATAGCCTCACGAATTCTATCTTTGAGGTCTTGAATCGACGCTGGACTGTTGGCGTAGACCTTATCCTTCACGTGGCCCCAAAGGATGAAGCGGCAAGGTGTCAAATCCCAAGATCTCGGTTGCCAATTGTGATCATCTCTTCGAGAGATAACACGGTCCGGATACTTTTCCCGTAAAATAGCAATGGTTTCGTAGCTTGTGTGGCACGTAGCGCTGTCTTGTTGAAATTCAACGTTGTCCACATCAATATTATCCAACTCCGACCATAAAAAAATCCTTAATCATCTCTCGATAGCGCAATCCCTTCACCCTAACTGTTGATTCAAACTCATTTTCGGAAAAAGTAAGGTCCAATGACCCCACCGGACCATAAACCGCACCAAAGAGTCACACGTTGAGGATGGAGAGGCTTCTCAACAATAACTCTTAGGTTTTCCGAACCCCAGATGCGACAATTTAGCTTGTTGACGCACCCATCGATGGTCCTCATCAGTCAAGATGATTTTTCGATGGAATTCCGAAACATTTTCATGCATTTCAAGGATCCAATCAGCAAAGACAGGACGTTGTTGATGATTGACCGGCTTGAGTTCTTGTGGTAACTGAACTTTTTAAGCCTTTAGAGCCAAGTTTTTGTGCAAAACACGGTGCAATGACGTGTGGTATGTCCAATTCCAAAGAACGACGAGAAATGGACAAACCTGAGAAATGGACAAACCTGAAGTTTCTTAAACACTTCGGGCTACAGCAGCCATATTCTCAGATGTTCTTGAGCGACGTGCACGGGTTTTATTCTTCACATCACTAATTGTCGAATTTTGTCCAACAATTTCTCTATTGCGGTCCGACAAGGTGCTTCACAACGACCCAAAATTGTTTTAGTTTTGCGAACTGTGACTGCAAGATTTTCACCAGTTTTTTGTAGTGAATTTTAATAATTTCAAGGCGTTGTTGAAGCATGAATTGTTCCATTTGTAGTATGGCGTAGTTTCTACTTGTCAAATGTCTAAGAATAATAAAGAATAATAAAGTAACAGCTACCGAAATACCGGGTGATTCAAAATATCACCACTTGTTGGAAAATCCTTGGGCACGAAAGTAAGTCAAACTTTTACTTGTTGGAAAAATTCCCCAAATCCGATGTTTAAAAGGAATTGTTCAGAAAACCTAGATTTTTTATTTCACTGAACCACTGTGCCACATACACTACATATCCTTCGTTTGATTTTCTTTCAAACTGGAGACCCATAATATTTTAATTATGTGTGTGTGAATGTAAAACTGCGAGCGAGTGTTAATAATCGCATATTTATAATCGTATTAAACTGACATTCTGAAATTTACACACACACGAAATAAAACAATACAAGACATGTTCATCACAAATACATTCCGAATATCCACCACCACCACCACATTGTCATCACATTTCAATGAACCATTTTCTGACATTTCTTATTTTTTGTGGGTTTTTTTTTCATTGTTGTTAACGAAATGTCAATGGATCAATTCATACCAAAAAAAAAAACCATAAAGAGCAAAAAATGACAACAAAAAACAAAATCATTGGTATATGATTTGTGTTGCAGTCTATTTTGTGGCAGATAATAATAAAGTTGTACAAATGTTTTGTTTCACTCACTCACTCACTGGTTTGTCCGTCCGCCCGTCTGCCATTCATTGTGACACACATCGACGTAATTAAAACTGATCTCAAACGTTACCAATCGCTCGTTTATTTGTTATTGGCTTAATGTGACACCTCAAGTGATGTGTTTCTCTCAACGCTCAATTGTTGTGATATTTATTGATTTTCAAAAAAAAAAAAAAAAAACAATAACAAAGGCAAAAAAATATCTAAAATACTCAAAAAAATTAATGAGAGTTTGGACATGTTCAAATATGTTGGCATCCCGTTTGTTGGCTTAGAACTTTAACCTGGGGCAGATCACTGTCATGTTGTTCCTTTGTCAGTGTGTCTATGAAACACTTGAGAACTCATATATTTCGTTGTAGAGGTTCAATTGTGGTTCTATTTGGAGAAATTCTGTTAATGAGACCACTTCATTCAGTTTGATGTTGATTAATGATTTGAGACAGGCCTTAAGTAGAGTCTGGGAAATATTTTCCATCCTTACCGCGAAAAAGACGTAATCGTCATCTGTTTCGAAACTCACTTCTCGCAAAATATTAAAAATTAAAAATTTATATTTACAAAGATATAACAAATACAATTGTGTTTCCTGGAAAATATTCTTTTCAGCAGATTTTGGATGGGCATTAACGATGGGCGCTATAGAGTCATGACAAACGTTTGTTCGGATATTGAAAACAAGGACTTGGACTTTGGTTTGAAGAGAATGGCGAACCCGGGCCACGCAACACGATTGATCTTCTGCGCACCAAGTTCGGTAATCGTGTTTTCAGCCGTCATGTTTTTTGAATATGCCAAAATAGAGAGAGAGAGAGAGAGAAAGAGAGATAAGGTAAAGTAATTCCATCACTTTCTCTAATACAACTTGCTGAATTTAAACAAAATTGTATCCAGATGATATTGTGGACTACCTAAAGCCCCTGAAGTAATCGCTGACAACTGCTCATTAAAAGCAAGTTCATGCCCCAGGCTTTGTACTGAAAAGGCCCCAATCTGCAAAATAAGGCAAGTGTCGTGTGTGTGTTTGCCCCCAGCTTGCCGGCGACATCTTTTAGCCGACATAAATCTAAGTCTCAGCAGCTCACAATAACATCTGTTGAGTCGCATCCTCAATTACACCAGTCGATGACTGGAGGACGGTGGCGGCAAAAGTTTGTCTTTTTCCGATTGCCAGTGCGGTTGCAGACTTTTTAGCAACCAATTAACAATTCATTATAAAGGCATTAATATAATGAATAATCATTGACTTTACTGACATTGCGCCATAAATTTGTCCCCATGTCACATGCTATAACACGATATAAAACCAAAAACTTGCTTTCGTTTCATTCGCAACCATAAGAGTAGTCCGACTACTATGACTGCCTCCACCGCTGTTCCAGAGTTGTTTCCCCCTCCCCCCCCACCCTCCTGCTAAAACATTGATTTATTTTAATATGTTTTCATTGGGATTTCCATTACAAATACGAACATTTCATTGCACTCCATCACAGCGGCAAATCGACACACCGACCAGACGGCCGCACTATTTATAAGCATTTTAAAGCGACTCACAACACTCCGAACTCGCCGTAGCAGGCATGCGACGGCCGCAAACAGCCACTGCATCTGGAAATTTACACCCAAATTATAACTCAATAAATCTTTGGAGAAAACAAATCGTACATTTAATTCAGAACGAAAATGAAACGGAATAAAGCTTTGGCAGTGATTAAGCAAAACATGCCATTGGACGGACATGTGTGGTGGCAGGGGCAACATCTGAGACTAGAATGAGAATTGCGATTGCTGTTGGACGGCGGCGGCGGCGGCGGTGGTGGTGATGGTGGTGCTGCTGTGATCCGACTTGTGCCACAAATGAATGTTTGCAACGAGGTAGGTTGGAAATGATACTTTTTCTTGTTTGTACTGAAAACGTTTTTCTGACTCAATTGACTTTGATGGAACCCTGCCTTTAAATTAAAGTTATCTTCGAAATGACCCCAAAATTACGAAAATGAAAAACTCAAGTATGGTTTTTGTTATGATCCTTTAGTCTATTACGTTTTGTTTAAGGGGTTTTTGTTGTTGTGAAAAGTCAAGTTTTGATTACCAATTCAATGAGATTACCAGGTCAATGAGATTTCAATACTCAAATTCTTTCTTATTCGAAACATATTTGTAGAAGCAATTAAGTTTAAAGTCCGAGAATGAAATTTGAATGCAAATAAAATAAATCGAATTCAATCCACATGCAAACTATAGCTGAGAGGGCATTGGAAGTCTTTTTATTCCGGGTTTTGTTTCGAGTGGTAGAATAACATCTTACATCCTGGACAAAGACATTTATTCACCAGTCTAAATACTCGTATGAAGTTGTGGTACTTTATTTGACTGTAAAACGATATTAGAGGAACGATATTAACATTGAATTAAAGCTACAGTGCTGTACCACAAAGTAGGAGCCAATAATCTAGGATATATACGAATTAATTGGTCAGAACCTCAGAAAGCCACAAGATGACATCAGACGCACAGCCCTCGACTGGAACCCACAGGGAAGCCGCAAAAGTGGAAGACCCGCAAATTCGCAGAATGCACACAGAGAGAATACACATGGAGTGAAATGAAAAGCCTAGCATAAGAAGTGGAATGATTTTGTTGCGGCCCTATGCTCCTCTTAGGAATGATGAGGAAAATATATATGCAATGCTGTACCACATCTTTAATATATATTTACCCTCGACACTGATTCACTGATACACTGATTCACTGACTCTGTCACGAGGTACGTAGGAATTTAAATAGGCATTCTATAATTTTCTATAAATAATAATAATAAAAAAAATAATATTTTTTTTTTTGTAAAGAAATTGTGTTTTCCCCAATTTTTTTTTTTACCAAAAATTTTTTTTTCCAAATTTTTTTTTTACAATTTTTTTTTTTTTACAAAATTTTTTTTTTCAACAAAATTTTTTTTTTTCAGCAACATTTATTTTTCCAACAAAAATTTTGTCTTCAACAAACATTTTTTTTTTCAAGAAAAAATTTTTTTTTCAACATAATTTTTTTTTTCCACAAACATTTTTTTTTTCAACAAAATTTTTTTTCCATATTTCAACGGGCGCCATAGGCGCATTACAACTTACTAGTTTGATGATATACAGAGAATGAGCCACCATGAACTTTTTTTAGTCTCAAAAAGGAATTTTCGAATTTTTAAAAATTTTAGAAAATAAATTTAAATTGTGTTACTAAACCATTGGTTGCTTTGGACAGATTTCGGATACCTGCCAATGTAGTAAAGTGCTGTTGTCATTGTCATTAATCATTAAAGCTGGATTGCTGTACAAAAATTTATGTAATGGATCGAAATGTGAAGTTGACTTTTTCTGAACTGAACATACGAATTTTGTGGATTTTACAAATTTTAAAATTCTAAAATTAGACCATGTCTACCTTTGTTTATATTTCCAAAACCTCGCATGTTATCACAGTGCTATTGTCATTAAATTAAAGCTGGATTGCTGTACACAAATTGCATCACAAATTGATGTAATCTGAATACGAAGTTAATGTTGTAATACTTTTTATAATGTAACATACGAATTTTCGATGTTAGACCTTGAAACCTGCCAAGGTATCAAAGTATTATTATTATTATTAATAGCTGTTATATTTTGAATACGATTAGTAATCATTTAGATTACTTTAAAAAAAAACAATTGTATTGAGTAGATAATCCTCTATTAAACAATTTGTGATAAATAAGTGATTACAATTACAAATAATCCAAAAGTAATCAAAATCACTTTAAATTACATATAACATAATCAAAAAGAATCACTGCACACGCCATTTGACGGATCATGCATTATCTCACGTTACAAGACATGATCGTTAGTAAGTGTTCCGGCGTGTATGAACGTGAGCAAAAGTCAACCTACGATGCCATCTCGAATAACGATAATAAAATCAATGAATTCCACAATCTTGATACAAGAAATCAAGTTCCTCTTGCTATCAGCTTAGCCATATTAAAAATCTATAACGTTAAAGAAAAATAAAAATCAAACAAAGTACTGGTTGAATTTCATGTGGACAAACATTTGCATCACTGTATTTGTTAATGACAGTAATCGGGATTACTGATCTCTGAAAGCAGTCGGATTATTTTCTGATTCTTTTTGATTATTTATGGTAAATTTCTATTCTAATTTTGGGTCTAAGGGTTAAGCGGGTGACACAGATCATTTGGGTACATTTTTGCAACGACAGACGAAAGCCTCTGGTGGGAATCGAACCCATTTAGCTGTTCAAGCTAATTTCTAAACTGTAGTCAAAATAATAGCACCAACTAAACAATTTTTGGCCAGCAAATCATATTTAGATAACCGTTAGTTTGAAAGTCATGAAAACTCTTTTAAATGACTGTTCCAAAATATATTAACTTTTTTCAATAGTTTAAAAAATATGGAAAATTTTATACTCAGAACTCATAAAAATATGATCATAAAATAAATTTGGCAAAACTTTACAAAAATCATTGTAATATATTATAAGTAAATTAAATTACATTTTTTGTTAACACTTTGTTGTCCCTTTGTCCTTCCTTAATTGTCGCACAGCGGGTTTCCATTGATTTAAATCAATAGGAAACATAGAAATCGAGTTTCATATCTGCTATACGACCTCCCACAGCTCATTCTTGCTTGTAAGTTTAGTTGTCGATACTTCGATTTTATGTCAGTCCATAGATTGGGGTTCAATGGGGTTCAAACCTAGCCACACAGTCGGGACACTCAATTACATAAATTGTATTGTCATTGAACTCCAGTTTGCCAATTTGCTGGTGTTTTTAGTGTCTCTGTCCAGCTGAACGACCGAGGCATATGGTAAAATTCCCTCATGCAGGATTTATATCTACAGGGTGGAATCCATAGTTTTTTTTTATGGAATATATTGGTCCTACACCTTGATACAAAAAACACATTCACACGATTATTATTATTTTTTTTAAGACTCAGGGGATGCCCCCTATAAATGCAATAAAATTGTCTTAGCGGAAGGAAGTTAGGGTATCGGAAGGAGGAAAGAGGGAGTAGAGTTTGTTGCCATTTGTTTTTGAAAGAACGAATTTTCTCTATAGTGCGTCGTCCGGTCAACCGGCCATTTCACAATGAACGGATGAGAGACCCTGTACAGCCACGTATTCCGACTAAATGTTCTAACTTCAGGGACCAGACAACGGATATCTGACGAACCGATACCGTTAAAATAGAATATAGAACAGCGATATACAACCCACATTCCGGCAATGCTGTAGGGAGACAATAGAGCTGGATACCCTACTATCTCCAATCATCGCCACCGCTCTCCTCTGTACACGGTCCAAAAGCTGCAAAGATGTCATTGTAGCTCCTGCCCATATATGGGAGTTATATTCCATTTTAGACCGGATGTAGGGGGTGTAAATATTAACGAGATCAGATGGAGTGAAGTATTTCTTGCACCTCTTCAAAAAGTCTAAACACTTGAATGCTTCTTTCGACACTTCGAATATATGGCTAGCCCAGCGAGCATCACCCTGTATCAGCATGCCCAGAACATCAAGAGTGTCTGATTCCACACCACCCATAGAAATTGGGAAATCTTTTTCACCGAGACATGTTCCATATAATCCTTACTTATCATACCACTCCCCACTAGTTGAACCGTCCACATGTTATCATCAACAATGTCTTAAACGAAGTGAACGCGTTAATTTGTTTGGTAGCATAATTGTTGAGAGTTGAGCGGCGGGCGTTCAAAATGCTTCCTTCTACTGCATCATCCGACCACGTTTGCCCAACCGAACTCCGGCCAACTGTTTGCATACAAAGCGTATAGCTGCGCTTAAGCTCAATTTTAATCTTATTTCACGCTGATCTTTAAGCAAAATTTAAGGCCCAGTCCGGGCGATACACTTTACACTTTTCATTTGGTTGTAGTTATGATACCTTCTGGCTGGTGGTCATGATTTATGGGAATATTGCATTGCAGGCAAAGCCATGCGTTGTCGCTGGTAACCACCAGCCACAAAGCAAAAAAAGGCTTCTGTAAGAGGTGTCTGGATGATGTGGTCTCTGGCTCACATTTGTTTTGCTAATCACAAACTAATTTCAAATGAAATTCCAACACTGCATCGTCGCCCATCGTGAGAAGACCTATGGTCATGGTTGCCCAGTGAATTGAACCCTTACTCCTTACTTTCATTACTAAACGCAGATTAATGTTGAAGTATCATTAATTTACAGCATTATACTGCATTGCAAATGAATGCATGAAGGGGCCACAACACGTTGGAAGACACCTTCGTTCCGTCGCGTTGCGTCGTATGGCCTTCATTCCGTTTTGCTTTGCTTGCTGAAAGCAGCTGTGTTTGTGTGCATTGAAAATTGCACTGAAGTTATGAATTGCCCCGTTTTGGCCTTTTTGCATTGGCGATTCTTTTCTGATTGGGCTGGACCAATATTAATTTGATGAACATTTATTGTGGCTAATTGCACTAAACGACTTTGGATTTATTTCCCATTTTTATGTTTTGGTTGATTTGCAGATCAACAAAATAATCTTTTCATCGAATTGCCCATTCTTATGAATGCGCTAATAAATGAGGAGGTCATGGGCATTTTTGTGTGGTGGATAAAATACGGTCACGATCGTTATAGGATGATAAACATTATTGGTTGGCGAAATATATGATTATAAAATATGAATATACCCAACGAACAAAATTGCTTGTCTTGGAAAAGGGCAACATAATTTTAGTGCTGCAAATGATATTGAAAATATAGGAGGAGGGTGTAATAGAGTCATGTAATGAGGACATATGGAACATCAATCAACGCTAAGCCAACCCTAGCAATACCCACGACACTTTATTGTGCTGTAGTTTCTATATTCACTGATCGGGACCTGTAGTTTCAATGTGACAAAGGAATATAAGCGGGCTTGGTGAGATAGCTAGTGGGTTCGACCATAACAAAACCATAGGACATTATTCAATTATGAATCAGACCCCACGAAAATGCACTCCATATTGAAAATGAATATTTTATCTTAAAAAATTATACACGAAAATTTAGATTTTTTGGGGCTTAATTTCATATTCTGACTGGGATTTGTTTTCATTATGAAATCGGAGCCCAAATGTTAGTGAGAAATTAACATGTTTGGGAATTTTGGAAATTAGATAAATGAAAATACGCCCCAATTTTACACAGGGAACAACAACGAAAAGCATTGCCTGTTTTTGGGGTGTATTTTCCTACCTTCAATAAACATTAATAAAATTCGGCTCCACTGGGTTCTATTTCCAATTTACTTTCTTAGCATTTTGGGATGTTATTTCCCGGGGTCTATATTCATAATGCAGATAAACCACACATTCGGGGACTATTTCCATTTTCAATCAATTTGGGGTACATTTTCGTGGGGTCTAATTTTCTTGGTGCCATCGGCCACTTTACGAGTGAGAAGTAATTTCTAAGCCATGACACCTCAATCCTTTGGGGCAGAATGTCTTATGTTCTTGCCCTGATTTGAACCGGGGTGTGTTGTCCAATCGTCGCACACATTACCTATAACTCCATGGTTGGAATATTCTCATACTGTTGTTAATTAGGAAACACCATCGAGCCCTAACCCGCGAAAAAGACGTAAGCGCCAAAAACCAAATTTTACCCAAAGAGATTTTCTGTGTGGTCAAGCATGAAGGCGTGTGGTGCTTACGATTCAATTGAAATTCATTTGTCCTTATAAATATACATTTTTTAATTTTTAATATTTTGAGATTAAGGTTGGTTGGTGAATTTTCGGTCGAAAATGACAAATAAAAAATTTTTTATAAAAAAGCGAGTTTTTGCGCTTATGGTTCGATATGTTCAAATACCATTTTGGCAGTAAGTCCATTGAAACTCTTTTATGGTGAAATACATAAATCCAGTTTATACTAAATCTCACGTTTACCCCCCATTAGTTTGCTGGGTAACAGCACAAACCATTAGGAAGTCGTTGGATTCATAGAAGCACAAAAATAGAATTTTGGAATGTGGACTCATCAAAATTTTTGGGGATTATCTGCAAAACAGATGGTCTATATAAATGGCAGTGCACTCGATCACTGTAGCGAATCGCAATTGTCAGTTGATAATGCAACAGCCTAAGCCACGATGTCGACGACAAACTTCGAATTGAAATAAAACACAAGAAAATCGTTTTAATGTCCATCAATTTGGCTTTATTGGAAGGATAATTTTATGCCATTAATGTTTAAATATGATTTCGGGCATGTGGCCGCCGCGGCTGGCTCGAATAAAGCCAATTCTACAGGTCCAATTTTCAACCACTTGTTGGAACCACAACTCATCCACATTCATGCCATCCAATTCGGGAACAAAATAGTCGGTTATCATGGCTCTATACCGGTCTCCATTAACGGTAACTGACTCTCCAGCATTATTTCGGAAGAAGTATGGCCCAATGACTCCACCAGCCCATAGAGCACACCAAACAGACAGTTTTTGTGGATGTAATGGCATAAAATGGACGGAGCTTGCGGTGAACTTCGCGAACTGAACCATTACTTTCGAAATAAATTTGCACGATTTGCAAGCGTTGTTCTTTTGTCAACCTGTTCATGATGAAATGGCAAACCAAACTAAATATTAATCACTTGACAGCTGACAAAATGGCCGCCAGTTAAAAAAGTGATGCCAACATAAAATTCTATACCCCAATAAAAAACACCCTTTTTGTATCAACAATTTTTGTTTTTTAAAAATATAAATTTCAGAATAACAGAGTAGGAAAAACCATTTCTACCGTCTCTGTACTCAGTGGACCATAGTTCATCTTGTATAGTGGTTATTAATTACAACATTTTTTTTTTTAATATATGAAACAGTTGTGTGTGTCGTATTGATTTAAATGGTTTCTTTCCAGTATTTGACGAGATATGGAGATGTGGTCTGAGATATTCTCCTGAAGCGATCACTGAAACTCTGGCAGTATTCTGTCTTCGCCTGCGGCCTTGTTGTTCTTAATCCGGACTATTGCAGCTTTTACCTCATTTGGACTCACCACCACCATCTACGTTTGGTCACGGGTTGCCTTCTTCATAATTTCAAAAAAAAAAGGGTAAGTAAATTTGAAGTAGAAAACAATGTTCGTAGCATACAACAGTTAATGGGTTAATAAAAGTCCTAAATTCTAGCTTGTATTCCACACTCGTATCGATTCCTTATTTCATACCTCGAAAATTGGCCGAATAGTTTCAAGTGACTTTCGAATCTAATTTTAAAAAGACATATTTTTTGAACATAATGTCTACCAAAATATTTGTTCAATCTAAAAAATAACAACATTACCTTTTTCAGTTTTAAATCCGCTCTGCACGAACAAAGTTTCAAAGAAATCTATTTTTTCAAAAAAAAAAATAAAATTTTAACCCCTTTCCTTTTGGTAAAAAATCTTTTTGTCGAATTTCCCTATCTTTTGCATTTGTCTGTATTCTGCCTTCAAAATGATGTAATTCTAACCACATAAAGTTTCCATAACATCAGCGGTTACAGATTCATGGTCAAATTATACATTTGGAGAAAGCACCATTGGATACTCTGTAAATCCTGTGAAAATGATCGTAGCATCCAACACTTAGTGAGTTCATAGAAGTCTAAAGTCTAGCTTTAATTTGGTACTACGCTGTGCCTCATTCCGTTGCTGAAATATGGCCCTAATCGTTTCAAACAGTGTTGCCGTTGACTTTTTTCAAAAAGTATCACAAAAAGTATCATTTTCAAAAAAAAGTACCAAAAAAAAGTTATCATTTTTAAAAAAAAGTACCAAACGTTTAATAACGCTTTTTATTCAAAAAAAAATTACTTGAAGTAAAGTATAAAATAAACATAACAGTAATATAAAGTAAAAAAAACAAACATATTCATGTTAACTAACAAAACAAAATAAATAACTTATAAAAATTCAATAAAACATAAAAACTACAAAACAATTGTAGAACATTTTTATACTTATTTTTTTGTAATATTTTTCCTGTATTTTTCTACTAGCTCTGAGCTTGGCATCCAATCTTCTAGCTCATTATCAATTAAATTAAGTGCTGAAAGCCTCTCGTCGCAGGTCTCAACTTTGAGCCTATTTGTGATTTTATTTTTCATTACAGAAAGTTTTGAAAAAATACGCTCAGCGCAGGCACTACTGTGCGGCAACGTAAATATATAAATGACAAATTTATATAAATTGGGAAACAAAGGCTCGTTTAATGAGTCCTTCATTCGTCCTAGTTTACCCCAAAACTCCTCAGCATCAGTTATTTGAAAAGTATGTTCATAAGATTTCTCTTTTGCGGCGGCTTCTAATGATTGGAATTCGGTCACAAATTCATCTGGGTCACTTATTACATAACTAAATTGGGAAATGAGATCAAAGTAGTCGATGTCAATATTTGATTTAATAATTGCAGGATCTAAGAACTTCAAAACACTTAGCCTCTTATCATTGAGATCAATTCTAGAAAGGATTTGATCACAGAGTTTTTGGTAAAAACTTAAAATATTATTTTTTATTGCACTAATTTCATCATTTGAAAAATTTTCTGAGCGTAGTGTGGTCTCAGCTTCATGCCCTATATAAATACTATTTACATCTTTAATGTATAACACATTATAAAAATTAATTTTTCCCAACTCTGTAAGCAATACATATTCTTTCTTAAGAAAATTATTAAAAAGTTGGAGAACAATCTTTTTTGTATTAGGAATTAGGTATATTATTTGTGACGACTCGCTTTGAAAATTTTTGTTAAGCTTGTTTATAATACTAAGAACAAAAGCTATAAATTGTAAATAAATTTTTTTTGTTGACGACAATCCATTTTGAATAGAATAAATTTTATTCAGATTCTTTTGACATGATTCCTCAAACTGTTCTTGCATAAAAAATGTTTGCAATACAGACCATTGCTCCAAAACTCTGTTCGCCACAAACTCGAAAGATAACCATCTGGTGTCACTCAGCCTTAACATACATATGTATATAAAACCTGATTGCTATGACACACATGGGGCGTAATTGTGTTGAGCAGCGTAATTTCGTACCTCTTGAGCTGCGTTTTGATAATTATTTTTGCATATTTTCGCAGTTTTCACCTTAAAATAAAGAAGGGGGAAAATTGCCACATCGATGCAAAAGGTATCATATTTGGTATCAATAAGAAAAAGTGTCAAAAAAGGGGCAAGGCTCAGAAAAAGTATCATTTTGATACTTTAGTATCACCAA
Source organism: Hydrotaea cyrtoneurina (assembly GCA_958296145.1). Classification (NCBI taxonomy): domain Eukaryota; kingdom Metazoa; phylum Arthropoda; class Insecta; order Diptera; family Muscidae; genus Hydrotaea; species Hydrotaea cyrtoneurina. The sequence goes on along the minus strand of OY282512.1, from coordinate 138,499,382 downwards.
CGGCAACACTGGTTTCAAAGGACCTTCAAATCAGTTATTTTGAGAAACCCCATTTTCTGCACCCAATTTCTCCCAAACTATTTGCTCAATCTAAAAAAGGAAAACATAATCTTGTTCAGATTAAGGTCCACTATGTACGAGCAATGCTTCAAAGAAATCTATTTTTTTTTTAAATCTAAAATTTTAATGGATTAACCACTTTGTTATTTTTTTGGTCAACATTTTTTTTTCGAGTTTCCAAATCGTTTGTCCTGTCATGTATTCTGCCTTCAAAATAATGAGATTATAAGCACATATAGTTTATATAACATTTGCCATTACAGATTAATGGTCGAAAAAAATATTTTTAAAGTGCACCATCGAATACACAATAAATGCTGTGCAAATGATAGTAGCATACAACACTCAGAGGGTTAATTACAGTGCTAAAGTCAAGCTTTAGTTGTATACCACACTTCTTTTCGATTATTTTGTCCGTCTGTAATTTTGAGAAGAACCTAATTTCTCTAAATCTAAACAATTAAAAACTGTATTATTTGGTGTGGTATGGAACTATAGTTGTGCCAAATTTTGGTTACGCACACATTTGGTTGGAACACCTTCAAGGTTTTTTGGTATGGTTTAAAAATATAGTTGCGCAAATTTTTGGTTGCAAAATTTTTATTGCTTAAATTATTAATTCCTCAAATAGTTGGTTGCGCAAGCATTTGGTAAACATTTACTAACAAATTGAAAATATATGAAATTATAGTTGTGCAAAAGTTTTGGTTGCGCAAACATTTGGTTAGAACACCTAGAAACTTTTTTTGGTATGGTTTAAAACTATTGTTGCCCAAATATTTGCATGCTCGAACATTTTATTGCAAAAATATTTGGATGTGTAACATTTTGGTTGCACAAATTGTAATTTCCTCAAACATTTGGTTGCACAAACATTAACAAATTAAAAACATAGAAGTATATTTTGGTATGGTATGAAATTATAGTTATAGTAATTTTGGTTACGCAAACATTTCGTTAGAACACCTAAAAATTTTGTTTGCTATGATTAAAAATTATGGCTGAGAAAATTTTTGGTTGCTCAAACATTTGCTTGCGCAAACAATTGGTTGCACAAAATTTTGTTTTTTTTTTGTTATGAAGAAATATTTGCAAGGGACTTTCGAATCTCTAATTTGAGAAAAACCATTTTCTAAACCCAATTTATCATTTTTGCTGCAACAGAGTAGTGGTCCCAGTTGATGTTGACTGTTCGGAATGTTGTTAGGTCCAACACGCTGGACGTTTGACTTACGTAGTTATATTAGAAGGCTATTTATTTGATTTGTTTTATTGTTTGTCCATGTAAAAACACCTTTACCCCGAATTTGCCACGAGAAGTTATGTGAAACGGTTCGAAATTGAGCCGGGCAAGAACCCCCACAAACTTAGTGGTAGTCCACACTTTTTTTTTTCAAAAAACAACCTACAGTAGGGTTCCCAGTGACGGCTCATCCAGTATATCCACACAAATGTCCTATGCGAGCTCAAATTAGTGACTCACATAACGTGCTCCCATATGATTGAGATTTTATTAAATCAGCACTTTATTAAAAATCAGCAGGTAGTTGACACGCCCCCGTCCTAAATTATAGAATTCCAAATGTTAATTTAATCTACTTTCAAACGTTTCTATCAGTCTCACTAAAATGTATTGGTTAGCGGGTGTTCGATGGAAAACGTCGTACCTTGTTCTGACCCATCCATCCTCCATAAAGCCACCTCTGATACGATCTCATCTGTTTGGTTTGGAATACCTTGCATTTATTTATTTATACTTAATCTGGCAGTAAGACACCTTTATCGTGCGCTATTTCTTCATAAGGATGTATTATGCTTTCTCTGAAGTAAGTACTATCACATATCCTGTTTGCCGTCGCTATGTTGAAGTAAACGCTGGCCCATGAACACGCTTTCTAAAACAGAAACTATTTTAAATCGACTTCACTCACAAACATTTTATATTTTATCACTTTATTCTTTAGTTTTTCTGCCATGACGGAATTCATTTTTGGATGAAAAGAAAAAACACATTTTACAAAAAAAAAATTCTAATTGTAATTGATCCGATCATCCGATTATTATAATGGCTCTTGAGGTCATTGAATAAGTGATAAATTCAATGACATTTGCTCGAAATTTTATATGTACGACCTCAAGAGCCTCTGCTTTGGACAGCCGTAGTATGAAATTGGAATTCTATTCAAATACTCAACATTTTCAATTCCATTGAAAATCGTACTGAATGATCTGAAAATAATTTTTTTTTGTGTTCGAAACTAATAAACGACATTTTCGATATCAATTTACCCATAACTGAGAAGGTGTTCTCCACCGTTTAGCCAAGAGACCGACCAAACGACCGATCGTGTTTCAAAGGAAAACACACACACTATACTCATTGTTCTCCCGCTCATATGTTTTCAATTTAAGACCTGAAAAGGCGTAAAATTCTCAAAATATTTGACACCAACTTCTGACACAACATAAAATGTAACAATGACCGTAACGGGCTGACAGACAGACAGAAGTCCATTCGTCCCCATTACAATTTCTCATGTTGGATTTCAACAAAAGATCTTCTCATCGTACGCATCGCTTTGGTCGGCTGGACTTTTGATCTTCCTCTCGTGTTTTTCAATGAATGAACACAAGACAGGAAAAAAAACAACGAAAAATTCTTGTGTCTCGTGTAAAATGAAATATGAAACTCGTTTAATCATAATTCGTGGAAATTGTTATAGATATCGAGTATCGGCTACTTAAATACGGGAAAACACCAATCGATTGAAAGTAGAATCCAGATGCGGAGTAGATCATACTGATAATTATGAGGACGATGTCAATGAGGTAGCAGTTTCGGAGGATGAGTGGTTTTTTTTTAAATATTTTTGTGTGTGGAAAATCGTTGGAGAATTGGAAATAGTATAACATAAAGATTTAATTAGACAAATTATATATAACAGACAGGTGGGTCGGTTTATCAAAGAAACGGGCGAAAAATTTTACCAAAATTGTAAAAATACGCATTTCGGATGCAGCAGCAATATTCTCCGAGGTACGCACTCTCTGGGTACGGGTTGGTGGATTGATGGTCAGTATGGCTTAAATTGGCCTCCCGGTGGGTCGATTATGACGACCATAAAGAAATTGTTCACTTAGCGCGAATTTTTTTTAATAAAACTCAATGATTTGCAAGCGTTTTTTTTTAAGTGGGGTCCATTTATAATGATGTAGGTCGATCAAAAGTATTTTGTGTGTGAAAATTTCATTATGAATGCATTTGTCATTCGGCGAGGACTTAAGATAATGCTCTTTAGATAATTTTTACTGTACAGGTCACTGAGTCTTTCATCCCCTGGATTGGGCGCCAATATTCCTTCTTTCACTTATTTAGTTGTCCTAGCCCGTTTGAGGTTCTTCCAATTTGGAAAAATACTTATAAATGAAGATTTAACTGTACAGAAACCAAATTGGTCATAGTGGAAAAGTCGCATACGATTAACGACAGTCATCAGTAGACATTTGAATTCGTTTTCCCCAAATATTAAGTTGACGGCATAACTAGCCCCAACCATTTTGTTAAGTATCAGCGCATTTCAAACAATGTAATCTATTGCTGTGGACAATCTAATTATCCAACACATAAAAATAATCAACACCAAAAATTATCACGAAATCAATTTCTTTTTGTGCCAGCAAAATTGTAGGTCCACCACAGCGATCCCACACAAACTAAGCGACAAATCATTTACACTTAATTGAGAAAAAGACCATTAAATCAAAAACAATTACGAGAATTTTTTGGGAAAACGTATTATCATCCGACAGAGAGTGAGAAACATTTTAAAGTGATTTTAAATGATGACGTCCTTGAAATGACTAGAGAAATTGTGGTGGCTGATGGCGAAGTGTGTAGTCATTTCATTTTGTATAAATCAAGTTTAAAATTTGAAATTCATCGTCACTTTAGTAAAACTCTAATGAGCCTTAAATATCCCTCAACTACACACACACACACACACAAACTGGCTGGCATGAGCAGCCGACAACAATTGAGGAGGATGTGGCGGCCATGATATGGTCATACAAATACAACAAATAGGGATGAATCTCACAAAAGGAATCATTTTAATTAGCTGCAGCTATTCTAAGGATACGGGAGGGGGGAAAAATACAATCAAACGAGGGGACGACAAAAAGGTGCAAAACAGAGAGACAGATATACAGGCAGAAAGACAGACAGACCCAAATGACTATAAATATTTTCACAATTAACAAATATTAAAAAATCATTTCAAAGGACAATAAACAGCAACAGGGATAGCATCAATTGTCTAACTCTCGCACACACACACACACACGCACAGATGAGCAGAAGGACCCACAGACACAGCAGGATCATTTATTTTTGCTATAAAACTGATCCCGGCACATTTTTATCAACAACACAACAATGCCAATAAGGCAGGACAATACAAATGTTCATTTCAATAGACTTTGTCGCATGTTCGTACATATGTAGGCATTTCGGTTGTCGGTCCCCCTCGGCCGCTGCCACAGCCACTTGAAAAGCCACTTCAGACTTACAGGGAAAACAACCAAACAGTCTCGAATTTAATAGACTCTCTGACTGCGATGAGAAAACAAGGACATAACGATCAATAACAATGCCAGGGTTAACTCGACTGAAAAGTGTAGAGTGGTGGCAATTGTGGTGCACTGTGGTCGGAAAACGAAAAAAAGTGGCACCAAGGTCCAAGTGGTCCAAAATTTTATTTTTAATAAAAAAAAGAGGTATCATTTTTATTTTAATAAAAAATACTTTGTTTTCAGATATGAACAATATTTCTATTTCAGTTTATTACAAATACGCTTCGGTTGAAAAAGAAAAATGCTAGGAATCAAGTGACCGCCCGATCGGTTCGGCAGTCTGCCAATCTTATACCAAAATTATCAATCACCCTTTTCAATAATCTCTTATCTGAGCGATAATGTTGATCTGTTGTGGGATTATTGCTGTACACTTTCGATTTAAAATAAGCCCACAAAAGAAATCTAAAGGTATCAAATCGCACGATCTTTTTGGCCAATTTACTCCTCATCTACGAGAAATAATGCGATTTTCAAACTCTTCTTTCAAAAGATCCATTCCTTCTCTTGCTGTGTGACAGGGGTCACTTGTCCTGTTGAAACCACATATTCTCTACGTTTAAATAATCAATTTTCCGCCACATAAAATTTAGTATCGTCTTCCGTTTGGATTTTCATCAAAATTTCTGCTCTCGGTTGAACGAGCACTACTTAGATAAATTATGTTTCTGTTAACATACACGGATCCATTTTCTTCAAATTAGCTTGAGCTTTTTTCTACCGAATTTTTTTCTATATTTCCTAATTACACCGTGTTACACACATTCAGTCCTATGAACCAAATTTACTTTTTCGGAAAGGGGATAAAAAATTAAAATACACGTGTATCGGCGATTTTCATGTACACGTCAGAATTTTTTTTTTTTTAAGTTTGAAGTATGAGGCTCGTAGTGGCCTGAGTGAAAGCCTTTGGACCGATTTTTAACCATTTTTCAGTGATCCAATCGAGCAAATCCTTCGCAGCGATTTGCAGGCAGACATAATAGCCACCACTATCGTCTACCATCGACTGTCTCACCTTCTCTAAACAAAAATGGTCCAGTTGTGGTTTCGGGGAAAACGCCGGCCCAAACAGTCACTTTTTGCTCATGCGTTTAATGGATCTCTTGTGGAATCTCCATTTTCAGTTTTGCTTGTTGCCTCCGCCGGAGAGTGTTAAATGCGCCTCGTCTGTCTTCAAAATCTGCTTCCAAAAAGCAAATTTTGTGTCAAGGATTCCAGTGACTGTTGGGCTTCACTCCAAGCCAACTGATCTGATCGGTTTACGGGCACAATTGTTTGTGTTTGAAACAAGTGCAAACCACTTTTCAAAATGCAAATTGGTTCCACTTACATTCAAATGCTGAGCACAGTGTGAATACAACGCATTTGGGTTATCGCCAACATTAAGAGAAATAATTTTAATTTCTTTGGAAATCAAACTCTTACTTCTAAATTCTGTAGCAAAACTGAGACACGTTGAAACTGGCTCTGACATATTTTCTTATCCGGAGTTGACCGGATTTTTTGCTGAGTGATTCACTTTGTAAGGATGCCAGAAATAAGTGGTTGATGCAACTATTTCACTGCCACCTGTAAGAATGTCGTATACGGTTAGGGCATTCTTGGCCAAATAAATGAATAATAAATGAAATTACAAGTTTAATAAACTTGTACCGCGAAAAAGACGTAAGCGTCAAAAGAATATTTTACAGGAGGGGATTTTTGTGTGGTCAAGCAAAAGAGTTATGCAGTTGGTTACAAAATTGGTTGCTGCAACTAAATGATTATCAGTGTATAGTGAAGGCTATTGAGTGTGTTTCACACTAGGCTATTTTTCATTGCCGATTCACAGTAGGCAATTTTAATGATTCCCTTTTATATTTGCACTAGTAAGTTGTAATGCGCCTATGGCGCCCGTTAATTTGCTTGAGAAAGTATTTGTTACTTAATTTTAAAAATTTTGTAAAAAATATTTTGAGAAAACTATTTTGTAAAAAAAAATTTCGAAAAAAAAAAAATTGGGAAAAAAAAATTTGTGGAAAAAAAATTTTAGCTGAAAAAAAAAATTTTGGTTGAAAAAAAAATTTTTGTTGAAAAAAAAAATTTTTGTGGAAAAAAAAATTTTTGTTGAAAAAAAAAATTTTTGTGGAAAAAAAAAATGATGTTAAAAAAAAAATGTTTGTTGAAAAAAAAAATTTGTTGAAAAAAAAAAAAAAATTGTAAAATAAAAATTTTGGAAAAAAAAAATTTTGGTAAAAAAAAAAATTTGGGGAAACACAATTTCTGTACAAAAAAAAATATTATTTTTTTTATTATTATTACTTATAGAGTTATTATAGAATGCCTATTTAAATTCCTACGTACTGCGTGACAGAGTCAGTGAATCAGGGAATCAGTGTATCAGTGAATCAGTGTCGAGGGTAAATATATATTAAGATCCTGTGTTCACATAGGGAAATTCGGTTACCGCAAATTTTTCTTCTCATTATTGCCTTTTCTAATACAGAGGCTTTTAACAATAATCTGCAGCCAACTTCACACTAACAAAAAGGAATTGCCAGTAATTCCCAGGAATTCCCCTTACCACACTCTGAGAAACAAACTGAGAATTGCAGCAATTAAAACAGCCTAGTGTGAATCGAGACCTACATTAGAGTTTGACAAGAAGAGCTTTTGCAGGATTTATAAAAATATTGACGGAATGTGGGCTGTGTATCGCTATTCTACAGATATTTCAACGGTATCTGTTCGTCAGATAGAACATTTAGCCGGATCTCATCCGTTCATTGTCAAATGGCCGGCATTTGTGGCCACATATTCCAAGGTGCCGAGTGTCTCGGGATGTCCATTAATTTAATGATATTACCACCACTTTTTAGTTGTCCCGGATCACTGTGCATCATCCGCATCTGAAGTGGCAGTTAATAATGATAGTAATAAGTACATAATATAAAATAAATGTGTAATAAATTAACTTTCTACATCATCATGACTGTGTGACACAGAGCACAGCGCATTCAAGTGCCAGAAAGGACGACATTAGCTGCACACACTGAATTCCATTCAACGAACCGTTGAAATTTTCCGCCAAAACCCTCGGACGGGGATGGGAGATGGCAACAACGGAAAACAACCACGAATTCAACACTTGAAAATTATGAAAGAGACTACCGTAGACGCGATACCAATGGCAGGCTGTTAAATATTTTTATTAATGAATCCTTTTCTTTTTTCTCTCATGTCGATGAAGACAACGGAGCATCATGAAACAAATATGGTAGATATTAGAAAATACTGAACAATACGGCAACAACAACAACAATTTGGAAAACATTTATAGTCACTTACCACCGTTTGTCGTCATTTAAGGATAATTAAATGGATAAATGCCATGAATGTGTGAGTGTGTGTGTGAGTGTGTCTGGACGGATATATATTTGTAAGCGATAAAAATGCGCTTTATAGAAATTAATGAACCAGTCAGCGACAACAACAATGAGAGTGTAAGTCATAAACAGTAAGTAAGTCATGGGGTTCAGCATATGAATGAAATACACGGAATACATCTGTGTGCTAAAGAAGAGAAATGTAAATTGCCTTAAGTGGCAAAGTCTGGAAATTATTTAGGTTCTATCATCAGTTTAGGCCCCACTTTAAGGAAATGAATTCAGCGATTTCGGAACAGAGAACCAATCACTTTTTGTAGTTAAATTGTTTTTAGTCCCGATTTACCCAACGACTTTTAACTCCCAGAATTTTTCTTGGGCAAAATTTCAAGAGAAGTCATGAACTTTCAGGCGCCCCAATAGGCGAGTTGGTAGCGTGCTTATCTATCAGCGTGGAGGTTGTGGGCTAGATTCCCACCAGAGGCTTTGGTCTGACGCTGCAAAAAATTTACTTTGTATTGTAATAAAAATAAAAATAAAAATAAAAATAAAAATAAAAATAAAAATAAAAATAAAAATAAAAATAAAAATAAAAATAAATATAAAAATAAAAATAAAAATAAAAATAAAAATAAAAATAAAAATAAAAATAAAAATAAAAATAAAAATAAAAACAAAAACAAAAACAAAAACAAAAATAAAAATGAAAATAAAAATTAACTTTCACATAAAAGCTTTTTTTTTTAAATATTTTCGGAATATTATTAGTTTATATATATTATTTCCTGTAATATCTAAAGGGAACATAGGGCTGCAACAAGCTTGTTGCTCTTTCAATTGTCATACGCCTTACTTTACTCCAACTGTATTCTGAATTTCTGATTTCCTTCTCCATATATGGACCGGTGTACGAACACGTCTCTGGCCCTGAGGGTTCCAAACGATGACCATTCTGTCGTCTGGCGATTTCCTGGATGTCTGTCCGATCCAACGTCATTTCCGCCTACAAATCTCTGCCTGAATTATTGGTTTAGTCGAAAGACATTCCCATTGTTTATGGAATACGATTTCATTCAAGACTTTGAAAAAAGAAAAAATCGGCAAACATCTGTTACAATCGGTAACTCTCTGAGGATGTACTGGCTTCTCGACGATCATATGCCAATTTTCCGATTCCCAGATTCGGTAGTTTTGCAGTCGAGATTGAAATGTCCTCTGTCAGAAAATTAGATTTTTCCGATCAAAATAGTTGTCCATTTCGAGCGCCTCTAAAGCCTAAACTGAGAAGCGATAATGAAGCGTATGGTCGCGTGCCTTTAACTGCTGAGTCAAGTGGACCTGGTAAGCGAATAAGGCGAGGTCTTTGAAATTGAAAATTCCCTTCAGGCTGGTGTGTGAAATATTGAGGTGTCGCAATGTTCCAGGACCGAATAGCACACATTCGGCTACATCAGTCTCAATCTCGGATGTACGATGACATGGACCGTAAGTATTGTCCAATGGCATGCGAATCTAACAAAACGTTGTGAAAAATTTTGTGTACACACTGAAAAAGTTGTAAATCTATTAAAAATTTAATATTTTTGTATCAGTTTTAATTTATTTTTTTTGTTTAGAAAATTGTGATTGATATTTTGGGGGCCACAAATTCTCATTTCAGCACAAACGTATTTTTAGTATACGACTTTGAAAATAAACTTGTACTACTTCTCAAATTGTTCGTTATTTTGGGCCACGGAGATATGAAACTAACTTTCTGTCATGATTTTGATCAAGAAATACTTGTTACTTTCTAAATAGCATATGATTCCTAAAGAAAGCACTATCTTGACCACCCGGTGGTCATATTCCACTAGATGTTTTATAAAACAAAACTGTCCAAGGACATACAATTTCGATTCGGTTTGTCTTCAGCTTTTTATCAATTTTAACAACGTTCGCAATATTATCTGGAAGAATATTTAATTGATCGATGATCAACCTTACATGATCTGACCACTAAACAGGAAATTGCCTTTATCGCAACATCCAATCGGTAATTAACTCTTAACTAAAACAGCACTTCCTCTTCGGATAATTAATTGATTTCAAAATAATTCAGATAAATAACACCTTTTGCACTCACCTCCTATCATTGCTGTACGAATACCCCAAAAACCAAAAAGGAATTCATGCTTTTAATGGATAATTAATACCACAAATGAATGCCAGCGTCGACTGTGGCGCTTAAAGATGATGCCTTTGCCCATTTATTTTTCGTTTCCAAAGAATGTTTCTTAATCGTTTCGAGCACACACATCCGTGCTCCAATTACAAAATTATGTTTTGTGTAAAACCGCAACGAATTTCGGAAATGTGGCATTTCTCAAAACATGAGACGGAGACGGCGAGTATTTCCGATATACGATCCCTAATGTATCGTTAGACAAGTTGCCGCTTCAAGGATCGTTAGTGGCAGACAAGTTGGGCGCTGCCGTAACAACATAATTCCGTGAATCTACAGAATGTTTTACTACTCCTCCTCCACATCGTATATCCCCTCTAGCAATGAGGATGATACCGATACTCAAGATTCCAATGATGATGATGGTGATCACCCACCGTGTGTGAGCATGTGTCGGTGTAATAGATGTTGTAAGTAGCTGTCATTTCCAACACATGTTTTGACCGCTGTAATAAATCATCAGCGTCAGTTTCGGTAGGTTGTCCAGGAGTTGTGTTATATAGAATTCTTTGGGAAATGTTTTCCTTGTTCAGCTGGAAACTGGCCGAAATTGAAATTGTTTTATTTTCAATGGTTCATTTTGAAATATTTAAGATCTGTTTACATAATCGCTGTGACAGAATAGTGGTATCTCTCGCAAGTCCCGGAATAATAATTTCCGAAGACATCGAGTTGTTACCACTAACAACTCGTAGTATTAGTATTAGTATTAGTATTAGTATTAGTATTAGTATTAGTATTAGTATTAGTATTAGTATTAGTATTAGTATTAGTATTAGTATTAGTATTAGTATTAGTATTAGTATTAGTATTAGTATTAGTATTAGTATTAGTATTAGTATTAGTATTAGTATTAGTATTAGTATTAGTATTAGTATTAGTATTAGTATTAGTATTAGTATTAGTATTAGTATTAGTATTAGTATTAGTATTAGTATTAGTATTAGTATTAGTATTAGTATTAGTATTAGTATTAGTATTAGTATTAGTATTAGTATTAGTATTAGTATTAGTATTAGTATTAGTATTAGTATTAGTATTAGTATTAGTATTAGTATTAGTATTAGTATTAGTATTAGTATTAGTATTAGTATTAGTATTAGTATTAGTATTAGTATTAGTATTAGTATTAGTATTAGTATTAGTATTAGTATTAGTATTAGTATTAGTATTAGTATTAGTATTAGTATTAGTATTAGTATTAGTATTAGTATTAGTATTAGTATTAGTATTAGTATTAGTATTAGTATTAGTATTAGTATTAGTATTAGTATTAGTATTAGTATTAGTATTAGTATTAGTATTAGTATTAGTATTAGTATTAGTATTAGTATTAGTATTAGTATTAGTATTAGTATTAGTATTAGTATTAGTATTAGTATTAGTATTAGTATTAGTATTAGTATTAGTATTAGTATTAGTATTAGTATTAGTATTAGTATTAGTATTAGTATTAGTATTAGTATTAGTATTAGTATTAGTATTAGTATTAGTATTAGTATTAGTATTAGTATTAGTATTAGTATTAGTATTAGTATTAGTATTAGTATTAGTATTAGTATTAGTATTAGTATTAGTATTAGTATTAGTATTAGTATTAGTATTAGTATTAGTATTAGTATTAGTATTAGTATTAGTATTAGTATTAGTATTAGTATTAGTATTAGTATTAGTATTAGTATTAGTATTAGTATTAGTATTAGTATTAGTATTAGTATTAGTATTAGTATTAGTATTAGTGTAGTTGAAGTTGTAGTTGAAGTTGTAGTTGTTGTTGTAGTTGTAGTTGTTGTTGTAGTTGTAGATGTAGTTGTAGTTCAAGGGACTTTCGTAAATGTAATTTTGAGAAACCCCATTTTCTGCGCCCAATTTCTCCTAAACTATTTGCTCAATCTAAAAAAGAAAAACATAATCTTGTTCAGATTAAGGTCCACTATGTGCGAGCAAAGTTTCAAAGAAATCTATTTTTTCACAAAAAACTAAAATTTTAATGGGTTAACCCCTTTCCTTTTTTTTGGTAAAAAAACTTTTTGTCGAATTTCCCTATTTTTTGCACTTGTCTGTATTCTGCCTTCAAAGTGATGTAATTCTAACCACATAATTTTTCCATAACATCCGCGGTTACAGATTCATGGTCAAATAATACATTTGGAGAATGCACCTTTGGATACTCTGTAAATCCTGTGAAAATGATCGTAGCATCCAACTCTTAGTGGGTTAATAACAGCCCTGAAGTGTAGCTTTAATTTGGTACTACTCTTGTGGCCATGCCTCATTCCGTTGCTGAAATATGGGCCTAATCGTTTCAAAGGACCTTCAAATCGGTTATTTTGAGAAAACCCATTTTCTGGACCCAATTTTTCCCAAACTACTAGCTCAATCTAAAAAATGAAAACTTCAACTTATTCACAATATTTCCTTTGTTATTTTTTTGGTCAACATATTTTTGTTCGAATTTTTAAATCCTTTGTCGATGATGTAAGTATAATCATATGTAGTTTATGTAAAATTAGCCGTTACAGATTAACGGCCAAAATGCTACAAAAGTTACTTTAAAATCCGATATTTTGAGAAAACCCCAATTTCTCCCAAATATTTGTTCAATATAAAATAATTTAAACCTTTCTATATTTCCATTTTCTTTCAGTTAGCCGCAATGAGCATTCTGCTAAGGGAGAATTGAGATGGAGCGAAATCAGACAACAATTTGGAACCTCATAATAACGATGTACCACTGCATTTATCCGAATTAAATATGGACCTTAATCTGAACAAGATTATGTTTTTCTTTTTTGGATAGAGCAAATAGTTTGGGAGACATTGGGTCCAGAAAATGGGTTTTCTCAAAATTACATTAACGAAAGTCCCTTGAACTACAACTACAACAACAACTACAACTACAACTACAACAGCAACTACAACTACAACTACAACTACAACTACAACTACAACTACAACTACAACTACAACTACAACTACAACTACAACTACAACTACAACTACAACTACAACTACAACTACAACTACAACTACAACTACAACTACAACTACAACTACAACTACAACTACAACTACAACTACAACTACAACTACAACTACAACTACAACTACAACTACAACTACAACTACAACTACAACTACAACTACAACTACAACTACAACTACAACTACAACTACAACTACAACTACAACTACAACTACAACTACAACTACAACTACAACTACAACTACAACTACAACTACAACTACAACTACAACTACAACTATACTAATACTTTTTTTTTTCTAATACTAATACTAATACTAATACTAATACTAATACTAATACTAATACTAATACTAATACTAATACTAATACTAATACTAATACTAATACTAATACTAATACTAATACTAATACTAATACTAATACTAATACTAATACTAATACTAATACTAATACTAATACTAATACTAATACTAATACTAATACTAATACTAATACTAATACTAATACTAATACTAATACTAATACTAATACTAATACTAATACTAATACTAATACTAACACTAATACTAATACTAATACTAATACTAATACTAATACTAATACTAATACTAATACTAATACTAATACTAATACTAATACTAATACTAATACTAATACTAATACTAATACTAATACTAATACTAATACTAACACTAATACTAATACTAATACTAATACTAATACTAATACTAATACTAATACTAATACTAATACTAATACTAATACTAACACTAATACTAATACTAATACTAATACTAATACTAATACTAATACTAATACTAATACTAATACTAATACTAATACTAATACTAATACTAATACTAATACTAATACTAATACTAATACTAATACTAATACTAATACTAATACTAATACTAATACTAATACTAATACTAATACTAATACTAATACTAATACTAATACTAATACTAATACTAATACTAATACTAATACTAATACTAATACTAATACTAATACTAATACTAATACTAATACTAATACTAATACTAATACTAATACTAATACTAATACTAATACTAATACTAATACTAATACTAATACTAATACTAATACTAATACTAATACTAATACTAATACTAATACTAATACTAATACTAATACTAATACTAATACTAATACTAATACTAATACTAATACTAATACTAATACTAATACTAATACTAATACTAATACTAATACTAATACTAATACTAATACTAATACTAATACTAATACTAATACTAATACTAATACTAATACTAATACTTTCGAAACGACTCATTTAAGTTGTGTTCTTTACTTAAGAAATTTTAAATTGTAATAAAACATTTTCGTGCAAACACCATTTCCATTGGTTCCCGAAGTCCTTCCATGCCAGAGCAAGTAATTTCAAGCAGTTTTCACAAAGAAACCACAATCCTTAAAGAGACACACTTGCATTTGTTTTACCAAACACATGGTGACGATTTTCACACCGATTCCAGGAAATCGGCAAAACCACATTTTCTGTGGCACACCGCCACAACACTTCTACAGTAGCTGCCGACGCCGCCCCTCCCTGTGTAGGAGTTAATAGTCGCTTTGTCATATTCGTGTATGACTTCAGAATGAATGTCATCTGATCTATTTAAGATTAATTAACGCAGGGATGACCATGTTTTCACGCTTCGGCTCGCACAGAAGAAGTGTTACAATGGCAACACCTCTGGCGCCGTGTTGTGGTTAAAAATGAGACGCACTGTCTGGAAATCAAGTAACCGTAACATGAATGTCGTCTGGAGAAGACAGACAATGTCAAAATTAGATCGTTGAGAAAATTATGATAATTTTCCAAAGAAAAAAAAATGGATGGAAAATGATAATTGTAAACGAATGCTGGCGAGCCGAACTTCAACAACGAAAAAATTAAACAATTTTCAACAACAAATAATACAACTAATAACCATTGTTTAAGTTTAAATATCACTGCGAACAATAAAGCGGTTTCGAATATAAATTTCTTATCTTGTTATGTTGTGGACAGACATAAAGACAGACAGGCGAACATATTAAGAAGTGTTATCGTAATTTTATTACCAACCAAAACTAATAGAATACGAAAATCCATAAATCTTTTAACGTTTGTCAACGAGCGTTTACTTACAAGGCATTATCGTAGTCTTGGACGTCGTCGTTCCCCTTTTTGGAAAGGAGTCGTCTTGTGCAGTGGTGGGGTTTACTGCTTGATTTTCCGAAATCAGTTCACACCAAGGTTATCGGTTGTTCGTTCATCATTTAAACTGAAAATAAAAAGCATTTTGTAAACTGTTAATAATTTCCTGAAACAATAATCTAAACAACCACAGCAAAACAACAACAGAACACTTTACTTTGGTCAGGACAAATCTGTTTTACCCGAGCGACAGTTTTTACAGATAAGTGAATTGGAGTGAGTGAGGCTGAGATCGATCTGAGACCTCCGCTGGGTACAAAAAGTGGTGACATTAACGAACAGTTTGTACAATGGCACTGGAAGTATTTCGGCGTGATTGAAAATTAAAATGCATTCCGATACGATGGAATCACGTTTCAATAATCTTTACAACAGGAGAACCGTGATAATAAAAGATTATCAGATATTACATAAAATTTACACAGTTTAACTGTTCTCATAATTGATTATTTTTAATTGAAATTATGCACAAATGTTAATAAAAATAGATAATTGTTTATCAACTGGTAGTTTGTTTTATTTTAAAGTATATTTCTTTTTATGAAATTGGTACTTGTCGCAGAATACTTTTGTACTAAAATTGTATTAGAAGGTAAACAAGTAGCAAACGACTGACATTCATAAAATTAGGTCTACTTAGAAGAGCATAACTAATCGTCTAGAGAGAAGAGCTCCACTAATCGTAATAATTACTAAATAAATTACATCTTTTGTAGGCGCCCCGGTAGGCGAGTTGGTAGCGTGCTTGCCTATCAGCGTGGGGGTTGTGGGTTCGATTCCCACCAGAGGCTTTGGTCTGTCGCTGCAAAAATCTAAACATATGGTCTTTGTCACCCGGTTTACCCTTGGACCCAAAATTAGAATATAAATTTACTTTGTATTGTAATTAATAATAAATAAAATAAAATAAATACATCCTTTGTAGAGCTGCAGTAATGATTAAATTACGAGTACATTCAGTTTTTCAAGACTTGTAATTGAATACAATTACAAATAATCTAAAAGTAATCAGGATTACTTGCGATTACTAGAAATAATCAAAAACAGTCAAAAGTAATCTGCAAATAATACAATCACTTTCAGAGACTACTTTTGATTCTTTCTGATTATTTATAGTAATCGCAAGTAATTCTGATTAAAGCCACTAAAAAATATGTTGATGCCAATGTTTGTCCACATCAAAGTCAACCAGTATTTGGTTCGAGTTTTACTTTTCTTTGCCGGTATAAATTGTAGAAGATTTTTGATTGGCGTTTTTAATATTGCTAAGCTGATAGCATTCCTCTTGATTTCTTGTATATGCAGTTGAAAAAAATTGCTTGTGAAACTCATTAATTTTTTGTATCTTTATTCGACTAATTAAATAAACTGCAAAGAATGTCAGTAAAAAAAATAGCATGAACTCGGCTTCGCAGTTAACATTAGCAATTTGCTCTCGAATCCAAATTTAAAAATATTTTTTTTTAAGATTACATTAAAACAATATGTTTCTCCAATAAATGGAAATTTCCTCAAGAACCGAAATATGCAATTATTTTCGTTAATTAACCTTGAGTTTAAAATCGGAAAACTGACAACTCGATGCATTTTCTTCCAAGAAATTTGAAACGAAGAATTCTATTAAACAAAATATTAAATAACCTAAATATAAACCCCCGTATTCACAGCTTTATAAATCTTTATTGGGAAACATGTGTGGAAATACAATACAAATGTAACCAATCATTCCACACAGAACACCCTTTACCTAGCTTGATGTGATGCTTGTACTTTTTTCTCCGCCTAAAACAATCGCCTAAACAACAACATCATTATTATGGCCTGTGCATTCGGGTGTAGTGAAGCGTTACGTCTGCTGATTAACACAATATCAATTAAGTACGACGACGGCGAAGAACGACAGACTCCACATTAGAGATAAGCCCGTCTTTCTATGCCTCTGCCCGTACACCACTTAGACTCGGTTTTTCTGTATCCCCCCCCCCCCCCCCCCCACTATCTAGAGCAGCGTTACACTTGATGTGCCACACATCCATAAAATATTCGATGCCATTAAGTGTCAATTTGAATGCCACTGCCGGCTGACATTAACGCTTATCCTCAAATCTCGATTTGTTTTCATTCGCTGTCATTTTTCACAGCATCATTTACGAGTATTTGGAGACACAGCAAAAAAGTTATGAGTCTTATTTTTTCGTCTTAACGATTTGTGTCGGACTGCTCGTACGGCGAGCTAGTAGCTTGCTGACTGTAATCTAGGGATTATTCGTTTTTTTTTCACCCGGTGTTAGGGTAATTATTGTTATTTGTTTGAGAGGCCATCATAACAATTAGAAAATCTTTAAGTTTTCTTGGGAGATAAGCATAAGAGACAACAAAAAACTCATTTGTTTTTGTTATTAATTGAAGTTTATTGAACTTTTTGATGCCTAATATGGTGGAAGATGTTGTAAGGGAAATAAATGAATAAAAGAATTTTAAGGACAAACAAATATTTAGAAAAAAAACGTCAGGGTTACATGAGTTGTGAAAAGTATCATTATTCATAAAACTCTCATAGAGATGTATATTTCCTGAAGATGTTTTCAGGGCTCTCAGGATGGTTCAGCGTGGTAGTTTCCATGGTATCGCCATACCAAGTCCAAGACTGCCACTACGACCTAACCTAAACTTGTTATTTGATTGCCAATACAATAACCGTGCTATTACCAGGGTAATTTTATATTCCGAGTGTATTTGCCAATAAATTAACTAAACCAAAGTAACCCACAAATCAAGGTCTTTAATGTTTTGCCGGGTCATTCATTTATAAAGCGGGTCTATTTTATTTTATCTACTTTCATTGTGGCCATCTTTTATAATGTTCGATGGTAGTATGTACGATATGTATTAGCTAAATAGTCCTGATGGCTCCTGATCTGATCTACTTAGACTAGAACATATCAAGTGGATACTGACTTGCCATAGTACACCTGGTGTTTGGGCACGTTAATATCTCATCAGATCGTTGTGCTAAGTCATACATAAACCGTTTATCTTGAAGTGGGATACTTCATTTCTCAATTACTGGTAATACTGGGCAACAGCAAAAAATGGACTTCAATCATAACTATATAGATTTGATGCATTATCTAAGTACAAAAATTGTGAAATTTTTCAATTCTATAAAACAAAAATATAATTTTTTATAAAAAAATATAATATAATTTTTTATAAAAAAATATAATTTAATTTTTTATAAAAAAATATAATATAATTTTTTATTTTTGTTTATAAATAATTGTATTTTTATAAAAAAATTGTTTTTTGCCTAAAAATTTTTTTCAACTCATTATATTTTTTTTTTATAGAAAATTATATTTTTTTTTATAAAAATTATATTTTTTTTATAAAAAATAAAATTTTTGGTATATATAAAAATATTATAAAAATATATATAAAAATATAAAAAAAAAATATAATGAGTTGAAAAAAATTTTTAGGCAAAAAACCATTTTTTTATAAAAATACAATTTTTTATAAACAAAAATAAAAAAATATATTATATTTTTTTATAAAAAAATATATTATATTTTTTTATAAAAAATTATATTATATTTTTTTATAAAAAATTATATTTTTTTTATACAATTTTTTTTTCAATTCTATATTTTTTTTATAAAAAATTATATTTTTGTTAAAAAAAATTAAATTTATATAAAAAATTTATTTTTTGCCCACAATTTCTTTTTTTTTAAATAAATTTTTTTTTTTTTTTAAAATAATATTTTTTTTTTTAAATATAATTTTTTATAAAAAAATATAATATAATTTTTCATAAAAAAATATAATATATTTTTTTATTTTTGTTTATAAAAAATTGTTTTTTGCCTAAAAATTTTTTTCAACTCATTATATTTTTTTTTTATAGAAAATTATATTTTTTTTTATATAAATTATATTTTTTTTATAAGAAATAAAATTTTTGGTAAAAAAAATATAATTTTTTATATAAAGAGTTAAAAACAACTTTTGGACAAAAAACAATTTTTTATAAAAAATTATATTTTTTTATAAAAAAAAATATAATATAAAAAATATAATTTTTTATAAAAAAATATAATTTATTTTATATATAATGAGTTGAAAAAAAATTTTATGCAAAAAACAAATTATTTATAAAAATATAATTTTTTATAAACAAAAACATAATTTTAATATAAAGAGTTGAAAAAAAATTTTTATAAAAAAATATAATATAATTTTTTATAAAAAAATATAATTTTTGAAAACAATTTTTTATAAAAAATTATATTATTTTTTACAAAAAATCATCGACCAATATACAATAAGGTTAACAATGTTGCATTATAAAAATAATGTTTTAACTCACTTAGTCTTAGTCGAGGATCGGATTTAGAACAAAAGCTGAAGAAGATTAATATTCGAACAGCGGTTACCTTCTTAGCTTGTTCCAAGGTGTTGGAACGCTCTTATGTCCAACAATGATCAACGGACAAGTGAGGATGATATGCCTTTATCTACCATAAGGGACCTGTTGCGTAATGAACAGGCAGCACACACTCCATCGATTTCAAATTTACTGAGTCAGATTTCACCTGATATCAATTTTTTCACAGAAGAAATCGACGAATGGATCAACGAAAACCTTCAAGATGTCTTTGAGGAAACGGAAGTTACTGATATCTCAGATGGGGGAAATTCTTGCTAATATTGGCAGCAATAGAACACTAGACCTTAAAACGGATGAAGCTATCAAAGATCTTGATGTATGTATTGAGTGGGCCTCTGCAAATAACATTCCTTTCGAAAAGATCATTGCTATACAAGAAATAGGAGATGCTGTTTCAATGAAAAGGTTTCAAACTGCAAAAGTACAAACAAAAATTTCTAAAAATTTTTTTCGTAAAACTTGTTTTTCAAAATTCTGTGGAATTCACATATTATTAACAAATTAGAATGTGTTTCAGAGTGATACATGTAGATTCGCACAAATCTATAATTTCTTCTGTTTTGGTCTTTTCTATTAAATAAATGAATTATTAATTTAAAATATGTCTTATTTTGTGTTAAATATTATAACTTAGGACAAGATTTAAACATGTATATGGCAATATTTAAACAGGCTTGATTTCCTATCGGTTGCGCAAATCGAGCTCTTACTGTATATACATTTTAAAAAAATATATAAAAATTTTATAAAAAAAAAATTTTCTTTATTTTTATAGAAAAAAATTTGGGACAAAATCGTAAACGGCAAAAAGTATTAAATCATTAGAATTAACGTAGATATGGTCATGAAAATATATGTCTGCTTTACGTGTGTATTTGCAATTAATTGAAGTCATCGCATATTTACAAGCACTGTAGAAAAAAATCTCGAGATCTGCTGATCGGTTTACACTTGCAGTTCTACTGTGTGTGTTTTCCATCTGGCCATACACTTTTCGGAGTTTGTCTTTTTAACAGCTCTCACTTGATTCATGTTCAGTTTGGTTTGCCATTTCACAATGTGTAGACTTACTCCAAAACAGCGTTTGTAAATCGTGCCAATTTATTACCAAAATACGGACCATCGATCCCGATTTCAAATGAAAATTTTCTACAGCAATAAAGCTTACTTAATACTAGGTAGACTAAAAGCAATAGCGGTTTAATTAAAAGACTTTTATTTTGTGTATAATCCTCCATTAAAGAATTTGTGATAAATAATTGATTACAATTACAAATAATCTAAAAGTAATCAAAATTACTTCAAATTACTAGAGTATCACAGAATTAAGTAAAGGTTCATTTCTTTAACCACAAGGGGCATGAACACATTCTACAACTTTTGGCTTATGCTACCATTATTGTAAAACCAAATATTTTCAGTTTTGCTGTAATTTATTTTTATCAACTTTGAATACGTGGACCAACTCTTTTTCTTTTCGAAGAAAGTCATTCTTTTTGCAGCAACCACTTGCAATATATGGGATGTCGGTTAATGTCACTAAATATGAGTCCGCAGAAATGTTCGATTAATTTCAATCAGACGAATTCAATGTTGTGGGAAACATGCACTATCCCACCGGAAAGAAAAACAAAAGTTAATAAATTAATTCA
This sequence comes from Hydrotaea cyrtoneurina, assembly GCA_958296145.1. Classification (NCBI taxonomy): domain Eukaryota; kingdom Metazoa; phylum Arthropoda; class Insecta; order Diptera; family Muscidae; genus Hydrotaea; species Hydrotaea cyrtoneurina. The sequence goes on along the minus strand of OY282512.1, from coordinate 138,477,753 downwards.
AATGTGTCAGATTATTTTCGTTTTGACATTGATCCCACAGCACAAACTCCCTCATTCGACTGGCACCCGCAACAGATATAACAAATCACATATTTTCCCGAAATATGTGTGTGTGTAATGGCAAAATATATTCCAATATCTCTGAAAATATATCTAAATTGATTTAAATACATTTTATCATTATTATTTGTTAAACCCCCCCAAAAAAATAAGCAAAATACAAGAAAATCACAAAATTAAATGGAAAATTATAATGCATTTAAATTGCCAACATTTCCTTCCGTCCGCCATATGCGGGGGTAGTTGGCTGACATGAGAGGAGAGGATTTGAAAAAAAAAACATTCTAATCTTCTAATAATTGGCAGTTTTATTTGTCTTTCTCCCCCAACGATAAATACTTGAAAATCCCAATGAAATTCCTTTTTTTTTCCATTTTTCTTGTCATCATAAATATGCGATGGCTGGTATGAATTCCAGAAAAACAAACACACACACAGACAATAATGGGGGGGAGGGCTAAATTGATTCCATCGCAGTGAACCAATCATCCCGCACTTAATAGAAATCTAGACGTATGGAAAAAATGTTGTCATTGCCAAGCAGGAAGGAGGGGAAGGAAGGGATTTTGTGTTGTCACAACGAACATCAAAAACAAACAACTGTTAATAATGCCATGGCTGGGTATGGGTCGGACGGACGGACGGACGGCCATATAGAGATCAAAAAAGTCGTTGCTGAAATCAAACAAAACAGCAGAATTTGTTGATAAACATCTCTATAATGAGCAGCAGATTTGAATGTCGGGGTGGTGGAGAGACATTACATGGAGGTGATGATGATGATGTTGTAGATGTAGAGAGGTGATTCAGTTTCCCCCAGCGTACACAACATAAGTGGTTTATAAATGTTGATAGGGTTCACCACATACATACATAGACGCACATCAAACAGCATATGCGCCAAATCTTTAATTAACCACAACAGGACATCTGGAGTCCTTTCGACGAAACGTTAATTGCTCTGCGCCAAAGTTAATTTCAAACCAGGCCTTTGTTTGTGCATTTCACTTGGTAAATGCGGGTCGGTTTATGGACAAACAAAATGTTGTTTTGTGAAAAATATTGAAGTGCCTTAAAAATATAATTTTCAATTGTTTTACTTTAAGGTTGGCCTAGAGTTTTCAGACAAATCGGATTTTGCCAGACAATGTCTGTTGGTAAAGATGGTCCATTCTAAGCAATGACCTACACCAGAGTCTTGTCAGTTTGTCCCGCTGAGGGGACAACATCGTTCTCGTGGCGGAGTTTTACCTCCTTGCGAGCCTTTTAAAGTGTCTGAAGCAAGAACTGTACCTCTTGAGGAAAATCTAGTATAAAAACTAAAATAACTCTTTAACACAAGCATTTAGCCGTACAACAATGAGAATAATATCATCATAGTTGTAAGTTTGCTTTAAAATTATTACATTGTTATCTACAAATTCTTATATAATTCTCAATAAATCAAATCTTCAATCTTGAATCTTCTGATTATTGTTTTTGTTGATAGTCATACTCATTACCCATCACACAATCGCCGAAGTTTTACGAAGTTTCTGCAATACGTTGAAAAAGAACCAACGAATCATTCGTTACAATGAATTGACACCCATAACATAGAAACGACAAGAGTAAAATCGATAATTTTTTTAAGTTATGTCACGTTTCTTTTTTAGCTCATGTAAAATTTGCAAAAAAAAAGTACAAAACATATGATTTATGTACATCAAATTAAAGCTCGAGCATTTTTCTTGTGATACAATGACTCAACGACTTTGAAAATGCTTTTTTTCACCAACTTGTGTTTTAAATGAGGAAACATTAAAAAAAAAAACCTTTCCAACTTGTGTTTTAAATAAGGAAAAACTCAGAAACCCCAAATTTTTCGCAAAAAATCCGGTTTGTGGCACCTCTAAAAAATCTGAAAAAAATCTCAAAATACACCATAACCTATCAAAAATACTATTTTATTTGGACACCCTAATGTACATATGTATGTACTTTTAGAGTTTGTATTCGAGTGCGTTGATGTATGACCAGAAAGTCGGTCGCGCCCTACATCCAGCCTTTCTTGCTCTATTCAGGTTTTCATCTTCACCGACAATGCCATGAAGGTAATTAATTAAAATTTGAAAGACCTTCCGATTATCAATTGTGCTGTTTTAGTTTTATTTATTCTTTTTTTTTTAATTTGAAACCAGATTTTCTCAAGTATTTTTTTTGTTTCGGTTTTCGTTTTGTGTTCTTTGTCAAAATGCCAAACAACGACAATGCTTTGATTTGAAACTCGCCGATTTCATTGTTGCGTGTGCGCAAAACGCATTCTGGGGCCAATTAGTTGAGCTTCACTTGAAATCATTTAGAAAACAATTGAAAACAATTTAACCTTAAAATTTCCAATACAAATACGGGCCGAGAAAGTGGAAAATGAACGGCCACAAAAACAATTGCAATTGCAACTGCAACTGAAACATTGAGTGCAGCCAGCACCAACAACAACAACATGCACAAAGCGCCTCTTCGTCTGTGTGCAAACAATGATCAAAAAAAAAACAGCAACAGCAACAACACCAACCACGGCGACAACTCAGTTGCACTACTTTGTTGAACATTGTTGTTGGCTTTGCAATCGTACAACACCCACTGGCAAAACACCATGTGTGTGAATAAGGCTGGTACAACAACTACACACACTAACAACAAGCAAACATTCACTATTGTCTGGAGTCTTGGCCCTTGTAGCACATCAGGCAATTGTTGCCACCAAAGACCAACAACACTTGAAGTCTTTTGTTTTACGCCACACTTCTTTTGCTCGGGCCCTATTCCGTTTCACTCGAGCAGTTGCCGCCCACCTACGGGCAAAATTCACACTCTGCCGCAGCGCACCTCTGCGGGCCAAACGGGCTCAGTGCAACCTGTTTTAAAGCGTGAAATTGAGTACATTTTTCAGCAAAACATTACAAAAGAATTCTTATCAAAAAACTGTTGGCTATGCAAGATAAAGATTCGAGCGAAAAAACAAACAGGAAAGGCCATCTATATCAGAAATATGTTACATGAAAAATGATGATTTCCAAGGGAATTAAGTGTTTCCTTCTGTTTCCACTCTCTCTCTCTGTGCGTCTCTTCCAACAAATGTAACAAATCTATGGCAATTATCCTATTAAACCACAGCCACCGACGCTGGCCGCCGCCATTTGTCCATTCTGTTCATTAGGGTTCACATTTAAGTTTCATTTAAAAATAATTAATTTTGCTTAAACGTTGGTGACCGTTCGTTTATTTTTCGAACCGCACGGAATTTAAATAAGTCACAGCGGAAGTAGTTCAATGAACACCCAGAAGAAAAAAAACTAACAAAATTTTCATATTTCATAATTTCAATCGCAATCTGTTTATTCGTTAAATTACACATGGGTTACACATGAAATAATTGTTTTATTAAATTTGTTTCGTATGTGGGAGTGTGTTTCGAAATTACCGCAACTCTTTGTCAACGCGGGATATCAGTTCATGTGCCCGGAGGAAATTGAGCTGTCCACTCATATATGTGGGTGGATATAATAAAGACATGCCAGAGTGTATGGCATTGATTTCGAACGGTTACGAACAGCACTTTAAAGGCATTTTCATTGATTGGCTTAATAAGTCCGTTTATTAAATACAGTTTCCCCTCTGCCCCGCAAACTACACAAATGCCAGACAAACTGTTCCAAGGGAAGCACAGGAAGTGTAAGATCTCCATCATTTTCAAATGAAATTGAGCAAATTTTTGAGAAGCCACATTGGCGTGGAGAAATAGGTAAAATAGTAAATCCAGATTCGAAATGCCATTTCCATAATCTCAAGCCATGTGAAACTTCTCCAGACAAAGTATAAGCCCTGTGGGACGGTCTAGAAATTAAACATTCTGCACAGCTCACTGATTCGAGCTAGAAACAGGGAATGTTATGAGGAAAAACGTACGTACGTGAATATTCATTAAATTAGAAAAACAAAAAACTGATTCGCATATAAGAGTTCTTCTGTACTCAGCGATACAGTGATTGCGCCAGCTGGCCCAGGTCGATCGGATGAACACAAGCGCCCCAGACAGCAAGACGTTGTTTGAGAACAATCACGAACAACACAGACCGGGAAGACCGAGACTCCGGTGGAAGGACCAAGTCTAAGGTGACAAGCAAATCCTTCAAAGAAGAATTATATTCCAAATTCAAGCCGAATACTCCTAATTTGAACGAATACTCTTAATAAGTACGTTTCGTAATTAAATATTCTTAAAACAATTATAAATGGGAAAGTTTTCAAATCAAGTGTAGACATTCTTATAATAAGAAAAAAATATAGGGTTATCCATTTCGTGGTTTCACAAGTACAGGGAATTCGACATCTGTCAAACTAAGTTGTTAAAACATTTTTTTTTTTTTTTCAGTTGGAAGTCTGACATTGGCGACAATGGATCGCTTAACTATCACACAACGCGTAATAATTGGAAGGGGATGAAAAAAAAGAAACACAAGGTACACTCTCCTTGCAGACATCTCTCATAAGCGGACACCTCTCATAAACGGACACTTTTTTCACTACCAATCCGCTTCAGTCCTCTTGTGTACTTCTCTCATAAGCGGTCATATCTCATAAGTGGACAAAATTCTCAGCCCCTTAGGTGTCCGCTTATGAGAGAGTTCACTGTACGCAAAAATACAAAATAATCAAATATCATGATTTTTGTTGGAAAGTTGGTCCACAATTACGATTTGCAATAACAAATGGAAATGAGCTAGAAATTGGACTAAAAAGGACCAACACGGTATAAAAAAGGGACAAAAAGGGGGAAAAAATAAAAGGGGTGGAACAAATTGTTGGCAACAACGTATGGAAATCCGTTAAAGAGAGGACGAAAAAGGGGCCAAAACGTACCAAAACGGGATAAAAAAGGGGGGGGAAAATTAAAATTTTGAAACTATTTTTTGGCAACAACAGGTCGAAATCCCATGGAGATGGGGCGGAAAAGGGCCAACGCGTACCAAAGCGGGATAAAAAAAGTACAAATGGGCAAATACATAAATGTGTAAAAAAAAATGTAATTGACAGGAATAAGCCAAAATGGAAGGAAAGAGTCCAAAACGGGATACAAATTATAGCATGCGTTTATATAGGGTTATCCATTTCGTGGTATCAAAAGTATAGGGCTCGAATTCGAATGCGAAGAAAAAAATTGGTTTAACTTAGTATCTGTCAAACTAAGTTGTTAAACCAATTTTTTTCTTTTCAGTTGGAAGTCTCACATTGGCGAAAATGGATCGATTAACACACAACGCTTAAAACTTATTAAAACCTTCTGCAAAAATGGTGATTCTGGCACAGCAACAAAGGAGGAAATTTTGGTTTATGGTTATGAAGCACATTTCTCACTCGGTGGGTATGTTAATAAACAAAATTGTCGTAGTTGGGCTTCTGAGATTCCTCAAGTAATTGAAGAGACGCCATTACATCCACAAAAAGTCACTGTTTGGTGCGCTCTTTGGTTCGAAGGTGTGATTGGACCTTACTTCTTCGAAAACGACGAGGGAACGACTGTCACCGTCAATTCGGACTTTTTTTCTGCCTGCTATTGAAGAATACGACTTGGAGAATATGTGGTTTCAACAAGACGGTGCCACATGCCACACAACTCGAGCGAATAGGGCTTTATTGCAAGAGAGATTTCCTGGGCGCGTAATTTCTCGTCGTGGCGACATCAACTGGCCACCAAGATCATGCGATTTGACAACATTAGACTTTTTTTTGTGGGGCTACGCGAAAGTCCGTGTTTAACTCTTGAGCACTTAGGAACCAACATTCGTCAAATTATGGCTGAGATACCGCCCAATATGTGCCAAAAAGTGGTCCAAAATTACCTCATCAAGAATCAATGCTTGCAACACTTCGCGTGGTGGTAACTTAAATGATGCAGTGTTTCACACATAATGTCAACGTTCAGACTTTATAATAAAAAAGAAATATCATGAAAGAAAATATTTTACATGTGTTTTATTTACGTTTACTTTTAAACACGCAAAATGGATAACCCTTTATTAGTTTTTGTACAGTGTTCATCAACACACATCTCGGTCTATACCAAGGATTTTGGTTCGAAAGGGATTTGGCAGGGCTGTGGATTTGAGTCAAAATTGCTTAACTCTGACTCCGATTTTAGATGTTCAATAAAAAAATTTCGAAAATTGTATTTGCTATTTTACATCCACTATTCCTATATTACACTGAATTGCGTTTGTATATTGAAAATAAAAAAGTTTCTACAATCGAAAATATTTGAAATTTTTTAAATAAATATTCATAGATTAACTTGTTTTCAACAGATTTTAGACTCCGACTCCACAGCCCTGGTTCTGTGCCTGTATTGCCTATTGGGTTTATCGAGTTCGTTCTCTTATCGTTTCTCGAACGGTATGAGAATGATCTCCAGCGCACTTGGCCAAAATTATTAAAATAAAAATAATAAATTAAATTAAAAATAATATTAAATTAGTATTATATTCCATACAATATTACTAATAAAGTTCCGAAAAAATAAGACTATTTTTTGTAACTAACAACTGCTGGGTATCTTAATATTGAGGGATGTCAAAATTAAAAAGAGTTTTGGCCAAAGAAATCGAATATGAAACCATAGTGCACCGTCTCGATCGAGGTCGGAAGTGATATTGGACTTTTAGAATAGCAGGTTTATGTAGTCCCAATTTACAATTTATGGGAATGGAAATGAAAACAATATTGCTCGTACTGGCAATTTCTTTTTGTGTTTTTCGTATTTTGATATTTCAAAAGTCATTTGTAATTGAAAAGCCAATAATGAAAAAACAAAAAATTGCCGAAAAATAATTTCCTTGTGTGAACACATGAGGCAAGTTCAAAAGGGGATCACAGAAATTGATGAGGCAAATTGTCTAGTGTGAATCGGGTCTTATAATCTTAATTGGTCGATTTGCAAAATAAAATTCTATGTCTTTTATGATTTCAGAAGAATTGCTCATTACTTCTCTGCTTAGACACGAAGACTTAACACCCAGGATGAGTTGGCACGAATTTCGACGGTTGGTTGGTGAAGTGGTTACAAGAGGGGTCACCAAATTGGACTTTTTAATGGAAAATATAAAAAAAAGTTGATATTATAAAATTATATTGCTAAAGAAGAATACACTTCAGAAACAGGCACATGTAAATATTCGTGACTTTTCGTCCTGTAAATCGGGACCTAAATAGGGTGGGTCATTTAACATTTGAAATTTCAACTACTACCCTTTACTTTGACTTTGAAGAGAATAACATTGAGTTGTGAGAGATTTCTTGAACTTTTTTAGATTTTCTTTGGAGGTTTTTAGGTTCCACCTAATTGGGCTTTCAAGATCACCACCAAATTCCAATGCAAATAAAAGATTAGTATTTCTTGGTGTCTATCCGATGTTTCGTTGGGATTTTTCCAACTTCCTCAGGCAACCACATATATAAAAATGAACAACATTTAGTTAGAATTGAATAGTATAGCATCTTAATATATATTTACCCTCGACACTGATTCACTGACTCTGTCACGCAGTACGTAGGAATTTAAATAGGCATTCTATAATTTTCTATAAATAATAATAATAAAAAAAATAATTTTTTTTTTGTACAGAAATTGTGTTTTCCCCAAATTTTTGTTCCAAAATTTTTTTTTTACAATTTTTTTTTTACAAAATTTTTTTTTTCAACAGAAATTTTTTTTTTACAGATTTTTTTTTTTTCAAAAAATTTTTTATTTCAAATTTTTTTTTTCCACAAAAATTTTTTTTTTCAACAAAATTTTTTTTCCATATTTCAACGGGCGCCACAGGCGCATTACAACTTACTAGTTATGAATATAAATCAACTCAAATATAATCTTTCGTCAATCCCAACAGATATTGCATATTTTAATTTGTTATACGATACTAATTAATTTTTATTTTCAGGTTTATGTTTGACATTTGCCTTTTCGTTTCGGCCAAGAGATGACAAATTTTAGCGAAAAATCGTGTTTCCAGATGAAGCTCATTTTCATCTTGGTGGCTGTGTCAGTAAGCAAAATTGCCCAATGCATCCACAACGAAATAAGGAAGGAGCTGCCGTTACGGCAAAGGGCGAGCGCTATTGAGCCATACTTATTTTCCCTTACCATTCCATGTAGGAACACACGGTGAACTTCTCTCAAATCAGTGTGCTGTGTACAATATAATTTGTATACTCACGGACCGCAACCTACAGCCGGCTCCAAATGGCTAAGACCTTGGTAAAGAAGTTTTACATGACTTACAGGTTACTCCCTTACTTGCAACGTTTACAAATATCCTACATAATATCAAAGCAGCAGTCACTACCTCAAATTATTGCAATTTCGATTTTTCCCTACCCACTCTAATATTCATACACATATGCCAATCACACAAATCAATTGTTTGACGAAAAAAAAGAGGAAATTTGTAAACACTTTTCAAAAAAATCTCTAAATTGGCCAATAATTCCAGTGTAGTAATGGAAAAAAGAACAAAAGCCTCACAGACAGTGCCACACACGCCACGCTGGACTTCAAGTGCTGATGCTTGAACTTCATTGTGTGCCACAAGGATTTTGACACTTAATCCCAATCGGAGAGATCTTTGTACTTGCAAAGAAATCTATTGTGGCAAAATAGCAAAAAAGATGGTAAAATTCTTGTAAAATCATCGTCTAATATGAAAATGCCATTGTCCTGTGAAGAGATTTCCTCGAGGGGCCAAAAGGATGAAAACAATGATGCGATCACACATGCACCGAACAATTGTTGACTCTTGTTAACTTCTTGAGTAGGTGAGTGCATGAGGTGGTCGACGACAAGCGGATTAATAGGATTAAAGGTGAAGGAGACTGAAAAAGGGAATATTGTCAATGAATGAATGGTACATACATATAAAGAAAAGAAAATATGTTTAAGTAAAAAGTGTGACGATAGCGTGATGGTAGATTTTTGGTTAATTTTGGTGTTGGTACGGGTCAACACGGAAATCTCTTATAAGCCGAAGTCATTTAAAATCCAATCACCTTTATTATACTCTCTGGCAACAGCTGCTCATTTTGGGCCTTGGTCATGGGTCTGTCTTCTAACAAGGCTTGTATGGCCTGAGGCCGACACGTATGGCGTTCTCGGGATATGTCCTTTATCCTTTATCCTTGATTGTGTTGTGTGTTGGTTACATTTGTAACCATATAACATGCGACAATCACACACTGATGTGACCGATTGGTGTTAAATATGAACTAAACAAGCGATCCCTGAAATGTGAACACATAACAAAAACATTTGATGACAATGCCAACAACTACCACTAACGCATCTTTAAGATACCCGATCAAATGCAAGCTGCCACCAGCAACGTCTACCGCACCAGATACACGATCTGTTAGACAACCAGCCAATCATGACCATTCATATTGCATAGCCGTCATCCCCTTCCCTTCCCTTGCCTTCCCTTTCTTGATTGCATTCATTCCGTTCGGTCTTTCTTGCATTCGAATGTTTATTGTTTTATGTGTTTTGTTGTCTGTTATTAATGTTAAATGCTTAAATGCCTTTTGATTGCATTCAAGTGATAATTCCCAAATTCTCCACCACACCACAACACATCACACTCGGCGCACAGCGCAAAGGGGCGCATTGGCTGCAGCAGATGTGCGACGGAAACGTTTTTTTTGAAATCTTCAAGATCACCACTTCACTCCACTTCAGTTGCCGCGTCACATGGCGAGTGTTTTGGGTGATCTTTTCATTAAAACAGCAATTTATGGTTTTCATTTAGAGTTCGTTAGAAAATTTATTGATTATTTCGATTACACATTCGGTGTATTAGCAAAGGTTTGATATATGGTCCGGCCAACAAGAACGCAATGTTTGTAAAATGATGAGAAGGGGGAATGAAGGCATCGAATAGGGAATAGAAAGTACGCATAGATACACACATAATTACAACAATTTAGTTTAAAGCTAAAATGAACTAATATTTTTAAACTAGTAAGTTGTAATGCGCCTATGGCGCCCGTTGAAATATGGAAAAAAAAAATTTTGTTGAAAAAAAAAAATTTGGTTGGAAAAAACAATTTTGTTAAAAAAAAAAATTTTGCGGAAAAAAAAATTTATTTGAAAAAAAAAATTTGTTGACAAACAAAAATTTTGTTGAAAAAAAAAATTTTTTGTTGAAAAAAAAAAAAATTGTAAAAAAAAATTTTGTAAAAAAAAAATTTTGTAAAAGAAAAAATTTTTGTAAAAAAAAAAATTGTAAAAAAAAAAATTTGGAAAAAAAGCCGGCTTTAAAAACAGTAGGTCCCAATCAGTGAGCATACACTAACAGAAAAATCGCAACTTAAAATCAAAGTGAACCAATGTTGATTTTAAAATTTTGCAACTTTGAACATTTCAACTTTAATTTAAGAATGAACAACGTTGAAATGAAGTAAAAACACTTTAAATCAACAAAAAACAACATAGAAATTGATGTTCGTGTTCAAAACAAAAATGTTTTTTTTTATGTGAAAACTTTCCTTTTTGAATTTATAATGCGCATTTTTGATTTAAAAAACATACGTTTTTTGATTTAATGTCGGCCAATCTTGAAATAAATATGAACACTTTCAAATCAATGACGTATCTACTTTGATTTCGGGTTAAAGTTGTTTTTATAATGCACGTTCTTGATTTAATAATTTCCCACTTTGGTTGCTTTTCGAAAGTGTTTTTTATTGATTTAAGGTGGAAATTTGTGATTTTAAGTTGTTTTTTCTCTGGGTGTACACAATTATATCGTACACAGCTCACTGATTGGAGAGAAGTTCCCCGTCTCTTCCTTCACGGAATGTTAAATAAGGAAATAAGTCTGTAAATACATAGGTTGAGCTGTTATTCAGAATACATCAGATTTCTCGTTTATGTTCTAAACTATATGAATACATTACACCCATTTGGGCGTCAAGGTAAAACATCACTTTTAGTCCTTCACATTGATTCCAAAAACATATTTCAATTCCAGTAATGGCTTGCCACACTTAACACAATGAATTATGGGCATTTAAATCGTAAGCGAGCAACACTTTAATTACCATTAAAAATCTGTGCATAGGGAAATTTTTACTATAATTAAACACTTCGGAAAATGTCTGGCATTCCCACCATTCGCATACGTAGACGAATGTCGATGAGACATGGGTCGCCCCTCCACTACTGCCGGCATTTCCTCCCGCCATTTAATGTGTCAGCGCATCATTAAGAGCCCATTAACTAAAAATAAAGCATTGCGCGCAACGTCATTCGCTTTTGGGTAAATTTAAATAAATGTTTATTTGCAATTTCAATTAAATGTGAACCAATGACAATCTATGGAACAGATGAATGCGAAGACATAGAGAGGGAGAGATAGAGAGGGAGACAGTAAAATGGCACAGCTTGAATTGGCATTTTCATAATTATGCATTCATGTATGTACATGTGGAATAATTTATTACATTCAACACATGTGAAAATAACTATTGGGTTGTCCCTAACAGCGAAACGCTACAGCCAGAACTTCGAACCAAGGGTCAGACGGAGACTCTGAAAAAGAACCGATTAGACGAAGACAGGGAAATATTTGGTGCAACCCAGTGAAAAAAGTACACACAAGACCGATCGAATGTAAATTATGTGGAGATCACATACGAATATGTGGAAAACTGCCAAGTATGCAAATATTTAGAAAAGAAAACGAATTATTGAAACGGGTGGCAATTGGCGACAACAGGGAAATGAACAGAGAAACGCGCTGCTCTTAACCCGTACATTTCATATCTCAATAATTATGAATTTGTATACAGGCTGGCCCAAAGGAGAGCATGACCATAGTTTGCAGTGTCGCCCCAGTCGCTCCATCTTGTTGAAACCATAACTTAGCATAGAAGAAGCCTCGGAGATCGTTTCTAGCGTTCCATTCTGATTTTCAGAGACATATGGTCCGATCAGTTTTGTGGCCATAACACCGCACTAATTGCTCTTGGTTTTGTAAGTGCTCTACAATCCAGAGTTTTCTTTATTGATATTTAAATGGACACTTACATGGAAATGCGCTTCATCCGACATCACAAAACTGCATCGCTGAGAAGTTCAGAAAAATCCGTTGTGCACTAAACGTATTCATGTTAAATTTCCACGAGTTCATCTATTATCTGAAAAAGAAGAAATGTATGATGTTAGAAAGTAAAAAAAGAAACTTTATTGTGTTTCACATCAGTTGGTCCCATTTGGGTTATACTATTTTAAAGGGTCCGCCATCTAATGGGTTTTTTTTCAACTAGTGCTTATTTCGTGAATGGTAACACTTAGCTGATGTCTGATTTGATTAGTTTTTTCGTCGCTCAGTGGGCCTGCGATCGACTTACAGAAGATGCCGATTTTGCCAGAAAAAATCATCATCATCTTTTCAGATGTGGCTCATTTTGGTCTTGGTATGTTAACAAGCTAATTTGTCGCATTTGGGGCACAGAAAACCCGCAAGATTACATTGAACAGCCGATGCACCCAAAACGAGTCCATAGTTGGTGCGGATTTTGGTTCAGATGCATAATTGGGCCATTTTTCTTCGAAAATGAGCAAGGAGTGGCCGTTACAGTCAATGGCGATCGTTATCGGGCGATGTTGAACGAATTTTTGTTTACAAAAATTTAAGAGGAGGATATTGGCAGCAGTCGGTTTCAACAGGACGGCGTTATGTGCCACACAGCCGAAGCTAAACTCGATGTTTTGCGCCCAGTTTTAAAAAAAAAGTTATTTGGCGGACCCGTCATATCCTGAATCCCTAGTTAATGCCACCCTTGATCTATAGAGTGAATGACTTTACAATTGATTAAGTCGTTATTGATTAGGCAACATCAGTTTCGATACATTTCTAATATAAAAAAAAACTGGTTTGAAACATTTCATACGAAAATGTTAACACATTTTTTTTACTGCAATGAAACGTGGATCACCCTATTGTTTGATGTCACATATGCTGTCATAGGTACATTCAAATAATCCCATCTATTTTAAAAACAAACACTAACGACAATTGGACGCAAATGCTGGTGAAATGTTAATATCACAACATCGACGAGCAACGAATAAATGTCGCTATTTTATGGGACGTACCGGACAGACATTCATTTCAATTCCACTTTCGATGACATTTATAAATGCGCTATGCTAAACGAAATGGGAATGGCGGCGATATTATGTTCGGCAATAAAATGCAAACGATTAAATGGCGTTCTATTGTTGGAAATTAACACTAAACTCCCTTGTTTAGGCCCAGTGTGCCACTCATGTGGCACAATGGCAAACTGTTTGCGAAACTGTGGTGGTGTCGAACGGCTGTCGCCCAAAAAAAGTGATAATAATCGTTATGTACAATTTAGTCATAATGGTTGTCATTTGAAGTGGTACCGTGTATTCGTATATTGGCATGACAGGCCAACGATCGATGGCGGTTAAGGATGGAAGATGCGTTTTACAACCCCACCGTGTTCGATACTAAACATATCACAATAAATTAATAATGGCGTTGTTTTTTTTTTCATCCATTGTATGGTCAATTAGTGAAGGGCAGATATTCAATATTTTTATGTATATTGGGATTGGGAAACAAAATTTTGTATATACACAGAAAAAATAATTTTTCGATTCAATGAAAATATTCACGAATTCAAACAAAAAATTCATTGAAAATCCTGTGATAAAACAATTTGTCAACTTAAAGAAAATATTCGTATACTGTTTATCAAAAATATCTTTGATGACGAAAGTTTCATATATACAAAATAATTTGTAGGTTGTTTATCAAAAATATTTCTGATGGAAAATTTCGCATATCTACAAAAAAAAATTGTAAATTTTATAACCAAAATACAAATCATAACATTCTTTGTCAATTCAATTTATCAAATTCCTTTCAACATTTGATAACATTTTTGGTAAATATGCTAAAAATGTATCAAATATTAAAACGAAATTTGATAAATGGGATGAACAAAAAAATTCATTAAAAATATCCAAATATTTGATGAATTGTTTTGTTGATACATTTCATCAAACTTCGTTTCAATATTTGACAAATTTTTTAGCATATTAACGAAAAGTTTCATAGAGAAGTGATTAAATTCTTGTACAAATATATACCATTATACCATTATGCAAATATCGCCAAAAATTCCGGAAAATCCCCCCAAATAATAATTGAAAAATTGCCCAATTTAAAATCTGCCCCTCCATTAAAGCAAGAATGAGGGCCGGTCGGTCATCCCATTGCAAGGTTTAAAAATCCAAATATTCAGCATAAACGATCGTAAGGCATCATTTTCAATTCATTGGAATCGAATTGATTTCGAATTCAAATTCAAATGATTTAGAAGAATGAATTTACAATCCATTTGAATGATCTGATGATCTGAGAAGGAGAAGGCAGCGTTGCCGTTGATGATACTAAAGTATCAAAATGATACTTTTTTTGGGTCTTGCCACTTTTTTGATACTTTTTGTTTTTGATACTAAATTTGATACTTTTTTTTTTTAGATCCCTCTATGATCAAATCAAATGTTGATATAGATTATTTCGATTTAACATCTGAATTTAATTATAAAATTAAAGATGCAGATGAATTTGTGATCGAATATCAATCTTTTGAGGCTTTAACAAAAGAAAAAACATGGCAGCGCCTTTTCCAAATTAGAGATGCTGAGGAGTTTTGGGGGAAAGTAGGAAAAATGAAAAATTCCTACAACGAGCCCTTGTTCCCTACATTAAATAAATTTGTGTCATATATTTTTAAACTGCCACACATCAGTGCTTGCGCTGAGCGTATTTTTTCAAAACTTTCTCTTATGAAAAATATGCTAACAAATAGACTCAAAGTTCAGACCTGTAATGAGAGAATATCAGCTCTTAATTTGGTAGATACTGATTTAGATGATTGGAAGCCAAACCCGGAATTAATTGACAAATTCCGAAAAAAAATTATTCATTACTTCATTACTTTACATGAATTCGTATTTTTTACCTTGTTTTATTGTTCTGCTTACTTTGTACCTAATTTGAAGTAATTTTTAAATAAAAAAAACCGTTTAAAAACGTGTTATACTTTTTTTTAAAAATGATACCTTTTTTTGTACTTTTTTTTGAAAATGATACTTTTTGTGATACTTTTTGAAAAAAGTCAACGGCAACGCTGGGAGAAGGTCATTGGGGCACTTTTAATAAACTAACAGGGAAGTTATTTATTTTATACGAGGGTATATCAATAACACCGTGTTACACACATTCTGTCCTATGAACTAAATTTACTTTTTCGGAAAGGGGATAAAAAATAAAAATTCACATGTATCGGCGATTTTCATGTACACGTCAGCATTTTTTTTTTTTAAGTTTGAAGTATGAACTCGTATGAAGTATGAACATACTATGAAGCTCGTAGTGGCCTGTGTGAAAGCCTTTGGACCGATTTTTAACCCTTTTTCAGTGATCAAATCGAGATGATTTTTTGCAGGCAGACTCGTGAAAATGTCTGTATCACGTAAAATTTTTTAAAAACAATTTTTATCAATTCTCAGATTTTCCCCAATTTTTATTATTTTTAAAAAAAAAATATTATTTTCACTTTTCTTAGCATAACTTGAAGAGACTCCAAATTTTGAAACTACTTAAGCGTTACGAAAAAAATGTATCTTGAACGATAACCAATTAAAAAAAAAAAAATTTAGGAAAATCTGAGAATTGATAAAAATCTATTTTTTAAAAAATTAAAAGAAAGTAGGCCATCAAAATCGATTTTAACATTTTTTTTTTTTAACAAAATAGGACAATTTATTTTTGATGTATGGCAAAAAAAAACTGTACATGAAAAAAATGTTTGGCCCCTTTTGCATTTAGGGGCAGTAGTACATTCGAATTGTATAGATGTTATTCATTAAAATTATTTTTGTTGCATAATATACCAGTCAATTTTAAAAAAATTTACTTTTCTCTCGTGTTAATGTCTATAATAACAGATTATCAGGTCATTGTGACATGTCGATCCTTTTACAGACTCCTTTTTGTCGTAACCAACCAACCAAAGTACCACAAACATTCGCTTGTCGCCGGCGAGTTTCTAACACGACACAGAGTCCAAAACGATTTGAAGAGACTCTTGAGTCCTTTCTTCACGTACTTGAGTTCAGCCATTACGTCGTTGATTTTTTTTTTGTCAATAATCATCACAATATTCTTGTGTGGATTGCCTTCGAAGTGAATTGAAGTCAAGTACGGGCCATAAATCATCATTTTATTGAGATGAGATAAAGGTTTGCATGTTTAGTGGTTTAGATCAAGTAGTCGTCCAGGGCTTAACTTTTGCTTGACTACTCTTAAATGGCCTTAATTGCTGTACATTGTATTGAAGATTGTGTCAACACCTACTAATTTATCAATGGACTGGAAGGAGCTAAACAGAGTTTAGTAGATAAGATGACAGATACTGGGTACGAGAAATCGATTTTTTTCTTTCGATTTGATCATTCCGCCGTCTCGGTCTATCCACTTTACGAGTGACTTAGTTTATGTCACGAAATTACTTCATAATTGGAATTCAGTATGCGGAGCATGGTGGATGTTGGCACCGGAAGGCATATATCTTATCTAGAACAGCTTTAGCTGGTTAAATACATTGTGCTCTTGCCCATCCAGATATTCATATCCAAAAACGTCTTTTTCCCTTTTGATTCACAAAGTCATCCTTGAAGTAGTGCAACGACTTTTGCCAGCAACCGAAACAAACAAAAGCAATCTTAGGGAAACCACCCAGAGAAATTCCCATCCAATACATCATTTCCCTAGCATGTACTGGATTGACTCCTCAGTGTCTGAGTAGGCAACATTTGTCTTGTCCCCGGGAAGAAAGGTGTTGCAAAAAATTATCCTATAAAACGGTCAAAGGTAATAAAGCAAATCTTCTGATTGATCGTCCTGTGGTGTTTGCAATTATTTTCGAGTTTGCGTCCATTGTTCTGTGGGGCAAAACAAAAGATGTCCCAATAAATGTCCTGCGGTTTGCATATTTTGGTCATCTACTGTCAAACACTCACGCACCTCTGTCCCTCAGTCTCTGACTGTTGGCATTTGTAGTACGATCATCATCCGTTCGTCCTTTGGCCCGTCCTGTCGTCCGTCTGTCGCTGTTTGTTTTTTTTGCTTAAGTACTTAAATACTTAAGAAAACAAACTCATAACCTCTGCGCTCATTTCATTTGTTTCATTGTTTTTGCCAACCATCATTTCGAGTTTGTATGTTTTGTTTTTGTTTTATTTTCTGAAGTACATCTGCTCATGTCCGATGTTTGGCCTAACCACCGGGTACTTATGTGTGCCTTGTTGACTGTTGCAACTCCGTGGGTGAGTTTTGTCTGTGTTTGTGTCTTGAAGTCTTTGAGAGGGTTTAGTACCGAAAGAGACCCTTTGGCGAGTGACAGAAAGAGAGGTCCAAGTACTTTCGGTTAAAATGAATACAAACATCTTGTGAAGTATTATCGCCAAGGATTCTCCTGTAACAATTCCAAAAGTCTTGAGAAATGTCGGTTGCACAAGAGTCTGGCGTACGTCTTGTCGAGTTCTTCTACTCGCACTTGAGTTGCCATAGTTACTTTTTTTTTGTTAATAATTACCACAATGTTTTTGTTGATTGCCTTTGAAGTGAATGCAATTCAAGTACTTGTCATAAATAATCATCTTATTAAGCAAATGATAATGAAAAAGTGGAGTCTTTTCGCCTCTTCCTTATTCAATTCAAGTATCATTTTGGCGTCTGGAGTTACTGTTCTCCTACGTTTGCCATAATTGTGGGTACTTAATATTTGAAGATTGTGTCAACACCTACCAATTTATCAGGCGATGTCGACAGGACCCATTATGACGTCTGATGATGATGACAATGATTATGAACTGCTAAAGTGTTTTAAATGAGTCCTTAAAGGCAAGATTATGGTTATTTATTGAAATAATGGAATTTGTATGTTTCACGATTGCATGGTGTGTTTGTAAAGAATACTCAGTTTGGAGTTTTACACATAAAGTACTTACTTGAGAATCATTTTGCTTTAATAAACCATTTAAATGATATTTATATTTTAGTTGATATTTATATTTTAGTCGGATCAAGCATCCCGTATATTGGATTTTCTAAAACATGCGAGGGAACACAGGCCAGAGTAAAGTGAAAGATTTCCTTTCGAATATCCTCTGAGAAATAATAGTCCTTTTGATCGTTCAATTATAATTCTTTCCCCAATCACGAATTAAGTTGATTTTAATTTGACGGAAACTGAAATGGAAGTAGAATATTTGAATTAACACAAAAAATTATCCACAATCGATTGAAGTTATTTCAATGGGTGGCATAAAACATGGCACACAAAAAATTACCCAAAATAAAAATCGCCCAAATTTATAAAAAAAAAATTAGCCAAAGAAAAAAATTAATGAAAAATCAGCCAAACAAAATATGAAAAATCGAGCAAAAATGTGTTATTTTGGTATTCAAAGAAAAATTACATTTTTTGAGATAAATGATCTGATGGTTTTTTCATAATAAAGTGGAAGGTATGCCGTTTAATAATGAAAAACAACATCAAACAATTTAAGCGCCCCGGTAGGCTAGTTGGTAGCGTGCTTGCCTATCAGCGTGGGGGTTGTGGGTTCTATTCCCACCAGAGGCTTTGGTCTGTCGCTGGTTGTCCGGTTTACCCTTGGACCCAAAATTAGAATATAAATTTACTTTGTATTGTAATTAATAAATAAAAAAATAAAATAAACATCAAACAAATGGCCACCAAGACCACGCTTACAGGACCATCCTATCATTTCCATGCAATTTTCCATAACCAAATCGCAAAGTGGCTGCCCCATGTCCTCGATAGCCTCACGAATTCTATCTTTGAGGTCCTGAATCGACGCTACTTTGGTCAGACCGGGAGGTCAAGGAAATCTTTTCCAGAATTTGTCTAAATATCTTTATGATTTCATTTTTCAATCGGCTTCATATTCATTCTGTTTGCTAAATATATTTTTCAGTTTCATGACAACATTCCGTGTCTATAACGAAACTAAAGCGCGAAACAAAAAAAGAAAAAATAAAATTAAAAATTCGTTTCTACTCGTATTTGTTTTTGTCATTGATATTTGTTTGTCAACTTCTTCAACAGTTTCGCTGTTTTGCGTAACCATAGCCACCAACTTGAAAGCAATTATCATCTCGGTGACTTCTGGGCAACACGGTTTGTAAACTTCATAGTCTGCCCGTAGTAGTCCGTCGGACCATCGTTCAACAAATGTGTGTGTGTGTGTAAGTGTGTAAATACCGCAGAGAGACAAAATCTGCAACATTTCTTACACAGAGTTGTTTGTTTTGACTTCACTCAACCCCATCCAGAAGATCAACATCATGGCAAGACGTCAACATTGTTCATCACTGTCATCAACACTCGTCATCATCATCATCATCACCGTCGTAGCTGGAGTTGTTCTGCTTTTCGCATGTGCTTGTAAATATTTACATTTCAATTCAGTAATCAATTTTTGAATGTGTACCCACAACTTATTCATGAAACAATTATGAACAAAATTTATTTTACTTAGTGTTGACATTTCTCGTATAAGCGTTAAATCTGTGGTGGGCAACCGTTGGGGCGCCTTTGTATTTTTGTTGGGCACACATTTTCTCCATGAGTTTATGCGGTTTGTCGGCAATTAAAAGTGGCGCCCAATATCTTGATACATTCTCAGCATCACAGTCTTAGCCACAGTTTTTCTATAACCCGCATGCAGTGATCTGTGGTTCAGAATTTTGCATCCAATTTTAACCCAAGAGGGTTAAGCCTCTAACCACCAAATTTTTAAAATTTATAAAGGAATGTGCCTCTAAAGAAGTACCTTGAGGCCCTCTTGCGGACTAGAGGGTTAAGACTTTTAAAAGTTTTTTCCTATACAAATATTGACTCTATTACATATGGAGACTCAACCTCACAGAGAGGGTTTCTTGTGTGGTCAAGCATAAAGGTCCTTACGATACAATTAAATATAAATTTAAAATTTTTAATATTTTGGGATTAAGAGCGTTGGACAATTTGCTATCGAATTTCATTTAAAAGCTCGGTTCGAAAAAAATTCACTTACGTCTTTTTCACGGTAACGGCTCGATATACACTTATTTGATAGGCTGCATCTAAATAAAGCCTGTCCCGTTTCAGCTCCCTTCTATTAAATTTTTTTATTGGTATATACAACGATTTATCATGATTATTGATATTACCCATTTCCTAATCCGTTCCATGTATAATTCGAATGCAATTCAAGCCTTTTCAATTGATCCCCATCCACTATAATATTCAGTTCCAAGAAATCTGAAAAAAAAAAATAATGTCATTGCTTCACGCTGACGATCGCCACTAAATAGCCATCGCGAGGACGGACAGTCGCCGATTCGCCGCTTCATTTTGCTGTCACCGCTTAGAAGTCGTAAAGTTGTTGCCACGATGTGCACTGTGCACTGTGCTGGGTGATATGTTGTGGCATTGTATGCAATGTCAATTAGCAGCTGCAAAACGACACTTAATGTGCGTCACCCCAAAGCCGCCTCGAACGCAAAGTACACAATCATAATAAGTAACAGTCGCTGCTGTTCCAGCCGCCAACAGCAGTCGCCGTTGAAGTGAATCTGAATCTTGTGTTTGTTTTAGGCAAACACCAGCAAGCCACACTAAAAACCCAGGCCCCATGGAAAGCCATCCAAAAAGGTGATGATAAAAAGTTCCAAAATAAATACGACAACAACAACGAAAACTGCTCAGTTTCTGTAAAAAAAAACAAAAAGGAAGTAAGGATGGACCAATAACAAACAACACAAAGAACAATTGTCGCACACAATATAATTCACTTCACTCCCTCTCTGTGTCTCTGTGGCTGGGAAGCGGCTCAAGCCACCGCCAACTCAGACAACAAACCCCAACGATTGTTGTTGCTGCCGCTTTGGAGCTGTGTTGCTGCAAAGTGATCTTAAATAAAGTTTTATGCCATTGCAAAATTGGTGTTTTGTTCAACGGGTAATACTCGTGCGATGCGGTCTAAGTCGAGAAGCCCTTGACTATACAGAGCCGAAAATACAATGATTTTTTTAACCATGTGTCTGGTTAAATTGTTCATGGTAAACGAAGACAAAATAACGTTATATAAGGTCTCATGTAGATGGAAAATAGTTAACATTATATAAGGTTGGTTTTTTCTAGAGTGAGGCAAAAAAATTTGCAAAATAAACAACAATTCAAAGATCATTTGGCTCTGTTGTGTCGCAGTTTTTGAACTGCTTTGTGTTAAACGAAGTTCAGTATTATGTTACACGAAATTGCAACGAATGCGAGAGTCTTCTCGAACGAAAGAAACTGTACTATTTAAGAACATTAACAACTTCATTGTTATATTGAACATGTATTGTTTCAATAAATTAACTACGGAATTTTAATATTTTAATGGTTATAAAATGCAACAATTTTAATGGTTATAAAACTACATTTTTAATGGTTAAAAAATTTAAAAATTTTCATGGTTAAAAAATTTAAAAATTTTCATGGTTCAAAAATTTAAAAATTTTCATGGTTAAAAAATTTATAAATTTTCATGGCTATAAAATTCAAAAATTTTCGCGGCTATAAAATTTAACAATTTTCATAGTTAAAAAATTTAAAAAAATTCTCGGCTATAAAATTTAAAAATTTTCATAGTTAAAAAAAATCATGGCCATAAAAGTTAACAATTTTCATAGTTAAAAATTTTAAAAAATTTTATTATTTAAAAATGTTCATGGTTAAAAAATTCAAAAATTTTCGCGGCTATAAAAATTAACAATTTTCATAGTTAACAAATTTAAAAACGTTCATGGTTAAAAAATTTAAAAATTTTCATGGTAAAAAAATGTAAAAATGTTAAAAAATTTCATGGCTGTAAAAGTTAAAAAATTGAAAAAATTTCATGTTTAAAAAATTTTCATGGCTAAAAAATTTAAAAATTTTCATGGGTATAAAATTTAACAATTTTCATAGTTAAAAAATTTAAAAATGTTCATAGTTAAAAAATGTTAAAATTTTCATGGTTAAAAATTTTAAAAGTTAACAATTAAAAAATTTTCATAGTTAAAAAATGTAAAAATTTTCATGGTTAAAAAATTGAAAAATGTTCATGGTTAAAAAATGTAAAAAGTTTTCATGGTTAAAAAATTTAAAAAGTTTTCATGGTTAAAAAATTTAACAATGCATTGTTACAACAACAATTATTACTGTAGTTATTAACAATTATCATGGTTAAGAAATTAAACCATGGAATTGAAAAATTAACTATTATTATTGTTAAGGACCAGTCAACAAGAAAATGTTTAAATTAACGTAGAATCCAAATCATGTTTTTTTGTATGGCTAAGTTAACCATACATAAGGTTAATTTTTTTCTCAGTGTATAATCTATAGTGAAATGGAAAAACTATTCGATCCATAAGGCCACATTCTCCCATATGTCGAAGACATTGACATTATCGGAAAGATAGAGTGCGATATAACTGTTTTTTTCCCAGAACCGAGAAAGTAACGTCGAATAATTTAATGGTGAATGAACAACGTATGCTTGCAACCTTCCCGCGAAATATCGCGATGACAGGAAGGCAATATAAAGGCACCACTAGTTAAGACAAGCGGAATAATTTATATACCTGGGATACGTCATCAATAAAAAGAGTGATGAGATCATTGAAAGGATTTCGCTTCATTTCGTGCTGGCAAATAATTGCTCAGCAATCAATTCTAAAGCAAGGCCATCTCTCGAAGAACTAAAATATAACGGAACAAGACGCTTATTCTACCCATGACTCGTTATTGCTGTTAACCATGGGTTCTGGCGAAAGAAAATGAAGCGTTGCTAAAAAATCCTAGGCAAAATGTATTGCCTCCTTTTGGTTAATAAGGAGTTCAGGCTCCAAATGTACAATGCCCTGAAATGAACGATGAGTTATGTCGGTCAAATTAATCCAAACTATATAGCTAGACAACTATGACAATTGGCGCAGACAAGGAAAGGCAAGACTTCGATGGAAGGACTTAAAAGAAAAAAGTCATCGAAGTCCTTGAAGAACGGGAGAAAGCATTCAAAACTGAATTGCTTGGAAATCATTTATTGAACAGGCCAAGAGTTGGTTCGGTTAGTTTACTGACTTAGTTGGAATGCTTGTGGGCGATGTTACCCTATTTGGGTTTCACTGGTTCAGAGTTTCACTGTGATACACGTACGCTGTCCACGACTCTTAATGAAAATTGATTTCGTATTATCGTAGTCATCTGCTGAAAACTCTGTCATTCAGATGTTTCTGATTTAGATATCTTCTTTGGTATTTCAATTGCGATGGTAACTTACTTATTTAGTTCATATGTCGATTACAAAGGAGACAGACTGTCTGAAGTCATTGTTTCCCATAGATAAGTTTAAGAATTTGTAGAATTAGATTAGAGAAGCACCTAAGGTACCTGCTGTACCTAAGGGAACAGATTCATTGCAAATTGTAAACTAATTGCACGCGTCATTTTGAGATACTGCATTGTGAATTGAACTAGGATTTTCTGCTGTCTTTTGTCGACGTCAGACTCATAATAACTTGACCCTGTAAACCTAGGGGGAACAGACAACAGGCAAATCGTTAACCAGCCGTGAGATTTTAAAATTTGTCATTGTAATTTTAGGTTGAATGGACTTTATTTCTAAATTAATGCTGCTTTTTATTAGCGTTATCTAGGGCACGACTCAGATGCCTTTCGTCTGCTTGGGCATCTGAATTTAAATTGAATTGCCACCGCATTCCGTGAGTGGTACCTGTGCATTTGCCGCAACATGGTTATAGTTAAGGTTGAGACAGGTTTTGACACTATCTGGTCCGATAAAGCCGAGAGCATTACAAATAGTAGGCGCTGTTTAGCTTTGCTTTGCTTTGCTTCGCTTGTTTGGTGTTAAAATTGCTTCTTTTTGTGAGTGTGTGTGTGTGTGTGTATGTGTCGAAATCACTTTGACTGGGGCCTTTTTTTCGACTTTGTTTCGCTACTAATGAACTCTTTAAAGGATGACTTCGACGTTGCCGTTGTTGTTATTTGCAAATTGACAAAATAAATAATGACTGTCGGCGGCGGTGACTACTGTTTTATTTGTTTGACTACGACGACGACGACGACGACAACGGCGACTATACATCTGACTCTAGCAGTGTAACGGCCGGCTGCCACCGACACATGCAACAGGCGCAACTGCCAACTGACTGTTGCTAATTTCTGTTTGTCTATCAGTGAATTTCAATGTTAAAAGCTTCATTTGAAGGAGTCACCATCACCACATTATCGCAGACGTTCTTGTTAAATAAACAGCCAAACCAAACCGAACCGAACCGAATCGCACCGAACCGTACCAAGATGAACATGTACAAATAAATATCCCGTAGACATCATCAACAATGACTTCTTGAGATGACACAAAAAGACATTGTAATTCCTTCCGAAACAACACACACAAAGCATATCACTTGTACTCTAGTCCTGCCTGGACAGAGTGTGTTGAGTTGAGAGTAAGCGGAATGGATGGGGTTTTGTAGTTTTAGGAAATTCTCAAATTTGTTAAACAAACAGCTAAAGGATGGAGTCATTTGGTAAATAAATGATGGCGGCGTTGGCAATCATTAAATAATTAAACGAAAATGAATGTTAGCAAAAGTCAACCGCCGCCATCACACGTCCGTCCGACAACTTCTCTTCTCAAAACAAATATTCCCTTTTCGGTTGGAAAGCACGGCCACACGGTCATCAAACACATCGCACAGTGATTTCTGTCCTCCCCCTCGCCACTGGGCACCAAGGGAGCATTTTCTGTATGGCTGTCACAGTGGCTCAATACGAAACGAATGAAAATAATTATAAGAGATTTCAGATAAGGGGCTAAGTGATTCGAAAAGGGAATTTACATTCCGGTATGTCATCAGTGAGAGTTAAGCGAAGACAGGGTGGTGTGTTCCTAATAATTCTATTAGGCGGAAGTCTCTACGAGGGAACTTTGGAGACCATTTAGAGTGGACTAATACCAGGTAAGTTGGTAAATAGCATGTGTGAACAAGATCCTTTAGATCCTTCAACCGAAATAAACCGATTATTTCATACTTTTTTTTGTGATCAAGCCAAAGGGCGTGTGATACTTACGATACCAAAATAAAATACCAAATTATTTCATAGTTGCTCCAAACCAAGCCATCGCCTCCAGTCTGAAAACCCTCAGCCACTTATATTGACATTCTAAACGGTCAACAGAATTTGCATATGCCCATAACAGGGAACAGGTTCATATGACAGATTTGCAAGGGGTTTAAAATGATTTGAGGAAATGCAATGATGGAGACATTAACGCAAAAATGAAAATTTCACAGGAGACGGTTTTTCTATGTGATCAAGCAAAAATTCGTGTGAAACTTACGATATAATTGAATTTGCCATATCTTATACATTTTTAATTTTTAATACAGGGTTTTCCAACAAGAGGTGTTATTTTTTTATTCAAAGAAAAATGCATTTTTTTGAGATAAATGATCGGATATTTATTTCATAATAAAGAGGAAGGTATGCCGTTTAATAATGAAAAACAACATCAGCCAAATGGCCACCACGACCACGCTTACAGGACCATTTCCATCTTATGAAATTTTCCATAACCAAATCGCAAAGTGGCTGCCCTATGTCCTCGATAGCCTGACGAGTTCTATCTTTGAGGTCTTGAATCGATGCTGGGCTGTTGGCGTAGACCTTATCTTTCAAGTGGGCCCAAAGGAAGAAGTCGCAAGGTGTTAAGTCACAAGATCTCGGTGGCCAATTTTCCCGTAAAAGAGCAATGGTTTCGTTGATTGTGTGGCCTGTAGCGCCGTCTTGTTGAAAGTAAACGCAACGAAAGTATAGCAACCTCATTTTCCAAAAAATAAGGTCCAATGACCCCGCCTGACCATAAACCGCACCAAACAGTCAAACGTTGAGAATGGAGAGGCTTCTCAACAATAACTCTTGGGTTTTACGAGCTCCAGATGCGACAATTTTGCTTGTTGACGTGGCCACCGAAGTGGAAATGGGCCTCATCAGTCAAGATGATTTTTCGATGGAATTCCGGATCATTTTCATTCATTTCAAGGATCCAATCAGCAAAGACACGACGTTGTTGATGATCGGCCGGCTTTAGTTCTTGTGTTAACTGAACTTTATAAGCCATAAGGCACAAGTCTTTATGAAAACTACGGTGTAAAGACGTTTGTGCTCAATTGGAAAGATCAACGAGGAATGGACAAACCTGGGATTTCTTCAACACTTTGGGCTACAGCTGCAATATTCTCAGTTGTTCAGGAGCGACGTGCTCGGGTTTAATTCTTCACATCACTAACTCGAACAGCTAGAATTTGTAAACCAATTTCTGTATTGCGGTCCGACAAGGTGCTTCACGACGACCCCACAAATGCTTTAGTTTTGCGAACTGCAAGATTTTAACCAGTTTTGTAGTGAATTTTAATAATTTCAATGCGTTGTTGAAGCGTGTATCGTTCCATTTTTAGTAATGGCGTAGTTTCTACTTCTCAAATGTCATAGAAGAAAAGCTTCAAAAGTGACAGCTACCGAAATACCGGGTGATTCAAAATAACACCGCTTGTTGGAAAACTATTTATTTTAATTTTAAATGCGTTGGACAATTTTCTATGGAATTTCATTAAAAAGTGAGTTTCGAAAAAAAATGGCGCGGTAAGGGCTCGATATGTTCGTTAACCGAATTACCTCCATAGAATCCAAGACATACAATTACTTGCTTAACACTAGAACACTAAACCTCTTCATTTACAATTAAATACTAAACCTCACCTGAAAGGCTACTTTTTTAAAAAGTACAAAATTGTAATTTTAAAAATAATTTGTTATTAAGAAAGAGTTATAATTAAATAATTAGAAAAAAAAGGCGAATTCATTTAATTTTTTTACATTTTTGATAAGAAAATTTACATTAAAATTAACACATTTTTCTTTAATTTTACAGGGAAACAAACACCGTGTTACACATATTCTGTCCTATGAACTAAATTTACTTTTTCGGAAAGGGGATAAAAAATAAAAATACACGTGTATCGGCGATTTTCATGTACACGTCAGAATTTTTTTTTTTTAATTTTGAAGTATGAAGCTCGCAGTGACCTGTGTGAAAGCCTTTGGACCGATTTTTAACCCTTTTTCAGTGATCCAATCGAGCTGATTTTTGGCAGGCAGACTCGTGGAAATGTCTGTATCACGTCAAATTTTTTTATTTATTTATTTTTTCCCCTCTTTCCGAATATGTGCATTTGGTTCATAGGACTGAAAAAAATAAATTTTTTGTAACACGGTGAAATTAAATTAACAAGTTAAGTTGGCCCTCTGCAGGTTGCGAAGTCTTCAGTGTGACATTCAGTCTATTAATTATCAGCACAATTTTCATCCTCAACCACTGTGTGTCATGTGATATGTTTTTCGAAAAACAATCAAAATTCATTACAGCCATTAATTTGAAACAGTAAACAGTAATCAAAACGAATCTGAAGCCCGGCCACACTCCACTCCACTCCACCCACATGGGCATCCCCTCCTTCAATTACCCTCCAGCAATGACACCCGTAAACCGTTGTAAATGGCAAACATACGTTTTCTCTAGGACGATGTGTTAAATGGCGTTATAGACTATTTCCTCTGACTCAACGGGGATATTCAATGGAAAAAAACATCCCTGTTTTCAACCAAGCAACAATTCAACAAATATTTATTTTGGCACCCTCCCCAAATTTCGCCAGGAAGCTTCATCTTCATCGTTCTTCCACTCCTCCGTGGAGTGTATAAAAATTGCAAATTGAATTAATCTAAAGTTAACATGCTAAACAGTTTACGTACCCTGACCGGGAGAGGGGAGAAACGTTTTTTCTTTTATTTAACACAGTGGTTTCATGGTTATTTAAAAGACCTGCTCCCACTCCCCCCGTCAGTTGTCAACGCCCGTTAGCATAAATATTACCCTCTGGCATATCCTTGGTTGGCTGCCTTTTCGTCCTTTCGGCTGCAAGTGCTGCTAAGCAAACAAAAATTATTTAACGTTTATTATAATCGTTAAAGTGTGTGTGTATATTAAATGTTTGGCTTTTGGGGGATGCGTTTCATTGTGTCTCTCTTCTTGTTTTACTCCCCCCACAATTTGAAAAAGGCTGCTACTTCCGCCGCCACAGTCAGTGGAAATTTGATATTAGCTCGAAAATTATTCGTTTTCATTGTGCTGTAGGATTGCGATTGCCACTGTGATTTTCGTTTTTTGGGGGATGATTTCTTGATTTGGTTTCGTATGAATTGTTTAACGACGAAAATGTAACGTTAGCGACGCTTCGCTTATCATGAGCTGATTTGCTGATATTTACTTTTTTTTTTTTTGGTTTGTTCGCTTCCTAATGGGATTATGTCTATATTCTTTATGAGTTTTTGTTAACGTAAATTGCCTTGATTTACATGTAAATTGCAATGATGGCCAGATCTATGATAGGTGAGATTTTGTGCTCGGGAAGGAGGGGGAGAGACAATTTTAATTGCGGCATCGGCAATTTTTTGATTTTCGTTTGAGATAGACACATTCAATGGTTACTTTTATAAATTACTTCGGAAATTTATAAAAAAAAAAAACAGGTTTATGTACGTACTCATACGTGAATATTAATTCCATTCTGAATGTTTGATCGAACAACATTTTGAGAGATATAATGAAGAACATAGCGAGTGCTGAAATTGTCAACACTATGAGGAGGATTTTGGTGTTGCAGTCTTAATCACCTCCGGTCCTTTGCAATTTCAAGGCCGTGGCTTCAAATGTATCCCTAAATTCAGATGATGCGATTTCTAGTTCCAAGACTTGGGAAGTATTTAATAGAACGAAATATTTTTTCCTCGAAAACCTTGTGATATATTTCTAACTGATAGCACGAATGTACCAGAAAAACATTTTGTTTTTTATTTGCAATTTTTTTAGGGCTTCAAACATCATTGTGATCACCGATATTTTATCAAGAAGAGCGATGGTCTAAAGAGTACCGGACGTAGTAAAGTTAATGTGTATTAATATATTTATGTTAATGCGTATCTATCATAGATTTTGCAATATTTTATTTGAATCAAAAGTAATCATAATTAAAAGTCGGCTTAACTTTTCACCTTTTCACCTTCAAAAATTAATCTTGTGTCATGAAATTTGTGGAGTATGTATCTCTTACATTCACTTGACAGCCGCTAAGAAAAGGTTTTTGGAAATTTGGATTGGAAGGGGATGACAAAAAAAAGAAATACAAGGTACACTCTCCTTGCAGACACCTCTCATAAACGGACACTTTTTTCACTACCAATCCGCTTCAGCCCTCTTGTGTACTTCTCTCATAAGAGGTCACCTCAAAAACAAAATTCTCAGTCAATTAGGTGTCCGCTTATGAGAGAGTTCACTGTACGCAAAAATACAAAACAATCAAATATCATGATTTTTGTTGGAAAGTTGGTCCACAACTACGATTTGCAATAACAGATGGAAATGAGCTAGAAATGGGACGAAAAAAGGACCAAAACGGTATAAAAAAGGGACCAAAAAGGGGGAAAAAAATAAAAAGGGTGAAACAAATTGTTAGCAACAACATATGGAAATCCGTTAAAGAGAGGACGAAAAAGGGGCCAAAACGTACCAAAACGGGATAAAAAAAAGTACCAAAAGGGGAATAAAAAATTAAAAATTTGGAAACTATTTATTGGCAACAACAGCTCGAAATCACATGGAGATGGGGCGAAAAAAGGGCCAACGCGTACCAAAACGGGATAAACAAAAGGACAAAAGGGCAAAAACATAAATGTGTAAAAAAAAATTTTAATCGACAGGAATGAGTCAAAATGGATGGAAAGAGTCCAAAACGGGATACAAATTATAACATCCGTTTCTATAGGGTTATCCATTTCGTGGTATCAAAAGTATAGGGCTCGAATTCGAATGCGTTGTGTGTTAATCGATCCATTTTCGCCAATATCAGACTTCTAACTGAAAAGAAAAAAAATTGGTTTAACAACTTAGTTTGACAGATACTAAGTTGTTAAACCAATTGTTTTTCTTTTCAGTTGGAAGTCTGACATTGGCGAAAATGGATCGATTAATACACAACGCTTAAAAATTATTAAAACCTTCTGCAAAAATGGTGATTCTGGCACAGCCACAGAGTAGGAAATTTTGGTTTATGGATATGAAGCACGTTTCTCACTCGGTGGGTATGTTAATAAACAAAATTGTCGTAGTTGGGCTTCTGAGATTCCTCAAGTAATTGAAGAGAGACCATTACATCCACAAAATATCACTGTTTGGTGCGCTTTTTGGTCCGAAGGTGTTATTGGACCTTACTTCTTCGAAAACGACGAGAGAACGACTGTCACCGTCAATTCGCAGCGTTATGGTCGTATGATAACCGACTTTGTTTTGCCTGCTATTGAAGAGTAAGATTTGGAGAATATGTGGTTTCAACAAGACCACACAACTCGAGCGAATATGGCTTTATTGCAAGATGGATTGCAAAATCGATAACCCTTTACAATTTACAATTAAAACAACTTCTGATTGTCTATTACAAACTAATAAGCATTCATGTTTTTCTTCTTATAGAAAAAAGCTATGCGAATGCAGGACAACTTTTTGTACAGTTGTTCTAGAAGTGAAAATAAATGATATTGCTCTCCATGGAAACGCTAAGAAGCTCAGCCTATGGTATAGAATTAGCCAAAGTTTACTCCCCATTTACAAATAACCACTTTCCATCAATCAAAGATCCGGCCTATTGTTGACTGTTATGGTACTTCATTACCACAAGACATATGCCACCAATATTCATTATTGCTCTGTCAACACTTTGAGCTTTAAATGCAAATAAATAAATGTCAAATTAAAAGCGAAAACATGTTTAACACGTACATTATAAAACAATCACACACGATACACGGAAAAACCATCCCCCGTTCCCAGTGCATTGCAGTCAACATTAAAACTCCCATTCGCCAGTTATTACCAAAGCCAATCAACGACTCTCGAACTTATCCAGCTTTCCCCCGGAGCAAACTTAACAAAAAGTCAAATATTTTATCTTTCACAAGAGACAATAGCTGTGAAGGGGAAAGGAGGGGTGGAGAAAATAAAAAACTTCACACGCATTATCGCCCCGAATAAACAAGAATAAAGCCAATTTAGGCAAACAAAATGCTTTGGTGGAAAACTTTTATTTATGTGTGTGTGTGTGCGTGTGTTTATTATCGCCAAATACTCATCGTTCGTTCACAGCTACAGCCGCCTCATCCTTGACAGACGCAACCTCAGCCTCCGTTGCGGCATCATTTATAGCGTTGAATATTTCCATGCAACACCAAACACCATCAGCAACCCTCTAACTAAATATTGGTGCGAAAGATTTCCTGTGAATGGCGAAAACAACATCAAACAACTGGGAAAAACTGAAAATTATATTTATTTTATTGTTTGCCAAACGGCATTAAGACCATAAAGCCACAAAATGATGATGCCCATGTGGATGATGCTGCTGGCTCAGATGCGGTTGTACTGCTGCACTGTGGTCTCACACGATTAAGGGTATCCTCATTGTTTCCTTTTTTTAGCTGTGTTTGATATTTTAAACTGAAATGGACTTCCCACATGCTATATTTTAGAATAGAAGCAAGTGTCTCAGGGCGAAGTAAAGAAAACTCGCTTCGAAATTGGAGATGATTAGACTGGGAATTTCAACCAGCACCAGAACACTTCGAAAACTAGACTGACGTTCAGTGACGCAGAAGGCAATATCGATAAGAGGGCAAAATAAGGGGTAAAGAAATGCTGCAGATCTAATAAATGCTGCCCACAACGCAACGCTGTGGGGTGTAGCAACCACAACCGCATGGATAAGATATCAGAACTTAAGAAAACAGGGCAAACCACTACTCCGACAAATGAAAGTGGTATGGCGCCAGTCTAAGGATAACGATCTGTACAGGGACAGAACTGATGACGAACAAATCGTTGAGGGCTTTTTGGGTCAAACTCTTTCTCAGTGTGGTAAAGCACTCACATTTCGAAACTCCCCGAAGGCCCTTTCCCAGTTTACAGATTCCGGAGTATTGATCAACAATTTATAATTGAGCCTCATATCCTACAATTGAAATGAGGTACAGATCAGTGATAAGCTAATGCAAATTGACTCTTTTTATTATTTTAAAATTTTTAAGATTTTCTTAAAATAAATAAATAAATCATGAAAAGAAAAACTTTTTTAATTGAGTTTGTTTATAACTCAATCAGATTAAAAACGGAAGGAATGGCAAAAATACAGTTTTGTTTCTGTTAGTCGAGTGTGAGATCATTCATTATTTATTTTTCTTTGAAAAAATAGAAATCTTCAAAAGGCTTTAAGCTTTAAAAAAAAAGGTTGTGACAAATTTTTAAAAATTTATTTCAACAAAATCGGACTAGTCATTTTCGAGTTATGACGAACTTTCGAAAAAATTGCAAAAAAAAAACATAATTTCGACCAGGAACCACATAACATCAGAATTGTTGGGTGGTTATTCATTAAAATTTGTTTTTTTTTTGCGAACCACTGTGCAGTGTGTCAGTTACACTATTGCTTTTGCTCGCTCTATTGCCAACTTAAACTGGAGACATATTCGCGGAATATGAATTCGCTGCGGATGTATCACGTATACGCGTGTTTAGCTCCGAATATTGTACGCATTTCATGCTGCCCTCGTACTACTTACTCCTCGAATGTTCAGTCATGCAGCGATTTATTAAAATCAACGATGCTACAGCAGCCGAAGCATCAACAACGGGGCGACAGCAGCATAATTGAATAAACGCGCCATAGCCACGCTCTTGGTGCGCTGGTACCTCATCTTCTACAGCTTTTTCTTTTATCGTCAACTTCATTATCATCATCATCCTCACTATTGTTATTGTTGTTATTATTATTATTGTCATCATCATCATCGTCAGCAGCATTACCATCAGAGCATGAGCGAGCTGCTAACAAAGTTATTATTATCATCGTTAGAAGCTTTGTTTGTGGGATTTCTGCTACTGCCGTTCACCACCACCACCACCACCATCATCGTCCGCACCAACACCATGAAACGCTCTTAAACGCCATCACCAATATTCTCGTCCTTGTCCGTCCCCGTCAACCACCACTGCCAGCAGCCACCTCGTTTATCTTTGCTGTTGTTTGGGAACATGAAGTGGAAGATGAATGTGAAAAGAAGACGACAACGAAGAAGAACCACAACAAGGGGTGTTTTATTTACTTATTTTCTGTTGTTGTTTTGTGCAAAAATACGTCAACAGTTTGGCAACCCCTTGCAGCAGGCATGGCAATCATAGACGTCCCCCCTCTTCAACCCACTGTGTGTTGTGTCCGAGTGTGTGCGTGAGCTCTCTCTTTTACTCTCTTTCCGAATCTGTACAATTACCTATAGAACACAGTGTTTTGCAACCGTATACATACATATGTAAGCACATATAAATATAAGAATAAATGTGTCGACCAGATTGGTTAGTCATTTTGGTCACACACCCGTGAGCAGAGTGTGTCCGAAATGACAACGGTAAGTGAAGAAATTATGGAGTTACTCAGGGCTATTCTTTTTGTGGTTTACTGCCTGTTTCCATAAAGCGAATTCATTCGTTCATTTCAAAATTGGAAGTGTTATAATATAGGGTTTAGACTTTATTGAATTCTGAATTTTAGATATATATTAGAGAATGACATATGGAACGTCATCAAGTTCTCTTCCTGAGAAAAATCCGTTTTATGGCAACTTAAATTTTAACGATTCATAACGAACGATCGAATTCGTTTTATGGAAAAAGGCAGTTAGGAAAATGTTGACTAAAAAACTCAGAAAATATTTAATAATTTGCTTTCATGGGACTACATAAAGGTCTCCGTGATATTTGTATTATTAAAAACAGCCACATATTAAATCCTAAGTACAAAAATGTCACAACTCGAAATTTTCCAAAACTGACTTTTTTTCATAAATAAATGCAATAAAATTGTGTTAGCGGAAGGAAATTAGGGCGGAATTAGGAAGGAGGAAAGAAGGAGTAGATTTTTTTGACATTTGTTTTGAATTTCTGAATGTCACAACTGGCAGGAAACACATTTGCTGAAAGATTATTCCACATACGAACGGTTGGGCTAAAGAACGAATTTTCTCACGCTGTATCTGCCCCGAACATCAAGACTGTCTGATTCGTCGATATCCACACCACCCATAGAAAGTGACGACGATGCTGGATCTGGTGAACGTTTGAGTGACAACAAACAGCACTGGATCTTTTGTGCATTAAAATCTACTCTATTCATTTGGCCCCACTCACAAATCGTCGCCACATCGCGGTTAAGTGAGTCCTTCATCGTTCGCCTTTTGTCCTCGACCTCCAGAGGACCTGGCCGATGATCAAATGAGTATGAATGACAGAGGTTGCTGTTATCCGGAAAGAAGTAAATCGGGTTCACAGTCTGACCCAACAGGTCGTCAATGAAAATATGAAATTGGGAAGGAGAGTGGACAGAACCCTGGCCCTGCGGTCAATCTATGCTCGTTGGATGAGACCCCATCTATAACAACTCGTATAGAGCGATCTCTGAGAAAACTCGATAGGAATCAAGAGAAGATATTTCCGACACCAAATGCAATAAGTTTTGATATGAGTGCTCCGTGCCAGACCCAATCGAACGCCTTGAAAATATCCAGAGCCACGACCTTACTTTCACCAAGGGCGTGAATAGACTCCATCGCACCGAAAGGAATATCTGGCACAGTGACAGGACGTGGAGTGAAGTTGAATTATAGTCTCACAACTGCCCAGGTTTCCAAACACTGTGCTGCGATGGCAAAGAGTATAAGAACGATGCTCGGCGAATTGTTCGTAAGCGATTGTAGTGCGAGATTTTTGGGGAGGTGCAATTTCCAATGTTTAACCGCTGCTAACAAGTCTCTACACAAACACACACAGCCACAGCCAGACAATAGTTCACACATACCCACACCAAAACACACGTACTCAGCTTAGACAGTTCATTATTTGCGCTTTTATATTGTGCTTAGTATGTGTTACACACACACACACTTACAAAACAGTGTAAATGGTTGTGTGTGTGTAGTTGAATTTCAAAAACAAAAACTGTCAACACGTCTGACAACAGTTAATGCTAAATTGCTTAACGCGGCGTATTTAAGCGATTTAACGCATCATGGGGATGTTGTGTTCGGTCGGTTGCTACTCTGCCATACTGCACATCGTAATAGGTAATAGTGGCAACATTCACACACATTACCGAAACATAGGCACGCACACATACAACACACCCATAGAGACATTATAATAATAATGCTTCTACGGTTGGTTGGTTGGCTGGCTGGCGGGCTGTTCATTGTTTCGGTGTTTTTTCAACAGGGGGCTGAGGGAGGAGGAAGAGACGTGTACGAAACAGGAAAATGTCGAAATTACAGAGAAATTTGTACAATCGTATCTCTGGCAACTGATTATCGTTATTAATTTCGGTTGTCTTTCGTTTTTTAATTAATTTTATAAACACTTGAGGAGATAAATGGATGACTGGCTGGCTAGATGGATAGATGAATAGACGATACCAGCAGTCGGTAATGAGTGTCTGCAGTGTACATAATTTCTCCTCTACTGTGTATTTTTAATTTGATTGGCATTAACGTTCATTTACATTTTGTAATTTTTCTGTCATTTTATCGGGTAATTTCTTTCTAGGGTAAATGGTTAATTTTCACTGTCCTTTAGGGGTTAATTATGTATTATGCTTTTTACGTTTAATTTCGGAAGTTTTATGAGTATTTTATGAATCGTGTGAATCCTTTTTTTTCCATAATGATTCATTAGTGTTTTTTTCTTTTGTTCTTTAGACAGAAATGGCCAGGGTGGTGGGGTTAATGTTGTTTTCTTGTTTTCTGTGTCTCTCCCGTTACAGAGCTAATTTGTAAAATAAATTGTATTTATAATTATGCATTTCTTATTATCATAGATCGGAATAGGGGTAACGAAAGTCTAGCCCCAAATAAAAAACATTAATTTCGTACTTTTTGCTTCAGATATTTAGATGATTGTAAAGACTGATTTTAAAATATCCCTCCTGAATACTAATTTTCGATACAGACAAAATTCAGTCAGTCGTCTTGTCCCTCGCTACTGAGGCTTTGTCGTCCTAGAGTTTAAGGTAGTTTGAAGGCGTTCCTTCACTGAGATGATTATGGAAAGTCTAACCATTACAAATATTTTTGTAATACATAATTTTAAAAAGGATTTCGAGTGTTTTCAGAAGTTTTGTACCGCGAGTCCCAGTCACATGTTTAGCTTAAATTGAATTAAATGATCTTAATGTTATTTGGTATACGAGTTTTTGGTACAGTTTGCCTTCTGTTATAAAATATAGACCGACATCATTATATGTTTTATTATAAAACTTTCTACTGATGATTATATAATGATTTTCAAGGATTTTTTTCAATGATTAATTTTAAGTAATATTGCAAAATTTAGCCCATAATCATTTTTTTTGAAGAACAAAATAAAATTCAAAAAAATTAATTATTTATGATTTTTATTTTTTTTTGGCTCACTTTCAATTTACGACTTTTTGGTGCGATTTTTCGCCAAAATCCTGAGAAACCAAACAAGGCAAAAAAATATATAAATTGAAGCTACGTTAATGCATGTTATCTTTCTGTACTCTCTGTCGCGTTTACTATCTCAAAATGAATTATTTTTAGACTAACGGTCCCGGTTAGTAACATAAGCCCGGCTAAAGATGGTACACAATACAACACGCAGGTGTGTAAATCCTTGAATGTAATGAAGAGACTAACCAAGTCCCAGCACCTTTGCTGTCCCTTCTTGTAAGCCTTTCTCCACCTCAGCACCTCTGCTGAGGTGCTGCTCTTGTTATTAAAATTTTAAGCATTTCATAATTTGTTTTCCCAGCTCCTTCCACCGGTGAGTGAATTTTAATTTCCACTTTCTATTTTCTTTCGGTTTTTTCCAATTCTCCCACTCTTTTGGTGGCGGAGGAGTTCACATTGTCAATCCAGGATACAAAATAACTTTGTCGTTGGAATAGGTAAAAATTGCTCACACACACACACACACCACCACCACCAAAGTCAAAAAAACATAATTTCCGTTTACTTTGGCGTCCTTTTTTTCGGCGTTCCCTGTTGGCTTTTATTTCGTGGGCAATAAACGAAAAGAGATCTGAAATCATTGATAAGCCTTTAGCGACGGCCGAGAGTGTGTTGTGTATGTTCAAATAAATAACAATGTCGGTGATGAGGATGGCAAAGATGATGAACTTTGGCGGCGGCTAAAGTAGAGACCTTCCCAGTGCTTTGGGGGGAGGTAACAAGGGAAGTGTTTGCTTTTTGTTTGCCCCCTTAAAAAAAGGATGAGATGTTGATGTTGTTTTGTATTTTTTGGAAAGATCGATTATACAAATGTGATTATTTATAGCTTATTATTATTTTATACGCATTGTTGGGCACCACTTTTTTTTCCTCCCCGGCTGAGTGAATGGTGCGGATACTTGTTATTGATTGATTTCAAATGCTGATCTCTTTAAAGATACTGAAATGTATGGGACAATAGAATTTAATATTATGTGAGGAAACATAACATTATATCATTTTGTTCTTGCTAATCTCGGGCTTGTTTTAACAGCTATTTCCATTTCAAATAAATTCGATTTTATTTCATCTTCGAATTGTAGGAATAAATATTAACACACATTTTAACATCGTTAATAAAATACATTCAAATGTGAACAAAATCAGATTGGTTATGAAAAAAGTTATAACTATTATTTTAGGAGTGTTGCAATCCGGTTCGGATCCTGGTAAGAACACTAAAACTTTTTTCAGAGCATCGTGTTCGTTATTTCCACGGCATAACTACTGGTGACTTTACGAGTAACAGAGTAATCTCTTTCTTTCTAGAAAAAAAAAAACAATAATCATTCGAAGCCGGCTTTAAAAACTAGACCTCGATCACGGAATAAATAAATAAGATATCGTACAGAGCTCACTGATTTGAAAGAAGTCAGGGGAAATGGATAACTGATTTTTAGAAATGATTCGCAAACCAGAACTCCGATATTAAAATATAATTTCATGAAATGATGATAAGATATATTTTGTATGAGTTGGCAGACTTGTCAAAGTATTTTCTGTCAAATACACCCAACACATCTTAACCAGCTCAGTCACAAAGTCCTTATTAAAAAATGGGAAACGGTGAACAACTTGGAAATAAATCATTAAGGAAATTTGTTCAACAATGCATTCTAAGGGTTAATTAACATTTTTCCAGGGGATGCTCTTTATAAATGCAATGCACCGTCTTAGAGATGGGAAATAAAACAGTGGGAGTAGTGTTTGTTGGTGGAATGGAACAGTGGGAGTAGTGTTGGTTAACGTTTATCGTGAATTTGAAAATGTCACACCGGACAGGAAACAACTTGATGGAAGAGTATTCCACATACGAGTAGTTCGACTGGAGAACAAATTGTCTCTACAGTGAGTCGACCGGTCAACCGTCGATTGTACAATGAACGGACGAGAGTCCCTGGATGATCGCGTATCCAGCTTGAATGTCATAACCTCCGATGCCAGACGACGGATAGCTGACGGGTAGTTCATATACTAATGTGAACCTTTAGACGAAACATCGCAAATCCAGAAAAAACAGATACCAGAGCTGTGGAGCCGTAGGCTGGCAAATTTGCCGGGAGTCGGAGTCTGAAGTCGAGAAATTTGCTCGACTCCAAATCAGAGTTTATTACCTACATTTCCCATATCTCGGTTGACTGACAGGACCAGACGAAGCATAGCTGACAATCAGATACCAGATCAGTGGAATCGGATCCTGGAGTCAAGAAATCTGCTCGACTCCGACTCCGAGTTTTTTTACCCACTTTTTCCCCTAAAATATAAAATGAAAATAAAATAAAAATTATTTTTTTCTTTTTAAATTCGAAATATTTGTTTTCCATTAAATTACATACAAATTGAGTACAGCTGCTAAGAATAGGGAATTAATTTTCTACATTTTATTATAGAACAACTGAAGTTGAAGTCGACTACGGAGTCCAGTTATTTAAAAATACTCGACTCCGACAGTCGAGGAATTTTGGTGCGACTCCACAGACCTGACAGATACCCATGAAATATGTATAGAATAGCGACATACACATATTCCGGCGATGCTGAAGGGAGACAATAGAGTTGGATACCCTACTATCCGGCCCATCATCGCCACCGTTCTCCTCTGTACACTGTCCAGAAGCTGAAGAGATGTCTTAAGAGCCCCTGCCCATATATGGGAGTTATATTCCATTTTGGGCCGGATGTAGGTGGTGTACATATTTACGAGATCAGATGGGGTGAAGTATTTTTTGCACCGCTATAAAAAGCCTAAAAACTTGAATGATTGTTTCGACACTTCGAATATATGGCTAGTCCAGCGAGCATCACCCTGTATCTTCCTACACAAAACATCAAGAGTATCTGA
Source organism: Hydrotaea cyrtoneurina (assembly GCA_958296145.1). Taxonomy (NCBI): domain Eukaryota; kingdom Metazoa; phylum Arthropoda; class Insecta; order Diptera; family Muscidae; genus Hydrotaea; species Hydrotaea cyrtoneurina. The sequence continues at coordinate 138,437,876 of OY282512.1, read as the reverse complement.
TTCGTCGATATCCACACCACCCATCGAGATTGATGACGATGGGCACTGGGTCTTCTGCGCATTAAAATCTACTCTATTCATATTCATTAACAGAATGTATGAAATTTGTCGCACACTCATTGTTTCCGTATTGACTTGACTCAAAGAATATTTTCCGCAGATCAGCCACGTCGCTTAGAGTACGGCCAAGAAGGCGATCGAATGATTGACACTGAACCTGAAATGTAGAATCAACTATGATGGCCGATTTCACACCTTCGGTTGGGGGTAAAAAGAAAAATTACCACATACGGAGGATCCACAAGAAATGCATGAACACGTAGGGTTATATAGTTGCAACCATAAGTCGACTTTTCGACCGTTTGACTTTTTCAGAAACTTAAAAAGTCGATTTTTATACTTTTCTAGTTTATGTGAATTGCAACTCAATTTAAGTCGATTTTTTAATTGAAAATAATACAAAGTTATGCAAATTCAGTTCCACTTTAGTCTACTTCGCTTTGAACCACAGTTTTGTTCATATCGTTACAGACTTCTTTCCCTTAACGTTCCATTGAAGGAAAAGACATTTACCATTGTATGTACTCAATTTCATCTCCTGTAAGCACTTGGAGAAGAACCCTGGTTTGCATTTCATAACAGCAATTACTCCCGATCCGGACTTCTTTTATTTAAGCTATAACGGTTGTTTATCGTTGATTGTCTGTGAAGATCTTCGAGTTCTTTAGTAAGCACCTCACTGTTCCTCAAGAAGTGAACCATATTTATTTAACTTCAGAAGGTCTGCTTACTCATTACAACAATTCTCTTCGTCAGAGTCATCAGGTAGCTGTAGAAAATCATGTCCAGCAGCTGTTTCTGGTATATTTTATTTCTATTTGGACAATTTTGTAAATGGTGTGCCCGAAATATTAAATGGCAGCCAGAATATTGGCTTTACTGACCGACAAAACATATTTACAATTAAACTAAAAAGTCGACACCAAATAGTCGATTTTCTAGACTTTTTAGTAATCAAAAGTCGATTTTATTTTTCACCATTTTTGTAGCAAAATATTAATCGACTTTTCGTGAATCGGCGATTGCTCTAAAATGTTTTGATTTTAGATCAATGTTTTCTTGGCAAAACTGTCATACAAATTATTTTAGATTTGTGCGAAGTTAGTCAAACAATTTATTTAAATAAAAACAGGAAATCTTATAAGTCTGATAAGTATAAACAACTACATTTTCTATTTCATTCCGTTAAGTGATTGTGTGAATTTCTATCCGAATTCCCATAATTTTGATTTAATCAACCAACCAACAATTAATCAAGACAATACATGCGTGTTAGAGCGGCCGATTAGATGAGATATCAATAATTTCCAACAAAAGCCAATTTCCAGTTAATGTCTTAGATCACTCTGCCTTAAATCAAGCCATATTTACTTGATTAGCATTCGAATGAATCAAGCGGGCCGACAATGTCTGCGCCGCAGCGTAGCAATTCGTTTTAAACAAAATCAAACAATTATGCCAATTAATAATGGTGCTTAATTGAATTTGAACATGAAATGAACACATTTCACTAATGAGACCACAAAACAAATTAATTTTTTTCGTTTTTTTTTTAGCGTTTGGGATTTGTCTCACACCGAAAGCAACACCATGACCACCAGCCAGCCAACAACAAAATAACTCATTTGGCCAAACAACAATAAGACAGCCATAGGCAAAATATACGCTGATGACGATGATGATGATGATGGCTATCTATCCCAAGCGTCCAATGAATTTCAAAACAAACAAGCCGGAGGGTGGTATGCGAGGGGGAATGGGATATCGCATTTGTTATTTAGCGTTTACACGCCACCACACACACACACACACATATTTACGTCTATGGAGCATTTTAGTTTATTTTTTTGTTGTTGTTTGGCTTTCAAAAGCTTTTTGATGCCGTGCCGCTCGATCAATTTCCAAAATAAAATGGAAATTGAAATGATCACAAAAACCAAAGAGCAACAACAACAACAACAACAACAGTGCAGTTCGGCATTCACATCCACAGCAGCATTAACACCAACTCAAACAAGCCCAAATGAGTGGTGATAAATGAGCGCTCAGCGTGTGAAACATAAATGTTTTGATCGTTCCAATCAGTAGAGAGATCACTTTTTTGAAACGGTTCCAAATTCACCAACCAAAAAATACAAAAACAAAATCTCAAATCTCAAATGAAATTCATTTCATATGAAATATGAACATGAAAAGTTATTAATTTTGAAAAAACAAAACAACTGCTATAATCGCTATTCTAAAAATGTTAAATGGATTTTAATTTCTAGCAAATGTCTTTCATTCGATTGCTGGTATTTTCATAAATTATTTAAACAAAAAAAGGAAAACCTGCCTACACATCTTCTATCTATTGCTCGCCATGAATGTATACATATTTAATTGTTTCATTCATTTGTCGTTTTTAGCAAATTTCCAATAAACTTATGACCCAAAATTATTATTCCACACAGCAGTTACGTGTGGGTGTCAAGATATGCTCAAATGTCGGAATTAAAAAAAATACAAATCATCAAAAAATAAAAAAAAATTCAGCGGAATAAAATAATCAACGTTTATCATGTCCAACTGTAAATTATTCGCATTCTATTGTTCTAATTAATTGGCTGTACGAAATTCCTACAACATTCCTTTGGTGTTCCCCCTAGAAACATTTGAACAAAGCACTTATTTTATTTTCCAAATATATAGAAACATTTCCAATTAAAATATGCTTAAATGCAATACGGAAAATCACGCGGACGCTTGTTCTAGTTTCTGGTTAAAAATCCACGGTGCTAATTGGATGTGGTTTCATTTTGTATTAATTATTTGCTTTGATTTGAAATCCAGTCACAAAAAGTGTTTTTTAACAAATAAATAAGTGAATTTGTCTTACGACATGTTAACAGAATACTTAAGAACTGCAGAGAATTTCTCTGACGATTATCGCTCAACTCACGATTAGATAAGTTGTCCGCGAACCGCAAATATTTCGCCCGCCCGGGCAATTTCTTGGGAAAGCACTTATTATAATTGTTAAGAAATAGAAAGAACATAAGTTTAAAAGAAATTCGGTACTTTTACTTAAGTTCAATAGGGAAGTAAGCTCCTGCCCTTATATGGGAGTTATATTCCATTTTGGGTCGGATGTAGGTGGTGTAAATGTTTAGGAGATCAGATGGGGCGAAGTATTTTTTGCACCGCTTTAAAAAGCCTAAACACTTGAATGCTTCTTTCGACACTGCGAATATATGGTTAGCCCAGCGAGCGTCACCCTGTATCTTCATGCCCAGAACATCAAGAGTATTTACTTAAATCTATGAGACTCTATAATTCTATTTGTGAACATATAGATTTTAGTCTACCTAGTTTTAAGTTTAAACATTTGTTGATTAATTTGATTAATTAATTTATATAAATTATAATTAAAATTCTTTTTATTTGCTAGTCTGTAAGGAATTTATGTCCATTGACTCAATAAATGAAATAAATAAATAAAAAAAAAGTGACACAGCACTGGATCTTTTGTGCATTAAAATCTACTCTGTTCATTTGGCCCCACTCACAAATCGTCGCCAAATCGCAGTTAAGTGAGTCGTTCATCGTTCGCCTTTTGTCCTCGACCTCCAGAGGACCTGGCCGATGATCAAATGAGTACGAATGACAGAGATTACTGTCATCCGCAAAGGAGTAAATCGGGTTCACAGTCTGACCCAACAGAACGTCAATGAAAATAAGAAATAGAGAAGGAGAGAGGACAGAACCCTGTGGCACTCCTGCGGTCAACCTATGCTCGCTGGATGAGATCCCATCTATAACAACTCGTATAGAGCGATCTCTGAGAAAACTCGATAGGAATCACGAGAACATATTTCCGACACCAAATGCAATCAGTTTTGATATGAGTGCTCCGTACCAGACCCTATTGAACGCCTTGGAAATATCCAGAGCCTGAAAACACAATTTTCTTGGAGATCTTGCTGACGGTTTCCACCACTCCCTAATAGCCTCTTTCGTTAATGGTTTGTTCGCATAACATCGGTGGTTCACTGTTGTCCTCCATAAAAGGTCGAACGGCATCTAATCGCTTATAACACGATAACCGAACTTGGTGAGCTGGATCTGCTGGATCTAATGTTCACCCCAGTTCATGTCTTCAATGTCCGGCCACAAAAAACAAATTTCCTTCCGCTGTAGCGACAACGTTAACCTAAATCTCGTAAACAGCTGGATTTTTTAAAAGAAAAAATTGATCAACGTGTTGTTTTTACAAATTAACAAAATTTGTTGGTTAACATTGCCGCCGTGATGAAAATGCACTCGGAAAAAGGTGATTTTTCCAGCAAAATTCCTGTCCTCGAAAGTGCAAACATAGAAGAGTAATGTTTAGTTGTCCAGATCGATACGGGTCATTAATCCAGGACTAAGTGGCACCAGGCTTACCCTTGTGCAATCAAAGATGAAATTTGCTAGTTTTTTGACAGACTGCGACTATGTACCAAAAACTATGTGATGAAATATTGTCAAGGATAAACATTACGCTCGATGTGTTTTATAAAATGAAAATTATTTGCTATGTACAATAAAAGAAAATATGAAATTCATTCACTAAAAAAGCGGGCATGATGAAATAAATTTGATGTAAATAAAAATTTGACGGCAGTTTAAAATCTTCTAAAAACCGAGTTGTCCAACCTTATAGCTCATCTCTGGTTGGGCCAAGTCGATTCATCGCCCAGTCCAAAGCGAGAACACACTTCAGCAGTGGTTGTGTGAAATTTCAATCAAATCGGACAAGGCAATAGCCAATGGCATTCAAACTACATATATGTAGTTTGAATTTCTTTTCCGAATTCTCCTGGCTTCACATTTGTTTACCTGCACAACGATTATTTCCTAAAAAAAGGATTAATGAATAATAAAGGGTGTTTTTTATTGAGGTATAGAACTTCGAATTGAAATAAAACACAAGAAAATCGTTTTAATGTCCATCAATTTGGCTTTTTTGGAAGGATAATTTTATGCCATTAATGTTTAAATATGATTTCGGGCATGTGGCCGCCGCGGCTGGCTCGAATAAAGCCAATTCTACAGGTCCCATTTTCAACCACTTGTTGGAACCACAACTCATCCACATTCATGCCATCCAATTCGGGAACAAAATAGTCGGTTATCATGGCTCTATACCGGTCTCCATTAACGGTAAATGACTCTCCAGCATTATTTCGGAAGAAGTATGGCCCAATGACTCCACCAGCCCATAGAGCACACCAAACAGTCAGTTTTAGTGGATGTAATGGCATAAAATGGACGGAGCTTGCGGTGAACTTCGCGAACTGAACCATTACTTTCGCAATAAATTTGCACGATTTGCAAGCGTTGTTCTTTTGTCAACCTGTTCATGATGAAATGGCAAACCAAACTAAATATTAATCACTTGACAGCTGACAAAATGGTGAAAAAAAGTGATGCCAACTTAAAGTTCTATACCCCAATAAAAAACACCCTTTATATTAAAAGTAAAACCTGAGAGTCTATTTTATTTGAACCAAAGGAAGTGTCTCGCTATGATGAATTTTAAAAAGATATCGCTTACAACGTTATTCGCGAGAACGCTTCAAATGCAGAAACAAGGTTTAAAAATGGAGTATATCGCTCCTTAAATACAAAAGTCGCACATTTCAAAAAATATCAAAAATAATTTTTTTCCATAAAATGCTTTTTAAACGATGAGACTGTCATGTTTCGCTAAAACAGCCTTCATTTTATGATCGAAAACACCTGAAACGAAAACACATCGTTTTTACAAAAATCATAAAATAATTAAAATTATTTTTAAAAATGACACTCCTGTATAATTTGCTTATTTTGACTTGTGGTTCTTTTGTATATAAGGAGCGATATATAGAAAGATTGTTATAAATTGTAATCACTCGTTAAGTCACCCGCATGTACATGGTGAAGACGGCCATTGAAAAATGCATGTTCGCATTAGGATATGAACTTAGGTTTGCTGGATGGCAATAGCCCACATTATGTGTCACACCAAAGCCCGCCCAAAATTTTGCTATGAAAATTAAACAACTTCACGAAAGGGATTCAAGTACAAATTGTTAAGTTTCGCTAAATAGTGAGCCTGAAATGTTTCTATTTTACCATTGAATTTGTATTCTCTGTATGTAGGAGAATCTATAAGATACGACTAAAGATTCAATTAATTTCCACTTGTCTTAGTCTTTCGCACTGATAGTTCAAGGCCTCACGAAATCTTGAAACAATCAATCACCCTCAATAATTGCACTACCACTCCGAAATAATTGCAATTGATTGACACTCGATAACATTTGCCTGTTAGCATTAAAGTGTGCAAACTTTAAATAATTGTTAAACTAACTAAAACACACACATGTGGATTTAAATACCGAAATTCCGACAGACACCTTCGGATTGGCAAAGCGTCAAACCTGCGTACGAACGGGCGAGCTAACAAATTTAACACACATCGCCTGGGAAATACTTATAATAAATTTCAAGCAATTAATATATGTATTTGTTTTAATTAAATACGACTACTTAATTCAATTATGGCAATTATTTATACACGATCCAGAGCCACCGATAAAGAACAAACCGATCTATGTGTATATGTTGTATATTCCGATGATCTGATGATTGTTTTATTTTCCAAAATAACAAAAAATATGACATAATAGTCAAAATAGAAATGGCAAAAGCAATTGTTTTCATATTTCCTCTTCTATGGGGTGTCGCCGGTGTCATATCAAGGCATGACATTAAATGATTATTTCGAAAACAGCCTAAGTCGAAAATTGATTTTAATTTTGTGGGAATTTAAGTGTGCTCGACATCTTGGACAAGATGTTGATTAATATCGACCGCAATCACACATTATCTTCATTATGTCACTTTCCGAAACCAAAAAACAAACGATTTATTATATACATACATACATACATACATATGTATGTATGTCTGTTTTTTCTATGTTTTTTTGTGTGCTTTCAATTTTTATTAAAATAAAAAATATGGACCAGCCATGAGTTCCATTTCGATTTAATTTATTTGTGTCCCCATGGTATTGGGTGTGCGATAACCTTTTGTTACTTTTTTTTAGTTGAAATGAAATACAAATTAGATTTCTAATAAATTTCCAATTAAATTCCGTTCTTACTTTCCATTTGCATAGTCATATGTATGTAGACTGTACATACATATACATATGTATATATAAACAGCGATAATCGAACAGGCGGCATTCGTTCTACATTCAGACATACATTCTACCAACCACCCGGACAGTTTCATAGTTGGAATGTCTTTAAGTGCCTGTGGCGGTTATAAATATTTCGCTTTTAATGCGATTAAAACACTTATTATCGATAAAACTTTGTACAACAATGCGACAATAAAGTAAAGTTGAAAACTTGCTGAACCAGGAGTGAGACGTCGTCTAATATAACCCTTGGGGTTGGAAGGGTTATTTTCTTTTCAACTCCAACTCTGTATTCTAGACTAGAAAAGAAATGTATGGTCAACGTATTTGTAGAAAATGAAACATTTTAGTTCTGTTCTAAAATAGACCAAATTATTTGGTTTGGGGAAGGCGGAACTAATTTGCTTATTTCTTTTGAAATATTCGTAATAGTTTGACTTAGTGTGAACAGGTCTTTTGAATCAGACGAGAACGTCTGACAAATGGCATTTGGCATTTTAGCGAACAAGAGATCCGCTTGAATGTTCATAAAGAAAAGAAAAAGAAGAAAATCTACATCTCATTAACCAACACAGGAGGAACATCTTTCTTATATAAATCTTATCAAATGCGATTGGTTGGTAATATCTCAGAATGTCGGGCCGATTTAGCTATTTCTTTTCCAGTCAGTATTTTGATGGTTAAACGAAAACGAATGATAAATAATTTGATTTTGGAGACCAACCGACCTTTTGACTATCATGACTATCAAGATTCAATTAAAGAACACCCAAGGATCTCCTATCTAATATAAAACAGACCATAGAAATTGGTTTTGGCTGGAGAACGGCGGAGCTGATTAAGTAATTTATTTTGAAAACAAGTGAATGGAAATGTTAGACCAACGAAATTGGATTTGGCTGGAGAACGGCGAAACTGATTCAGTAATTTATTGTGGAAAGAAGTCATTGTAAATGTTTGACCAACGATATTGGATTTGGCTGGAGAACGGCAAACCTGATTAAGCAATATATTATGGAAAGAAGTAATTGAAAATGTTAGACCAGAAAATTTGAAAATATGGAAAAAAACTGACGGTCATTTTACAGACCTAAGAAAGGTTTCACAAACTAACTTTAAAAAAAAAAACCAAGTCGTATAATTTTCACAATTTGCAAAACTCACAACATCGTGCGCACAAAAACCAATCACAACGGATTGGAAACATATCTGTGGTTCACTCAAACCTATCAACCCATCAACGTTTGCCATTACTAGAGAATACCGCGGATGTACTTTAATATCGGAAAACGTCCAATTAATTGAACTATTTGTGGACCCATTACAAAGATGCCAATGCCTGATGATATTTTGTCCCAGAACATTACACACAAAAGAAATTCACAATGCGGACTTGATATTCGTAAGGGACATGAGATTAGTGAAAAGTTCTTGAAAACAATGAAGGAAATTCGTTCCATAAAGAACAGTATAAAAACGAGGGGAAACTTGTAAAACGCTCAGCTCGTCATGTGAAGATCCTGTATAAAACAATCAGCCCTCAGGCAAAGCAGTCATCGAATCGTAGCCAGGCAGTAGGGGACATAAAGGGACAACAACTGACGTAGATGGAAGCAACACCGGAGATGAAAATCACCATCACAACTGCCAGCATTTGGATTAAATCCAACCTCGAGTATAATTCATAGAAATCCACGAAAATGAATTGTTCAAGAAAGAAAGGTACAGCTTGGACTTGAGGACCTGGACTTTGCTAACGTTATTTATTTTATATTACAGGAATTCATCGACATTCAGGACAAACTCAACCACTTTTTATGGATCTTTTTCCACTTTTCTGTCTAACTTCATAGGACCTAGACTTTGCTGACGTTATTTATTTGATATCACATGAATTCGTCGACATTCAGGACAAACTCAACCCCTTTTTATGGATCTTTTTCCACTTTTCTATCTAACTTCATAAAAACACCGAATATCTTCTTACGTTTAACAGAATTCAAAAAAATAATTCCCAGAAGTCGTTATCAACTATGATGTGTTTTTTTTACGTTTATTTTACTTCCTCACGAAGATGTGTTTCTTATTTATTTATTCAAACAGATCCTTACAGACTAGCTGATATCTAGAAATAATATAAATCTAAAATTTCAATAAATTTATTAATACAATAAGATAAATCTAAATTACATTTAGCATTAGGTTGATTAAATTCTCAGAGAGGCTCAGAGAAAGTCACGGAAAGCTTAGCACATTTTATAAATTTCCTATGTAATTTCTCCATTCGATCAGAATGGAATTTATAAAATGGATTCCACACCATAGATGCACCAACTTAAACAGAAAAATAAATACTAAACAAACAGTTTCAATGCCTTTTAAAAATGAGCACGACATCCATTTAAATTTTCTGGAAATATCCATATTATAATTATTTCTTATTAATCAACAAACGCCCTTACGGACAACATGTTCCTTTAAAAATTCATTATATTCTGAAAGAAAAATATTTGTTAAATTTAATATTTTGTAGAGATATTTAGGAAATGTTGACAAAAACACATTCATTTTTTCTAACTGCAACACATTTGAAAAAAAAACAACGAAAAATTCCTGTAAAAGACCACATCATCAATTTGAAATTTGTCAAATATGACAGTTCGTTGTTGGCCAAATTCACTTCATCTTGTTAATGTTTCACAAATGAATGATCTCAATGTCACTCGAGAAGAATTAAATCGAATTTCCTTTGTTTGTTTTTAAAATGTTTACAAACAAAAAATATATATAACGAATCAAAACTAATTAGTGTGTATCTACGACTTAATCACTTTCCCCTTGAGAACGCCATTTAAATATTGCGATAAATTAGCACTGATAACTTTATTAACTCATAATTAATTAAAATTTGTTTTCGAATTGAATAGGTGGTAAGAACGTATAAAAAAAAATTGAAAAAATCCCAATCTATTCATTAAGAACAAAACAAATTATAATGAAACACTTCGAGTGAACAATTTATACAAAAAAAGAGACAAAAAAAACAAAACAAGAACTGAAACAGATTTTCTCTTAATCATCTTTGCAGCTTTGTGTTGTTGTAGCTTCTCTTGTGAATGTATGGTGTGTGTGTGTGTGTGTGAACGTATAATTTAATAATAACAATTTAATTGTTTTTATAGCTTAATTAGTTTTTCAATTAATCCTTTCACTGCTGATACGACGGCAACGACGACGATGACGACGACAACGAGTTGACAATCAAATTGTTGAACAACACACACACACCAGCAGCACCAACACCAATGGCACCAATGTCTCTGGGCTACACACACAAACAATATCAACAGTAATTGAACTTTGGAACACTCTAGCTCCTACTCACACTCACTGTCAATGTCTCTCGCTCTCTCTCTCTCTTTCTCACACTCCTTTGCATTATGTTGTTAAATGCAACTGAAAGCACAGACAGACTTTGTGGCCCCACAAACGACGGATGAAAAGCGCGGCAGCCAGCATCAACAACAATGCCATCCAACATTCTTGTTCTTATTTAACAACAACAATGCTATGGTGGGGAACAATAAAATGAGAACATGCAATCATTGAACATTTTTCAGTAGTTTGATGTATGACCGTGTGTGTGTGTGTGTGTTCGTTATTTTTTCCTTATAGAAACCAAAGAAAACTTCAAAATAACACACCGTACACTCTGTCATAGTTAGTGATGATTATAATGATAATGCTGTTGTTGATATTGACGTTGTTATGCTGCTGATGTTGTGGAGAGGAGGAGCACAGAAAGAGATGGATGGCATTTCATATTAAACAGCAGCTGGGAAATGTATTCTTTTCTTTTCTTTTTTTTTCAGAAAATAAAAACAAGACTTTTCTTTTAACACGAGAGAATAATGAAGAGAACTTATTTTGATTTTTAAAAACAGAAATATAGAAACAAAAACACACAGGAAGAAGCAGCAGAAGTGTTTGAATTGCATTTTTATATTTATTTTCTTTTCATTTTATTGCTGATACTTTATGCATATAAAATAACACACACACACACACATGGACATACACGCAAAACACCAAAACGTACATGACACGGAACCATAACTAAAAAGGTGACAAAATTGCATGAACTACTACGAACGAACACAGCAAAAACAACACAAAAGGCACCACTTTCAACACTGACATTTCAATGTTGTTGCTTTCTCTGCTCGTTTTTTGTGTGTGTTCTCCTAAACAAATGCTGCACAACAACAGCAACAAAGCTAGCGATCGCTGTGGTGTGCTATTAGGAATTATTAAAAACCACAATGGCTGTTAAATGTAATAGAGTTAAATACCATTCAACATCATACGTTTGTTGTTGGTGTTGTCAATTTATTTTTTTTTTTTTGGTATTCTCTGCTGCAGTCTTCTTCTATTCACGCTGACGAAAAACAAATAAAATCCCAATTATACCGCAGTTAAAAAGAGATAAATCGATAAACATACAATACTCTTCTCTATCTCACATTTTTACCCCTCTCCGGTTTTTCGGGCAAAGTCTGAATGAAATGTTATCGTTGACTGAGTGACAAAACTCACCAGACCATAACTACACAAGTGGAAGGGGCGTATCTCCCTGACATAGGAGAAATATTTTCAATTTCACCTCAGTCACTATAAACTCTCCCATGGATATATGCCAGAAAGAGACACCCCTAAATGACAGCAAACAGAGAGGGCTAGAACAAAAATGGTGCTTACATGGATATATCTTAAATGAAAGAGAGTGAATAGACACTGCATACGTTCTCTTTTCCTCTTTAGGCTAGCAATGAAGTGTGACTGGTTTCATTCAACCACCACCTTTTTGTGTTGATTGAAGAGTTGCACCAACAAAAATCACCCATCCGCAACACACACACAGTTAAACTGCGGAGAATTCATTGCGTTTGGTGAGAGCGTGCGCCTATTTCGTCTCTTTCGCAGTGTTTTTTTGTTTGGTTTTGTGAGAGTTGGTGTGTGTACGCTGAGTGGCAAGTGAATGAACCGAGATTTCATATGAATGCTTAACAGTTCAGTTGTTAAACAGTCGTGATCTCAAGAGGACGTGTCTGATGTCAACGAGCGCTTGAATTGTCGTAGAAAAGAACAAGAAAAAATAATAATCAGAGAAAATTGTATCAAGTGTTGTTGTTTTTCTTTCAATTCGATTGTAACAGCACCAACAAAAAAATTACAGAGAGCAAAACAATTTGAAAAGAATTAGTTTGAAATTAATCACCAACCAATCAAGGCAATTAAAAACAAATTTTCCAATTATTGGAAAAAAAATGTATAACAAGTGATTAGCAATAAACAAAATGAAAATGTTTTAATAAAAAAAAAGTAAAGCTTACAAAAAAAAAACAATTACTTGACGTGTAACAAGAAGTGCAATGTTTTGTTGTTAATAAAAAAAACACCAAATTAACATAAAAAGAAAAGAAAATTTAAATTTAAAAATATCTATCCATTGACTGAGTCTTTTTTTGTGGCCTTCACTTGAAAACACGGACTCGGCAAACCCACAACTCCCCCCCAACCGGCTACAAAAATATATGTTGAAACTGTCATCAGGTATGACTGTCACTGGTTTACGTGCGAACATGACAAGCCCGACGGTACCACCGCAAACCGCTATGAATTCCACTAGTTCGACCACTACCGTTGTTGTGTCACCGCCAACAACGGCCGCCACCGCTGTCATCTCGACACCCACATCGCCCTCGGCCCTGATAATGGCCCACCAACAGCATTTACGGAATCTGCAGCAATCCCATCATCACACACTCAACAAGACGTCATCGCGTCTGAGCAATTTCAGTGTGGCCTCTTTGCTGGCCGACACCAGGCCACGGACGCCATCGAATTTCATCAATGACAATATGCCCACAAATTTGTCCAGTACTCCTTCCGCGGCCACCTCACCTGTCTCACACGAATCGTCATCATCACCCGCCTCGCCGAATCATCCGGCCCACCATCCACAATTCCATCCGGTGACAGTGGCCCATCATGCACATTTATTGCATGCGGCTCAAGCGGCCGCCGTTCATGCCCAACAGCAACATGCGGCCGCCATGGCCGCTGCTGCCGCGGCGGCAGTAGGAGCCACCAATAATCCAAATAACACACACATGTCCCATCATCATTTGCCTGCCCATTTAAGACATCCCATGAATCCAAGTGCCTGTCCACCAGCGGGATCGCTGATCCTGCAAAGCCATGCGGGAGCGGGTGACAATGGCGGCAATAATCCAGCCACCACCACGCCTCCGCAATCATCTGCCAGCTCGAATGCTAACACCGAAATGCACATGAACTCAACTACCTCGAATTCCTCAGCGTCAGCGCTCCTGCAACCGACGGCAAAGTGTGAACGCCATTCGCCCATTGGCAGTTCCATAGATTCCGAATTGGAATATGACGAGGACTTGAATGACCATGAATTGGAACATGACGAAGAAGAAGATTCAATTGTTGACATTGAGGATATGAATGCCGATGACTCGCCGCGCTCCACACCGGACGGCTTGGACTCGAGTAAATCGCCCGATGGGCCAAATTCGCTGGCGAATTCACCGCATCTGCTGTCACCGGCTGTTTTGGCGGCATCCGGACATGGTCCCATCAGACCAACACCGTTCAGTGCTTTGGCCGCTGCGGCCGTAGCCTGGGGAGGTATTGGCGGTGCGGGAGTACCTTGGCCAGGAGCCAGACAAATGCCACCATTTGGACCGCCCGGTTTATTTCCCGGACAAGGTTTCGGCGGAGGAGGTAAGTGTCGCAATATTTTTTCGGAAATCCAGCAAATTTCTTACGTTTGACGAGTTTATTTAAAGCAATTATATGAGAATTTCTATGTAGGGTATGCTAATGCTAATGGTTTCCTCATTAATCATTTAATTAGTTTAATAACAACATCATCATGAACCAACCATGAATCCATGAACCATCCGCCACCAATGAGTCAATCGTGCCTTATCAGCACCGCCATGATCATGCGGGTTAATCATATGCGTTGATATTCAATTCGTTGAAGTTTACTGAGCTTTGAGTGGCCTCTAATTGAAATGATTTCAACAGACAAACGACCGAACGACCGACGGACCCCATGTACAATTGCCGCAATTGTCTCGCTGGTTGGTGGCACCCATTTTCCATTTTGTTTGCGTATGCATGCCTCATCCTATGGCTGGCCCCAGTGGCACACCATGTTGCAATTATTTTATTAAAATGAAATGAAATTTTAAAATGACGATAGCTAAACAAACAAAAAACAACAACACAACTCTTCCGTTTAGGGTTTTTGTGGTTTAGAAAAAGAAAGATCTCTTATCGTTGAAATAAAAAAAAAAAACTAAAATGCACAATTCACACTTTATGTTTATGGACTTAGCATACACCTTACAGTCGTCCCCTTTCCATGACGAGGAGATTTTCCCCAGTTTTTTTTTTTTCTTGGCAAGTCAAAGAAAAACCAAGTTTGCATAAAATTAAAGCGTTTTTATTGTTGTTTCAAGCTGTGAAAAAGTGTTTTGTGAACTTATTGGAACATTTCTCACATTTAGCCGGTTTGAAAAATTGTTAAGGCTGTGGTTTTTTTTTTTTTTTGTTATTGTCAACCGGGGTGTACATTTTGAAAGTGTGGCTACACTGATAAGACCACGTTAAGGAAGTGAAATGACCGGGGGCTTTTTTCTGTTGCTGGATATGTCAGTGTTTTTTCTTTTGTGTGTGGTCTTTCGTTTGTAGAGGTTTTCAGTTCATAACTTTGTCTTTAGTCAAAGGTTTATAAAACAAACTGAACTAAAGAGGGTGGTCAGTTGGGAGGGCTTGTTTTGTTTTTTGAAGAAACAGAGAGAACACTGTGGGCGAGAAAAGTATTCTAGGATGGACTTGGCTAAGCAAAGCTAAGCAATGGATTTTCATATACTTTTTGTTGGCGTGATATTGAACGAGGAAACACAATTAGCGATGCTGGCCTTACACACTGGAGACTTTTATGAAAATATAGAGTAAAGTCGCAGAGTTGCTGGCACCCTTTAAGAGTGAGTCCAGAAACTCCAATTGTGTTTTTGTCCTCTTCGGGCAATTTCCATTATCATTGCTGTGTACCTTAAATTCGCGATACGCTGTTCTCATTCTTAGCTCATGATCCAGATCGTGGCTTTAGTTAGGCTGTGAGTTGCTGTCAACAACTCTTCTTCTTGCTAGTATTAATTAAATATTTAATTGTGTTTATCAATCACAATTCTTAAATGACAGCAATTATTTCCCTCCGCATCGATTATTGGGGTTTACGGGGTTTATGGTTCACGGTTTAATAGATAATTTTTTTAATCGTATTAATTAAATATTTAATTGCATTATACACAGGAAATTTCCTTCCTTTAGCCGAAGTCACGATAATTTAAGCGAATTTCAATTAAGAACACTTGCAGAAAGTGGAGATTTACGTTTGCAGGCCTCACATTCGCAGGCTCATTCGAATGTGAAATTAGTCAGTACGTAAAATCGTAACGTGGCCAAAACGCATGGATTTTTTTTTACATTAATAAAATGTCTTAATCGGAATTGATTTCAGTGAAGTGTGATTTTTTTAAAACTAATTTTCATTTCAACTAAGTGAAGAGAAACATTCAATAAAAATGGAGACAATTCATCGATTTAAATATTTCGCTTGCTTTAAGCCACTTAATCAATTAAGCGGTTTTTAATTAACCCTAGCAGGTCATACTTGATTTAATTGCATTCGAGCTAGTTTATCAATTAAGCGGTTTTTAATTAACCCTTGCAGGTCATATTTGATTTTATTGCCTTCGTCAAAGAATGACCTTTTTTTTGAAAATCAACTATAACTATTTCAGGATTTTTTTCAAGTTTTTTTATATATAACCTACTTAATCCTTTAATTATTCCTCTCTATCTATTAGTATTTTAATTATTTGTATAACGGATGTGTATGGGTTGCTTTGTTCTGCTCAAATTTCACTTCCTAGATTTGTTCGTTGCTGGCCGACACTTTCCCCAGAGTTTCCTTGTTTCAAATAAATTGTATCCATGGGACAGGTGCTTCACCAAACACTTTACATCTTCTTATAAGTTGTATGGCCCACACGTCTCTTCTAAGCCATTGTCGCCGTCCACTTCACTGCAGTTCAGTTTGGTTTTCATTTCTTTTTTTGTCGGACTTCAAAGACTTTTACCTGTCACATTATTTTCACCGTTTTTCTTTATCAACAACATCGATACTCGTCGCATTAACGAAGTCGAGTGTTTTGTCACACAGCAGGTTATCAGGCTGTCAACAGTTCGTCTTCTTTTTCACAACCAACACCGTCCAGTTCTTAAGGTAAAAAGCCATCGAAAGAAAGACAGACGGAGCTACAAGAAACATAAGCCACAGAAAGAGACATGAACGGACGGACCGAAAGAGACAGAGAGTGAGTGAGTGAGAGCATGTAGTGTGTTAAGTACTTCTGGTGTTATAAACAAAAGGTCCTTTTGTCTTCATGTCTCGGCTGTGTTTGTCTTAACAAATAACGACAGATTTTTCATTATGATAACACTCCCGAACAACCGAAAATTATTTGACAAGCGGCACAAGTCGGTTATTTCACTTTTAAGTTCATATAGTCCACAGAAGAAGAAGAAAAAAAAACTACCGAAACAGAAACAGATCGATTTACATTTTTTTTGGCGTGCTACCGTACAAAGGGAAGAGCAGCTCTTTAAAGTGACATATTACACCTGATTATAAACATTTTGTTTTTTGGTCTTGATGTTGGTGCCACGTCATGGTAATACACTTAATTAAACCTTAACGAGATATGATATTAGGGCCTCTCTTTTTTTTTTTGGAGGATTACACAAAAAAGCTGAAAACTTGAGTCTTGGGTTTTGTTCAAAGATAACTACACATCTGTGTGTTTAAGCCAAGTTTTTTTTTTTTTTGAGAACGTTTTGTCTGTGTAATTACTTTTTGTTAACGTTCCATCTTTTGCTGTCCGTAAAGGAAAAGAAAAAAAAGGAAAAAGCTGTTTTCGTTTTTAGATTGTGCAATTATAGAAATTAATTGTTTGCATTGAAAGAAGTCAGTCGTAGATGAGAAAGAGGTGGGAGGAAAACCGACTACGTTAACAAACGGCCAGAATTGTAGGTGTGTCTTGGCTTGTTGTGTTGTTTGGCTTAACAACCCACCTTTAAAACACGCAACTTTGCCAGCGCATGAACGAGGGAACGAACGTTGCCAAAACAAATACTTAAAGTCGTAACATGCATAACTTTTAACACCATTTGCAGCAAACATGCCATGCAACCAACAGCAGCAGCAACAACAACAACAACCGCAAAAATGCAACCACAAAAGCCATCATGGCTGGCAACTTAGAGCCATTAAGGCCTGAAAGACTTCACCGAGTGACTGATGAACGAGCGGGCGTAAGGATGGACGGACAGACGGACCGACAGACAGACAGACAAACGGCCTTAAGTCGTATGTCTGCCAACAGTCAAACGCCGTTTATCCGTCTCAGCCTACTGCTGGAGTTCGGGAGCCCCGGGCTAATATTTGCACGTGACACGCCATCTCTTCTGGCACAATGAAAGGATTGCTAACCAGGATTGTTGCAGCAGCAGGAGTGTCAACCAAGTGTAAACTACTACCCCCACCCCCCCCCCCCCCTCGTACGGATATTTCGTTACGCTTCTTCCATGATTTGTTTGGTATGGTTTCGTTTGTTTTGCCTTCTACTTTTTGGCGTCTGCCATCGAAGGCCATAAATTTTGTGAAAATATTGCGAATATCAACGGCAGGGCAGCATTGTCGTTGTTAGTCATTTGTTGTTGACAATTATTTTTGAGTTGTTTGTTTGTTGGTTGGTTTCTCTAAAGGTAATTTGTTAAATATTAGCCATCATGTTGTTGTTAATATTTGCATAGAGGTGCCACATTGTCAATGTTCAAAGTAATTTACATGTAGACGAAGCAAAACAACGCGTACGTAGAGTTACGATTGGCGACGACGACGCCACCGCCACCGCCTCCGGTATTAGCGTTAGTTGCTGCCGGTTAGTTTACGGTGTGTGTGTGTGAAATTTGCTGTATCTTGTCAAAGCAATTAGCAATATTTGCTGTTGTTATTAAAGTCATAATAATTATTGATGACATTTATGTGGCATTTATAAGACTAATCATCGCTTGTTGATTTTATTTAACAATTGTGTGTTTTAAATTGGCTTACGTGCGCCTGATCAGTTCCGGGAACAAAAATATCTAACGTTTGTGATCAGTGGAGATGCCACATAACTGGCATTTCTTTAAGTGGGGGGGAGGGGGGGAATCCATAACATAGGAAACTTTTGACTAGATTTATGAACAATTCCAGTTATGTAGAAGTCATGACAACTACTTAACCATCTTAGATATGTAGCACCCTACGTTGGGCGCCAATTTTCTGTAAACCATACAGAGCCTAAGCTCATGGTTAGACTTGCAATTTGAGTTAGGCAGGGAAAGACCAAATGGTCATGATAAATATTTTGCCGCCACATTGGGCGCCATTTTTAGTTATGCCTTACAGAACCGCCATAAACTCTATTGGTAGATCTCTTGCTATTGAATATTTGTCGGCCCTAACCCTGTCCTTTTCTTAAAGCATTTCTTGGCCGATTTCATGTCTCGCCGTCGAATTCTCCTTCCTGTTTTTGCTATTTCCGGTGTCCTTGTTCGAGAGCAGTCTAATTTTCAAAATATTCGTTGAAATATTTATTTTTGAACTGCAGCATTTATTAAGTGAGTTCCAGACTTGCTGTTTGAATTGTTCATGTCTTGTTTCGATTAATTTTCTGTCGTTCTTTTGTCAGAGATACCCAAGATTGGATTGGATTTGTGTTTAGTTGATACAGACCAGAGTTCCCTAAACATTTCCCATTCAAAATGTGTTGCACGCTGATCTTTTTCATTTCGTTTTGATTAAAAAAGTGTCACCAGAAATCACCAAATACTTGTGCGTGTGGTCCGTGGGCGTTATTAAACAGACAATCAAACACAAGAAAACAATAACAATAAAAATACACCCAACAAAATGTACCCCAAAGAAAATCCAAACACGTTTAATTTAGAAATCACATTTAAATACCTTAAGCAGCAGCCACAACATTGTGGCTAATGAAATCTACACCACCAGCAACGGCAGCGGCTGCAGCAACAATGCTACTCAAACGCCGACGCCAGTACGTCAAGATTGTGGTCCCAGTCGCCACATCGACTAACAGAGTTTGGAAGAAAAAACAACAGAAAAATAGAAACAACTATGACAACAAATGTATAAACGTTAAACAAAACAAATAACAACAAACACAAAATCTATTTTAGTTTGTGATGAAAACGACAACAGCACCAACAACAACAACAACAGCAACTAAATAGAATTCAACTAATTTGGTATTAATTAAATGACAAACAACACGAAATAGTTATGAAATCAAAAACTCGCAAATGGCTGAGCCAACCGCACTTAACCGAAGCGAAAAACTAAACGATCGATCGATCGACTTGGCCAAACCAAAGTGTCGGACTTAATATTCCTATAAATATTTCTAAGCAGACTCAGGCGTATAATTACATTAACCGTTTGTTTCCACAATTTTTGTATGTATACACGTCAAATGAAATCAAACAAAAAAAAAACAATAAAAAAAAGTGTCCACTTGGACGGACATAACAGCATTTGCTAAAGGCGAGTTACACATCGTTGGCAATTGTGAAATCGTTTTCACTTTAAGGCGAAAAAACGAGCACTTAACAACCAGTGAAGTCAAGCCAACAGCAACAACAATCAGAAAAAATCTAAAGATTTTTGCAATTAAAAATCTTAATATGGTAACGAAAATTGCAACGCGTTTTAATTTAATGAAAAACTAATTGCAAAGCAATTTGCAACGCGTTTGCAATACATAGCAACCAACAACAGCAACAACAACAATACCAATCCAACCAAGACATATTTATAAGGTTTGCCGAACAGCAGCCGCAGCAGCTTGGCACATCGCAATCGCCGATCCAGCTGAAAGACGCGGGACAGACATTTGTAACATATGACATTTTAAAGCTATTTAAGCCTATCATTTGAGTCACATTCACATTCATTGCAACAAAGACTTCTTGTTTGGCCGTTTAACGTTTAACATCAATCTCGAATATTGTAAAAATGGAGAAAACCGCCGCCAATATGGTTTTCGCTCGCACCAAAACGATATGGCGGCTGTGGACGGGCGATTGATGAGGATCGCCTCAACATTTCATCATCATGATCGTCATCATCGTTGTCGTCGTCATCGTGATCGCCGTCGTCGTCGTCATCTATCCCATGTTGTTTGGAGAACAACAGCAACAAAAAAATGTTGTTGATTTTGTTACAATACCTTAGAGAGATTGCAAATTAATTGAAATCAACAAAACTGAAATGCCTGCCATCACAAGCCTGGCTGCTGCCACAGCCAGCCAAACCGATCGACGATCACTCGCCTGCATAGTGCTGCGCATACTTACAACATGTTGCCGGCGATACTTATGGTAATATTTGAACGCTAACCGGTTTGGCGGTTATCGGTTTTGGTTTCAAATGTTGGTTGGCTGGTTGGCTGGCTGGCTTTTTTTCTTCTTCTTTCAAATGGCTAAAATATATCATATATCGCCTTACATCCCATCCCATCATATCATATCATAGTCGTATAATTGACAACAAGCAACCAATTAATCGTTACCCAAAATGTACAATATCACCCCCCTACCGCCCCTCTCATGTCTACATCATCGTTTACCTTTTGCTGGCCGCTAAAGGCTTTCTGATGAATTTCAGCGTATTTCGATCTCTGCTCGCCACTCTTCTGGCCTAAGCTTTCTTTCAACTATTTCTTGTATTGCTGTCTTCTTTTGTTGTTGTTGTAGTTGTTGTTGTAATTAAAACGCGTTATATTTATAAATGGTTATTAAAATTCCTTTAGATAATTATTACTGCAATGGGCCAGCGTCATCGCCAGTTTTGCCACATGTGGCAGAAATAAAAGTGTTGAATGGCCAGCCATTGGTTTTACAACATTTTAAATGTCGTTGTTATCGTCAGTGAGTTTTCTGTTGTTCACAGATAACATGTTTAGGCATTGACAACGGAGCCTCTATGCGTGTAAGGTACTTGATGTCGGTTCACATCCTACTCGCATTCATTCCGGCCTCATCGTCTTTGACTGGTGCTTTTTTCTCCGTCCGTCTGTCTGTCGTTATTTCTTCTCCAGAATTGTTGAATGGTCATGGTCTTTAAAGGTCTCAAAACCAATCATATTTTCTGCTGTTGGTACGTGACAACAAACATTGCGTGACAATTGTTGGTCTGCGACAAATCCGACAAGGCCAAGAACTTGTAATAGATTTTTGTTTTTTTTTTTAAGTATCAAGTATGTTTAAAGTTAAGTCCAGGGTGATCGGTATGAAAATCCAGTGTGGTGTGAATTCCATAGTGGGCGTACAGTGAGTTTTGTGATTAAATTTTCTATAAAGGCGGTTAATTGTCTAAATTTGTCAGTATTTTGGTTGTAGTGTTATTTTTGGTAATTTTCATCGTTTGCCAATATTTCTTTCTTTCGAGTGGACTTTTTAACAAACAGATACGCTTCTTCCCACCCAAATTATGTTGGGCGAGTGGTTTTAACGAATGTCCTGTTCAACGATCTTAATATATATTTACCCTCGACACTGATTCACTGATACACTGATTCACTGATTCACTGATTCACTGACTCTGTCACGCAGTACGTAGGAATTTAAATAGGCATTCTATAATTTTCTATAAATAATAATAATAACCAAATTAATATTAATCAAAATAATATTTTTTTTTTGTACAGAAATTGTGTTTTCCCCAAATTTTTTTTACCAAAATTTTTTTTTCCAAGTTTTTTTTTATAATTTTTTTTTTACAAATTTTTTTTTTTACAAAAAATTTTTTTTTTTACAAAAAATTTTTTTTTTTACAAAATTTTTTTTCCAAAATTTTTTTTTCAACAAATTTTTTTTTTTCAGCAAAATTTTTTTTTTCCAAAAAAAATTTTTTTTCAACAAAATTTTTTTTTTTCAAGGAAAATTTTTTTTTTCAACAAATTTTTTTTTCCATATTTCAACGGGCGCCATAGGCGCATTACAACTTACTAGTTTTCTATATTTCTCTCCATTCATTCAGGATGATGGATAAGTAAAAGCTTCAATTTAACAGGCCCACGTTGGGCGCCAGTTTAACCTATGCCTACTTTAAGCCGTACTACTTTGTTTGTTTGTGCAAAGTCATCGTTTTAATTGTTTTAGGTTACCAGTTTTTTGTGTAAAAAAAACTGAAGTATTTTCTCCACGTTAATCAACATTTTTTTGTTAGTTGCTTAACTTTCATCACCTCACTTCCTCATGCCCTTGAGTTATGAAGGGCAGAAAGACTTCGTCATATTTTCCTTACTTTCCCCCAGCCATTTGCCCCCCAAAATCTCTTGCTCTTCCCCACCTAAAGGGCATGCGATTTTCTACCATTTATTTCACTAAAGTTAATAAATAATTTCCATTTGTTAATATTTCTATTGATTTGTCAAAACAAAACGTTTAAACACGCTTGTTAGCCACGAAATTATAGATTATCAATGACTTGGCCGTGTGTACGTTCGGCCATCTAAGCCACTTTAACTGATAAAGAAAACCAAACACAAACAATACGAAAAACAAACAAAAACTCAACAAGGGAATAAGGGGGAAACTGAAATAAAATTCAACAAAAAAAAAACCAGTTGTTTTCTGTTATTGTTTGGAAACTGAGCCAGCGACAGCACAAGTAGCTCAGTAGTCGGTAGGCCTCGTTTTTGTTGGTTACATTGCTGAAAGCAAGCCGGGCCCGGTCCGTACATGTGGAACTCGCTGGCTGACATACACATGTTTGAATTGACATTTATTGATAAGAGAAAATGTCACACTAATTACTTAATGATCCGTGAGTGGTCGGGAGTTTGTAAATTCCCCATAAAAAGCGCTCGTTTTTTCTCATCATAAAAAAAAATACAACAAAAATATGTAAATTTTTGGTTTGGTTGGCCAAGGTGGTTTGTGGTGCGCTGCTGTTTCAACGTGGGGTTGAATGCATGATTCTTGGAATCGTTGGCCCAGCTTTTATTATATGATCCTGGTGGAGGGGAGCCTGTTGTCTTAAAACTTTTATTATTGTTATTTATTTATTTGTTTAAAAACAACAACGGGCATCTTACATTTCGTATGGCCCTTCTGAACACAGAGAAAAAACAAGAACATTTCAATTAATTGTTAAATTAATTGTGAAATGAAATTGTTGTTGTTAAGTTTTAATTTGAATTTGTTGTGAGCGCGCTTATCGCCATCGTCAACCTGATCATGGGCGTCAGCAGCATTGCTGTTCTTTCATTCACTGGCTGAGACATTTTCCGGCGAATCGCCGCCTGGGCCTCCGGCCTTGTGTCACCGACCGACTGACTGACTGATTTAATACTTTGGCGTAATTGTCGGGTTTTTCATGTTGTTGTTGTTGTTGCTGTTGTTCTTGCTTTAGTTTTCTTCTGTTAATTTCAAGAATGCCTTTGTTTCATGCATTTACAAATGATGCAATAAATTATGGTTGTCTTCTTGCGCTGCCGTTGCGGCCACGGTTGCTGATGTTGCACGTTTGCCGGTTGCATGCTGCAGTCATTGCTGCAATGCTGCATTGCTTCTGTGCCTGCTGCTGTTTGTTTTGTTGGCTTTGGTGTTTCTTTTTTTTGGTTTTGTTTTCGTTTTTTCTTCTTCTTCTGTTTTCGGTGTTTCATTGCAAGTCATGTGACCTTATTTTGTTTTCCATTTATTTCTTCGTCTTTTGTCTGTCCATCCATCCGCCGTGCCGTCTGTTTGTCAAGTGTGTCTGTGTATGTTTCCCGATGTTCGGGCTGTTAAACACTTAAAATACCATTTGCATCTTTGTGGTTTATCCGCAGCACTCCCAGAACACTCTGGCACTTGTTTCGTGCTCCACTTGCTGCTAGCTGGATAGCAAAAAACCAAAAGGAGGAACACAAGGCAAAAACGTTCGATTATCCAAATATTCGAAATAACACAACATTTTACATGTCCCTGAAATAATTCAAATCAAAATTCCATTTACAAATCGTTTAGATTTGCGAGAATGGGCCAATTTTGGCATTAAGCCCCCTGAGAGGACAAGCCGTGGCGAAAATATTAAACCTTGACAAAATAAATGTTGCCCTTTTGGGGGCATGACATTGGCCTGTTCGATCGACCCGTGTATTTTTGGCTCTGCCCTTCAAATTTCAAATCCTTTATCATCCCTGATGGAAATTACATTTGACAATTAACAGCCAGGCATTTGTCTCTCCCAAAAGTTCCTTTGGGGCCTTAACTTTGTTTTTTTTACATATTGTAAGATCAAGTGTTAAGAACAACCTTTAATTCTTGCAAACAAATAAAATTTAATTTATTTTTAATTGAGCTAAACCAAAAGAACAACAAAAATCACTTGAAATTAGTTCAACGCAAAAGAAAAAAAAAAAACAGCAGCAGCAGTGGAGCACCGAGCCAGCAATTATTTATACTGTGCCACTCTTACATACAATTTTAATGGTGATTTTAATGGTTTTTGCTATTTTTAAAATACTAAATAAACCGTACGCGAATTTGGCCCCTGTATTCAATGATGGGCACATGACGATGATGGAAATCATTTGTTAATGGGTGTCAAATAAATGGCAATGTCAACACATTTTAAATTTAATTGATTGCTTTTAATTTACTCGAAACAATAAGAAAATTAATTACTATTCCCTGCCTTGGCTGTTGGCGTTTCTCTCATCACATTTCGCCAATACTAATCCATTTGTTTCTTTTGTTGTTGGATTACTTTTAGATTCAAATGAGCCGCCTCGCATCAAGTGCAATTTGCGCAAACACAAACCGAATCGCAAGCCACGCACGCCATTCACCACCCAACAGCTGTTGTCGTTGGAAAAGAAATTCCGTGAAAAGCAATATCTGAGCATAGCCGAACGAGCGGAATTCTCCTCCTCGTTGCGGCTGACCGAGACCCAGGTGAAGATCTGGTTCCAGAATCGTCGCGCCAAAGCGAAACGTTTGCAGGAGGCTGAAATTGAGAAAATTAAAATGGCCGCTTTGGGCCGCGGCGGTCCGGGGGCGCAATGGGCCATGGCCGGTTACTTTCATCCCAGTCTAATGCATTTGGGTTAGAGCGGTGCCGGACCCCAGGCTCCACACAACAAAAAACACCAAAGTTCCCTCATAACACTCATAACTACGCAGATGAGTCTCCTCTAACAAACAACAAAATTTAAATTTAACAAAAAAAAAAACAGAAACGTGCGCTTAGTAATTATTGTTTAAATTTATTCATAATCTTAAAGTATACATAACCCCCAAATTGCTGTGATGTTAGCGCATTTTAATTGTACATAATTAATTAATATTAACACAAAAACCCTCAACCACAAAAAACAAAACCTAAACAAAACAAAAATCCAAAAAAAAAAACTGTAAAAATTGTGTAAATTTTTTTCTTTTGAAACGCATAAAGAAATCACAGAAAAAAGCACTAAAAATGTTTCCTAAATAAAAATCCGCAAAACCACTGTAAAAAATTAAAAGCAATGAATGTAAATATAATTTCGCACAGAACAGAATCTGTACTCTATAACAAAAAAAATTGTTTGATTTTCCAATAATTTTTTGTATTATGTATATTTGTATGTATTGAATTCCCCCCAAAACAACTGACACTGATAAGTAACTACTATTTCGGTCATATTAGCTTAAGACTTATTTAACAACAAACTGAAAGAAAAAGCAAACAAAAATTAAACTAAAAAAAAAATAAAAAAAAAACACCCACGCATTTTATCCTTTCCCTTTGGACATAAGTTTTCCTTGAAACGTGTAGCAACGAAACAGGAAAATGTCTCCCAGACTTAATGAAATGCGAAACAAAAAATATAAACAACAACAACAACAACGTATCAATTTAGAATGTATAATTATTATTATTATTAAAACTATTGATAATATTATTGTAATTGTAATTATTAATAATTTAATGTAATGCTGAAATTAGTCCTAAGTAAGAATGAGAAGAAAAACAAACTATAATAGTAATTGTATGAATGAATCAGTGAAAAAAAAACCAACCAACAACTAAAGAAACTATAAAGTTATTGAAAAACAAAAACGAAAACAACAAAAAAAAAAGAAAATATAATGAAAAAATAATTTTTTGAACAAAAAAAAAACATGAATTGTGTATTCATTTATTGGATGGGCTACAACGTAAAATGGAAATCTTGAAAAATTTAAAAACAATTTTTTTTTTGTCTCTGTCGTAAAACGGAAAACCTTTCATTACCAAGTAATGAGGGGAATGCGACAAAACCACTACCTTGTCTTATGTTCATATTTCCCTAAATATGTCAAGAAGAAACTGTTGAAAGCCAACATCGAACGGCTAATTGTTTTTCTTGAAAACATTTACACGGCCCTATAAATAGAATGTGTTGCCGATAGAAAATATAACAGTATTGGAGGGATGTAAGTTGCGACCCTATGTTCCTTATAGGAATTACAGGAAATAATATATGTGACTTCAGGGACCAGACGACGGATATCTAACGAACAGAACGTTTGTGTGACAACAAACAGTACTGGGTCTTTTGCGCATTAAAATCTACTCTGTTCATTTGGCCCCACTCACAAATCGTCGCCAAATCGCGGTTGAGTGAGTCGTTCATCGTTCGCCTTTTGTCCTCGACCTCCATAGGACCTGGCCGATGATCAAATGAGTATAAATGACAGAGGTAGCTGTCATCCGCAAAAGAGTAGATCGGGTTCACAGTCAAACCCGACAGATCGGCAATGAAAATAAGAAATAGAGAAGGAGGATCCTTGGGGCACTCCTGCGCTCAACCTATGCTCATTGGATCCCATCTATAACTACTCGTATAGAGCGATCCCTGAGAAAACTTGATATGAATCGGGAAAAGATGTTACCGACACAAAATGCAATAAGATTCGATATCATAAGATTGGAAATATTCAGAGCCACGACCTTGCTTTCACTAAGGCGGTGAATGGATAGACTCCATCGCTCCGAAAGGAACGCCATCAGGTCTCCAGTAGATCGATTTTTACGGAAGCCATACTGTCGTTTAAACAGGTGGTTATACATGCTTTCCAAAACCTTCGAGAGCGTAGAACATATTGCAATTGGACGGTAAGTCGCACGCTTTGTGGCCTCAAGGGTAAATAGCAGCACGATACAACACGTTGAAAAGATTACGCAACGGACGAGCTAGTGTCAAGGACCACTGATATAGGGCAAGTACACTGGAAGGAAAACTGTACCTCAAAGAAAACACCAAAAGAAAAAACCGCTATATAAGAGTGGGTCACTTTAAAACTCTGGTTTCTTTTTAAAAACAACAGCAACAATGAATAAGTTTCTGCATTTGAATGTTTAGGCTTTACTACATGAATGTTTAGGGGATATGCGCTACCAAAGAGTAATTCTCGTTTAAACGATAACAACTATTGCTTATATTATATCAATAATTGTAGCAGGAAGCATTGCAAAGGACACCAATGAAGAAG
This sequence comes from Hydrotaea cyrtoneurina, assembly GCA_958296145.1. Taxonomy (NCBI): domain Eukaryota; kingdom Metazoa; phylum Arthropoda; class Insecta; order Diptera; family Muscidae; genus Hydrotaea; species Hydrotaea cyrtoneurina. Next base: position 138,409,861 of record OY282512.1, on the reverse strand, counting down.
CGAGGTGGCTTCAGAAATGGATTCGTATACCATGGTTTCCAATTATACCAAATACGTTAATGAACCATGAACTCTTTGAAGAAAAAAATTAAATATTTTTATTTGAATAATATAAATGTTATATTTTTTTCAGAAAATTTTTGCAAAATTTAAATGTTTAATTTTTTTATGGAAATTATAATTTACGTCCAATTTACAATGTTCATAAAATTTAAATTTTTTCCAAAATAGAAATGTTTTATTTTTTATGGAAATTATAATTGATGTAAAGTTTTCATTAAATTGATGTACAATGTTCATCAAATTGATGTACAATGTTCGTGCAATTGAGGCACAATGTTCATCAAATTGATTGATGTAAAGTTTTCATTAAATTGATGTACAATGTTCATCAACTTGATGTACAATGTTCGTGCAATTGATGCACAATGTTCATCAAATTGATGTAGAGTATTCATCAAATTTTTGTACAATCTTCATCAAACTGATGTACAATGTTTATCAAATTGATGTACAATTTTCATCAAATTGATGTACAATGTTCATCAAATTGATGTACAATGTTCATCAAATTGATGTACAATGTTCATCAAACTGATGTACAATGTTCATCAAATTGATGTACAATTTTCATCAAATTTATGCACAATGGTCATCAAACTGATGTACAATGTTCATTTATTTGATGTACAATGTTCTTCAATCTGATGTAAAACGTTCATCAATTTGATGTACAATGTTCATCAAACTGATGTACAATTTTCATCAAATTAATGTACAATGTTCATCAAACTGATGTACAATTTTCATCAAATTGATGTACGGAATTGTAGAGAAATTGATGAAAAGTTGTACATCAAATTGAAGAAAAGTTAAGGAGTTTGGAAAATGATGCCCAAATTCATTAAATGAATGTAAGAATTTATCAAATTGATGAACCCTATATTTTCAGTGTACTGTACTACCTTTCGAACCCAGAGTTTTGTTTAAGTTGAGTTCAGCAAGAACCCTTTGGTTGGCTGCTTTCAGGTTAAGACAAATTGTTTGCAAATATGTCAGCCAAAAATTTAGCTTTCCCAATCGAGTCAGTAAATTTGTAGTAGTCGTTGCTATAGAAGATGAAGAATTCATTAAATATTTTTCATAGATTCAATTTTATTATCCCGACATTAGGAAAATGAAGCGCTGCAACACATTAACCCTTAGTGGGTTTCAGTTGATATCAAAACTACAGTTTCACTGAACGAGTAAATGTGTTCTGAAAGATTATATTGAATACTTATGTATGTCGAGCTGTGTGAGCAATTTCGCTTTCCAACGCAAGTAATCATTTGATTTTCGTCACTGCATCCTTGAGGTGAGAACATTCAATCGGAAGATGCTACTGTATACAAAAAAGTACCTTTTAGTTCATCATTAGAAGCATTTTTTTTCTATCGATGGAATCAAATCAAATTTCAACACCTTTAGATATGCGGGGGGTGAATAAAATAATTTTACCCAAACAAATGAGAAAAAAACAAAAAATTAGTTTTTCTTATAATTTAAATATCGGGGTTTTATTCAAAAAACGTACCTTCGGGTAATTCTTCGGGTTTGTAATGTTTTCTATTTTGTTGTGCCTGAAGTTGGCTGTTTTCGTGTCCTTGTTGGATCTTTTCTTCTTCGTTATAATTCAGTGTTGTATCTCATGTATATTCACAATAATCTTAGAACTAAACTTACAACTAGGGTGCCCAGCGTAGACAACCTTTGGTTTTCTTTGGTCGACAGAATGCAATAAGGGTGTGAAATACTGGGTTTAAAACTATTTCTAATTCATTAGTGTTTTCGGTGGCACATCTAGACCGCACATGCATATGTCTGACACACCTCTCATTCGAGTCATTGTACTAAAGTTCTACAGCAATACAATGTATACAAAAATGTTATTACTTATTAACGTTGTTGCCAATATCGATATTCCTAACATTTTGTCACTCCGGTCCAGTGCCTGTTCAATACATCAGGGCACTGCCACTGTCCAGCAGTGCATTTGTATTCCATGTGGCACCAGTTGTTCTTGTTGCTACTGCCCCTCAACAAGTCCATGGAATTCATGTTGATTTCTCATTTGTGATATGGCCACAACATTGTCTGCTGTACGTTTCGAACCGAACAAACAACTGCTGTAGTAATTACAAACAATTTATTAATTCTACATGGAAAGACAATCATTACGAAATACTCTGGTTTGACTGATCATGTTTTTTTTCTTCTCTCGTTTCTTTTGTTTTAACAAATAATTTAACAAATGTAAATTAGTGCACATCGAGCGATCAATCGACAGCCAGCCAGCCAATCGGGCAAGAGCGAGTACCATTCAGTGATTGGTATTTGTAACAAATACGACGACGATCACAACTTGGAGTCAAGAGCAGCAACGGCAATGAAGTGCAATACAACTTAAATTGGTATTAAAGAAACGTCAACAGCAGCAGCAGGCGAACCACAACATTGGATAGGTCTGATGACATATGCCAGAGGCTGAATTGTCCAGGCCTTCTCGGAGGCTCATACAGTGCTGATTAGAGATTCCCCAAAGAATTCTTTACCCAACCAGGCATCGAAGCTCGAATAGACATTTTATTCATTGGAATGTGGAAGAAGTTGCCCGATATGCTGCCTGAGACCTCTTGTAGGTCGGAATGATTCGCAGACATCACTAATTTTGCTGAGTGTCACTCAGTCATTCTGACAATTTTCTCTCATCGAAGTGCCGAAGGTAGCTTTAAAAGTAATTTCATTATTACCGGACCTGATAGTTACATTTTTCGAAATGATTAACTCCTATAGGCGCCCCGGTAGGCGAGTTGGTGGCGTGCTTATCTATCAGCGTGGGGGTTGTGGCTTCGATTCCAACCAGAGGCTTTGGTCTGCCCCTGCAAAAACTTTAGCCATATGGTCATCGGGTTTTCCCCGGGACCCAAAATTAGAATATAAATTTACTTTTTATTGTAATTAAATAAACAAAAATAAAAATAAATATGTAAATTCAATAAATTTATAAAACAATAAACTTTTTTTAAGAAAAATACGTGGAAATCAAAAAAAAATTTTCACACTTTTAGCAAAGGTTTACAAATTTGTATGACTACAAGGGCTAGAATTTTCCTTATGTGCAATGGAGACTTTAAAGTCTTCTCTCTTCTATCATTCACATTTCATAACGAGAGGTATAGAAGATTCGGGTCTTTCGAAATTATGAACATTCTTAGATTTCTTTTTTTTTCTCCCTAAACCACGTTCTGGGAAGGCCTTCGCCAATCCTCAATATCCGCTGCTGTAACAATAAGAATCCATGGCTGTGTGTGTATCCGCCAGTGTATTTGTATGTGTTGGTGGAAAAAAAAGGAACCAAACTAAAGCATAATAAATGAATAATTCATAAAATACATTTTGTAGTTGGTTGACTTGTCAAACAATCCAAGAGTCTTTTGTTATTATTGCGGTTGCTACGTTTTTCTTGCAATAATTATAGTAATGTTCTCATGATCAGCGAAACAGAACACCAATATACATATATCTGTCTATATATGAAAAACACACACACATAGAGAGTCACATACATATTTATCGATATGTAACTAAAACATGAATTGATTGCTGTTTTTTCTTTAGTAATAGCACCCAGTGAAGCGATACATGAATAGATTCGTACGATCGTTCCGATTTGATCGATCTTGTTTTATAACAATGATCTATCTTTAAAATGATCAATTGTTATGGTTTAGTTATAGTTGCAGATTGGTTGGGGTTTTTTTTTTCTTTTCTTCAGAGTCGAATCTGTATCTGTTGTGGCTGGTGTACGGATGATGATTGGCATTGTACTTGTTAAGATATTTTAATTGAGACATCAACAAAAATTACACATACGATTTGTTGGCGCTATTGTACGACACAGGGGCGTAGAATTTATACACAACTTAGGAGAGGTAGGGGAGTAGTTTCAGTGATTTCTAACAAAGGCTTATAAAAAGCAGAGATAATGACTGGATTTTGATAATATTTTGTAGTTACTCTAAACATTTGGTGCGTAATATTCAGGGTGTTGTGTTCGAATATAAGCTGCTAAGGTACATGCATTTGCTACACGATAATGAAGAAACGGTCTCTGTAATATACTGTACTGTGTAGGAAACATTTATGTGTTTGGAGTAGCTGCCACAGGATAAATCGCCACAAAAAAAACGTATTTGTTGATATGTTCTACCATAATTTTTTACCACAAATTACACTGTGCGACAGCCACAATCGGTTTAGGATGAAACCACCGGGGAAAGTTATATCGGTCAAAAAAAGGTCATACGTGTCCCAGCGTTTTGTTGGGTCTCATCTAGGAATCGAGATATATCGATTTGAAGTTAGTAAGTATCGTATAGGGGAATTTGTCACGTTTTTGGCTCTTTTGTTTGACATAACTTGAGAACCACTCGTCCGATTTAGCTGAAACAAATTTAGAAAAATTAAGAATTACAATTCCTCTAATCTTTCCCCGGTGGTTTTATTCCAAACCGATCACTGACCCTTACCATTTGTCGCAGAGTGCTATTTAGTACACAAGCATATGATTTGTCTATATGCTAGAATTGTGCCCCGAACGCATATATGTTTGTGTCGAAACATAATATACTTACACACAAACATATACCCTTACTAGCAACATAGTCGTAAACAAAAAGGTAATTGAAAAAATGATCATAACAAAAACCAAAACTCATATATGCTTTTGGTTCGCCCACAAACATAGTTATGATTGCATGCAAACATATTTTTGTTCCAAGTAGAGTGCACCATCTGAAACAATGAAAGCTCTGGCAGACTGGGACATCATCACCAAAAAAATGGGGCAAAACTGTTTGCGTTAAAAAAAATTAAATGTGTTCTCGGATGGTATTTATACAAATTTCGATTAAATCTGAAGTCATTGACATCGTTCTTAAATCTTCTAACATCTCTACCCTTTGCCTACGTTTAACTGAAATGTTACAGCAATTCTTCTGGCCAATTAATTGCTGAAAGTATTATACAGTTTTAATTTACTAATAGGGTCTTATGTTTAATTTCAATAATTTCTTTTTCATTCTGTTCGAAATTAATTAATCAACAATAAAAGCTGACTGAACATTTACGTCTATGTCAGACTGTGTGTGTGTGTGTGTTCGAGCTTTTATTTACATAAATGAATTATCACCGCATTCCCACACACCGACATTCGTCGAGCTGAACTGTACTGAGTTACTGACAGACCGTTTGACAGTATTCTCATAAACAATGTTTCAACACTGTCTGTCTGTCTGTCTGTCTGCCCGCCCTCCTTCGACCCATCCCGTTTGTCAACAATTTGATTTGAAAAATGCAAAAACCTCCAGAGATTAAGCAACAGCAACCAATCGACCAACGAGGATGAGGATGAGGAGAAGAGGTGTACTTGGCATGAGCGAAGCTTCTGTTAATAGCAACAATTATCATGGGCATTGCATGATAACATTCAATTCTATTAAAAAACAATTAAACTTTAATTAATTGAATAATCACAATGAAATTATTTGCCAACAAGCACGAGTTGTTTGCCCTCCTTCTATGTTTCAGTGTCATTAGACTTTTTGTTTATAACTGCATTTTGTTTTCCCTTTCAAGGACTTCGATTTAAATTTACGTTTTAAGAATTCCTCTATTTATTAATTGCTAGAACGAAACGAAGAAGAATACACTCCAAAAACAATATTGAATCTCAAGCGGCCAACGGAGTGGTCAAACATAAGGAAGCTGTTTCTCCTAAATTCGATTAAAAAGGTATTGTTAGCGCTGTGCATCGGTCCGAACCAGACGATGTTTTCATGTTTTAGATTGCATAAATAGGTTGGGAGAAATTGCGTCCCAGGAAATGGATTTTCTCCAAATTAGAGATTCGAAAATACTTTGAAAAGATTTGGATAATTTTTGAGCTACGGACTAAGTTACCGAAACGAGTGTGGTATCAAATTATAGGTAGACTTAGGCGCCCCGGTAGGCGAGTTGGTAGCGTGCTTGCCTATCAGCGTGGGGGTTGTGGGTTCGATTCCCACCAGAGGCTTTGGTCTGTCGCTGCAAAAAATCAAGCCAAATAGTCTTTGTCACCCGGTTTACCCTTGGACCCAAAATTAGAATATAAATTTACTTTGTATTGTAATTAATAATAAATAAATAAAAAAATAGGTAGACTTTACCACTGCGAGCGATTATTTTTACAGGATTTATTGTGTATCCGATGGTGCACTCTCAAAATATATTTTTTTTACCATTAATCTGTAATAGTTCATAATGCAGATCGCAAATATGAACCCATATCGATAAAACTTTGCAAATTGAATCGATTTAGTCTACGCACGAACACCGTCACGAATTTCAGTAGATCCTGTTCTTGTTTTTTTAGATGAAGCTCCCATAAAGTTTTAATATTTTAATTAATAAGCCAATTTCGGTAGAATACTTAATGATTGACCCGTAATCCCATCTGGAAAAGATGAACACATATGGCTTTCAATGTCCATAAATTTAGGCGCAATATGTTAAAAAGTACCAGTAATCAATATGCAGTTAAAACATTAATTGAAACCATTAACAAATTAATTGTACGATTAAAACATTAATTGAATCAATTATAATATTAATAGACTTAATTAAATCATAAATTGGATATATTTAACATTAATTGGATCATTTCAACATTTATAGAATCAATTAAAATAGTAATTTCATCAATTAAAAGTTAGTTGAAACAATTAAAACATTCATTGAATCAATTACAGTATTCATTGAATCAATTACAGCATTCATTGAATCAATTACAGCATTCATAGAATAAATTGCAACATTTAAATATTCATTGACTTAATTAAAACATTAATTTTACCTATTTAACATTAATTGAATCAATTAAAACATTAATTGAATCAATTAAAACATTAATTATATTAATTAAAACATTAATTGATTAATTAAAACATTAATTGAATCAATTAAAACGTTAATTGAATTCATTAAAACTTTAACTGAATTAATTAAAACTTTAATTGAATTAATTAAACAAATAATTGAATTAATTAAACAGCATTCTTAGAATAAATTTAAACATTAATTGAATCATTTAAACTATTAGCTGAATTAATTTAACATTAATGAATCTATTTAACATCAATTGAATTGATTACAACATTAATTTAATCAATTAAACATTAATTAAAATAAATTGAATCAATTAATGAATTAATTTAATTAACTTAGCAATAAGATTAATTGTATTAATACCATACACAATAAACCTGAATTTAAAAAAAAAATTTAAATTATTCATTCAATTCTAATTAAATACTAATTTAATTGATGCCTCTGTAATCATTGTCACATAATAAATATGAATTAATATTAACAGCTAAAAAAACTAATAAATTAATGTAATTAACTAATAAATTAATTTACTCAATTAATAAATTAATTTACTTAATTAATAAATTAATTTACTTAATTAATAAATTAATTTACCCAATTAATAAATTAATTTACTCAATTAATAAATTTATTTACTCAATTAATAAATTTATTTACTCAATTAATAAATTAATTTAATCAAATAAACACTAATGGAATCAATTAAACATTAATTGAATAAATTAATAAATTAATTTACTCAATTATTAAATTAATTTACTCAATTAATAAATTAATTTACTCAATTAATAAATTAATTTACTCAATTAATAAATTAATTTACCCAATGAATAAATTAATTTACTCAATTAATAAATTTATTTACTCAAATAATAAATTTATTTACTCAATTAATAAATTAATTTACCCAATGAATAAATTAATTTACTCAATTAATAAATTAATTTAATCAAATAAACACTAATGGAATCAATTAAACATTAATTGAATAAATTAATAAATTAATTTACTTAATTAGTAAATTAATTTACTCAATTATTAAATTAATTTACTCAATTAATAAATTAATTTACTCAATTAATAAATTAATTTACTCAATTAATAAATTAATTTACTCAATTAATAAATTAATTTACCCAATGAATAAATTAATTTACTCAATTAATAAATTTATTTACTCAATTAATAAATTAATTTACTCAATTAATAAATTAATTTACTCAATTAATAAATTAATTTACTCAATTAATAAATTAATTTACTCAATTAATAAATTAATTTACTCAATTAATAAATTAATTTACCCAATTAATAAATTAATTTACTCAATTAATAAAGTTTTTTACTCAAATAATAAATTAATTTACTCAATTAATAAATTTATTTAATCAAATAAACATTAATGGAATCAATTAAACATTAATTGAATCAATAAATAAATAAATTTAATCAATTAAACTTGAATTGAAACAATTAAACATTATTTAAATCAATTAAATATTAATTGAATCAATTGATTAATTAATTGAATCCACTAAACATTAATTAAATCAATTAATAAATTGATTGAATCAATTAATAAATTCATTGAATCAATAAAAAAAATTGATTGAATCAATAATAAATTGATTGAATCAATTAACAAATTAATTGAACCAATTAATAAATTAATTAATTTAAATAATAAATTAATTGAATTAATTAATCATTACTTGATTCAATTGAACATTATTTGAATAAATTAATTCAACTAAACATTATTTGAATAAATAAAAAAAATTAATTAAGCAATTAAGGCATTCATTGAATCGAGTGCAGTATTATTGAATCAATTAAAACATTTAGTGAATCATTTGACTCTATTACTGTTTATTGAATCAATTAAAATATTTATTGAATCAATTAAAAAAGAAATGAATTTGGTTCATTTAATTTGCTATATCAAGTAGTTCGTACCCAGAATGGTGTCAATTGAAAATGTGATCATGTGCTCTAAAACAACACCCACTAATATATTTTGCGTTTATATGGTTAAAAATGCTTGAGGTTTTTTTTTTGTTACATCTCTGTGTGACCTCTAATCTCAAAGATCACACCGCAATGAAGCGGACTGATAAGCGGTAACCGACTCTGCTCTTCCTTGATCGCATTAAGTCTCGATATAAATCAAAAATACCCATTCCACTGTAGAGCAATATATGCACAAGTGATAATCAGTATTGACACCCAACACACACACACACATATGTACATATATGTTTGTTAATATTTACTCGTCTTTATAATAATAAAAAAATATTAATTTTTTAATATGAAAGCAATTGTTGACTTTTCGCTGATCTAGCAGCAACGGTAGCCCCAGCACCAGCACCAGCACCGCTTGTATGATTTGTTGTAGACGTACTAACCACTTAGCCTTCATGGATTGACACATTGATGGCCCCTGTTATCGCTGAATTAAAACTCAATTAATTAAATTACAAACAATCCAACAATAACAATATAATCAACAAAAGGCACCAACACCACCGCATACCCATTCATACGTACGGTCGTTCGTTCATTCGTTCGCACATATCATGAATTTCTTGAAGAGTGCAAAAAACAAAAAAAAAAAACAAAAATGTTCACCGAATAGTTTATTTAAATGTTGTTATGTAGAAAAACAAAATAAATGAAATATTTACAGAACGCCATCGAAATTGATTAATTAATCAATCGTTTTCCATTGCCAATTATTTAATTAGTTTCTTTTTTTTTTGTACTTATTCAACTACACTAGGAACTCAACTAAATTTAAGTACTTTGAAAGTGAATGAAACCTAATTTGATTTCAAATCATAAGCCCTCATTTGCATTTCAAACAATCAACGACATTGTTGCTTGACATCGTGGGCTTTTGCATCTGAAAAAAAAAACAAATTATAATTGCATAATCAACACTTAAGTATAAGCAGAAACAATACAATTTGTATACATACCGAAACATTGTTTACTGTACCGATCTCGGACTTAAGACATATTCGTATTTTGTTTGTTAATGGATGATTGTGGGGCCAAAGCCACCCCGCAGTCCAATACTCGCAACACGCTAGAAGCTTTATCGATGTATATCACAGGCCTCGTCCTAATGATTTTGTAAGTTCCATAATCACTGACTAAAGCCTTATTCGTGAGGTCTATCTTTCTATATTTTAAAAAGGGCCACTAAAAATGTTCTGTTACCAAAATACAAAAATCAGATAAACCTTTCTTTGATGGTTCAGGACAATCATGTACAATTAAATATTTTTTTACACATGACTCCTTGGAACCACATATCGATGGATTTCAAAACCAAAGTGTTACGAACGTTATGAAAAACTCAGAATACCTTGGTGGCGGCTATGAAATTATGCATCCGGTTTTGCATTTAAAATGCAAAAAAAACAACTTTAAATTGAAATAAATATTTAATGTTTTTTTTTTTTTTTTTACAAAAATTACAATAATTTAGCCTTTGAACCGATCAATATCATCAATGTACAATTTATTAAATATTAATAAAGCAATACATTTTTGTTGCAATTCAATAACAATGAAGTGGTGCTTTTCGAAAACCGTCCCACAATACTTATCGAGGAAATTGATTAAAACTCGTATTTTGCTGTTTACGCTCACAAAACCCACAGACAGACGCTGACACTTTCAGTATTCAACGTTGTCGTCGTCGTCGTCGTCGTTGCATGAATAAAATAATAAACCCAATATGTTAATATAGATTAATAATATTAAAAGAAACAACAAAACGACAACAACAACATAAGCAGTTATAGACGACACTAATTGAGCTTATTTTTCGCTGACAACCCCGATTACGCCTTCTCCCTTCACGTGGTATCGCCGCTTAAACGTCGGGCGGAGTAAAGACGAACCGCATCGCCAGGCGATACGAGATATTCACATGACACGATAGTAATAATTTTGACAACATACGATTTCATGGCGCGGCTTGAGATCGAATAAAAAGAAAATTTCATTTCGTTTTGCTTGTTATAATGTGGCGCCTATTATTTTTTTTTTTTTGGAATTTTCAATTTCCGTTTGGTTTTTCGCTGCAGGTGTAGTAGGTGAAACAATACACTGAAAAAGTGTATGAAAATGTATATTTCAAAAAAGATTTGAAATCGAAAATGTTTCTGTTATGAACCTAAGACTCAATACTGTTTTGGTCGGTTTTATCAACTCTGGAGAGTTTTTCTAACTGACAATACTTCGTTGCCCCATAAGTGCAAGTTATGGGCTATCTAAGGCAAATCGGCTTCTGTTTTGAAGTACACATTTGTGTGTACTATTTCCTGTCGTTTTTGTCCATCTGGTTTTCATAGGAAACTGAAAAATTCCACTATTAACGACCCAAGTTAAAGGACAGGGAACAGTGACCTCTGTATCAATAAGACTACCTACAGGATTTTCCAACAAGAGGTGTTATTTTGGTATTCATTTTGAGATAAATAATCGGATGTTTATTTCATAATAAAGAGGAAGGTATGCCGTTAATAATGTAAAACAACAGGACCATATCCATTTCATGAAATTTTCCATAACCACATCGCACAGAGGCTGCCCCATGTCCTCGATAGCCTCACGAATTCTATCGATGAGATCTTTGAATCGACGCTGGGCTGTTGGCGTAGACCTTATCTTTCACGTGGCCCCAAAGGAAGAAGTCGCAAGGTGTTAAATCACAAGATCTGAACAACAAGTCTTGTTGAAAGGAAACGTTGTCCAGATCAATATCATCCAACTCCGACCATAAACCGCACCAAAAAGTAACACGTTGAGGATGGAGAGGCTTCTCAACAATAACTCTTGGGTTTTCCGAGCCCCAGATGCGAAAATTTTGCTTTTAAACGTATCCACCGAGGAGGAAATGGGTCTCATCAGTCAAGATGATTTTTCAATGGAATTCCGGATCATTTTCATGAATTTCAAGCAAACCCACGACTTTGTTGATGATCGGCCGGCTTGAGTTCTTGTGTTAACTGAACTTTATAAGCCTTAAAATCCAAGTATTTATGCAAAATTCGGTGTAATGACATTTGTGGAAGGCCCAATTACAAAGAACGACGAGGAATGGACAAATCTGGGTTTTCTTCAACACTTTGGGCTACAGCTGCAATATTCTCAGTTGTTCTGGTGCGACGTGCATGGGTTTTAGTCTTCACATCACTAACTTGTACCAACAGTTCGAATTTTTCGACCAATTTCTGTATTGCGTTCCGACAAGGTGCTTCACGACGACCCAAAAATGCTTTAGTTTTGCGAACTGTGACCGCAAAATTTTCACCATTTTTGTGGTGAATGTTAATAATTTCAATGAGTAGTTCAAGCGTGTATCGTTCCACTTTTAATAATGGCGTAGTTTCTACTTGTCAAAAGTCAAATAATTAAAGCTTCGAAAGTGACAGCTACCGAAATACCGGGTGATTCAAAATAACACCTCTTGTTGGAAAACCCTTTATTGTCTGTGAATATACAATCATCGAAAAAGGCTCTATAAATGCAAGTAAAACACAATGTGTCCTATTCTCGATAAGGAATTTCGCTATAAAGGTTTCGAGCTAACAGTGGGTTCTAACCACTGTATACTCAATATTCAATTATAAGGTCAACCCTTCTAAATCAAAACACACACATGTCCATTGTGATATTCATGACAGCCTTTCATTCTTCTATTTCTCTCAGTGCACCTAAATGGCATTTCAAATTATAGAAACAAAGAAACAACAAATTATCACAAAAATTACCCATAACTAATGATTACGCGCCACAGTGCAACCTCCAAACTGAAAAAAACAACCCAGCCAATATATGATCAACCGACTGACTGAGCACTACCTACTGGCTCAGTTAGAGTCGTTCCAGCATGTATTTTAAACATTTGTTATGGTCTTTACGGCTGTTGTTTCGAAGTTGGTGGTTGCGCGTGTTGCATTCCGTGTTCTTACCTTTTCCATGATGAAGACGGCGATGGTCGACATTGTTGTTGTTGGTGTATATGTTGAACACTAATTTCGGAAAATGTCAAATTGATTGTCTCGACAATTAATAAAATATCAGATTTAATAATCGAAGTGAGTCGATTATTAATTAGATCAAATACAAGGCATACAAAATTCAGAACCGCAGGTGGTTAACTTTTACTTGATGCCCCTGGCAGCGACCACCGTTGGCCGTGCAACAGGGCCACGAGATCTTCGCACCATGACAAAAAGTGGTCAAAGAGAAAATATGCCTATGCAAATGGCCTCAGTCTCGGTCGGGGCGACTGATGCCAATAATCAAATCACTTGGACTTTCTTGTGTACGATTCGACTCGGCCCGTTACGGGGGGGGGGGGGGGGGACAATTAAGCGTTATTTCCACTTAATGGCCAAAATGCCGCCTGTGTTGATTGTAAGCATTTATTACAGAACAGAAAACATAACAACTTTTTTCTGTTTGTCGTCCCTCCCCACTAACGCTCTGTGTTCCAACAACTGAAAGTTATGGCTTTCATTCGTTTGTAGCTGTTGTTGCCGTTTAACGACTTAACGTTGTCCATCCATGTCCGACAACACAGAACGTTTTCGAGTTGAGCCAAAGCAGCCACAACAACACCCCCAGTTATCATTATTATTGATATCGAAAGGCCATTAACTGTCCAATCAAATATGAATTTCTATGCAACACTGCATGTGGCCAACGCCCCCCACTGTGAGGCGGCGCACTGTAATCCCACGGCCACAATGTTCTCGCTCACTCTCTCTCTCTCCCTCGCTCCTTCTGTCTCTCTGCCTGTCGAGAGTGACCAAAGCACAGCACACTCTGGCACAGAAACACGCATTCATACATAGTCCGAAAAAACGAATGTGGCACAGTGGTTCCAAATGTGGTTACGAACAGTTCGGCTGAAGAACACATTTTCTGTATAGTGTGTCGTCCAATTTACCGGCCATTTGACAAATGAAAGGATGATAAAGTCTAGATCTCCGGGTTAAAGGGTTTAAAGGGATGCTTGTCGTAAAAAACAATTCCCCTACGAAAATTGGGAAAACAGTAAGCATGCTATCATTCAGTTAAGGCTTATGACTTCCGAGGGCGACATCTGACGGATGGCCTGATGAATTTGAAAGCTTCTACAGATACTGGATCTGACGTTAAATTATGTTCTGAATCCAAATATTTTGAGGGCGTTGGTAAGCTTTTGGAAAAGTCCCATAACATTCTCTTGTCTGGCAAAGCCATGGCGACATCTCATACTCAAGCTATTCCCCATTAACCTTGGCCATGCCTGCGACAGCTACAGCCGCTAGATACTACAGACACTATGACAGCTATGCCGCCATCTGTCCTATATCTCAAAGTAAGAAGACGATCCCAGAATCCTGTATTAGTGGTGGCAGAGCTTGTGGACTGAAGACCCCTGTGCCCTCAGTTGTACAACGATAAAAAAAAATGTGGCAGCATTCAGCTTCATTCTCTGTGCTCAATGATGAGGTCGTATATTGTGGAGCCTTACGATTTCACAAGTCAGATGTACCGCAGGTTTTTTGAATTGGTCTAAAGGTTGTTTCTACTTAGAAAGTGGTGTTGGTAAAATAAGTGTTGGCAATTCTTCATACATTCTGTCCATAGATGAGTCAGGTTTCATAAACTTGTCCAACTATTCCACTTACCACATATATGAAAGCTTCTTATTAATTGTTTATTCTTTTTTTTTGTGACTCTGGGGATGCCCCTTATTAATGCAATGCACTGTGTTAGATATAGGAGTAGTTTTTGTCCATGGATCGTTTCCTTCGTTCATTTCAATTGATTTTGCTGACTGTCCCTATTATTCTTCACATAACTTCAGATTTACATCGCTGTACATCACGAGCTTCTGATCGATTCCCCTAGAAAAAGAAGCAGATATGCGGCTATAATTCTACTTCAGAGTCATATTTTATCATCGGCCACAGATATATCACTCACTTTGCCATGATTTTTGGTACAGGAAATTCTTCTTTGCAACTGAACTGCAGTCCAGCTGTTGGAGCAATAAAGTTTTCTGAAGCTGCTTAACTTGGGCTAGCCATTACTTCAGGTTTGGAAATATTCACCGGTTGCAAAATCCGGAGAATACGGTGCATGAAGTACCAATTCTTAGTCCAAGTTGTTGTCATCGGGAAATATAACTTTTCCTCGCCAAACAAAGCTTTGTTGCACCAAATCGATTTAGAAGCTGTTCAAACCGATTTGAATGTACGCTGGTGTACGATGACCGGAGATACTATTGTATCTGTCACTTGAGCATTGGCCTGCAATCAATTGAAGTAGTCACAAGGTTGCCCTGATGACAACGTGAAATAGCGGCACCCATCAAGCCGATATATGTATGCCCGTTCAGTTCAGACCATCTCACGAACTCTAATTTTCCGATAGTCTAATATCAGTCCATGGATTTTACTGGCGGGACGACCTCTGTTGGCAGAGCTGGACGTTTCTGCTAGTATATTCACAACCAAAAAAAAAAAATTCCCGAGATATTTCTTTTACACAAAAAATGTTGTATGAGTACACGGAATTCCGTTTTTTTTTTTTAATTTTCGTCCTAACTCTTCAAGTGGCTGTCAAATGCCGCAGATTTGTTGACTTGTCAATTGGCCAGATATCTCATAAACTACGAGGGACGTTCAAAAACTTACATATTTACAGTTATTCCCACCAAGTATCGTTCCGAATCGTTCCACTGTGCAATCTCACCATGAAATGAATAAAAACTAAAACGGTCAATATTACTTATTCAGTCACTTCACTTTCATGAATGAAGATATTCAAATAAGTCTTAACCACACCAACAACATTTAAACGATAATGAAACGATCGTAGTTGTTGTTGTTGTTTTTGTTGCCAGCATCGCTGTGTTTAGCGCCGTCGCATCTTCATCTCTTGGGCTGACATTCAAAGTTAATATCGTCCGGTGGAGTGAGTGGCGCTCTGTGTAGAGTGGTGCGGCTGCCGCTCATAGGCCATAACCGCCAGACATAATTTCATCATCGTAAAGATTTTTGTGTTCACACCACCAACCACCAGTCGCGAGTGATAAAAAATTGTTCAATTATTTGCAAAATATTGAGACATGTTTGATGCACCTGCTGTAATGAGAAGACACTTGTATTTGACCGATGGTCGGGGGCGGAAGGTGAATAGTGTTTGTAGAAAGCGGAACCGCGTTGACAGACCACTCTCAGGGACTTCAAATCTTAATTTTGAGTATGAATCATAAACTACAGTACATATCGAATCATTACCGCAAAAAAAGACTTAAGCGGCATTTTTTTCTAAACTTGGTTTTTAATGAAATTCGTTAGAAAATTGACACTCTTAATTGGAAAATATTAAAAATTAAAAATTTATATTTACAAAGATATGGCAAATTCAGCAGATTCAGATAATTGCACCGTAAGCACCACACGTCTTTTTGCTTGACCCCAGATGTGACAATTTTGCTGGTTGACATTGCCACCGATGTGGAAATGGGCCTCATCAGCCAGTATGATTTTTCGATGGGATTCCGAATCATTTTCATGCCTTTCAAGGACCCAATCAGCAAAGACACGACTGTTTCCTCCTCGTAAATGTTGGCGACTTTACGAGTAAGAGAGCAATCTCTACGCCATGTAAAACTTCTCTAGAAAAGCATTAGCCGTTCGTACTTTAATCGGTAGGTCCCGGTCAGTGAGTATACAAATTATATCGTACACAGCTCACTGAATTGAGAGAAGTTGCCCGTCTGTTCCTTTATGGAATGTTAAGGGAAATAAGTAGTCAATTGTCAAAGAATGAAAGCTCCAAAAGTGACAGCTACCAACATACCGGGTGATTCAAAATAACACCTCATTGCTGCAAATAAGCTTTAGTTGGCACAAGCTCCAAACATGTGATATACTTGTGTGCAAACATTAAAAAAAAAGACAGATTTTTCAGCGTGTACCGATAAAGACGTGAGAAAGCATCCGAAACATAACTTAAAAAAAATTGTATTTTGGAAAAATATTAATTTATAAATTAAAAACAAATCGAAAAAAAAAACAAATTGGTTAGAACTTATCTTTGTTTGTTTTTCTTAGAAATATGTTGATCTTAAAACATAAATCCAAACCGGAAACTATTATGCGAGTCTTACAAATCAGTTGTGTCAAAATAGGTGATTCCGAGTAAATAATAAATGAAATAAAACTACGGCAGTGAATTTTTATTTTATTCAAAGCCTGTTGTCTCTCTATAAGTCATGATAATGATTTTCAGCACGATTATAAATTTGCCCTAATGTGTTTCGAACCATGAACTTTATTGAATACAACTGTACTTATTTAATTTCAATTTGGAAAACAGTGAAACGTATTTCTGTCTAGATAAAATTTGAACTAAGCATGTACGAGTACCGAGAAACAAAATTAAGGTAATTAGGTAATAAAAAATAGTCATTGTAGCTTGATAGTCGCGGGAGCATAATCGCATTCATAATTTCACCCAGAAAACTCATAAAATGTGTACGCTTTTCTAAACAAAATGCCAAGTCTATTGGCGAGATAACCCAGAGGTCTCTCAAGCCAACAAATGTGGATACAACCACCTGAAAATATAAAAGATACAAGTACTACAGTGCCACACACACACACACTCTGTGTTATACTCATAATTCATGGTAATTGTTTTATATTTTCATGAAAAAAAAAAATGAAACGAAAAACAAAATACACACATTTGCATTGAATTTGTGGCAATTAAATGGGCACCATAATCGTAATGCTCGTAATGGCTATTTTCAATTGTATCTCAAGCACACACACACACACACCCGAATACACTCTATCTCACAGATACTCTGCTGTCCATGCGTATGAAAGAGTGAAAGAGGCGAGCCGGTGAAACTGATGGAGTTGCGGTTAAAGTGGTCGGCCGGTCAACCTGTTTTAATGAACATTTTAATTATTTCTTTTTCGCTTTTCACTTACATTTGCGTATGTGTGTCGGTTTATTTACACTTCTCTTTTTCTTTTTTTTTCTTCTCGACGAAATCGTTAAATGCTGCCATCCATTTCATTCACCGGTGCACAGTGGATGATTTGGAATAATTCCGGCAATGTTTGAGAAAGTCTAAGGACTCGTTTTGATGTTGTTCTTAAATCCTGAGTGCTAAATTCGTGAAGGTTTTCTAAAGGACTATCAATAAAAAGAAACCCATGATTCCTTGCTAGATTCCTTTCTATTTGCATTGTGGGATCTGATTTTCCAGTGCCAGGCATAAAAAAAACAGGTACCAGGTGTAAGTTCTTTTACATTTCTTTAATACCAAATAATAATTGTGTTACATTGTCACCCACTGTGTGATGTCGCACCATCACACTCAGTGACTGACGGGCTAACTGGGCTGCTGACTCTTTAGGTGGTGGTGGTGAGACATTTTCGTTTGAATTGTAAATAATTGTGGTTAAATGAACAACCCAACGAACACGGCCAAGGAAACATTCGTTCAGCATTTCTTCGTTTTATGCAAATGATTAATTTTCCGTGGAATTTTCGACTCAATTAAATTTTTTTTTTTTTTAAGTGGTTTCGTTGCGTGTGTTTGTCCGTCTGTCTGTCACTGTGTGTGTAGTTAACGCACACATTACTATGGCCATTAAAATGGACTCTATCTTCGTCCATTCGCATTCATAATTAGAAAATTTCAACAATATAATTATTTCTCTTTTTTTTCATTTGAATTTGTTAATGTTCATTAATAAACGTGCGAACCGAATTAAGTCAAATCTATCGGATGTGTTGGTTGTTGTTGGTGTTTTTGAATTTAGTTAGATGTAATTGGCCTATTTAGTGGTTGAAATATTTCTGGTGAAATGGCAAAATGGATATAATCCATAAGAGAAAAGTGTGGCATCGATGCAAATCATGTAGTGGTTTCTTAAAAGACGTGCTAGTATAACACTAAAATAAATATTGGTGGTTTTTATTAAAAAAAAAAGAGTTCTTTGGTAAAATGTTTTTTAAATATATACAGTGCTGTCTGGGTAGAGTGAACACCCGATGCAATGAACACCGCGTTCGAGTGAACACCAGAATGTTTACATTGACTACTCTGTAGAGTGAACAGTCATGGACCTCAATAGAGCGAACATACTTTATAGTAAGTTTTTAGGTTTGCCGAAAGAGAGAAATAATAAAAAAGAGTACAAAAATTAAAGAGAACATAAAATAACGATTTGCTCGCAAAAATACAGTATACCCTCGATACATCTGATAGAAATCAAGAAAGTTGCAGAAACCGTGGAAGGGTGTTTTTTATTGGGGTATAGAACTTTAAGTTGTCATCACTTTTTTAACTGGCGGCCATTTTGTCAGCTGTCAAGTGATTAATATTTAGTTTGGTTTGCCATTTCATCATGAACAGGTTGACAAAAGAACAACGCTTGCAAATCGTGCAAATTTATTTCGAAAGTAATGGTTCAGTTCGCGAAGTTCACCGCAAGCTCCGTCCATTTTATGACATTACATCCACAAAAACTGACTGTTTGGTGTGCTCTATGGGCTGGTGGAGTCATTGGGCCATACTTCTTCCTAAATAATGCTGGAGAGTCAGTTACCGTTAATGGAGACCGGTATAGAGCCATGATAACCGACTATTTTGTTCCCGAATTGGATGGCATGAATGTGGATGAGTTGTGGTTCCAACAAGTGGTTGAAAATTGGACCTGTAGAATTGGCTTTATTCGAGCCAGCCGCGGCGGCCACATGCCCGAAATCATATTTAAACATTAATGGCATAAAATTATCCCTCCAATAAAGCCAAATTGATGGACATTAAAACGATTTTCTTGTGTTTTATTTCAATTCGAAGTTCTATACCTCAATAAAAAACACCCTTTACTGTACTCGTATGTACATATTCTATGAAGAGTGAATTTAGTTAAGTCTACGCGTATCTTCCATTGATGTCGCATCTCAAAGTTAGTTTTTGAATTGCAATTGGTGTTATAATTGTTGCGAATATACAAGCTCTACATTGCATTCGCGATCAAGCAGTAAAAATATTGTTAAACAAACCGAAGAAACAAACAACTATTACACATTTTTTTCAGTCTTAAATTTAAACATCAGTATTTTATCGAAATAAATAAAATGTATAATATATAAATGCATTTAAAATAAATAAAAAATTCGTTTTAAATACAAAAAAAATCAACCTTGATTTAGTGAACAACCTGGGTATTATGAAATCGCCCGGCAAAAATTAGTTCACTCTACCCAGACAGCACTGTACATGTTTTTTTTACAGAGGGAGCTTGGTCTACGGTCGATATAACATCCATTCTAAATTGTTTTTCATTATAGGCTTCCAGTCAACCCTCAGTAAAGCAAATTTCAGTAAAACCATAGCTTACATTACTAAAAATGAAACGATTCACGCTTCAACAACGCATTGAAATTATTAAAATTCACTAGAAAAATTGTGAAAATCTTGCAGTCACAGTTCGTAAAACTAAGCATTTTTGGGACGTCGTGAAGCACCTTGTAGGACCCTATACAGAAATTGGTGGAAAAATTCGAGCTGTTCGAGTTAGTGATGTGAAGAATAAAACCAGTGCACGTTGCTCAAGATCAACTGAATATGGCTGCAGTAGCCCAAAGTGTTGAAGAAAACTCAGGATTCTCCATTCCTCGTCGTTCTTTGGAATTGGGCATTCCACAAACGTCATTACACCGTGTTTTGCATAGAGACTTGGGTCTTAAGGCTTATAAAGTTCAGTTAACACAAAAACTCAAGCCGGCCGTCGTGTCTTTGCAGATTGGGTCCTTGAAATGCATGAAAATGATCCGGAATTCCATCGAAAAATCATCTTGACTGATGAGGCCCATTACCACCTCGGTGGCTACGTCAACAAGCAAAATTGTCGCACCTGGGGCTCGAAAAACCCAAGAGTTATTGTTGAGCCTCTCCATTCTCAATGTGTGACTTTTTGGTGCGGTTTATGGTCCGGCGGGGTCATTGGAGCTTTTTTTTTCGAAAATGAGGTTGGATCAAAACTTACGGTGAATGGATTGCGCTATCGAGAGATGATTACTGATTCTTTATGGTCGGAGTTGGATGATATTGAACTGGACAAGGGTTACTTTCAAAGTGCCACACAAGCAACGAAACCATTGCTCTTTTACGAGAAAATTTTCCGGTCCGTGTTATTTTCTTGTGTGTCAACACTTAAAAAAGACGTATTTTTCAGCGTGTAGAATTCGTGAGGCTATCGAGGACATAGGGCAGCCACGTTGCGATTTGGTTATGGAAAATATCATGAAAAGGATTTGGTCCTGTAAGCGCCATTGAAAATGATTCATTATTAGCGGTATACCTTCCTCTTTATTACGAAA
This sequence comes from Hydrotaea cyrtoneurina, assembly GCA_958296145.1. Classification (NCBI taxonomy): domain Eukaryota; kingdom Metazoa; phylum Arthropoda; class Insecta; order Diptera; family Muscidae; genus Hydrotaea; species Hydrotaea cyrtoneurina. Next base: position 138,388,459 of record OY282512.1, on the reverse strand, counting down.
TAAACATCCGATCAAGATGTAATTTGTCTTTGAATACCAAAATAACACCTCTTGTTGGAAAACCCTGCATTTAGCAATAATGCGATTTTTAAGCGCGCTGTATAGAAAGTGGCGCCGTCTTGTTGAAACCAAATGTTTGGCTGATTTATTTGTGGAAACAACAATTCAGTCAGCGCTCGCCATTCGCCGTAACGGCAGCGCCTTCCTCATTTCGAAAGAAATAAGGATCGCCGATGCCGCCATTGACAAACAGTCAATTGTAATGGGTGATTTGTTAACGGCATGTGGATTGGTTTCGCTCTAAATACGGCAATTGTGCTTATTGACCGAGCTTGCTGGCTGGCTCACCAGAACGATAATGCTGGTTCACCAGGCCGACCGTAAAATGGACCAACTGCTGTATGAATCACAATTTGGAATTTAATAAGAAGTAAGACAAAAATGTCTATGTCTATGTTCCGGAAAACCGTCAAACAAAACCAGCTTAACCCATTCTAGTCCGCCGAGTTAAAACTGGAACACCTAATAATTGGGGGTATATATGAAAAGTGTCGACAGTTTTCAATATTTTCTTTCTTGATTTATTAGTGGGGAGTGCACTGATACCATAGCGAACTGTTTAATTATTTTCATTTATATTTTGGTAAAAAATTATTTAAATTCACTTATTTTTTAAAAAAATATTTTTTAAGTTTTTCTTATTTCTCTGCTTGCTTTTCAAACTTTGCCTTGTTGTTTCACTTTTGCCATTAATGGGTTAACTGCAGTTTAGCAACATAGTTCAGATTTTGTTCAAATTTTTTCCAATGGCGAAAAAAAATAAGTTCTCAGGTTACGGTTTTCCGAAGCTTGGACATATAGTCAGATGTATCATACATGTTTATCACGCCATTACAAAGCTAATGAAAATACCTCTCTAACATTTGCCTGCAAACTCGCAGAGGATTAACTTATAGGCTTGGCATGGAGTTGCGATCTCAACCGGTGCGTACCGGAAGAGTAGCAGAGGTGTTAGGTATGATTAGTTTCGCCTGCTTTTAGCGATATAAAGCGAAGTTTATGGATGCCATATCCATCTCTCTACACTTATCTCTATACCTTAGCCATTGGCATATCCTTAAAGTGAAAAACTACAGCTGGACATTCAAACGCTCCATTTGTCACTACAATTCCAGTTGGCTACACAGAGCATCCGACACTTCGGGGAAATTACATATTTCTGATGTGGCAAACATCCTGTCAACATGAATGAATTAATTTATTTCACTACACTCAAATATCCCCACAAGCACTCACAAAAGGAGAACGAGCATGTGTGTAAATTATTATATTTTCAATGTTCCAATTAAAAGATTATAAATTTAGCCAAAAATTCTGAGAAAATGTAATCAAAAAACCAAACGGCAACATTTAAGTCTTTTTGCATATTTTTCTAAATTAATTGTTTATGAAATGGTGTTTGTTGTGCGTATGGCTAAGTGCAATGGTTGTTGTTTTTTTTTTTGTCGGGATGTGTGTGTGTTTGTATGCGTAAATGAATACATTTGTAACGATGTCATGTGAGTGAGGCCGCACTCGTATACCCCTTTGGGGCAACATGTTCGGCCCCACAATCATTCACCGCCTCACGATCGTTGGGATTTTACAATTTTCGCACTATTTTTTAATATGAATTAAATTGAAATGCCAACAACAAACGAACGGCGAACCCAACAGATACAACAACAAGTCGGCATGTGTGTATTAGTAGCCCAAACAATAATGAATTAAGAGTGTAAATGTTTTGATTCAACAACGAGGTGGAAATGATAAGTTGGGTCTCATATTTTTTTTGTAAGAATATAAAGGTATAAAGGAAAGAAAAAAGAAGCCAGGTAAAGTCTTAGAGCCATTGGAAAAACATCTTGGACACTTGCAGTGGGGAAATTAAATTAAAAGCCATTCCAATAAGGCCTGGACTGCCCATTAGGCTGACTAGGCTGAAGCCTAGGGCCCACTTGCCTGCGGCCACTTTTCCTCCATTATTTTCTTGCACTTCTGCAAAAAAAATGTTTCAATTATTTTGATCTAAATTATTTTTATTTTATATCTACAATTTGAATAAATGCTATATCTTAATATCGACACTGATTCACTGATACACTGATTCACTGACTCTGTCACGCAGTACGTAGGAATTTAAATAGGCATTCTATAATTTCTATAATAATTCTATAAATAATAATAATAAAAAAAAAATATTTTTTTTGTACAGAAATTGTGTTTTCCCCATTTTTTTTCCAAAATTTTTTTTTCTTAAAAATTTTTTTTTTTACAAAAATTTTTTTTTCCCAAATTTTTTTTTTCAAGAAATTTTTTTTTCCACAAAATTTTTTTTTTCAACAAATTTTTTTTTTTTCAGCAAACATTTTTTTTCAACAAAATTTGTTTTTCATAAAAAATTTTTTTTTTCAGCAAAATTTTTTTTTCCACAAATTTTATTTTTTTTCGAAATTTTCTTTTACAAAATAGTTTTCTCAAAATATTTTTTACAAAATTTTTAAAATTAAGTAACAAATACTTTCTCAAGCAAATTAACGGGCGCCATAGGCGCATTACAACTTACTAGTAATAAATAATAATAATAAAAAAAATAATATTTTTTTTTGGTACAGAAATTGTGTTTCCCCAAATTTTGTTTTTACCAAAAATTTTTTTTCCCCAAATTTTTTTTTTGGAATTTTTTTTTTTTACAAAATTTTTTTTTTACAAAAATTTTTTGTTTTACAAAAATTTTTTTCCAAATTTTTTTTTTTCAATCAAATTTTTTTTTTCCACAAAATTTTTTTTTTCCACAAAGATTTTGTTTTTCAAGAAAAAAATTTTTTCAACAAAATTTTGTTTTTCAACAGAAATTTTTTTTTTCAACAAAATCCACCAATTTTTTTTTTCCATATTTCAACGGGCGCCATAGGCGCATTACAACTTACTAGTTATTTTATATTTGAATTGATTTCAAACCAAAATTTGTATTTCAAAAAAAAAAATTAAAAAGGTCTCCAAAAATGTGTAGCTTTGGACCTCCTCAAGAGTAAGTCCGGCCAAATTTCCACTTCTATCACAGATCATACAGAGGGCAGACGTCGCAAGTCGTTTTCTGATGCATTAGTTCGGAAGCACACTCCAGATGTCACTAATTGACATGGCAATATTTGAAAGGTTTCCAAGCAAATACCTATTTTTTTTTAAAACAAATACTGTTTAAATGCCCTATTGGAAATATTCAGAAAACGACTTGCGACGTCTGACCTCTGTATGGTCTTTGCTTCTATATAAAGTTTGGCTCTTTCAGAAATTACAAATTAATCCGTATGGTTAACACTAAACATGATTTTTGGAAATTAATTTGTATGGACGATGGGTCTGGTTACAATCCCTCTGGTTATTCAAGATGTTGTCGGTCGATAGTTGGTTGTCCAAGCTCAAGCTGACATTTACCATGAAAAATGTAACCAGGAACATGGTTACAAAAATCATTGTACTTTTCGGCTCTGTGTGGTAAATCATTGGTTTTGCAGCGAAGCCCCGGAGGTATCTGATCATTTTTGAATTCTTCTTTGAGGGTTATGATAAATAAATGTTCTAGACATATGTTGTTCAATGCATCTTTTCTGACTCCTGGAATTTAACTAATTTGAATAATATCTGAGGATCCTATTGAAAAAAAAATTTTTCTTGAAAAAAAAAATTTGTTGACAAACAAAAAAAATTTTGTGGAAAAAAAAAATTTTGTTAAAAAAAAAATTTTGTGGAAAAAAAAATTTTTGTTGAAAAAAAATTTTGTAAAAAAAAAAAATTTGTAAAAAAAAATTTTGGAAAAAAAAATGTTGGTAAAAAAAAAATTTGGGGAAAACACAATTTCTGTACAAAAAAAAATATTATTTTTTTTATTATTATTATTTATTATAGAATTATAGATCCCTTGATCCCGTGGTCGACAACTCTTCCCAAGATCCTCACTACCAAACTGATCACACACACCCCGTGCCATATAATGGCAGGCAATTCCGTTAAAATAAGAAACCCAAAAAAAAAAACAAAAAACATTTTCATGCGAACAATTTCAAGGAATTGAGCATATCAAGCGCGTCGGCACGCTCCGTTTCGGCTCACAATTAATTTTCCCTATGGGCCTGCAAATAAAGAGATGATCAACATCAAACACTAACAACAACAACAACAACATAATCCATACAACATCATCATCATCGTCAAGATCGTCAGCGTCATCATCCAAATCGTCATCATTCCGGCAATGAAGACACAATAGCAACGGATGACGATGCTGCTGCTGCTACTGACACCACTTCTACCTACAAACAGACAGACAGACAGACGGAAAACAAATTCAATGTTCTGTTCTGTACTTTTGTTTTAGAGTGCAAAAAAGCAGCAGAATTTAAATTTACAAACACACACACTTTTTGTGTGTTTTGTTTTGTCGACCAAATGCAACAAAAAAATTTGTCTGAAGATCACAATCATGACACAAAGTGGTGGCAGTTTAATGAATAAAAATAAAATGCAAATGTTAAATTGTACTCTGTGGCGAATGCCACACCGTGTGGCATGCAGCATGCGTGCGGGTGTATGTGTGTGACGGTGATGGTGACTCCAATACACCACCAACGGTATGGGCGGCGACGGTGGTGTTGAGCCGCTGGTTTGATTATAATTCAATTGCAGCCTAAAGCGCGTTTGTTGCTAAATGTAAACTTTTCTAGTTGTTTCAAATAATGATGTTGTTTGTTTGCTGCCGGAGGCTTTGTTGCTGCAACAGTTACAAGACAATTCACTTTTGTGCGAAATTAAGTAGCATTTGTAGTCACGCGTGTACTCTGAGCATTCACTTAAGAAAAAGCAAAGAAAAACAAAACACATTCCCAAGTTTCACAGAAGCCCTTCCAAGTGTGCAACGTTGCCTTGACTAATGCTGAATTGCTGTTGTGCATTGCCACCAAAAAAAAAAAAAGAGCCCAATAACAACAACATCCATGGTACTCGTACCAGCATCATTGTCATCATCATCTGCAGCAGCAGTTTGCCAGCAGGCCTGCACCAGCAGCAGCAGCGGTACCATCGCCATCGCCATCACCATTCATTCTTAGGGGCTATAACTAATTACATTCGCAATTATTTCATGTTTTGGCCAATTTAGTGGGACAAATTTATCTGTGCGGTGTCATCTACTTAGAATTGATGGTGCAGCTGTAGTTACACACTCACATAAATATGTATCTCTCTGTGTGTGAGTGTGTGTGTGCATGCAATTGCAGTGCCCCATAGTGTACATTGGCTGCGACATACATCAGCAGTCCGTTGAATGGTGACACTGGCACATTCAATGTATGCCCATCTTTGTAACCCAATGCACGGCCAACAACGACAACAATGTGTGGCAGCCTACACAACACAGCCGAACAGTGGTGTGGCACCAACGACAATTGAAATTGTATGCAGATAATTCTACAAATATCTCATAACTAGTAAGTTGTAATGCGCCTATGGCGCCCGTTGAAACATGGAAACAAATTTTCGTTGAAAAAAAAAAAATTTGGTGGAAAAAAAAAATGTTGTTGAAAAAAAAAAATTAGTTGAAAAAAAAATTTTTTGTTCAAAAAAAAATTTTTGTTGAAAAAAAAATTTGGTTGAAAAAAAAATTTTGGTTGAAAAAAAAATTTTTTTGGAAAAAAAAAATTTTTGTGGAAAAAAAAAATTTTTTTGGAAAAAAAAAATTTTTGTGGAAAAAAAAAATGTTTGTGGAAAAAAAAAATTTTTGGAAAAAAAAAAAATTGGAAAAAAAAAATTGGGGAAAACACAATTTCTGTAAAAAAAAATATTATTTTTTTTATTATTATTATTTATAGAAAATTATAGAATGCCTATTTAAATTCATATGTACTGCGTGACAGAGTCAGTGAATCAGTGTATCAGTGAATCAGTGTATCAGTGAATCAGTGTATCAGTGAATCAGTGTATCAGTGTATCAGTGAATCAGTGTCGAGGGTAAATATATATGAGGATTAAAAATGGAATTTTTTTGGAAATAATTACACTGAAGGATAATTTTTTGTCGATGATCTTTTTTGGAGGAACATTTTTGTCAACCAATTTGAACACTGAAAAACAGGGAGAACAAATCTTTAGTTAAGTGCTTATTCTCATGTACATAAGTTAAGTTTAAAAACTCTTAATCTTGGTCTGAATTCCATGTAACTCGATTTTCTTCGTGATACCTAGAAGTTTCATGCCCCGGTCTTCCCCTGTAGTTACCGCCTAACGCCTTTTGGTCTAGAGTGTTTGGGTTAATCTGACCAACATTGTATAGACATCTCTATCGCCGTAATGTCGATGCAACTCGGGATTCTTTCGAAGCCTATGTTCTTCGTTAACACAGTGGGGGCCTTATCAGTTTCGAAGAATTTATCTTTCGATAACGTCGAGCATCTCTCCTCATCTACTTCAGCAAGCATTTATGTTTCAGCGCTTTAAAGAAGCGTGTGGTTCAGTGTCGTTTTGATTCGTCGAAAGATGACTCTGTTTTAGAATTATTTGCCTAGCCGAAAATAGCATATTCTTTCTATTCTGTCGAAGTCGTGGTAGAACATTTCTTCCACAACCTCGACGTTGCAGCAGCCGTTATGGCGATATTTGCCAAGGCAATGAAAGCCTACGTTTTGTCTTTGGTTCGTCCACCATCAGACCCATGTTCGCCCATTGATTTTCGACTCTTGAAAAGACGCCAGTTATATCTGGCTTCATCTTTGTCGCATATGTCGCTATACTATATAAATGCCCGCTAATTTTTCTTTTCTAGTAAAACACAAAATATTTGTTGAATTGCGTTTGGTTTACAGAAAAACATACTTTGTACGGACTCAAAATCTTTATGCGGACTCACGGACTCACTTTTTTCCAATTTTTGGCGACAGATATTTGTTCACACTTTTCGAAATTTCCCCATTTATCGAATTTTTGGCGACAGACATGTATTTGAAATATTTCGACAAACCTTTTTTTTTAATTTTCCCCATTTTCGGCCGCTTTTTCTACTTTTTTCCACGGCTATTATCAAGACCGGAACATTTTCCAAACATTTATTTCCTTTTCTACTATAAAGGTCGAGAACCTTTATAATTATTTCGAAAAAAATGTTTTTTTCACACATTTTTGTTTTTCCCCATTTGTGTCCCGCTTTGGCCCTTTCTATAAATTGGTATATTTCACCTGTCTTGGCTTGTTCTTTGCCGCTTTCCCTTATTCCGATTCCCTTATTCCAATTCTTCGCCTCTCATGTTCATTTTAAGTAGTTTTTGTTACACCCTCCTTTATTTTTTCTCCATTGTGTCCCATTTTTATACCGGTTTGGTACTATTATACACTTGTTGTTGCCAAAAATGTATTTAACCATTTTTTTTATTTTGTCCCCTTTTTAATCCCGATTAGGCAATATTTTCGCCCCATCTCTAACTCATTTCCAACTGTTAATTACAAAAATATGTTTAATCAGTTTTTTTAAAATTTTTCCCTTTTTCATCCCCTTTCGGCCCCTTTTTCATCCCACTCATTTCAAACTGTTTCTGTCAAAAATGTGTTTAACCATTTTTTTTATTTGTTCCATTTTAATCCCGCGTTGGCCGCTTTTTCTTCCTAGCTCTAACTTATTTTCAAATTTGTATCGCCCTTTTTTTTAATTTTCCTTTTTATCACGTTCTTAAACTCATTTCCAACAGTTGTTGCCAAATATTAGTTTCACTTTTTTGCCCTCTTTGTCCCCTGTCGGTCCCTTTTTCGTCCCACTCATTTCCAACTGCTACTGCCAAAAATGTGTTTAACCATTTTTTTTATTTATTTTTTCCCCTTTTGGCCGCTTTTTTGTCTAAGCTCTGACTCATTTTCAGCCAAAATTTAGTTTCACTTTTTTTTTTATTTTTTCCCTCTTTTTCCCTTTTTCGTCGCAGCTCTAACTTATTTTCACATGTTGTTACCAAAAATGTGTATAGCCCTTTTTTTAATTTTCCAAATTTAATCCAAAAATTATTTTCACTTTTTTCCCTTTTTAATCCCGTTTTGGCCGCATTTTCCTCCCAGATCTATCATATTTCCAAATGTTACTGCCAAAAATCTGTTTAATATTTATTTTATTTTTTTTATTTTTAATCGCGTTTTGGCCCCTTTTTCGCCCCAGCTCTAACTCATTTCCACCTGTTGTTACCAAAAAATTGTTTCGCCCTTTTTTTAATTTTCCAATTTTTATCACGTTTTTAAACTCATTTCCAACTGTTTTTGCCAAAAACGGTGCAGTAGTATTTCGATACGTTATCCTTTAAGAACCAATACCAATATCTTCAGCTCCCACTAGTGGAAAGGAACAATATTACTTCTCCTGAATATATGTATATCACATATTTTGCGAGTACTGCGGTCCACTGTACTCTGAATAACATCATGTAGCCCCATTCAGTAAGCATTCAATTGCGACAATAAAATTGTTCAACGAAATCAAATTCAAAGCCGAAACTGGAAAATGAATGAAACTGATTGTTACGAATATTGCTGAACGCCCGCCGCCTCCAAAACCTCCCCGTTCCGATAATGATGGTGATATCTTGTATCGGCGTCTGTGTGTGTGAGTGTGTCTTCGAAGTCAAACAGTCATTAAGATGCGGAATGTTCAGTAAGTGAATTGTTCGTTTGTCTTTTTTTCATCCGAATGGATGCGCCTGTTTGCCAAATTAGATCCATTAAGATTTTTTTCCGTTTTTCTTTTTCTAATTTGATTTGGTGTTGGTTGGAGTGGCGTTGATGATGTTATAAATAAATTGTATGAAAAATCTGTTGCAAATATCAGATAAATTGCAACAAACAAACAAAACAGTCGTAAATATTGGTTAGATATCAGTCGGTGAGAAGAGAAAACTGTAATGCAATTTTCATTTTGTGGCCCAATTTTTTGTATGGCGGGACAACAAAACAAAAATCAATAAAAAATTCTCTACTGCATGTTTTGGCATTCATGTGCGAGATCTATTCCCCCATAGTCGTAAATGTTTTACGACCTCCAGTGTGGGGGTAACCACCATCATCGTCCCCTTTTTTGCCGTTGTCGCTTTGATGAAGTGAAACTGCCAGCATCCTTTTTCCTTTCGTGTGCTCTGACATTTTGCTCCGGCAAATCTCTGGGCATAGTGAATGTTCACAAGCATGAAATTACTTTTAGCAATGCTCTTTCTCTTTCTAGCACTGCCATTAAGAATGTGTGAACCACCCATTTTCCACCGCATTTGCCAATGCTTACCACCACCTCTTCGTGCCGGCTTCTCTGCCCCGGCTGTATGTACAGCAATTCAGAAAAAGTTTATTTTGTTTGCCCCATAATTTAGTTTGATTTTGAAACAGTTCAAGTACTTTTTAATTGGATTGCCTGCCTGTGTGCCTCGGCACGGCAACACATCACTAGCACCATACAGTGCAATTGCCACCGCCTCTCCTGGTGGTGGGGCCTGTGCCACTTTGCTGCCATTGCGAATTTCCATTTAACTGACTTTGAGGATGTCTTTCTGTACGTCCGTCCGTCCTGTTCGGTCTGTCTCTGCCTCTATTACAGTGTTTAGACTCTAACTGTCCTTCCACGTACATGCTGTGCATGGATATGCACGTACACGTAGAAAACAGGACGTTTAACTGCTATTAGTATTCCTAGAATGAATCTGTATCAGTGTGTACGTATGTGTGTGTACTTTGTGTCTGTATGTGTGTGTGTGTTTGTAGTCCTACTCGTATTCATATTAAAAGTGTAAATGTTTCCTTGGCATTTTTGAACTTTTCCCAACTTACAATTAAATTGCTTTGTTGTTACAAAAATATTTGCACATATAAAAATGTAAATTGAACGGAGCGTTATATTGGCATGACAGAATTAAGAAGAGAAATACTTATTGACCAAACAGCTATTGGCATGTGCTGTGCGGCATGTAGCGTCATCCTTGTGAAGCCAAAAATCGTCCAAGTCAATGTCTTCAATCTTCGGTCAGAAAAAAAAAGGTTTGTTAACCGAAATCGATTTTGAAGAAGCGCTAAAATCCCTACGAAATTGCCAATCGGTGAGGATGCATTGGCTTTTCGATGATCAGGTAAAGTTGCTTCATCAGCAAAGATGAGTTTTCAAGCGTTGACCATTTCCAACTGATCTAAGGTCCACACTGAGAGAGAATAAAATTTGCCTGCGGCTCTTGCTTCATTAGTTTTCAAATACTTTGTATTATCTATATGACGGTCCTAAGCGAGCGATAAACGAATGTGTACGAATTCCACTTTCTACTAGCCGACCACTGCGAAAATCTCTGTACGGATTTTAGTTTACGCTGAAGAATTATGAGGGACAATTCGTTATAATAGAGTCTCCTCTTCAATAAAAGTAATTTTAATATCATCTGTTTTGAATACACATAATTTGATCATTGCAGTTGATCATTTGTAGTTGGAATGTCCCCATCATGCCAACTACGTCACCATTCATTTGACTCTATTTTCTACGTATTCATTTACCACATGCTAGTCCCGATTTTGTGTTTCTCCATTAGTCTCAGTTCAGCACCAACCAACAAAAAAAAAAAAGAAACAAAATGCTCATTTATTTGGTTCATGTGGAGGATATTATGTGGTAGCGATATCCTGCCTACAGAGTTAACGATAATATTTTTTGACTTTTCGGATTTGCGAAGAATGATCGTTTCAGTGGCGGGCATCAATTTGATGAAGATTGAACATCAATTTGATGAAGAGTGAACATCAATTCGATGAACATTGTACATCAATTCGATGAACATTGTACATCAGTTTGATGAATATTGAACATTAATTTGATGAACATTTTAGATCAATTTGATGAACATTTTACATCAATTTGATAAACATTGTACATCAATATGATGAACGATGTAAATCAATATGATGAACATTGTACATCAATTTGATGAACATTGAATATCAATTCGATGAACATTGTACATCAATTTGATAAACATTGTACATCAATTTTATGAAAATTTTGCATCAATCTAATGAACATTGTACATCAATTCGATGTACATTGTACATCAACTTGATGAACATTGTACATCAATTTGATAAACATTGTACATCAATTTGATGAACATTGTACATCAGTTTGATGAACATTGTACATCAATTTGATAAACACTGTACATCAATTTGATAAACACTGTACATCATTTTGATGATGTGCATCAACTTTATTAACATTGTACATCAATTGTGATAAATTTAGTACATCAATTTAATGAAAATCAACTATAATTTCTATAAAAAATAAAACATTTCTACTTTGCAACAATTTTTGAAAAAAAAACATTTCTATTTTACAAATGGGTAAAAATATATGAAGTCAACCAATGAGTTTCCCTCACCAATTCCGAATTGGCTTAAAGTTGGTACGAAGGGAGTGTTCAATATAACAATAGCATCTGTCAACTTTCAGTCTCATAGCTTTTCTACTTTCAATTTTATGACGACTTTAATTTGAAAAAAATGATTAGAAATGTACTGAGATGCTTTAACACAATTTTTAATATCTCTGAAAGTATTATACGTACATAAATGATCAAAGGCTTATTTTGAAGCTAAAATTATGCACCGTTAAATAGAAATATTAAATAGATAATTTTCGGACAAGGATATCGTGGATAAAAAAGGACTAAAATTGCCGAAGGATATATCTCAAAAAGCGATATTTTTAAAAATTTCAAAAAAATATATGTTATTCCCTATTCTGTTTTGCACACGTCTTTCAACTTTTAGCCGTGGATCTTTATAATGGAATGAGTTATTAAGAAAATAGTTCGCAAAGGTTTACGTATTCATAAATTTTTGTATTTTTTAAACAATTTCAATTAGTATTTTAAAATAATATTTCATATCATACCAGTGAATTACAGTTATATTCATTCAGCTACTAGTAAATAATAAAAAATATCAAAAACCTAGATTATATTTACTTATTTGTAAAGACTTTCAATTACAAAATCGGTATCTGCCGAGTAACGCTTTACTTTAATGTTAGTTTTTCCCACAGGTACAAAAGAATGCAGTTTTTGCGTCCCAGGAATAGTACGCAATTGTTTAAAGCGTATTTGGAGGAATCGTACTTCTTCATCGTAATCTTTTACTGTTAAATACTCGAAGTTACAGTTCAAAAGATTATCCAGGCAAAAGCTGGCAAAACTTGGAAATACCTATTTTTGTTGTATCATGTCGTTCCTTGAATAAAGCATACATTTCTCCCAGTTCCCCAGCAACAGTCTTTTATTTTTTCTGACTTTTGTACCGTTTTCAACAACAGACACGAAATCTTTGTATCCGGGCATACATCTGCTAACATCATCGGATTCGTAAAAGGATTTTACTAAAAAACTCGTCTCTGGTGAAATTGGCGATCCCAGTTTTGGATTGGGCGTACTCATCACACCCTTCGTTTCAACCAAATGCTTAACTTTTCGCGCCATATAGTTTGTTACCTGGAATTCTTCCTCAATTTTATGTACTGACCAGCTTTTTGGTAAAATGGTTAGCAGTTGGATTTTCTCACTATTTGTTGGTATTGTTTTAAACTTTTCTTTTAATTGTTGTATTATTTCGGATTCTGGGCATATATGATAAGGTGATTGTGTTGAACCAGGGAAAATTGTATTTTTAATCGACTCACTTATTTTTTTGAATTTTGTATCTCTGTACAGTTTATGATGTAATTTTTTCTTTTTGATTGGAGTTTGTTCCAGATATGGTAAAGATTCGTTTAATTTGGAAATAGCAACATCTTCCGTGCCTGATGCAATTTCATCGAAAGTATCTAAATTTCCGCTTATGTCCGAACCTTCGTCTAAACTAGATTTGTTTAAATTGGAAAGCTTTTTTCTACATGCCGTGATGGTCGTGATGTTTTTATCCGTAATATACCGTAGCATCCATTCTTGAACTCGTATTAAACTTTTATCGCGCGTAGTGTGTCCGGATTTATTAAAAGGATTACAGCAAAATCTTGAATTGAATGGCATGTGTTCACGGTCACAGAGTTTGTTGAAACAGTTTTTAAAATACCGCACCCGAAGAATTTACAATTAAATGAAAAATGCAGCATTACCAAACTGACAATATTCTCATAGACTACTTTCTTAATATATTTTATATTGCATATATTAAAAAATACATTCAAAATTAAAGATTTTATGAAATATCATAACTTTTTCTTGGGAATTTAATTATAACTCATTCCATGATGACGATCCACGACCAAGAGTTTGCAGACGTGTAGAAAACAGAAAAAGGATTAATATACATTTTTTTTTAATTTTTAAAAATATCGCTTTTCGAGATATATCCTTTTGAAATTTTAGTCCTTTTTTATTTACATTATCCTTGATCGATTTTTTTTTTTAAAAAAATGTTTTTAATGGCTCATATTTTTATCTGTAAAATGAGCCTTTGATTATTTACAAACATTAAATACTTTTCGAGATATTTACAAATATGTTAAATTACCTCAGTGCATTTTTGTTGATTTTTTTCAAATTGAAATGGTCAGAAATCTGAAAGTACGAGGGCTATATGTCTGAAAGTTGGCAAGTATTATTGTTTTGTTCCATAGATCATGTATAAACAATATTATCAAATTCGCAGATGATGTGGTCAGAAATGTTAAATTTTCGGTTGATTTCATATGTTTTTACCCAAATAAAACATTTTTAAAGAATGTCATGTAGTCTTTGCAATGCTTCCTACTACAATTTTTGTTATAATATAAGCAATAGTTGTTATCGTTTAAACGAGAATTACTCTTTAGTAGCGCATATCCCCAAATGTCTTCATCAATTTGATGTAGAACTATTGAAGAATCGTTTTCATTGATTTGATGTAGAGTTTATTTTTTTCAGCGTGGATGTACAAATTATATCGATCAAAGCTCCCTGATTTCAAAGAGATCCCCGTCTGTTCCGCCGCGTAATGTTAAGGGAAATAAGTAAGTGAGCTTGAAAATTGGAATATGTTCAGAAAAATATCATTAATATAGGATTTCCTTAAACTACTGACGAAATCCAATGCAAAAATTCTTACAAATGTGGATATTTTGTATAAAAAAAAATGATTTCATATTTTTCAGCTAATGAAATATTTCCATAACTTATGAGAATTTGAATAAATTTCGTAAATGAAATGTTTTATATAAAATATGAATATATGTATTTCGTTGGCTAGAAAAATATGAAACATTCGTATTTTTCTTATGAGAATACTTTTGTTTGCGTACTTTAATATTAAAAAGGTCTGAAATTTTCTTTGCAAATAAAAACTCTATGAAAATGGTTCGTTAACTTTTCGGTCACACTTTAACTAAACACATTTATAGTGTATATTATGTTGCACTTTATTGTTGTGCTACAAAAAATTTGCAAAATAGTTGTGCTTTTTTTTAAATAAATTGTCTTGCAATAACAAAAGGGTTGCCAGTGACAGGCGATTAGAAGGAGTAGACCAAAGCGCAATTATCACACCAGAAACCGTTAAAGAACATTTGATATTTTTCATTTTTATTACTGGGGACATATTGAGTGGTATTTTGGAGATTGTTCTTTAAATTTAGTTCCTTATCCTAAATTTGGAAAAAAAAAGGGATTTTGAGAGGAGCGCGTAGTACATACATACATAGGGGGTGGTGTATGTGAGTAAGTCAAAAAAAAAATATTAAAATTTTTCATTTAGAAAACAAACTGAAAACTGTAGAGATTGTGAAATCTTAAATCCATTAACTGCCTGTCCGTTAGTTACAAATTAACAAAATTGAAGCAGCAAAAAAAAAGGATTTTTTTTATTAGTAATGAGAGCTTATTTTTTTTGATATCGTGTCGATACCTAACATATATCTGAAAAAACTACAGTTGAATAATGTCTAAAATACATTTTATAACGCTTCCAATATTGACGACTTGTAACGAACGAACAAATTCGTTTTATGAAAACGGGAGGTTAAAGTACTTTTAGTATCCCTATTGTCTTTATTACACTTTAGTAGAAAAATGCAAACATATTTTTGAGCTCAATAATATCCCTTCAGTTATCTTTATTTAGTCTACTCTACAAGATTTCCACACCACACCACTCCGTTCCATGTATTATGTATTTATAAAATTGTTATTTACTTTTCTTCTTGCTCTTGTTCTCAGTTTGTTGTTGCTGTTTTTTCGTATTTAATTTCTCCCACTTTGTTCAAAATTAATTGAAATGGATTTATCGCAATTTTGGCATCTTTTTGTTGTCTTTATTTTGGGAGCAGACATACGAAAAGGCAACGGAAAAAAAACGGAAGACAAAACAAAATTGTAATAAGAAATGACAACAAGAAGAAACAAATAATCAAGCATTGGCAACAACAATAAAAACACCTACAGAGGTTAATTAAAGTCCTTTTGTAAGCCTTAACCCAAATGGCGGGGCATGGCAACTCTTTACTCGTCTGTCACACAAAATGCATACACACACGCACACAGAGCGACATCTACACGCTGTGGAGCTATAATTTTTATTTCATTTAACCCATTTTAAGGATAACAACACATATACAGACATTCACACCAACGAGCGCAGGCATGTACACACACACACAAGTCTGTACTGGCGTTCCTGGTGTGGGAACAACAACAATGGCTGTAGTAGTGGTACCAGCACCAGCAACAGCAAGGAGAACGACGACAACAATAGCAGCAACAAAAACAACAACATCACCATCATTTTTATAAGTGAGTGGAAATTTGTTACATTATAATTATTTTCCACAATTGGACATATTGGTATGGTTACACTAAATGCCAGCCAGGCAGCAAGCCAACAGAGCTCCTTCGCCACTCACTTGATACATTCCCGGCCCCCTTTCCACGCTAAGCACCATGCACCAAAGAGGCCGAGTCTGGGGTTGGGGTACGATTTTATTGGATCTTAAATTGCAAAAAACAACAAACACACACACAATACAGCAGACGCCATTTTTAAGCTTTTTTTCATATGTATGCCTCCAATAAACTCCCCGCTGCCTGAGAAGAAAAAAAAACCCCTCAGACGAACAGGACCAAATTCTCTATACTTGTGCACGAACGGCATAGTTGTCCTTATTACTCTTTAGTGTTCGATGGAGCTCCCGTTCAGAGCATGCGCTGTTTACAATTTTCGGTGGCAAACTCAACACGATGTGTGTGTATTTGTTGAATGGGTATGTATACCATGGAATTCCCCAGCCGACATCAGTGAGCATGTCTAGGACTCATCAGGGGTAACAGCAACTGTGACCGCGACTTATTGATTTCCCGGTGGTGAGTGTGCAACATGAAGACACGGAGAGGAAACAAGTCTTTTGTTACAAGACGAAGAAAAAAGTTTATAAACTTTGTTGTTTAATATACTCTACACACACACACATACCCAGCCATACATTGTTGGCTATATACACAAGACCATATACATAATCAGTTATGTGTACGTGTTGTGTTCTAAGCGGAGAACTATAAATGTTGAATTTTATTTTCAGTAATTTTTATTTCCGCTCAATTGTCCCTCTGCTTGGGATCCTTAACGTTCAACAACTCCTGGCTGTACGTGGCCATACGTGTGGGAGTATATAAGTGGTGGTGTTGTTGTTAAATGTAATTATAAGGAGTCCTTTTTTTTTTGCAGTTGCACAGATTCAAACGAATTTTGTGGCATTTTAGTTTCTAATATTTTACAAATGACCCCATGAAGTCAAGAAAGACCCGACGAATGAATGGCGGTGGGTGTGAGGTTAGAAGCACATTCAAACATTTGCAGACGGATGAACGGACGAACGGGCAGACAGACAAACCGACCGACGCTATTTACTCTCGAAAGAGGGGAAACATTTCGGGCTGGCAAGTATGTAATACGAGTCTATATGTATGTGTGCATAACTTATTGCCATCTCATTTTGTCGACTGAAGCTTCTCCACTGGGTGGCAAAGAGCCATTCGGTGGTGGTGTTGGTGGAAGCATGAAACTTGTATTGCCGCTGAAAATTGGCAGGAGGAAATACTGCAATTAGAACCATATTAACCGTAATTAAATTTAATTGTTTAATTAAGCGCATAAAAGACAATGAATACATATTACAAAATAATGAATTAAGTAAAAAAATTATAGCAAATTACATTTTGTGAAATAAGTAATGATTGCAAAACAAAAACCCCTGTACATATTTGTCTAAGAGTGGCGTTGGACAGTGCGATGATGTTAAGATGTCCTTCTCTGGCAGTGAGATTTTCATTGACGCTGGCTGGAATATTTTGTGTGAGCGGTCGACGGTGTTTTCTGCTGGCAAAGCCGTCGGCATTTCATGTACGTTATAGAAAATGTTAATATTATCATTTACTGAGCAGGCCCAGATTGTAGAGCCAAGTAAATAAGTAGCGACTTCCCATAGGGTGATACATCGAAAAGTGTGTGCCCACAAGTTTCAGATCCGGTGAAATGTGTACAGTTTTCCCAAGCATGTCCAGCTCAACCGATATGTTGTTCCCCGCTCTGTGACCAAGCCGGCTTTAAAAACAGTAGGTCCCGGTCAGTGAGTATACAAAATTATATCGCATACATTTCTCTGATTCGAGAGAAGTTGCCCGTCTGTTCCTTCGTGGAATGTTAAGGGAAAGAGGTAAGTAATCGGGCCACATCTCGGATTGACATGATTTCTCCCTCAAATACTACAGAAATACTTACTTATTTATTTATTTAATAGTCTATGGACAAAGACATCCTTACAGACTAGCTTACATCTAGAAGTAATATAAATCTAAAATTTCAATACAATTTATTATTAGAAAAAAAAAATTAAATTTAACATTAATTTGATTAAATTTATTTAATGAACTTTTATTTATTAACAGAAAAATATTAAATTTAACATTAATTTGATTAAATTTACGATTTTCCAGCGTTTTCAAATAAAAAAATATCGCGAATTTTGTATTTTTTTTTTTTTTAAAAGTATTTATTTATTCGTGAATATCTGTTTTGTCTGCTTCAAAGTAATTACCCTCGGATATAATACACTTCTGCCATCGTGTTTTCCAATCCTCGAAGCACTTCAATTAAACAATTTTTGTGATCTTGTTCAGCTCCTCCTTCGATGCCGTCTTTATCTCCTCAATCGTGGCGTAGCGTCGCCCCTTCATGGGCCTTTTCCATTTTGGGAACGAAAAATAGTCACAGGGGGCTAGGTCAGGGGAATACGGTGGCAGCGGCAACATTACTGTGTTGTTTTTTTAGACAAATATGCACGCACAAGCAACGATGTGTGTGCAGGGACGTTATCATGGTGCAAAGGTCATTTTTTGTTCTTCCACAAATCCGGGAATTTTTTGGCGGAATGCTTTGCGCATACTTGCAGGTCATATTCTTTATGGACCGCACTGCCCTATGACAAGAACTCGTAATGCTTCAGGCCCCCGCAATCAAAGAAAACTGTGAGCAAAACCTTTACATTCGACCGAACTTGGCGCGCTTTTTTCGGTCTTGGTTCATGCGGCAGCTTCCATTGGGATGGTTGAGCTTTAGTTTCCACGTCGTAACCGCAAACCCATGATTCGTCACCAGTTATGACCCTCTGGAGCAAATGTGGGTCATCACGGACCGAGTTCAATATATACTGAGCAATTTTACGAATGTGTGTTTATTTCACATCATCGTCTATAATTGATGGCTGGATCTTCGTCCGCTAGAAGTCTGGAGAAATGTTGTTTACATCAGTTACCAAATTCCCTCCCATTTTCATCTTTACAATAAGTTATGCCTCTACTTGAGTCTTTCGTTTGATTGTATTTTCTGGCTCCGTTTCTCCACATCATCGTCTTCCACATCATCGTCTATATTTGATGGCTGGATCTTCGTCCGCTAGAAGTCTAGAGATATGTTGTTTACATCAGTTACCAAATTCCCTCCCATTTTCATCTTTACAAGAAGTTATGCCTCTACTTGAGTCTTTCGTTTGATTGTATTTTCTGGCTCCGTTTCTCCACATCATCGTCTATAATTGATGGCTGGATCTTCGACCGCTAGAAGTCTGGAGAAATGTTGTTTCCATCAGTTACCAAATTCCTTAAGTCTTTCGTTTGATTGTATTCTCTGGCTCCGTTTCTACTTCCATAAACCTCAATATCCACACACTATCGTCTGTCCATATATCTTTCCTTTTTTTTTTTCGAAATTCTGCTCCGCTCCCGGTACGCCTCCGACTATCATTGTCGTCTTGTATGCTGCTTTCTAACTTCGGTGGTAACTTTACAATCCGCATCGTACCAATTGGTAATTGGTTGCTCTGTTGCCGATTTCGGTATATAAAAGTCAATAGTTTCTCTTGACTTCATAATTAAATTCGTCACTGGTCTCCTTATAGTTTTTACTGGCATATCTGCCCTTTAGACTGTTTCTTCAAAAAATGAAGAGTAATTTGAAAAAGAGAAACTAGAATCTTCGGTACCGGGTGAAAAGTGTTTCTCTTTAATTTCATTTATATTTAAACATCATTGAAAATCTGTGTTCCACGTCCCGCATCGTTATTTGTAACGTAAAATAAACTCTATACTTTTTTTAAATTCTGAAATTATACATCACAATGTGATTGTTTGATCGAATAATAATAATAATAGGTTTTAAAAATAATTACTTTTTATCCAGAAATAATACAATATTTTTATTGTGAATTTATTTTTTGCCAAATCGATTTATTAATAAAACCATTGTCTACAAAAATGGCACAGAGAGGCCGCAGCAGCACAATAAAGAAAAACCAATTAAAAAGTCTGAACAAATACTTGCATACACACATACATGTATCGGCATGGAACGTATGTATGTAAGTGTAGGTTGGTATGGATTTTGAAACAAAAACAAACATCAATTACCATCAAATGTGGTGAGGGAGAGCAGCCACGAAAGATACGGGTACGGGTGCAACTTTATGCACACGGGTACGTACTCCTATGCCAATTGGTATTTAACAACACCGAAGGACAGGCGAACAGATGGACGGACGGACACTCACTCGGCCAATTCAAATGCCTGAGGTTGAGGTTGACATTTGTGGTAAGAACGTCGTGTTCGCACACGAGTTTTGTAAAAATTTTGAGTGATGTGGGAATTTTAGTATCACCTTCATGTACTCGGACGCATGTCTGTCTGTGTACGTGCAGCACCCAGACATTCCCAATAGAAGCAGACATTCAACATTCAGACCGGCCAACTGTACATGGGTGAGTGAGTGTGTGTGTGTTTGTTTTATCTCATAAAAGGCATCAAAAACAATAAATGGTCATAAAAACAAATTTAAAAATTAATTCATCATTATTAAGATGTCACTGCCGCACGCAGTTGACATTTTTCGTGTGTAGTTTTATGGCTATTAAATGGATATTAAGCACCCAGTCAATTGGGACGACAACGACTACACAAAGGAAATTACAATTGACATTTTACAAGGACTTGAATGAGACTGAGTATCTGAGGGCTTTGCCACGGTGGCGATGCACCTGCAGGTGGTGGCAGGGCCAATGAAATGATTTCAATCGATAATTGATGAGATTTTGTTTTCAATTTATTTCTGTTGGGAATTGGAAAAGTTCCAAGAATTTGGAATTTGTTCCACATCTTTAGAAGACGATCTAGGATGTTTCGTAATGAGACGCTACGAGGGATTATTGATTGTCAGTCGAGGATAATGTAAAGGGTTCTCTGTCATTTTTAAATCGTTTGTATCCATGGTGGACACAAATGCATCAATTTCAAGGGTATCTCGGTGATTTCCAAATGTCGATTGCAGGGGTATTTTATTAATGCTTTATGGGTGACTTACAAGCTCCATACTAGCTACCCAGATCACAGTTGTGCTAAGAGTTCAGTATGGTTCAGTAGGTACAGGGGTTGGCCAACTTAAATCCGGTCAGACTGTGGCTGTGGGTTACATTAATCACGACAAAACATGCCAACATGTTATATGGAATATAGGACTGACTGTGACTTTTAAAAGAATTCCACTGCAGATTGAAACAAGGGACTTTATTATTACGTTGTAAAGAGTTTTCCAACAAGAGGTAGCTGTCACATTTGAATAACATTTGACAAGTAGAAACCAAGCCATTAATGAAAATGGAATGATATACGCCTCAACAACGCCTTGGAATTATTAAAATTCACTAGAAAAATTGTGAAAATCTTGCAGTCACAGTTTGCAAAACTAAAGCATTTTTGGGTCGTCGTGAAGCGACTTCTTGGACCGCAATACAGAATTTGGTGGACAAACTCGAGCTGTTGGGACAAGTTACTGATGTGAAGAATAAAACCCGTACACGTCGCTCAAGAACAACTGAATATTCTCAGCTGCTGTAACCCAAAGTGTCGAAGAAAACCATTCCTCGTAGTTCTTTGAAATTGGGCCTTCCACAAATGTCATTACACCGTATTTTGCACAAGGACTTTGGCCGTAAGGCTTATAAAGCTCAGTTAACACAAGAACTCAAGCCGGTCGATCATCAACAACGTCGTGTCTTTGCTGATTGGATCCTTGAAATGCATGAAAATGATCCGGAATTCCATCGAAAAATCATCTTGACTGATGAGGCCCATTTCCACCTCGGTGGCTACGGTGGCAACAAGCTAAATTGTCGCAACTGGGGCTCGGAAAACCCCAAGAGTTATTGTTGAGAAGCCTCTCCATCCTCAACGTGTAACTGTTTGGTGCGGTTTATGGTCTGGCGGGGTCATTGGACCTTACTTTTTCGAAAATGAGGTTGAATCAGCAGTTGCGATGAATGGATTGCGCTATGGAGAGATGATTAATGCATTTTTTATGACAAATGGCCAGCGTATGAATTACAAAGGATATATTGTAGAGTGTGCTTAAACATGTGCAGTTACGAATTCATGTCAATCTAAAGCATGTTGGGAGATTTTAAATGGGTTATCCCTAAAATCATTGTATGTAAATGTAGACAACACTCACTATTCAACAAAAGAATTTCCATCTTTCGGAGCTTAACCCTAGGATAGGCGATAAGCTTTCGATCACTAAATTGACCTCTTGGTCTGGCCAGACCACATGACTATAATAGACAGATTTTTGGCTATAAACATACTGTATACCTAATCATGGGGTCTTAATTCATATGGAAATTGTTGATATGTGTTATGCATAGTCATGTAAAGCGAAACTGTATCTACATACTTCCAAAATAAGTTAAAAAGGTCACAAAAAATAATATACAAAAAAGGTAAAACATCCTCTTTTTTGATAAAATCAAATTTCATGTTTATTTTTCAAGAAGTAAATTCAAGTTCTTAACATAAGTATCAAATCAAAACAAAATCAAAAATAAAGAGAAAAACAAAGACAAAAGCAAAAACAAAACCAAACTTCTACCTTTAATGAGGGTTTCATGAGTAAACTCATAGCTGTGGTCTACTCAGACCATGAGGTTAGTTTAGTGGTAATTTTTTTCCAACTGGAATTTCTCCCCATTAGCTTGCAAGTTTCGAGTCAAAATTGAATTCGTCCGATTCAACATACTTCCCTTATAGATATGAACACTAGGGTGGAGTGAAAACATGCTTTTTTTTTAATTTGAAAAAGTTAACCTCGGAAAGAGATGTAGTCTGGGGCCCTAATGAGGGGAAAAATAAAGAAAAAAAATTTAAAAAAATTTTAGGGGTCGCGCCACTCCCTCGAAATTTGGAAATTATCGCTATTTTGGCGTTGATTTTAGAAAAATCCTAAAAATTAACGACTTAACTTATTCGAAATTTAAAAGTTTGAGCTTGTTCAGTGCCCAAACAAAAGTATTTGAGGCAAATATGAGGATAATCGACTAATATTTGTAGCTTTGGTGGCGATTTCATTGTTCAGTCAATTTTCTGAAGAAGGGACGATTTGACTTATTTTACTTTTTGAAATTTTTGAACAATGAGAAAATTTTTTTTAAATTTTTTCATGCCCTTATTTCATTGTTTACGCTATTGCAAACATTTATTGACATAAAACTTTTTAGGATTTTTCTAAAATCAACGCCAAAATAGCGATAATTTCCAAATTTCGAGGGAGTGGTGCGACCCCTAAAAATTTTTTAAAATTTTTTTCTTTATTTTTCTTCTCATTAGGACCACAGACTACATCTCTTTCCGAGGTTAACTTTTTTTTTTTGAATTTCACTCCACCCTAATGAACACCCTCAATTTTTTAATTTTTGCCTTTAAAAAAATTATAAGCGCTCAAAGTCAAATTTGGTCTGGCCAGACCAAGTAGTCTATCCTAGGGTTAAATGGATATTTGATAAAAAAAAAAACGTTTTTAGGTTTTGGTTTTTTGGTCCCTCGCATTGATGATCTTCAATGTAAAGACTCAGGCTAGCAGACAATGTTTGACTATTCATAATATTCTTAGCAGAGAAAGCCCTCTTTGTCTTTTGCGATATATGTACAATAAAAAAATTGTAGTAGCTGAAATCCAATGAAATACCGATTTTTTTTTATTTTAATTACAATACAAAGTCAATTTATATTCTAATTTTGGGTCCAAGGGTAAACCGGTTGACACAAACCATATGGCTAGATTTTTTTTGCAGCGACAGACCAAAGCCTCTGGTGGGAATCGAACCCCCAACCCCCACACTGATAGGCAAGCACACTACCAACTCGCCTATCGGGGCGTCTCAGACAATTCAAATTACTTGCCCAATCAATAACATTTTGCCTTTTTACAAGACATTATAATTACTGATTTCCTATTAGAGTATTTCAAAGGATTTTTGGCAAATCCCTCTTCAGCCCTGTGATTAATATCTCCCATCACTCAGTTGAACATTCAAATCGATTTCTATTTCGCATCCTTAAAAGTCAATACAAAATTTGGAATTTCTTTCGCTGCATGAACAATTTCTAACAATCAAATATCAGGCGCTGAAATGATTTGTTTCTAATTGTCCGTGTTCGTTAACGTGCAACGCCGTCCTTTTGTGTTGGTAGATATTAGCGTTTTCATTCTGGTTGGATGTTATGCATAAAATTCTAAGGAAAATCATACATCATAAAGATCATCATTGTCGTCGACGACATTTGGGCCATTGTTTGAGACGAGATCTGTTTGTTATGCATAAACGGCCACCAAAAAAAAAAAAAAAAACAAACCAGGACAATCAGAGCCAAAGCGTTAGTTGGAGGAATTGTGGTGGTTGGCCATTGTTTAGGCCATATTTTAGTGATGCTGTTGTTGGAGTGTATTTTATTATTTGCTTGCCTGGCCGCATATTTACTGTCTGTCCGTCTGTCTGTCTGCCCTCCCCTTCGCCCTGTACATACGAATTGTGTTTGTTGGAAATTTCAAAAATTTTAATTTAAAATTTTTCTTGTTATTCTTCATGCTAAATTGTTCTTCATTGGAGGATGTTGGCTGGCCGTGGTTCACAGTCGTTGGTTGGCTGACTGGAAAGTAGACACTATGTGGTGGTGGTGGTGGTGGACACTGCCTGCTCGCCCTCTGATCGCCTCGTATGCCTTGACCAGCAGGCCATAGCTGGGCATAACATTGTCGTGTCTCTTGTTTGTTTCTGAAGAAATTTCAAAATTCTCGCAATTTTATGTTCGTTAAACATTTATTTTGATGCTGATTCCTGGCCCGTTTGACGGAGGTATGATTGTGTTTGTGTGCGAGTGTGTCTGCCTCTGATTGTGGAAATAAATTGAATTGTTAAACGTGCAATGTTCGTTTGTTGCTGTTGTTGGATATGAATGTTTTGAATGTTAAGAGTTGTCTTTTTGCCGCATATTTAAACAAATGATCAACAGATTTGCTGGGCTTTCAGCCACGGCCATGGCCAAGAACACAAACACTGTTTCCCTTTCAGCGGACACCAAACAATGCACTGGAGAGGAGACAATAAACTTCATTTTTTGTGTGTGTATGTGTGTGTTTTTTTTTTTCAGTTTTGTCCATAACCATGGCAGACGCTCATACTCACAGTGCAAGTACAAGAAGATGAGAACGACAATATGACTGTAACAACAATTCCAATTTGACCGTCATCATCATCAGCATCATCGTCGTCAGCAAGAGCGGAGACGGCCACGAAGAAGTCATCGTCGTCGTCGTCGTCGTCATTGTTGCTGGTGGTAGCGGTAATGGTAATGGTGAGAGGCTGGCGATGTTGTTGTCTTCCGCTGTCCTCATCAAGTTCGACATTAAGAAATGGCCAAATGTATGTATTAAGGTCTCAACATTTTATTTGTCGTAGCGCCTATATAAGTGAGTGAGAAAATTTGCTATTAACCGCCAAACGAAACATGAACATCATACACGGAGAGAAATACATGAAGCCATGGATTAGAAAAGCTCAATTAGAAAAGTTCATTGAACCAACACCAAACGTCTTAGCGTAAACTAGCGTGTTGTTGTCCCCTGAAAGTATGTCAAAGGAGTATAATTAAACCAGTAATTGAACCAATCAAATATTTAATTAAGCACTCTTTTTCCATTAGCTCTTCAACTCATTAGAAACACCGAATTCTAAGTATTCTGCTGTATGAGGGTCAATAAATAGTTTAATCACACATACGTTGGTTAATTAATTTGTTAATTGTTTTCGGTGTAGCATCGATTGCCAGAAAACCCCATCTATCCTTAAAGTGTGTGTTTACTAGGGTGGAGTGAAAACATGCTTTTTTTTAATTTGAAAAAGTTAACCTCGGAAAGAGATGTAGTCTGGGGTCCTAATGAGGGGAAAAATAAAGAAAAAAATTTTAAAAAATTTTTAGGGGTCGCGCCACTCCCTCGAAATTTGGAAATTATCGCTATTTTGGCGTTGATTTTAGAAAAATCCTAAAAATTAACCACTTAACTTATTCGAAATTTAAAAGTTTGAGCTTGTTCAGTGCCCAAACAAAAGTATGTGAGGCAAATATGAGGATAATCGACTAATATTTGTAGCTTTGGTGGCGATTTCATTGTTCAGTCAATTTTCTGAAGAAGGGACGATTTGACTTATTTTACTTTTTGAAATTTTTGAACAATGAGAAAATTTTTTTTAAATTTTTTCATGCCCTTACTTCATTGTTTACGCTATTGCAAACATTTATTGACATAAAACTTTTTAGGATTTTTCTAAAATCAACGCCAAAATAGCGATAATTTCCAAATTTCGAGGGAGTGGCGCGACCCCTAAAAAATTTTTAAAATGTTTTTCTTTATTTTTCCCCTCATTAGGACCCCAGACTACATCTCTTCCGAGGTTAACTTTTTTTTTTGAATTTCACTCCACCCTAGTGTTTACCCCACCAATACACTGTGGTCGCAGATGGGACATCGGAACGATTCACTGCCATGGTGAAAGCAAGTTCGTGGCTCCGAATAGGATCTGAATATCGAAACTTATTGCATTTGTTGTTGTTAATACCTTCTTTGATTCATATCGAGTATACACGGATATCGCTCTAAAGGTTAACATTTATTAATCGAGGAGTTCTGTTTTCGACTCTTCCCCAGTTCTTATTTTCATTGACGACCTGTTGGTTTAGACTCTGAACCCAATCTAAGAGCAAAGTATGTCAAAGTCTGGCCAAGTCCTTCGAAGGTCGGGGATAAAAGGTACACTATGAATAACACACTCAATGGCGATTTGGCTACGATTTATGAGTGGGGTCAGAGAAATAGACCAAGTGCTGTTTGTTGTCACACAAAGGTTTCACCAATCCAGCATCATCGTCCATCCCTAAGTGGAGTCGAATCAGAATCTGACCATAAAAATACAGGGTGATGCTCCCTGCAGTAGCCGTATTTGCGATGAGTCGAAAGAAGTATTTCGACTTTTTGAAGCGCTGCAAGAAATACTGATCTCGTAAATACTTACACCAACTACTTCCGACATTAAATGGAATATAACTCGCATTTATGCAGAGGCTACAAAGACATGTTTGCAGCTCCTGGTCCGTATACGGTACATGTACTAGGGTATCCCTCCGACATCCCCGGAATGTGGGATGTTTATCGCTGTTCTATAGATCTATCAAACGTATCTGATGTCCATCTTCTAGTTCATGATGTTAGCACATCCTAAAATACAGTACATCACACAACCGAATGGCTGTGAAACCACTGTGCACCACTACTTGCCAATACTGCCACATGTGGCACAAGGAGGTAGCCGCTGATGTCAGCAACGAAGATGCGATGCATTGCATGCTTTCAACAATTTATTATTGTCTTTTGTTGTTGGAAAATGATTAGCAAAATGTATGCTTTTATGTAAATTTTTATCAAGAATTTTGTCTCATTTGAATAGTAACACACAGAGGGACGGACGGGCTGCTGGATGGACCGGAGGAGTCACATACATACGTGCCCATGCACATACTTCATTCACTTGTCCTCAGTGTGATCGAAAACAAGTCATGATGTCTTAATCTGCAGAAATGTCTTTTTTTCCGGTGTCGTTTCTTGTTTTCCCCAGATCCTGTTTATGGAATGGAGTTTCTTTTGAACCGAGACGAGCTCATCTTTTTATTTGTTACCGTTGGGCTTTTATTGCAATCATTAGTTTTTGTATTTTACAGATAGGGATGGATAGAGACGATCGGTGAAAAAGACAAACGGAGAGAGAGAGGGAACTGGTTCAAATGCGGCTGTACGATTTCAGCTATAGGATGTCAGTCATTGGCTGGCCCCGGCTTTGTGGTATGCAAAAGCAAGTTCAGTTTATTTCTTAGGAATTGCTGTATGATGTCGTTATTGTTGCTGTAAACTTATAACAAATTAATGCAAAAATGTCACATTATTTGGCAATCGACTCTTGAGTGCTACGCCGAAATAACATAACCAGAACACACCAAACCCCATGCAATTTCTTCTCTCGTTTCTGCATATTGCAGACATGTTGCTGCTGCCCCAACCAAACAACAAAACAATAAGACATTTTGGGGAGGAAGCCCCGCGGAAGGATCCGAAGTGTGTGTTTGGTGTCTGCGGCGATCTGAAGAAGTGTATGGGGCAGGCTGGCAGCCGGCCAGGCCGGGCCAGCCAGCTTAAGTCTTTTGTTTTCTGTGGCTTTCCTCATGTTCACAGAGTTCAATGTCATTCAGCTCTGAATTTATGGGTGTCATGGCACAATATAAATTGCACTCCTCTGCAATGGAGTTGTTAAAACCGACCACAATAAAACTCCATATGCGAAAGAGTGTTTGCATGTACGAGCATGTGCTGATCTGGCCAATATTCATTCGAATCGATATCGATATATGAATACAGACAGACCGACAGTGCGACGGGACGGTACGGGACGTACACAAGCCTCACTGCAAACAATTGTTGTTAACAAATTTATTTGGAGTTAAATATTTGCCAATTGTTAAATTTTCTGTGTGTATGGAAGTAATTCGTTTTGTTGGCTTTCTTTGTGTTTTGCTGAGATCAACATTTTCATACTTGAAATATTTTAAAATTCATATTAAATCTGGGATAATCCTTCGATATGCCCAATAATTTGCAAAGCAACTCGAATATTGACGTTGGAATCACAAGAGATTGTGCCCGAAACCATCTGCTATAGCCCTGTCGAAGAGCCGTAGACGAGGACTGACGTATATTTTAATCTGAGCAGTTTGCTAGATAATACTAATTATGTTGCTTCCAAAAATTAAAAAAAGTAAAACATTTGAATTGAAGCAGAAATATACAAATAATTTCCCATATTTTTAAGTTCGCTGTAAACTGAGATCCCTGTAATTTGTCTACTCACTGATTGCCTTCTTGAAAACGGCCCGGACTGGAGCGTATAGTTATGTAGGTCTCATGTAAAGTAAACCTTGTGGATGGACCAAACTTCTAAGTAACTGACTAACAAACTAACTAACTAACTAACTAACTAACTAACTAACTAACTAACTAACTAACTAACTAACTAACTAACTAACTAACTAACTAACTAACTAACTAAGTAACTAAGTAACAAAATAACTTAATATGTAATAAATAATAAAAAAAAAAAAAAATAAATAAGTAAATAAGTAAATAAATAAATAAATAAATAAATAAATAAATAAATAAATAAATAAATAAATAAATAAATAAATAAATAAATAAATAAATAAATAAATAAATAAATAAATAAATAAATAAATAAATAAATAAATAAATAAATAAATAAATAAATAAATAAATAAATAAATAAATAAATAAATAAATAAATAAATAAATAAATAAATAAATAAATAAATAAATAAATAAATAAATAAATAAATAAATAAATAAATAAATAAATAAATAAATAAATAAATAAATAAATAAATAAATAAATAAATAAATAAATAAATAAATAAATAAATAAATAAATAAATAAATAAATAAATAAATAAATAAATAAATAAATAAATAAATAAATAAATAAATAAATAAATAAATAAATAAATGAATAAATAAATAA
Organism: Hydrotaea cyrtoneurina; assembly: GCA_958296145.1. Lineage (NCBI taxonomy): Eukaryota > Metazoa > Arthropoda > Insecta > Diptera > Muscidae > Hydrotaea > Hydrotaea cyrtoneurina. Next base: position 138,358,895 of record OY282512.1, on the reverse strand, counting down.
ATAAATAAATAAATAAATAAATAAATAAATAAATAAATATATATATATATAAAAAAAAATAACACCTACTCCCGTAGTTTTATAGTCTCCCTATAATTGAGACAGAGATCTTAACGTGCCACAATTTAATATCATACATTTGATACTAACAATAAGGGGAATTCTAAAAAATACATTTCAACTAATCCTTTTGAGACATAATAATACACATTCGTATTATTATCTAAAATACATTTTTGCTCAGTCAACTTTCATAAAACTCTTGACAGATCCCCAATGGCAGCCACTTGCATATAAAATTCCCCATTCATATGCATGCAAATGTATGCAAATACTGTTTTGTTAGTGTGAGGAAATCATCACCGCAACGTATTTCTATTTTTCTCAACTTAATTTTATGAACCATCATCAACACTCCGGTTAGAGAAATGTTTCCTTAAATGCACATCACCATGTAAACGCTTTATGGCTGGACCACCCATTAAACCGTTTACTCATGCTTGCCAAACAACAAAAATATTTGCACTTTCAGAAAAAGCAGAAGAACGAAAAAAATGAAAGCTGTAAAATTCCAACAAAAATGGAATCACAAAAGATTTACATTAATTTGCAATTATTCATGCTGAGCTTTATTGGCACAAACGATTTTCTTTTCAACGTCTGCACCACGTCTTCCACCCCCACCACAATTTCCAACATCCACTGCACCAGTAAGAAACTCCTCCCCGCTCACATTGTACCACACTGGCAAAGGGTCCCCGAGAGATTTATGGACGATTTTCATTGGGCGGTTGTAAATAAAGTGTAATAAAAATTTTCAACTTAAGACGTTAGAAAAATTATTTTATGCAAATTACTCTGAGGGCGAACAAAAAAACACGAAATGCCAAAAGATGAAAGTCATAAAAACGAAGAGGCAAAAATAACCTGAAAGAATATTAAGTATAAAGAACCAGCGGAAGCAGAATAGATGTGGAAAAAGAAACGGAGTTTTCTGTGTGGGGGAGGGTGCCTATGAAAACGTATAAAAATTACTTGAGAACAATTTTATATTATCATTATTTTGTGAAAAGTGAATACTAAATTGAAACTGGGCATTTTTCTTTAAGACGCTGGAAATTATGATTGGGTGGTGTATGTACTTTTGTGTTATGTCTATTCGACTGATCGAGAGAGAGAGAGATATGAGTTTAGTTCCGATTCACACTAGGTAATATTACTTGCGGCAATTCGTATGATTCCAATTTCTGTGATCCCCCTTTGAACTTGCCTCTTGTGTTCACACAAGAAAATTCTTTTTCGCCAATTTTTGTTTTTTTTATTTTTGCCTTTTCAAACATAAACGACTTTCAAAATATCAAAATACGAATTTGAATGCCAAGTCTATTGAAACCGTTGGTATCCTTGGCATCAGGTGCTAAGGGTGCTTGGGATAACAGCTAGTCCTGCTCCATTACCAATTCTTGGTTGGCTCAGGTTGGGTAACATGAATATAACCGATCCTACTTTGAACTGCAAATTGTGCGGCTGCATTGCTGGGAAATCCCATGAGTTAAGAAATTCATGGGATTGGATAGTAGACGACTTCATTTGGGTCTGTAATAGAATCGATCCACTAAACTAAATACAATTGGCCACCGATTTGAATTTGAATTGATATTTTTTTTTTATAATTTGCTTCAATAAACGGTCGCGCTATTAAATCTACTTTTAACGTTGTGAATTGACAAAAACAAATAGAGGGAAGCGATATGAGACCAGTGGAAGCGTCATCTGAAATGTCCCCATTGTCAATGTCTAACAGTTGATTCGAAAACACGTCCGCTGATTAATTCATTTAGCATATTCAGCATATTCATTGTTAAATTGTGAGTTTTCACATATCTCCACAAATTCGATGACTTTGAGCACGTATTTATTTATTTCCTAAAAAGTAGTTTTGATTATGGCGTGAATATTCCCCTACCTAGAGCTTCTAATGTTTCTGGCAAAATGGTAAGTCGGCCGTCATTGTTTGCATTTCCTTCTGCAGAATGCAATTTTTCAGACTTTCCGTTTCGATTTTGAAATACACCAACAGCGAATTGATGAAATGATTTGCGTCATTTCAATATTGGATTGTCTACGTTTTGACGAATTATCAAACGAAAGGCATTCATTCATATATATAGATGACATTTTTGTTAGTTTCTTGATCTTTACGTATATATTGATGATGACTCTGATTGATTTTATCATTAAAGTTTTCGAGGAAAGAAATCTCAAGAAACTTCTGATCAGCATTCACTGGTGGCAGCAATGTTCCTGCACGATGGTGAATTTGTCCTTGAATCTGTAAATTTAATAACAAATTCTCCAACAATATCCTCGAAGGTAGACATTATTTGGTAGCGATGAGACGATATGATGTGGATTTTTTGTGATGGACATTTTTCAAAAACCGCCTAAAGTTTTCGAAGTTTATTCACGTTTGTGAAACATCATTCTTTTTTTGAATTGTCTGAGTTTTTCACTACGATTTTCTCAATTTTCTCTTTGAAACGTCATTCAGAAATGAATATTCAATACAAAAATAATGTAAATAATTATCTTTTGAATTTTTTGAATTATCGCGCTTTTTTATTTCATATAAACCTTGTCCTGGAAACTACGAATACAACAGTAAAGAAATATGCCAAATCCTGGTTATTCCCGAATTTCGTTAGGCAAAAATAATTTATGAAACATTTTTGTAACATTTAGCTTGGCATGAACAAAATAGATCAATCCTTTCTCAATGTTACATAAAAAAAACACATTAATTGAAATCATAATAATTCCCTGGTGTTCACAAAAAAATTTTAGAACCGTTTTCCTGGACAGCAACGTTTCATTTTTTTTGTTTTGTCAATCACGAACATTGGTTGTTGTCAGATTTGTGTCTATTTTCTCTCATTCTTCGCATTTGCGAGTGTCGTTTGGCGTTTTTTCATCATTTTTCATTTTAATAAATTTATGCAATCTTAACAAAGATCGTGTTGAATGTGTTGATATAACGCACGGTTTTAACAATATAATTTGCATTTGAACTTTTTTTTCTGCAGCTTTTTTTGTTGTCCTCTTCTTGCCACAGAATGAATGCCACTTTGGCAAACAACAAGAAAACGACAATAACAACATTGGCATCTGGGGCAGGGGCAGGGGCACGGACAGGGGCTGGAGTGGTAGCAAAAAATCGTCAACAAAGAAGTTTCACTCACGGCAAAGACATTTCGTGGTGCGTTTGACGTGTCTCTTAAGTGACATGTTGGTTTTTCGTTGAAAAATGTCAATTTCGTAGTCGTACTACTTGCCTACCCACTACATACACACACACACACACAATGTTTGTCGGAGTGTGTGTTTGAGACATTTGCAACTTGAAAATTTATTCAAATCAACCTCCGAAGAATCGGTGATGAAGCAGATCCAACAAGTCTCCTAACCGGTGGGGAGCCCGTGTAGACGGAATAGTGGAACAGCAGAGGACTTCTGTCATAAGTTCTGTGGTGTTGTGTGGTTTTTCGTTTTAAAACTGTTTTGCATCTTTTGCGATTGTGTAGAGAATGAGAATGCTGATATATGTATGTAGAAAATGCAAAATATTTAGGTGTGGATGCCAGCCTTTTTCTCCAGGCACCCTACAACGGTGGACTGGACCATGAAATTGGAAGAAATGGCAGCAGCCAAGCATTGGACAACAGATTGGGAAAAACATGCTCTGTCTAGGATTTGTTTTGTAAGAAGTCCTACACATGGCGTTTAATTGAGCGTAATGGAAGGCCGTGGTGTGGCAGGTAGTGTGTCACACAGTCTATCACACAAAACAGGCAGACTCGTGGAAATGTCTGTATCACGTCAAATTTTTTAAAAACAGTTTTTATCAATTCTCAGATTTTCCCCAATTTTTATTATTTTTGAAAAAAAAAATATTATTTCACTTTTCTCAGCATAACTTGAAGAGACTCTAAATTTTTAAACTACTTAAGCGTTACGAAAAAAAGTGTTTTTTGAACTGAAACCTTAAAAAAAACGATAACCATTTAAAAAAAAAATTTAGGAAAATCTGAGAATTGATAAAAATTTATTTTTTTAAAAATTTGACGTGATACAGACATTTTCACGAGTCGCCTGCAAAAAATCAGCTCGATTGGATCACTGAAAAAGGGTTAAAAATCGGTCCAAAGGCTTTCACACAGGCCACTACGAGCTTCATACTTCAAACTTAAAAAAAAAATTCTCACGTGTACATGAAAATCGCCGATACACGTGTATTTTTATTTTTTATCCCCTTTCCGAAAAAGTAAATTTGGTTCATAGGACAGAATGTGTGTAACACGGTGTTATAATGAAAACGTTAAAACTTTGGTTTTTTTGTCCTCTATTGTGATTTATATGTAAGAAATTATCGATTTTTGTCTTGATTTTCATCATCATGTCCTTTAACCTCCGAACCATCGTCGAACCATTCCAAATGAGACTTCACATAAACATTCCTAGAAAAATCGCCAATTGTAAAGCAAGAAGCTCCTGCCATAAACAGGTTACATTCAAGTTGTTTGCAGAAAATTAATGGGCTCCATGAAAATTGACCCAAAGAAAATGAAGAATTCCCCACACCCACAACACGACACCCGCCCCCACACCCCTAAAAAACGTATTTTAAAAAAATTGGCCAAAAAACAATTGCATAAATACTAATCACCCTAAATTAATCTCAGAAATCTATTGTTGTATTTTAGGGTATTTTTTTTTAAATATTTGTGGGGTTATGCATTGGGAATTTCTTCATAAATTTTTGGGGAAATTATCCTATTCGGCTCGGGGATTTTTCATTTATTTTGGAGAATTCTTCCTTTTGGGGCATTCTTCGTTTTTCTTTGGGTCATTTTTCATTTGTGATATTTTGTCATAGAGCCAAATTAATGATCTCCAACTAGTCCCTTTGCCAGCATACAAAAGGAATTGACTAAAGTGGATCTGGCAACTACAAAAATTGCATCCAGGATGTCCCGAGAAGTATTCATTGAATCCATTGCACTTGATACAGAAACAAATGCAAATTACCCGCAAGATGGCTCCTACTAACTTAAGTAGTTCTCTTAACCCTCAAAATTTTAGAATCTATAAAATCTATGCATCCCTCTAACGTTAGAGGGTTAACATTACATGACGGAACAGATGGGGAACGACCCCAAATACATGGGAAATACCAACCTCAACTCCGTGAAGATCTGATGATTCGCCGAAGATCATAGAATTCTACTACAAACTCGGTTAAAGATTTGTTAAGGACCCCGGCTAAGGGTGTACACCATTCGATCTAGACGAGCGTATCACTGCTCTTACCTGTTTTTTTTATTCTCTTGGTCTTATGAAATGTTGAACTGTCACTCTTTAGCTGTTGATTGTGCGTCCTTTTGATGAATTAGTCTGAAATATAAAATTCCACACACAACGAACAGCTGCTCGTTTAACACCGTGCAGGAAAAAAAGCTGAAGTTGAACTTTTTTTTGTTAATTTGAATATTTATCCGCTCACATACGGATGACATAATTTCAGCGACAAAGAGTTGCCAACGTCCCTCAACTAAGGCGAGATTGCCACTTATTTCGTTTTTTTAATAAACTAATCTCATGTAAATCTAATTAAATACCGCAGGCTATACTCATGTATTTATGAGTTGCAGTCGCAGGGCAGAAATCAAATAAATATCATTTACATTGAACTAAGTACCAGCGCGTGTCTCTGTGTGTCTACCCAAAACAACGGTCATACATGACGCACGCATTTTTCTCATAATTGTTGGCACCAACGACTTAGAACAAACAAAGAATGGGCCCTCGGCAAACTGAATAACCCCCCCCCCCCCCTTGGCTTCTGAAGGACAACAAATAAATCTGAATTCAAATGATAAAAAAAAGGCAAACAATAACTGGCATAATAACTGGATTAGTTTCCTAAGTTTCCCATCAGCCTCATCAGAAAATCACAAACAAGCAATTACCGAAAATACCTTCTCTGCCATAGACTTTGCCCCGTGTCTATGGGCCTGGTTTGGCTGGTGCTGTTGCTGTTGCCATTGTTGGGAAACAAGTACTAATCTGCTTAAAACCAACAAGCAATCCATCCATCTAACCATACCGACCGACCGACCGACCGATCAACCGAAGACCGACCCTTCCATCCATCCATCCTATCCATCTTTGTAAGGATATTTTGCCTTGGTGTTTTTCCCCTATTAGATGTGCGCATGCCTCTTTGCAGAAACATCTACTAATCGGATTAGCATTGTTCATAAAGTATTGACTTTCTCAGGCCATTTAGAGCTGCCTCTGTGGACCGTTGATGATGAGATGATGGACGGAAAAACAAAACAGATTGTTTTCTCGGTTCACAAAACTCCACAGTGCTAACAAGTTGAAGAGGGATGAATTGTGTGTGCGTGTGTTTGTTTTGTTAAACGTTTGTGAGTCAGGAGTGGCAGAAGCAGAAACAGCAGCAGCAACAACAACAGCCAAAACAGCCCTTAAATTTATCTAAATACCAGCCATGAAACCAAAGCAGCCACTGATGATTACGATGAGGTACAGTGGTGCCGAGATGTGAAAATATTGGTGATTCACATACATTTCACTGAAGCATCCATATATACGGAATATAATCTGAAAGGTTGACTTATTAAGTCGTGGAAAAAAAGCTAATTTGAATTCCAACTAGCTAGAAACATATTAACGAAAGCAATCCACATTTGAAGAATATCTGTGAATAAATGTAGAAGTTATGGCTCTTTTTTGTAAAAGTACAACAAGGGTCGTTTTTTTCTAGACGTGTGGTTTTCGAGAAGAAATAAAACCCATACAATGTTATAGAGATAAGGGTTTGACATTATGTTTTAGAAATGATTTCGGGAAAGTGGCAGCCGCGGTTGTCTCGAATAAATTTCATCCCAATATTCGACCAGGCGTTAATTGTGTCAGGCTTATCGGCAAAGACAAGCGACTGTATATAACCTCACAATGAATATTCGCACGATCTTGGAGCCCACGCCTCAGGCCTACGACGCGGGATAATAAGCTCACCAAAAGTTTCCTTCAATAAGTGGATTGGTTCGTTGGCTGTTTGACATGCAGCGCCGTCTTGTTGGTACCATCGGTCGTCCACATCAACATCCTCCAATTCAGGCACGAAAAAGTCATTTATCATGGACCTATAGCGTTCCCCATTGAGTGGTACATTATGTCCGGCTTTATTTTTGAAGAAATATAGATCCTCAGTGACCTGTTGAAAATGTAAAAGCGTCTCCACAACGGCTTGTGGATTTTCATTACTCCAAATGCGACAATTTTCTTTATTAACATACCCATTCAACCAAAACTGAGCTTCATCGCTGAACAAAAATTTTCTTGTGAAAATCGGTAATGGAGGCCATTATTTTGAACATAAATTTGCACGATTTGCAAATATTGTTCCGGAGTAAGTCTACTTATTAGAAATGGCAAACCGAAGTGAGCAAGTGCAATCAAGTGACGGCTGTCAAAAAGACCAACTCCGAGAAAAGTGTGGCCAGATTGAAAACCACACGTCTAAAAAAACACCCTTTACTAAAAACAAATTTTTGAGACGGATTAAAAAAAACTCCTGATCAGTAAAATGTATAAAATGTAAAGCTCACTGAGCTGAGAGAAGTTTCCCCCAGCGCTCCTGATGAAAATAAATTAAGCTATGTCACAAATATTGGCTGCATCTGACATAGTCTCACACATGTTAACGGGGTCGACGATATTTTCCAAAAATCCGTCAAATCAACCAGTAATGTGTTGATATTGGTAATAACTTATCTTGATTCATATTGAGTTTTCTCAAAGATGGGATCTCATCCAATGAACATTTGTTGGCCGCTCTAGTACCACACGCTTCTGTTATCTCTCTCTCTCTCTCAGAAGAGAGCGGTGTTGATGGTAGAAGATGCTGCCTCCTGTGACATTCTCAAATTCAAGACACATGTCAACAAATACTACTCTATCTTTCATCCTTCCGGTACCCATATTTTCTGTCGTTAACGCAGAGCATTGCATTTATAGGGACATTCCCTGAGTGGTGCTAAAAAAAAACACAGTTGTCCAGACCAGGTCTGTGAAGTCGGGAGATTTGTCGGAAACTTGCTAGGAGACAGAGTCTAGATTAGAAACACTTTGCTCAACTACAACTCTGACTCTGGCGTGACATGTGTTAAGAAATAAAGTCGCACAATTTTCTGAAAATCGATCTGACCTTCTATAAAGGATTTCCACATTACTTGTAAAATCAATGATTTTGTGTCACACACACACAAATTGCCACCACTTTTGGGCCGACGGCACCACTGTGCAATGATGACAGCGATTCTCATTTTTTGTTTTATTATGTTTATATGAATTTCTATTTTTGTGTGTTTACCTTTGACTTGTCCTTTTTTTTGTTTTTGCCATTTCAGGTTCTTGCTGTTTTTCCTGCACGTCATTCTCATCATCATTACGATCGCAATGTGTGATGGTTAAATTACATTATTAGCCATGTTTAGCTTCGATTTATTTGCTCAAAGAGCACACACACACCAAAAAAAAAACACTCCGCATCTTTCGATTGTGAGAAAAGTAAACAAAGTAGAAATAGTCGGATCGTAATAATTCAATTCATTACATTCATTATGATGGGACATCATTAATGGGTTCGTCCAACCTCCGGCGAAGGCTGATGGGCGTTTTTCATGACAAATTCATAACACGGGAATTCAATTCTTTTCTTCTTTTTTTTTTTTTTGTTGGTAAAGTGTTTTTTTGTTTTATTCTTTATTGGCTGATATTTGCATTTTGTTGCATACTCACCACACCAGCCGGCATAACGCACGCCCTTCTTCGCTTCGTTCTTGTGTGACTATTTAATTTACGATCTTTGGCGGGGTGTATGGAATACGGTCCCTTTTATGCGAAATGGTAAATTTAATTAAAATTCTATTTGTTCAGAATTTGTTGTTAATTAGCTGAATACGAATATGAGTATTTGAATTAACATTTCCCATTGAGTGTCCTTTCCCACGATAGACAACATCAGCACACTCCGTAAATCGTTATTAAACTGACTGGACTAGGGCTAAAGGCTAATTTGTGAATTTGCATCCATACAGAGACAAACGACAGGTGAATAGATCCGAGAGGACTTGCTCTACATACTGTTAAGGGTGTCTGCCGAAAAGTGTTTTTAGAGTACAGTCTAATCTTAATTGAATGTTTATGGAAACCACATATTTAAATCAGCTAATTTTCCCCATTATCTGAAACTAAGCAGTGTTTGAAAAATCGCTTAATTGGAATTCAAATTACTCTCAAAGAATCCCATTTAAATTGTATCAACTTCGCTTAATTGAAAACATTTAATAATTGTAAAAATCTATTCATTTCGGCAATTTACAATTAATTACAATTTAAATAGTGACTAATTTCAAATTAAAACAAACGATTTTCGTTTAAATGAAACATATTTCAATTATGCGGAATTCGCATTATTGAAAACTTCGGATAAATGAAACCGAACATATATTTTACAGCCGTCTACATTCTCTGCATATTGGCTGCAAACAAACGAACATCGTTTAAATAAAACATATTTCAATTATGCGGAATTCGCATTATTGAAAAATTCTGATAAATGGAACCAATGCACTGTATTTTCCAATTTCCAATTAAGCAGATTACACTGTATACGAAGTAGTTTAACTGCAGACCTTGCAATATTAAAAAACAAAACTTCACTACTCAGCGTGGGGGTTGTGGGTTCGATTCCCACCAGAGGCTTTGGTCTGTCGCTGTAAAAATCAAGCTAAATGGCCTTTGTCACCCGGTTTACCCTTGGACCCAAATTATAATATAAATTTACTTTGTATTGTAATTAATAAATAAATAAATAAATAATAAAACTTCACTACAGGACAAAATTATCCATAAGGTTTATACGGCTGACAAATAACTGTCGCCCTTCTTTACTTGTCCGAAAAAGAGTTTCTCTCACCAGATGAAAGCAGCAACTCATGACTATTTCAGTAGTGAACAACAAAATTTGTCAGTTGGGGTTTCAATCGGAGAGGATTAGAGGTGGCTAAGCTTTTATTGGTCTCTGTTTTTTTTTTGCTGCTAAGTAAATGCAGATGCTTTTCATATTTAGGCCCCTGAATGAATCCGCAGATCTCTAACTTATACCCGTAAAGTTTGTGTAATCATTTTTGTATATGTATATATTATATATAAACTTATTTGTTAGTTTATTGGTTATTTATTTCCTCACACTCATGTTATCTATTTATTATCTAATTATTCCTTACGTGCATATATTTGAACATTCACGTCTCCTTTTTTTTAAATATTAAATAAAGTTTATTATTATTATAAAATAAAACAAAAAACTAAAATAAAAACAGAAGCTCTCATAAAATAAACTTACGAATATCTTCTTGGAGAATATAATTTATTCATTGAACATTTTGAGATACTTACAAGATTGCCACGCCAATCGATTTCCTTTCGCGATTTCCCTTACCTGTCGGAATATATTCACATGGCTTTTATGCGAAGAAAGACGAAAATAAAAACACACAAAAGATCAATCAAAACTCCCAGATAACGAACAAATATCAAATCAAATAAATTGACATTTATTTAATCATTTCAATTCATGTGATGTTCAATTTCAGTTTGAGTTTCTGTTTTTGTTTTTTCACTTTTTCTTTGTGATCCGGCGACATTGTATGGCTTTTGTTCTATGACTCGTGTACAATTAATGGGTATTCTTAACTTTATAAGAGGCTTAAGCCGGTGGTAGCGAACGACGACGGCCGCAACGACTGCTGACTACTGTTGCAACCAGTGTGGCAGGAGGCAACCGAACAACCACCATAAAACGCTTTGGGTGTTATGGTCTTTAATAAGTTTTGGCAACATTCGACTCCGTCGCCGTCGCCGTCATCATCAGCATGGCCGTGTGATACAATGTCGCAATGACATTTATCTTGATGAATGATCAACGTGCACCGACGGGAAAGGGAACTTGCGCGCCTTATAGCGTACAAATGATACTGTAAAACCAAAAGTGGCCGGCCGACGTCCTTGTGACGTTTGACACGTGGCCATGTGATTTTTCTCGACAATGTCGGAACACAAAAGCCTTGCCATGATTGCAATATTGATATGTCAGACAACATATCCTAAGTATTTCTTGGGTAATCATAATCGTATTGTTAACACTTTATGGGAATTGAATGAAATCCCTTTAAAGTATTTCAAAAAAAAACGTAGTCATGGCATTTCCGGTTTCAGGTTTGGCGGAAATTGCTTTTTACTCGAAAAACACACGTTAGCCAACCAAAGAGTTAAAATTACGGTTGACATTTTTCAAAAACCAATAAGTCCTTGTTTTTCAAAGGATTAATTGTGTACATACACATTTCGAAAAACAAACAGCGACATTGTCCTTTTGGTTGTTGGGTTGCTGGTGTTTGTTTTCACTCTTCAGCGACGGCTTCTTTTTTGATCGACTGTGAAACCAAAGAAAGCCACCGACCATCTCTGGCATTGCCTTTCCTGTAAATGTTGTTTGCTTTCCTAACAAACCTCTAATAGATAGACGATGGTGATGTTGTTAATGTGTTGTTTGCCCAAAATCTTTAGAATTAGACAAAGGCCCGCCTCATCGATGCAGAACTGATGAGGTTCGCTTTGTCTCAGATGTTCTTTAACTACACACTTCGAAAACGATGAAATACCTCACAGATACTTGAGGTTGTCATACGATCTTAAAGTCAAAAAAAAAAAAGTTCAAATATTTGCTAAGGTTTCCATCGATCTGCATATCCGCGTATATGTTTTGGTGCGTCTGATTATGAGAAGGTGCGCATCGCCACCGCCATGATTGCATTTCGGCTTTGTGATTTTTCCGGTGGTTTGTGGCAGTCTCAGAAATCTCAGAAACACCTACTCAAATATTTGGACAAAACAATACGAAAACCCACCAACATATGAATGAGTATCGCTGGTGTCCGCTGTTCTCAGAGGATTTTTGTGTATTACACAGCTGCCGATTGGCTGATGATGGGCTAATGGAAATTAATTCCTTACAAAGTTAATTAAACATTGGTAGTTTGGTAGGGGTCTTTTTTTTGACGAAACATCGTTTGTTGTTTGTCTAGATGCGGCTTTGATCCGTCTGTAATTTTAAAATGTTCAAATTAAGCTAATAAGCTGGGAATACACCGAGAGATATTCACACACACACACACACAATCACTTGTGATTCCCATACTGAAAGGTTCTTTTGCACCTTTTCAATGTGTATAATAGAAGAGGCCGATGCTAGCCATTCTTAACTCAGCCTCAATTCAATGTCTCTAATGTTAAATGGTAAAATTTGTTTTTTTGTAATTTTTTGAAATCATTGATTGGCAAATTCATCTTTTCTATCCTGAGTATTATTGGAAACTTTTCGTGCTCTCCATAATGCCATCGCATCGGGTCGTGGATTAACGTTTAGTAATGTTAAAGTTTATCACTCCGATGAAGAATCATGAAACTAACAAGATTATTTAAAAACAAACATTAATATTTTGTAAACAATAACCTTCATATTTATAACAATTTAAAAAGCCTTGATATGAGAAATTTGTGAAAATTGTTTCCGTATTTTCGTACATTTTTCTTAACAGAGGTTCTTTAAATTTTCATGAATATGGGGGATAAATAATAAATGATCTCAGTCCTGACAAACAAAAACAAAACAGTCTGATAACACTGTGCGACAGCCACAATCGGTTTGGGATGAAACCACCGGGGAAAGTTATATTGGTAAAAAAAAAGTCATACGTGTTCCAGCGTTTCGCTGGGTCTCATCTAGGAATCGAGATATATCGATTTGAAGTTAGTAAGTATCGTATAGGGGAATTTGTCACGTTTTAGGCTCTTTTGTTTGACATAACTCGAGAACCACTCGTCCGATTTAGCTGAAATAAATTTTAAAAAACCAAGAATTACAATTCCCTTAATCCCTTTACAAGTAATAGTTTCCAAGTTAAAAATAAGCGCATGAAGAAAACATTTTTTTTATTTTTTTTTTTTTTAAATACATTTATTTACTTTTTAATAGGACACTTTTTACCGTTTTGGATTTTTTATGAATTAAAAAAAAAAAAATTTTAATTTTTAGGTAAAAATATTTTTTTTTTTTCATACATTTATTTATAATTGCGAAACTGTTGCTTAAGTAGGATAACGGTTTAAGAACAGATTAGAGGAATTGTAATTCTTAATTTTTCTAAATTTGTTTCAGCTAAATCGGACGAGTGGTTCTCGAGTTATGTCAAACAAAAGGGCCTAAAACGTGACAAATTCCCCTATACGATACTTACTAACTTCAAATCGATATATCTCGATTCCTAGATGAGACCCAGCGAAACGCTGGAACACGTATGACTTTTTTTTTACCAATATAACTTTCCCCGGTGGTTTCATTCCAAACCGATCACTGACCCTTACCATTTGTCGCACAGTGTAATTAAGCCTGTAATATAAGTATAGTATAAATGGGTGGGTTAATTTGTATGGGGGGAAACAAATTGGTGATTTTTTCCTATATCCTATAGCGAAAATAAAAACTACGGGAAATTCTATGACTATTTCATCAAGTAACCATGGGTCAATAAAAATTCTCCAGCTCAATATCAATATTTTTGAAAAAAAAAAATGTAGCACATTTGGTACGAAGATAATGTTGACATCATAATACAGATAAGAATACATAGTTTATATGAAAAAGTAAAATTAAGCACCACAGCTCTTAAAATATGTAAGATGCAGTTCGACAAAGTGGAGAAATCAAATTAAATTTGTTCAAATATCATATCAAAAATTTGAAAAATTTCAATTTTTAAATATAAAAAAATAAGTGTTTTTATGCGCAAATTGAACAATTACAATAAAATTTGTAAAAAAAAAAACAGAATAATAGAAACAAAGATTACGCCATCCCGCGCTGAAAAAAAACTGTTCTGCGCAGTTTGATCAAATGACGTCACGCGTGGTGTATTCCTATTGGGCTGATAGCAGTGTTACCGCCGAGTGTTTTCAGAAAGTATCACAAAAAGGGTAATTCTTAAAAAATAGTGGCACAATATTTTTAAAAACAACAGCAAGAAAATGAAGAGTTAACAAAAGGACAATTTTAGAAAATTTCATAAAGCGATTCAAGACTTTTTTCATGAGATTAATATTTTTAATTAAATTTTGGTCTTCATAAAATTATTTATAACTACAAAACTGTGGATTATGTAGAGAAACAGTATATGAATAGATTAAAGGAAATGTAATTTTCAATTTTTATTTCAACAAAATCGAACAAGTCCTTCTCGAGTTACGCAAAACAAATTTGTTGGCAAAAAAATAAAGCTAAGGGAAGAAACGTCAATATAAGGAAAAAATTCATAAAAAAAACAAATTGGCCCTTAGGGTACTTTCACCCTGACTTGGAAATTCCCACAATGACCCCGAAAATGGTCCACCATGTAATCATAACGTATGACGCGTATTTTTTGTGTTTTCAAATCATCAGTGTTATCAAAATAATATAAACAAGAATATATATACAAGAATAATATAAACAAAATAAAAAAGTGGCACAAAAGTATCATAGACCGAAAAAAAGTGGCAAATGTGCCACTTTAGTGGCATAAGGGTAACCCTGGCTGATAGTCAAAGTGGTTTCAATTGCAGGGTTGCCAACAATAGTTCTTACGCTGTGTTTCAATCTGAAACTTGTCACTCGTTGTACATACAATTAGAGTTGGCAACCCTTACAAGGGACAAACTACGTCATCTAACGGGAAATCATGAGCATGGCGTAATCTTTTTTTCTATCATTCTTGGTCTATATTTCTAAATTAATATTAATACCTTAAAATAAACGCTCACTTCTTGCCTATAAACAGTTTGTTTTACAGAACTCAAAAATGAATACAGGCAATGTCCGCTTAGCGCGATTTTGTTATGATGCGGTTTCAATATTTTTCCGTTTTTTTTTTGCAGGAGACTTTTGGTTTCTCTTTTGGTGTCTTGCTTGATTTTGCTTTGGGAATGCTCACGAATTTGTTTGTTTGTTTACGTTACGCGGTATTCTTGGGGAACTAATTAACCGCGTTAAAATAACAATGCTTTTAGTCACATTAAAATTTGTAAAAAAAAAAAATTAAAAATCGAAAAATACTAAAAGTTATCAACATTGTCTATATTTCTAAAATTTAACCCAGTGTCCGATTTATAATATCAATACCTTAAAATAAGTGCTCACTCCTTGTCTATAAACAGTTTTTTACAGAACTCAACAATGTTGACTAGATCAAAAGTTTTTTTTTTCAACTTTTGGACGATGAAATGAGTTTTTGGGCCACGGTGTATCGCCGGCATTGAATACTGAAACTGTTTTTTTTTGTTTTGTAAAATGTGACATAAATATTTAGTTTCTTTGTGAAATATTCTTAAGCGCCTTGGAGACGATCAAATAATTCCATCAATCGCGTACATATGTATTAGTGTGTGCCTTCGTGTTTTGCCCGCAAACGCACCACAAAATACGGCAATCATCACTTTGTGTTTGACTTCGTTGTGTTCGGTTGAAACTTTCATACTACTTTTGCTGCACTCCGCTAACATCACTTTTTGTTCGTTTTCGTTGTGTGTTCGTTTGATATGTCGTCGTCGGA
Source organism: Hydrotaea cyrtoneurina (assembly GCA_958296145.1). Lineage (NCBI taxonomy): Eukaryota > Metazoa > Arthropoda > Insecta > Diptera > Muscidae > Hydrotaea > Hydrotaea cyrtoneurina. Next base: position 138,343,101 of record OY282512.1, on the reverse strand, counting down.
GGAAGAAGATTTGCTTTTGTTAGCATGTGCTGCAATTTTAACCCTTTCGTTGGATTTGTCAAATATATTTGACAATTAATGTACTTCTATAGACTTTTGCAATATATTAATTTACAGTTATTAATTTTTTTTTGTTTTGAAATGCCGATACTTATGCTATTTATAAATGTTATCGTAATAGGTCTTCGCTTTGTTTTGTTATTTTTAAACGAATTGTTAAGAAGTTGACACTTTGTTTGTAAAAACAGCCAAATTTTGATATTTTTACAAACACAAAAAATAATATATTGAGTCATCGAACGATATCGACCAGTTTAATAGCATTGATAGAGTTATAAAAAAATGTTTTCTAAATAAAAAATTAAAAAAACATAAAGCGGGTTTTGGTGGTTGTTTTTCGGTTCTCGACATTTAGGATTATCATCCTCTAAAAGCCGCTGTGACCACCAAAAACAAAAATTATTATTTTTCCCAGCATCAGCGTCATCATATTACACTAAATTCAAATTTTCGCATTGTTAGCTCGACTAAAATTTTTTTTGACACGGAAAGGGTTAATAAAAGAAAAAGAAGTCCAGAAAAAGAAAATGTGGATGCAAATTACTATATGAATGCATAAATAAATAAATAAAATAAAATTGGTTCAAAGAACCACATCGGTTTACGCACGAGAATCTTTTGGAGAATCCCGCGCACTTGTCCATCTCGCACAATTTTTTACTACTAAATGAGTCATGCTTGACAAGCGTAACTGGAGACCATCAACGAAAACGCCATCAACGAAAATATCAAAAAATTTTGTTTTTTATGTCAATCATTGCCGACGTCGTGTACGTGTAGCCGACGAAACCCGATTAGAGGCACACACACAACCGATTGATGGAATTATTTGATCGTCTCCAAGGCGCTTTAGAAGGTCCCGTAGTTACTGTTTTCGTTTTTTTTTTAATACAGTATAATCCCGATAATTCGTACCCCGCTAATTCGTAAACCCCGCTTATTCGTAACAAAATCCCGGTCCCTTGAAAAAATCGCGATAATTCGTAAAAATCCCATACATTTCGGTCCCCTCGATAAATCGTAAAATTTTTCCAGCGAAATGCCTAAAAACCTCTTATAATTCGTAATTTTTCGTTGAAAACCTCGATAATTCGCAAACTTCAACTGCTTTTTTATGTAGCGGAGGCGACGCGTTCTTTGGAGGAAAAACGGTAAACCACTGACAAGTGATTCTACGCTCTCAAGTGGCGAAGCATTTGTTGCCCTGTACATACATATAAATATGTATGTATGTATGTATGTATATATTCATATATTCACTATTGAATAAAAACCTCGGTAATTCGTATTTTTTCTTTCTTCCCCCCCCGCTAATTCGAAACCCCGCTAATTCGAAAACCCCGCTAATTCGTAGAAAACGGTCGGTCCCTTGACATTACGAATTATCGGGATTTTACTGTATATGTTTTGTTGATATTTTTTTTCTCCCACACCAAATCGACCAAATCTATTTGCGAGCTAGGGATTTGCTTTAGATCCGTGTTTCCTTGGTGAAATATTCTTAGAATTACCTGTAGATAATATTTTTGCTATACGCTTTGCGCCCTAATGTATATAGCCCAGATATTTCCCTATATTCCCGTTAGGTCTAATGTAGGGAAAATAATAAAAAAAAAAAAAAAAGACCAAGACCAAATACACTTTAGATACTAGGGGTTGACATAGTGGTTGTTGGTCCCTTCGGTTTAAATTTAGCAAAACCACTGATCATTTAGCTTGCATTCGAGTATAACACACTCTTAATACGCAACAAGGATTTTTCATCTTCATTCTAAATCATCAACTGTATTTAACAGTTCTTTTTCTGAAAAATTGAAAATTTTGAGTTGTCTCACCTTTGAAGTGGGTCTCATACCCATATGTCCTCCAAGTACAATGGTCAAATAAACACATTTACCACAAAATAGCACCCATAGTTTAATAATGCGGATGTAACGGACTAATGTGGGATTTCATTTCGGAAAATCCATTTTTATTTTAGTTTCAGAATCCTGTCTAATTCACTTTAATATTTCTGTTTCTTTGTTTGCAGAAATAAATGTCATATTCAACATTAAAGTCTTGTTGCTTGGTTACATGTGTTAGTTGCTGATTTTTTTCAATATCACATGTGCAAAAGGCGGAAATGTCACGTTTTGTAATCGTCGTGGGTGTAAAAACTTTTACAATAAGGAAAAATAGTTATTGTCTCGATTTTACATCGCGCATCATCATGGCATTTATTTGTTTAGCACATATTTACAAATGTATCGAACAACAGCAAACAAACTATTTTGTATTTATTTATTTATTCGCAGCATAAACAATTGCTGAATGGTATGAAAATATTGTCAATAATTCGTAAGTTGCTTTTCCGTTTGTGTGAGTGTGTGTGTGTGTGTTGCGATTTGTTTATTCAATGACAAAACTTTTGTTTCAAACGTTGTGGCTGTTGTTGTTTCGTTTTGCTGCGCTGTAATGATGACAACATGCCAAAGCAGCAACACGGCCCTAACCCAGCAAACATTGTTGGTGTGATTTTTGTTGCCAACCTTTGACTTTTTCCAAATCTAGACTAAAATTTGTGCTTTACGTTTCTACTCTAACAATATTTTTGAAACTATTTTGGTGGGGGGCCAAACTAAAACTCCCTTCTCAGTTCACTGGGTTGCGGTGTTGCACTACTCTCAATAGTACACATGTACCCAACTATCGATGCTGATTTCTCTGCAAAAGTTTTGATTTATTCAAATGTCACATGATTTGTAAACAATGTAATCGACATCCCCAGCAAACGAACGACAATGAGTCTATAGGATACATTCACCGAATGACAAGCAACAAAAGTAAAGTTTCACGCCATCCAATACAGGATATGCTCGTAAACACATTCAATATGGCGTCAATTGGGACAGAGACAGAAGGGGAGTCATTTTTTAGACGCACGATTTGGAAACTGAAATCTGCGCAAATGATTGAAATGTTAAACGAAAAGAATGATTTAGTATTGAAATTGAAAATTGATCGATTTATATGCTAATCACGACCCAATGAAGACATTGTTTTTTCTTTTTTTGGGGTATTTATCCCATTCTGGCAATAGGACATAGGGGAATTGTTTTATAACAATTTGATGTGGGGGGGGCAATTTTCACTTTTCCCTATAAAACCGAAATGGAAATTTCATTTTCAAACTGCCAACAAAAAAACCCTCATTGCAATTTTATTTTCTCTTCGATAACGATAAACAAAAACCCCCAGCGCCCCTCCACCCAATGAAATGCGATTTGCATACAACACCAGGTTACGTGGATTTTTGTTGCCGATGCCGGCGCAAAACAGATATCTTCGGATCTAAATCGCTCAATTTGATGGAACAAAAGCAGTTGCCAATCAAAGTTTTCGTCGGCGATGTTAAACATTGTGTCAATAGCAGGGAATGACACGCAACTGAACGAAGGAACAGAACATATGGACGGACTCGCTTGCCAGCGTATTTTGTTGATTTTTATGCAAATTCAATTTTCAATTTCATTGGAAAATCAACAGAAAATGTGAATGCGAAGAAATAACAACAACAGAAAAAAACACACGAATACGGAATAAACGGAAATCTCACGTAGAATCGCGTTTTTACTGCCAAAGTTTAAATAGAAAGCGCGAAGTGGAGAGGGCAAACAAACAAACAAAAAAAGGAACGAAGCAGGGGAATTTGAATCGGAACATTTATTTAAATGACCCAGCACAGTGTTAAAAAACCGAAATATATGCCAGGCTGATGGAATGAATATTCCGAGGGAGCATTTTTTAAATTAAAGGGGAAGACGTCTATTTGCAGTCGTATTAGTAAGCCGTATTAGTAATTCAGTGTTACGTTCATAGCAACTACCGTAGTTGAACTCGAACCCATGTTTTTCCGAAACAATGACAGTCTTTTGTAAAACTGCTCCAACAAATGAGTAATTTTTTAAGAGATCATTTTAGATCCGGATTTCATCATCATTAATAAATTTATTGAAATTTTAGATTTATATTACTTCTAGATGTAAGCTAGTCTGTAAGGATGTGTTTGTCCATAGACTATTTCTTTTGGCGGAGATGGTCTTTCAATTTAAAATAAGCATCTTCCTTCAATACTTTAATGGATTGCGAACGGACGTATAAATTCAATTGACACTCTACTCAAGAAGAAGCATGTGCGATACGTAACTTCAAATCTTCGTGAAATTTAATTTTAATTAGATTCGTTTGTTTTCCCCCTCGAGGGCCAGCGATAAGTTCAGCTACAAACATGTTTATGACAAGATGACCTCGCGGGGAATTCGAAGGCCGAGTGGGCGACAACTAGACATTTTCTTAGTTTGGAAGTGATCTCACATTTCAATCTACTCATACATCGTAGCGACTTTATTGTCCAAAGATTAAATTGTCCTTAGAGATTTTGTTAAGAAAATATTGATGGTCATTAAACAATTTTAAAAAATTGCAACTTACCATTGTGAAAATAGTTATCAACTGGAAATAGAGAAAGAAAATAAAGAACAATTCATTTCTAATTTCATTTATAAATGCAAAAGTAATAATTCATTTATTTGAACAAAATCCTAGCCATAAATAAAAATTCGGGAATCGCCTAATCGAAAAGCTAGGAAGACACCTCGCAATAAGTCATAGATTATTTTTGAGAAATATGAGGAATACTTCTAAGGCCCCAGATTATTTCCTGCATTACCTGGTTATTATCCTCAGCTAAAAATAATGACTTATTAATAAAAACATAAATAAGTAGTTTTTTTGAATACTTTTGATTTATAAATTCTCTAGCTGATTTTAAAATTTTTGGTGTTTATATTTTAGAACCTGTGTGGTTCCTATTCATTAAAAAAAAAAAAGTCCCCTCTAAACCGGCGACGGGCCGATTGCACAAGTGGTGGCAGTAGCCGCAATAAGATCTGGTCCAATTGATGCTATATGGCGCACAGTGGTACAGAATGCTATTCATTGGTCAACAATTCAGTAACTTTTGATCTAGTAAACATAAAAAATAAAAATTAAAAAATAAAAATAAAAATAAAAATAAAAATAAAAATAAAAATAAAAATAAAAATAAAAATAAAAATAAAAATAAAAATAAAAATAAAAATAAAAATAAAAATAAAAATAAAAATAAAAATAAAAATAAAAATAAAAATAAAAATAAATATAAAAATAAAAAAATAAAAAATAAAAAATAAAAAATAAAAAATAAAAAATAAAAAATAAAAAATAAAAAATAAAAAATAAAAAATAAAAAATAAAAAATAAAAAATAAAAAATAAAAAAAAAAATCGGAATAAGCTACTACTTAATTTTGCAAAACCAATTTTCACACACTTTTCTTTACAAAGGTTTATAAAGCTGTTATACATTTTTAGGAATACGGGAGATAGAGTGTAAAACTATAAACCGGTGGTTTTTTAGGTTTTGAAAACCTAAAATGATTTTTTTCTGATTACAATCTGGTTGCTAATTTCATGGCATTTATTTAGTATGAGTTACACGGTCCATTCGAGCAGTCCAATTCCAGTCCAGTTCATGGCAACGAATCGAACGAGAATATGACTCGAATGCTGTCAACACTGAACTTGTAGGGCAGAATTCTATATGTTTATATTTTGGGACACTAGCTCCCAAAATATAAATATCGGGACGTAATTTAAAAACAATTAGAGATTATCGAAATATGTTAATATCCCCGAACTGTGATTGTCGACTTGACACGTTTCAAAGTAGAACTTGAGGAGTTTTCTTTTGTCTTACAAGTGCGATATTTTTTCTGAAACTTCCGAAAAGTCCACCCGAAGGCCTTAACGACCAATGTGGTACCCTTATAAGTGTTGGAAAGATGTAATGCTGATACAAACAGAAAAGAGGAGTATAGAGTGCACTTTTATCCAATGCAAACAGTTTTCAGTCTTCCCCAAATATTTATTACGCCTTTCAGTAACATAAGCATCCTATACGGGCGCAACGTTTATTTACATTCAATTTGGTTTCTAACCACTGTGTAATCAATGCACATCATCAAGACTTTTATATATCCTTTGGGTACACTTAAACACCCTCCCTGTACTCCATCATTCCACAACACTCTGCATGGCTTGTATTCCACTGAAGTGAAATGGCTTCAACTGTTCTGTCAAAAGAAACCAGAATTGTATTTTTTAAATTAAAATATTTTTCATACTTCATGCGTTCTACTTTTTCACTACTCAATATACACCGGCACACATGTACGTATACAAACATACCGACATACATTACATTTGATTTCATTCATTATGCATATGCTGAGTATTCCCAAATCAAACCGAACCAAATAACAGCATGAAAGATTGACGAAGCAGAATAAGAATGACTCCATCCACACGCTGATTAAGAAAAAAATCTAAAGCCGATGCTGGGAGCTCGGCTCTGGGAGCTGGGAGAATTCCATGCTCGAAAGTTTGACAGTTGGATGCTGTGTGATGGCTTTATTACATGCTGGACATAAACTCAATTGAATGAAATTCAAAACTTCACTTATCCAACTGATTGGCAATATTATGCTGGAATCAATTGTTGCCATATACAGGCATGACGCAGCGCCCAATTCTACGATGTACTAGTACTACTCGCCAATGCCGTCTCCATATCCACCATCACCACAGCCACAATGACTGCCCACTGCCCACAAAACCAGGCAACCGGACAAACGTGCACACACACACACGAACGCACTCATTCCATACGCCTCAGATGGCAATGTGTTTTGTTGAATGTTTACAGATTGAAGAATCAAAACGACATCATCATCATCAGCATCGACATGGGCATCCTCATTCACATACACATCACCATCATCATCATCATGGAAGTTTATGGTGACATTCTCACACACTCTTAAATTTCTCATTGTATGTTTTTGGACTCTTTTTACATAATGGCAGAAAATCAATGATGTTCCAGCAGCCGATACCGATACTCAAACTGATGATGCGACGGTCGGAGCTGGGAGCTGCTGCTGCCGTTGACGTTTGTGGTAGTGTGGCTGTTGAATAGTTTTACAGACTCAGGAAATTGAATTTAAATTCTCAATTCAAAAATTGCAATTGTTCGCAACTGTAAAAGGAGTTCGTTATTTCTCCTTCCTTGTCGAAGTGTGTGTGTGTGTGAGTGTTTCAAAATATCCATGTACACTGAAAACAAAAATCCTGCATTTATTTTGCGAAAGAGATTATGAGTCGGCTGGAGTTTTCGAGATATCGCGGATATATCGAGATATATACCTAGCAGTACAGTAAATGTAGCTTTGCTGTATCTCTTTTCTCCGTGGCTTCTATTTTTAAAGATATAAACTTTTTCCAAAAATAATTTTTGGTGTTTTTGAGTTTTATTGAGTGCAGCTGAGTTCACTGCTTTTATTTTGGTGTGCTAGGCAGCGTGTTATTTGAAATATATTTTTCTTCAGTGTATCATGTAACGAACCACCAACCAAATGGCCAAAATAAAATGTCAAATGGCGGACGATGCGGCCATATTGACAAAAGCTGCATCACATGTCTCCTGCCTTTTATGCTCAAAAATCACACATTAGTATGGACAATTGCAGCAATCGTTATTTTTGTTTTTTGTATTCTGCGGGACTGGTTAATTGTATTAATTAAATATTTCGTTAGGACAATCAATCAACTATCTCCAGGACATTGTTACCACAAATGTTGGGCTCATTGTAGCATACGAAGCTTAGACAATAAACCTAAATTTCATAGAATTGTCTGGTAAAGTCTCGACCTCCTCAGAAATCGACAGTATGGCTTCCGTAGAAATCGATCCAGTACGGACCGGAGGACCTTCCTTTCGGAACGGTGTAATCGAACCATTCATCGCCTTGGTGAAAGCAAGGTCCTGGCTCTGATTATTTTCAGACTACTATCGAAACATATTGCATTTAGTCTTGGAAATACATACCTACTCTCGCTTCATTTCTTCCTCAAAATCACATTCGTGCAGCTGAAAGGATCGATCGAATTATCTAAGCCAAAGGAGGATATATTGAAAATTTAAAAAAAAATTTATATTCTTTATTATGTTTTAGATAAATGAATATGAATGCAAAAACAAGTTATTACAATTTTAATTGGTAACACCCTGTATACCGCAGAACAAAGAGATTAACAGCTTTTTCTTTAGAAAAAAAAGTGAATTTTGAATAGTGATACTATTGAAGTAAATGGGCGATATGTTGACTGCAGGAGTGTCGAGAAGTGTTCATTGCATTTTTATGGAATATTTTAGTTCTTTACCCTTTAAGTCCGAGCATGATTCTTAAATCATAAGTCCCGGTCAGGAAGTAGACAAAGTATATCGTTCAAAGGAGTTGAGGGAATGGATGAGGACGACCCATGCCTTCTGATGGCAAGAGGAACAGGTGGGAAGAACCACAAAGAAAATCTGGGGAAATCTCGATTAGAAGAAAACATGGAGAATACTCGGGTTTAACAAAAATGAGCTGAGCAAACTAGTTGGGGTAATCGCAGGACAGTCTAGCCCAAGGGCACACCTATTTAGGCTAGGATGTTGCGAGAACGACGAATGTAGGGCATGCGGAGAGCACGCCGAGACGGCGAAACACTTGCTGTGCCAGTGTCCAGCTTTCAGGAGAGGATATCATAGATGACCTGTCGGTCATCAAATTAATGGACATAAGGTATTTAAGAAACTTTATAGAGGGGACCGAATTACTAACGTAAAACAGAGACAGGGAATCTGAAGAAGTAAACAGGCCGAATTGATGGCCTACTTGTATGTCAGGAGTTGGCTTCAGTTGATATCTCAACTAAAAATATTATTTTGATAATATCAAATTCGCCGAAGACATAGACCTTCTGTTATGTGGCCAAACAAAGTCATACACTTTAGAGGGGTGGGGCATATTTCCAATATGCTTCTGTAATTCCATACAAATAAAAAAAGATTTGTAGAAAGTTTCCTAAACATATCGAATAACGGAAATACCCGCCACGCTTACAACTCTACTACAATCATAGTCGTTCATGTCATAAAGTCACCACAACACGAGTTTATAAGATTAAAAATTCCTGCAACTTCCCATCATCATCATCATCATCATCAGCAACAGCAGCTCCAGGAGTAGTCACCCCTTTTTTTTTTGGGAAAGTGATTGTGCCTTTCAACGCAAGCTACAACAAACGAAAAATAGTAACATCTCTTACGAAACACACAGACTCACACATATGTGCCAGTCAGTCACTCAGATACGAGCAAAGGCCAACCGAAGAAAATGTCATTTACTGTTATAAGTATCAAATTACACTTCCGCCGGAAAACGACGTTCAATGCTCGTTAAACTATTTTACAAAATACACAAAATATTCGTACGAGTCGACAAACTGAATCGTTGTATCATAAATAATGTGTGTGTGTCTCGATGGCGGTATGAGGCAAGAAAGTGCTAAAAAGATTAACTTTAGGAAAATCGTCACAAAACAGATATAAGATAACGCTTTGCATGGGGGACAGATTATGGAAGGGGTGTATAAATTGGTTTATAATAAAATATCGTCCTTTTGAATATGTTTAAAAGAGTGTGTGTGTGTGTCCAATGCCTGATGTTGTAGAGGGGGTTTGCAGTCATTGGGGCTTCCGTTTAATAGAAATAGTCAAATAAACACAAATTTCATTTAGCTGAAGAGTAAAACCTCAAAATATTATGTTTTGTCTCAGAGACAGGCTGAGGGAAAATTGATAATTGTCAGACAGGATTGACATGCAACATTGGAGGAGGAAGAGAGTGTATTGGAACTAGGGTTGCCGACCATTTTCAACTCCCTGATATTGCGGATTCCCGGGACTTGATTTTCTTTATAAAATATAAAATGTTTAAAAAAAAAACTTTTATTTTATTTTCTTTAAACATATAAATAACTAGTAAGTTGTAATGCGCCTATGGCGCCCGTTAATTTGCTTGAGAAAGTATTTATTACGTAATTTTAAAAATTTTGTAAAAAATATTTTGAGAAAACTTTTTGTAAAAAAAAATTTCGAAAAAAAATAAAATTGGGAAAAAAACATTTGTGGAAAAAAAATTTTTGCTGAAAAAAAAAATTTTGTTGAAAAAAAAAATTTTGTTGGAAAAAAAAATTTTTGTGGAAAAAAAAATTTTTGTGGAAAAAAAAAAATTTTGTTGAAAAAAAAAATTTTGTTGAAAAAAAAACGTTTGTTGAAAAAAAAAATTTTGTTGAAAAAAAAAGTTTGCTGAAAAAAAAAAATTTTGTGGAAAAAAAAAAAATTTTTGTAAAAAAAAAAATTTTAGAAAAAAAAAAATTGGTAAAAAAAAATTTGGGGAAAACACAATTTCTGTACAAAAAAAAATATTATTTTTTTTATTATTATTATTTATAGAATTATTATAGAATGCCTATTTAAATTCCTACGTACTGCGTGACAGAGTCAGTGAATCAGGGAATCAGTGTATCAGTGAATCAGTGAATCAGTGTCGAGGGTAAATATATATTATAAGATTTAAGCGATTACAACGATCTCCGCAAAGAACACAAGAGAATAAAAAAATAAAAAGAGAATAATTAAAAAAAATTAGTTATTACGCTCTTTTGTTGAAAGTGTTGTCAATACTGTGGATGCAAACCTCTTAAACATTTAAAAAAAAGGAGCTTTTCTGATACAAAATTAGTATTCACATCATAAAAAGTGCAAAAAAATATAATTTCGAAGGAATCAATGTAACAACAAATTAATTTTAATAACTTTATTCCGAAATAATAATTTGAATTTTATATTACATATTGTCGGTGCACTGACGATAACTTCTATATCTAATTCTAGTTTGTATATAAAATATATTAATGATCAACGCAAGAATATAAGACGATATAACAATTTCCGTCTGCCTATGGAAAGCACGCTACAGTCCATAATATTGAAGCTAGCCGGCTAATATTTTCCACAAATATGTCTTGTCGCTCTGCAAGCCACATTTTTTGCACGATGTGATTTCTAGAGCGCAGGGACCTGAAATCGGGAAGGTCCTTTGTATGGGGGCTATATCAAAACATTGACCGATATGGCCGTTATTCAACCCTAAATAGCCTTTGTCCAAAAAACAATTTCGAACCAAGTTTTAGCAACCTACGTTGATCCGATGGTACCGAATTTTACGCAAAACTCCCCAAAAACAGTGATTTTTACAGAAGTGGTTTTAGTCCTTGTGAGGAGAACATTTTTATTTCTCAATCGATTGTTCAATAATTGTTCCTGGTTCTGTAAAAAAAACGACAATTTAATTCGGAAGGCTACATTGGCATCACTGTCCGGTTGATAGCTAAATGAATATTCTAACGTTCGTTGTATTACATGCATATGGGCGACACACAAGCAAAAGGCAGGGAGAGTGCATGTTTTTTTTTTGTTGCATTAAAGCAGGCTCGGAATTGTCATTTTTTCAGCAATAATTTTTTTTTTTGCACCATTCAGCTATCGACGCAAACTCATTTAGTCTTTTTTATATTTCAAGAAGAACACATCGGTGGGTAACACGTGTGAAGTGATTGTGTAAAAAAGGAAATAAATAAGATTTAATCCATATTGATTTAATCCATTTTTTTTTCCAAAAAAATTTTTTTTTTCAAGAATTTTTTTTTTAAGAAAAATTTTTTTTTTTAACAAAATTTTTTTTTTCAACAAAATTTTTTTTTTTTCAACAAAATTTTTTTTCCATATTTCAACGGGCGCCATAGGCGCATTACAACTTACTAGTAAATAAATAAATAATAAATATAAATAATTCGGGCATGTTAAAAAGTTGGATAGAATATTTGTAGAAAATTACTGTATGCCTCCCACGTTGAATACATTTTTTTATTCACGGACATGTAATATTAGCATACGCATTGCTACCAATTGGCAAATTATCGGAAGAAGCGCAGGAAGCTCGCAACAAAGATTTCAAAAAAAACTCGAGTTGAGAAAGACAAGTCTAGCCATTTTTAATATGATGCTGATTAGCTCTGATCCAATAATATCAACCAGGGTGAAATTGTCTCAAAAAATTCCACAGTCGACCAAAAATGGCTTTGAATATGTTACATTCTCCTTAAATTTGGCAAAAGCTTATCGTCGCTCTGAAGTTATATACACGTGTCTATATAATTTTTTTTTCTTGAAATCGGCTTTTAGGTACTACAGGGTTTTCCAACAAGAGGTGTTATATTGAATGGGTAGTAGTCACTTTTGGACCTTTTATTCTTTGACATTTGTCACAGTTCGCAAAACTAAAAATTTGCCGCGCCGTTTTATCTCTCGAAGAGATGATTACAATTGGCCACCGAGATCTTGTGATTTAACACTGTGCGACTTCATCCTTTGGGATCACACGAAAGTTAAGATCTACGCCAATAGCCCAGCGTCGATTCAAGAGCTCAAAGATAGACTTCGTAAGGCTATCGAGGACATAGGGCAGCCACTTTGCGATTTGGTTATGGACAATTTCATAAGAAGGAAATGGTCCTGTAAGCGTGGTCGTGGTGGCCATATGGCTGATGTTGTTTTTCATTATGAACGGCGTATCTTCCTCTTTATTATCTCAAAAAATTTCAGGAAAATCCTGTATTAGAAGTTCGACAAAACGAAGTTTCCTTCTCTAGTAAAGCGTTAGAAAGTTATTGATTTTTTACAACTTCAATCTCAGGTATATATTGTATTTAAATTGTTTGAGATGTTCTCACAGAACTAAAACACTTAAAGCTTATCGATTTTTTACAAATTGAACCTCAGGTACATTGATAACTAAGCTAGTTATCGATAATTTCCTTCCTTCTCTAGTAAAGCGTTAGAAAATTATTGATTTTTTACAACTTCAATCTCAGGTATATCCATAACTAAGCGAGTTATCGATAAATTTTATTTAATTTTGATTAATTTGTTTGAGATGTACTCAAAGAACTAAAAGCTTATCGATTTTTTTAAAAATTAAACCTCAGGTACATCGATAACTAAGCTAGTTATCGATAATTGTTATTGATTTTTTTTGGCTTTTTTTGTTCTGAAAAAAACTATCGGTTTCGGGGGTGGGGGGTCCTGGGAATTAATCCCCAGTTCTGGCAGCAAATACCGCAGTGTGTATCGGTCCATTCTGAAACTCCAATTTCGGCACACTATTTCACACTTTTTCAGTGGTTATGACACGTGGAATGTTGCCTTTCACACAGCAATTATGATTGACTTGACCCTTTAGACAAAAGACTACACTTGTCTCCACAAAAAATAGTCGTAGTTGACCAAGGGCCAAAACTTGAGATTAACTACTCAGCCGGTTCACATCCTATATCACATCCATGGCATCGCGTGCACTGCATTGCCGTCCTATTTAGAAGGCATATCAAGAACTTAATTATTTCCTTTGATGCATCGTTCCATTGCCCATATCATTGAGGCCATCATCGTCTTTGAAAAAGTATGTGCCAACAATGCCGCAGGCCCTTAAACTTAATAGTGCATGGTTCAGAGTACCAGCTCTCCTGCTACCAAATTCGGTAATTATTTTCGTTGACGCACTCATTGAATCAAAAATTAGCTTTTCCACCGAAGACAACACTATGCAACAAAAAAAAATTTAAGTTTTAATGAATAACTCCTGAGATTCATTCTCAACTCAAAAAGGATTGCGAATACGAAATTTCAATTAAATTTTAAAAAATGTAACACAAATTGTTTTTAAATAAATTTTTAAATCTTGACCTTTAGTGCCGTTCAATCCAAATGACAGTTTCAGTGTTATTAACAAAGTTAAATCGGAATTGTTGTTGTTGAAAATGTTCATATAAAATTGGCAATTTTCATTAGACAGCTTCTGGTGCCTCTAATAAATATTTTTGGTAATGTGTGATTTAGAACAAAAAAAAGGGGAATGGTATAGGCAAGACGAAGCCTTGCAAGTTCACAACTATAACCAGCGCTAAACTTTAACTTCTATAAATATATATGACCAACAAAACCCAAAACTTGACTTTACCCCAAGTGTTGTTACATTGATATTCCTCCAATATTCACAAACAGATTACTTTCCTTAAAAAAAAAAAAAAAATTCTGACACTTATTAATATTCCCAGTAACATTGGTAATCTCTGGCAAATAAACTCATTCTTACCTAACTTTACATGACAATTTCCCAGGCCATCCCTTTTCTGCGCCACCACCATCATCATCATCAGCACGACCACCCAAAATATAAATTGTTATTCACCACCGCATCATATTCATGATTTTACGTTTGTGCTCTGTGATAATCCCCAGTAAACGTATCAGCACGGCACAAGTGCAAAACTATGTAAATCCCAATGGGAATACATAAAAGTGGGGTAATAAAAAAATTATACTCGATTTGAAACATATTGAGGGCGTTAATATTTAATATCAATGATATGATACTTTCATTCACACTGGCAGAGCCACATGGAACTTGTGCCAAAAATCCAGAGAAGAAACAGAGGAAGATATGAGGCAACCCACCCACCACTAAATGACAATAAAGCAGCAGCTTCCGGTGATGGTGTTAGGTAAAAATCATTCAATTTCCGTTTTGTCGCATCGCATGAAGGAACAGCGCCCGTCACCAACAAAGCTTTGTCCATGAAAACACACACAAACTACATCCATAAGATATGCATGTGTGATATATTCTTTTCTTTTTTATTTGATTTCACTTTTTTCTTTTGCAATCTCATCATAATGCCAATTTTTTTCCCTCTCAATATCACCAAAAAGGAATGAAGAGATACAAAATGTAATCGTTGGCATCACCATCACCATCACCGTCATCACCATCGTCATATAATAATAATAAACTGTATGTGAGTGTGCCTGTGTGTTTAGGATTTATTCAGTGTCTGTATGAGTTACCATACCAAGGATATGTATGTTTGTGGGTTTTGTGCTGTGGGAGGGTGTGATTTGTTGTTCTCTTCCCGTATCATATGCACAGGGCTATGATGAACATTACCACAATGCCTTGATGTAATTGTATTGGCTATGTCGAGTGTGTGTGTGTGTTTTTCTGTGGGGGGCAGACGAGTGGCTGCCACACCATTTCGTTGATACACACAGACACATATATTAACAGGATCCTTTTTAGCTTCAAATTTGAATAATTTTTATTATAAACCAACGTTATGAATTTTTGATGAGCTCTCGTTGTGCTCTATGCTGTAACATAACCCAGCATACAATTTCGAGATCGTTTATTAAACGGCTCATGTTTATGGCTGGGTAATTTTAGAAGTTTCATACAAAACCCCCAAAACAGAAAAGTACGGTAAAATAGTTCAATAAGATGAAAAAAAAAACAATTAAACTCTCATAAGCGGACATCTAAGGGACTGAGAATATTGTCCGCTTATGAGAGAAGTACACAAGAGGACTGACGAGGATTGGTACCGAAAAAAGTGTCCGTTTATGAGAGGTGTCCGCTTAAGAAAGGTGTCCGCAAGGACTGAGTACACTTCCCCGTCTGTTTCTTCGTGGAATGTTAAGGGAAATAAGTAAGTAAGTAGCTCAGGAATGATTCAGGAAGTAAAAATCGTGTAATTTCCCAGGAAATTTATTCCCACAATTGCAGTTGCAAAAAGTGCCTAAAATCGTACATTACTGCATTGGTAGTAAAAAATCGACAAACATCCCTGGAAATATGTCCCGGGAATTCCCGGGCTAAAAAACGTAATGGCCAATCATAAAGGCTTGAGGTGCTTATGATACAATTGAATTTGTTATATCTTTGTAAATATAATATTGAAAAAAAATCTCCCTGGTAGGCGAGTTGCTTGCCTATCAGCGTGGCGGTGGTGGGTACGATTCCCACCAAAGCCTTTGGTCTGTCGCTGCAAAAATCTAGCCAAATGGTCTGTGTCACCCGGTTTACCCTTGGAACCATAATTAGAATATAAATTTACTTTGTAGTGTAATTAAATAAAAACAAAATAAATAAATAAAATTTAATATTTTGTGATTAAGAGTGTTGGACCATTTTCTATCGAATTTCATTAGAAAGCGATTTTCGAAAAAATGATAAAATTTTTGGCAGCGAATCGAACCCACAACCCCCAAGCACGCTACCAACTCGCCTGCCGGGTCGCTTAATTATTAAACTTATTTCAAAATTTTAAAACAGAATAAGGCAAAGTAAAAGGATAAATTGAGTTTTCTGTATGTTACAGAAATTTGATTTTTTTTTCAATTGAATTATCTTGTGATGAAAACCGAAATTGTCCATAATAAATTTTCGTTCTTCGTTGGGACGAAACTTTTTGTTCATTTTATAATATTAAAACACAAACACAAAATTTGGTTCCCATCGCTTTATAAAAAAAGAATGGGCTTTTGTAAATCTCGAGAATTGTTTTGTCAATTCATTGATATTTAAATTAGAAATAGAAAAAAGAGGAGGAAGCTGTTTAATATTTGTTATTCCACCATCCCGGTTTACAGGTTTACTTGCGAGCAGCTTCCTCGACAAACTTGAATAACAGTTGGCCAGTCCACCACTTAGTTCCCTAACGAAATTCTTCGTAAGAACCACATGAGTCTTGCCCGTACGCATCATATTGAATCTTTCACAACATCCCCATCTACATCTGGCCACATCATAACCCTAAAATACAGGGTTCTCCAACAAGAGGTGTTATTTTGAATCAGCCGGTATTTGTTACTTTTGAAGCCTTTACTCTTTGACATTTGACTTAAGTGGAAACTACGCCATTACTAAAAATGGAACGACACACGCTTTGAAATTATTAAAATTCACTACGCAAATGGTGAAAATCTTGCAGTCACAGTTCGCAAAACTAAAAAGTTTCCGGACCATGTTATCTCTCGAAGAGGTGATCACAATTGGCGTAGAGTGTGATATTATTCGAGCAATCTGCTGTCGTCAACCATCCACTACCAAAACGTTTGCTGGGTACGAGTATCTTTCAGTCTCTTCCGTTTTTCCAATCGCTGAGTCCAAAAACGTGTGTGTCGCCTAAGCCAAGTGACAAACGTTGAAAATTTATTAATATTTCTGCTCCTTAAGCTTTCCAGCAACATGTCCTTTACCAACTCACACTATCACACGGTCTCACTCACAGCTTTGGTGTCTCGACCACCAAAAGGACATTAATAATAGGTGGGCTGAAGACTGTTTATGTGTGTGTGTGTGTGTGAGAGACAGGCAAAATGGAACGTCGTGTGCGTGGCGTGCCCTCCGTCGATAGACTGCAATTGTCTCATATTTCTACGGAAGCAGGGACGGACTTTCTGTCGGTCTTGTTTACATAACCTTTGCTTCGTGGTGTGTGTGCGTGCCGGCGTGTATATAGAAAAGGTGGTAATATTTTTATTATGGAAAATTTGCATTTATATTGCGTCTATCATGTAATCCCATAATTTTTTTAATTAAATCAAAGACAAACGTTCATCATCATCATCATTGTTCAAGCAACAGCCAACGCGTTTCATTAAATTACCAACCCAAACGCAACACCAGAGCATTGTGGGAATGTTTGTTAAACGGGGGGAGGAGCAGGAACAGAGTAGTCCTATGAATTTACATCGCGAACAGAAGCGGCACAAACGGAAAAAAATACTCAACTGCAATCAATTATGAATGTAAAGTAATAATAGTTCACGATTTTGCATAAATTTGTGTTGATAGTCAATTCTACTTGCTAAATTTACATATTTCTCCCATTTAACATACAATCAATTTGTTTTCTTTTTTTTTAATAAAATACAATGGCGATAACAAGTTGACGATAGTTTAATTACTAATTATCATTTTTAACATTCTCTTCCTTTGGTTGTAACTGTAATCGAAATCAATTATATTTGGATGCTCCACCATCGGGGTGAGGGGGACATACTGGCAGACTCGTTTGATTATATTTCCCTTTGCTATTGAAAAAGATGATACTGTTATGTTATTAAAATTCAATTAAACTTCTATATATGCAGATTGCCAGGGGGACGGGCTGGCCTCATCCTGCCACCACCAACGACTCCGACGAGTGTATGTGCGGCTGGGATAAGTCGAGCTAACTAAATGTAATCAATTCCAAACGATTAAGTGATTTTATGTGTCCCGAGTTATAATTGGATTAATAATGCGCATACATCAGCAGAAAAATCCACAATAGAATCTACTCCTCATCTATAGGACGGCTGTCTGGTCAAATTCGTACAAAGCAACAATTATTTACTACACTGAAAGAAAGAAGTTTCACATAAGAATAAATGAAAAATCTCCCCCAGAAGCAGAATATGAAAATATATGTATGTTGTTGCTGTTATAAATGGTTGCAAAAACAATCTACTAGATTAAGAATAAACCGAATGGTGGTGAATTTATAAAAAATACTTCAAATAAAAAATTAAAAAGCCCAAGTTTTTGCTGTTCTAAATTGTTACAGAAACATTTGATTTGTGATGGATTTCTTGCAGTGTATTTAATCACAACTTAAATACTTTCGTTTCGGCTATCAACAGCAACAACAACAACAGCAACAAAAATCACTAAAACTTAATCATGCGTTTCAATATGAATTCATACACACTTCCATACTCACATACACACATACGTACACACACAACAAAAGCCATTAGCACCCACAAGAATGCGCTGTAGCATTCCAACCCACCCGTAACATGTTAAAGCCAACACCAGCCATCAACAATAACAACAACAAGAACACCCACAATGGGGGATGAAATCCCCCAAACGAACGACTGCAAACCAATTAAGAAATCCATGAATAGGGAAGGTGGGGTATCAAAAATGGTGTGATGTCGAAAGTAAACATATTTTGGACGTCATCTCTCTCTCTCCCTCTCCCACACACTCACGGAGCATATCTCTATGTTAAGCATCGTTAGCAGTCCGATTAAATGGGTGGTGGGGGCTTGATGATAGCATGATATGAGAAGAAAGAAGAAGAGATATGCCAAAACGTAGAAGAAGAAAACGAAATCAAATAGCCACACGAATTTCCATAGATATACAACAGGGATGATAACGCCGGTACTTTTGTACATTTTTGGGAGATACTTTTGGAGTTTCAAAAGAGTTGTGAGTAGGGTTTTTAATTTCCAGACCAGGATTTAACAAATTTGTTTTAAAAAAGTTCTATTTTTCAAAAAAAAAACACAATTTTATTGTTTTTTTTAAAAAAAACTTAAATATATAAATAATTCTAAACCCGGTTTACCCTTGGACCCAAAAATAAGAATATAAATTTACTTTGTATTGTAATTAATTAATAAATAAATAAATAATTCAGTTATGTTAAAAACTGGAAATGATTAATAAAACTTTAAGTAAAAATCCTAGGGAATTAATGTTGAAAAAAATCATGTACATACAGGGTTCACCAACAAGAGGTGTAATTTTGAATCACCCGGCATTTCGGTAGCTGTCACTTTTGAAGCCTTTATTCTTTGACATTTGACAAGTAGAAATTGCGCCATTACTAAAAATGCAACGATAGACGCTTCAACAACGCATTGAAATTATTAAAATTCACTAGAAAAATGGTGAAAATCATAATTCTCAAAACTAAAGCATTTTTGGGACGTCGTGAAGTAGCTTGTCAGAAATACAGAAATTGGTGGACAAATTCTAGCTGTTGGGACAAGTTAGTGATGTGAAGAATAAAACCCGTGCATGTCGCTCAAGGACACCTGAGAATATTGCTGCTGTAGACAATAGTGTTGAGAAAAACCCAGGTTTGTCCATCGCTCGTCGTTCTTTGGAATTGGTCATTCCACAAACGTCATTACACCGTATTTTGCATAAAGACTTGGGTCTTAAATCTCATAAAATTCAGTTAACACAAGAACTCAAGCCGGCTACGTCAACAAGCAAAATTGTCCTATCTGTGGCTGGGAAAACCCAAGAGTTATTGTTGAGAAGCCTCTCCATTCTCAACGTGTGACTGTTTGGTGCGGTTTATGGTCCGGCGGGGTCATTGGCCCCTACTTTTTCGACAATGAGGTTGAACTGTTACGGTGAATGCTTTCAGTTCCTGTAGGAAAATAGTGAACAAATGCAAATCACCAGCATGGCAAAAGGTAAAATGTCCATTAATGTTGCACCTAAAACGCTTACGCCTACGAACCCCCAACCCAATGTAATTTTCTATTAAAACAAATACACCTTTTTCTACATAATTCTGTGTACCGTTTCGTCAATTCCATTTATCATCCCTGACACTTTAACGATGGTTGCTCGTATTCGCTTACACAGATAAATCTCTGAATGTGATTGTAATGAAGTTATTTGAGATGCCTGAGTTTGTTGGTTGGTGTTAATAAAAGTGTGTGATTGTGTGTGTGCGGAGAATAATTTGCGCAAAAAAAAATGGGGGAGGTGGCGATTAGGAGTTAGTTGGTTGAATGTGACTGCGACTGTGGATGGGAATGGCGATGGCGATGTAGTAACGGAAGAGGATTTGGATAAAGTGATAGGGGGGGTTAGGTAAGTGTTGTAATTGGTGAATTGATGGCAATGTTTATGAGGTGTTTGATCGTGTCTGTTTGTGTGTTTGAATTTGTGCGCTAAAATTGATTTCCAAACATAACATCGTACGAGGAAAGTTTACAGAAATTGGAAAACATTTTGTACATAAAGTAATCTCTTATCGATATTGTAGAAGGGTCTTTAACATACATGTATCTCTTAAAGAAGTTTTTAAAAACGATTTTGCCTGACACTGGCTTGGAACCGAAGTCAAAGACACTCTAGATGGCTAAACTCCCGACTTTTCCCATAAATGACAGATATTCATTTATTTATTACAATACAAAGTAAATTTATATTCTAATTTTGGGTCCAAGGAAAACCGGGTGACACAGACCATTTGCTTAGATTTTTGCAGCGACAGACCAAAGCCTCTGGTGGGAATCGAACCATGTACCATTTCATACTCTGGATCAAATTTATTACCAAAAGATTGGCCACCAATCTGGATTTTCACAAGAAAATTGTGTTCAGCAATGAATGGTTGAATGGGTACGTTAATAAACAAAATTGTCGCATCTGAAGTAATGAAAATCCAGATGGCATTGCACAGAAAAAACATATTTTTGAAATCAATTACGAAGTTTGTATGGAATTCGTCAATTCAATTACTTTTTTAATTGGTTTTCTTCCAATTACAAAAGTTGTGAATTCAATTACTCAAATTTTAAATAAGTAATTGAATTTTTTACTATTTTTTACATGGATTTCGCCAAGAATTTCTAAGTTCAATTACAACATTAATTGATTTCCAAGCTTAATTTCAATTACGACAGTAATTGAATATTTTTGCCCGTATTTTTTTCTGTGTGTTGAGAAGCCGTTACATCCTCAAGAAGTCACTGTGTTGTGGTGCTCTATGGGTAGAGGGAATCATTGGTCCATGCTTCTTCAAAAGTTAAGACAATGGGGAACGCTATAGAGCCGGGATTAATGACTTGTTCGTGCCTGAATTGGAGGATGTTGATGTGAACGACCTTTGATTCGAACAAGATGGCGCTAAATGCCATACAGCCAAAGAAATAATCAATGTATTGAGGGCAGCTTTTGGTGAGCGCATTATCTCGCATTGTGGGCCTGTGGCATGGCCTCCAAGATCGTGCGATTTAACACCGCTGGACTATTTTCTGCGGGGTTATGTGAAGTCGCTTGGTTACGATTGACGCCTTGGGAGAGAATATTCGGCTCGTTATTGCTGACATACGTCCTCGAATGCTTAAAAAAAGTGGTCGAAAATTGGGCTGGAATTTATTCTCGACAGCCGCGGCGGCCTCTTGGCCGAAATAGTTTTTAAAACATAATGTCAAACCCTTATCTCTATTCGTACTATAAATTCTTGGCCATAACATTGAATTATATGCGTTTTATATCTTCTTGAAAACCCCACGTCTAAAAAAAAACACCCTTTATTTATTTCACTATGCTTTTGACACAAACAGACATGTAAGTGCCCAATACTCAGAACTACCCGTTCTATGTCACCTACCGCTTTCCAATTAACCAGTATACAAATATACGTTTCTCTTATGTTATTAAAATCTTACAGAGCTCCCGTTTTTTAATTTTTCACATTAGGTTGAATGTCACTGTTAATTAATTAATAAAAATAGGAAGTTATGAAGAACATCGTTAGCGATTAGTAATTGATTGGAAATAAATGGCTTCTTTAATTTGAATTTTATAAACCGACTCATTTTGGATTTTTTATATGAAATAAATTGCAAAAATAATACAGCAAGAGGTGTTATTTTGGTATTCAAAACCAACTGAATTTTTCAGGAAAATAATTTCAATTCGGAGGATCACGTCTGCCTTATGAAGCCCATGAGTTGTGTGTTTTTGTTAAATGTAATGAAACTGAAAGCCTGAACCTATTTAAGAATTTAACCATGATTTCAAACCAAAAAAAAAACTAATAACAAACTAAAATAAACACATTGTAAGCCCACCCTCGTTTATTCAACTTTATTTGTGTCTTTTGCGATAATTTAGCCATAAATAAGAGTTTGCAGCACAGGGTCTTTGTCGATGAGAAACACGTACCGCAAAAGATGACCCACAAGGTAATCATAAATTTTCATCGAAAATATGTGGCTTTAGTACAAAACAGAAAATCACCACCTTTAAACTTTCCACGTCCCTTCATTCGGCTAGTGACTGCTGCTAGCTGCTTCTTCAAGTTCATTTTATGGCCACATTAAACAATTGGAAAGCAATTACGATACTCGTTTACTTTAACGTTTCGTTTCGCTTATTCGGTGTTTATTGATTGATTGGAAATTGCTTTTAAAAGCGTTGATGTATAAGATTCTGTTTGTTGTATTTTTTTAGGCTACCAATTAACAAAAGCAAACACAGTTCAACAAAACGGATACTGTGAAAACAAAATGCGTCTCGGCCGACCAACAAAAAAAAAAACGCAGACACACACACAAAATGCAAAGAAGCGGCTTCTCTTTTTCAGATGCCGAAATCATTTAACAACCCACCAAATCAACACCGCCGCCAGTAACTTCAACTCCAAACACCGCGCATTGTGTGTGTGTGTGTGCGTGGAACCTCTACAACAATTTGTCAGAAGATCTGAAATCAAAACCCATTTAGCGACAAAGTCATAATTGCCTCTCCATGCGGCTATGATCAGCCGGCGCACATCTTGGCCAGCTCTACCTGTGTGTAGTGGCTGTTTCATGCTGAAGATTCCACAATGAAAATGAAAACATTTAAATACTTAATGCAAACAAATTTCGAACAAATCTTTTTTCCTCGTCTCATTTTTGAACTTGCGGCTGATGATGATTTAATGGTTACGGATGGACGGACTGACATCAACACCACAGAAGCCGCTTCTGTATGCACTGAACCGCCTTCAGGACGCTCAAAGCCTACCACTGAACTCGGACAACAACTCATCAGGTAAATGTTTACATTTCATATTTATCCTCACCTCATCTCCATCTGGCTCTCTGTGCCATTCATCGGCCGTGCCGGACAAAGCGGTACGATCAAATATGACCGCCTAAATCGGAAAACAATGAAAAATCAATCGACGAAAAATTGGATAAATATTGAGTTGGTTTTGAGAACTTGACTGAAAGAGGCACTTTTTTAATTTGTTTAAATTGTTTGTTGATAAATGCCATTATTTGTTAACTCTTTAGTTGCTTGGGAGGTCTGTAAAACTACTGATGATTTTCGTTGTTATTACGTAGTTAAGAGTGTTATGGAGCCCACTGTAGACTTAGAATTTTTCAAATTAACATTTGGCAGTTACACTCCAATGATTATTACAAATGAATTGGTTTCCAATTGAAATTAATAGTTTCATTAAATCAATTATTTTTTTTTAATTGCTCAAAACAAAAACATTGGCTTACTAAATCATTTCGTCTGTGTAAACGTTTCCCTCTCAACCGTTTTTCGGTTGACGTAATATTAAGTTTAGCCAAACGGAAAGGATTTTGGTATAAATTAAAATAGTACTAAACAATAAAGTACAGATTTATCAACAAATAAGTTACAAGTCTTGAGTTATTATTACGAAAGTTCTAGCAGGTAAAGTTCAGAATCGGTCTTATAAGCATCATCGGGTTAAGACCGCAGCGCCTGCCAAAGTTTTCCGACAGGCACAGTAAGCGTTCAAAGCGAAAAGATCGACGGCAAGATATAAGCTATGCACAAACGATATCAATGAACATCAATACGGACAAGGACAAATAACATACATATGCGCCATAAAGTTATCAAACGGGTGATTACACCGTGTTACAAAAAATAGATTTTTTTCTGTCCTATGAACCAAATTTACTTTTTGGGAAAGGGGATAAAAAATAAAAATACACGTATATCGGCGATTTTCATGTACACGTCAGAATTTTTTTTTAAGTTTGAAGTATGAAGCTCGTAGTTGCCTGTGTGAAAGCCTTTGGAACGATTTTTAACCTTTTTTCAGTGATCCAATCGAGCTGATATTTGGCAGGCAGACTCGTGGAAATGTCTGTATCACGTCAATTTTTTTTAAAAAAATAAAGATTTTCCTAAATTTTTTTTTTTTTTAAATGTTTTTTTTTAGGTTCCAGTTCAAAAAAATTTTTTTTCGTAACGCTTAAGTAGTTTAAAAATTTGGAGTCTCTTCAAGTTATGCTAAGAAAAGTGAAAAAAATATTTTTTTTTCAAAAATAATAAAAATTGGGGAAAACCTGAGATTGATAAAAATTGTTTTTAAAAAATTTGACGTGATACAGACATTTCCACGAGTCCGCCTGCAAAAAATCAGCTCGATTGGATCACTGAAAAAGGGTTAAAAATCGGTCCAAAGGCTTTCACAAAGGCCACTACGAGCTTCAAATTTAAAAAAAAATTCTGACGTGTATATGAAAATCGCCGATACACGTGTATTTTTATTTTTTATCCCCTTTCCGAAAAAAGTAAATTTGGTTCATAGGACAGAATGTGTGTAACACGGAGTGTGTAACTTGGAGTGATCGAAACATTTGATGATGTGGTAGGTGGTACAGTGTCTCGACTACCTGTACGCCCATGAAATGTTGATGTCTCTGTTAAGGTCTGCAATTTATATCAAATGCAGACACATCAATGAAACGTCGATGTTGTATTTCCCTTTGGGCGTACATGTCGTCCAGACACAGTACCGCCCATCTGTACTCCACTTACCCGTACTCGATCTCATCATCACAGAATTGTCGAACAATGCGGCAGAGTTCTTTATCGATATTTGTGTTTATTTCAATTGTCAACCTTTATTTTGATTTATATAAGGCTTTTGTGTGTTTTATTTTAAGATGAATTCGCATTGACAGATGAGGTCTGGCGACATCTTTGCGGCTGAGTTAGTAGAATGTCAACATAAAATTGGAAACCTCGTTCAATATTCTAATTAATAATTATGTGTTGGAATATGGAGAAAGGCTCTCAAGGCTCGAGGGAATATTGTATGCAGCTTGGTAATCACGGTAACCGTATGGTTTACTTTTCATGAACGTCAGGACGTAGCCTGAGTTCTACCAAACAAACGATGCAGTTCAGTTTATTTACGCTCCTAACCACCTCCAGCCTTAAAACGTCCAAAATTCCGATCACAAAACACGCTTGAATTTTTCTTTACACGATATTTTACGATCGGTTGGAAATATCGAAATTATTTTAAAATTTATTTAAAAAAAAACACAAAAAACAACGCTGTTTTAAATTTTTATGAATACGGGGGTATAATATTATGTAGCCTCACAGGCGAAGTTTAGTATTTAAGTGTAAAAAAAAGAGGTTTAGTGTCGTAGGGTTAAGGTTGCAGTCATAACCTCGGCAGGACTGGGTTTTGTCATCTTTATCTAGGACTGACATTCAGTTGTGTTCTCCAATATTAACTTTTGTCCTCAATAAGTGGTTAAAGTGTTCACATCATATTCTTATTGTAAAGGGTGTTTTTTATTGGGGTATATAACTTTAAGTTGGCATCACTTTTTTAACTGGCGGCCATTTTGTCAGCTGTCAAGTGATTAATATTTAGTTTGGTTTGCCATTTCATCATGAACAGGTTGACAAAAGAACAACGCTTGCAAATCGTGCAAATTTATTTCGAAAGTAATGGTTCAGTTCGCGAAGTTCACCGCAAGCTCCGTCCGAATGAATCGATTCGCCACCGTGCACAGCAATTGGAGCTTTGTCCATCAACTTTATGGAAGATTTTGCGCAAAGATCTTGGCTTGCGACCTTACAAGATCCAGCTTGTGCAAGAATTAAAGCCGCGAGACCATGCAATGCGTCGTGATTTTGGTGTATGGGCCGAAAATGAGATTCATCTCGATGCTGATTTTCATCACAAAATTTTGTTCAGTGAAATTGGACCTGTAGAATTGGCTTTATTCGAGCCAGCCGCGGCGGCCACATGCCCGAAATCATATTTAAACATTAATGACATAAAATTATCCTTCCAATAAAGCCAAATTGATGGACATTAAAACGATTTTCTTGTGTTTTATTTCAATTCGAAGTTCTATACCTCAATAAAAAAAAAACACCCTTTACTTGCGTTACCAGATCTCCATTTTCATCGTTATAAAAGTTCATACCATTGCAAGAGCCCTCATTCGGTCGTCTGACTTTTCAATATCATTTTCGTATATCTTTTGTACACATCTCAGTCTCCTCATATTCGAGCAATTTCATTACTTATTTTCTAATTGTTCTTTCTTTCTCCCGCTACTCCCGTTCTAAAGCCGCTCTTATTTGTACACACTGCAGTGTTGCGTTATGGGCAGCATTCTTTGTTGCTGTAGCTGTATTAGTGCCCTGGTCATGCCATGGGTTTCTTGGAAGCGGTGTTAGGTAACACACAAACTGGGATTGACTGGATATATCCTGGATTTGCTCAAGACCATCTCGTGCATGTTTTATTAGCATCTCCAATTCTTTCACATGAGAATCATGGATCTTATCGCGTAAGAGTAGTGGCTCTCTTTTCATAATATTTATGATGAAACTAATACATATTTCTCTTTCGAGAACAGTTTCATATGAAAAACAAGCTTGAAAAAAAACGCTTTTTGTACCAGTGATCAATACCAAAATCCTGCCTAGAAAACAATGACCCAGGTTAGAATCCCGATTTACTTAATTTGTCCCCGCCTTTGAAAAACATCTTTCTAAACAACATTTAAGATTTGCGGCAATTAAGACCGCTTCCACGAAGAAGCCAATACATACATATGCTTCATTATCCATTCATTCATTCCTAAAATATTTCCATATCCGTTCAGCTACCCTTCTACCTCCCCCCCCCCCCCCCCTTCTACCATTTAACAACATTATATGGGTGCGATATATCAACAATGGCATTTATTGGCTGGGCTCATTGATCAGCGTTAATTTGGTCTGTAGCATTTGCCTGTTAGCTGTTAATAGAGTTACCAACAATGTGTTAAACATTTCATTTAGCCATAGTTATTAAACGTTTAAAACCGAAAACGGCATCGTTTGATGTCCAGATCGAATGGCAGGCCAACCGAAAGACAGACACAGTTAACAATTCACTAACCATTTCAATCATACGAATACGAATACGAGTACGAGTACTCATACTTGTATACAAATTAAGTACTGATTATTTGATTTTGTGGCTATTTCATTCATTCATTCGTTCTTCAACTCGTTAAAAATTAAACAGAAACCAAACGTACCGACACTTTGACCGCGGCCAGTTGGCTCATATAATTGGCGGCAAAATGGTTTTTGATTTCTGGTCTTGTGAATTCACTTGTACTCGTTGCTAGAGAACGATGTGGCAACCGAATGTGGGTCACTGTTAAAACTTTGCCAACGACAACAAAAAAAACACACACACTAAAAACTTGCTAATTAATTTCGCTTTTCAAAAATATGGAAAAATAATAACAACGAAAACAATATCGAAACGTTTTCACACCTTCGTTCAACAGTATAAGGGAATAATTTGGAGGATTCTCAAAGAGTTGCAGCTTTTTTGCCCCGTTTGACTAATTGCGGAATTTTCAAATGCACGCAGAAGCAAAAGACTGAAGGGAAATTTTGGCATTTCTGAAATGTATGCATGGCTGTCGTTTGTTGATTTTTTGTATTCACATTCGCCTTCGCGTATTTCGAACTATTGTTTTGAAATCTCTTGATTTTCTTCACGTTTAATCTTTGTGATCTAAAGTTTGGTTTGTTTTAAAGCCACCGCCGCACAGTAGTCTCAGACGACAAGAAGGTAAATGGTATTTGGTATAAACGGAGTGAAGAGGACAAGTAAAGAATTCAAGGAGACCGGAGTCAAGAAAATCAGGAAACTAAATTGAAAAAATGCCCCTAAAATATAAATAAAATATAAATTGACTCACTGTGTGAGCAAAGGCCAAGTGCTGGACCGTCCTATGGGTATTAGTGTGACCCGATTTACACGATGACTTTCCACGCTGGTTGCACAGACAAGACGTTCGAAGATTGTTGGCAACGGGGGTAGAAAAACATTCACAAAATGGAAATTCTGGAGAAATTTGACATTTTAATTGAACACTTTAAGAAAAAAATATATTTTTTTTTGACATTGTCAATTATATTTTGTTTATGCATAAGAAGAATACACTGCAGAAACAGGGACGTATGTTGTTTTTAAAGAGTCATCGGGTAAATGCTCATTACTTTACGAAGGGGTTTCACAAGGAAAGGTCAAGAAACACTCTGGGTAAAAGGTGAACGTGTAAATTGGGACTTTCATTTCAAAAAATGTGTGAAAATTGTTTTTTTTATTTTCATACATTTTTCTTAACACAGTTCTTTTTTAATTTTAATGAATACAGGGGAAATGTCTTTAATAGAAAATAAACATAACAAATTTGTGAATTTCACTTCAACGCAGGTCTGCCTCGAAAAATGCAGAAAATTTATATAAAATTTAAATGATTCAAAATCGAATATTCCATAAAATATTTCCATTCGTTTCGGACTCAGGCATATTAATACAATGCCGGTTTAGAGATTGGATACTCTTGCTTTGCTTTATAAAAAAACAATTGGTTTAACAAATGAACCTGGAAGTAAAGGGTGTTTTTTTATGACGTGTGATTTTCAAGAAGAAATAATGTTATTGGCAAGTCGAGAATAAATTCCAGCCCTATTTTCGCCCACTTTTTGCAGTATTTGGGGAATTGTGTCAACAATAACGAGTCAAATATAGTCGTCTAAGGTGTAAATTGTGTCGGACTTATCTGCGTAGCCAAGCGACTTGACATAACCCCACAGAAAATTGTCTTGGAGGCCACGCCACAGGCCCACGCTCACCAAAAATTTCCTTCAATAAATAGATGGTTTCGTTGGCTGTACGGCATGTAGCGCCGTCCTCCGACGGTCATATCCGGCACGAAAAAGTCATGTATCCTGGCTCTATAGCGTTCCCCATTGACTGTAACATTATGGCCGTCTTCATTTTTGAAGAAATATGGACCAATGATTCCCTCTGCCCATAGAGCACTCCAAACAGTGACTTTTGAGGCTGTGACGACGTCTCAACAATGGCTTGTGGATTTGCATTCCTCCAAATGCGACAATTTTGTTTATCAACCCAAAGAAAGTTTCATTGTAGAAAAGATTCTTGTGAAAATCGGGATCGGTGGCCATGATTTTGGTAATAAATCTGCACGATTTACAAACGTTGTTCCAGAGTAAGTCTTTTCATTATGAAATGGCAAAAAGACCAACTCAGAAGAAAGTGGGGCCAGATTGACACGGCTAAAAAAAACACCCGGTATAGAAATTCGTCAGCCACTTTCTGAATAATTAAAAATATGTAAAAATTGTAAATGGTTTTGATCATTTTCAACTTAGTTTCTTCTCCAATCCAACCAAAGACTGTACAGAGGGCAGACGTCCCAAGTTGTTTTTTTGACACATTTGACATGACAGTATTTGAAAGGTTTTCAAAGCAAATAAGTTTTTTTAAACAAATACCTACTTTTATTAAACAAATACTGTTTAAATACCCTTTTGGAAATGTTCAGCAAACGACGTGGGACTTCTGCCCCATGGATGGTTTTTGGTCCAACTATTATTCAATTAGTAAGTATAATTTATTACAATTTCCATTACCATCTCACTACGTTCAGCACGACTTCTAAGTAAAAAATAATGACTTATATCTTTATCTCTCTCTATCTCTATCTCTGTCACCCATTTACAAATGTGTTGTATCTGTATGTTTAGAACTCAATCTATCGAACTCACACATTAAAATTAATTTTTCTGATAGTCGGTACAGACAAAAATTTGCAAATGGGAAAGCTGTTATTAGAATCGTCCGTAGTTTAGTACCTAGTGTATGTCTTACCGCTTAGCAGTGTGGCTAGTTGCCAGTCCCAAGAGTATTCCAGCGAACTTCGAGGCAGCTCAGCTAGTGAGTTACACACATTCTGTCCTATGAACCAAATTTACTTTTTTGGAAAGGGGATTAAAAATAAAAATACACGGGTATCGGCGATTTTCATGTACACGTCAGAATTTTTTTTTTTTTAAGTTTGAAGTATGAAGCTCGTAGTGGCCTGTGTGAAAGCCTTTGGACCGATTTTTAACCCTTTTTCAGTGATCCAATCGAGCTGATTTTTTGCAGGCAGACTCGTGGAAATGTCTGTATCACGTCAAATTTTTAAAAAAATAGATTTTTATCAACTCTCAGACGTGTATTTTTATTTTTTCCCCTCTTTCCGAATATGTGCATTTGGTTCATAGGACAGAAAAAAATCTATTTAATCGAACTAACTAGTTGCAAATGGGCCAACATTTGTGGCACCAGAACAAAAGTGGGCAGATATTAAAAAACGAAGTCCAAAAGAAACAGGACATTTTTTCCACCTACAAAACTCCGGCTCCTGTGATGGCAATCTGTCCAGCAGCTAAATGGAATGTTAGCACTTTCATTTCGTTCAGAATCACTGTCCACCAGCAGCTCAATTGTGGAAGCCACCGACGGCAATGGGGAGAGGGGAGTGAGAAAGATCAAGAAGACTTGACTATCTTAATAAATCTGAACGGCGGTATGGCGTATGTATGTGTGTGTGTGCGTGTATCGGAATATGTTGATCTTGCTGATCTTGCTAATGATTTGTTGAATTTGCTCATATACTCGTGTAACGATGATATGCGTTGATCTTTTTCACACACACGCACGCACGCACGCTTCCAAAAGAGCCGCCAACATACGCAACATCCACTGCCTCGAACTCGAACATACGTTTTCGGTGTGATAAGAATCTCTTGGATGCGTCTTTTGGTTCGTTGGGATTTTGAATTTGTAAGTTTGCCTCGTACATACACATTTCATTTTTGCAAATTCAACACTATTGACCGACCGATCATCGGCCATTACTCAGATCACCGAGATCGTAGCTGTGCTTTTGGATGAATCCTCCATGTTCCCTGTTGTATTGAGATTTAGGCTTTTGTTCTTAGTTTTTGATTCATAAATCTTCAATATTACGCATGTTTAATGTTTGCCCGTGAATACGCCAAGCAAAACAGTCCAGCGCACGGTACAGCAAGTATTTGCGGCTTGAATGCTGTGCTGGTTACCGCAGCTGGAAAGGGCGAGGGTGAAGGGGAGTCCATTTGGAAACAATAAACGGTTGGGATCTTCCGCGGATGATTTTGGTGTTGATGTGTAGTTTTAATCACAGGACACTGCCAATGGTGGGACAACCTGGTCACTATACGTAACCCGGTCACCTGCTAATGTACAGTAATTCATTGTCGGCTTAGATCGCCCATTCAATGGCAAGTTTGCACCATTCTCTTCAGGATGATGATCTTTCGGGCGGATTTGTATTTCCTTATTTTGTTTTGTTTTTTGTGCGATCATTTGAAAACAGCAAAAATATTTATTTCATTATTATAATCGCTTATAATGTTGTGTCATTTATTTTCAATTCACCTTTTCCCCCAAACGTTTGAGCTTTACCTTGCTTGCCCGCTCCGTAAGGCATTCGGCTGCATGGCTTTCCGATTCAATAGAATTTGTAGGCATTCGATGGCCGTTGAAAATATTCAGTGGCGGCATTTACTTTTTAGTTAAACTCACCACATGAGTCCCATTTTCTCGGGCTGGTGGTGTGCCATGATGGTCCCTCCGTCTGTCGTCTTCTTATTGTTGTCGGCAAAGACAGACTGGCCTGGTCTGGTCTGCGACTTTCGTTAAGGGAACTTCCACCCGCTGACTATTAGTATTGTTTGTGCGCTGGCCAGCATTATGTTCTACATGAGTCTTGATGTTATTCGAAAATATTTAGAATGATTTTGATTTTAAATATTAAATCAATTTAACTAATGGCCGGTCGCTTGTTTATTTCTTTTTCAATAAACAAATGTCTACATTGACTTTGTTGTGTC
This sequence comes from Hydrotaea cyrtoneurina, assembly GCA_958296145.1. NCBI lineage: Eukaryota > Metazoa > Arthropoda > Insecta > Diptera > Muscidae > Hydrotaea > Hydrotaea cyrtoneurina. The sequence goes on along the minus strand of OY282512.1, from coordinate 138,310,553 downwards.
CCCCCCTCCATTCTTTTCCATTCTTAGTTAGAGCTGCTACTTTTCATTTCAAATTAACTAGCAAAACCCCCGGTCATTTGGTGTCATTACCAGCCCGCATAAGACTACGAGCTGTGGTCCGCTTTTCCCAAACGACAGCCCGGCTATCTAAAGTCGTTCTGTCACATTTAGTGCTCGCTTGGTTGGTGGTTAATCAATAATGAAATGATCGTCGAGTGGGGTGAAACAGGTTCTACCTACTCGTATTAGTTGTTGTTACGAGTGTTACGGGCCGAGGTTTGTTGTCGTTTTATTGATAAATTATAATTTATCGCAGTTACGGTGAATGCAACATGAGGCATAAATGCTTTGACAAAAATCATTACGATTGGCGCTTGTTTTGTCAAAAGATATCAAAACATGCAAATCATTGCAGTCGCTTAAACCAAACAGCCAATTGAACCATTACGAGACGAAGGGGACAATTCATTTGGCGATTTAACGAAAATGGAAATGGAATTTCGCAAAGAACAATTGTTCTGCGGATACTACAGGGCCGTTTTATGTAACACCTAGGATAGCTGCTGTACGTTTTTTCTGAAAAAATAACTGGTCGACACCCAGTTTAAACATAGGATGAGATAAGTTACTAGGAATTGTAAATAAAGAAAATTAGTTCAATGGAAAAAAGTTAATCTTTGTTTCAGGGCTGGGGAGTCGGATTCGGAGTCTTGGAGTCGGAATGTGGAGTCGAAAGATTTGCACGAATCCAACTACATTTCTCAGAAAATAAACCAAGTTAAACTGTTGAAACCAAGTTAAACAGTTAATTTTTTTTTTAAATTTAAAATATTTTCGTTTTTATGAACTTGTTTATCTTTAAGATACAAACGCACCTCGCTGTAATATAGAGTATAGGAATACTGGACGGGAAATACAATTTTGTTATTGAACAACTTAAGTCGAAGTCGGAATCGATCTATTTAAAAATGCTGAAGGCCGAGTCCTGCCAGTCGTCAAATATGTACTAAGACCTCTCCTTCTCATTAATCCACATTACAGTTATGTCATATTCATAGACCGCTACCCAATTGCTGTCCCTAATGGGTTAACAAACTTCACACTCTAGCGTCACTTAAACGTACCTAGAATAAACTGCATATAACTCTCTTAAACTGTGATGGCCAGGCAGCAGTTGCCAGCAAATGACGACTGGATTTTGAAGTAATAGAGAAATATGAATGAAATGCCGCTCAGCTCACATAGTACGCTGGGGAAACGTTTGCCCCGGCAAACAACCACAACAATGATTTGCATTCAAGCCCATACTCCCATCCCATATACAAGACTTGACTCAAATCTACGACTTTGATCATAGTTAACTCCATATTGAACTTAGATTGCAACGCGTTTTGGCGGTGAAAAAAAAACAACGAAAACAAACACACACAGATTTGAGATCATAATCGTTATAAAATAGATTGACTGCCGGGTCAATGCAAGAACACCAACAACAACAACAAGAAAACTTGAGTATTTTGTCTTAATGTCGGTCTGCTGGCCGGTCTGTCGGTTCATCTCCTGTGGGCAGCGTTGCCAGTTTTTATTTAAAGTTTCATCCTGAAGTGATGTTTTGTTATACACGAAAATCTCCCATTGTAAAATTCGAAACCTTGTAAAATTCATTGTTTGGACCTTGGACTGGTCCAGGTCCAGAATATGTAATTGGGAAAAAGATAATCCTTAATAATGTACATGGTTGATTATAATGTACATGGTTTTCCAACAAGAGTTGTTAGTTTGGTAGCAAAGAAAAATGAAATTTTTTGAGATAAATGATCGGATGTTGATTTCATAATAATAATGAAAACCAACATCAGTCAAATGACCACCACGATTACAGGACCATATCCTTTTCATGAAATTGTTCATAACCAAATCGCAAAGTGGCTGACCTATGTCCTCGATAGCCTTACCAATTCTATCTTTGACGTCTTGAACCGACGCTGGGCTGTTGACGTAAATCTGTGTCTCCCATCACATTTGAAACCATTTATATGAAACCTAGCAAAATTCATTGTGTTTGGACCTTGGACTGGTCCAGATTAATATTATGTGTAAGTGGGAATAAGGTAATCCTTAACAATCTTAATATATATTTACCCTCGACACTGATTCACTGATACACTGATTCACTGATTCTATAATTTTCTATAAATAATAATAATAAAAAAAATAATATTTTTTTTTTGTACAGAAATTGTGTTTTTCCCAAAATTTTTTTTTTTACCAAATTTTTTTTTTTACAATTTTTTTTTACAAACATTTTTTTTTCAAAATTTTTTTTCAACAAAAATTTTTTTTTTACAAAAATTTTTTTTTCCCCAAAATTTTTGTTTTTCAAGGAAAAATTTTTTTTTTCAACAAAATTTTTTTTTTAACAAAAATTTTTTTTTGAACAAAAATTTTTTTTTTCAACAAAAATTTTTTTTTCAACAAAATTTTTTTTTCAACAAAATTTTTTTTTTCCATCAATATTTTTTTTCCATATTTCAACGGGCACCATAGGCGCATTACAACTTACTAGTGTTGATAATAATGTATGTGAATATCAGATATACAATTTCTTTCATTTATGTAGAGCTAAACCACTAGGATTGAGGCATTGTCCTGCCTTAGTACGAGGGCATATCAATAATTCCGTGACTTTCCGAATACAACACAGTTTTTTATGGCAAAAAAAAATATTTTCAACATAATCTCCTTTTAGCTCAATACATTTAGTCCAAGCGTCAAATTTTTGTATCCCTACCAAAAAAATAGGATTTTTTTGATCATTAATTTAATGGAGCTGAAAATCCTATTTTTTTGATCATTAATTTAATGGAGCTGAATCTCTTTCCACCGAGCGAATTCTTAAGGTTTGGAAATAGAAATTAGTCACTGGGGGCTGAATCCAAAGGACATGCTGGATGAGGTTCCAATTCGTAACCCAATTCATGCAATATTGCCATTCAGACTGCACATGTGGTCGTTTTTCTTTGAAAACGTCGTTAAATCGGTCCAATAAGTTGGCATAATATTTGCCGTTTATTATTTGTCCCTTTTGAAGGTCACAGATGTGGGTTATCCTGCGTGCATCGAAAAAAGAACTTACTATCCGACAAAGTCACTTTGGCCTATCGGTTCACCGATTCACCCGGACAAATCAATTATTTAGACTGTAATGGATCCATATTTCATCCACAGTTACAAAACGCCCCAAACACTCATTCGAATTGCGGTTAAACTACTTGAAACAATCCTTTGAAGTTGCCGCAGGATTGCGTTTATGGTCAATTGAGAGCAAATGCGGCACCCGTCTTGCAGACAGATTTCTTAAACCCAACTGATCATATGAAAGGTGTATGGCAGCAACAATCTCACACGTTTTTACTTTTCGATCGGCCAACACCATATCGTGGTTTTTTTCTCGACATTTTCGGGTGTACTGTCCTCAATTGGCGTCCGCAAAGAAAGTCAGTAAACCATTTTTTTACCATTGAAATCGATGCTGCAGAGTCCCCATAGTATTGATCAGGCTTTTCCTTGGCTTGATTGACGGTTGTTTCCCGCAAAAAAAATAGTGTACAATGAGCACTCGAAACTTCACTTTTTCCATTTTTAACAAAATCCACGAGGTTGTGTGTTTTGAACAGCTGTTAAACACAAACTAAATGACGAAACTCTTTCAGAATTTGACAGTAGTCTATTAACAGATGACACTTGATGGGAGCAAGTGTTTATATAACTACGAGCGAAGTTAGAAAAGTCACAGAATTATTGAGCTGCTCCCGCAATTTGGATGATGATGGTCTGAGAATAAGTCAATAGTGTTAGCATGTTCATCTGGGACAACTTCGAAGTAGAAATGAGCCCCAGTGCTGGTGATTTTTTTCAGTTTTCGCTTTCCTACAACATCCTTATGGACTGGTGACTAGTGCAGGATAATGCTGTTCAGATTTCCATTTGATATAGCAATCCTTCATCCATTCCATCCTTCAAATTGACGAATTTTGGCATATTGAGCCCTATGGAGTTGGTTGACTTCGTCGTAAGTTGTGTTTTGACGTCTCCTGGTCAACGTCGTCGGCTATCGATAATTATTTGCATGTATCGGTATTCTATAAGGAAATGTGACGCTGGTTTTTTTTTGTCGTCGTGAGTTTCGGAATCGACATGGAAATACAGTGCGATCTCGTTGAACACAATTGACAGAAATCGAAACAGTTGCTGGAACCGAGGTAGTTGCGAAAACCGATACCGGGGTTCAATAACTGAGGATTTGCATTCATCGTGGGTTACGTTAACCGAGGTAAGATTGTATGTGTAAATGGAACACGTTAGTGATGTAACAAATAAAACCCGTGCACGTCGCTCCAGAACAACTGAGAATTGCTGATGTAGTCCAAAGTGTTGAAGAAAACCCAGGTTTGTCCATTCCTTGTCGTTCTTTGGAATTGGGCATTCCACAAACGTCATTACACCGTATTTTGCGTAAAGACTTAAGGCTTAAAAATATTAGTTAACACATGAACTTAAGCCGGCCGATCATCAACAACGTCGTATCATTGCCTTGAAATGCATGAAAATGATCCGCAATTCCATCGAAAAATCATCTTGACTGATTAGGCCCATTTCCACCTCGTAAAACCCATGGACAATTTCATGAAATTTCTTGCCAATTTCTTAACCTTTTAGTTATCCTCGATGTTACAGTACCCTGGAATCTACATTACCTTACCCTGAATTACGAGCAAACCTATTTCACAAGAAATGGTCTTGATCTTCGAGTGACTTTCAGTGAAGATTTAAGAAACCATGTCCCAAAAAAAAAACACACACCCCTCACAAACAGTCACCCACTTTAGATATCCGACAAGTGGCAACACTGGGTCCACATTCGAAAGAAAAAAAACGTATCTGTCCGTCTGTCTGATTGCTCCAGCTATACATTTGTTTGGTTGCAATTGCAGCAGAGAGCTCCAGGACAACAACAACAACAACGGTAATAAAGAAACTTTGAGCAGCAACAAAAACATTACATACAACAACATGGTCATAATCTAGACAAGTTTACAACCAAGAGCAACAACCACAACAAACACATTGGCCAAATCAGCCAAACACTATTTGGTGTATTGTTGCTGTTGTTGTTGTTATTGTTGCAAAGTCGTTATGTACAACGAGTAACAAAATTTGTAAACGATTCAATTTGGAGAAAACGTAACGTTTTGTCGGTAAAGATGAAATGGCAACGAGAACGTTCAATATGAATGTCTATCCTTCCCCCCCCCTGGACTGTCTGCCACGATCATGTCCACACCAGTGCGCCGAGGTGAGGAACAACTAATGCGGGGTCTCAGCACTAGAAGGAGTAGGAAGAGGAAGACGTTGTTGGTTGAGCTCTTACAAGGCGAATTATAGAAGTGAGTGAGTGGAGATTCGAGGTGTATATGGATGGGGCCATAAGACAAATATTGATTTTAATTCTGTATTTTTGTTTGTTTTGTTAGTTTGTTTTCTGTGATTGGTGTTGTTGTTGTTGTTGGTGGTGTTATGTTCGAATGCATGTAAATGTTGAAATTGAGAATTTATTAAGACATTCGAATTACATTCGAAGATGTCAATTTGGGGGCCAACAAAGAGGCAAAGCGATGTCCGCCATGGACTGACAATTGAACTTTGCGCTGGATAGTGTATGTTGGAATACAGCGGCTGCATATGTTGGACATTTTATGCTCGCCATTGAGACCAGTTCAAAAACACATAAATATTTTTGATTTTGAAATATCGCCGTACAATTGATTGTATGTGTGTTCTATTGAAACGATCTGAAATATATTTGTAGGCAAAATTACGTGAATCTAAGAGTAAGAATAGAAAATATATGTGGAGTCGAGACAAAATTGGTTGAATTCGATTCCAGCATTATTTACTAGATCCACTCCGACTTCAACTGTACCAGTAAGAAAATTTCGAAAATTATTTCCTACTAGTAAGTTGTAATGCGCCTATGGCGCCCGTTAATTTGCTTGAGAAAGTATTTGTTACTTAATTTTAAAAATTTTGTAAAAAATATTTTGAGATAACTATTTCGTAAAAAAAAATTTCGAAAAAAAATAAAATTTGTGGAAAAAAAATTTTTGCTGAAAAAAAAAATTTTGTGTAAAAAAAAAAATTTTATTGAAAAAAAAAATTTCTTGAAAAAAAAAAATTTGGAAAAAAAAAATTTTTGTAAACAAAAAAATTTGTAAGAAAAAAAAATTTTGGAAAAAAAAATTTGTAAGAAAAAAAAATTTTGGAAAAAAAAATTTGGGGAAAACATAATTTCTGTACAAAAAAAATATTATTTTTTTTATTATTATTATTTATAGAATTACTATAGAATGCCTATTTAAATTCCTACGTACTGCGTGACAGAGTCAGTGAATCAGTGAATCAGGGAATCAGGGAATCAGTGTATCAGTGAATCAGTGTCGAGGGTAAATATATATTAAGATACTCTATATCACATGTGGGATTGTTGGTCTTAGGTTGGTCGTCGGTTGGATGAAAATCAAAACATTTTGATTGCAGCTCAACTTCTTATTTCATTCGCATTTTGTCATTGATGAAGTAAACACATTTTTACACCGGTGTTTTGAAAAAATAATAAAAACAAAATTAAAGAATGTGAGGAAAAAGTAATTGATTTTATTGAGGATTATAAAAATATGCTTCAGTTGTGGAATTCAAAGTATAAAAACCAAATAATTGAAACAAAAATGTATAAACTAACTGCCTGTTTTCATAAAACGAATTCGTTCGTACGTTACAAATTGTCAAAATTGGAAGCGTTATAAAATAGGTTTTAGACTTTATTTCTCAATCTTTGGTATATGTTAGAGAATTACATAAGGAACGTACGCCCAAAAGAACCAGGTTCCCTTTTTCATAACGAACGATCAAATTCGTTTTACGCAAACCAGACCTAAAAACATATGTTTGCAAATGAGATTGGCTAAGAAATTGGTGTGCGTGTGAGGAAAACGACCAACTTGGCTGTTCGACTTAGTTGTTCAACAAGTTGTATCGTGTGAGGACCTCATAAACATAAAAAAATAGATCAATAGATTTTAATAGATTAACTTGTTTTCGACACATTTTATTTATTTTCTGGGAAATGCAAATAAAACTCGCAGTCGAAGTAGAGCAATCTTTTCGACTCCAACTCCAAGACGCCGACTCCACAGCCCTTGTCTGGCCGATCTTCTTCGACTTAAGCAGACTTTCATTTAAAAAAAAAAAAAAAAATCATAATTCTGCATGTCCTAAACTAGCGGTAGCTTGTTTAGATTCGAAATACATCGAATTGTGGTTTCTCAAAAATGCAATTGGAAGATCTAATGTCGGTCAACCGAAAAAAGTATCATTGCAGTCGCACAAATAAGTATTACGGCCTTAGTGTGAAGTGTATCCCACTATTAACAGTTGTGAATTTTACATGATTAGGAGCAATGTTCTACGATCACACATGAGGTAACTCTGATATGGATAACCGCGCCCCCAACCCCCGAAGCATATAAAGTACACCCAGTAAACCAACTTATTCTGGGCAGCCAATTTGAGAATTCTCTCTTGGTTAGGGTTTGATACCTAGCTCTACGTCTCGTTTGGACACAGTCAATTGGCCACCTCGTTCGTGCGATTTGAACGCACTAGACTATTTTTAATGGGGCAGGCCGAGCACGATTACCGCCTTGAAAGATAACATTACTCGGGTCATTGGATTCCGGAAAAAATGTGCCAACATTTTTGTTTTCAGAAGGGACCACCTACAGGTTGCACAGTCCAGCCGAAGTTAAGGCTGTAATCCTTCTGCAGAAAACCAAAAACGAAAAAATATTGTTTATTGAAAACAGTTGGAAAAACTAATCTAAGCTTAATGTTTTACATGTAAGTAAAGCGAAAATAAATTACCTCATCTGAAAGTCGATAAATAAACAAAAGTCTTTACTTACTTATTTCCCTTAACATTCCATGAAGGAACAGGCGGGAATCTTATCTCGATATAATTTTGTATACTCACTGACCGGGACCTACTGTTTTTAAAGCCGGCTCCGAACGGCTAATGCTTTTCTGGTGAAGTTTTACATGGCTTTGAGATTGCTTTCTTACTCGTAAAGTCGCCAACATTTACGAGGTGGAAACAGCCGCTGAAAAAAGTTTGATGGTCTTACCCGGTTTCGAACTCGGGTTCTTCTGTGTGATAGTCGTATCAAAATAATATTTGACAATAAATTTAAACGAATACAAATATCCAAAACCAACTCTCTGGTAATATATATAAATATAATAAAATCCTTGATCGTTGTGGGTTATCCACCAATCGTTTCATTGACGGCATTACTTTCAACATTTTTTTTACGAGAGTCCTTTTCATGGGTTAACTTGCAATCCTTAACAAAGAAATAAATATTACATGGGCGTACAGGTAGTCGAGACACTGTCCCACCTACCACATCATTTACACCCATTATGGCTGACATGTTTAAGGGGTGGCCTCGCTTTGTGATAACACTCTCGATAAGCACTCGTTTCATATCTTTGATTTTCATTGATATCGTCCGTACGTGGTGCTACTGTCTAGCCGTTGATCTTTTCCCGTTTGCATCATGACCAAATTGAAGTATTTGTGAACATAAACTAGGAAGGAAACACCCACAAATGTTTATGGCTGTAGATATTTGAAAGATCTTGCAGGACGATTTTAGTGGAGCTACAGGTACCACTGGCAGTGTTGCTAGAAATGACGATTTACCGTCATTGAGGATTTTCTGGCTCAAAAATTGAAAATGACGATGTGATGATTTTCAAAAACGACAGCTTCGTCACTTTAATACATTTTATGTATGACAACACCAACGAACATCAAATTTAGTTTTTCCCCCAGATTTGACGAAACTTATTAAAAAAAAAAAATTATTCATTTTAACAAATCCTTTGAAGAGTATGCTAAAATATTTCGCCAAATCAATACTATACTGAAGTTTACTTGACCGAATTGGCTAATTTCTTTACTGTTGTAATCGTAGTTTCCAGGACAAGGTATGAAATAAAATTATGACAAAACCCATCGGAAATTCAAAAAATTCAAAAGATAATTTTTCATGTTATTTTTGTCTTGAATTTCATTTCTGAATGACGTTTCAAAGAGAAAAATGAGAAAATCATAGTGAAAAACTCAGATAATTCAAAAAACGAATGATGTTTAACAAACGTGAATGAACTTCGTAAACTTTAGGCGGTTTTTGAAAAATGTTCATCACAAAAAAATGTCTGGACAACTCGTACAAATCCACATCATGACGTTTCACCGCTACCAAATAATGTCTACCTTCGAGGATATTGTTGGAGAATTTTTTATTAAATTTACAGATTCAAGGACAAATTCACCATCGGGCAGGAACATTGCTGACGCCAGTGAATCCTGATCATAAGTTTCTTGAGATTTCTTTCCTTGAAAACATTAATGATAAAATCAATCAGTGTCATCATCAATATATACGTCAAGGTCAAGAAACTAAGAAACTGTCATCTATATGAATGAATGCCTTTCGTTTGATGGTTCGTCAAAACGTGGACAATCAAATATTGAAAGGACGCAAATCATTTCATTAATTCGCTGTTGGTGTATTTCCAAATCGAAACGGAAAGTCTGAAAAATTGCGTTCTGCAGAAGGAAATGCAAACAATGTCGGCCGACTTACCACTTTGCCAGAAACGTTGGAAGCCCTAGGTAAGGGAATATGTTTACGCCATAATCAAAACTACTTTTTAGGAAATAAATAAATACGTGCTCAAAGTCATCGAATTTGTAGAGATATGTGAAAATTCACAATTTAACAATGAATATACTGGTGCAGTAACAGCGGACGTGTTTTCAAAGCAACTGTTAGACATTGAAAATGGGGACATTTCAGTTGACGCTTCCACTGGTCTCATTTCGCTTCCACCTATTTTTTTGTCAATTCACAACGTTAAAAGTAGATTTAATAGCGCCACCGTGTATTGAAGCAAATCATAAAAACAAAATATCAATTCAAATTCAAATTGGTGGCCAATTGTATTTAGTTCAGTGGATCGATTCTATTACAGACCCAAATGAAGTCGTCAACTATCCAACTCAATTCCTTAACTCATGGGATTTCCCAGGAATGCAGCTGCACAATTTGCAGTTCAAAGTAGGATCAGTAACCAAGAATTGGTAATGGAACAAGACTAGCTGTTATCCCAGGGATATCAATGATTTCAACCGACTTGGCATTCCAATTCAAGCGCGTCCAGTTTACAGGTGACGACTAATAATTCGCAAGGCCAATCATTGCAAGTATGTATGTGAAATAAACCTCGATTTTCTTTGTTTTCCCCCATGGACATACTCGAAAATTGCTCCTAAGTTCTCATATTTTTAGTTAGGGCGAAAATAAATAAAATAAAACTAAAAACACCAATTATTTAAAACTAAATCAAACGAAGATTCGGGCAGGTCGGCTCTCACTTGCCTATATCCTACAACATAAAGTAAATGCCAGACCTGCCAAGGGCCAACATGTAACGAATTTTTATTCGGCAGCAATGCCAACCCCTGATCTTGTTAATAGTTATTAATAGTACATCGCATCTTTTAATCGCATCATTAATAGTACATCGCATCTTGAAATGCCAGTGACAATAATTTATTTTACTTTCCTCCTAACGACCACCTGCGCCTCGCTATGGAAATTTGTAAGTACTTGTGTGTGTAATGTTTACGTCGTCGCAACCATCAATAAAACATATTCGTATACACTCGGTATGACCCAATTAAAAGCCACAAATTGAGATCGAAGCAGATGCCACAGCCAAGAGTCAACAGCAACAGCGACTTGCCGACGAACGAACCAACGATATCTGGAAATCAGTTAAGATACATTAAATGAAAGCAGACAGTCATTATACAACACCAATGGAATACATCTGCTAGTCGCTGCTGGCGGGCACCTGATCTGCAGCAGCTACTCAACTAGGTAGAGTAGGTCGATACAAAATGAGTACTCGCACTGCTCGTCGTTGTATTTGAATAGCACACAATATTTGGCTTCGTATGATTGTCGACTGTTGTGCGGGGACAAATAAAGAATTAAAATAAAAACAACAAAAAAAAAACAAACAAAACAGTCAAATTAAATAAATATGCGCTTAAATGTGAAAGGAGTTGAATAGAAACCATAAACAATCATTAGATACGCTCCGATCGCAGCGGAACAGAAAAGAAATTGATCTTTCTTTCTACCCGCTAAATATGTGTTCAATATGACAGCAAAAACAAGGCAGCGAAGAACAATTGCCATCCCATTGTCTACGATAATAGGAGGTGACGTTTGACGTCATAGGAATTTCATAACTATTGTTTCCACTATTCTGCAGGGAATTGCATTGTTACCTTCGGGGAAATTTGAAACAAATGCGCGATCTATTTTTTGTGGGATTTTCAAGGAATTCTTTTATTTCTCATCACCTTCTCGGCAATGACGTTTGCTGTCTGAACTTAGGTTCTGTTGACTTAATAACAATAATTAAGTTATTTTGTCTATTTGGTTGGTGTTCAAAGTTATTATAATTCGTTAACCGCGGCAACAGTAGCCGTGAGTTTCCATCTGAAGGTAAACAATGTGTGTTTTGTGTAGTTGCAGAGCCTTGACATTTGACGATTGCCGTTGGCCACAGTGTCTCCAAGAAGTATGTGTACAATCGTAGACGACCTTCTAGAAGTTATTATTTACCTACATATAAAAAACATAATTACTAACATCCAGGAGGCCCCCATTGCACAAGTGACTTTAAGGTCCAATAGAAGAAGAAATTCCATGTTCATTACTGAGACCCTTCCTTGATAAGGTATTTCGAAATATTAAATTCAAATTTAATCGCAGTCGGTTACTATCTTATACAAAATCGTTTAGAAATACTTCTTGTTGCCAATTCGGAATATGTGAAATTTTAGCTAACTTCCAGAATGTCTTCTTTGTGCCTTCAAGGAGGATATTCTTTGGCAAGACACTTAGAAATATCCTTACTTTACAAAATTGGTTTAAAGTCCTTCTCAAAAATCGTAAAATCGTAAGCACTACCGAAGGCAAAATCGATGATAAGGGAATATTAATGGTTAGAAAGAGTGTATGGAGGCCGGCGCAGGTACTTTCGAAGGTTCAAGCGAAGCTAAATTGTCCCCTCAATAAAACAATAGTGTACATTATTATTTTATTAATGGAAAGAAATAATGTAGACAAATAGATGGAGGCCATCGTTCGAACCACCGAAGAGACAAAAGAATCTAAGGACATATGTAAAAGTAGCCGAAAGTAGCGCAATCACTCCTGAGAAAGGCCTCAGGCCTCATAAAGATGAAAATCACCGTATACACTACCAAGAGACATTTAATAAGAGCGTTGTATACACGGGTCTGTTCACGACGGCCACAGATGTACAATCGGATAAGCCTATTATTTTTTGGACTCTGACGATAAGACTTCTATGGGCTTACTAAAATGTGTGAAAATGGTTTTTATATTTTCACAAATTTTTCTTAACGATTTTTCTTTATGAAGCTGAATAAAATTTTGCTGAATACGGAGGTTCGATTTTCAAATGGTTTCGGTCTTTCCTGTCTACGATTTTAAAGCGCTATTTTTGAGCATTTGGTTATTGAAAATTCAAGATAACAGAAATTGAATCAAATTTGCCTTCTAAAGATTATTTTATGCGAATATTGGGGTGTACTATATATTTTTTTGGAAAGAAATCCTAAATTTGATATGTTTTTGACCAAATTGATTGAAGTTTTACACAGACATTGACGAAGTGTGGAAGGTGAACCCAGTGGCTCTGACCGGAGATGAGCTCTAAATTTTTAGTAATGTAATGTACAAATCCTTGAAGTATGAGCTGGAATTTCTATCTGAGCTATGAAACGGAAGAATGTTTGGCAGGCCAAGAAGTATTAAAGCGTGGCTTTCTATTTCTTGGAATTGGGCAACTTTACAATCATCTTATGTACATGAATGAAAACATCTGAATTAACCGTATGCTTAAGGTCAGGAATGCAAGTAAAGAGTGGACTTTTTGAAGAGGGTCAAGGATCAAAATTTGTCAATTGGACGGCGATCATTGCAATTGGTCCAATGTACAACCACCATATGTCCATAGTTGGTTGGGTTACTGACAACGATCTACTAGGCAATAAAAAAAATTCTAAAAATTGCCTCACTTGAAAAATATAACATAACTAGTAAGTTGTAATGCGCCTATGGCGCCCGTTGAAATATGGAAAAACAAATTTTGTTAAAAAAAAAATTTTTGTTAAAAAAAAAAATTTGTAAAAAAAAATTTTGTAAAAAAAAAAAATTTTGTTGAAAAAAAAATTTTGTAAAAAAAAAAATTTGGAAAAAAAAAAATTTGGAAAAAAAAAAGTTGGGGAAAACCCAATTTCTGTACAAAAAAAATATTATTTTTTTTATTATTATTATTTATAGAATTATAGAATGCCTATTTAAATTCCTACGTACAGCGTGACAGAGTCAGTGAATCAGTTAATCAGTGTCGAGGGTAAATATATATTAAGATAATAAATAAAAAAAAAAGTTCTTTAAAGGTTTAGGAAGTTATAAAAATGTCAAGTCTAGTGTTACAGGTCACCAACGCTTGTAGGCTTTAACTCTTTCCGGCGCGGTGGTATGAAAACTATACCACTTATATAATTAATTTTCCTACATTCTGTGTGCAATGGTATATGGTGGTGGTATAAAAATCATACCACATCCTTGCGCGAGGAAATATTTTTTTTTTTAACATTTTTTTCAATAAATTACTTCTATAAATAAAAGCAAATAAAAATTTTCTTTAATTTTTGCCGATTTTATATAGTGCGCCGGAAAGAGTTAAAACGAGAATTTTAGAAAAAGTAAAAATATATATACAATTTTCTAAAAATTGCATCACACGAGTTGGAATGGTGCTTGCCTATCAGCGTTGGGGTTATGGGTTCGATTCCCACCAAAGGCTGAAAAAATCTAGCCAAAGGGCCAGTGTCATCCGGTTAACGCTTGCACCCAAAATTAGAATATAAATAATTAACAAGTAAATAAAAATAAAAACAACACATAATCAACTACAGGCATTGTGTACATGCAGACGTGTCGTAAATGTTTCGCCATCATTCCCTCAAATCAGTTTGTATACTTTTTTCACACAAAAAATTTAATTTGTTAGGTTATGTTGAATGACAATTGATAGAGTTCAAAATGATGATCCAGTTGCAAGTAAATCGAACTTTATTGCTGCAACTGGCCTTAGTGTACATACACAAAATCTACATACACACACACATAGCACTGCAACTTAAGAAAACATAAAATGTCACATACCTTTCCGCATGAAAATAAAAACAAAGCAAAGCCACCACACATGACAATAGCAACATCCAAAAGAATGACGACAAAATTGCATGCAAAGAAAAGATAATAAAACAAACAAAATTAGAAATCAATTATAAAGATAAACAAGGCGTTAAAGAAAACTCGTGTTAACACCGAACATAAATACCTTCGCTGATTTACAAAACAAATGCAAAAACGATGACAACCGAAGAAGAAGAATGTCAATCATAAAGTCCAAAATATAAAGAAATGAAACACACGCACACACTTTTAAAGCGATCTTTTCAAAGAATTTCACAACAAATGCATACAAAAAAACTTAAACTGATGAAAAAAACGCACTTTTCACAACACAATTGTTGCTAATTTAATTAAAACAAATTGTAATTTCACAATTAAATATTAATAAAAAAATAAAAACACTGGACTTCTTCCAAATTTGCATGCAAATCTCCCAAACACTACAATTCACTGAGGACAAAAGAGAAAATGGATAACTCATCACAACAAAGGTAATGAGAGACAACAACAATTGTTTTGACACTTGTCACAAAAATTATAAGCGGGAAAAATCAAAGCAGGGCAACAGCATCTCAGAGAGATGGAGACAGAGTGAGAGCGAAAGCTCTCCGACAATGTGGAGTTATTGTTTACCGTGTATGTTCACTTTGTTTGCTGGCGTTGGGTGGCACTTTTGCGCATTTTATTTTGTGTGTGTGTGTCTTCTCGTGATAAGGGCGCAATGTTAGATGACATTTCAGTGGTTGTGTGGTAAAATGTTAGGAAAATCAAAAGTTATGATAAGGATTTGTTTTATGTTATTCATTCATTTATGCACTGTTACATCAATTAATATACAAATAAAAACTGAAATACAAGGTGGCGCAAAAGTAATCCTCCTATCAGAAAATGCTATACATTTTGCGATTGGCCCCTAATGTGACAATCAACTGTGGCCTTTTAATTTTTTTTACATTAAGTCGAGAATATGATATGATATGATATCATATTCTCGACTTAATGTAAAAAAAATTAAAAGACCAAATAAAAATAATCCACAAGAATCAAAGTTTTTCATTTTTTTTTAATTACAAAAAAAACATTGGAAGTTTACTTTTGCGCCACCTTGTATAAATTGGTAAAAGAAATTTGACACAACAGAAGTTCGAAGTGCTAAACGAATGCCTTTTTAAAACGGTAATTTTAAATCGACTATGAACGGCAACATAGAGGATATTTTTCATAGAAATGATAAATAATTTATTTATTTATTTGGGTCTTTGGAAAAAATCCTTACAGACTAGACAAATTATTAATGATATTCTAATTATAAATTCAGTGTTGTTAAATTATTTGTAAATACACGATTTGGAAAATCCAAATCTAATTTCGCAAAATGATTTATCGTCGCTTTCAATGTTGCGCAAACCTATCATTTGCGTTGCCAAAGGGATAATTTAAAAAAAAGTTAAAAATTTACCAAATAAAGGGTTATCCATTTTGTTTTTTAAAAGTAAACTTAAATAAAACACATATAAAATATTTTTTTCATGATATTTCTTTTTTATTTGTTTGAACGTTGACATTATGTGTGAAACTCTACACCATTTAAATGACCACCACCCGAAGTGTTGCAAGCATTGATTCTTTTGAGGTAATTTTGGACCACTTTTTGGCTTACATTGGGCGGTATCTCAGCCATAACATGACGAGAATGTTGGTTCTTAAGTGCTCAAGAGTTAAAGGTTTATCTGCATAAACCTCGAAAAATGGTGATTCTGGCACAGCCACATATCGTGCTTTAAGAGGAGATTATGAAGCACATTTCTCACTCGGTAAACAAAATTGTCGTATTTAGGGTTCTGAGAATCCTCAAGTAATTGAAGAGAGGTCATTACATCCACAAAAAGTCACTGTTTGATGCGCTCTTTGGTCCAAAGGTATGATTGGACCTTACTTCTTTGAAAACGACGAGGGAACGTCTGTCACCGTCAATTCGGAGCGTTATGGTCGTAAGATAATCGACTTTTTTTTTGCCTGCTATTGAAGAATACGACTTGGAGAATATGTGCTTTCAACAAGACGGTGCCACACAACTCGAGCGAATATGGCTTTATTGCAAGAGAGATTTCCTGGCCGCGTAATTTCTCGTTTTTTATAAATTGTATGGAATGCCACCAAGATATTGCGAGAGGTTACGTGAAAGGAGACAAGGTGGTCGGACAAAGGATCCGATGTATCCCTTAGACGTCGGCGATCTAATTTAATTTGAGAATGTGCCTTTCTCTCTTGTTACATCACAGCAACAATCGAAACACCAGGCATATTTTTGTTTGTTTGTTTACTTTTTTAATTAAAATCGCAGTCAAAGTGTGGAGACGTATCGAAATTTTTGACGGCGGTGGGTAAACCAGCTGTTTCTAATTTCAATGCTACCATATTTTTAATAGAAATATTCGATTTCCATTTTTTTCGATTTTATCAAATCAAGGAATTTATGAAGAAGCAAAATTAAAATGTTACGATTTGGAAAGACGAATTCAAATAGTTTTCGTAAAATTTCTGTGACATGCCTGTATATGTGTTTTATTTACGTTTATTTTTTAAAACCAATGGATAACCGTTTATAACAGCCTATCTCTATGCTCCCCACGCTCTATTGGAATTTAATCCGTGGCGAAGGTCACCATAATTTTTTAATAACGAATTGTCCAATTGTGTTTACTTAATTTGTTTGATTTCAATTCAAGTTTAACATATAGTAGTGTAACTGTTTTACTTTTGTTATGGTTCAATTAATTTGTTATCAAACTTTGCCGACACACTGTGCGTGTGCCTGTTTTCGCTTATCACTCGCTATCGTACGCTGCTAGATAATGACGGTGATGATGATGATGTTTGTTATTTTGCCCCGTTTCATTGTGTTCGAGAGTTTCGTTCTTATCTTGAATTGGGTGTTTAGAATGTTTGTCTTCATTTGTTGCTGCCTCATGTTGAAATAATGACTGCACACGGTAGTGAGGGGCAACACCAGTCACTAAGGATACGGTAGCTCTCGGCAGGTTTGTGTAAAATTCGAGTTGACATTTTTAATGATCTGATAATCTGATGTAATGAAAGATAAGATTTAAGAATACTCCTCTGTGCATATGTGTACGCGTTTATATCTCATCCCAAAAATAAAAAAAACAGTAAATGCTATATCGTTAACTGACAACAACAAAAAAAAAGGTAAACGCAACTAATGAAGTTATTAATTTCTGTCTTTATCCATACACACAGAAAAGCAAAAGGGTCTCCCTTGCATGTGTATTTTTACACTCGTCGTCGTCGCACACCCAAACTTTTTGTCATACGTCGACGACGACGTGTATAAATATCGTCGTACCTTGGCGACGCTTCTGTATTTTTTTTTTGTTTTGTCATGGTTGCTGTTGTTGTCGCCATTCATTCCTCTGCCTATCAGTCAAGATCAATTTATGTTGTAATTCATTATAATTTTTCTGGTCTTTTGGGTTCAGTTTTTTTTTTCTGTTCTTATTTTTTAATGACCACATTACAACCGCCAAGCAAAGGGGTGTTACCTTTGGGCCATAACCCAAATTTCATAAAAATGTTTTTGTGGGTTCGTTATGTTTATTTTGAAATTTTTTAAAATTGAATTAGGAAACATTTAAATGGTATGAGTATTCAGAAAAAAAAAACATTGTCTTCAATCTTCGAATCAAACGATGTCACGGTGTAGACATCACCTGCCCACTTAAAGGTATTGTAATGAGTTGTATGGCGGAAAACAATCGATTTTATTTCAACGACTCTAACAAATCAAAAAAAAAACAAGATTTTGAAATCTATATTATTCTCTGTTGTAATCGACTACTTACTTAAGGAGATCAGAATGTAGCACAACATTTTTTTTTTTTTTCGAAATGATTTTGATCTAAAGTGTGGTTAAGTTTGAAGGGCCGAAATTATTTAGGTTATATTGTCATTTCTTTTTATTATGCTAATATTGGTATGGTTCATTTACGTATGGAACAAAATATCGGCCAAATGGCCGCCGCGACCTCGGCGGAACACCTTCATCCGATTGTCCAAATATTCGATGACGCTGAGGCATAATTGAGGTTCTATGCCCTTAATGTGCCGAATTATCTCATCCTTTAGCTCTTGAATTGTTGCTGTCTTTTCGACGTACACCCTTTCTTTCAAATAACCCCGAAGAAAGAAGTCCAACGGTGTCAAATCACATAACCTTGGCGGTCAATTAATATCGCCACGACGCGAGATAACACGGCCATGGAATTTTTCGCGCAAAAGAGCCATTGTGTCGATGATGGCGTCAGCCCATAATTTTTCGACAACCACTCTTGGATTATTATTCGACCAAGTGCAGCAATTCTGCTTATTTACGAATCCACTGAGGTGATAATGTGCATCATGACTGAAAATTATTTTCTTCGATATGCATTTGGATTTGAACGACCATTTTCCTAATAAGCCTAAATATCTTTAACTCATTGTTTGCTTGTGTATCTTTCAATGGTTTCTAAGTGTTTCTGAGTTATTGATGATTTAAAGTTTGTGGGTGTGTATGTTTTGGGCATAAAATTAATTGTTTTGATACAATAAAAAAAAGGACTTTAAATACCCATTTGATTTTTTTTTTACAGGGCATAGACTACGCTGATGCTTCATCTTGCAGAGAACGTGAGACGTACAATCGACGTAAAGCATCCTGAGATTCTTGCAATATTAGACTTAAGTAAGGCTTTTGACTCGGTCAACCATGACATTATTTGTATTAAACTACGAGTAAATACGCAGTTTATATTTTCTTTTACGTCTTGTCTTGGCTTATTTCCTATTTTTTATCCGGTCGTTCTCAATATGTTATTTGCAATAACCGAAGATCTGATGTATGTCGTATTTCGTCTGGTGTTCCACCAGGTCTAGTCTAGTTTGGGACCAATTCTGTGTATGATGTATGTTAATGATATTCGTTCATGCATTCAAAATGCATATATGCAACTGATATTCAGTTGTTTACCTCCAGCCTTATTTATTAAAAATTTTCGCTTTGAGTCCTCCTATTTTTGTGAATTACAGCGTCAATAATAAATCTATTTGATTTTTCACTAACAGTCACTGTTTGTCACTACTATTCATTTGGTTTAAAAATATTTGCTGAAAGATTGTGCGTTAGAGATTTTTGTTTTAAGTCTTAGTTAATGTATGTCTGCATAAATGGCCATGAGTATAATTTTTTTCTGAATTGTATTTTCCATCAATATAAAGCCCTTAAAGGGCACGGATTGATTAATAAATAATACTAAGAAGATAATAAAAATAAAAAGTATTTTTTTGGATTTCTTTAAACAAAAAATGATTTTGAACCAGGGCAACTTTTCCAGTTAAACACTGTTAAAGAATGCAATACCGATTTGGAAAGGTGAAAGGCTTCCCCATTTTTGGAAGGTAACATTTTCCAGCCCGAATTGCACACTTCGGAGGTAGGGTACATTTAGTGTAAAAAGTCTAATTTTTTTTAGTTCGAAATTACACAAATTTCCTTTTATCCTAATGCCAAATTTTATTCCAATCATTTGCCGCAGCTATGACAAAAATATTGCCGCATCGACGAATTTGTGGAAAAATCCTTACCTTTTAACTGCGGGACTCAGAAAGAGTTCGACCATATCAGCGCAGGCTTTGAAATTTGACGAAATTGGTTCATGACCTCTTAGCTGAACTTAACGCAGCACATTGTAATAATACATCGAGGCCTCTCTGCGAAAAAGACAATTTTAAGATGATATGTCTTACGATTAAATTGAATTTGTCATATCTTTGTAAATATTAATTTTTAATATTTTTTAATTAAGAGTGTTGGACAATTTTCCAATTACTTAAATCTATGATACTCTACAATTATATTTGTGAACATATAGATTTTAGTCTACCTAATTTTAAGTTTAAACATTTGTTGATTAATTAATTTATATAAATTATAATTAAAATTCTTGTTATTTGCTAGTCTGTAAGGAATTTCTGTCCTTTGACTCAATAAATGAAATGAAATCATAATGAAGAGTATCACCTAGTCAATTCCGATCGACTTTACCTTTCTCTAATTGATTTCGATTTTAAGTATTTCAAACTATTTATGCGAAATTTTATTATTAGCAATTTTATAGACACATAGAACGGGTTTTTTTATGTACGGTTTAACCAGACTAAACAACAACTTGTCTGGAGATCACATTTTTCGTGAACCACAGTTTTGACAAACACGACTCGGCTCTCGCTGTCAAATGCCATTTACATCGGACTAGACTACAAGAAGTGCCGGAATCAGAAATGCTGGGTGTAATGAGATGTCATTACCTGGTAGTGCAACTAGTAATGTGATCTAGTTATCGAGTGTTTACTGGGTAAGAGAATATGCTCAAAATTTGTTCAATTACAAAAGCTTTAGAAAAGAGTTCTGTAAAATTAAGACGTGTCAAAAAAGTAAGCAAACAGTTCATGCTGAGCGTAATGAGATGTCATTACCTGGTAGTGCAAATAGTAATGAGATCTAGTTATCGAGTGTTTACTGGGTAAGAGAATATGCTCAATATTTGTGCAATTGCAAAAGCTTACGAAAATCGATCAGTCATTCGGAAGTAAAATTTTCTAAAGTATCCGTCCGTTTGTCTGATGAAAGCACTCTGAAGTCTATTATTAAAAAAAGCTAGGTGCTTCCAAAAAGGTCAGTGAAAAGGTCACTTGAAAGCGAATAGAACATCTTCTGAAAAAAAACTTTTTTTGGAATATTTCCGCAGTGGAACTTTTTTATTTTTAGGCATGAAAGTCGTAGACAAAATGACCTGTTGTAACTTAAAGCAATCAAATGGTTTTAAGTATTCATTTTAAATGATGAATTGTAGAAATTGATTGCTGGATATGAGCAATAATAAGATTTTATCATAAATAAATTAGGCAGATTCCTTATATATTTG